>CM076239.1:45399419-46649419 GCA_038380155.1 Pseudococcus jackbeardsleyi
ACCAAACTTATTATTAATTTTAGCTAGTTTGATAGTTCAATATGTAAGCCTGTGGCGTAAATACCTCCCTCAAACCCCTCAAAAATGAATTTTTCGGACATTAAAAATCATTTTTTTTCAAAGCTCTGCCCTCGCTTCGCTCGGGCAATAAAATAATCACTATTTAAATTGCAAAAGCCGTTCGAAAAGTATGAGACCAAGACTGATTACAGAAAATCGAAACTTTAGATTACAATAATTTAGAAACAATGTTGCCAATATCTCGCGAAAAAACCATTTCTGTAAAATTAATTTTTAAAACTCTTTACCACTTTTCTGTAATTGGTCTAATTACTTACTTCCCCCCCCCATTATCCGAGATCTTTATGCCGATTTAGTATATGTGACCTTCCAGGAAAAAACCGACCTTCTGTCCGAAAAAAAAATGAAAAAAAAAGTGTCCCAATCAATCCAAAACAAATGATAATCATGGTTTTGGATTGATTGGGACACTTTTTTTTTCAATTTTTTTTCGGACAGAAGGTCGGTTTTTTCTTGGAAGGTCACATATACCTAAGAAAAAAAATTTCACCCCTCGACTTCTGCCCCCCGAGGGAATGTCAAGTTGCGCTACTGACTTCGATAAATAAATGCTTACAATTTTCAAATGTTTCTCTCATCATTTTCAATTATTTTTTTTCACTCGTTGAAATCGATTCACTCAACTTTCTCCCTCCCATTTTCAACGAAAAATTTCTGTTCAAGACCATACCATTCTCTTTAGCTAAGAAATTTTTAAAATGCATAGAAATGCCAAATTTTAATTCTTAATAAATATAAAATATGTATTTTAAAAATGCAGAATATCCTAACTTTTCTCAACGACCCAAAGATTTACTGACTTTTCAATAAAAATTGCAATCGTTAAAGTAAAAATTTATTAATCACAAAACATACACATATAACACAACCAAAAAAATTGAGGGAACAAATTTATAAAATTCATAATTATACATCTTACAATTTATTTACATACAAACACTGAGGTACGTATTTACAATAATTATATTGTCAATAATTACGTATACACAAAATTTACATCATATAAAAACAATTATAATACGATGCACGGATAATGCATTAATAAAAACGCTTCGACGATGAATAAAAATAACGATTATTTTTTTGAATGATTCATTGTCCACGAATTACATAATAAGTATGTAATTTCCATATAAAATCGATACACGACATTACCTAAAAATGATTTCCCCCTTCGATGAAGCTAATACGGTAACACGCCTTAAAATTCTTTGATAACTGTTTACAAATTAACCCTTAGATAACAAAACGATAACAAAATAGACCTATTTCGATGGTATTTAAAACAGCCTTGATTAATTATCAAAAAATCACTTCTATGATCACTTAACATAATCTGGTTCAATGTTTTAACAAATTTCAAATACCGCACAATATTTTAACTGTTTACATTATAATAAAGAAGAGATCACAAATAATTTCAAGAGATCATTTAAAAATTAATAAACACATAAATATATTATCAACCTTTCAATTATGTATTCGAGTGAAGTAATTTTTCAATATGAAAATTTCAGGACGAATTATTATAGATTCTTTTACAGTGATGAAAAAAAAACAGCAATTCATAACATTTCACTTGTCAAACTTATAGTTCGACATACCTTATCTATTCTGATCGTTAAAAACGAGAAAAAAAAAACAAAACTTAACACAAATAATAAGATAATATAAACATAGGTACCTACAACAGTTTTACACTATTCACAGTAAAATTTACGAAAGTTTCGCAAAATGCATACAGAAGTTGAGCAGATCCTCAATAGAATAGCATTAAAAATTTATATCACCGTAAATAAAGGGAAAAAATAGCCAAAGCCAATGTTTCTTTTTCAACCAAAAATTTTATAGTCTTATTCAAGGCTACAAATTTTACTAAAAAATGAAAAAAAATTAGGTACTAAAACTTGAAATGGAAATTATCAACGATATGCATGGTATCAAATTTTTACTAAAAAATTCTCAAACGACAAAAGCAAATTATCGATATTTTCATTTTGAAAATACACTGTACATATTCTTAAACATATATTCAACGTGATTCAGAATTTTTTGAGCGAGAAACTTTTAAACAATTTTATAGCACATTTATATAGGTACGTGATTTTAATTTGAAATCCCTAATGAAAATCATTGAGGATTTGTTCCGAAAATTGAAAAATTATCCCCTTTACATCGAAGGAAAACATTTAAAAAAAAACCTACTCAAGACTTCCACAAAATATAACAAACATGTGAAAAAAAATCAGCCGATATACAAACAAAAAAATACACGAATATGGAACATTTTGTCGAAAAAATGAGAGAATTATAAAACAAAACGAAAAAAAATCAAAGCGAATCCATAAAATGGATTCGTACTTATACGTAACGTATGAAGACAAATTACACGTCTTAACAAATACCAATAATTGATTCAATAATCACAAAAGCCGAATTTTTTTTTTCGTATAAATCGGTAATTAGATGTACCGGTAATAAATGTTTTGTCACCGGTTACAATATTCCAAGGAAGATGGGTCTTTTTTTTAGAGCAGACCATTTGAGAATTCATAATCAAGTTGAAACCGTGCCAGAACCAGAAGCTGAGCCCATACTCGCCATTCCTTCCACCTCAATCCAACTATCACCCAAATTACGCGTCATATCCAGAGCAATGCTGAGAAATTCCAATTCCGAGTTCAATAATCTTTTGCTCGCCACCAATACCGAAATAAAAAGATGCGGGTAGCTTTGAATAGGATCGGTGTTGCGAAAAAACCATCTAAATCCTCCATCTTCGCTTCTTAAGGTCGAGTCAATAACCCTTGATAAAGGGATTCGCGCTGAAAAATAAAATCAACAAATAGAATGAATTTGGAAAAAAAATTGAAAAACATGGAGTTGAAAACGTTTTTAAAATTCAGGGACGGAATTTTAAAAATTTTTAAAAAATTTGAAGAATTCTAAATTGGAAAGAAAATTTTAATGGATAGATACTAAAATGTACTTATTCCAACTGTACAATTTTTTTCATTTAAGTTTTCTAAAAAAATAATTAATTTTTGGATTTTTAATAAATTCAAATCCATTGAAATGTTTTACTTCGAAAACTTTTCTAATACTTATAATCATAAAGTAGGTATTCTTCAATTTTTTGAAAAATTTCAATTTGTGTTTTTCAAAACGTTTTGGGTCATTATTGAAATTTTATTTTTATGGAAAAAATAATTAGGACCGATCTATCTATTTTATTTTAGGATGAAATTTAATTTGATTTATCTATGTTTCTACACACATGTTAAGAAAAAATTGGTTCTGAAAAAAATATCATACTTTGTAAAAATCAGTGGAAGTATGACTTTGCTATAACTTCCTTTGGAAAATTTCCTCTGTCGAGTATCAAAATACTTGAATTTTGATACATGTGATAGGTACCTTACTCAATAACATTAGAAAATTTTTCATTTTCCCTCCTTCATTGCGATATTCAACTTTTTAGATGGGGATTGAAATGATCCCACAAACATAAATTCACAATCTCCTTCAGCTGTTATTACATTTTTTTAAAACATTTTTTTTAAAAAATTTTCTTTCATTTTTTCAATTTTAACTTGAACATTTTCAAAATTTGATGATGGATTTTTAATTTGACTTTTTGATTCGCCCTAGGTAAAACCAAATTGAAGATAAAAAATTCTAAATTTGGTAGTATGCAAAAAATTAGAACATACAAAAATTACGAGAGCTCCTTCCCCTTTCTGGAAGGTTAAAATTAAAAAATATAATTGTTAATTTACTTACTATAAAATTATAAATCACATCACCGAGAAAAAATGTAAAGAAAAATCAGAAAAATCAAAAGTCCGGTTCCAAACTTAACGAAAAACTGAAAAAATACATTATGTTCGCGAGACCAATATGAAGAACTGACGTCACAAGGCATGATTTTGTTGAGGTAGTCGTTTTTTGAACGAGTCCAAAAACTGGAACTTTGAGATGGTTCTACTCAACCGATTTGAGTGCGATTTATTGTGTTGAGTTTATAATTGTGCATTTTATGACATATTTCAATTTCAGCCAAATCTAATTTTTTTGCACTAACCCTTCACAATAATTAATTTAAAAAATAGGGTGTTAAAAATACTTACTGCAGTGCCGCTTTCCGGATGGCTCTGGGGCCCCTGCGCTTTGAAAGGCGCACCTTGTTTGAAGCCGGGTCGGCCCTACGGTACCGGTTTTTATTATATTTTTTGGGTACCGCAGGACCCGGAAGCGGAACTTCTTCGGAATCCGGCGACGGTGGCGACATGATAATAGGTTTGATGGGTTTCTCTGCGATGATTTTTGACGGTCCAGGCTCGTCGTCTCTTTCGACGTCTTCTATACATAAATTGTAGTCTGATTCGTCTTCTTCAATATTTTTCAATTTTCTGATGCCTTTTCCCGACGAGGTTGAAGGTTTTCTGCAGGAAAAAATAATAAAATCGGTCAGATTGAAAGGAAGGGTACAGAAAAATGTTTCAAATAGTAATAAACTTACGGCTGAGCGATATTCGAATCTCTGTTCATGGATCCATATTTCAAACTTCTGGTTTGTGACCTCGTCAGACGTCTACTGCTGGCGTATTCTTCGCTTCCAGCCGCAACATCTGTCTGAGATTTACTCTTGCCCTGAAAAAATCAAACTGTCAATAAAAACAATTCATTCGTATAAAATTTTCAACAAATTCTCCATACCTTAGTGGTTACCAATGGTGTGCTGCTGACAAACTGACCCAATCTTTCACATTCGGATGCAGTCGACGTAAGTTTCAATGCAGCTTCATTTAACTGCGGCTTTCTGACTCGTTTTTGCGGCTTTCTCCAAGCGCCGGCTTCGGAGGCTGAATTAAGCCCATCATCATCATCGGAGCCAACTTCACATCTGTTTCTTTTTGTTGATTTAGCTCCAATGCCCAGTCCCAAAGACGCATTGCGAACATTACGTTTCGAAGGTGACGCCAATTCATCATCGGATAAAATAATTTCGAGTGTTTTTGGAGCTAATACTTTTCTACGTTGAGATCGATTTGACTTTACCGAGGGTTCACTTATGTTGCTGATCCCTGAGTCAGCCACACTGCTGCCGGATTTTACAGACCTAGTGTTGTCAAAATCAGGATTCTCTTGAAGAGTTCCGGGTATACAATTGATACTTCGTTTGGCTATTCTCAACGACCTGCGAAGTTTGGGCAGATTTTCGTCGATAAACGTGCAGTTTTTCAACAGACCCGATGATTCAGATTTATTGATTGTTACCACTGGAGTTTGAAGTTTCGCTTTGGTGGATGCAGCCACGACTTCGGCCTGAGAAGGCTCGTCTCGAAGTACAACAATGACGCTGGTTTTGTTACCACCTTGATCTTGTTCTGTCACAGATTGAGAAACCTGTGAGGTATCTTGAGACATCTGCACGATACTCACATCGACGCTAATGTCATTCTCAGACATGAGTTCGGAGACGTGAACGGATTTATCGGCAGTTTCCAAAATCGTAGGCGGAGACTGATCAGCGAACACAGATTTCTGAAAATGTGTCGTATTCATGATCACCGCTGGTTCTTCGTTGCATTCGACGATTTGAGGAGCATCTTCGGATATCGGATTGATTTGAACGTCCGAATCGTCGTATCCGTCATCCGATGTGTACATCTCGTTTTGTACTTTTTCGATGATATGAACATCGCATTTGGGTAAACTCGTGCGCAAGAAATTATGCTCTTTGACCGACGTACACTTTACATTAATTGGATTCGTTTCAGGTTTCGTTATGTTCTGAGGTGGCTGAATTTCACTTTTCGAGGTATTCGAATCAACAGCTTGATCGCTAGACGAATCGGATGTTTCATTGGTGCCTTGGCAAAGTTTACCAGTGTCAGATTTATTGGCACTTTTAACGCTAGTGTTCGAATCATCGACCAATACGTTATCTCCAATCGAAGTAACCGAATTCTTTCTGAAACGGAACACCAGTGATGGTTCGTTATCGATGTTGACAGTTTTGGTATTGGTGTTAGGTTTGGTATTGTCACCAGATTTGGTATCAGGTGCGGCAGGAGGATCGAGACTAGAACTGATATCCATCGGTTGACGGACAATTTCAAGAAACTGATTTTCATCGTGACTCTTCTTCACATCCGATAAATTGACAGTTTCTTCGAGAATCGATTGCATTTCGTCGTAAACTTCGCAAATCGACATCGCCGACGAGTCGGCGAGTTGAGATTCATTTACAAGAATACTTCGAGATTCAGTTCCGTTGACGGTAGAATCACTCGTCGAATTTTGTTCCTTGGTGTAACTCATGATTTGAGACTCGTACACGAGAACGCTTTCAAACTCAGGCTCGTTCACGGTAGAATCGCTGGCAGCCTTATTTTCCTCAGCGGCTGCAACCGTCGAAACGATAATTTCCAAATCTTCGTAGTTGATTGGAGGATGTGGTTCGGGCAAAGACTCGATTTCTTTTTGTTCGACGACGTCGTCTTGATATTCCTCCTCTTCTTCTTCGTTCTCATATTCTTCTTCCACCTCTACCTCGTCGTTGGTATCATCGACGTTGATATTCTCTTCTTCGGCGGCTGATTTCTCTTCGACGTCAGATTGTTCTTCGTCGACGACTTCATCCATCTCCGAAACGACTTCGACTTCGACCTCCATCTGGTTCACTGCGACGCTTTCGTTGGAGATAACTACGATATGTTCGGTTGTATTGATCAATTCAGGCGCTTCCTCTGCCTCATTTTGGGAGTCGTTTGCGGATTCTTCGTCGCTCATGTATTCAATAATCAGTCGACGTGTTTTTTTAGCAGGGTCTTCCTCAGGTTTGGCCGGATCGAGAACGAAATTCATCATACTTTCGTTTTCACTTTCCAAACTGTAGTACGAATCGTCTTTATCGGTTGGTTCAGACGATTCAATGGAGCTTTCGTGTGCTTGGACGGTCGTGTGAACTCTGAAATGATTTAAATAGATAGCATTAATATAATGTATTAGATCTGTTTGACTTTTAATGATGAAATTAATCGAACTGGAATTTATTAAATTGAGCTATTTTCAAAAATTCGGTTTAATGGATTTAAAAAAATTCAACCACTTTCTATGAAGAATTTTTAAAAGAATTTTTGAGCTGAAAAATTTTTAATTCACCAAGAGCTTCAAAACAGCTGGAAAATTTAAAAAGTCCAAAACAGATGAAAAATAGAATTTTCTCTTTCTATTAAAATTTGTCCAATCAACGTAGCATCAAAAATCTTCATAACATCAAATTTACCAATACGGTTAGTTCCAGTGTTTTTCCCCCAAGGATCGAATTCTTAACATATTTTTACAAACGATCGCAAAATATAATTATGTACTTTAAAAAAAGAGAAAAAAAATCTTCAAAAAATAGACCATCATTTTAGATTCAGTTCGATTTTTAATGATATTTTTCCTCCACGAACTTACTCGATTTCCTCCTCAACTATGCTATCGTCTGATTTGTCAAACTCTTTAGCTACTGATTTTTTGGCACGAGACTCTTCCAAACTAAACCAAAAAAAAAAACATCAAAATTAGTCTACGAATGAAAACATCTCGAAAATCATTCGTTCTCAACTTACTTAATACGTTCTTCAGGTACCGGAGTCGCATGTACATCAACACTGACAATTTTTTGATTCGGTGTATTTCTTTGCCTTTCAGGAAAATTGATGCCAACTTTTTGAGGCTGTTTGAAACGACTCATTTCTGAACTCTGAAATTCCATCAAAAATAACTTTCAGAATAGAAACATGAATAAATTCGGATATACGAAGAATCTCAAATAACCTTCAAAATCGACGTAAGCGGAGAAGATTCCGGTGTATTTTCCAATAAGGTATTCAAAATTCTTGTAACTTCCAACGGTGCCTTATCAGGATTCTTTTCCTCTTCATCAATTTTATTTTTCGATGCGCTGTAAAATATACTCAATCAATATCACAGTTTGCCAGAAATCGATCAATTTTTAGCCGAAAAATACCTTCTGAACGAAATACTGCAACGTTTCTGCTTTGATGTCAACAGCTCTGACCTCAAGAAGGGCGTATTTTGAGTAAACGATGCGTTTTTATTGCGTCTATCGAGTTTGGGGAAATTACTCCAAGTTTCAGCTGTTTTACAAATAGCTGCTTGCATCACAGATTCGAAGGAAGATTTATACACGGGAACATTTTTTTCAGTATCGACGTGTAAGACCTCTGATAATGGAGTAGGTTTAGTAACTGCAAAATCAACAATGCGTTAAATTTTAAGACTAGGAAAAAAAGCTTTTGGAGGATTTGCGCTTACTATGTTTATGTCTGTAGATTTTATCTCGTTCTTTTCGACAAAATGTGATCAAGTCATTGGTTACTTTGGGTAACGTTTTACTGAACGCGTTTACTAGTAAATCTCGAGTAGTTGTTCTTCCGGCACTGTCTTGTTTCTGGGTATCTTTCCCAACAATGGAGAATTTCGGAATTCTGGTACTCATCATGTGATTAGTATCGACTGCTTCGACATACCTAAGCATCAATCATCGAATTATATCAATTGAACGAGTTGAAATCAAGTAATAAGGTAAAATAAATCGACTGCTCACCTTCCTCTCGACAATAAATACATGACTTTAAAATCTCCGGCGTCTTTATTGGTGCAATCATCCAAATACGACAGAAATTCAGTTTCTTCTTCAGGAAGCAATGGTAATCTGAGTATTTCTTTAAGAAATCCAAGTTCGTCGCAAACTATCAACAATACAATATTATTAAAATCAGCGAATAATTCAATCTGCGAAAAAAAAATAGAAAATAGATTACCTTTGAAAAAATTGTGCAACATTTTACGATCTTCGAAACTAGTTCTTCGCAGAGTCGAATAAGCTTCCATGATTAACTCGTTCAATAACAGTAGAGTAATGTGGAAACTAGTATAAGTAAATCAAAATGATAAATTTTAATCAGCCAATCTTGAATTTTTGGCCAAAATACAAAAAATTACTTTGCTGGCATTTTGATAATTCGTTCACATTTCAACGCTGAACTATATTGTCCTTGACAAACGCACGTTTTCAAAATCCTTTCGCACAGATTCTTGTTTTTCTTCAATAAACTCATCACAGAATCGCTCAGTAAAATATGAACAGCTTCCTAAAAAACGAAATAGCTATTAGAATTAGATTTAAAAACATTTACTGGGAGACGGCACAGAAAAAGGAAAAAAAAACTGACCTCAATTTTTTTATGATCAATCAACCAACACGCCTCGACCAACGATAAAAATTTAGAATCGGGGAAAAATATGACAGAAAAAGATCGTAATCGTTTTTTCATGTCATCATCTCGATGATAATCGCAAACATCCAATAAAAAGTACATCATAATGAAATGTTTAGCTTCGGTGGAAACATTCGACATCAAAAACATTTGCAAGAGCGACTGCAAAGTGACAGGGGGATATAATCCATTGGTCATTCCGTAGCTTTCTCTTTCCCATTGAAAACGTAATGATTTACCACCAGGCTCGTTTTCTAAAATCGAGTCTATGATGTATAAAGTGCATTCATCAGTCAAAAAATATTTATCCTTCGTTGCTACTGATTTCAGTTCTTCACGTCTACAAAAAAAAAAAAAAAAGGTAAATCACAACCGTTCGAAAACTGGTCGCGTTTGATTTTAAAAAATTGATACCTTTGCTCGGCGAATTGCATCAAATTCAACATATACGTTGGAATACACCGATCAGTAGTACTGGTTACTTTTTCAGGCAACATACCGACGTCCAAACACCAAATTATCACATCGAAATACTTCGTCACCAAATGTAACGTTTCCACCTGATGATTCAGTTCTTTAACTAAACCTAAAAAATACATTCGACATGTTATCAAAACAATTAATATCAATTTTCCAACTGAAAAAAATCAACTCACAATCTGACAAAAAATGCTTGAAATTTTTCCATGTGTACGACAATAGATCACGAATAAACTGCAACAGCTGACAACAATGTTTTAATTTCTGGTAATTTTCTCGATCCAGATCATCGCCAGAGTAGTCGAATAAAGGAATACCTACGAAAAAATCAGCAAACACGTTGAAATACTGCAAAAATTCAAGTTTAATAAAAATTTAGAAGTTTGAACTTACAAATCGTATCAGACAACTGTTTTATTCTAGTTACGCAGTCCCAAGCCCATTGAATCAAATTTGGCAACGTACAGCCACTGACAGCTCGACTACCATCAGCCCATTCATTCACACAACTGACCAGAAAATTGGAAATTTTGTGCTCGAGTAATATGGTCAAAATATAGTTCCTTTGCTGGATCTAAAAAATATCCCAATTTTAGGTTTTTTCGGTGAAAATTTAAAAGACCGTCAAAATCGTAATTTTTTACCTGAGAAGGAACGATGGCCTGTCCGTAGTTATCCGAAAAACACGGTCTTAGACCAACTTTTTTACATTCCGTGAAATATTTACTCGGTTTAATCAAACCGCTAGGTCCTTCGGCGACAATTCGTTTAATCAGACATCGTTGAATTCCCGGAATCCGCAAATGTATCAGTTTAGTATTCGTTAAAAAAACCGTATCTGAAAAAATTTAATCGAAAAATTAGCACAAGTCAAAGGTCAAGAGGTAAAAAGCCATTAATTTTTACCAAAAGATAACGAAGATGGATAAGAATACTCTTCGGATAAATTGAATGTCAGAAATTGCTGTATGCTGTCTTTCTTGATTCGCATGTCTAATATGGTCGATTTACGTTCAGATACACGATCCAGGAGGACGAAATTTATAAATGGCACGGAATAACCATTGTAACATTGGTGTGGCATTTGAGCCTCGTACCACTGATTCATGTCAAAAACAACCAGACTAATGTGACTATTCGAGTCAGTTTCTCCATCCCAGGTTTCAAACACCATCACGAATAAATTGATTTTTGATGGGTCTTCTTCTGAAATACAATGGATGCGTAAAATATCAAAATAATACAAAAAAATGAAGCAAAATAAAATAAAAAATTACCATTTGTGTTAATATGTCTGAGCATATTACTCGGTGTATTGGATACAACACTGGATGTGATACAGCGACCATTTGAAGAACGTTCCATATCAACATCCATACCAAATCTTTTCTTACAATGCATGAAATTCTAAAAAAAAATATCATCAAATCATTACAATACAAGAAGTCGATTTCTTACATCAAGGCACCAAGAAAAAAACACGCACTTTATAACATCGTCCATATTCCTGCATCGTGATCACATTCTTATAGAGAATTCCATACATAACAGCAAACGGAAGACAAGCATCTTCGCTTCCAGATTCGTGCAAAACCCATAGATAACAAAAACTCTGCGGATCATTGCAAGGTTCTTGGAAGCCGAAATTAACAACTGGAATGGGATGTTCCAGCGATGAAGATCTATACCTAAAGAAAAAATCATACTTTGTAGACGAATAATTTACCATATTATTCCTTGTCAACTTACAATTTTTTCAGAGTCGAAACATCCCACAATCGGAATATACCACTTCGAAATCCGACAGCTAATGTGAGACTTCGCGGAATGAACATTAAAGAGCTTATTTCTAGATCATAACTGTGGCAGTCTTTCCTTTCTGAAACTGAAATCACATCGTTATTAATTTCTAATCCTATCCAAAATACTCTTCGACCTCGATGAAAAATTTACCTGGTATTGAGATAGCAACGTGGTAATTATCATCGTCAACTTTGCATATTCTATCCTTAAGGTCTTTTTCATTGCAGTGTTTCAAATCCATTATCAACATATAACTGACTCTATTCTGCGAGAAATTGACGCTGATTTTTCGGCTACTACCAAATATTTCTGTAAAATAATTACATTTTAGCCAAACGTCTCGACTCAAACACTGAATAATAAGAAATAACAACTTATAGGTGGGTGCCTACCATTCATTAAATCGTAAACTTTAATATCCATGATTAGCAAATTCCCACTCTTCGTACCAATGGCTAACGATCCAGACATCTTTTTCACAATACCGGTTAATGGGCAAGAATGATTCTTTTTAGACGTTATTAAACTCAAACATGTTATCTGCAAAGAAGAAACACTCTAGAAATCCTTCACGAGCAAGTTAAGATAGAAAAATTCAACTCACTTTTTCCTTAGATGTAATCGTATGAAGTATTTTAGACGTTCTTGGATGGCAAAACGAAATGTAACTTGCTTCATTTCGAGCTCGAGTTGATGTGTAACTGACAATAAGACATAGCTGAGGTTCTTTAGAATGTGCTCTGTTGCTATGTTGATTTACGTCATATTCAATTACGCTAGTAATCTAAGAAAATAAACATTGTAGTAGAATCTATATCAAAATACCAATACGTACAACCAGAAGATGATTTACCTCAGCTTTGATATCGCGAATGATCGCCGAAAAATCCCAGGCTGCTTGTACCGTACCATCAGATATACTGATAATTTTCAGGAAAGCACCACGGTACATCCAAGCTAACTCAGAATCTGAGAAAAAATCAACAAAATGTTAGCAATATTTAAATCTGTAGTCAATTATACGAATAAAATGGACGAAAATAAAACCTGAGAGGATTCCGCCAACGGTAAAAGTTGGATCTTCATTTCGTTTCAAAGCATTTATGGTTTGGCCGCCGCTTTTTATATCAACAACTTCCAGCACAGTACCTCTGGTTTCGTTGTGATTCATGATAATTAAGTAATCAAAATCACTTAGACAATGAATGGACACGATTCCTATGCCGAAAACAAAACATAACTCTAGATTAAACACTTCTTTACCTTGATTTTAAATCATATTAGTAGAATCTCAACGTACATGCCGACCATGTGAAAAAAGAGTGAATTATGTGTCATTGGAGCACACAAATTGAGCGAAACTATTTAAAGGTAAGGAGGGAACATTAATCGACACTTTACACTTTGATTTAACGAAGATTTAACATAGTTTTTTCTAAATAATAATATATCTGAAAAAGTTATTGATAAGAAAATGAACTGCTTTCTGATAAAGAAAGTAAACATTAAAAATTTGAAAATCTGTAAAACGCGGTAATAATGAGCCATGAGCGAGTCTCATGCTCTCATTGGAGAAAAAAAAATAATGAACCAATGAAAAACGAACATTTTTCATCGGCCAATGAAAACTTGTTTTTTAATTATTTAAAAAAAAAATCAACATGAATGATCAAGATCAAACAATGAAGTTATTTTTTTTATGGAACTTCAATTCAATATATTACCTAATAATAATAATAAAAAAAATAATGAAATGAAATTAAAGTTTATTTTGACTTTGACGTGCCTGTCCCTACTCCCTATACCCGGAGCGTAAAAATAATAAAAATAATAATAATGCAACATATGTGCTTAGTTACGAAATTTAATTTATTTTATTTTATTAGGCATGAGGCAAGAAATAACCTTGGGCAACGAAACTATTTCGAAGGTTTGAATAATTTCTGGAAATACGAATTTGTTTTTCAACGGGTATCATCTAAAATATATTTTATGGAATAAAATAAAAATTTTGTGTTTTCTACTCAAGTTTGAGATATATCACACCCTCTCCGCGCTTCTTGAACTCTCTACTTCTCTAGCTAACGTACCTATTGAAAGTTATATGTATTTATTCAGTTAAAATCATTTCACTTTTTCATTACACCGCATCGGGGTTTGGGGCAAAGGACCCAAAATTCGAAAATCTTTACAATTGGTCATCGAATAAAGTTGTTTTTCAACGCACCTCCTATCCCATCCATTCTTCAAATTATTTCAGTTCTAGATAATATGATATTGACCGCCGGGGAAGGTGAAATGGGACAAAAACTGAAATTTTTTATTTTATCAAGTGAAGTTTTGTAATCCCTTTGTGTGTCAGCTCGCACTTTCACAGTACAGTTCAGTAAAAATACGAGTATATTTTTTATTTCTTGATCATTGAGAAATTAATTTTTCGGTAGTAAGTTTTTAATTCCAGACAACGGTTTCTCGGCCAACATTCGAGCAAATAGGATGGGAATTTACTCAAAACAAGATAATACTGTCCCCTCTCCTCTCTAACCATGTATCCTTCACCAATCACGCCTTAAATCTGACAATGTACAGGCAAAAAGTTTTATCAATTAATTTTTTTTTTGAAAAAATTTCTTCATAAATGATCTCACGATAAACGCTTTTATGGAAAAACACCATTGATTGTTACTCATTTATTCAATATAATATATACATATATTTTTTTATTTTTCAAATGTCAAAAAAAATCAGAAACGTAATTTCTGATTCTGAATTTTTTTGACGATCACATATGTGGATGGTTTTACCTGAAAAAATTATCGATAGTAATATCTGTCATTATTTTAATGAAGAAAATGAAAAATGCATTTTTTTATTTTTGAAAAATTGTAGAAAACGTAAAATTTTCGCTAATGGTACTCCCCAAAAAAGATATGAAGAAAAAAAAAATACGATATATGTAAATGGTATGTATTATTTGGAAAAAACACCTATACAAACCCACTTGACCATTTTCAGTAAATTCTTTTCACACATTTTTTTCGGTAGAATTTCTGATTTTTCTTTTTAGCACGGTTAAATTTTAAGCGTGAGCAGAAGGATTGGAAATGAATTACCTAGGACACGATTTCTGTGCGAATTCCACAACCAACTTTTTCAAGACATAAAAATAAATAATCTGTATGGAATACGGATATTTTAGATTTTATATACCTTCGAAATATAACTCAGCAGGCTGTTGTCATGTATCTGTAGGAATAAAAATTAAAATGTTTCATAATACATAGGTATTATACAAATTAACCATGCGAAGTACATTTCAATCTCAGTACGTACTATTAACATTAATACTTTTATTTGAATTTTCAAGATCCTGACATTTATCGTAATATTTATCGTATCGACGTCTTTTGACCGGAACAGCTTTGAATGTCTGCTGAAGTCTCTCCGATGCGTCGTCAGATTTCGCAGAGAGAAACACAAATGTTTTCAATACAGTATACATCTCCGCGATGATTTTTCAATAGAGTCAGGGTCGCGAACTTCGAGTTACAAAGTAGGCCGGCGGTTCATTTCCAACTTAATATTCTAGTAACTCTTCGCCGTCTCCGTCTTTTTTAACGTCGTTGTCTTCATTACTGTTGATATTTTTACGTCTTAACGATATTTGGTTCCAACTTATTCTGGTTAATACGCTTTCGGTGATCTGTTCTACTGAAGGTAGCAAGCGGTTTCTAGTTGGTATAAACTTTCTGACATATCGGACACTTGTATCCAACTGTATGATTTGAAAAAAAACTTCGTCCCGATCGATAGATTTCTCGACTCCCAAAAATAAATCATTATTTGAACAAAGTAATCTGAAGTCAGAAAATCGAAAAATATTCTAAGTAGGTATCCAATATTCATAGCATAATGTTCATTTTAAATAAAATTACCCATTAAAAACTTACATTTGTATCAGTTAAATCTCCAACGCGTCCTTTCGATCAATTTTATGAAACGGACGAGGTATGGTGGAAGCATCTTCGATGGTAGTATTGATAGCTGTAGTTGCATCAGAAATTGTACGAACCTACGAAGAATGGATTAAGTATCACTTGTTATACAAGCACCACTTTTTGCATACATCATAGTATATTACAGCAACTATTTACATAATTTTTTTTCAATATTTTATGAAGAAGATTCTGAATCTTCGTGATCTCATATCGAAATACTCCAACTTTTTCTCTAAATTGGATTGTTTCCAACACAAATTCCTGACACCGTCGACAAATTTCTTCTGATAATAAATCTTCATCTTCTATCTATACAGAATGAACACAATTAGCCACACTCAGATAAAAAAATGAATCATTATCAACAGAATGTACTTACTTCGATGGAAAATTCATCTTTTAAACAATTACGTAAAAAGCTGTCCGTTCCAACGAGGTATTTTTCTACCATGCATAGGCGACAGTACTGGTCAGTGGTCATCCATTACAGCTAATGAGTTCTCAACACTCTACAGATGAATAAAAAGCCAATAAAAAATTTTAGAATTCCAAATTTATTGAACAAATTTTTAAAAAATGATTTGATCGATTTTTTTATTTGTTCTTCTACGTTGTAGAGGAAGGTTCGTAGAACGAAAAAAAAAAACAATTTATTTACTTATTTTCCGCGATAACCCCATTTCTAGGATTACCATCACATTAATTCTTTTCGGCAAAAAAGTGAAGTGTTGAATTTTATTTTCAAATTGAAAGTATTCAACTTCGCAGCAGCGTTAATTCATTAGGCGATTACTTTAATTAAAATACTGTTTTCTCGAGGATAGACAATTGAAGCAGTGAAATTTCTCTTAATGGAATATCAACTCAATTACGCTACGAAATGATTTTTCATTTATAAAGAGCGCTCATTGCTCAAAGTTAAAATTTTTGGATCTTTTAACTCACTGCAGGTTCAAAGCAGAAAGACCATTTCCAAAACATGTATTTCATTAATCAGTAATATAAATTAGAAAAAAACTGCTGCGATTGAGAAAAGATCGTGCATTATTTTCAAAGAAATGATCATTTCAGTTTTTCAAACTTTCACAACCACATCATAACACGATTCCAACAATCAAGTCCACAAGAAAAAGGTGAATAAATGATCACAAATTCTACATTTTAATAAGAAAAAGTTCCATACCTCAACTTGGCTAACCAAGTTTCTCAATGGAATAAGTTGTCCTTACAAAGTATTCTCACCAATTCAGGGTAAAATTTGTTCCTTAGCCAAGACTTTAGAATTGTTTTCGAATGAATCGCTCTTTGAGGAGACATTTTCATTAGCACTTTACACAAATGATGCGAAAAATATCGTCTAAAATAGAAATATTCGATTAAAAATGATTGACAAAAATACGAATTTTCAAAAAATAACCAATTACCAATCATCTTGAAGAATATTTCCTCCACTGGTAAATTTTTTCTCTCATTTCATCCACTTTCGACAAATAAGCTATAAGCTGCACTCTGGAAATAAAGCAGAATTTTTGAATAAATTCCAAATGGAATGGAAAAAATGGATTAAAAATTGAACGATCTTTACGATAAGCATTACGAATAAATCGTCGATCCCGGGATGCGTAATTCATTTAAGGTAATTTATCAACCTCGTTTTCGTACATTTCGTAGCTGAAACTGAGACTAATTCGTCGGGATAGAAAATATAATCAGCTACTGTACACAATTCATGGTAGTATCGAGCTTTTCAGGTAAATAAAAAATAATTCTGGAAATACTAGACAACTGTAATATCTGGTGCTATGGCTTTCTTTGAGTTTCCTTGTCTGATATACCTTGTAGAATATTTTCCCAATCGTGCGTTCTAATAAATCTTTCATCTGAAAAAATGATACAATTCCGAATTCGTTTAAAAATTTTTTAGGAGATGAAGGAAGCTGAGCTATAAAATTACTTCATTAGCAGGCCATATAATTTTACAGTTTCGAACTTGAGGATAGGAGTACTCAGTTTGAGCATGTCTAGTATTATCCAAGATATCATAAAATTTCTTCCAATATTCATGATGATGAATATCCACCAAAACATTGTTCACCATTTCGTGATTTTTCAAATTTTCTAGAATTTTTTCCAATACAGGAGAAAGATTCGTTTTGCCTTGTTTGCGAGGCAAAACTACATAATGGCTCGAATAAGCATCTGCAATACCAAAAACAGAACTTCAATAAAATATTAAACCAATTTGATAAAAGTAGACTGGAAATTCTTCACAAACATTTTTTGCTCTCCGATGGAACTGGGAGTTAGGGCCTTCGAAAAATATGTTATTTTCAAACTAATATAGATAATTTCTTCTTTTAACAAATCAAATTGTCTTCTTTGGCCGGGGTGAATGTAAATTTCTCCGAAATGAATATTTTCGAGTCTCTACTGACCATGAACCCTAAAAAGTACTCGATCGAGTTTCGTAATCTGAAACAAACGGATTTTTTAATCGATCTAATTTAATTTATGGGCCAGATCTGGTAGATTTTTTTTTACTCGTAAATCGTTATTGTCAAAAATCGAAACCAGTTCAGGTTTACAGCCAATAATCGACAGGAAACAATCGAGATTCCTTGACAGAATGGTCAACCATGGAATGACGTTATGGGTGAAATGCTCCGATTTCATAGCATGGTCGTTAAGATTTGTTGAATTCTTGGCTTTTTTTTTTGAATTTATCTAGAGCTCGATAAGCCATAAATCTTTCCATTCAGGTCCTAAGAAAAAATAAGCTTACCAAGTCATATTTTCTAAATTCAAGTTCAAGGTTTTTTTTTTACTTTTTTCGTTTCCGTCGAGTAGTTCGGATAAAATTTGCATGCATTTTTTTCGGCATAATTCGTTAGAAGAGCAGCATTGTTCGAATATCCAGCCATGTACATCGAATAAGGTCTGACCATTGAACCAATTTGGAATTCTTCTAAAGCCAAGGTACTCCACTCTTTCCTAAATAAAAGAAAATTAGTACATTTAGCCAACATAACATTGAATCCAACTTGTCCTTGAAACTCACTTTATTAAATTCTTGACAATGTTTCGTAATCGTTTGCACCAATCTAATCTATCGATAACAGTTTGCACTTCTGCAGTACTGTAATCATTGGAAGAACTAAAGGACAAATTTCGAACAAATTGAAACAATACGTAATTTGTCATTTCTACCGAGCTCGTTGCAAATGCAATGGAAAGTAATCGCAGCTCCTCTAAAAAAAATACTTCGAAGTTACTCAATTTATGTAAAATGAAAATATAATCAAAAGCCCACATACCAAGTTTCTCATAAGAGCAAGGCGATAAATTTTCGATACACGGCATCATTTTTGGACATAACAGCTTGGTTCCTAA
The DNA here is from genome assembly GCA_038380155.1 of Pseudococcus jackbeardsleyi. NCBI lineage: Eukaryota > Metazoa > Arthropoda > Insecta > Hemiptera > Pseudococcidae > Pseudococcus > Pseudococcus jackbeardsleyi. The sequence goes on from CM076239.1 coordinate 45,418,471, forward strand.
AAATTGAAACAATAACTGATGAAAATCAGAATCATTAGATTTGAGACTCACGAAGGATAATAACTTGATCGGACTTACAAATAAGATTTCCAAAAACGCATGGTTAATTATGTTCTCAGTTTGAAGCTTGCTATAAAAGTGAGCAATTTCGTTAGATAAAGACATAAAAATCTGCTGTATTGTGTGCTCAATCTGAATACAACGGTGATGATTTTTTAGAAAAGGCTACTCGCACATCGAGGATACTGTTGTTCCAAATAAGAACCTCAGTTTTCTTCCAGGAAGACTGTAACGCAAGAGTGGAACGCTTCATAGACATCATGACGAGTATTAAAATCGCTCGAAAGTCGATTAGTCGAGGTAAAAATTTATCTGAGGGAAGAATCACGTAATATATATTTTCGTCTTTCGAAAAAGGGGAAGAAAAAAGTAATTCATACCAACCTAAGAATAAATTGACTTTCATATCTTGAAAATGCAACGTAAATTGTTGTAAATCGACTGGTTCTCGATCAACACAAGCATAAGGGGTGAAAAGTGGTATCTATAATTCGGTATCAATTCTTCCCAATAGTCTTTGTAGCTTATCCAAATCTGACTCTTCGGATTGCATATAAGCTCTTCTCGATATTTACGATCAGATTTCGAGCCAATCTTGGAGCAGAACTTTTTTATCAGATTTTTTTTTTGCGTATTTCATCGTGGAAAGGGTTTCTCCGACGAATCCTACATCAAAATTTATGATTAAACGTTCAATATGTACTCATCGTGACCAAAATATACTCACGTTTGCTCTGATGTGAATTAAAGGCTTCAAGAAAGGTTTCACTAGGTTTAAATTTATCCTTTTCGGCCTTGAAGTATTAGCTTTCTAAACATGTAAAAGCTTCAGTGGCTAATGATACGTCTTCAGAGTCTCGTTCAAAAGCAAGCTGTGAAAATAAAGAGGCTAGTCGGCAGAAACATGTTACACAAAACATCAAGTCAAGCTCAATGGATTTTAAATACTTGTATAGAAGGTGCAACGTCTGAAAGTACTTCTTCATCACAAACCGGTAAAGACACCACCATTCGGGCATAACCTCTTGAATCAGTATTTGGTTGTTCGTTGAAATGATTCAGTTCTTCCAGAACAAATGATTTTACTTATTTATGTGGAAATCATTCTGTAAAATAATCAATTGAACTCATATTGAACTTGAATAAAAACAAAATTACAGATATTTATCACAAAAAAATTTACATTTCCTTCGACGAATTTAAAAACAATACTTAACATTTAATAAAAACCAAATTTTACATCGTTGTGGGCATACTCCAAGGACGTACCTACATATTGAAATCATGCAAGATTGGATGGGACGGAGTCGTACTCGACGAGAGTCAAGCATTCCTTTTCCTTCAAAATAAGGAAAAAAGCGTAATAAAATGGAAAAATTTTGCTTTACTATAAACAATGTAAGTAGCAAGTACCTACCTCGTTGCTTATATCATCGGTTTCTCTTATCGATTTATCCAATTTTTTTTTTTCAATTATTCTTAAATACTCTTTAGAGCATCTTTGAACCCAACGTCTTCGGAATTAATCAACAGAAGCATGTTTTTAACGCCTTTGTCGGCACCGGAAAGATCAAATTGATAGGCGACTTTGAAAAATGAAAAATTCGATGACTTCGAAAACCTCAGCCGATGACCAACTCATCATTAATTCATCGATTATCTTGACGGGTTTACTATCTTTTCAATAAATCGAAGAAAATCCTTTGAATAGAGATAAGTATTTGAATGTATAACTACCTATACAGAATACGTAAAATAATAATTCGCCTTGAACGAAGATAACATACCTCGCGATATGTAAGAACTGCTTTACCGAGGCCAAATTCAGCATCTTCGAGATCTTCAACTTGAACTGGTTCGCTGAAGATTTCTTTAATATCTGATGAATTCCCATGTCAAGCGAAAACTGGTATACTATCTCCTACGGATTGATTCTGGTTTTACACCAATTTCCTGATATGCATTCGTAATCTTGAACTTAATCACCTGACGATTTAAGCAATCTGTGGGGAGAAATCAAGTGAATTGTTTCATTGAGATTTTTCCTTTGAGTGAAAAATCCAGCTTACTTATTCAATTTATTGAAATGCTCCTATTCAATACCTAATTCGTTCAACGAAGTGAAAATATTTTTTCAATCTTGTTTTAGAATATGATTTCTCAATTCGGATATTTTTTAAGAAAACCCAGCGGCAAGATTTTCAGGCGAGCCTTGCTTGGAATTTTCTTCGTTTACTAATTTTGAATTTGAATTAGCGGAGTTTGCACTTTGATCGTTTGATCTATAGCATCGTGTAAGTACTTTATCATCTCATCGGATTCGGAACCATGATCAAGTAAATAGAATATTTAAAAAATTGAATCAATTGTCTTGTTTCGAGAAGAAAAATGTTACCTTTTCGTTGTTTGGCAATATTGAAACCATAATTTCGATTTCACAGCTGGTAAATTTTATTTCACGTTTTCAAGATCGAGCTAAAAAAAAAAACAGCAATCGAAAAAATAAAGAACTGATCGGTCAAAATAACACTAACTCCAAGTACCAAAGCTCCATAAAGATAAATCTAGCACGGCTGTGATCAGCTGGATAGAATTTTCAACGAACGACATGGCTGCTTTTATCTTCTAGCTGACAGATGGCTAGCTCGCTTCTAGTAAGGGAAAAATTTAAGGGATTGGAAGGGCTCGTTGCTTGAATTAACCCTTTCACTGCTACGCCCGCATATATGCGGGATTTCGAAACGCTGGATATAGGCTACGCCCGCATATCTGCGGTTTCGATTTTCAATTTCTATTTCGTTATTTTCTCAATTTTCTCGCCATTAATTGCCTTTTTCAACACAATACTTCTACTTTTAACATCTTGATACTTCAATTAATCTATAATTTAAATATTTTTCCCTGTATTTTTTCGAAAAAAAAAGATATACGTTGTTGAAGTTGATAGTTCGTGATTTTTCCAACCCTAACTCAGCACAGGGCATATGACATTTTTCACATGGTCGAAAAAATAGCAAATGGATATGTTATCGTGATTATCGGAATATTTCACGCCTCCGCAGTAATATTTCGTGCCTCCGCGGTTTTGCAATGCCCGCTACATTTTTTTCCGTGGCCTACGGAGGCATGTAATTCGTGGCATTGACTTTTCGCGGAATCAACGTTTCCTGTGAAGTGACGTGGCTGACGTCAGTGACGTCACAATATTCGACCTGAATTTCATTCATACCTTGTCTTCGTTGTTGATTTGATAATTTTTCCCTCACATTTCATTTTATTTCGATTCCGTTTTAATGGGTATAAAACTAGAATATTCCTTCGCCAAAAAATTTTAAACGCCCAGATCCGAGTAATTACACATTTTTCAGTGTTTACGTGACCCACTTATTCATTTCCACTGATTACCCTAACTCAGCACAGGGGGTGTGAAAATGCTTCCTTAACTCAGCAGGGAAAGGGTTAAACAGCTGTAATTTTAACGCCTGATATACATGGAGATGTGAACAATAATTTTTTTAAATTTCCTATGCCGGAAATGGCAACTTACTCCAGACCAAACGAAAGTATTCAAATCGATAATTATGATGTAATCAGTGATTAATGAAATTACCTCGTATTTTTTAAATCTCCTCAGATAAATCTTGAACTTGTGGATTCAGAACACACACAATAATTTCGGCCACTGGATACTGTTAAAGGGCTTATTCGCATGCTGTGATGGAACTAATTCCGGCTGTTGTTTTGCTACTTCGATTAAAAAATTGGAGAACGATTTTGAGCTGGAGCTATCTTATGTACACGTATCGATTTCACTTTCGGCTTCCATTATTTTGACGAGCAATTTCTTTACTAAAGAACGACAGTTGAATTTCTCCACGATGAAGAGCATTATGATGTCGGCTGAAGTGGTGTCTAAATGGCCGTATTATTTCAATAACTAGGTACAACAGAAGAAAAAAAATCAATAAATTCCATCTATCGGATAAAAGTATCCAATACAATTACTCACTTGCACAATTTTAACTTTACAGCTGATTTTGTGTATCTACCTCGTATTCTTTAAACCTCCTCAGATAAATCTTGAACTTGTGGATTCAGAACACACACAATAATTTCGGTCATTGGATACTGTTAAAGTGCTTATTCGCATGCTGCGAGTTCAACTGAAACACCCAAAATTTCATTTATTGCATCACGAGTCGGTTTCATTGAAACAGACATGACAAGAGGTAAGTATCTTCAATAGAAAATAACAAGAGGCAGCGATTATCCTATAAAAATATCACTTTACAAAAAAGTCTGACCTTCGATTTTGATTTCAGATTCAAGTTGAAGTCTTATGATACCTGAGGAGTGAATTCTTTTTCAACTCTTCGACCACCTGAGGGTTCTACAATGATGTGTATTGTGTTGGAACTTATCTCCGTCTGTGTCTGTTGATACTAAATAGTAAACAATTCCAAAATAGAGTCGGATCCAATTTCACTTCAACAAAGTTTACATTCGGCAATTCCAGAAATGTGGCGAAACGATACTGTAAATCTAAATATCCGAATAGAATCAAGTAAGAATTGAGTGTTTCAATCTAGATATACCTATTTGATATGAACGTGATTTACTTACGATTTTTTAATCCAGGAATGAAATTGTTTTCGGTGCCATACTTGTCATAGGCTTTGACAGATGAAAGTCGGAGTGAATGATGCGATAGTAAATTTCGTATCAGTCTATGATAACGCATTCCATACGCGCCATACGTTGTTTGTTGGCCGTACGATGATTGTCTTGTTGTCGAGTACGTACCGGAGTCGTGAGTATATTTGAATAATGTTCATCGAAGGGCCGAAGCCGAAATTGATTATGAACAAGGAATACTCATAGATATATATCTATATTCCTTGATTATGAATGTGTTTTCTTATATTTTTTTTTTCGGTTTCAGTGCTGCGATAGTTTCTAGTAGATATTCTACGCGATGATGACCGCTGGCTACAAGTAGCTGAGTTGGTTGTGTTTCGTTTCGTGAAACGCAGTAGTTGTATTTCAGACCGATAAAGTACATATTGAGCTTTGGAAACTGAGACGAGAACATCGGTTCGTTCCAGTTATTTAAAAAAAATAATAACTTTGCTGTCATCATTATCGACTTTGGAAGCCAGGTTTCAATGAACCGTGTTCCCACTGAAGATTCGGACTAGATTAATATGTTCTTCGAATCGGTTACAAAATGTGTGAAGTAAATTGCCATTCGCAAACTAAGACGACTTCAGAAAGAGTTAGTTTCTATCTTTCAACATTGAAAGATTTCCATCCTGATTTTTGTTTATTTAATATGGTTTCTTTGTGCAGATAATGAACTTATCGCGACGATGCTACCGATGTGAAATACTGTCTCAATTAAGGAATACAAAGGATACAGAATTTGGTAAGCGAGTCAAATGAAAACATATTGTTTTGTGTTGCGATCGTTCAATGGTTGCACGAAATTTTCGTTCTTCATTTCATTATCAATAGTGGTTTTGATTTTGATGTCACAGCTGTTTGAGAAACGAAAGAATTCGATCACATGCCCAGCAATTTAGAAAGAAGCCTCGTATTCTTGTTTGCATTGAGTTGCAAATTGCAATAGTCAGTTTAGGGTTTGGTGTTGTACGAAGATGGTCTGTGTTTATGAATTTGATTTCAGTATGCTTCAAGTCAGGCATTGGTCGGAGGTAAATATTGCCCCATGAATAACTAATTAGAAACATAAATTCTATTTTTACCCATGTAATGAATTTTTTCTACCTCAATACCACATATTTTGAAAAACTCAAAAAATTGAATGGTTCGCATCTAACCCTATATAGCTATTTACTCGTCTTCCGTGGATTACTCATAGTTGATGGTTTTATGATCTACCTTGAAAAAGAATACCATTTCTTTTGACAACGAACCATTAGCTTTAACTGCTCTTGTAAGTAATTTATTATTTATTTTTACTTAACCGAGATGAATTTCTGAAAAATGATATGTTTTGTTTTGTGCAGTCAAACATGGATTTGATAGAGATGACTGTCAACTGCAATGCATTCATAATTTTATGTATCTTGCATCTGGCGTTCTTGAGAAAATGGCGATACGATTTCTACCCAATCGTTGTGAACTGGAAAATGGAGTTTGTTTGATTTGAGAGCTGTGAAAAGAGCCCGCTTTAAATAATTATTCCTCCAGCGCCGGACTTACCTCTAGAGAATTCCAATAGAATTCCATTTGAACTTGATTTTCGCTCCGGGTGTTTTTTCCATTTTAGATATTGAAAAAGTTTTAATGTTAGTGTACCTTGTATCAATATTTTTTCTCTTGGAAAAAAAAAATTATTGCTGTGATTTGAACAGATACCTACGAACAAATAATCCACGACCAGATCAATCTTTGACTAAAGCAGATTTGTGTTCGAAAGTTTGTGCCGCATTGGAAGGGGAAGTACAGACCGATGCTCTCGAATATGAATTATCTGATGATGATTACATCAATATTTCAGAAAGGTAAATATTTTTAAATGAATTTTTCAAATAATTTCTCTATTGTGATGAATTTGTAATATTTCATCGCAGGTGTTGGAACAAATTTTACTTGAATTGTGTACATTAACAAGAAACAGGAAACATTCCCAGAGCGGTTGCTTTGGTTGCCTTCCTCTTCGTTGCTAAGTTATAATTTCAAAAAGTAATCTTTCATTTTGACGTATTGCAAGAAATGGTTCTACGTCCTAGTCACGGTGATGAAAGTAGGTTGAAAATTTCTAATTAAATTCAACATCCTAAAATATCAAAGTTTCAGTTGTTAACTGATTTTCTTATATTATATCAGGTCAAAGTTATAAACATATGATCTAAATATGCTGAGCAAGATTTCGTTAAATGAAGATCAAGCCTTACGTTTTGTTCGAGATTTAAAATGCTTTCAATCGTTGAAAAAAGTATCAGCGGAAATTTCTCCGGAATTCAAGTTACACTGAATTTGGAGTTGGACCGTGTGATGAAATATCAAGATTTTTAATCAACATTATGTAATTTGTCATTTGTCCGACGTTTTTATTCATGCCTGAAAATTTCGAAAACGCTGGTAATGAATAATTATTTCAAAGAAAAATGTGTAATAACCCTTCGTATCGGAGTTATTTTTGAAAAATGTATAATATTTTCTCAGTAAAGTACAGAAATTCCTTCAGAAGTGAACTAGGAGTTCAATTAGTCTCTCGTTCCATATTAGTAAGATTGTAAAATTGAAATAATTTTGATTTTTGAAAAATTTCTCCGATGATGAATCAATTTTTAATTTTCATTTTCATTTACCTATATCGTGTTACAGATTGACCGCTTGTCGAAATTAGGTCTTGTTGATACAGATTTTAGACAGCAGTAAAATCAAAAAAGATTTCCTGATACTTACATTGAATTTATGTCATGCATACGCGATATTGAACTGGTGCTGTAAAACCGTTGTTCGTAGCAATTTGCGATTAATATCTTGATGCAATTGCTGCTTTTAAATGAGCCAGATATCGATGTGCAGCTTCTGATTTTATATACTATGTGATCAACGTCACAATATTTGTATCCTTTTGATTGATCGAATTGACTTTTGAGAACTGCTTTTTTAAAATTTTATACTTCCTTAACTGTTTTGTTAGATTGCTGTGTACGAATCGTATAAATTTGGCAGAATATACTCATCAACAGGCAACATTTATTACTCTCTAGTTTTTCGAGAATAATTACTTATAAACCATGTGAGTATAGAGATTAGAGAATATTAAAATAACTTTTTTATTGCTATATTATTTTTGAGCTATTAAAATTTGATATTTTGTATTTTTCAGGGAGAAATTTATTAATTCAAAACTTCATTGAAATGAATGAACCATACAAAGCTTTTGGTTCGGTTAAAGAAATGATCTATTCTCCAAAAAACTAGGTAGGTATCTCAATCTCAAAGTAAGTTCAGTTTAGAAATACTCTCATTTCAGCTCCTTGAAATATTTGCGCTTTTAAAATTATTTTATTGTAGATTGCTTCATATCTGATGTTTTTTTAGGCTATCTAAATGCTCGAGTGTGCCGACCAGTCAGATATTGTTATGAATCTTGTTGAATTAGTTGTGGAACAAGCTTCTAAAATTAATCACTCTGATTTGGTATGTCATTGATTAACAAAACTATCACAGCTAAGAAAAGTCCTACTGACCGTATATTTTGATTCATAAATCATTATTTCAGACGACATTGTATTCGATTCTATTCTTACACCATTGGAAATTACGTCGCTAAAACCAGGCGTTTATAAACATGGATAAAAATCCCGACCGTTCACGTCGAATAGACCGTCTTCGCAAACTAGTTATCTCGTTGATGAATTCCAAACACATAGAAAAATGATTAAAATTTCCCATGCAACGATTAATTATCGAATTTAGAAAATATTATGATAAAGAGAGCCAGATCACTGCAGTCTCATCAAGCAGCTCCATATTATAACTTTTTGTGCACTTTGCACTTGCGAATGGAGAATTTTCGTAAAAGTTCGTATAATCTTTAGATAATTTCTTTTAGAATTTCAATTTTCCAAATATTAATCACTCAATCAATTTTTTCTGTTTCAGCTGCTCGAATCATGTTCAAACAAGGATTTCGCTGCTTTCGTATTCTATGTGCTTCAATTGCTTATCTTTGGTAATCCCTGAGCATGCTTGGATATTGAAACCAAAAGAGAATACTATTGAAGAAAACGTGGACGATGACAACGTAAGTTTTGAAACAAATGAACGAATTTGTCATCAGATTTGAACCGGACCGAAAGAGAATATAGAGGAAAGAGGATACAATTCACTACTACAATAATTACAATATTCCCACTCGGTGGCGCAATCAGAACTTTTTTTGGTGGTGGCTAGAATTCATGAAAAAAGCAAGGAGTGTGGGTCTGTGTAGAGAGGGGACCCCTAAACCCTCGTTTTTAGGGGGGCTCGCTAGATCTTGCTATGGGTGAGGGACCTTGAAATAAAAGGAAATTTTTTTCTAATTACGTCAGATATCGACGTTGAAAATTCCTGAAAGATCTTTTTTCAATTTTTGATTTTCCCCCTGGGGCCTAAATATTCTTCGCATGGCTCGGAGGGGGGAGAGAAATAGACTCGGCTTAGTGACTGGAATATTCTGATTTTTTCCCCTTCAAATTACTTATAAACGTGAATTTTGTTCAAAACAACAGAGTAAAAAGAGCATTAAGAAACAAATGACAGTAAATTTTTTTAAGGAGAAACACCTTATTATGGGTAACATGAAAGCAGAATCGTGTAAATTCGAGCCTTTTCTATCCATACCATCCCCTCAGTCTCATCCTAGAACTCGTTTTGGTCGATTTAGGGCAGTAGTTTTGAAAATGTGCTGAGTCGTGGTATAATTGCGATTTTATGGTTTTAGGACATATTGGAAATCTGTCAGTTGCAAGATTTAACTAAAATCCAAATTACTCAACTGTCCTCCCGGTAAAACAAGATCATTTTGATTATTTTGAAAATTTGAGCAATTTCATAATCTGTACTTAATCTCTTTTCAGATGCATATGCATTCGAAGTGGAGTCATGAAACTGATATCAGCGAAAAGATATCGTTTAGCACTTAGAATATCGTTGCTATTCGAGAATTCGAACTAAAACTGTAAACCAGCTTTGGAAGCATCGGCCGCTGTATTCGTGTCACAGAATATCCTGCTCCTTGGAGTTGGCTTGTTGAAAACGATATTTCGGATTAATTTGAATGTGACATGGTGGTATGAATTAAACTGTTACACGAGGCTAGTTCTGACATAAAATTGAAAATTCTCCGAGTCCGATGGATCATTTTTTTTTTACAGAAATCATCTACTAGATATGAAAATTACGATAAAATCGGAAAATATTTCGAATTTTGGCTTAAACGTAGAAAAAAGTTCAACATTTTCTCTTCAAGTTACATTTTATTTTCTTAATGTGAAAAAAATCATGAAATTTTAGCTGATGATTGCTTTCTTTCATAAAAATTTTCGCTCTTGCTTCACTCTGACTCTATTTCTGTGCTAAAAAAATAATTTGAATTTTTTTTTGAAATTTTGTGAAACTTTTCTTTGCAGACTTTTTTTTTTGAAGAGATAAGAAAGCTAAAAATTGCTAAAAAATTTTAATGTTCAAATTTTGCTCTATTTTTAAAGAGTCTTAGGTTATTCATGTAATTGGGAATTTTTAGAATGAAGGAAAGAAATGAAAATTTTGTATTTTAGGAGAAATTATTCTTACAAGCTTGAGTACTTAGATTGACAATTTTCTTAATTTTTTCATCAAATTTTGATCAAAAAATCATAAATTTGAATTTTGTTGATAATTTTTGAACCTCGGACTATTTGTATTTTTAAAAAACGCGAGGTGCTGAAACATGGTTTATCGGTTTTGGGATTAATTTACAGCGCCAGTCTATCAATAGTCAGTTACAATAATTCTTCATTAAGGGTGGTTTATAATGAAGATTTTAACTTTTTCCTTAAACTTTGAAATATGGATAAATCGAATTTTTAAGGAATAAGTAAAAATAAATTAAATTTTGATAATATATTTGTATATTAAATACTTGTTCTCAGTCAAAATTAATCACCAACTTCTTCAAATATATTTTGACTTATTCCTTAAAATATCAATTTATCCATATTCTAAGGAATAAGTCAAAAGTTTAGGTCTTAAAACTTGATTATAATCCACGCTTCAGTCAACTAATTTTTTATATTTTCTTTTCAGATATTTCATTGTTGAAGACGAAAACGCAGTCGTCGTAGCTTGGCGTTTATTGGAACCTTTATTGCTGAAATACGAAAAACCTCATTTGAATACTTTGCACAAAACTGTCGTCAGCAAAATAATGTCTCTGAATGTGGTTCTGACATATTGGCTCAAAGTTTCATACGAAGTATAAAATCTCGATCAAACTTCACTCATCGATCATATTTGTTTCATATTGATAATTTCTAATTTCAGAAACAGCATCCTGGCGAGCTTTTGAGGTTATATCTATCATATGGAGTACTGGCAGAAGCTCTGTCATTTTAGACAAAGGTGAAGAAAATTTCGAAATGAACGACGCTCTCAGTGTAACATCATCGGTCAAGTGCCATCGATATATTACTCATCTAATTACAAAATCAACAGGTAAGTATTTATTTTTGACTATTGATGTCACCGAATTCAAAATTTTCAAACTATAGAATTTTTTCAATGAAATGCTGTAGAAATTTATTTTGATACCACTTCAAGAATCACCGACGATAGGTGGACTAATAAATATGAGATAGGTTTCGTAATCGAGGACAATCTCGTAACCATCTCGGCTTATTTGCTGGGCGAATTGAGCGACACAAGGCAGATCTAGCCGAGCATTCTCCTTCTTTCGGTGGCTCGACCATAGTTCTAATTATTTTTGCCTCAAATACAACTTCAAAATTTTCTAATTTCGTAAATTCTTTGATTTTTAATTTTAATTTTGTTCAAAATTGCGTCCAATTTCAAAGTTTTTCTTTTCCAACTGAGAATTTTTTAAAACATAGAAATAAACAGATGACAAGAAATAATTTTTTTTAAAAATTTGCGAATACGGGTTTATGGGTATTAAAAATAAAAAACGAACTTGAAACACTTCGCTGAAGTTCATGAAAATAAATTTGGAAAAATTTTAATTTAAAATTTAAATTCATAAATAAAAAATGATTTCTGAGATAGTTACACGATCTCATGATGTACCAATATCACCGGTACAAAATATAAATTAAGCACTAACCGTTCAATTTTCAACGAATCACGTTGAATTTATTTTTAAAAATACTTATAGAATATTTCATCTTCTAAAAATGAAATTAGTTTAAAAATTATTTTAAAATTCACCATTCCATCATAAAAATTGAAAAACGGTGAGACGATGCGTTTGTTGTTTACGCTATTTAAATGTAAAATAAATGTGCGAACGCGTTTTACCCATTGATTTTAAAAGGTTTTACCTACATTTCCGCTTCTTTCGAGTGACGTCAGACAGCAGTCGATGACAAAGCACAAAACCTGAAATAAATGAAATAATTACCTACCTTCTAATTCTGTGTAACCTGTAACCCGATCCGGTCGTGGCACCGATGACGGCGAGACGCGAGACGAACGTACGACGGTAGCGGTACTTACAGCGTTTTCCCCCCTCTTTTATCTGTTCAATAATACTATTACTTACTATTACCATTACTACATGCACGATAATTTTCAGAAAAATGATGGTACCATAGTTTAAGTATGTCTGCTTTTTTTGGCATCATAATTCATAATGTATCAGACTAATAGAATAAAAATTCAAGTTGAAATATAAATTTACATCTTTTATTTTGGTTACTCATTAAGCTTGACCTTGATTTTAATTTTAAACTGATAACTGCAGTTCAACAGTTAGGTACCTGTTAAGTACACGAATTCTAGTTAATCCGTACCTCTATTTCAAGAGCGAAGTTCGTGTTTGCAATGTTGTTCTTCAGTGCTTCGAAGTTCGAAATTTGCTCAGTTTTAATATTCAAAATTATTAAATTTAAATTACCGAATTCTTTTATTATTAGAAGAAATTACGTAAATGTGACTACAGAGGTTGGAGCCAACATGTGGTAATTATTTTATTTAATCGTTCTATGTTTATAAATTGTGTTCTTTATCAGGTTAAGAATGACAATGGCAAGCGGCCTAATCGTATACTAGAAGATTCGTTCGGCCGATTTCATTCGTATTTGAGAATTTCTCTAACGGAGAAATGCAATTTGCGATGTAAGTATCCCTTTTTTTAATTCCTATTTTATCACATATCTACAATATGCGGAATCATTTCCTGAATTTTCGCTCCTCAGGTTCCTACTGTATGCCGGAAGAGGGTGTGAAATTGTCATCCAAGGAACACCTTCTCACTACTACCGAAATGTTACGAATAGTGAAGTTATTTGTGAGTCAAGGTGTTGAAAAAATCAGACTTACCGGCGGAGAACCGACGGTGAACAAGGATTTAATACGTATCATTAGTGAGTAAATTTCGAATTCTTCGTTATCTATGTACTGTGATTATCAATTTAGGTATACGGCGAATTGTGTAATCAATGACTGCAGCGTTATTCAAAATTCAGATAGCGCAATTTTGTAATCAATTTTCGTATTTTTTTGACAGACGAACTGCATAATTTCAGTGGGCTGAAAACTATCGGTATGACTTCGAATGGTCTTGTCCTAACGAAACAATTGGCGAATTTGCAAAAGGCTGGATTAAACGCCCTGAATATAAGCCTGGACACGTTGGATTCCGAAAAATTTCAGAAGATTACGCGGCGAAAAGGATGGTCCAGGGTGATGGATGGGATAGAATATGCCCTCGAATTAGGTTTTAATCCAGTCAAGGTGATTTGTCACGCGACCAACGTAGTAGTTGTAATATTGAAATTTTATCATCGATTATTCGTAATTTTTATTTCAGGTAAATTGCGTCGTATTGAGAGATTTCAACGACGATGAGGTGTTGGATTTCGTCGAGTTGACGAAAAATAAAAATATTCACGTGAGGTTCATCGAATTCATGCCTTTTGGAGGCAATAATTGGAATTCCAATCGTCTAGTTCCGTACTCGGAGATGATATCGGCTATACGTCGTAAATATTCGAATTTTAGTAGTCAGCCAAGTCTTCCCAATGAAACGTCCAAGGTATGAATTACGTTCATTCATGTTTGTATATTTTTAAAAATGTGTTTTAATGTTTTTAATTTCGAAAGATGTTTAAAGTTCCTGGATTTACCGGCGAAGTCGGATTTATTTCATCGATTAGCGATAATTTTTGCGGATCTTGTAACCGATTAAGGCTGTTGGCCGATGGAAGTTTGAAGGTGTGTTTGCTGGGTAGCGCCGAAATATCGTTAAGGTTTGTGTTGTGATCAATAATACTTTGATTTCATCACAATTACGATCGCAAAGCGGAATTATTAACGGTGTTTTCAATTTTAGAGATGCGTTAAGAAACGGATGCAGCGACGATGACATTTTGACTCTTATAAACGCCGCGGTTCGTCGGAAGAAAAAGCAACATGCAGGTAAAAAGCGCTTTTGGAAATTTTTTCGTATAAATTCGCGTTCTTCGATAAATTATATTTCATTTGTTTTTGTTACAGGTATGAATAATCTTTCTAAAGTCAGTAATCGTCCGATGATTCTTATCGGAGGCTAATTGATCGTCGGGTATACTCTCGTTCTTTATCATATTAGTGGGTAAATTGGGTGGTATTAAGATCTCGATTTCTCATCCATTATTCAACGAATTTTTATGAATTTTTCAATGTAAATTTTATTAAGGTACTTACTGTCTTTCGAGGACTTTTGCAATATTCCCAAAAACTCGAAAAGTATTATATTTACCTTATCGAAAAAAAGAAGATTAATTTTGCTGACATTTTCCACAATTTCGTGATTTTCGTGACATGATTTTTCAAAATTAGAATGATTTAAAGGGAAAAGTCTCAAATGTCCTCGAAAAATCTCATCGCACAGAATCTGAATTGAAAAGATTGGAATAATGTTGAATAATTGCTGCTTTTGGACAAAATTATGACGGTTTTGGACGTACATAGGGTAATTGGAGTAAAGAGAGATAGCCAACTGAAACTCGTTAGTTCCGCCTGAAATTGATAGGTTTCGTTCCACTCAATTTTTTTTATTAGAAATGAGCTTTATCGGGTAACGTAACGTAAATGAAATCCTAGCGACTGGCAGTGGCAGTATCACAGCGTCATTTTCAAATTTTGTAGCAGTGTACTATGATTTTTGCTCACAATGCAATACTAGGTATACCTTCTATTAGAGGTAACATTTTTCAAATTCTTCCTTTTTGCTAGAAAAATCAAAAACTGGAAAATTGATCGCAGTTTTTCGAATGCGAAGAATATTAATTAGATAAAAAGTTGAAAACAAATCAATTTTTGATGAAAATCAATATGCAGATCTGAAAGTAGAAGTTTTTTGATTATAATCATGTTCAAATTGCTCACTTGAAAATATCAAAATTCATTCAGTGGTTTAAATAAAAAGTCAACTGTCAACTAAAAAATATTGTCCTTCAAAATATTGTTTGTACGGGGGGGGGGGGGGAGGTGGTCTCAACAACGAAAATAATTGAAATTCGGTTTCTATTATATTTTCAACCTCCCTAGCGAATCGATTTGAAGTGGACTTGTGTCGTCTCAAACCCTCTAGAAAATTTTGGAATTGCTTAGCACTGGAGAAAACCCCATTCAAAATAGTCCATATGAACTTGAGCACCTATAAGCGTGAATGATCCCGCATAAAACATACCTTTCCCAAATTCATTACTTTGACTCAAAATCCATTTTTCGTAAAAAAAATTTCTTGCAAAAATTTAAAAATACACGTTGATGGTATACATGCATTGAGGTAAACAACTGAAATATAGTACATAGATACAGTATTTTCAATCATCAAATAATAGTTATGTTTTATGTTTGTTAAGTACTCTTTTATAAAATGAGTTATCCGCGATTTTATTTGTAGGGACTAAAATTCGGGGTTTCAAAAACGAAAAAATCGCTTTCTGTTTCAGTTGTAAAAAAAATTTTGAACATTTTTTTGTTTTGATTTTAACGTTTTTTTGTTTTGATAATCATTTCGTTTTCACTTTTCAAGTCGAAGTTCGAATAACTGGTACCCAATCAAATATTAAGGTGAAAAGTCGAAAACTTCTTCAAAAGAGAAAAAAATGAACGAATTCAATGTTTTTAATGTTTTTCTTCAGTAACCAAAATAAAATTACAAAATGACAATTTTGTTATCATTTCGTCAAGCCACGATCTCGTGAAGCAAAAGAAAGATAGGTTTACTTTTCATTTTCATGTTTATCTTTTCTCTACAATTTTTTTAAGATTTTGCCTCCCTAATTGAATTATAACTGGGGAAGTACTATTTAATAATCCATGACAGGTGGTCCAGATAAGGTCCTCTAAATAATTCAAACTTTTATGAAAATATTTTAATTGTTTTCAATGACGATTTTTTGGAATTCCATCATACACCATCACAATTCATGATTATGTTGTTGAGTTTATTACGATAAACAATTACCTACATGTTATAAGTATGTATGATCAAAGAATACATTAAAAAAAATTCACCGACGTAAGCGAGTTTTTTTTTCGAATTTCCCAAAAGTGATGGAAAAACTTGCATTTGGCTCGAATATTTGTAATTTTCCATTCAAAATTCGTTTTTTTTTTTTTTCAATTCATGACATCAGTTGGAAAAACGTTGAGAATTTCTGATTGTAAAATTGAAATATTCTAAATTATTACTTTTTTTTTGGGAAAGCGTGATTTTTGTTGAGAGTGGGGGAAGGTGAGATTGAAATACATTCTTGCGCTGATATTTTTCTTACAATTTTATTAAAAATTTCGTTAGGCATTTTTCTGAAGAAAACCATCTATGAAGAGTAAAAATACGAGGCATTAATGTGAAGTTCACTACTCTCTAATTCTGAATCAGTGAAAATTCACTGATAAACAGCCAGAATTCCAGCGCAGGTAAAATCTTCAAAATTCAGTGATTTTCAACGAATTGTCATTGATTTTTCAAAGAATTTTATTAATTCTTCCGTTAGTTTCATAAATTTGACTGAGTTTTCTGTGAATTTTCACTTATTTTTCAATAAGTTTTTTCATTGATTTATTACTGCGCTGCAATTCTGACTGTTTTCGATAATTTTTGATAATTTTGTTTGAGAAATAGAAAAGAGGATACTTGAGGAGAAAAAAACCAAAAAAGTCCAGAAATTTCTATTCTTAGAAAAAATGTTTACGAACCGAAGTAGAACATTTCGTCATGCTTTGTAAGTGATACATGTGATGAAAAGGTGCATTATTCGAGAGGAGTGATGAGAATTTATATTATCAAGTGTACCTTTTTAGATCAACTTACAAAAGGCAGTGAGAAAAAATCAAAATTTTTGGACCAAAATAAAAGTTCTCATTTTTCTGACGCAACGTGTGATTTCTCTGGATTTTTCATGCTAAAACTCGCAACATGTGAGAAATGAATTTCAGCAGCGTAAATTTTGGAGATAAAAATTCTTCATAAATTCATCCCAGGCTCCAAAATTCGTTAAAATCGTGAGATGAAACACTCAGAAAAATCGTGTAATGATTTATGGGAGAAGAAAATTTCTTCCAAATTTAATTCCAGCCTCAGAAGTTGAAAAAAATTCGAGGGATTACTTTGGGATAAAATTTGAGATGAAAATTTAACCTGAATTAATCTCAGCCTGAAAAGCTCGAAAATATATGGGATGTTTTTTGAGAGACGGAAATTAATTCTAAAATTCATTTCAGCCTAAAAAGTTTGAAAATATCATGCATTTATTTTAGAAGGGGTAAAAATTTATTTCAAAATTCATTCTAGCCTAAAAAGCTAAAAAAAAAAAGTAATGATGTTTTGAGTTCTGAGGATAAAAATCCATCTCAAATTTCATTCCAGACTCAACAACTCAAAAACATTGCAGTTGAATTCGAAATGAAAAACCACCCCAAATTTAGTTGTGCTGCTTGAAATACGCTACTTACAATCCAATTTCCAACAGCGGTGGCAGCCTACATTTTACCGGCGTGTTGCCAAGAACGGTCAAGAATATCTAATCCCTATTATAAAAGGTCGCTTCGCACCCCCCCCCCCCTTTACAATTTATCAACGGTGAATTTTGCAATTTCAATCATTCATTATTGAGTAAAAGAGCCTTTCCTAATAAGGGTCAAAAACTGCCCTTGACCCAAAATCGGTCAAAATGGGGCCAAAAGGTTAACATTCTGAATCAATTGAAAGAGTCATTTTCATGAGCTTTTCTTCAGAACTGGAAAATCGTTAAAATTTTCTGGTGGCCCTGAAATGTCTCGAGAACGCCTACAATCGATTTGGCAGGTCTGAAATAGGGTGTATATTGAATTTCAGTTTTTTTTGTTGATCAAATCAAATTTTCATCGATGAAATAATTTTGGAATTTCAAAAATTCACTAAAATTCGAAAAATGCACTTCAGCACTCAACATTTAGGAAATGAAATTTTTTATGGTGTACTTTCAATTTATGGCAATTTTGACTCAAAATTTTACTTCGAGTAGGAATACCTTGCTTCTTACTGTAAAAAAGTAGTAAAAAATTACGTTTTTTTTTGAGTTTTGATATTTTTTGACCATGTTGCACCCAATTTCAGAATTCAAAAAAAAAGTGATACACGACCACCTGGCGGAACTATTAAAAAAAATTCGAGCCATGTTTGTACCCCCTCAATTTTTTTTTCAATTTTTTGAAAATTTCAAAGTGAAAAAAATTGGGAAAATGTGAAACGAAAATTTTCAAAAAATTCTCATTCGTACTACCCTGCAAGATGTATAATTTCTGAAAAATACTTATACATTTTTTTAACCACCCCTTTCAGAGATATCGCGTGTTGAAATTTCGATATTAAAAGTACGATAATTCTGAAAGGGGTGGGGGTAGGGGATTAAAAAATTTTTGGATGTTTTTAGACTATAAGTCACCTTTTCAGCCCATTTTGGCCGATTTTGGGTCAAGGGCCGTTTTTGATCCTTATTCGGAAAGGCTGTTTGAAAAAATATTGAAAATGCTATCATAACCCGAGCGAAGCGAGGGCGAAAATTTTGGAATAAATACACATGAAAACTTGAAAAATGGCCTGTGTCAAAATTGCTTGATCATCGATAATTTTGGACTTGTTATCAATAATTAAAGATTTTTCATTTTTCACGTGGTGCAACAGATTTTTGCCGTGTTGCCACAGACTTTCGCCGTGTTGCCGTTGCAACACATGCAACACAAAGGCTGCCACCTCTGATTTCCAATTCCTTACCAAAAGCATACCCTTTCGCGATACCAAACTAGATGATAGAAGTTATGTTTTTTTTTTTTTTTTGCGAACTTCAGCGAATTTTATGTTACAGTTAATGCGGCTGATAATTCGTACATTACTTCTATCAAAACTCAAGTCCGCAGTCATTTCCTACCACATTTATCCTTCGTTGGATTACGCTATTACTGTACAACAGTCACCATTGAAAATTTACTAACTCATGTGACTAGCTCTGGTAAAGCTGCCATGGTAGATGTTAGTGACAAAAGTTCGTCTGTTCGGTATGCTTGCGCGTATTGTGAAGTGCATGTAGGAAAAGTAATCATTGCCTTGATAAAAGCCAACGAACTAAAGAAAGGAGATGTTTTAAGTATATCGAAACTTGCTGGTATAATGGGTGCTAAAAAAACATCTGAAATTATTCCCTTATGTCACAATGTCTCTCTGTCATATGTAAATGTCGAGTTAGTTGTCGATGAAAGTTTACAATCTATTAGAATTACGTCGCAAGTTCGTTGTTGCGATAAAACCGGTGTAGAAATGGAAGCATTGACTGCTGTGTGTGTGGCTGCATTGACAGTTTATGATATGTGTAAAGCTGTCAGTCATGATATTGTGATTAAGGATATAAGATTGATGGAAAAGACAGGTGGCAAACAGGATTTCAGTCGGTAATTCGCATCGTTTAAATATTCCACTTTTTTAAAAATACATTTGTGTTGTTCCGCTAGCAAAGGGCCCATATGGTAGAAATGGAGTTATTGCCATGGGATAATACCAGAGACCCCAAGTCATAGGCGCACCCAGAAATTAATTAAGGCAGGGGCTGAGAGTTCAAAAAATAGGGAGAGGGGATCAAATTTCAAATTGGCCATTTTTCACTGATCTTTCAAAAAAAAATCAATTTTTTCTGACAAATTGGAAATTTATTGAGATATCGGCGATTTTTGACTGAAAAATTAGTCAAAAATTACCAAAGGTTGTTTAAAAAAATGACTAAAATACTGCCCGAGCGACGCTTTGGCGAAAATTTTTTGAAAAAATACTGTTTGAAAAACAGAAAAATGCACTTTTTTATATTTTTGCAATAAAAAAATATTCTTTTCGAGATTAAGGGCTAAGGGGTGGGGCTCGAGCCCCCTGAGCCCACTCCTTGGGTGCGCCTATGCCCCAAGTAATCAAATAATTCTGATCCCAGCTCAAAAGGTGCAAAATTCGCTGAGATTTCGCATTTTGAATTTCAAAAATGTGAAGAGTCAAAATTTTAAAAAGCTGAGACAATTGAGTTTAAAGTTTTTCAGAGTGAAACATTTTTTCTGCGTGTGAACCGATCGTCTTGAGGTTTGGTACTATTGTTTTTCATGTCATTTCTCATCATTTGGCTGAAAAATTGATGCCCCCCTTCAGAGCCTGCACACAGCCTACGTCCATGTGTTGAGCCCTTTATTAAAAATGTTTCAATTTACGAGAGAGCACCTGGCAAAACGTGCAGAATTGTTCCTACTTAGAAGAACCTGCAGAAGGATGAAATCCAGTCAGATGAATGTTTATCACAAATAAAAAAAATTAGGAATGTTTTGAAGGGTCTGCTATAGTGTGGTAAAGGCATTTTTTCGAAAACACTTCAAGTGACTTGAAATGAGGTTTGAAAATTTTTTGAGAAGGGCCCATTTGGTCGATCTCGTGTTTTTTTTGAAAAGAAAAAAAGGAAGGAATCGATATTTTTTTGGAGCTTGGTATCAAAGTGAAACATGAGCCTGTGACACTCTACGACAAAACGGACTCTATGTGTCTGAAAAAATTTTCCAATTTCCTTCACAAATTTTGTTCGCAAACAGTTAGAGAACAAGAAATAGAAAAAAGATTTCTGACACATAAGGTCCCTTTTGTCGTAGAGTGTCACAGGCTTATGTTTCACTTTGATACCAAGTTCCTCAGCAGGTCTCTACCAGACGCATCAACGTATTGAAAAAAAAAACGATCCTTCATTTCTTTTCTTTTCTTTTCTTTTTTGAGGACCCTTTTCAAAAAAATTTTCCAACCTCATTTTAAGTCACCTAAAGAGTATAGACACTTCAAAGAATCAAAATTCGCAAAAAAGAGAGATTTTTTGGACCCCTTTTGCTAAAAACGTGATTACTCTGTGATCGACCAAATGGGCTGTTTGCTAGCGGAGCAACACATATTCACTTGGAAAATCAGGTGTTGATGTGCAAAACATTCGAAAATAAGAACATGAGTCGATGAAAATTTGAAAAATTTTGGCATCTCATTTCCAAATTTTAAAAAAACTTCTGATTTTTTTTTTGATCTCAAAAGTCGTCATGACCTAAAAAACTGACTTTACTGATGTTGTCCCTGACACAGTGACACATGAAAAATTTTGTTTAGCTATTTGTCACCTGATTTTCTTCTTTTCCTCCAATTTCTCCTCTCAGACATCGAAAAACATATTTTAAGATTTTTCATTGTTTTCGTATTAGGTTTACCTTCCTTTCGAAATATTTCCCTTCAAAATAATTTATAATTATACCCATTTCTATTGATTTATTTTTGACAAATATCATTTTATCCTTTATCCATAGTTCCTGTAAACCGTATTATCAATTTTTATATTTTTTCTTATGCACCTGGTATTTATTTCTCAAGGTGTTTAACATTACAAGTAAGAAAGTATAGGTAGGTAGCTAGGTACCCGGTGAATTGAATTTCTACTCACAGTAATTGGAAAGTTGGTCTTTGCGGATCTTCTGGATATAAAGTGTTCGGAAAGAAATAAAGAAATAATACCGGCGATATAAAATGTACAATATTGTTTGAAATTTCAAAAATTGATTTAAAAAATTTCTAAAATTGATTTAAAGAATGCAAAAATTTCTGAAAATACAACTGAAATGTTGAAAAAGATTGATCTGGAAATGGTAGATGAAAAATTTGTACCTACTTGGTATCTTGTTTTTTTACTAAATGAATAGGAGAGTATTGAGAGAAATGAGGTTAGAAGACCTCAGGAGGAAAGTACAAACGTGAGCCAAGGCGAGAAAATAATTATTTGCTGACAATCAAAACATTATTTCAAATAACTAAACATACCTAAGAATGGATAATTTACACCCAGTACATACTATAAATTAGAGTAGCCGCTAGGCATAAATTATCATTAAGGCATTAGCAATGTTTGTGATTGACTTTAACATAATAAACGTTGATCAAACTTGTGAATCCGAGTTCTCATTTAGGTAATACTCGTACGTCGTTGTATCAGAATGTTAACCAAACCGAGTACCAATACGACTCACATTCTCGATAGAGTGCTTGTCAGTTGAAATGGTGTAGTTATCACCATTACCTGACTTTCCTCTTCACCCTTGATGTATCTTGAATTCCATTCTGCTGGTAAAAATAACTTATCTAACAAATTAACAATGGGAATTTTTCGATAACTGAATTCGATGTGCTCGAACTGCTATTTTACAATGGTCTATTCGATTTCTTATTCCAATCAATTCATGTCCGAGGTATGGACGATTCTTTATTTTTTGAAAATTACTCAAGACTGCTTTCCAGAAAAATCATTTTTGAAGGAAATGAACAAAAATGTCAAAATTAAAAAGTGAACGCGAATATCCCATTATATCTGTATACCCATCAGTTAGGCAAACATCGATCAAAATTCAAAATCGAATGTATCATTACATTTATGCCCATAATTTGAGCAAAAATGGATCATCATGTTCAAAATCAAATACCTATCCAATTTTTTCAATTGGATCAATTTTTCCAAAAATTGTGTTTTTGAAGGTAACGCATAATGATTTTTCAGAAAAAAAAAAATTGGAAAGAAATAGTCAAAATTAAAAACAGAACATATACTTTCTAATGGTAGGTATATTTGATTTTGCACTTTAATCGATTTTTGCCCAAATTACCTATGAGCGATTCTTTATTTTCGAAAAGTAACACATGATTGTTTTTCAAAAACATCATTTTTGCAAAAAATGGTCAAATTGAAAAAATGGGATATTTGACTTTGGATCATGATCAATTCTTACCCAAGTTACTCGATTTTGAATTTTGATCGATTTTTTGCCAGTTTGAAGCACGAAATTCGATTTGAAGTTTTGATTTATTTTTGACACAGTTATGGGCTCATGGCTAATGGGATATTCGATTTTAAATTATGATCCATTTTTGTCAGAATTAAGTAGGTATCTGTAGGTACGACTACGAATCTAATGAGATTGTAATAAAAATTAAAAAGACCTATCCCCTTCGTGAAAAGAATATCATGCGTAAGTATTTACCTAAATTTTCTGGATTTCTCCACTTGCATTTTTTTTCAAAATTTTATTCGACTTAAGAAAATTTTTCGAGTAACCCGATGAAAAAATTTTAGATCAAATCGCGTCAAATCATATCTGATTTAGATCAAATTTTAACAAAATAGATGAAATTTGATCTCAAAAATGTCCTAATCAAATTATATCAAATGACGAGTACATCTGATTTTTTTTTTTTATAGATATGATTTGATCAAATTAGATGTCATTTGATCACATCATTTCAAATTGGATCTGAACCTTCACCTTCATGATTTTTTCAGATATGAATTGATACAATGAGATATGATTTGATGTAATTTGATAAAATTAGATTGGGACATTTTTGAGATATGATCAGATCTGAAATTTTTTCATCGGGAAACTTTTTTAAATTGAAATTTTTCCATATTTTTGATTCCTATTTTCCTTTTTTTTTTCAAATTCATGTTTTAAAAATTCTCACCAATGTTTAGATTGTTATCAATTCAAACAGGAGACAATACAAAAATTTCCAGAAATTTTCCAAATTCTGGCACATTTTTTTGAAATTGTCGAGTCAGAACGTGGTCTAAAATTTTTTGGATAACATTTAGGCTATAAAGGGCACTGGCACTGGCGCTTAAGATAGGCGAATCTGCTACAGAGCTGAAATTTGAAACTAACCCACGGAATTTGGTTCTTAGGGTCGGAAAACCGTCTGGTAAAATTTTTGACCCCCTACCCCTCCCCTAGCCCGAGTTATGAGGTAAAACGTTCCTTTTTTCCAGCCTTTCCATTTAAAATTTTTATCTTCGAGAGTTTTCAACCAAATTTTTTCAAATTTACGTAAGTTATACACTATACTGACACTGAGGGGTATTAGTGGGTGGTTTGAAAAAAAAATTGATGATTTTTTCCAGCCGAAAATCACATTTTAAAACTTGAACTTGAGTTTTCTACTTGATGTTTGAGAGATGCAATTTTGAAAAAAATATATTTCATATATCTAGGTAGTCCATAATACCTACGACAATCCTGAAAACTGAAATGTTTAGAAAAAGTGATGAAAAAGCTCTAAAATTAGTTTTACGTGTGAAATGTTTCACCTAGATTTCGCTTGGATTCGAAGAATTTCCTTTTTTTTGTACGGAATTTTGCTATCAAAGTATGAAAATAGTTCAAAAACAGCACGAGATTTATTTTTGTTCCCCCTTTGTAAAATCAAATTAATTGTACATAGTAGAAAATAGACAAAGATGGATGCGTTGGTATTAATATTAGTTCGGCGTATAGGTACCTAATTCGTGTTACCTTGATCTTAAAATTGTTTTGAACTTTCGAAAGCTATTGGGCTTGGGCATGTGTAGTAGTCGTCCAATTATACACACTTGTATTCTTCATACAAAGGGGAATCTCTTATTTGTGAATTTTTTCATATTCAAAGCATCCAAAAGTAAACCCGCCTTCAACGTTAATTTTCTTTTGCGTTTGCCGGCGTCGTATGCTCCGTTTCAACTGGCTGCAATCTACAGTAGGGAGCAAGTTTTTAAGTCAATATTAGAGTTCATTTCGCCAGTTAACGGAAATTAATCCGAATAGCTATGGGCAAAACGTGTGTAACTATTGAATTACAGCATCAAGTTCTATTGCAAAATGAACCGTGAAACTATCGATACTTTTGCGAGTAGCTTCGGAAGCATATTATTTTCATACACTTCTACTTACATTTATTACGCCTACGCGATAGAATTTCTAATTATAGTACTGAATAATTGATTTATTTGGAAACATTTTTAAATGCTGACAAAATGATAATTAGCAGCATTATTGTCAATTTTATGCATCTCAATGAAAAATCGCGTGTAAATCTAGGTACCTGATTGTTTTTCTGCTAACAAGGGAGGTTCCCAACTCAAATACTCATTTGCCAAACTAAATTCAGCAAATTGTAAAATAATTTTTTGTGATTTTCAAAAAAATTACGCGCAGGCTAAACTAAAAAAAAAAGGATGGATTGAACTAAAAATAGCAAAAATTTTCATTTCTCAAATCCGGTAGACATCCTGTATTGATACGTTCTTCATCGTATCAGTTCTCAGGTGAAATTAGTTTTCATTCAATTAGTTTTTGCGGGTTGAAATACATAGAATATAATTTTCCTATGTTTTCTCATTTACCGTGATCTAATGAGAAAATAGGTGACGAGATTATCTCTACGTGATTTAGTTTTTTGACAGCTGTTTTTAATAAACAAATTAGGTTCTGTTGTCTTCGGAATTACCATAAATTTCAAAGTACCCTTTTCCCTGCTCTTATTGAAATACGCTTTGTAGGTTTTTATTAATCAATAAATACCTATTTTCCAAAAGATGATGTAAAAATTGGATTTGTATCGTTTCAAAATGAACTGTGGTTGCGAGAAAATGTAAAATTATAGTTTGCTTATTGGGTATTTCTGAATCCGCGATGAACTAATTTTTATCTATGAAAACGAGTATAGAAAAATTTGTCCCGAAGCGTTCTTTATCTCCCAACTGCTACCTATACGCGTATATATTCAGCACAACTGCATAACTAGGTACGCTTAAAAGTGCTAGAATAATAGTTCAAACTTCGTAATCCGTATAAAAATTTTATAAAAATACTGACAACGAGAACGACAAAGATAAAAAAAAACTTTTCACACAAACTTTAACAACTGAAAAAAGCCGCATCGAGCTGTTTTGCAATATTCGCATGGTCGAACGTAACGAAAAATGAAAAAAAAATCAAGTTGAAATATATATATGCACTCGCACGATACATTTGATAAAATCAAATGACGAAGAATAGACAGAAAAATCAAAACTAGTGAACACCACTCTTCTGATTTATGTTTGATTTGACCACGTAAACATTATTTTATATGCCTCGTTGATGTTTATGGCACCTGTAACATAATTTGATAATTGTTTGAAGGCCCAAGATACTTTTTAAAATGAAATTTCACTTTTGAACTCACCTAGCAAAGGTTGTGACCCATTCTTTCTTTTTTTCGAGGCAAATTCAGCCACTAAAAGTTTCTTTCATCTCTTTTCTGATGAACATTGTTGCAATACTGTCTTCAGAACATCGTGTTTTTTCATCTTTTTTTATATTAAATGTATTTGACGTCATTTTCTCCAATAAATTATCAATCCTTTAACCCTTTGGTGCCCGGCGAAAAACTAACGGATGAAATTGAAAAATTTTCACGTTGCTGAAATACACCAAGGACCAATAGCTAAAAGCTAAAAAAATATTTGCTTCGGGTGAATTCATTGATTTGGAAATGAATAGCTTTTAAAAATCTTTGAAATTTGGCTATATTCGTTTCCAAATTTACAGAAGCTCCACCTGACCTAAAAATTGAGCCAAAATGTAAAGGACTGAAAATTTGGTAAGGTAACCTGAAAATAGTATGTATTAGTTCAAAGGTCAAATCACCAGGAAAAAAAATGAAAATGAATCCAAAATTTTTTCAAAAAAAGTGAAACCTTTTCCGCCGGAAATATAAAAATTTGATCATGCTGGAAGCAAAATTTTCCGATAGAAAAATATTTTGAGGTGAATTCGAGATATTTACAGAGGGTTTGTGTAAGTATTGAATAATATTTGGAAATTGAGGTTCAAGGCTAAATTTGACAAAAAATTGAAAAAAATTGATGAATTTTTTTCAAAAAAAGAAAATCCAAAAAAATTGTTTTTGATATTCCAAATCATGTACTTATAATTTGAAAAAAAAAATTAATTTCTTACCGAAGTTAACTCTTCATTAATTAAAAAAGAGTGAAAATTTTCAGCGGAAAAAAATGTTTCATATTTTCTATAAATTTTTCTATGCATTTAAATGGGCTTCAGTACGATCTTGAAAATAATCTGAATTCCAAAAATTATTAAAATTTCCTTCTGTAAATGTCTCGGTTTTCCCACAAAGTATTTTTATATCGGAAAATTTTGCTTCCAGCAAGATCAAGTTTTGATATTTCCGGCGGAAAAGGTTCCACTTATTTTTGAAAAAATTTTCGATTTCTTTTTCTAGTAGTTTGATCTTTGAACAAATACGTTGTTAAACTGTATTTTGTATACGACATTCGTAGCCGCACTAGTGGCAACACTGCACCGCCTATCGGTTGTGGTGAGAGAGAAGCGCAGCTGTCTTGCTCGCTCTCACTTCGCAGAACTACCTGAACTCGTCCGCATCTCTCGGTCTCCGTCTGATACGTGACACTTATGTATTTCTTTCTCGTGCTCAATACAGTGATTATCCCACGTTATATTGGTGTTATTATTTCTATTTGATATATTTGGTATGTATCCTACTACAAGTCTATCATGGTAAGCAGAGCGTGTGAGACGGTTATCCGGCTGGCCTTTGTCGTCGGGAGCGTTTCTCACCTCTGATAATTATTTATTTATTTTTATCGAATTTTTTATTGCTTTCATCAAGTGGCTTAATTTAATTCTCGCGTAATTAATTCTATTCTGTGTGATTTTTCATGTTTCCATGCGCGAGTCAATGCCGAAAAATATGCCGAAATGTGCCGATTTTTTATTGAATAACTGTGAAATTTTTCCGAATTTGCTTACACCAAAATGCCGATTATTTTTCTTGAATGCCTGTAAAATGTTTCTGACGTAATTCAGTCGGGCTTGGCTTAGATTGATTATTTTTTAGCACGTTTGAAACGTTGATTATTTTTTGTACGTTTGAAACGTTGATTATTTTTTAGCACGTTTGAAACGTTGATTAATTTTTTTAGCACGTTTGAAACGTTGATATAATTGCTTAGATCGATATTATGGCATTAGAATATCTGTGAATTTTCCTTTTCAAATATGTACAGTTTAATATTGTTATCACTAAATCAAATAATAGTTTAGATCGGCTCCAGTTACATACAGTTAATTTGTTTTGATTATGCCAATGAATAGTTATGTGAATATACATTTAGATTGAAATTTATTAATGGCAAGTTATTAATTCGGCAAATATTATCAGCTTAGATCGTTTATAATTAACGGATTTTTATCGGCTCAGATTGTCAAGAATCAATGAAATATTATCAGCTCCGAACGCTTTTTCAAATGGATATCACATCGGCTTAGATCGCTCAGAAATAATGGAACAGTATTAACCCAGAATTGTGTACAAGTAATTAAATATTATTGGCTTAGATCGTTTACAAATAAATTCAATATTACTGGCTTAGATCGTTCACATTTAATAATTACCAGCTCATATCGTTCTATAATTAGCCAAATATTATTTTAGATGGTTTAGAAATGACCGGACATTATTTGCTTAGATCGTTCATAATTGGTCAAATATACTGCCAGCTTAGATCGTTAATGAATAATATGATATTAGATCGTTGACATGTGATAATATCGGCAGACTTTAATAGATACATGATGAAATAATACAGCTTAGATCGTGACTACTGAATAATTTGATTTAATGTTGACGTTTTACCATTTTAGAAAGAATTTTCTTACACCTTGATAATTAGCATATTGGCAAATAGATCGTTGAAAGATAAATGGACCATACCAATGAAGTATCAAAACAGATTATCAAGAAATGGATTATTAGCTTTGATCGTTAACACAGGTTTACCTCAATTATTAGCTTAGAACCAATTATTAATATCTGCAAAGTTCCTTTGTTTTAGATCGAAAATTAAATACTGGCGAATTCTTATCAGTTTAGATCGGACCTCAAATCCAAGGAGGCGAAGTTTATCATATTAGAACGGATTTCAAACTTTCAATATGGAACAAGTTCAGTACCACAAATGAAGTCCAAGTACAACAGTCAAAATTTATTAGCTTAGAACGAATACCTGTGTGGTTCATAATTAAATTTAGCTTAGATTGAATGAAATACCTGTGTGGATTAGAACCAAATTCAACTTAAACCGAAAATTTGTGTCAAAACCCTGTGTGGATTTAATAAATGAATTTGCTTAGAACAGAATATATATTTAATAACGGCGCATTTTAGACCGGATTTCTTGGCCAACAGGATAAATTTTTCACCATCTTAGAACGAATTCCAATCACTCAACAGTCAATGACGTCATACCACCAGAGCTACGTTGCCAGGAAAAACCCACAACAATGATGAAGAATGCGAACGTCGGCCGAGCTACGAGAACCCTTATCACCTGCTATCTGTTACCTGCTTCACGAGTACAATGGAACCAGACGACGATGACGGAGTTATTTTAGATCGGGGAAAAACCCAATGAATAAATCCTGTGTTGGCTTATCAAGTAGATAAAATTAGATCGAGACGCCGAAGTATTTTATTTAGACGTGGGCAAAACCCAACGAATGAATTTTATCCTTATAGTGTTATCTTTTAAAGCCCTTATATGGAATCATTATGTTGAAGTTTAGATCGGTGGATTTTTCCAAACCTTGATAATGGAATTTTAAATTGATGACTCAATACTGAATATTGCCAGAACGTTATCTGTTATAATCCTTATATGGAAATCATATTTTAGATCGATGGATTTTTCCGAACCTTGATAATGAAATGTTAGATTAATGACTCAATGCTGAGTGTTAACAATGGAATTTTAGATCGATGACTCATGCTGACTACTAGCAATAGAATTTTTAAATTGATAATGAATGTCTTTTGATGACTAATACTTTTGAACGATGCATATACCTGCTGTAACCTTTGTAAAGGTGACGTTGAAATTCCAGAATTATGACTCAAAGCTTAGAACGATGTATATTGTATTGACTTAGCTAGAAATTTTAGATTGATGACTGATATCATTTGAAATTTATACATGCTTAGATTGGTGACTCATTTTTGATATGCTTAGAACGATGACAAATATAGTCGAAAGACTTTAAATTATTTATGAATTGGCATGTTTTAGCAATGATTATTTAGATCGATATTTTGAAATAGTACGCTACCCAATGTGGAAAATGGAATTTGTGCATTGTTTATCCATATACTCAAAAGCCTATTGCAAAGGTGGGTTTCAGTGAATGCATAGATAGCAACATTTGAATATTAAACGAATATTAAATCAGCTATTTAAAAGCTTTTAGATCGATTAGTTGGAATTATTACTGAATTTTAGACCCGCTCATTAAAGCGATTATTGATTTTAGATCGGAAATTTGAAAATTATTATTGAATTTTAGATCGAATGAATTGGAGTTTATTAAAACCTTTCATGGTCTCCAGTGGATCGAAAAATTGAAAATTATTGAATTTATTGCTAATTACACAGATCTTAGATGTGGAGTTTTCTAAAACCTCTACGTGGTCTCCAAATATAGGCCTTCTAGATCGTAAATAAATATTTAAATTTCTGAAAACGATGCTAAGTTGATACGATTTGCTATCTGATGTTACTGTATTTAAGATTGATCTGTACGTACGCAGACAATCAAATATTGAGATAATTCACTGAAATTCGCGGGTGGTTTATTTGGTGCGGTGGTAGCTGGGCGAAACGCAGGCTATCAGCAATCCAAATAAATCAGTACAGTATAGAAACAGTATGCGAAACGCTACCTAGTATATACTTGCCGTAAGTTTGGAAGAGCTCCATACAGACTTACGCTCGCCATATTGAAGTGACTCCTGTTGTACTTGATATTTTTGAAAATGAAATGCCTGTGTGGACCAAAAATAATTGGATCAGTAGGAACGACTGAAATCGAACAAATGAAATGATCTATTGACATTTGAAAATTGACTATTATTACTTTATTTACACAGGAGTCCACTTCAAAAAGAGAACTCTGTTCTGCCACATCGACATCCCTGCCTGAAGGGAATGCTGGAGCAAGGGTAAGCACAATGTTGAAAGAGTCATAAATTGTGATAAAACTGATAAAACCAAGCTTAGATCGAAAGTGCAAAAAGAGAAGTTGGAAAATCAAAATGAATCAGGAAAATGCACAATTAGTTCCCTTGTTAGAACTAAATATGTACATAAAGCGGTAATATCTGATTCTGAAAATGATTAGATCGTAATTAATGAACATGAACCTAGAGCTAGTACCTCAGGTGTACCTTTAGATCGGCATACTCAATGATATAATACAACTCCACTGTTATTAGTATCAAATCCTGAAAAGCCTCATGTTATTCAGCACTTGGTTAAGAAGAAAAAGGTGGTTGAAAAATTTAGAACGGCACCAAACGCTGGAAATTTAGATCGAAAATGAACTGAATCCTCAACAGAAGAAGACTCGATTGCTTTACTGTCCAACAGAAGTACCATTTAATTAGCATAGACCGTTTCAAATCAAAAGGAAATAGCTGAGAGCGAAATTCAGAAGATTATTGTAAAAGAAATCATTGAGGTGAATAAACAAACTTAGATCGGCAAGAATCGACCATCCAAGTGACCAGACCTGTTCAACTGAACCTTAGACTGTTAGTAATGCGCAAACTGACTCTGATTGTTTCAAAGGTGAATCTGAAGAAGAAGATATAGATTTTGTACCAGAAAATAGATCGTCTAATTCTCCACAATTGGTATCTGATGAACCCAACTCCAATTCTCACTTAGAACCTGAAGAAGATGGAGACCCGTCATCACCAAGCTCGCTTTAGTAACACAGAAGACAATAAAGATGATAATAAGCGCAAAGAAGAAACAGAGTATTAGATCAAATTGCAATAAAGAGAAGCTTAGAACGTCAAAAGTACTGAAAAGCTCAGTCATCAATGATGAATGATACATTTTAGATCGGCTCGAATATTATAGAAACTCGCCTGCATAAAACCAGAAAACATTGCTTAGATCGGATATATACAAGAGACATTACTTTAAATTTTAGACTGGCTCCTGAAATTATCAACAGGTTTAATTATTGCACCTTAAAATGGAAAGTATTTGAAAATGCAACTCATCTTAGACCGGCTCGGTTTACATTCCTTATCCTAGATCTGCTAGAATAAAATAGAAACGATTAAATCAAGAAAATACAAACTTTCATCTTAAATTGGTTATAATATCAACACTGTCAAAAGTCGGATTTAATATATTATTTTTCTAATTCCAAATTGATGAAGAACTTGAAACTTAGATCAGTTATTCCTAGTTATAGCTTGAATTGTGACTTGCTTAGATCGGCTCATTAAAAGATTACAACTGAGAATAATTTGCTTAGATCGTCACTGAGCATACATCTGAAGAAAAGTTCCAGACTTTTAGAAAATAAAAGCTTAGACCGATATGCTAAGAAAAATGCCAAAATTAATGGCTAATTTAGATCGGAATAATTTTTGGAAAAAATCAATCAAAACGCCGGAATAAAAATTATATAAGTTGAATACTTAGACCATAATTGAAATATAAATAGCTTAGATCAATAGTCTGGAAATTATCCAGTAGCTTTTGACTGGAAAATATTTTATACTGACAAATTTTAGATCGATTATATTGCGAAATGCGTAACCATAAATGGCTTAGAACGGTGGAAATTTTTAAATCTGACGTTATAACAACAAAAGCATGGATCGTGATATTACAAACTGGAACAGCTTAGATCAACATGCTATACTTTGATACATCTCAGCTAGCTACACTTATTGCAGACTTGCCACAAATTATCTCCTATCTGAAAAATTGGAATCCTTTAAATCAACGACTTGTCATTGGAATGGAATATTCAACAAAGAAGTGTATTTACCAGCAGCACTTAGCCAAGCAACCAAATTCGTGCGGATGTTTAGATCGATAAATACTTAACCCACACAATGAAGAAATGAAAATAATCAATATTGGGCCATTTTTCCTTGGATTAGTACTCAACACTTTATCATCTTGATTGGTTTATTTTGCAGAAACAGCGTAAATTAGATAGAAATGCCCTGACAGCAACAGTTAGCAACGAATCAGTAGCCATCGTTAGATTGTATGTCAGTAATAGCAGCTATAAATTTGAAATACTTGGAATGCTTCATAGCTTAGATCGTTTATGAATTGTCAGAAATATTGTCAGTTTTAGACCATAGACAGAAGTATGATATATAAATCAAATTCAAATCAACAGTTAAAACATTATATGGCTTTATTAGTTTGCTTAGATCGTAAATTGGGCCAAGAACAAGGATCATAAGATTTACCAATAATTTTAGATCAGTACTCCATTGTAAAAGTTAGAAAGTATTTACCAAATTAAATTAGATCGACTGAAAGTAAAATGAATATTTTAGATCGTTACTGTTAAACTATGCTTAGATCCAAACATTAGAAAATGAATGCCACCATTTTAGAACATAAATGAAATAATTCAGATTGATTAATATCACAAAATACAAATTTAGAACGATTGAAAAGTTGAATTATGCAACAATAGCCAATGATTTAGATCATACACCTCGGCAAAAGTTATTTAAGACAGACAGAAGACCATATTTTGAATGGAATAGAATTTTGAATTACACTGTTTAGACTGAAATAATGGAATAATTAGATGGCATATACGGAGAAAATTTAGATAAATGGTATATTAAAAATGTGATGGTGAAATAAAACCCTAATCGATTATATAAATGGAAATTAGAAAGTTATAATATTAGATCGATAATCTGTTAAAAGACTACATACATCACTAAATCGTGAAGAATCGAATACAAAAATTTAATACCAGACTTGTAAATAGAGATCACACAACATGATACTAAACTTGGAAATTAGATCGTCACTTGAGTACCTGTGAAAAATTGAACGTTTATCAAAGACTATAAACAGATATTTCATCTTAGATCGAATTTCAAATTTTTATTATTAGATCAACAAATAGCCCCAGAGCTCTGAGACGATTTTACACTAGTCACTTCAACATTATTGGGCCAATTACATCAGCTTCTGATAAAAAATAAATTTTGATGGATCATCAGCTTTGCCAATTTACTACCGATAAATGGATCGATAAATTTTTTGAATTGGATTGACACTGGAATAATGGCTGATTTTAGATCGAAAATCGTTAAAAAATATATTAATATGCCAAAATAAGAAAAACATGGAAGTAATTATTGGAACATAAAACTGAAAACTAGAACACCTTAGATCGGAAATCATTTAAAAGTGGAACACCTTATATCAAAAACATCTTAGACAGATAATGCTTTGTTTCAAACATTAATCGCTTCAGACACCTTAGACCAATAATTTTACTTAGGATGAAGAATAATTAGCACAGAATAATAGCATTAGATCGGATATGGAAATAAAACATGTAAATTGATTATTAAATTTAGAAATGAGCAAATAGAACGTCACCTTGTTTTTGCCATCAACCTAAATCGTAAATGTGACCAATAAATATCACCAGAGATTACTTTATTTAGAAAGCTCAGACTCGTTGAAAATCCAGACATGATAAGATCAATTACAATTACAGAAATTTAAGAATTGGAAATTATTTATCTTGGATTAGACCGATTGACAATTAATACCTAAAACCTGAAACGTTGGATGGAATAAACAAAATTAGATTGGAGGATAATTTGAGCAAAATGAAAACGCTCCAAAGATCAAGCTGACACAGACTCAACAAAAATTTATGAACACTTTGAAAAACAATTAGAACGGCTTAAAGCGCATTATTGCTTGGACAGCAGACAATGAAGACCTTGAAACTTTTGTGTTAATGGTTGACTTAGAAGGAGATCCTATTACTGTAGAAGAAGCCTTACTTGGACTAGATTGTGAACATTGGAAAAATGCTATTGGAGAAGAAATGAAATCACATGATCGTCATAATACTTACATCTTTATGAACAGACCGATACCTAAAGAGAAGCCCACAATTGTAGATTTGATCAAAAGTAACATTAAATAAATTTATACTGATTAGAACGATGCTAATATGAGATAAATCCTTTTTCTGATATAAACTGATAAGTATGAAAAACTAAAATCTTAGACCAATGATCAATTTTAGACCTGTGGCTAATTTTAGATGAATAACAGATAATCAAATGTAAAATGAACAATTTTAGATCGTTAACAAATTTTAGAGTAATAAAACTTGATAGAGTTGCCAAATAATAGACTGTAATATGAACACATTGGCAAAAGTAGAACATATTTCCAGATTATAAATAATTTAGAACGACTACATGATATTATAAAATCTTTGATATTAACTCATACAACACCTTAAAATAATGATGAATTTATACA
Organism: Pseudococcus jackbeardsleyi; assembly: GCA_038380155.1. Lineage (NCBI taxonomy): Eukaryota > Metazoa > Arthropoda > Insecta > Hemiptera > Pseudococcidae > Pseudococcus > Pseudococcus jackbeardsleyi. The sequence continues at coordinate 45,454,023 of CM076239.1, forward strand.
GACATCTTAAATTGAAAACAAACAAATCTTTTATAAATAGATCAACAATTAGAAATCCATCTCATCTTAGATCAATAAGTAGACATTGAAATAAAATTGAATAAAATTTTGAATACTATCTTGAAACAACAAAAATTGTGTAACAAATACAAATTTGATAATTCTGTGTGAAAAGCATCTTAGATTGTTTACCTCAATATGCTTAGAAAACTATTTGAATTTTTAGATCATTTGAAATATGAATATCTTAGATAGCAAATGAGATTAGAATTGGAATACTATGGATAATTAGAATTAGAGCAACTAGACAAATAAATTGAAGAATCCAAAACATTGGAGGGAGTAGAATAGATCACCTTACATCGGTATTAATATATCAAAATCGGAGGGAGTATAAAGAAATATTTAGAACGCATAATTCAACCAGAAAAGCATCCTGAAGCAGTCTGCTGTACCCAGCCTATAGTTAAAGGGCCAGACTTATTCTACCCTGCTATCCTCATTTTGAATATAGACCATTTTATAGTAGATGAAATCATACAATCAACCACTAGAGAAGAACTCGACAAGAGAGAACAAGATATTGTAAATGATGACAGAATTGCACCTAATATGTATTTAAATGAATTGATCGAAAAGTTCAAACTTGATACTAAATATCATAGATCGGAAGGTAAGAAATTAATTGGACAGTTTATAAAATATACAGCAAATCTTAATGTAGATCGGTAAAAGTTTTTATTAAAAACCTGTGTGTGGAACAAAATGAAAATTGAAAATTTTTAAGACAAAACCTGTGTGGAATAAAACAATACTCAATTTAGATCGAAATATAAATTTTATTAAAAACCTGTGTGGACGGAAAATTAACTGTGTCAAAAGGAATATTGCTTTAAAGCTATAAAATTCATTGGTTTAGAACAAGTCGAATCAGAACGTAAAATATTGCCTAATAGCATAAATAAAATTTGACTAGAACTAAAATAAAATCGTATATTATCTTAAAAATAAATATCACAAATAAATTGAAAAATGACTAGATTGATACTTACTCCAAAAAGTCGGAGGGAGAATTTTGCTTAGAACGGTATTAATATTCTAGTTCCAAAGAATAGGACGTAGACATACTGACTAAACCTTTGACTGAGAAACCTGTCACTCAGCTTAGATCGAGAATTGTTTCAAAATATCCTGTGTGGAAATTTAGAACGGCTCCTGATATTATTGTAAACGATTTTACTCCAATTGCACTTAGTTTAGATCAAGAATTACTGCTTAAAATATTCAACTATTGCTTAGATCGGGATACAATGATTCTACTGACGTAAAGATTAGATCGGCTCCTGAAACTGTTACTTAGACCAGCTCCTGGAGTCCTTGAAAGTATTACTGAGACCAAACAAATTAGATTAGCAAAAGTTAGATCGGCTCCAGAGATGCGAAATGTTATTGCTTGGATCGGATATACAAAATAATTTTATTTTAAATTCGCAAAAATTAGATCGGTTCCAAGAATTCTTAATGGACTATACTATGATCGTTATTCCTAGTTAGACCAACTTTGATCGGCTCGTATTTAATTCAAACGTCAGAAATCAAGATCTGAAATTGTCCAAAAGGAGCCATATTGCACTGAAAAGATGAAGAATTAAACATCGAAAGATCGCTAATATGAAAATTGAATTTTTTTTAAATCGATAAATTCAAAATGTTTAGAGTTAGAATTTTACCTCCCATCCAATAGATTGTAAATTTTTGCTCTTTAAAATAAAAGGAGGGAGTGTTAAACTGTATTTTGTATACGACATTCGTAGCCGCACTAGTGGCAACACTGCACCGCCTATCGGTTGTGGTGAGAGAGCAGCGCAGCTGTCTTGCTCGCTCTCACTTCGCAGAACTACCTGAACTCGTCCGCATCTCTCGGTCTCCGTCTGATACGTGACACTTATGTATTTCTTTCTCGTGCTCAATACAGTGATTATCCCACGTTATATTGGTGTTATTATTTCTATTTGATATATTTGGTATGTATCCTACTACAAGTCTATCATACGTATTATTTTCACACTATTTTTTAATTAAATTTGCAGTCCATCACATTTAGTTGGAGCTTCTATAGATTTGGAAACGACTATAGCCAAATTTCAAAGATTTTTAAAAAATATTAATTTCCAAATCAATGAATTCACCCGAAGCAAATATTTTTTTGGTTTTCTACTATTGGGCTTTGGTGCATTTCATCAGCGTGAAAATTTTTCAATTTCATCCGTCAGTTTTTCGCCGGGCACCAAAGGGTTAAACAAAGCAACGTCAAGTGACTGCAAGATTTGGGTGGTGTGTTAGGTGTTAGGGGGAAGGCAGATTACCTCGATTTTATTTTCAGCATCAAATTTGATGAGTCTTACTTAGAGTCAGGTGAGATGGGTGGGCCGAAAAAACAATTTTTTCGATTTTCAAAAACATACCCCCGCAAAAGTTGTTGGCTGATGAGACTAGAAGAATAAAAAAAAAATTCAAAATCAATTCATATCTTTCGATCGCTCATTGGCATTAAAATTCTTAAAAATTGGCAAAAATTCAATATTTTCAAAAATTTTAGAAAATGTTGAGAAAAATTTAAAATTCATTTAAATTTGTTTTAGAGCTTATCTAGTGACTATTCAAACCAAAAAGCAGATTTTTTTGGAAAAAATGAATGCTTTACACCTTTTTTAAATTTCTGCTATTTGTTCACACGATGAAAAATCAAAAAAAATTATAGAACGTTGTTTTTTTCAAAAAAAAGTGTTTTTTGGTCTATGTGGTCACTAAAATTTCATTTCATCATCATCTGCCATCGATATGCTATAGTTTTCAAGTATTTTACTTGAAGAAAGCAAGGATAGCCATCACTGGCCAGTCAGCAGGGCTGGTAAACTATTCAATAAAACTTGAAACTTGAGAATAGGTAGGTATATATTTTTTGAACTTAAACTTACGCTCAGAGACGTCGGAAGCTTTTTCTTTGGGAGGGTACAAAATGAGTACCAGAACTTCGAATATCAGAAGGATTTCGGGGGGAGGGGGCAAAAAGGAGCATTTTTTTGGCCCTGTCGCCTCAAATAATTTACATAATTATAATTTCGTTCGTGCCCGAGCGAAGCGAGAGCAAAGCTTAGAAAAAATTGAGTTTTTAATGTCCAAGAAGCATTTTTTTTCTTGTTTTAATGTTTTGAAAAGTCCATCTGATACGATTTGGGGTTACGGGGTACAAATGATACTTTGTACCCCTGTCTTGATTTTACTGGGGTACACTGAACCCCTTGTACCCCACTTTCCGACGCCACTGCTTACGCTTGAAGCTTGAGGTCAAATTTTTTGAAGCGTAAACTTGAAGCTGATTGACTAAAAATCATTGGCTTACAGCTTGAATTAATTTTTAGGTTGGGAGGGGCGGGGTTTCCTGTACTAAATCTAAAAAAAGATTGATTTTCAACTTTTTTTACGTATAGGAATGGAAATGGAAGTCCATTTTACCTATATTTAAATAAGAAATGAAAAACAAAAAACCAGAAATTTGAAATTTTTTTTTAACCGCCAAAAAATTGGTCTGATTTTTTGTTTAATTTGATGGTTTTTCAGCGGTTTCCCCTCTTCTTTTATTTTTTTAATTCAGAAAATTACTTTTTTCTGTATAGCCTAAACGATGACGACTCCGTTGTAATTATCCCGCGTTCTATAACGACATTAAAGATAGAATCGTGAATTAAGGAAACTGGATGGAAGAATTTTGCTAATCTTCCTGAGTGCCTTGACTATACACGATGTGCTTACCAAGTGAAAAGAATATAATCTTTTCAATTTTGTTAATTGAAAATACTGTAGGCTATTTGTCGTTTTTATATAAGGGCCATTCCTTGTTCCCCTCGTAATTAAAAATAGGTATAGAGAAAACGAAATGTCAAATTGTATCATTGATGTTTTTTTGGTTACCATACGTGAATTCATAGAAGCGAAATTTATAGCTTTTTAACCTTCCTGGTCGGATATCCTTCTCTCCGTAAGGTTGCATTCATAGGGTATTATTCTCAGTGACGTACCGAAGGCATTTTCCAAAGGGGGGGATGGGTTCCTCATGAAAATCCCAACTCGAATTCATGAAATTTCCAACTCAAAATGGATGCAACTTGAAATACCAGAAAATTTTTTATGAAGAATGAGTGAAAGGGAACCTTTTTTGGTGCTATTATCTGAAATAGTGCTAATAAATATGATTTAATTTATACCCGAGCGAAGCGAGGGTGAAGCTTTGAAAAAATTGGATTTTTAATGCCTAAAAAAGACATTTTTTTTCTTATTTAAAGGCTTTCAAAATTCTTATTTGATGTAATTTGAGAGGGGGGAAGGTGAGAATGTAGTCATTAGATATTCACAATCAATCAATGGTGTCGAAAGCTTTTTTGGGAGGATGAAAATTGAAAATAAAAACACAGAGTATCAGATCAAAAGTATTTTCAGGGAAATGGATAAAGGGAGCCTTCTTTACCACTGTTATTACTTGAAATAGTTTGTTGAAGCATGATTTTGTTCATGCCCGAGCGAAGCGAGGGCGAAATTTTCAAATTAACAAGTGAAAATTTTATTGATTTCCAACTTGGAAAAATAAAAAGATGAATTTTCAGTTGAGAAAGTGACTAATTCCCAACTGCCCAATTTTCCCAACTCACAAGTAAAAAATTTTCTCAGAGGGGGAAGCTCCCCCCTCCCCCTCCCCCTTTCGGTACGTCCCTGATTATTCTTGCCTATACCATATACCATATGGTCGCTGTATTCATGCTGTAAAAAAATTTTTCGAAACATTGCTAAGTCTCTTTTTCTTATATGAGAAAGTCAATCCTATGTAATCGCTATACCACATTTGGCTTTGTTGCCGAAGCGTAGCATCGATAAATTAAAATCGTATTATTTAAAATTGGATGCAATATTTTTTCCAAGTGATTAAATTTTTTAGCTGAATTTTAAGGTGCTTACGTGAACGTTTCAAATTTAATAAAAATCAAAAAATCTTCTAACATGGCCCCTTTACTGAAATTTCTAACTAAAGATGGCTAAAACCTATTTTATTTTTGAAAAATACATTTGAAGTAATTTTCCTCTATTTCATGTATGGTTTTGGAAATTATTTCTCTGGATCAATAAAACACATCACAGCCCACGGCAATTTCAATCGAAATTTATGACAGGTACCTATATTTTACTTTTTACAGCATTCCAATTCTCCGTTATTATTGGCAAATTGTCATTTCTCGTTCTCCTCATCTTTCTGATACTGTTCTTATAGAATGTTTTTGAACCTATTTTTCATCCCAAACTGGTTCCTAAAATTTTCAACTTCTGACTGTTGAAATATTTCGATAAAAAAATTCATTATTCGAAATCTTAAAAATAGGTAAATTCATTCCTCAAAAATCGGCAAAGCACGAAAAAGATTACCCAATCATTTCCCAGTGATCTACAATGAATTCTACATGCGTTGAATCTACCCCCTCCTTCGTAATGTTGATGGTAAAATATTGGTATTATTGGCCTTTGGTCGTTACTCGACTGTCGACGTCGACTACTCCTCCGTCGTCAGTCCGTCAGTCCTCACTTTTTAATCCGTCAGTCGTCACTCTTGTCTCTCTAGGGAACTAGTCTCTCTCGTGAGTCGTCAGTCGATTGTCGATTACCGGTTAATCGCTGGTTACAGCTTCGTACGTGTATCTTTGTTCGTTTGTTCTTTGCTTATCATTATCATTTCTATGGTTAATTTTTTGCCTTTACCATTTTTCAGATTGTTGCTCACGTGAAGTGAATTGAATTTCACATGGTACTGTGCCCTTCGACATTTGAAGATGCTGTTTGCTAATTTATTCATCATATCGGTGAGTGTTTTTATGAAATTTGTTGCTTTTTTTAAATCGCTCGTCTCAATTGCTTCTTTCCAATTTTTTCTCATACATGTATTTATGATATTTGTGTTCTACGTTTCACGTGTTTTGAAAATACGTCCCACGTTGAAGTGTTTATAGGTATTTATTCTGAATTTGATATCCTTTCGGACATCTAATGTTTCGAAAATGTATAATAATAGGTATATTTTCTAGTGAAAAGAAAGTCGATTAAACAGCACTGAATTAGAGGTACGAATTATTGGTAACTTGACTTGGGTAATCGATTATGTAGTCTTAGAAATATTATAACCTTTCATGTTATCTCCTGGGTGTATTATTCTTCGTGTTCGTATGTGTTGGCAAACAGCAAAAGATGTTTTTTTCTCCCGATTGAATACTGCATTTTGAGCGTTTTTCCTGGAATGTTTTATTGCTAGCGTGGAGACATCGAGACCGGCTCGGGTTCTCAGCAGTCGCGTGATGATGGTTTACGTTTTTTTTTTTTTTTTAGCTGAGAGCAGGTGTTCGTTGGTGAATGCGTTTTTGCCTGCGTTTTAACTGTTTCAAGCTTTTGTTTCCCCGAATGATTTTTGAATTGAATATAAATTCGTCCTTCGTCGTGTAACCTCCAAGAATATGGATACAATTTAGATTAGTAAACTTGATGGCCTGGGAACCATCAAGAACGGTTATAAATCCCAAAATAACTAAATATTTGTTTCTTCAGCATCATTCCGAGCCTGTAGTTTGTGGTTGAAGTCGTAAAAGTTGATATCATTTTTCATTTTGATGGTATCGTGGATTCTGAGTGGGGAAGGGGAAGGAAATAATTGGGATTAATTCGATTTCAACGTGAAATATGCATTTACAAATTTATTTTCATTCCAAATGAACGAATTTTTTAATAATATTTTTTCAAGTACGAAACGACCGTTGACGTATGTAGAGAAATTAAATTTTCTGTTTTTGAAAAAAAAAATCAAAATGATTTTTATTTTTTAATCTAAGGAATGGAGACATTTTACACATGAGTGCGAGGGGATGTTTGATCAATCATTTTAATGTTTTTTTTCCCTTGAAAATCAGCTTGAAATTCCATCATTCTCCTGTAGTATAGAGCTCGTGATTTAAACAGAGTCGTATCCTCGTATTGAACGAGATGTTTCAGATTTTATACCCTGAGACGTCTGCGAATTTTTTCTACTGAAGTCCTTTCATTTAAGCACTGCCAAAAATCGTTCTTTTTTCAATTTTTTGAGGGGAAGAGGGAAGGAGGTTACGAAAAACCGAAAAAATTGAAAAATTCGAAAAGCAATGCAATTGGCACTTGAAATACGTAATTTCTATGATGTTTTAGAATCTGAATTATCGTGTTTTCTTGATAATTTTTTGGTAAGTATGTACTTTTTAGAAAAATTTAGTATTTTAGCAGAAAACTTTTTTTTTTAAATTTCGGAGTGGACCAAATTTGGCACCAGAAAAGGGTTAAAAATTGAAACAATTGAAAATTTCCAATTCGGGTACTTTTTGTGAATTTTGATTCAACGAAATATTATTACTCAATTTTTGATTAATAAGTCATCACTTTTGCAAAGCCCATATTTCGTTTTTTTATTTTTTTTTGAAATGTTTGCTCCATATCTAAGCTTTAGGGTATAAGCATAATGATAATCTCTGATGTAAAAAATAAATAGTGTATAATTGAGGTGATCATGTTTTAAATTTTCATCTTCTCGTTTCGATTTATATTTTCCGAGGGATGTTGGATTATTATTAGATTTTCTTAATTTTTTGGGAGGTAAGAGATTTGATTGGATAGGGGAGAAAGAATTCCTACTAATTTGAAAAATTCGTGATTCATTTTTTTCGTATTGAAGAGTACGAGTATACTTGCTTCACTAATCATTGAGAGGTTTCAGCAAGAATTTTCAATTTCTTGGCATATACTTTTTCAATTTTCCACTGAGTGAAGTCATAAGGAGGGAAGTAGGTTAAAGTTTTATAAATCACTTGATTTTCTCCTCATAATGAAAAAATTCATTTTTGTAGCCTGTAGTTTGAATTTTACTCGAATTATTATCAAATAAAAAAAAAAAGCGATCATTATTCAACAATCTGATTCATCGAGGTATTTCGCTCGAGAAACGAAAAAGCTCCAATTTTACCTTTTGGGTAAATCATTTAACCCTGGAAAGCTACTCTTCAACAATTACGATTATGCCACACGGTGGTGAAATTCACCACGCCTAATTTTTTGAACCCTGGTATGCCCCACAATGATGAAAATTACCACACAGAGTTAGGCAAAGTTTATGAGCACATTCTAATTCTTCAAACACTTGAATCAGTGTTACCAGTTGAAAAATCAGTGTTGCCGGATTCAACAAATTTTGCTAAATATTAGGTTTCTGTATTTCTTTATTCATTTACTTTGCTGTTTAGCAGTGGCGTCGGAAAGTGGGGTGCAGGTGGTGCATTGCACCACCCCAAAATTCTAACAGGGGTGCAAAGTATCGTTTGCACCCCCCCAAATCACACCAGAGCAGAATTTTCGAAGCATTAAAACAATGTAAAAATGTTTTTTTGGGGCCTTAAATTTCCAATTTTTTCAAAACTTCACCCTCGCTTCGCTCGGGCACGAATAAACTCACAACTGTATAAACTATTTAAGGCAAAAGTGCGGAAAAAGGTACATTTTTGCCCCTCTCCCCAAAAAATTGTCTGATTTTCCAAGCCTTTATACTCATTTTGCACCCACCCAAAAAAAATGCTTCCGACGCCACTGCTGTTTAGTATCTCTAGCTCGAAACTGAGAAAAATTACGTTTTCTTTCTCATAAAGTAAAGGAAAACTTTTTTCAATTGCCTAGAAATCCAGAGAAAAATAATTGGAATAATACCAAGCACGTACTCAATTTGAATATTGATGTTGAACATAAATGAATAGATTATTGAGGGAAATTTTGAACTGTATAAGGAAAAAATAAAATATAAGGATTTTAAAGGAAAAAAGAAAATGGGGAAAATGTAACGAAATATTAGAGAATGAGTTAAGAAATTCACGTTTTTGAAAATCGAAATTTTATTTTTTATAAAATGATTGAAATAAGGGAATTTTTATAACCCAATGCGGGAAAAAGGGAAATTTTACTTTGATTAGTGGGAAAAAATGAATTCAGATATTTCATCACTGATCTCATAATCTTCCTGGCTCATAATCTGGATCAACCTGGCGTTGAAATCATTTCATACACGTTCATAATGTTGTAAAAGTAGCGTGGTGATTTTCACCACCGTGTGCATTTCTCATTTTTTTAAAAACAAAATTTTGAGGACACTGGAAAAAATAGTAAAGCTGATTGAAAAATAATGAGCGCATGGGCATCAGTCGTGTATTGGTATGCAATTTGTTACGCTCTTGCGTTGGAAGACTCCCTTGCGTATGGGTGGGGTCGCGCGCGTTGTGATAACCAACGTGGCGATTTTCACCACCGTGTGGCATAACAGGGTTAATCTCTAGAGCGAACGACTTACGTAATTAACTGAATTTGAGTCATTTTTCGAGGAGCTTGGATTTTCTAAATTTTTTTTAAAGAAGTATTGAAAACGGTTTGTGATTTTTTGAAAAAAGAAATTATATAGACTTGATGGTAAAAAATTCTCCGTTGTATTGCACAGTATTCATTCGTTGATATTTTCGCTGATTTTTATAATTTTTTAATTTATTGATTGAATTTGATTCATTTTTCGAGAATGTAGAAATCAATGTTTCAATTATCTAAGTATCAAAAATGGCTCGTGATTTTTTGAAGAAAAAAATTTAACTAGAATTGTGAAAAATTTTCCTCTTATTATATTGGAGAGAATTCGTTTTTTGTTATTTTTGACTGATTTTTAAATTTTTTTCTTCGAAAAAATTCAAAGCTCACGTGGCAGTCCGATTGTTCCATTGATTACGAGGCAACTGCTGAGATACTGATCGATTGTGTCAAGTTGGGGGTAATTTGCAAATACAAAGTGGCTTGTACTTATCGCCTGAACGATTTTGTTCGTAAATTATGGAACGAGTTACCCCAAGATCACCATACTTTGTCGAAAATCTAGTACGCAGCTAATTTCCTAGTTCGATATTGGGATTGTCGTATGAAATCCGATGGCGGTGACTCGATGACTGCTCAGCTGTTCGATAAACTCCTGTCAGAAAATTGGTCAGCTTGGAAATATTACTGGTTTCGTTTACCTCCCGATCACCGTATCCACAAAGCTGTCACGGTGATCGAGAGTAAAGTAAATTAGGCATGAAACGATACGTCAAAAATTTATTACCATTGTTTACGGAAACTCGAGCTGGCCAAGACCCCGAAGTATCGTCACCTATGCTTTGCAAACTTGGCAATTCGTGAAAAATTTCACTACTCGAGATATGTAGTTTCGTTAAAATGTTCGAAGACGTTTTGGGCTCCGATTTGGACGTAAATACGCAGTAGTTGACCGCCGTCGCGTCGTGCAAAATAACAATTCTCAAAGCTACTTGAAATTTTTCGACGTTCCTCACATGTACGATTAATAATCGAAAATCGAGCTGCTCTTTCACTTACTGCGGTGAGCTGATCTGCGAAGTATATATTGACGAATTGAACGATTTCCTCAACTTCTACGTTTATTCAGGATTCCTCCTTTTGTCGCATTTGATATCAACTCGCTCAATTAAACATCTCATTAATTTTATTAGAATAAAAATACGTACCTACTACCTATCACATCTAACTTTTGTTTACTAAATAGTCAAATTTTTTCACGATCTTTTTTTTTTAATACTTCAGCATTCGATCTACAAAAATGAACCTTTTTTGACCAAATATTGTTAATGAACGAGTCAATCGTGTACTTAATGCTTTCAATGTACAAATATTGAAAATTCCCAGCAAAGAAGGAATTTTTCACATACCTAGTACCTACATGGCTGAGTGACCACTTCGGTTAAACCTGAAAAATTGACTCATTGTTCTTGTAAGTAATTGGCATGGTAGCCCGGTGATATTTTCAAATTCGATTCTTTTGCTTTGAAGGAGTTTCCCTTTCTTTTGACAGTTTAGTTCTTCATAATTCTCCAGTTTTTGTATGGAGGAAAGGGTTAAGGAATTTTCAGAACTGAATTTGAGTTATTTTTGTAGACTTCAGAGGAGGTTATTGATAAAGCTGTTGAAAGTAATGAAAAAAGGCGGTTAAAGAGTGGCGAATTGTGAAAAAAACCCTCCCGGTCAAATATCATGCTACTAAAAATTTTATCGAATTAATTTCATCGACCTTGGGTCTTCGTGGTTTATTCAATAATTTTTTTAACGAAATTCTGCCATTAGAAAATCAACGTTGTTTTGTTTTCACCTTTCCATCCTCCCTATAGGAGCTTCAAGAGAGGTACTGTTGATTTTTTTGGGATTTTTTATAAAAATACCTAATTTTGATGATTAGTGTTTGAAAAAAAACGCTTCATTTTAAGTTGTAATGTTTGGAAATGATGACGTTCCAAGTCGTCAAGAGTTCGGATTTTTTTCTGGAGTGAAATGACTGAAAATTTAAAAAAAAAATCAACAGTTTCGAGTGTTGAATTATTTTTATGTTTGATCAATTTGTACACAATTTTCTATACCAAAGGCTTCTTACTTTCGATGACGTTATTTTGGTGTAGGTAGGTATGAGAAATTTGAACAGAAACGTAACGGCATGATCATGATTTTTTTTCTTTTTTTCTTCAAAAAAGTAATCAAAATTTTTATTCTGAAGCTGCAGAATGTAACGTCAAATTTTTTTTCCAGAATTTTAATTCTAAAACGTTACGAAAATTTTCCTATTTTTTTTTTAATCGTATTAGAAAATGGCTGAAAAGCAGAAATTCTCTCGTTCTTCGTTCTTACATCTTACTTGTTCATACTTCATCTTGAATAGATAGGTAATGGTAATTATTGTATCTTATATCTACCTAGCTACGTTTGTGCTTGTACTTGTACATGTTCGTACGTCGTACAGATCCCATTTGTAGAGTGAAATGTTGAATACGAATAAAAATAGATTTGTTGCTCTGTGTCGATAATGCTTGATCTTGATAGGTCCTGCATTTTCATTCCTGTAACTTGTATTTCGCATGTACAAAGTTACGTTGAAAAACTGGGTTTTCTTCGTAAGAGGACTTGAAGATAATGATGATGCGAACGATTTATCGATTGCCTAATATTATCTGTACCTATTACTCGAATTTCGTAACCTCATCACTGATCTCATTTCACTTTTTAGGCATTGCTCATGCAACCACACAACACTCGAAGAACCACCTTGAGGTATATTTTATTTTTCTGAATGCATAGGTTGTGATGTATCGAAATTATTTCGAAAACTGCGAGCGTAAAGACTACGAAAATTAACTTTACCCGTTGGCTAAAATTTTGTTTAAAGACCATCGACAGTGTTAGCATATATTTTCACCTTGTTATCCCATCGAGCATATATTTTCACCTTGTTATCCCATCGTTGCGTTTTCTTGTTTCAATTCTATATTTTGTTGTTCATATAAAAAAAAGAAAAGATTTTCCTAGTCATTTTTTAAATCATACAATTCCTCACAAAAGTTATCAGGTGCTGAGAGTCTTGGGTCATAGGTACCTTAGGGATGGATGAAAGGAGGAATAAACGATCATATTGTTCTTTGAATTAATTATTATGAATCTCGCCTCACGATATCGGATTTCTGCCCAAGCGGTGCATTACTTTCATGCATGTATACCTAGACCTACATCTCAATTTTTAGATTTTTTTAAAAGTCCGTTTTCGTGTTTTCGAGAAGTATATAATTTTTTCAAGGTTTTTTCCAACTCTCAAATCTCGATTTTTTTTTTTTGAAATGAGTATTCCCAACTATTTTTTTCTACGATATTCTGACTAACATTTTTTTCTAAAATCTGTTTCAATTTTCATCTTCAAATTTTTCTTGCGATATGTTCATCTTTTTTGAGCTAAAATTTTTTTCGAACGATTTTTAATTTCAACACAATTTTTTCTTTTTTCAATTTTTTTCAACTTGGTCAAATTTTTCCATAATTTTTCTCTCAAAATTTTCATCAGCTCTAAATTTTTTCCAGCTTCAATTTTTTGACTAAAACTTTATCCACTCCCAATTTTAATCTAAACATTCCTTCAATTTTCGAAAAAAACTTGTCTTGATTGATAAATTTAAAAAAAAAATTAGTCCCAATAAATTTTAGAAAAAAAAATCAATCATAAGGTATTAAATGAATTTAAATTTTAGAAAAAAAAGTTGGAGAGTTGGAGACAGTCATACGGATTTGTCCCTTGCATTGCATGGCGTCACTCAGCCTGATAATACATAGGTCTAAAATTATACTTGTCAGATTCACACAAAGGCCGATTTCATTTTATTTGGAGTACCCTTTTTACTTTTTTTTTTCGTACTTATCCAAATTTTTTCGTAATTTTTGAAATGTTCAAATTTTCCATTTTTTGTAATCCCTTGAATTTTTTCCAATATTTTTTTCGATCAGTAAAATTTAAAACAATGTAGTAATTTTTTCTCAACTCGTGAGTTTATTCTCAGCTCGAAAATGTTTTCTCGAAACTTCCTAGTTTCAAAAAATTTTCCAGCTATAAATTACCATTTTTTCTTCATTTAATTTCACCTTGAAATTTTTCCAGGTAATTTTTTTTGAAAATAGAATTCAATTGTTTTCTAAATTTTGGGGTATATTTTTTTCCGATTTTGATTTTTTTTTTCGAAATTTATCGGTTTTTAACTAGAACTAGGCTCGGTTTTTAGTTACGTATCACATATATCACGTATCAACCCTTTATTTCCATACTTTTCCAGGTAAATTTTTTCGAAAATAGAATTCAATTGTTTTCTAAATTTTGGGGTATATTTTATCCGATTTTGATTTTTTTTTTTCCGAAATTTATCGGTTTTTAACTAGAACTAGACTCTGTTTTTAGTTACGTATCACATATTACGTATCAACCCTTTTTATAATACTTACACGTAACTAGTATCATTTCGTTGTTGTTTTGAGGGTGTAAAATGAATGTTTTGCGATGACTTATTTTACAGGGAGTAAAACATATTTACAGGGAGTAAAACAATTTACAGGGAGTAAAATTTTCTCGTTGACAGCGGCGCTATCTATTTGATTTGGATTGTGCCGATTATTTTATCAAAATTCAAAACATATTCATTAGCCGGTGATCTTGTAGCAGCTTGTTGCTTGTTATGAATTGAATTTTGAATTTACTGTTCGAATTTGTATAAGAATATTTGATATTGTGAATGTTCCGGTTATTTTATTGACGAGTGTGTTTTTTCAATTGTATGTGTACGTCTACTGACACGTCTAATAAACAGATGATAAAAGTATGAAAATAATGTAAATGATTATCAACGAAGTGATAATTATTGTAAAATACATTTGCACAGTTGCCATACAACAATTGTAAACTGACCCGCTCTCAGTCTTTCAGTCAGAATCATAATTTTACACCCAAAACAACAACGAAATGATACTCGTTACGTGTAAGTATTATAAAAAGTATCATACGCCACAACGGGCTAAAATGCATGTTGTTTCAAAACTCGTGCTATTACAGCACTCGCCTGCGGCTCGCGCTGTAACCACCGCACTCGTTTTGAAACAACGCATTTTAGTCCCTTGTAGCGTATTATACTATTATTTCCATACTTTCATTTGTTTGTCGGGAATCATAATTCTAAACGTCGTGTCGCGTCGTAACTCGTAAGGTCGTCCAATATTATTTTCAAGTTTGTGAAAGAACGAAATTGATTTTCTTTCCAATCTTTTAAGATTTTATTTCTTTCTTCTTCGATTTTGCTGTTGAATTGTAAAATCAACTTGGAAATTATCGAAAATGTGACGGTTCGGGTATCATAATCTCAACATTCGCATTCATTTTATTTCGTGTTTCTAAATTATCATCGTCAAAGGACGTGTATGTTTGCATTATGCTGGCATTTCTGGCGTTTATTGTATTCGTTTTGAAGTGGTCGAGACTGGAGAGTCGAGACTGGCGCCAGTTTTAGTTCTAGTGTCTTATTTCTTTTCTACCTACACCAACGAAGTTCTCTGGCAAGCAATTTCGTAGCAATACGATAAGACTCCATCTTTTCGTCCTTTTTATTGCGCAGTATCGCTTCATACGACCAGTTTCTCGATTCACGTGGAATATCTGAACTGAAGTTATTGTGTTTCGTGATTTCGTGAATCGTGGTGTAAAATATCCGGTTCTAGAGTTGAGGGATGAGGGTTATTGCGTATTGCAAATGCTAGTTTTAGTTTAGTCTAGTCGTCGGTTATCCTCGGACCTCGGAAGGTGTTTCGTTCGTGGTGTGTCTTCTTTCTTATTGTAACTAATGCATTGCATATTGCCTTCATTCGCGTAAGTTCGATTTTTTCGAGAGTTCTTCATTAATTTTCTTGATCATTTTTTACGTGTGTTACTCTCGAACCGTGTGTTATGCTGTCAACTTCAAGAATATAATTTCATACAATTTTGTTGTGGTGGATGATCGCTCTAGAATGATCGATGAAAAAATTCTCATGGGTGAGTGATTCGATTATTTTTAATTTCATTCCGAATTCGAAAATTCTGAGAATTTATTGCCGAAAATCTTCAATTCGTGTAATTTTTTTCAACTTGTCCAAACATATTATTCAAAAAATTTTCGCAAAATTTTTCAAGCTCTGAACATTTTTGACTCTAAAATACAAGTTATGACGTTACCTGTAAATAAGTGAAGTGACATGAGCCTGTTTTACGGATCTGCGTAGGTTGGTGGGCGATTTTTTTTTTCGAAGTCCACGTTTTTTTCCATCTTGAAAATTTTTCTTGACGAGGTCTACAGTTTAAATTTTTCACGATTTTTTTTTCAACTTCAAAATTTTTCTTGACTGGTCGAATTTTTTTTCAATTTCAAAATTATCCGCGACGAGGTCTAAATTTTTTACGACATTTTTTTCAACTTGAAAATTTTTTCTTGACGTGGTCGAATTTTTTTTCAACTTCAAAATTATCCGTGACGAGGTTTAAATTTTTACGACATTTTTTTTTCAACTTGAAAAATTTTTCTTGACGTGGTCGATTTTTTTTTCAAATTCAAAATTATCCGTGACGAGGTCTAAATTTTTTACGACATTTTTTTTCAACTTGAAAAATTTTTCTTGACGTGGTCGAAATTTTTTTTCAAATTCAAAATTATCCGTGACGAGGTTTAAATTTTTTTACAAAATTTCTTATCTACTTTTGACGTGTTCTAAATACTTTTCCAAACTTCAAATTTTTTGTCAAGGTTGCAATTTTTTTAAATTGTCTGGGAAAAATTTTTGACTTGGAGAATTGACCTGACTCCTGAGCTTGTTTTACAGATTTGCAGGGACGTTGAAAACATTTCGTTGAAAAATTGTAACCTTGACAAAAAATTTAAAGTTTGGAAAAGTATTTAGAACACGTCAAAAAATTGAAGTTGAAAAGAAATTTTGTAAAAAATTGAAAAAATTAGAGATTTTAGACCTCGTCAAGAAAAATTTCGAAGATAGAAAAAAAACGTCGGAATGTGGACTTCGAAAAAAAAAATCGTTCACCAACCTACGGAGATTCGTAGAACAGGCTCACGTAAAAGAGCCTTGCTCCAGAAATATGAAAAATTTAGATTCGAATTAAATTTTAAGGCTAGGGCTCATGTGGTTGCGTGGTTGGAAAAAAGTTTGGTGTTGGAAAACGTCGAGAAAAAAATTCACTTTGCCTGTGCTTTCTTCTCGTTCGCCTGTTCGGCTCCTTCTCCGGTCCCTACTTCCATCCCATGTCCATTTTCGTCACTTTGCTTTGCTATTCATCAACTGTTATGTTTTTCTTCAGATGTACCTCGTTTTCGCGCGTCCCCTAGATTATTCTGACCACATTACCATGTTATGTGTGGTTACGATAAGTATCAGGAAGGCTTATACACATTTTAAGTTTTCAACCTAATGTTTCTGACATTGCATTACTTACAATACAAACCTACAGATAGTAGATACGGTTTTTTTTTCTCATTTCCTTAGTCCGATATGTTTACAATTACGAAATTATTGTATTTTCAGAATGTCTAACAAGTCTTTCCGGTCCTTATATTGGCTGAAGGGTCCTTCCCATTTTAAATTTTGAGACTTACCCGCCAAAAGCTAAAATAAATCACTAATATTTGAAGTGTCGCTTGCGGCAATTTTGTGTGAGATGATGAAAGATGATATATGGGTGCCTGAAAAAAGTTCAGCTTTTGAATGCTCTTCTCTCCAAAAATTTTCGCTCTCGCTTCACACAATTATATTTTCAAAATGATGATATGAAACTTTTTCTGTTGTCAGCCTAGACAATTAATGTTTTTAAGTTAAAAATATTGTCCTTCTCATTTATTAAAGGACTCGTAACGATCTCGTTTGCAATTTTCAGAAATGCTCTTATTTTTTGGAAGGAAATAAGGAATGAATCCATAGATCTTGTTTTTTTTTTGAAAGTCGAAAAAAGCACGAATTTCACCTAATGAAAATTTTTTTATATTCTTGTTGCCCACAAGACAGTCAACCCTGGAACTCGAATACCTCTATGACGTAACTACTTATTTCACTGAATGTCCTTTAGACTTTTTTTTTTCAAAGTCCAAAATATTTACGTCATTTTTAACCAGTTTAGAATTTTCTGAAGAATTTTCCAATTTTTTTCCTCGTAATTTTCACAACTTGATTTTTTTTCTGATGTTATTCACAATCAAATTTTCTTTTCATAATTTTCTCACCTGAAATTTTTGTGACGTAATTGTTTTCTACTGAAATTTTTCCTGAAGAATTTTCACATTGTTGAACTTACATCCTTTTTGAAAAGAACCATGAAAATGTTGAGGGAAAAAAGAAATGAAAAAAATTTAAACGTGGGGAAATTCTTCAAAAAAATTTCAGATGTGAAAATTTTGAGAAAAATATTTTTTTATGTCAACCAAACAGAAATTATTGTTTTTAAAAAAGACTAAAGTTCAACAATGGGAGAATTCTTCAAAAAAATTACAGTGTAAAAAATTGCTGTTGAAAAAAATTTGTTCGTGGAAAAATTATTCCAAAAAAAATGTTGGTTGCGGAAAAATAACAGAAAAAAATTCAGTTGAAAAAATTTGGAGAAAAAAATTACGAGTTTGAAAAATTATGAGGAAAAAATTTAGAAAACTTCTTCAAAAAATTCTTAACTGTTTAAAAATGAACGTAAATATCCTGTACTTTCTCAATATGGACTCCCCTTAGCCAGTAATAATACAACTCATGCTGACGCTGAGTCGATGTAAATAGGTTTGCCTACATTTGGGATTGAAGGGGCAGAATTATGCACTTCAAAAAAATTGTCATTCGTTATCTTTGCCATTTCTCTAGAACTACTCGATCGATTTTCTCCTTTTTTGTAAAAATATGTTCAGAAATGCTTCCTTCTCAATTCCACAAGAGGATTTTTCCCGATTTCAATTTTTTCAATTTTTTTATTTAATCTACTTCTGTAATCAAACACTAATTTGAATAATTTCACGAAATTTTTATAATAAAGTAGGTATTTTTGTAAACCTTTTAGTTGAAATATTGCTGGGATACCTCTGAATAATGGGTAAAAAATTAACCTTGGGAATCTGGTAATTTCTGAGAAAATGGAGCAAGAATGAAAACTGGGTTTTCCTAGAAAAAAATGGTACTTTTTTTCTATTTTCCTAAAAACTATTTCATTGCTCAAAATTTTGTGATATTTTTTCTTGCTTATGAACTGTATGCATTTTTCCATTCAAAATATTGATTTGCCAATTTCTTGAAAATTAAAGTGAATTTAATCCGATTTCCAAAATTTCTCGGAATTTGTTAGCCCGAAATTTTTTTTATTTTTTCATTTTTCAAGATTGATTTTTTTTCTTACTTTATATACTTATTCAACCCATTTTGAAAAGACTCCCTCCCCCTTAAATTAGTAAAATAAAGAGGTATACAATTTGAAAATTTTGAAAAAAAAAATCTACTGGATAGTTATTGAATTTCGATAAGTGTTGGTGACGTAGTCGTTCAATTTTTTGTAAAAATTAATAAAAAAATTTTGATATCCGTTGTAAATTTTCATTGAAATATTCTTAAAATTTGAAAAATGAATCGTAAAATTTTCATTGCATTTTTTACATTCAGGTATTTCAATAAATTTCACTCACTAAAATTGAACAAATAATTTTTACGATTTTTTCAATCAATTTTTCTTCAGTGTAATCTATTCGAGTAGTTCTAGAGAAATGGCAAAGATAACGAATGACAATTTTTTTGAAGTGCATAATTCTGCCCCTTCAATCCCAAATGTAGGCAAACCTATTTACATCGACTCAGCATGAGTTGTATTATTACTGGCTAAGGGGAGTCCATATGGATGTCGACAATTTTTATGACATCTCCTGTTTTTTTATGCTGTTATCACCTTATCACCACGTCTATTTTGAACATTATGATTTTCATAACTAGACCACGTATTGCAGAAGTGAGCTATAAAAGGGCTTATTTTCCGTTTTTTTCTAATTAATCGAATTTCTTTTTTGTGGGGAAAGTTAATTTTCTGTCGGAAGTTTTGTATGAAACTTTCTTTGAAAATTGAAAACTTTTTTTGTTTGATTTTATAATATTGCATTTTTCAAAAGTTCTTTTTTTTCGGAATTTTACAATTGTATTTATGTATAACCTTCTCTTTCCTTCTCTCCATAATTCAAATTTCGATTTACCTATGAAATTTCAAATTATTTTCAAACAGGGTTTCTACAAGAAGCGCAAAAGTCGCAAAAGTGATCCAAATTTCATCAAAAGTCGTAAATTTTTTCCAAATTCCCTGAATTTTTCTCTGTGTATGATACAATTTTTCTTAAATTAGGATTTTTGAACTTTCTTTTTGTAAGTCGCAAATTTTGATTTTGAAATTCTCACCCTGTTGAAACTTCCAAATTTAATGTTTCTAGTGAGTAATATTTTCAATTTTCTCGCAAGATTTTATTTTGCATGTAATTTCTACTCTTTTTTTCCTGTATTTTTTCTCAATTTTAAAATATTTCTTCCTATAATTTTTTCTCGGGGGTAAAATTTACTCTATGAAATTTTTTCTTCACTTGGAAATTTTATTTTTCCAACCTCCAATTTTCTTAAATGATGCAATTTTTTCTTAAAGTGTTTTCTATACCAGGGTGCCCATTTTTTGAAAAATCTGTAACAGTCAGGTCAGCAAAAATTATAAAATTTTGAAATTTCCGCTATAATTTTGTAAAAATCCAAAAGAATAAACTCTGAAATTTTTTGGCTCATTTTATCAGAAATTTTGTTTGAAAAAATTAGTTCTTAATGCAGTAGCACTTTTTTTTTTTAAAAAATGTCATTTTTTGTTTTTTAAACATGGCTTTTCAAAAAAAAATGCTTTTGTTTTTTATTTGAAAATTTCATAATTTTTTTTTAATTTTGGCAAATGTTTTTAAAGCAGATTTTCCAAAAATTGTACGCTTTTGATGTAAATCTTGATACCAGAAAATTCTCTCTCTCTCTCTCTCTCTCAAAAAAAAACATATTTTCAATTCTTCATCGTTCAAACCATTGAGAAAATTCAGAAACAGTGGTATGAATAATTTCACCTCCTCTTGAGAAAAGTTTCTAATTTCGAAAAGGGGTCATATTTACAGAAAAATTAATTTTTTTTTTCTTCTTGTAGAAAAATCTAGAAAAAACTTTGTTTTTTGCTCTTATTGTTCAATTTTGATCAATTCAAGTCATAATTCAACACAATAAAATTAGTTTTTATACTCGGTTTAAAAATATCTTCATTTTGATACCCACTATATGGCATTTTTTTTTTTTTTAATGAAATTCATTTCTCCACCCCCTCCCCCTCCTCCTCTCACCCAAAAAAAGTCCAGAAAACTGGGAAAAATTGTGATCTGGAAACTTACAAGTATCAGGTGGAATTTTCTCTGAGATGTTATGGACATCCTGTATACTCCATAATGAAAGTCTTGTCGACTTTTTTTCCTCAACATTTTTTCTGAGCTTTAAAATTTCTTCTTGAGAAATTTTTTTTCAACTGTAAGTATTCTGTTTTTTTGTCTCTAAAATTTTCGGAATTAAAAATTGTTGAACAAATTCAGATTATTTTTTTTTTGAAAAACTCGAGATGAAAAATTTGAGTTTTTTCTTTTTTTGAAAATTTTCAAGATCAGAGAATGGAATTTTGAGGTTAAAAATTGTAGTAAATGTTGAAATTTTTTGCTAAAAAAAATCATTGTAGGTAAATGAAAAAACTAATTTGAAAAATTCGAGAAAAATTTGAGGGTTGGAGAATGTACATATGAAAAAAAAATCAGTGGTTGGAAAATTAAGTATATAGAGGGAAAATGTGAGTGGAAAAATTTTGAATCTAAAAAATATTGTGTAAAATTTCATTAGAGTTGAAAAATATACAGAATATACTGAAAAATATACCAGAATTGAAAAAATTCTGAATAAGGAGAGAAAAATAGTGAAGAAAATAGAAATTAGAAAAAAATCAAATTGAAATTAAAGACTCGCATGAGTCAAAACTGAAAAGATTCAGTCGTTCACGATCACATTATTTTTTATTTGCTAGTCTGATGCATTTTCCATGTAAATTTATGGAGGAGGAAGATCTAATGGGTAAAAAAAATGAAAATAAACGATTTTTAGGTATATTTATTAGTCGATAATTGAAAATCATACGATACGATGTTTACTTAAAGAGTTATGGAGATGGTGTTGGAACCTCGTCGATACAAGCTGAGTTTAATAAAGATAGCTCCGGGTATTCCATGCCAGCCATCATGAAGGGTTGATCTTTAACCGAGCTAGATGGGTGGATAGAACCTATACAATTATACATACCTACTACGTTTTTCTGCGAACTTTGGCGAGCTGTAGCCGTTTTTTGATACTGCAACATCACATGAGAGTCAAATGACAGCAAAATCGTGTAGATTGGTTTTTTTTTTCATCTAAGTATATCAATCCTTGATCAGGTCTTGGAATTCATCGATGTCGATTTAGGATAATGATTTTGAAAACATGCTGATTTTCGTCTCCAAAATGCGAATGGACGAAATTCTTTGAAAATTGGGCATTCTCGAAGACGTTTTTACAGCTGTAGGAATAGAGAAATGTTAAAGAGGAACTAAATACAGGATTCGGCTCTATTTGGTTTCCTGTAACATTTTTTTCTCCAGCCAAAAAAACGTCTTCCAGAATGTCTCATTTTCGAAGAATTTCGCTCATTTGCTTTTGGACCTGAAAATCAACAAGTTTTCAAAATCACTATCCTAAATTGACACAGATGGGTTCCAACACCAGATCAAGGGTTAATTTAGATGGAAAAAACTCCTATCTGCACAATTTTTCCGTCCTTTGGCCCTCATGTAGTGTTGCTGCTTCAAAAAACGCCTACTTACAATAGAATCTGAATCACCTGTCTAATTGTATTCATGTTACAGTTATCTAATGCAGTTGAAATTCGTGCACTACCCATATTCCAAGTCATCAATAATCTTTTACCATTTTTTTTTCTATGTGGTAACAGTGTACTGTAAGGCCGGTGGTATATAGTTGATCGACCACACTAGACTCTAAAAATCCACTTATTATTCAATTTACTTTTTTTTACATTGAAAAAAAATTATTTTGAAAAAATTGAAGAATGAAATAAGGTAGATATTTTTAAAAGTTTGAAATTACTTTTAAAAATTGAATAATTTTTTTTTTAGTGCTTTATTCAATTTAATAAAATAACAATTAATTTTTACTTAATAGTTGAACTTTACAATGAATACTAATCGAAACAAACCCATAAATTCTTCCACTGAATACTGAATCCCATTATTGTACTAATCTTTCCAAAACTTTGCAATACAGGTTGCCGTATGGGCTTCGTACATTTGGCAATGGGTTGATAGGTCGTGTGCGAGTATCCACGATCATGTGTAAACAGAGAGAGAGAATAAGATATTTGGTAAGCCTAGCAGTGTACTGTGAGCAAGTTCACCTCATACTTACAGTTTCTTCTTTTATGGCTGTCATCAAATACGCTTGGTAATGGTACTTTTCCACCAAGAATTCGAACGCCTTGTTTCCTCCCCTTGCGATTTCCTTTCATTATCTCGCATTGTAGAGTATTATGCATCACCGAGTTGATGACGAAGTGTTTGACGCGTTACAGTTCACTTGAAACTTACCCGCCATATTTAATTCTGATCCGGGCATGTGCCCGATTGATAACGTCGTTGGGCCAACTAGAATGGTACATCCAGCGATGGTCATATTCGTCTTATATATTTTTTTTATCACTGGCTTCCGCCCCAGAACCGTCACATTTAAACAAAGATATGCCAAAGAAAGAAAATTTTTAGCCATGGATATGGATACTGGCCCATATTAATCTATTTTTCAGAACAAATTTTTGCATATCTAAATTTATTTTTCCGTTTCTCGTTAGACGTAGTTGTCTATCATGTGTGAGAAATTTTCTTTATTTTATGCGACTAATTAATTGATATGTACCTGCCTAATTACTGTTGCTAGCGATCTGTTATCGTTTACTGTGTTACTTGTTAGTGAATTATTTTGATGAAACTCCTTTCTGGGAGCCCTACATAGTTATACTTATGTTTTTTCGGGATGGAAAATATGAAAAAAACCGCTGTTTTTATTCAGTTATTATCTTTCGGTTTCTTTTGTTGAGGACTTTATCCGCTTCTTTGCCATTTTCTTTTTCATTGAACGGGAAACGGAACACTCAAGATGTGTATTCTCTCGCATAAAATATGAAATTCGCGGTACAAGTCTTTTCTTTATTTCAGTTACGAAACTTTCAAGATTTTCTTATTTTTCATTTTTCCATCTCGAACTTTCTAATTGTTGTGCGATAATGATAGATAGCGACACTGAATGCATATTCCACAGTTGTGATATTCTTTTAACATACCTCTAGACTTACCATCGTCTTGAGGCAGGCGAATTGAAACAAGATTATTGAAAAAATTGAAGAATGAAATTAGGTAGATATTTTTAAAAGCTTGAAATTACTTTTAAAAATTGAGTAATTTTTTTTTATTTAATTTAATAAAATAACAATTTTTACTTGATAGTTAAACTTTACAATGAATACTAATCGAAACAAACCCATAAATTTTTACACTGAATCCCATTATTGTACTAATCTTTGCAAAACTTTGCAATACAGGTTGCCATAATATGTTCTTCATACATTAGGCTGTGGGTTGATAGGTCGTGTGCGAGTATCCACGACAATGTGTAAACAGAGAGAGAGAATAAGATATTTGGTTTGAATCTGACAAGATGCTCCTTCTCCTTATGAAAATGACTGATGAACAATGGACACGATTCCTAAGCCAAAAACAAAACATATTCGAGCATTTCTCCATAAAAATATGGGGTTGCCTTTAATGGTATTGGGATGGCACATTTAATTGATGTTGGGATGGCAGAGGAAACCATGGATCCGCCTCTCATTCTACATTTGTCACCAATTATTCCGCGTTTGTTCAACGGCTTCAGTAGCCACCTTGGTTCTAGTTCCTCAAACGGATCCTAGATTGATTATGCCGAATTCACACACCCTCTCCCCAGTACCTGTTTGGGATGCATGATGCACTGTTTCCCATCATTCAGTTAATGATTCCTCATATAATAAGAGAAATACAAATAGATATGAACTGATAATCAACCTAAATTATTTTTTCGGTACCTAGATGGAATATAAAATTGAGAGAATCAGTCGCTATGAATGTAGGTACTTTTGTTCTCGCCATTCAATCTTCCTGTTGTGTTGTTCATTTGTGAATGCGCACTTATTCTGGTGTTGATTTGATTTGAAGATATAAAAAATAAATAATAGATCAACTTTTAAATTGATTGAAATTTTTAAAAGAAAATAAATTGACTATTATAATATACATATAATTGATTACTCACAAATGGTATGAAATGAAATGAAATTTGACGTTCAGTACGTTTTCAATAACATTCCTGAAAGGCGTTCTGCCAGTGGTCTTATGAGATGGTATGAGAACTACCAAAAAAGTTCATTATGAGCTTGTTTATTACATATAAAAAAGCCCAAAGATAGACTTTCCATGGAAGATGCACTTCACGATGAATGGATCTTAAATCCACAGTAATCCCTTCGAATGATTCGATTGTTAAAGAGAACGAGGGTCGTCTTTGCAGTACCCATTCCTGGTTTTCTTTTGTGCTGTTTCTGCCTGAGAGGATGATTTTCGCCATTATTGGTATGGTGTTGATTTCAGTATTACCTACTGTCTTAGATTTTTTATTTATTTATTTTTTTTTGGGGGGGGGGAATACATCAGAAAGGAGGGTTACCTTCAACAACAAACTGCTCATTGTACAACTAGTTGGTTGCCAGGGGCACCCTGAAGGATCTCATCTTGCCTGAAAATCAAACAAACAGTTGGGTATCGAGCTAGGTAGAGGTTGGGCCACAGGGACGTAATGCTGGGAACTTACCTCTTGAAGTCAACCATTTTGACGACCGCTATTGGTCGTGCCCAACGGGTTCTGCATTGTATGTATCCGGGCATTGAAATGACAGAGACAGACGCGACTGGTTTTTGTCCGGCAAAGCTCGGGCTAAGATCAAGCTTTACCTATGCCCATCTCGCTGCCTTACTTTAGGCATTCACTTTTGCTGCACCGGTGCAGACTTATACATTGGTATCGATTACGTACATTCCGTTTTAATATACTTATCGCTCATTTGCAAAATTTCAGCTACTTCTGGCTCATTGGTATGAATCCTTTCTCAGTGGCGGTAAAATACCATTTGCGGAACGTTGCAATACACTTAGGGTATTGGTTTACGTTCGCGAGGAGGCTTTAGTAGCCATTTTTCTGTGGGTAGGCTTGGCAAAAAGTTGCACTGAAAAATGAAGTGGATATAACTTTAGCCAAAGTAAACAAAATGAAACTGTATAAAAAATGTAAAACTGGTAATCTGGTCTCAGTACACTCACTTTCGCCCTACAAAAAACACAACACATACATGATATATAGTAACATATCTAGTAGAAAAGCATTATTTGTGTACTTAAGCTTCAAAATGCTCACCTCGCGTCTCATTGTAAGACTTGCCATGCATTCTCAAACAGTGATTCTCGATGGAGGACCTGTCGCAGAATACTCCTTTGCATAGTACACATCTATAGGTTTGGTTCTTCTGCCAGTGTGTATTCTTATGACGACCTATCATCAAAGGGGTGGTAAATTCCTCTTCTCTGCATCTAGCGCCAATATCCTGAAAAAAATGAAAGGCAGAGATTACTCAAAAAAATCGTGTAAAGGTATATCGATGCCTGATACAATTATTATAATGTAGGTAGGTACACCTACCTTAAATAATGATTCAATCTCAGAGAAGTTCAACTTTGTTGCCAGATCTTTTTCGAGTGCTTGAAATTTCTTCTGCCTCCCTGGCAAGTTGCACTTCGGCACTATTGGTTGGTGTTGTCTTTGAATTTTTTCCAAGAGAACATTGTCGATGTAATCAACTGCAATGAAATTGAAACCAAAAACAAGAATATTACATTGAGAAATGTTAAGAGTATAGAAATGGGTTCCCGGACATTTACCCGAAGCCGTTTGCTCGACACCCATTTTCCCGACAGAACATTTTCCCGACACCCATTTACCTGACAAACCATTTTACCACCACCTTTTTCCTCGAAACTCAATTTCCCGAATGCTATTAATTTTTTTCCGAATGGATTTGTTGGCAAATTTCGACGCCGTTCTCTTCTCATAGCCTTTGCTAAAGCTTCGCGTTCTGGTAGTTGGCTTAAGACGTCTGGACCAACTTTTGTCCTGTTTTTGTTCAAGGAACCGATATTTTTTAATTTCTGGTTTCTACTTTTATTACAAGATTTAATTTTTTTTTAATTTTAAAATTTTTCAACTAAAGGAAATCTTTATTATTAATCTTACAAGTAACATAGGAATTATTTTTAGATAGATAGGTAGGTACATTAATGGAGCATCTCAACCAATACACTCTCTTCAGAATGTGGTACATATGTAATACAACTTGACTACATTATTACAAGAATTATGTACAGGATACAAAACAAATTTTTTACTCAAAATAGAAGTTTTATAAACACCAACTAATTTCGAATCAAGTGGGTAAGTAAAAAAAATTCTCACCTGGTTTAAAAAATTGTCCATAAATGTAAATTTCTTTCAAATTTGATTTTTTAATCAAAATTTTATTTAAGACAAAAAGAGTCACTTTTCCTATCCACTCTCAATCTGTATTTTTCCAACATCAGATCATCAAAACAATCAAACAAAGAGTTTTCCACGTTAATTGTTTCAATTTTGCTTCGATGACTAGTTTCTAACCCACCACTTGAAGATTCATGATCATTCTTTGTTGATAGCTTTTCTTCATATTGATTCATAACTTGTTGTACAGGTTTATATCCACTCTTTACCATACCTTTCACTTCAAATCTTCAAATTTAAAAGCGCTGAAATTATTTACGTCTCCAAATTTCAGAGTATCATTTGGCAAATGTAAACGGCTGTGCATGTTATGAGAAACTAACGATTTACTGTACAAGGATACAGAATTACTGATAAAAAATCTGATTAGTTCTTCTACATAGCTACAATTATCAGGAACAATTTTTTCCTTATTGGCCAAAATTCGAATACTGACGTGTAAGAGCAAAAAAATTTTTTTCAAAGCACCATGTAAAACAACTGGAGCAGTATACAATAAAAACTGGAGATATTCTGTGGCTTTTCATTTTGCTAATATTTCTAATGATCTGGGTTTCCTTTGAAACTCTTCCGGGCAATATTCACGAAGGTCATTTAGTAGTTCAGAAATCCTTTCATCTTGCGCGCAACTCAAAATTCTTTTATATTCACCCTGACCTATCCGTGTTTGAATCGATTTTTTACATACTCCCAAACACACAGCATGCATAAAATCTATCGGAATTCCACTGACCAAGTTGAAATTTGAAATATCTCGTAGTGGTGTAGCTCCTTTATGAAAATCATCGTCTGATAAAATCGAGTAAGTTGAATGTTCCCGAAGTTGAAAATTTAATTCAGGAAAACAAACACGATACACGATTATCCAACCACTCGTCTTATTCTATGTCACATTTTGTACAACTGGAATAACCGGTATGGCTTTTTACATTAAGAGTGAAAGCTTTAGCGGGTGAATCTGCTATCATTTTATCAATTTTAAAATGATACTTTGTATTATCAATGTGTATTTCATTTACAGTCAAATTTTGTACTTCAGCAGCAAAATCGGTATGGGCCAAAATTGAGAATTTGAACTATTATACAGTGGAAGTCCATCAATATTTATTGAAATCTTGATTTCTCCACTCTTTTTCTCATAAAATGTAACCATGGGATGTGCCAAATTTTTTTCAACTCCATCATACGCAAATAAACCACCGCATCAGTGGTAATGGGTAACGAGATACACATTTGGTGAAGAAAAGGAGAAAATTATTGAATCCTTATTTCTTTGATAATTCTACGGCGCGCGCGTTTGGCTCTTTGTCTGTAGAATGTAGTATTGCAAACACTTTCCGAAACCTTACAATTAGAAGAATTCATAACTTACAAAATCTGTAAAAATTCACTATAGGTAAGTTCTAAGTTGATTTTCTTGAATTTCTACTCTTGGTTATTACCCGAAAAACAACACTAGGTAACCGGAAAACGATTGAAACAAAAATTACTCAAATATTTACATAACTCAATTACTTTAGTTAATCTTTGAAAAACACATTTTGTTATATGAACTTCACAACACCATACTAAGGAATGAAATGAATAAGTGCTAAGATTTTAATTTCAATTCGCTATCATTGGCGCTTATCGTGAAAGGTGAAAAAAATCTAATAAAATATATTCCACCCCCATCTCTGCCCTGCCCCTCCCCATTTAATAATATTATTGACAACTTGTAATGAAAAACTGAAACTGAGAATTTGTTTTCTTTAATTGATGGTATTGCTACTTTGAACTAGAAGTACAAAAATACAAATAGGTATCTCATGTGCTTCAATTCACAAAGAGTATTCTTCTATGTCTGATTCAGTATTGGCGCTTTGAGGATCTCCACTGTTTAAAGGGGTTACATCATCAACGTCTTCATAAGGGTCCTCATACATAGTATCTTGGGGAGTCGCATTCAAACATGTTAATCCAGAACAATGTACACAAGTTTTTGAACATTTCAACCCTGAAAAAAAAATGCTGTTCCCTTTTTCACTAAACTTACCAAGTTTACGACAACCACAGGCCGATGTACAACCGGTGGTACATCGACAAAATATGGCTTCCAACAACTCTGGGGGTGCTGGAGGGCGAAGGGTGAGCACTGAAGAATGCATTTTGCCATCCCAAAACCATCCGAATTCGGCTGGATTATTCAAAACTTCCCCCTCTTGATTTAAAACTCCCCCCTACCATAACCGGATTTGTAAGTATGCTCGCAAGACATGTTGATCTGCCGCATCCTTGGTTGTTGGTAAATTCATCATAAGTTTATCAATATTTGTCGAGAAAGTTATAAAACGATTGAATCGAACTTCATCAAGGGTAGAATTGGGTTCACATCCGTAAATGCATAGGAAAATTTTTTCGGTATTTTCGATAACATCGGTTCTCTTCAAAGGTTGCCCTTGAAACATCTCAGCGATGCTGCGCATTTCTTTATTTTTTTCAATTAGGCGTACCTATTAAGTTCATTTTTCCGTGATAGTAAATTGCTGATGTAGTATCACTGTCAGTGATCGCATGCGCAAATAAAATATAATTTTCAATGCCCTGATTTGCTTTTTGAATGCTTTGTGATGAATAAAATGTCCGAGACCTGCCTTTATCCATTTTACAGAATAATAGGTTAGAATCTTTCGGAGTAAGTGCAATAATCATGATGAGAAGATCGATATAATTTCCCACCACAGAAACTGATTCATAATTGGGAAGTAAATGAATCCCTGTTGCCACAATTGTGTGATCAGCATCGCCGATGCATGGAATGATATTTGATCCTTTTGAAGTAAGATAACCAGTCAACAGCTTGATGAAGCTTTCTTTGTTGAGAGAATTTTTGAGAATTGTATCTTTTGAAGGTGCTTCATTTGTGAGTTCCACCTTCAACTTTATATCGCCTCCTACATACACACTAGCAACTTTTTTGAATAATCAAACGTTGCTTAGAAGGCAAATGACTGAAAAATTCTCTAGTTGCTTAAACAACTTACAGACAAGCAACCACAAGAATTACTGAAAAAAATAATAATAAATTTCTTTTTTCATTAAAGTATATTAATAACGCGTCTCCATTCAAAAATCTATTATAAAAAAATGATAATATTTATTGCAATATTTGGTAAAATTTATTGCATAAAAATAAAATTTATTAATCTTCTATAATAAATTTTATTTTTATGCAATAAATTTTACCAAATATCGCAATAAATATTATTATTTTTTTATAATAGATTTTAGAATGGGAACGCGTTATTAATATACTTTATTAAAATTTATTATTATTTTTTTCAGCGAATCTTCTATCGGTTAAGCGACTCGAGATTTTATAAAGAGAATCAACACCTCTCGATTTAAAAATCGTTTGTTGTAAGAAAAAGTGGCTAGTCGCTAACAAATGAGAGATTTTTTAGCTCATTGTGCCAGTAGTGTTTTGTCATAAAAAATGTCACATTATCGGATAAGGTCATGTAATAGACTTGAATTTCGTATGGAAAACATCCTCAATAATCATTGATACGATTATTGATTGATATCATTCATATCAATCATTAATATAATGTCCTCCTTGTAATTTTTTTTTCGATTAGTCGTATCAAATTGATCAGCACGAAATATTTTTTTCAACAATTTCCTTTCCTTCATTCACATTACTCACATATAATTATCCTCCTTGTAATTTTTTTTTCGCTTAGTCGTATCAAATTGATCAACACGAAATATTTTTTTCAACAATTTCCTTTCCTTCATCCACAATACTCATACCTCCTGCGATACAAGTACATTTCAATTCTATTCATACACGTCACTTTGCTGTCTTGGAACGACAACAATTTTAAAATAAATTGCCATTATTATTTCTACGAATTACCACGAATCTCGCGCTTTGGGCACATAAGTAAAAAAAAAAGAACTCGAGAAAGGAATCTTGACATTTCTTCACTTGTGCAGCTATCAAGGATTTTTTCTATAAGTCTGCTAGACCGAAGACAACATGAATCTCCGATGCAGGTGTACGGGGAAAGTGTGGCATTAATGCTACTACTGTCAAGGGTAAGCTACTTACAGTCTCTCAAATGTTTATAGTAGCCAATTTATCTGTCATTTCCTTTAATTCCATTTTATTTATGACATGCAGCTTTGTCATACTTTTTACTCGGAAAAAAACAACGTCTTATTATTTTTTTGTTGTACTTTTCCACTACTTTTCCTAACGCTGAAGCAATTCGTCGAAAAAGGGGTTCTTTATTTCTTCTTTCACCTTGTTTTTCACATTTCTAATTTATTTCGTATTCGGTCGCCCCATGCACTCGATTCCTTTTTCGCACAAATATTTTCCCTCTATATTTTTCCTCATTGCAAGAGATGTAACGACAATTTTTCCATTATTGAGCTAATATTCAAAATGAAAATTGCCTAGGTTTGAAAGTGAAATAGAACACTGTATCGGATGGTGTTGAATGCGAGTTTGGCGGCAACGCAACTTGTCTGAAGGCCATTTTAAAAATTCGCTGGGGAATTCGTTTTTATCCTCGGTACAAATTTTTTCTTCACCCCGTAAAATTTTCCCGATAGGTATAGATATTAATTAAAACGAACTCATGTACGCTTACATTGCATTTTTGCGGAACTTCGCGATGCTGGTTGGCATGTGGGCTTCATAGATTTGGCAATGAGTTGAAAGGTCGTAACCAGTGATAAAGAACGAGTTACTTGGTTCACACAGCAGTGTACTGTGGTCAAAACTACCGCTTACTTACAATTTTTTTGCGGGTCGCCTTTAAAAGTGACGCTGACCGTCGTGAACATTAAACCACTGCCATATTGCGGACGTTATACTTTTTTTGGTCAAGAATCCACATTTTCTTATTATACCCATGGTTCCGAAATTATACGGGTTGTTGTGATTCAATCCAAAGTTCAGAAAGGTATTGATTTTCATTCCGGCAAAACCTAATTCTTCCCCTGTTTAGTCGATGATATCCATTTGATTAACCACACTAGACTCAACAAAACAAAATTTATGCGAGCCTTCGAATTTTGGTTCGAAATTGTTGGCCTTGGCTGTCGTTTATTTCTTTGTGGGTAGTCATTCTCTGGTGTCAGCACTGCAGCTTCACAAAGGCTTCCTGATTTATTCCTCCTGTTCACGTTTTCTGATCTAGATTTTACCTAAAACCCAAAATGAGATGCCTAAAGGGTGGGGTAAAAGTACGAAAAACGGAGTACTCTCTTGATTTGAATCAGTCTAAATTGGCTGATTTAATTGACGAAATTAAGTCGGTGTTTGCCCGATGTTACATTCTCGACTGCGTATTTTTTTCGAAACACTTCGAAGGCTTTGGATCCCCGTAGCCACATTCCTTTCCGGCCACGCGTTCCAAACACATATGGGTTTGTGTGTTCTGCACCGCTACCAGTGAAAAATTTACTGATTCTACTGGTAAATTTTCATTTCGATGAGGAATGTGGTGATTACAGATTCAATCAGTAAATCGAATTTTTTACTGATTAAATTTCAATAGTTATAAAGAAAATGACTGATTATTGGATCGCCTTTTTTTTAAAAAAAAAAACAATTGGCTGTAATGAAAGGATTTGGGGAAGTCGACGTGGTTTTTTTCCTTCCGAGTCGTGCATTTCGTGTTTTTTTATTTTTTAAAGAATAAAAAAGCAAAATTCACGTAATTTTTTGGTCATCTGGTGGAAATTGCAACTGTGTTACTGTTTTAATTCAATTCCAATGCAATGAATTTTCATTATTTTTCTCTGAATAAAATTGATGTAGGATTCACTTCGATTCTTATTACAAAACTTCTTTCTAAGCAACATCTCTGGTTCCACATTGCTATTATTGGAACATTATGCTATTCTGGCACGCATACAAACTAAAAAAGAGGGGAGGGGCCGAAAAACTTGAATTTTCGATTTTTGAATTGAACCCTGCGCGAAAGTTGTTGGCTGAGGACGCTAGAACAGTAAAATTGAAACTTTCAAAAATCGATTCATATATCTTCTGATCGCGCAAAAGCCTTCAATTATTATTATTAGAAAATTGCCAAAAATTCGATATTTTCAAAATTTTGGAAAACTGCCAGAAATCGAAATTTTAATTTAAATTATTTTAAAAGCTTATTTAGTAACGATCTAAACCAAAACCCAAAAAGCACAATTTTTGTAGAAAATATCCTCTTTAGTTTTTTTTTAAAATTTCCATTTCTTTTCTTATGAAGGAAAATCGAAAAAAATTATAAAACTGATTTTCTTTTCATAAAAAAACGTGCTTTTTGAGCTAGATGGTCGCTGGATAAGCTCCAAAATGAATTTTAATTTTGAATTTTTTAGTAGGTACCTACCTAATTTTAGAAACTTGGAAATTTTGACAATTTTTAAAGTACTGAAAACTCTCTTGCGCGATCTGAAGACATGAATCGATTTTGAAATTTTCAATTTTATTCTACTCTTCCCAGCCAACCACTTTTATGCAGGGGTTCATTTCAAAAATCGAAAATTTTGGTTTTCCAACCCACTGTATTGTAACTCCCGATTGAACAGGGATAGAACCACGAAAAATTTGTTAGTAAAAATAGGATTTGTCAAGATGATAATTTTTGGTACCTACCAAAAAAAAAACATTTTCCCATCTTTTCAAAATGTAATTCAAGAAAAATAAAATTCTCAAACTTCAATATTATTTTTGCGCAATCAATGCGAGAGCGACGTTCATTACGAACCTCCATTACTCCCTATCTGTGACTTCGCCAACAGATTTACAATTGATATTTATGACAATGCTTATATTGCTATGTGTAGTATATCTCTTGAAAATTCTTATTTCGTTGTGATATCGTGAATACTTCATCTCTTCTCGGCACCCTCCCAAAATGTGATTTACCTGTTTGTATTCTAATGAATGGTTTTAAGATAACACGGCACACTATTCATGGGGTTTAGGCTAATTTCCTTTGAATACGTGCGTACAAGATGTAAATGATCCAAATTGTCTAATATACTATATTATACACTTTATTAAGGTTACAATCACCTTTCTGAATCGAATGTTATCATTTATGTGTAATTTGAGTTACTGCTTACATTGGTAAATTGTATTGAAAATCTTATGTTCCATTCATTTTTTCCCTTTTGCTTCAATCTTTGCCGAGCTACATGAAAAAGTAGCAGATGTTTAGCATACAGAAATTCAATTATTTTTGAGTTTGAAATTGAAGTTGTGGGCAATATGCTCACAAGTGCGAAATAACGAACACGTTTAAGGTAACTAAATATGAGTAAAATATAAAACAAATATAAACATGGTAAAAAAAAATTATCATACATCGGTAAGAATTTATAATCTAGTTTTATTTCTGGCGGAAAGAATTGGCGCTGAAAAATGTAAGCATCTCAAGGGTGGCCTTGAATTAGGTGGTGTATCGTCCACGTATACACACACGCGATCGCCACAGAAATCAAAAAAAAATTGAAAATATAAATTAAATTATTATTGAAAAGAATTATATTGATAAATTTATGAATTATTTTGAAAGCAAGAATAAATTTAGCAGCTTTATTGCTATCAAAATGTTTATCAGGTTGATCTTGGTGATAATGAAACTCGTCTGCTTGAATTTCCAAAAAACCAATGGTTATTCTCAATTCGAAAGTTTTCCGCAGGTTGAAATTTCTGCTCCAGATAACATGAAGGGTATTCCGGGCTGTAAAAAATTTGAAACTGATTTGAAAAAATTTCCGTATTTTAAAACACTCGCGACGTACGAGCGTTTCGGCTTGTACGAAAAAATGGGACAATTTTACATTTTTTAGGATAAAAAATTTCGAACCAAACATTGGCAGCTAAATAGCAATATTTTTCGTACCGTCTGGTGCGATTGTATCAGCGATCTGCACCAAGATTTCAAGTACCAATTCTATCAAATTGTCGAGTGCAAATCAAGACTTGTACTGCCGACGCACCCGTATGGTTATTTTTATTTCTAAATTTTTTGCTTGGTTGAATTTACATCTGCAGTTGACTAACAGAAGTATCCTCTGACCTGTGAAATGTCTGAAACAAATTCGAAATTTTTTTAAGGAATGTTTCTCTGTGAAGTTGAAAAATTGTGATTTTTGCGATAGAGCTATTCGTTTCGCCGATATTCTTTCTTGTCTTTTGTCATTCAGTACTTCACTTCCGCGCAAGATTTCAGCCACTTCCGGCTCATTGGAATGTATTTTAGTCTCAAGGTGTCGATGCAATTCTCAACATATTTGGTACCGCAGTAGGGGCACGGTTTACCATCCTGGACTCAACCCGGAAAACAAACTCAAAATACATACATGGATATATTTAGACGAATTAGATCCTTGTAAAAATTGAAATAAAATTGCGAAAAAGAACTCGATTTTTAATGTACTCGACAAGCGTAAAAGAATTGGCGTAAACAAAATGTTTCTACCCCCCTCCATTTCCTCTCACAATTTTCAAAATTTTATAAATTTCAAAGAGGAGAGAAAGTTGAAAAAAAATTGTTATTTTCATTCGGTGGTGGCGGAAAAATAATCGCCAGTATGTTGTCGGCTGTTTGATGAATATTGTTGATGTATCCGCTGTATAAATTTCTAATCATTTCATCCGTCTGAAAAGAAAATAAAAGAAATTAGATAGTGGAAGGTCAGACAGAGAGAGAGAGAGAGGAGAGGTATATTGAAATGTATCACTAGTGTGGTAGGGCTTTCTCTCTGTTGGATTTCAATGAAATTAAAAAAAAAAAAAAAATCAGCTTATATTAAGATACCCGCACAAAATGATTATATTTAAGCCATGCATAACTTCATAAACTATTCACATTTTTAGGGGAAGGGATTCTTTTCAAAATTTTTTGGTTCAATAAACACAGTAGGAAAAAAGTCAATTTGAAATACTGGAAAAATGAGGAAAACATTTTTAGGTCAACAGATTTCAAGAAATTTTGGAAATTGAATTGAATTCACTTTAATTTTCAAGAAATTGGAAAATCGATATTTTGAATTGAAAAATGCATGCAGTTTACAGTGAGAAAAAATTTTTTTGAATGTTGTGGAAATATTTAGAATCTTTTTTCATTTTCCTAAACTATTTCATTTGCAATTCTAAAATATTTCCACAAAATTTTAAATTTTGTTATCTTTTCTTACTCTTGAACTGTGTGAATTTTTCAATTTAAAATATTAATTAGCCTATTTATTGAAAATTGAAACGAATTCACTCCAATTTCCAATATTTTTCGAAATCTGTCGGCCCAATTTTTCTCCTTCTATTTCTTCTTCATTTAAAATTGAATTTACCCCTACTGTATGTATTCAATCCAAAAATTTTGAGAAATCCCCTCCCCCAACAATGATAACAATAAGTAATAAGATAACGTCAACTTACAAAAAATATATATAATATTTAGCACAGAATATTAGCGGCATCCGCCAGTTCCTTGAAGTCATCTCTACTTCTCTCGATCTGTCTTTATTGACACGACTGTACAAAGAAAATTGTATATGCGTAAATACATCATTGAAATTGATAAAAATGATATTCAAATTCACATCCATAAACTGAGAAACAAAACTATGATTTTTGATTCGTTCACTTTCTCTTTTAATTTATTCACAACAACCGTTATAACATTCAGCAACTTTGCAGTGGCAGCTAGCCGAGGCTTCAATCCAGAAAATTTTTCATATTATTTTCTTATATGGCTGGGTTGTCATTTTTGCAACTCTCCCAGGGTACCTAATGAGTACTTGTTCTGGTGGTCCTTTCTGAGATGGTCACGTCCAATTTTAGCGACGCATTTCATATGAGACTTCATTCCACGGACGCGAAACACTTGGCGGGCTTCAATAAAGACGCCCGCTAGGGTGACAATGAAATTTTTTTTCCGATTTTTAAATCGCTCACCCCCTAAAAGTGTTAATTAGTATGAACAAAAATTATTCCCAAAATTTTACTCCTTTGAGTTCAGGTTAACACGTGCCGCCGAGCACTCAAAGTTGAGGATGCGATGTCCGAGCGCGTTCGAAGTTACTCCGCCACGATACGCGGTGGTGAAGTTTTCAGCGTACGGGCTGCATTGCAAAGAAGTTCTTACGCTCTTATGTGGGGCCGCGGCCGGGGAGGGTAAGGTGTTCAAATTACTCGATAAAGAATCGTTTTAGATCATCTGGAATATACCCCAGTCAGTTTTGAATTTTTTTTACTGATTTTATGGGTGTTGAAAAAACTTGTAAAAGTATCGATTTCTTCTCATAATTTTCGACGTTTTTTGCTTTCAATCAGCCCCCAAAAATTGAAACCCCAAATTTTTGAAATATTTCAGTAGCATTACCCTTGATTTACAATACTCGAATGAGAAATACTTGAAATTCATCATTGAGAACTGATTTTCGTGTTAAAAAACATTGAAATTAATGGGAAAAAATCAATACTTCTATATATTTTTTTCAACAGCCATAAAAGCAGTAAAAAAAATTCAAAACTGACTGGGTATATTCTAGATGATCTAAAACGATTCTTTATCGAGTAATTTAAACACCTTTCCCTCCCCGGTCCCACATAAGGGCGTAAGAATGTCTTTGCAACGCAGCCCGTACGCTGAAAACTTCACCACCGCGTATCGTGGCGGAGTAACATCGAACGCGCTCGGACATCGCATCCTCAACTTTGAGTGCTCGGCGGCACGTGTTAATCTCAACTCGAAGGAGTGAAATTTTGGGAATAATTTTTGTTCATACCAATGAACACTTTTGGGGGGTGAGCGATTTCAAAATCGGGGAAAAAATTGTACCCATGCTTTTCATTGTCACCCTAACGCCCGCGCCCGCCAAGTTTTCGCGTCAAACAAAAAAAAAATGCGACTTACTGTGGAAAAAGTATATTTTACATGATATTTACATCTTAAGATATGGATAACTACTCTAATTTCTAATCTAATCATACTCGCTCACGCTCAATCTTCAATCGCTTAGCGCGACAGCGAACTGCGCTTTCGGAAATCGCGTAGCCTCTCCCAGTCAACTTTTTCTGAACTACTTTTGCAGTCCGAATGGTTATGGTACCTCCGGGTCGAAGCTCGTTCTGGGAAGTGGGAACCCCTCTCTAGGATTGACAACATGTTATGGCTCCAAGGCTCCGCTGTAAAATTTTCGAGGGACATTAGTACTTCGATTACAATTAATTATACTTACCCCGACTACTTGTGCCGTGAACACTTTCAACTCGCCGACTGCTCGCTGCTCTGTGATCGCGTTCCATATGACTGCGGCGGTTGTCGGACCCGCGATCAGCGACCTGTTGACGAACGGCCGGCCGCTGACATCGTTTCTTTGACTTATTAGAGCGTCGGCGAACTATAGTCCGCAGCTCTTCTTCGGATTTGTCGACGGTTTCTTCTTCGTCTGCGGATTCCGGGTCCATCTGCGGGAGTGTTAGGCTCACATTTTGCAGATCGCCCTCGCCGCTCTCTACGTAATTCAGCATGGCAGGGACGTGCCAATGCTTCCCGATTCCGGTCGACATGTGAGCTTCGTATACTTTGCAATGCGTCGACATGTCGTGCGCGAGAATCGATGAAAGCCTGTAAACAGAGACAGGGCGAACTATATTCAGTCCTCAGCCCAGTGGGTTGAAGTAACAATTACAATATTTTTTAAATTTCAAATTTTTCAACAGAACAAATAAGATCTTGGTCCCCCTATACCCAAAACTGGGTGAGCAGGGGGGCGGCTCTCTCTTCAACCAAAATAAATAAATTGACAAAAAACAATAATAAAAAAAAGAATATAAAAACAAAAGCAAACAAAAAGTTAAAAATTGAATAAAGGATTAATAAAAGCTCAGCAAAAACTTTAAAATTCACAATTTTCATTAACTTTTGGCTGAAAACTCTGATGGTCCAAATTGATATCAAATTGAGAATTTTTTGCGCTGAATCGGAATAAGGAGTGCAGCCCAAGGCTCAGCAGACAAGGTCAAAGGGGGTAGAAAACTTATCCACATGGGCTAGTTGTCATGACATTAGTTTGATATTATTTCTCAACTTTGAAGTTGAGAGGATATGTCTGGTCTTCAATAATTTATACATGGAATTTGACCCTGTCTGCTGTGTATGGGGCAGCACCTCGGGGTCGGCAGACATACATATTCGGATTCAGCGCAAAAAATCATTTAATTCGACATAGATTTGAACCATCGGTGTTTTTGGCCAAAGGTTTATGAACATTGTGAACTTCTGAGCCTTGGCTGAGCTTTGAAGCCGCAGCTGGATTAGCAGATCGATTATTTTCAAAATAGAGGATTAGACGTTGGGTCATCTCTGTGGTACCTCTTCTTATTATTTTTTTCTGGTACCGCAGTACCCAGAACTTCTTCGTCGGTATCCTCCGATGTTGAAATAATTCTGTGAAAAAACACTGAAAAGGTGTTCTGTGTGAGTGGTGTGCAGTGATAAACACTGATAAGATTTACGTGGGAAAACACTGATTTATTCGAGTTTTTTTGAAAGGCTTTTTTGTAATTTTTCAAAGGTGAAAATTTTTGAACAAATATGTTGAAATTGAAAGACGTATATGATCATTGCGGCGATAAGACGTCAAGATCATTTTTTGAGGGAAGTGCGATTCTCCGCGGTACTTGTTTGCTTTACTAAAACAGCCCGGTACGGAACAAATTTTTATTGGATCTAGTTATTTTTTTCGGTTCATTACAAGAGCAATCGTGCTCCATAATTTCAAATTTGAACAATTATTTCATTAGAATAAAGAAAAATACACGGTTGAATTTAATTCAAATCGCAAAAATATTATGAATAAGATTTTTGTTGATAATGATATCAGATGATCACTGATATCACTGATATCAAGTACACAGCACACCTTTTCAGCAGTTACACCAGGTTCCACCAGATGTCAGCCATTATGCGGCGCACCGCGAATAGTGAACTTACGGCTGAGGTCTTCTGACTCAATCACACGACCTTCCAGGTAGCTTGCAAACAGGCACAACCACTTCAAGTGCCTTGGTTGCTTCTTTATTTTTGGATCGCATGCACTCGCATGGACCTGCAGAGTTGGAAGCTTTCTGTGACCATCTGAGTTAAAGTTTCATTTGGAAGGTACCTTGAACCCCCTCCCCACGGTAGTCATCTGAATAGTCACGACTCGTGAGCCAAACCTAAAAGTGGCAAAAATATTAAACAGCAATAAGATGAGACCAGTCCTAAAAGTTTGGTATATGTGACTCTATTTGGAAAACGACCCGTCTGCCGATCTGAAGCTGCTGCTTATTAGCTCAGCAAAATCTCGAAAGTTCACAATTTTCATCAACTTTCGGCTGAAAACTCTCGATGGTCCAAATTGGTGTCAAGTTGAGAATTTTTTGCGTTGCATCTGAATAATGAGTGCAGCTCAAGTCTCAGCAAATCGGGTCAATGTGGAGGGGGGGGGAGAGAAAACTTTATTCCCATGGAAACCGCCTACTTGTTGTGAAGTGAGTTCGATATTATTTCTCAACTTTGAAGTTGTGAGGACATATCTGTTCTTCAGTAATTCATACATGGAATTTGACCCTGTCTGCTGTGTATGGGGCAGCACCTTGGGGTCGACAGACATACATATTCAGATTCAGCGCAAAAAATCATTTAATTCGACATCGATTTGAACTATCAGTGTTTTCGGCCAAAGGTTTAGGAACATTGTGAGCTTCTGAGCTTTGGCTGAGCTTAGAAGCCGCAGCTGGATTGGCAGATCGATTATTTTCAAAATAGAGGAACGTATACTAACTTTTGGGTGTGGTCCCAGCTTTCAGCTATTTCAACCACTTTCCATTCGGTTTGGCTCTCGGACTAATCCATATACTATTTGAGCAAGCTCCCTTTCATGAAGGTACTTGGGCATAAAGAAAGTTGACCTCGAGGGAACCCCAGCATTTACTTTAATAAATTTTACTGGGGGCGTGAAGTGATGAATTTTCAACTTTTTAAGATTTTCTTTTGCAAAATTTTCGCCCTCACTTCGCTTGGGCCCATCGAATTTCTCTATTTCATCAAAACAATTGATATTTTACTCCTCGTTATCTATTATTTTTTACTAGGTCAAACCAAAAAGAGACTTCTGTGGAATTTCAGACTGGAAATATCCGAACTATTAATTCTCATCATT
Organism: Pseudococcus jackbeardsleyi; assembly: GCA_038380155.1. Taxonomy (NCBI): domain Eukaryota; kingdom Metazoa; phylum Arthropoda; class Insecta; order Hemiptera; family Pseudococcidae; genus Pseudococcus; species Pseudococcus jackbeardsleyi. The sequence goes on from CM076239.1 coordinate 45,495,561, forward strand.
TGGTCGAAATAAATTTTTTTTTCGTTTCTTTTTTTTGAAATTTTTTTGAATATAAATTCAAGATCAAGTTTTGTACCGAGTTTTGAGAGGGGTAGGAGGTGGAAGGTGACATCGAAAATTTTGAGAATTGAATTGATATCGTTTTTGTGGCTGGGAAAGAGGCATTCAAAAAAACAAAGTAGGTAATGATTTCTGAATAAATCAGTGTTCTGCACAATTTCATCACGCATAAGAAACCATCCCATCTCACTCTTTCAGGAATAACATATTTGAAAGGTCTGGAAAATTTCGAAAATTTGGTCTGAAAACCCCGGAAAAGTCAGGGAAATTCAATTCTGAGAAATAAGGAGACCGCCTTGGTGTTACTTTATCAGCTACTTTTTGTCGTTTGTAAATTGGGTGCTACGAAGCGTATTAGTCTGAAAGAGGGATTTCGAGTATGCTCAATACTCATGGGCCCAATAATAATCAGATGAAATGGTTGATGAGAGCCTAGGCAATGGTTTCATCTTTTTTTTTTCGACTAGTGAACTGGTATACACCGTAAATGAGAAAAATTCAGTGATTTATTGCGAGAAAATCGCTCAACGGTATAAGGAAAATCATTTTAAACGCAGAACCATATTCATACCTTGCAATTTTTTTATCACGACCGATTCTGTCCAATTTTTACTGCCTTCTTGTCGATGAATAACTGTAGCACAGGAGAAAATCAGGGGAAAATTGTCACTGAAAACAAATCAGAGAAAAAGAATTACTGGAATATCAGTGAAAATTCACTAAAAATTCAGTAAAATTTGAGAAGTGACTGAGAATCAATGAGATGTTCATCAGTGATTTTTCACTGATTCAGAATGAGGGAATGGTGATTGTTAAGAATTTTCCTGCAATGTGTAGATCTTTTGCCACACCTTCGACGCAATTATGTATAACCTAGCCTTTTCCCCCTGGATTTTTCATATTTGGGTGGTTGTGCATAAAAGTAGTGCAAAAAATTTTGTATATTCTAAAAGTTTTTCAATTTTTTCGAAACATTCTCAATTTCTGGCATTGGTAAAGTCACGAATTCGTTTTGTATAGTTTCTTTATGATAATTCCGCCCAACGAGGTATTATTCCGTTCCTTTAGAATTTTCGAAATTCGACGTTTTCATCATGATCAACATTTACATAAACTTCTTAACTTGCGAGTTTTGGAGTTGTTTTAATTTTTCTTCAGATATTTCTACAAGATCTGATTGGTGTTCATTATTGTCTTCTTGAATTTTTTTGTCAGCCTTCGCAGAGAGTTTTATTTGTAGTTATCAGCTGGGGTACTCGAGGATTCTTCTCCGTTTTCGTAATCTAATTCGTGAATTGATTTTTCTTTCTAAATTCTTCCAAGTTAGTTTTTTTTTTTTTCAAATCTTCTGCGAGACAAATTTTGAGTTATTGCGACCGATAATTTGAATGATCAGCATTAATTTATGAAAAAGCACTAACTTGAGTTTGAGCTTCGGAACAAATTAGTTTCCGAAGTTTTTTTCAAAATTTGAATTTTACTCTTCTTGATAATAAATTTTCAAAATTGAGAGTAAGCACAATCGGTTGAATCAGTAATTTACGATGTAGTTAAGGTTATAATTCAATACTGTCCATTCAGATTACTGTGGTGATGAAAAATCGTTTTGTTTCATTGAACTGATAAATAGATGACCTAAAAAATTCAATCCCACGTCAATCGATTGTTGGTGAAATCATTAAAAGATGGTTAATCTGAAATTGATTTTCCTTATTGCGGGGGCAAATCGCTACTTTTCCTCCCTCTCAGGAAACGTTTAAGTGTTGAAATTCCCACTTTTTTCCCGAAATAAGAAATAATATTGTTCAGAACTCGGAAGAAAAACAAGTATAAAATACAATTTCGGTATTTCGTGAATAGATCCCCATTGCCCAAATAGGATTCAAAAATTGAAACTTGGAAAAAAAGTTGTGGAAATTTTAAAAAAAAAATTGAATTCAGATTTTTTCATGTTTTCATTTTTTGGTGGGTGGTCTATAAAAACCTTTCATACTTCTGCTAATAATTCTGTTGGAAATGTATGTCAAGAGTTTTTAATCACAAAATAAAGTAAAAAGTTGCCAGTTTTGTCGTACTTTAGAAGTTCATTCACTTGGGCAGAATCAGGTAGACCATTTCTATTTTCTAACGAGGTTGATTTTTGTATGATTTGTCCACAGAAAAGTGAAAAAGCGAATTAAACGTCTTGTGGAAAAAGTGCTATCAACCAAAGCTGTAGAGAAATTGAAATTTGTTGGATCTTAATTTATTGTTGACCAATATTATATTTGTCCGGCGGAAATTTTTATTTTGATGCTGGCTAAAATCGATGAGTCGATTTTCTGGGATAATCCAAGAGAAAATGAAAGTATGCCTGGGATTTCAGTAGAGATAACTAGGTCTTTCCCTATGAAAACAAATATATACTCGAGGGATAACGTTTGGTGTCTGGATGTATTTGTATGAGTTGATAAGCCGCGTTGTCGAAAATGAGTGGAATTTAAGGAAACAGGCCGAGGTTTTGTTTTGCTCGGAGGATATCTAACTTGATTTGGTAGAAAAGAGGGCTGTTGGCGTTGGCGATGATTCAATGTTATTGAGATGATTTTAATTTTGGAAATGATTTTGAACGGGAATATTTTTTGAATGTTGAATAAAAGAATGTGTGGTGAAATCAGCCTGTAGGTAATATGAATTTTGAATTCTTCGATCGAAAGCCTACTTTTTGGTTGCAGTGCTTTACTTTTTTGACCGCGAACTTTCTCGTGATCTTCAATGTTAACGAAAAAATTAGGAACGATAATACTTCTTTGAAGGGTAAATGAATTGAAAAAATGAGAAATATGAATGGCGAAATTAGCCACTTTTACATAAGCCAACTTTTTGATTGCAGTGCTTTACTTTTTTGACCGCAGACTTCCTCGTGATCTTCAATGTTAACGAAAAAATTAGGAACGGTAATACTTCTTTGAAGGGTAAATGAATTGAAAAAATGAGAAATATGAATGGCGAAATTAGCCACTTTTACATAAGCCAACTTTTTGATTGCAGTGCTTTACTTTTTTGACCGCAGACTTCCTCGTGATCTTCAATGTTAACGAAAAAATTAGGAACGATAATACTTCTTTGAAGGGTAAATGAACTGAAAAAATGAGAAATATGAATGGCGAAATTAGCCACTTTTCATAATGAAAAATGATGTGAAAAAAAAAGAAGCCGAGTGCCACAAATTTTGAATTTAAAAAGAAAAAATTTCCATTAGAAATTGAGATTTGTTGTTGTATTGCCGTCTGGATGAAAATGTCTCAGTAATTTTCGTGTAAATGATAAAAATAGATGAATACTTTCCAAGTAATGACAATAGTTTGAACATTTTTAATGGCGAAATTAGCCAGAATCATGTACAAATTAATGGAACATCCGTGAGATTTTTCTTTCCTTTTCACATTCACGGTGCTTTGTTTACGTTCAATGAGGGAAATTATTAATTTCATTTGAAAAAGAAAAAAAATGAAAGGAAAAAAAGAAAAAAAAGAAAAGTAAAAACAAAAAAAGAGAAAAAATCGAAAAAAAGAAAGAACAGAAAACTCAAAATAAAAAAGGAATTTTTTGGAAAATTGTAGAAAGGTGAGGGAAAACTAGTGTAAGTGATCATTAAGGGAAGTGAACAGCTAGAGTACGATTAAGAATTTGAATCAGAAAGTGTAAGGAGAGAGACAGCATAGTAGGAACTTGATCGAGTTAATGCGTGGTCAAGCATCCGCATTTCCTGATCACAAATTGTACATTCGCTACGTCCATATATGCAGTATTTTATTGCTATCTGCCTTTGTTAACGGCGAAGTATGTAAACAGAATAAGCCTCTTTGAGGTTTGTAATGCTCGTGACCTAGCTCTACGTTATATTTTGAAAGAGCAATTTGGTCAGATATTTTTCTTCAGCGAAACTCGATTATAATCGGTTTGCTAAATGAAGAATTCGTGTGATATTATGGGCGAAAAATATGAATATTACGTTAAAATGCTGTTGCTCTCTTTGCTGAACAACTGTTCGCAATAGAAATAATTTTGAAATCTTATGACTTTTTTTTAATCATAATTGTATCAATGAACTTACTCGTCTATGTAAACTTCCCTAGATCATACTTACCAAGATTCTCTCATCGTCGAATTATTAAAAAAATGTAATTACCTACTTTAACCAGTACACTCCCCCAAGATGTAAACTGTATGTACACGTGTTTGTGAAATGGATGAAAGCAAAATGTTTCGATTGTTCGTGCGTCATTGTGACATTGAATCAAGAGAAGAGATGTTTTTTAAACTTAAAATCAATTCTCGTTTATCAAGTTCAAGTTTGATTTGCTTTTTTTTAGAGATTTTTTTTGATGCACGCGGAGTCTGTTGGTCATTGAAGCCATGAAAACGTGAAATAAGACAAAAAAGCACGATTTGTAATGAAAAATTGAAAATTTTCAGTACGTTTTTCTTCATTTTTGAGCACTACAGAGAATTTTTCACCATGTTTCTCTTTTCTCGAGAAGTTTATTCTTCTGAACTCTCGCAGAAATTGTACTGGCACAAACAAGCGAATAAATTTTTTACTGTCGCACAAAATTACGAAAAAAATACCACATTCGGTTTAGCAAAAGTTTAGAAGAGCTCGAAATTTTAATAGAAAGTAGACAACGGAAGTAATAGTATAATACGCTACAAGGGACTAAAATGCGTTGTTTCAAAACGAGTGCGGTGGTTACAGCGCGAGCCGCAGGCGAGAGCTGTAATAGCACGAGTTTTGAAACAACATGCATTTTAGCCCGTTGTGGCGTATGATACTTTTTATAATACTTACACGTAACGAGTATCATTTCGTTGTTGTTTTGGGTGTAAAATTATGATTCTGACTGAAAGACTGAGAGCGGGTCAGTTTACAATTGTTGTATGGCAACTGTGCAAATGTATTTTACAATAATTATCACTTCGTTGATAATCATTTACATTATTTTCATACTTTTAATATCTGTTTATTAGACGTATCGGTACTTCGGTAGACGTACACATACAATTGAAAAAACACACTTGTCAATAAAATAACCGGAACATTCACAATATCAAATATTCTTATACAAATTCGAACAGTAAATTCAAAATTCAATTCATAACAAGCAACAAGCTGCTACAAGATCACCGGCTAATGAATATGTTTTGAATTTTGATAAAATAATCGGCACAATCCAAATCAAATAGATAGAGCTGCTATCAAAGAGAAATTTATTTTACTCCCTGTAAATTGTTTTACTCCCTGTAAATATGTTTTACTCCCTGTAAAATAAGTCGTCGCAAAACATTCATTTTACACCCTCAAAACAACAACGAAATGATACTAGTTACGTGTAAGTATTATAAAAATGGTTTTTGTTTTCGAAAAATGATGTTATAAAAAGAAATAGGTAATTAAATAATGTCCATGATGATGTTATGAAATTTGAAAAATATACATGGACCTTTTTTTTAAAAACATTTGTTAGTTTTATTTTTATCATTGAACTTGAAAACCTCCGAGCAAGGCAACACTGTTGGCGTGATTTCAGTTTTTTTCTGGAAAATGTTTTGTCGAAAAATCTGGATTTTTGCTGAAAGTTACAACTTTGAAAAAACTGTGCCGTAATCGATCAAATAGGTTATTAAGTAGGTTAGGTAATCCACGTGTGTGTGTTAGTGCTGAAGTTCATTCGGGATCATTTTATGCACCTTTTTCCAGTGCTGGGAAATTCAAAAATTTTGTGGAAGCTGCGAAACAAGCGCGAACAGCTTGCCATCAATTTTGGTCGAAAGTGAGGTATTTACCAAATTTTAGCCTTTTTATTTCATTATATTGCATTTTGATGAACTGGGGCATGTGTGATTTTGAATGTGTGAACTGTGCTTTCGTGTAATGCTGAACATTTTACTGGCAGTCTCGTTTTGAATTTAAATACTTATTTAATCCTGTGTGAAATTTCATCTCCGCGTATAATTTTCGGTAGTTTTCGTAGTCGAAGCATTTTGTCTGAGATTGGAACACGCGCGAGGTAAGCTGCATCGTGGCCAAGACGGAACGGTTATTACTGATTAAATTTTCTTCACGGTAGAGGAAAAAAGAAGGGTCTTACATTTGGTAAAATTTGGGTGCATGGCTGTTGCGATTTTATTGTAACATTTTGTCGGCTTATCACAGCTCTAAGGATCCAGCCTTTGCAGCCCTATACACGATTTGTTTTAACAACTCGAAGGTGGTTGCAATGTAATTCCAGAGGTCAATTTTTCTTTGTCTTAATCTAAGATTGGCGAAAAGCACTTTTTTTCATTTTGAATCGGTGAATAGTCACTGATGAGTAGTCGGAAATGCTGCGCAGGAAAAATCGGTAAAATTTTTTGGTTTTCAGTACAATTTCACTAATTTTACTGATTTTTCAGTTAATTTTTTAGGTTTTTACTGACTTTGGTGAATTTTTAATGAATCTCTAGAATTTGTTTTTCACTGATTTGAGACTGTAGTAACTTTTGACTATTTTCCTGCGAACTTCGATAATTTTTACTGGTTTTTATAAATGGAGAGAGAAAACGTTTCCGTGATGAAACATTTTCAGCATGGTTTTTGTAAAAATTCACGCTGCTTAAAATAACCGTCCTTTATCCTATGAAAGAATAAGTGTGTTGGATCCCTTTGGTAGAATAAGTTGACGGCTGTGATTTCAATTAAATGATTGTCGACGTTCCCATGCTTCGCACATTTATTTATTGCACGTTCTACGTGTACAGATATCGCATATGTGTGTACCGAAGTGAGATACTTTGAATGTATTCCGAGTTTAAAGGAGAAAGTATTTTTGGATGCTGCTAAATTGAAAATTTTTTCATTTAATTACATTGCCTCGATAAGGTATTGAGTCAAATTTTGTAGATGCAAGGTACCTACCCTTTTTTCAACAGTCACAAATGAAAACTTTTTTTAGCAAGTCTCCATTTTTTCAGCTTCAACTAGAGTTGAAAAAAATTGATTTCCAACTAGAATCCGATCAGGAATTCTTTGTAATTTTTTCATTGAAGTTGGAATTTTTATACATTTTGATGGTATTTTCATTCGTGCTGGCATGACATTAGAAATAATTTTTACAAAAACTCAATAACTCGAATAGAAATGACCTTAGAAATTTTTCTGAACATTTTACATCATTTAACTACCTATCGTTCTTCTATTGAATAGTAGGTAAGATTTAAAAAAAATCAATATTAAATACACAAATACATGAATCCATAAATCGATAAGAAAAGACACAAATATATCAATAAATGACAAATTTTTACTCCACTACCTCAAAGACATCACCGATGGTAGGTATTTTGGTAGTAAAAAAAAAAAAAACTTAAATCTCGAAATACATTTAAAAAATTGGTAAAATGGGTACTAAAAATTACACAAATATATAAAGAAATCTATAAATTTAATTAATAAACAAACAAGTAAGTAAAACTGGTAATCTGGTCTCAGTACACTCACTTTCACCCTACAAAAAACACAACACATACATGATATATAGTAACATATCTAGTAGAAAAGCATTATTTGTGTACTTAAGCTTCAAAATGCTCACCTCGCGTCTCATTGTAAGACTTGCCATGCATTCTCAAACAGTGATTCTCGATGGAGGACCTGTCGCAGAATACTCCTTTGCATGATACACATCTATAGGTTTGGCTCTTCTGCCGATGTGTGTTCTTATGGCGACCCATCATCAAAGGGGTGGTAAATTCCTCTTCTCTGCATCTAGCGCAAATATCCTGAAAAAAATGAAAGGCAGAGATAACTCAAAAAAATTGTGTAAGGTATATCGATGCCTGATACGATTATTATAATGTAGGTAGGTACACCTACCTTGAATAATGATTCAATCTCAGAGAAGTTCAACTTTGTTGCCAGATCTTTTTCAAGTGCTTGAAATTTCTTCTGCGTCCCTGGCAAGTTGCACTTCGGCACTATTGGTTGGTGTTGTCTTTGAATTTTTTCCAAGAGAACGTTGTCGATGTAATCAACTGCAATGAAATTGAAACCAAAAACAAGAATATTACATTGAGAAATGTTAAGAGTATAGAAATGTAGATGCGCATATCTATTCCATATTGAGCAGGTGAGGAATTCGAATTTTGGTTGTACTTACATTTTTTTTTATCGACTTCCAAGTTTCATTATGGGGGTGTGGGGAGTAAAAGTCATTTCCCCCGAATTTCTTTCTATTGTCAAACAAACAAACAAACAAACAAACAAACCAAAAATGTGAATAATATGGTTCAGCACATTTGCCATGGAGTAACGATCCTGAGGTCGTGCTTTCAGAAGTTGAGCGATGAAACTTTTTGCGACGTTGTTCACTGTGACACTTGCCGGATAACTGTATTTACCTTCTAACGTCTCGTCATTGGACTGGAATGGCACGTTACCAAAAAGCAACTCGTAAACAACCACTCCCAGTGTCCAAACGTCTACTTTTTCAGTGTAGGACTGGTTTTGTAGCAGTTCAGGTGCCTGGAAGTTTGTTGTGCCGCAGCAGATCCGCCGTTTTTGGGATGGCGAATTAACGGACAATCCAAAGTCCGCCAGAACAACTTTCTCTCTTGACACTAATAGCACGTTCTCCGGTTTTAAGTCACGACGGATGATGAAATTTTCATGACAGAATTGCAGTGCGGAGCTTAGCTGTTTTGTGAATTCGGCTGCCACATTCTCATCCAGGCGTCCGTTCGGCTGCTGATTACGGAAGTCATGTAACGATCCATACGCCGCAACCTCCAGCACCAAATATATGCACCGGTCGTCACAAAACCACAGGTGCAGCGGCAATATATTTGGGTGCCGTAATTCTTTTTGAACCATTATCTCCCTCAAAACATCACGCTCACTCTTGTTCTTCTTCACGCTTGTGCGTTGCAGGACTTTGAGGGCGACAAGGTATTGCGATGCCTTTTCTTTGGCCAAAAAGATATTGCCAAAATTGCCTGTGCCCAAACATTTTCCGATCAAGAAATTTTCGAGTTTCTTATCCGCAAAGTTGGGCGGATTGTCACATTGCGATTAGTTTTCCACATCCTGTAATGTGAACAGACATTGTAGCCCAGTAAAATTAGCAGAAAAAAGGGGGGTATAAGGAAAGACTGTGTGGCCAACCAATGTTAAACTTTTCTAGTCCAATTTGATGCGCTGAACACGAATCTGAGGTGTCCGGTCTCGTCCGTCGCGCGGAAGTCCCCCAAATTGTGGTTCTTTGCCCCCCAAATCAGGTTTTTGGCTAATATCTGTCGAAATATTGGTTCTAGGGCAAAACTAGTTATGTAAAAAATTATTCTACGTCAAATTTCCTATCAGATGACTTTTGAACGGTATTCGCAGACCACGGGGGGCTGAAGCTATAGTTGATCAAGGTAGCTTGCAAATGGGCACAACCACTTCAAGTGTCCTTTACATCATCTTTGGAAAAAAAATTTGGAATTTTCAACAGAAAAAAATGAATAAAATAATCACTCGCCGATACGACTAATACTTGAAATGATTCAATGCTGGTTGTTATACTCCAAAGAAAAAACGAATTCCTCTGTACCAAGATTTCAAGTACCAAATCTATCAAATTGTCGAGTTGAAACACAGAATAATACAGTTAACAACAAACCAATCACAATAACTGACTGATGCCCGAGGCGCTTGATAAAGTTGTGGTAACGCTTTGAATTCAACGATTATTCTTGTTCGAATTTCGATTAGTGACGATTAACAAGCAAACAGAGACCGAGGAAACGTGAGAAATTTTATCTAGGTTTATTATTTCAACTCACAAAAAAATCCAACGCGTAAAAATAATATTGATGAAATCAACAAGGTACCTACCCTTTTTTCAACAGTCACAAATGGAAACTTTTTTTAGCAAGTCTCTATTTTTTTCAGCTTCAACTAGAGTTGAAAAAAATTGATTTCCAACTAGAATCCGATCAGGAATTCTTTGTAATTTTTTCATTGAAGTTGGAATTTTTATTACATTTTGATGGTATTTTCATTCGTGCTGGCATGACATTAGAAATAATTTTTACAAAAACTCAATAACTCGAATAGAAATTACCTTAGAAATTTTCCTGAATATTTTACATCATTTACCTACCTATCGTTCTTCTATTGAATAGTAGGTAAAATTAAAATCCTGGTATTACAGAGATGAATTTAACTCGCTGAAAAATCACAAAAGCTGGTAAACATATAGAAATATTCTAAATTGAAAACATTTGATGAAAATTCTCCACGTTTTTAATGTTTTGCTTCTATTTTTCTTTTCGTGGAAAATTTCTCGACGTTTTTTTAAGTTTGGCGGTTAGTTATCTTTCCGCGGTGATTGAATGCTCAATTGAACGAATAAAAGTACTTACACCCTCGCCCTCGCTACTTTCCGGTTTGATAGCTTGGTGAGCTCATGTCCAAAACCTTGCAACGACGTTATTCACTCTGTCTTGAACGAGTAAAATAGTAGTATGCACATAAAACCCCATTTTTTAGACTTGCAGGTGCTCTAAGCCTAGGACTCTCATCAAATTGATTTCATAACTTGAAATACATGATTGAATCACTTTAAAAAAAAATGAAATGATTCTATTTTTAATAAAAAAAAATAATAATCGATGAATAAAAATGAAATATAAATTTTTATATTAATTGAATTCTCAAAAAAATTAACTTCTTTGATGGTCTCACCTTTTTTAGTTGAGGGTAACTTTTTTTGAGCCGCGGGTCACCTTTGCGGTACCTATTCCTATTTATTTTAGGTCTCACAATATCCTTCACTTTTTCATAGGAACCCACCGATGTTGAAGGCATTCTGTGCTTAAATAAAACAAAATCTATAGGATTAAGACGAAGGAACAAATAAGATCTCGGTCCCCCTATACCCAAAACTGGGTGAGCCGGGGGCGGCTCTCTCTTCAACCAAAATAAATAAGTTGACAAAAAACAATAATAAAAAAAAGAATATAAAAACAAAAACAAACAAAAACAAAAAATTAAAAATTAAATAAAGGATTAATAAAAGCTCAGCAAAAACTCTAAAATTCACAATTTTCATCAACTTATGGCTGAAAACTCTGATGGTCCAAATTGATATCAAATTGAGAATTTTTTGCGTTGAATCTGAATAAGGAGTGCAGCCCAAGGCTCAGCAGACAAGGTCAAAGGGGGTAGAAAACTTATCCACATGGGCTAGTTGTCATGACATTAGTTTGATATTATTTCTCAACTTTGAAGTTGAGAGGATATGTCTGGTCTTCAATAATTGATACATGGAATTTGACCCTGTCTGCTGTGTATGGGGCAGCACCTCGGGGTCGGCAGACATACATATTCGGATTCAGCGCAAAAAATCATTTGATTCGACATAGATTTGAACCATCGGTGTTTTTGGCCAAAGGTTTATGAACATTGTGAACTTCTGAGCCTTGGCTGAGCTTTGAAGCCGCAGCTGGATTGGCATATCGATTATTTTCAAAATAGAGGATTAGACGTTGGGTCATCTCTGTGGTACCTGTTCTTATTATTTTTTTCTGGTACCGCAGTACCCAGAACTTCTTCGTCGGTATCCTCCGATGTTGAAATAATTCTGTGAAAAAACAAAACAAAATGAGTCTCATGAGTCTCATTAAGAGATAGTACATATACGGCTGAGGTCTTCTGACTCAATCACACGACCTTCCAGGTAGCTTGCAAACAGGCACAACCACTTCAAGTGCCTTGGTTGCTTCTTTATTTTTGGATCGCATGCACCCGCATGGACCTGCAGAGTTGGAAGCTTTCTGTGACCATCTGAGTTAAAGTTTCATTTGGAAGGTACCTTGAACCCCCTCCCCCACGGTCGCCATCTGGATAGTCACGACTCGTGAGCCAAACCTACTGAAAAGTGGCAAAAATATTGAATAGCAATATGATGAGACCAGTCCTAAAAGTTGGTATATGTGACTCTATTTGTAAAACGGCCCGTCTGCCGATCTGAAGCTGCTGCTTATTAGCTCAGCAAAATCTCGAAAGTTCACAATTTTCATCAACTTTCGGCTGAAAACTCTGATGGTCCAAATTGGTGTCAGGTTGAGAATTTTTCGCGCTAAATCAGAATAATGAGTGCAGCTCAAGTCTCAGCAAATCGGGTCAATGTGGAGGGGGGGGGGGGGGAGAGAAAACTTTATTCCCATGGAAACCGCCTACTTGTTATGAAATGAGTTTGATATTATTTCTCAACTTTGAAGTTGTGAGGACATATCTGTTCTATTTGACCCTGTCTGCTGTGTATGGGGCAGCACCTTGGGGTCGGCAGACATACATATTCAGATTCAGCGCAAAAAATTATTTAATTCGACATAGATTTGAACCATCAGTGTTTTCGGCCAAAGGTTTATGAAAATTGTGAACTTCTGAGCCTTGGCTTGAGCTTTGATGCCGCAGCTGGATTGGCAGATCGATCATTTTCAAAATAGTGTCTGAATGAGAGAATTGATTGAAATTACAAACATTCGGTATAATGAACTGAATTTCAAAGTTTTATGACTTCGAGCTCGTAACTTTTTTTTCTTCTTTTGCATGGAATGTGACAGTTTTCAAATTTTTTACGCTGTCCTTATTTTAATCGTTTTTTTTTTCCTTTAATGATATGGTTAGTTTGAGGTATTGTCTGTATTTTCGTCCAGATCGGACTCATCCCATTGGAGTTCAACGTTGTTGGTCAAAGATTCGGGCTCCGGTTCCGGAAGGTCCGGTAAATCCAGAGGCGCGTCCCGCAAATCTCCGCCGCCATTTTCAATGTATCGCAACATGGCAGGGACGTGCCAAAATTGCACCAAACCCGTCGCCATGTGCTGCTCATATACGTAAAATTATAAAGTTCGATGTTGAATTCAAATTTCATGAAGGCCTGTTTTGGCGAAAATGAATTTGAATGAATACCTACAGTAATAGGTAGATTATATCGAATTTCCCTATCTCTACTTTGTAAATCAGTAAATGAAATTATTCTATTTTGTCTCTTCAGGTGTATCAAACTTGAACGTTATTATTTAGTTGGTGTAGTTTTCGGTCAATATTTGAAATTATCTTTTATGGGTTTTAATTTTAATTTTTTTGAGCTGCAAGTCGTGAATTTTCCAAGTATTCGCCAACGACGATTTATAATCGAAGATTCTTCATTGGAAAGGGAAAATTATTAAATTTTGGTTGATAAGTTGAATGAAATGGGTTTGCTGGTTTTGTTTACTTTGAAAGATATTTGCTTCGCTTTTTCGTTCTCAGTTTTATTATTTCAAGCTCTTCGATATTTCATATTTATAAATTAAAAGAGGGTTGGATAGTTTGTTACTTCTTGTTTCATATATAACGTTTATGATGGTAAAATAAATAATATTTTGTGTACATTTGAAAAGCGGAATAAGTTCATCCTATTTTCTTTAATCTAAAACTTTCGAAGCCGTTCGTAAATTTGTTTACTGTGAATGAAATCAAACGCGCTGTGCTCATGCGCCTAATATACCTCCATAACAAACCCTCAAATGTTTTAATGTTCTGTTTTTATTCTCCGTTGATTTTCGTATCATATGCTGCATGTATCATTTTAAGCATTGGGTATTTTTTTACATAAAAAACAGGTGAGAAATTTTATCTGGGTTTATTATTTCAACTCGCAAAAAAATCCAACGGGTAAAAATAAAGATGAAATCAACTTTTCAAACTTCTTGAATATCAAGAATATAGAAAATAAAAACACAAATAATGATTTAAATAAAGCATAACTTAATACATCAATATATTTACAGTTAGGATTATCTTTGCTGTGTGACCCAGTCCAGTCCTGATTTCTTACACTTTTGACTTATCAGATTTCATTGAATTAGCGGCATCGCACCGCATCACAAAATACTACAAAAAAATGATGACACTTATAAAATTCACCTGATGAATGAGTCGCCGATAGAAGAAAGTTCGTTTCGTACTGTTCTGTGCGAACGATTCGATGTGATGAAAAAAACTGAAAATTTCACGGTTTAGCGGGAATTTATAATTTATGGTAAGAAATAACTCAAAGGTGAAACGTACAGTAATGTGATTTTTCACAATTTAAAAAAAAATATATAATTATATTGATTTGTAAGTGACCCATCTATTGCGATTTTGTGCCAATATTGATCAAAATTAAAATTTTGAACGATAATTTCATTTCATTCTTACTGATGATATCTTCATTTCTTTTCATTTCATAAAAAGTTCATATTAATACTACTACGTTAGAATTTGGAAAAATTTGCCATAATATTTCATTTTCAACTAAATTTGAGTGAACGATTGTCCTTAGAAAACTGCGAATTTTCAAACAAAGAGTTCAAGAACCCTGAACAGAAAAAAATTTGCTAATTATTGTAATGGATAGGTGAGCGGAACTGTAATCCGTATGTATATACCAGGGCATAGGAGTCGATTCTGGAGTTTGAGTCAAACAGACTCCAACGGAGTCAAGCCAGTGTCAGAGAGTCAAGGTCTAATATTGACTCCGGAGTCAAACGGAGTCAAGAGTCGAGGTCTGAAATTGACTCCGGTGTCAAGTCGAAGTCAACTTTTTTGCTGACTCCTATGCCCTGATATATACCCAACTGATGAAATATGAACAATAATTTTAAATGTATATAAAAAAAGTAAACACATCAATAACTAAAAACCAGCCTGATTGTTGAGACAGATTGTATACAAACCACCAAGTTTTCGTGACAAATTTGGCATTTAATAATCCTGATAGCGTTTCGTTGGCTAGTTAGTTAACCCTTTCGCTCCCACTTTATTTTTTTTTTCAATTTTTTCAAATTTTTTCAATGGAAATCGTATAATGCACTCTGCAGATTTCGAATCTTTCTTTTTTTATTTCGTTTGTAATCTTTTTTTAAAAATCGACTATTGGCCTGAATAAGATGATTGAATGGAGCGATGGCGAAATGTTTCCATTGAAGTATGCCCAAAGAATTGAATATGTTTCTCTTGAGGAAAAATCTCGACTTTTCTGGGTCTCCAATTGGTGGGAAGGTGGGTCGATGATTTTTTAAAATCCTGATTACCTTCGCCACTAAATATCATATTCCTTAAGCTGAAATTTAATTTGAGAATTTTGTCTGCTCGAAATCATGCAAATCGCAACGCTGCGCAATATAAAAAATTAACATCCTGTTTATTAACGCTTTTGGCAAATAACACGATTCTGGTGTACATGATCGTAGTAAAATGTGAAAATCCAGCCACGTGCGTATTTCCATTTCCACCGATGGTGGCACGTGTTTTTAGATGAGATTGGCTGTTGACTAAAACGTAACTGATATTTGCTCGTTGTGAGGAGAGATTATTTTTTCTTTCATTGGCGTGTGAATTACCAAACCTATGCGATACGTAGTTTCTATCGTGTTTATTTAAAACGAGTGATAGCTGAAAGTGGAAGAAAGTAAGCCCTTTGGGATTATTAACTGTTGGGATTTGCGTTGTTCGATTTACATCTTTGTGGATCATTTCAGTGCTATGAACTTCCGAAAATTTTAATAGGTATTCAATGTTATGAATTTAATTTTCGAGTGAGAAGAAGAGATTATTTCAGTGATTGACCAGTATGAAATTGCACGATATTCTCGTATTGTTATTTTGCACAATTATGAAATGTTAATCCTTTTTTCTTCCACTTTACTTGTATTCTACACCTAGCGGCATTGACGAGCGGTTAAATTTTGTATCCGATACACGTAATCAGTGGCGTAGGAAAGTGGGGTACAAGGGGTACATTGTACCCCCCCAAAATCTGGACGGGGGTACAAAGTATCATTTGTACCCCCCCCCCCAAATCGTATGAGATAAACTTTTCAAAGCATTAAAATGTGGGAAAAATGATTTTTTGAGCAATAAAAACTCAATTTTTTCAAAGCTTCGCCCTCGCTTCGCTCGGGCATGTACACAATTACAATTATATGAATTATTTGAGGCGACAGAGCCAAAAAATGCTTCTTTTTGCCCCCTCCCCTGGAAATCCTTCCGGTATTTGAAGTCTTGGTACTCATTTTGTACCCTCCCCAAAAAAAAGCTTCCTACGCCACTGCACGTAATTACAGAAAGGAAAATCGACACGAAAAAAAAAAGTAATCATCAGATAACTATTGAACATAATTCTCTCGCTTTAAAAAGGAATTTCAATTCTAAGGAAATCTCTGGCATATAAATTTGATAATACCTGAACAAACCTTATAAGCGAGTTTTATGCGATATTCAATTTATGGTAAAGGATAGGGATTTAAATTTTTTACTTTAACGATAAACCCAGACTGATTGGCTGTCTCTAGCATTACCAAACTGTAGATATCGAGTAAAGAGGAGGCATTTCATGGCATGTCTTCGATGAAACGATAGCCTATGATAAATAATTATTATTGGGTTTTCCCCCTTTTTTTTATACGCTCCAATTTCTCTTTGAAATTATTCCCTTCACGAATTTAAAATAAATAAGTTCGGGGTGGTTACATCCGATTTCTTATTTCATTTTACCGAAAAGCCCTTACATCATTTACTTCTAGTTTTTCCTTCAGCTGTGTCGGTATTTTTATTGAAAAGTTGTTATAGAAAAATACGATGAGCGAAGGAAATTCACTTTTTCATTTTCATGCTTTTCCTTGAATATGGAAAACAATGCTGCTATGAGTGAGTTTTGGTAATTGAACGAATTCCTTTTATCTAATTTTAATTTTTTTCCGAGAACGTGAGTTATTCCTTTTTTTTTTTGTCATTTAAGGTTAATGGAACATTTTGGTCATATTTTGTGTCCTTCTCCAAGTCTTCACGCTATAAAATATACTAAAAAAAAATTATAAAAATTTATAATTATATAAATTTAATCAATCGTCGGAATTACCATACATTAAAAAAGAAACCTCAGAAATTATTCATCGTCAAAATTGAAACCTAAACGTATCAAGTACTTCTTGCCAATTGAACTTTCGACTGCAGCGGGGAAAATCACGTTTGAAAATACGTCAAAAACATTGTGACAAAAAAAAAAAAAGAAAGAAAGAAAGTCTTCTTAATAATCTGCCGCTGATGGAATTTAAATCCTCAACTTGTCAATCAAGAGCTGAAAGCTGAGTCGCATTCGTATACCCTATATAAGAGGTAAATCCGATCAGGGACATCGGATAGGTTCCCACGGGATGAAAAATACTGCATTTGGAAAGCTTTATTGCGTAAGTCTTAAGTCACACACCCTCTTTTCAATGTGTCGTCGGAGCAATTTCTACGGCTGATCACGTCGCGTACTTCATGTGCAGAAAATGACAAATTTAAAACTTCTTGCTATTTTTTCCCCAGTAACGCATTTTCCTTTTCTATCCTACGAACACACGATCAAACCCATACCGACACCTCGCCGGAATAAAGAGTCAAAGTTTTATACTTAAGCTTTATACTCGTATTTTTCTTCACTTTGAATAACATGCGCATTTTATCGTGAATTTTTAAACTAAATAAAACAAAACCTCCGGATGCAATGTCGAGGTTTGCATCAAACATTTTCCTTATTTTTTTTTATCTTCTTGAATTCCGACTGAAGTTCATCTTTTTTGATACATATTGCGCTGGAATTTTTAGATACTCGCTGCATACTAATCCGCGCTAAAAAGCATTGCTGTAAACTGTATTGGCTCGACTGAGAAAATATAGGAGTTAAGATGAAAAAAATGTATGGATTTGCTTCTTATTTTTAAAATGGGTGAAGGACAGTATAACGGACTGAGAGGTTAACCGAAACTGAAATCAAAATTCCATAAAACCGCAAAAAACAACAGGCATCAAACCAAGTTACTTTTTAAAAAGACAAATGAAAAATTAAAATGAGTACTTCATTTTTTGAATAGAGAATAATAGGATTAGAATTATATTACAGGAATTGAACGATATAAGAGGTGAGTTGTACAGTCCCCTGAAAAATTCGCTTTCTTAATGGCCCACGCCCCCCTTTTTTTGAAAGGCGGACCTTGTTGGAATTTGGATTGTCCCTGCAGTACCTATTCTTGTTTATTTTTTCTGGTACTGCAAGACCCTGAACTTCTTAACTTAAATTAGGTAAATAAACAAAACGAATAAAATGAACATAGGATCAGAGATCGCAAACTTAAACGAGACAATAATATAAAGTCGAACTCAAACTTAAACAAATAGCTTAACCCTTGCAATATGGATTGGCATGCATAGCCGCTTTCCTAATGGCCCGCGGCCCCTTTTTTTTTGAAAGGCGGACTTGATTGGAATTTGGGTTGTCCCAGCAGTACCTATTCTTGTTTATTTTTTTCTGGTACCGCAAGGCCCTGAACTTCTTGACAATAATATAAAGTCGAACTCAAACTTAAACAAATAGCCTAACCCTTGCAATATGGATTGGCATGCATAGCCGCTTTCCTAATGGCCCGCGGCCCCTTTTTTTTGAAAGGCGGACTTGATTGGAATTCGGGTTGTCCCTACAAGTACCTATTCTTGTTCATTTTTTCTGGTACCGCAAGACCCTGAACTTCTTTCGAGTCCGGAATTTTGATAATTTCTAGATGTAATTGTTGAAAAAAAAAACAGAAATATGTGAAAAATATCATCTAAACACTCAGAAAAACACACACAAAAAACATTTCCAAGCAACTTGAACAAAACACAATTAAATATCCTAGTTAGCCTCAGAAAACCCACCCAACTACATAAACATTCAAACTACTTGAACAGAACACAGTCATGTTTCCATATTTGTTTCGTTTTCCCTAGCATGTTTCCCTCTTCCATTTTTAAGAGTTGAACAAGAATTCTCAATATCCTTAATCACATTACGTCATCTGATCGTTGACCAGGAAGTTATACAGCGGAAAAGAACCTAATATATATTCCAAACGACAAAACGCGCTCAGAAATCCGAATTCCTTTTCGATTCAAATACTTTTTGTAGATGGTATCTGGTACGTAAAGAGTGTCAGAAGATCATACAACGTTATTTGGAATTTTGCTCACGAAATTTCTTTCGGTTACAGTCTATATGGCACAATTTTGAAACCACGACGTCGAGTTCCCTATATTTTTATTTTTTACTTAACCCTTCTTTAAATCATAAGCAGCCTTGTACTCGATATTTTCGGCTAGTTCGTTCGGAGATATTTATCTCGCGATACGTATTCAAATTTGTATTTTTTATTCCAATATTTTTCGAGGGAAGATTAACGAAAAAAATTAGAAACTATTATTTTGCCTCGTCAACATTAATTTGGGGTTTCTAGCTTGAATGAATATGAAAAATTGGAATTGGTATTGTTTCGTGTGATTTTGAGTACCCAGTAAGAATCTTCTCCATTTCATGGTGCCTCCTACTTCCTTGCTTTGTTGATGTTATTACCCATTCGGATTACAGAAGTTCATGTGAAGAATATTGTTGTATGTGTATGGTTAGATTATGAACCCTTGTTTTATAATAATGAACGATTAATAAACATAAGTATCACATTTCTATCCGGCCAAGGCTGAAATTTCTTGGACTACATTCCAGCATTGTGTAAAAAAAATTTCAGTTCAATTCATCAACGTTAACACGTGCCCCATCCCCTTGAAGTTTGAAGTTGCACACTAGCCCGTGCTATTAGCGTTACACCCACGATGCGCCCTGAGGATTCGTGATAAGCGGGCGACACAGATGCTTTAGTGAAGCTGGGAAAAGAACAGTATTATGAATTACGTAAATTGATTGTTGGTAGGTTACTAGGTGGAGGAGATGAGTCAATACTGAAACAACTTTGAAATACAGATTAAAACAATATTTTTTAAATAATTTTAATCAACATTAAAATGGGTAAAAAATGAAGTTTATAACTCACACAGGAAGTATCCCAACTCAAAGTAAGTAACATTTTGAGAACAAACAAAAATTAATCGAAAGTACATCGTGAGAGGAGGAGGACCCTGTAACCAAAATTTCATGTGCTGAAGTGTATTTTTCGAGTTTTGGCGAATTTTTAAGTTTTCGAAATATCTTATAGCCTGAAAAATACCAAAATTTGATTTAATCAACGACAGAGTTGAAATTTGTTGTACCCTATTTTCGATCTGCTAAATCGATTGGGAGCAGTTTTGAGACGTTTCGGAGCCACCAGAAAATTTTGGATGATTGAAAATGGGGTATCTAGTACCAAATTTCAGCGTTTTGGCGCGTAACGTGTACCTTTGGCATACTTTTGAATTTTTTCCTGGAGAATATTCTCTCGAAAAATGCAGATTTTAATAGGAAGTTACGAATTTTGGAAAATTGCGCTCAATTGATTAAATAGGTTTCCAATAAGAGTAATTCGCGATTATAGGTGCTGAAGTGCATATGGGCCATTTTTATTAGTAGGTATTTCTCCAGCACTAGAAAATTCCAAAATTTTCAATCGATTCAGCGGGTCGAAAATAAGGTTTATACCAAATTTCAACTCTATTTTTTTATTAGATCAAAATTTGGTATTTTTCAGACATTCAGACTATTAGGTATTTCAAAATTTAAAAAATTCGCCAAAATTCGAAAAATGAACTTCAGCACATGAACTTTTGGTTACAGGGTCTTTTCATGATGTACTTTCGATTAATTTTTGTTTGGGCTCAAAATTTTGCGTTTTTACGTTTGAGTTGGTATATATTTCTCTTGTGAACCATAAACTTCATTTTTTGCCCATTTTAATGTTGAGTAAAATTATTTGAAAAATATTGTTTTAACCTGTATTTATGACCCTACCGTAAAGATGGGAGCTTGTGTAAAAAAAATTGACGTCTCATTTTTCACGTTTTTCATCAAAATTGCACCAAATCTGAACCAAACACATGAAAATAAAAATATCGATTTCTTTTACACAATGCCCCTTCTTTACGGCAGGGTCACATTTTGAATTTTTTTTAGGACTGACTCTTCCCCCTCCACCCAGTAACCCACAATAATCAATTTACGTAATTCATATTGTTCTTTTCCCAGCTTCATTGAAGCATCTGTGTCGCCCGTTTATCGCGAAAAGAACACACACCATACTCAATAACTCTTTTTGTTCTTTTTTATTCTATCACTGCTAATTTACAATCTTACACTTATTTACAGCTTACTACTAAATCCACTACACCGCTAAATTTTTGCATTCTCTTTTTGAATTCTTCGTGCTTTCGCCCGAATCGACGACACACTCTGGGTGTAGCCCATCTCGGCTAATTCCACTTCGACCCTTTTGGCGGCTTCTGTTTTTATTGAAGCCTTGTTTCAAATTTTTTTATATATTAATAATTTATTATTTAATTTAAATTATTTAATTATTAGATTAAGATTTTTTGGTTTATTTTTAATTAGACTTAAAAATTTTTTAAATTTTGATATTAAGTTAATAATTGCTTACAGCTGCTCAGCCGTGAGACTCCGGAGCACTTCCTCCATCCGGCTGTTCCACGTTTCGCCTGCGAAAATCATGTTATATATTTTTCCGGTCAGACAAGAAGGTAAAAGGTTCTAAACTTACCAGCTGTAGTTGGTTTGCCGGCCTTCTTCTGTGGGCACCTTGTGGGGTCATCTTGTCGACTCTGTCCCATGACGCGCTTCCGCTTCTGATCGACCACATCTTCCCACACTGATTCATCGAGCTCCTCAGGTTGAGCTGGCGGCTCTGGGCTTGGCCCTGATTTCGATTCCAATTCCGATTCTTCCTCATCCTGCGAAAGGAGAGGCAATAATTCTTCGAGGTTGTCGAACACTCCGCAACTGGTGTTGAAGTGTTCCAATAAGGCCGGCACATGGAGAAATTTCTCTGTGTCGGTAGCGATATGAGGATCATAATACCGATCATGGGTCTCTTCATTATGACCCAAAATTGCACGCAACCTGCAAAACAAAAAAGTCAACATTTCCACTTCAACCCTTTTGGCGGCTTCCGTTTTTATTGAAGCCCCTGGCATCAGCTGCTCAGCCATGAGACTCCCGAGCACTTCCTCCATCCGGCTGTTCCACGTTTCGCCTGCGAAAATCATGTTAGATATTTTTCCGGTCAGACAAGAAGGTAAAAGGTTCTAAACTTACCAGCTGTAGTTGGTTTGCCGGCCTTCTTCTGTGGGCACTTTGTGGGGTCATCTTGTCGACTCTGTCCCATGACACGCTTCCGCTTCTGATCGACCACATCTTCCCACACTGATTCATCTAGCTCCTCAGGTTGAGCTGGCGGCTCTGGGCTTGGCCCTGATTTCAATTCCAATTCCGATTCTTCCTTATCCTGCGAAAGGAGAGGCAATAATTCTTCGAGGTTGTCGAACACTCCGCAACTGGTGTTGAAGTGTTCCAATAAGGCCGGCACATGGAGAAATTTCTCTGTGTCGGTAGCGATATGAGGATCATAATACCGATCATGGGTCTCTTCATTATGACCCAAAATTGCACGCAACCTGCAAAACAAAAAAGTCAACATTTCCACTTCAACCCTTTTGGCGGCTTCCGTTTTTATTGAAGCCCCTGGCATCAGCTGCTCAGCCATGAGACTCCCGAGCACTTCCTCCATCCGGCTGTTCCACGTTTCGCCTGCGAAAATCATGTTAGATATTTTTCCGGTCAGACAAGAAGGTAAAAGGTTCTAAACTTACCAGCTGTAGTTGGTTTGCCGGCCTTCTTCTGTGGGCACTTTGTGGGGTCATCTTGTCGACTCTGTCCCATGACACGCTTCCGCTTCTGATCGACCACATCTTCCCACACTGATTCATCTAGCTCCTCAGGTTGAGCTGGCGGCTCTGGGCTTGGCCCTGATTTCAATTCCAATTCCGATTCTTCCTTATCCTGCGAAAGGAGAGGCAATAATTCTTCGAGGTTGTCGAACACTCCGCAACTGGTGTTGAAGTGTTCCAATAAGGCCGGCACATGGAGAAATTTCTCTGTGTCGGTAGCGATATGAGGATCATAATACCGATCATGGGTCTCTTCATTATGACCCAAAATTGCACGCAACCTGCAAAACAAAAAAGTCAACATTTCCACTTCAACCCTTTTGGCGGCTTCCGTTTTTATTGAAGCCCCTGGCATCAGCTGCTCAGCCATGAGACTCCCGAGCACTTCCTCCATCCGGCTGTTCCACGTTTCGCCTGCGAAAATCATGTTAGATATTTTTCCGGTCAGACAAGAAGGTAAAAGGTTCTAAACTTACCAGCTGTAGTTGGTTTGCCGGCCTTCTTCTGTGGGCACTTTGTGGGGTCATCTTGTCGACTCTGCCCCATGACACGCTTCCGCTTCTGATCGACCACATCTTCCCACACTGATTCATCGAGCTCCTCAGGTTGAGCTGGCGGCTCTGGGCTTGGCCCTGATTTCGATTCCAATTCCGATTCTTCCTTATCCTGCGAAAGGAGAGGCAATAATTCTTCGAGGTTGTCGAACACTCCTCAACTGGTGTTGAAGTGTTCTAATAAGGCCGGCACATGGAGAAATTTCTCTATGTCGGTAGCGATATGAGGATCATAATACCGATCATGGGTCTCTTCATTATGACCCAAAATTGTACACAACCTGCAAAACAAAAAAGTCAACATTATTTGTTTGGGTCTTACCTGGTAGGTCACAATTAAATATCAAAGTAAGCCTTAGAAAACACACACAAACTACTTAAACTCAACACAATTAAATATCCTCGTTAGCTGCAGAAAACACACACAAAACAATATATAAGTTACTTCAAACAGAACTGTCACAATAAAGCAAAAAATTGAGCTAATTTTTTCTGGAATGAAGACTCCCAATACACAAATTTATTGTAAGATTTTTTTATGCTTTCGAAATGTGCGAAAACTTGAAAATCGATGAGCAATATTTGATGGCTTAACAGGGGTCTTAATCATAGGTAGGTACATATGTCACATCAGAACAGTAGATACTTTTTTTCTCTGCGAAATTTGGAATATTGATGCATGTTATGTTACTCAAAAGTTGAATAATTACAAATTATCCCTTTGTAGCTATTTTATGGGTGTGTGAGGGACTCGGGAAAATCACAATTTTTATTACAAAGCATAATCAAAAAAAAGGTGCAAAAACAAAACTAAGAAAAAAATGACATTTTAAAAACGGAAATTTTAATCCCTTACTCTAATAAAGCGAAGTATAAATGTGTAACCACTTCTCATACACTACCAAGTGAAAAGGGCCAATCGTTTTAAAATTAAGAACGATCAAGAATTTTTGAAAATTCAAATTCCTTTCTCCTTCCAATGAAATTTTATATCCTTGTCAAAAAAATTGACAAAATTGAAAAACTCCTGCATTGTGAGTTTCAATATTACCTTGAAAAAAAAAACCGAACTGAGATCAAAACAACCCAACTGCACAAAATTTTCTACAAATTTTACATACTTTCTTAGTTGCAAAAGGGTTCGTTTTTCTGAACTCATCTTCATCTTCGTTGGAAAAGGCAGAAGAATTTTCCTCCTAATCGGTTTCTGGTAGGTATGCATCTCTTTCACAATTTGAAAACGACAGGTGTCTATATTTATGATAGAAAAGAGTTTGGATTCCGAGCAGTTGAGTTTCTGGATCATTCAGGTCATTTCGTTCAGCGAGCATTCGACTCTTTTTCAAGTCTTATCAGTACCTATCTGAACGAGGGAAACTGGAGACATGGAGAGTGACTAAGGAAACAGTTTCGGATTTTGTTATCTGTTGTATTCGGAATGACTGAGATTGTACAAATTATCGAATATTACTCAATAATTTCAATAAATTGTACAAATTCAATCATTTAGAATACAAAAGACTCTCAGAGGCGGGAAAGTAAATTTTTTCAAGGTGTCACAAAATTTTTATACAAGTCCCCCTCCAAGAAAAAACACTCTTCCCCAAAAATACCCCCTCCTCCCTAAAAAGTATCGCAAAATTTGCAAAAAATGATCAAAATACATGTAATCTATAGCTAAAAATCATCTCCAAAAAGAAGGGATTTTGAAAAAAAATTGTGATTAAACCCATGCCCCTGAATATTTTTAATGGAATCGAAATTTTTTCTTCAGTTCGTGGAATTTCGACCACCCAAGGCCAAATTTAGTCTGAATTCATTTTTTTCAACCCTTAAATAGGTATTTTCGGAGTTTCTTCAATTCTTTTTTTTTTTCAAAATTGACCCAACCATTATTTTTGTTGAATTTAAATTTCCTTCTTTGATTTTTTTTCAATTTCAACTTCATATTTTTCGTGAAAATTTTTTTTGATTTGCCGTATTTTTGGCACATTGCCCATTTCCCTAGAAAATTCCACATGTCACATCTGTGAAATGCGTGATACGACTTTCTTCGTTCCTCCGCCCATGCAAAAGACAAAATCCGAACTCCGGTTCCCCTCTTTCTGATACTAATAAGACGTAAAAAAGAGTCGAATGCTCGTTGACCGAAATGATTCTGAATGATCCGGATTGATATTATGATCCATTTCTAGCGAAAAATGAATTTATGGAATCTTTAGAGGAACTTGAAGTACCTATCTTGACTGTAGTGGCCTGGTCTGGGGGACACAGGCCTTACTACTAGAATTTTAAACGTGTTCGATCCGCGATTCTTTCAAGGGTTCATTAGCGCCCTAAGAGAAGGTTTCCGCGACATAGGAATAACCACCGAATTTAAGCAGGCATTTATTCACAGCGAAATGTTACAGGGACATGTATGTACAGTACAAACTAAGTTGAAGCACCGGAAGATAAAAAAGGGCGCGAGAGCCAGGAGTGACGAGGCGCGAGCCAGTCCTTCGAACGGTTGAAAAAACTAGACTAGATACAAGTGAGACAATCGCCTATGCTCAGAGGGATCAATTTAGGCTCAGCCAGTTCCCTGCACCCCACGCCGCGCGGCGGTGCGCGCGTGGGTACTGAGAATGGTCGAGATACACACAGCCACCAAAGAGAAAGCGCGAGAGGCGAGGCTCGCGGTACTGGCCGGCCGGCGGAACGAATTGCATCGGAACTCGGAGGGTTGATGTCAAACGTATGTATCTGGCCACGATACATACTCTGACAAACCTAGGTATCAATGCTCGTGGCCGGTGAGTGGTGACAGGCGACTTTCTATACATCGCATATGTACCTATGCGATATATAGGGGTTGCCAAGTCGCCACATTGACAATTGAATAATGCTGATTTTCACGTCTTATATCTGATTTTCTTCGTAGTTGCATGTTGGTTGAAATTAGATGAAACTCATTTTTGGAAGGGGTAAAAATAAAACAATTGGTTAAAGTTCTTCTTCAACTCTTGAATTTCTATAATTTATTGCTGCAGACAAAATGTTCAAATGCAATGGCGTATATTTGCAAGGTATAGAGATACCGTAGACTTAACAGTGTTGTTCACTCGTCGATACTATGAAACATTTTACATCTTTTTCGTTTAAAGCTTCACTCTCCTGCCTCTTTTTGGTACCTATGTTAGTAATCGCAATTAAGAAAGTTTACTATCTGTTTTGCCTCGCCATAAGAAAAGATATACGAAATTAAACTTGCACGATTCGTAAGGAGGCTGCTTGGACCGCTCGCTTCCTTCAGCAGTATTCACCGTCGTCGTGTTCGATTCATTTATCAGTTCGTTAATTTCGAATTATCCGGAATTCCGTTCGTTGTCTCCGTCTCGCTTAATTCCGAAAGTCTGGATCATCCATATAATCCTGTTTTCTCGTGTAAATAAGTTCGCCGAAAGGATTATGTAAACGGAATACTTACACATCCAGTTTTAGAGGTAGTTGAAAGGCACTCTGCAAACAACAAAGCACTACATCAGTAAACAACGTTAAGTCCTAAGTAAACAATTCACTCTCAAGCCCTTCTCTATCATATGGCATTTTCCACTTTCAGGCCTTATCACTTCGTTTAATTAAATAATTAATTAAATGATTGACTTCCCTTTAATAGTATGCTTCGCTTCCTCTGCTTCGGTGAGCTCCTCTATGTATTCACCGGCTACAGGGCTACAGCAGTCTTCTTCTAAAGTAAATAAGTCAGACATAAAAGTTGAATAAGTTGAATCTCCACTTTCGTATTGTAATAGCGACGTACTACCTTGCACGGGTAGTTTGTTGAGAGAAATATAAAAGGCAGACAGACAGAGAAATTATACAAATCGTCTAAAATTTGCAAAATGTCGATTATGTTAGCGACGAAAGAAAAATACGAAGAAAATGTGAATATTTTCCAGATTTCGGTTGAAATGAAATGTTCGAATTGGATGACAGAAATACAGCCTAAATGGAAAATATTTTGAGGGAGGAAAAAAAGGATAAAACAAAAACAAATTTTTACCATTTTCGTTGCGGCATTCGCGGGTGGGTGCGTACACGTCCCTAAAAACATACAGACGAGAAATTCGAACGCGGCAAAAAAGCGGAATGAGCTTCTGTCTAAAAAAAAACATGTATCCTAAGTTCAAGTATTCGTCGCATACGATGAAAGAGAATTTATCGAATTTTCAAAGAAATATGAACTTAGCTTTTTATTCAAGTATCGAGAAAAAAAAAAGAACCGATATGAATAAGTATAAAAATAGAGCATTTTTTTGGAGGATCAGATAATTCGTCCCATACACATAGAAAACAAACTGATTTTTTGTCGTTCATAAAAGCGCACTAATTTTGATTTCTAGGTAGGCTTTTTGCCAGTTTTCGACTGTATACCAGTTGGGCAAGGCCTAATTACAATTTTGTTCCTATATTACTGTTAGTGTTTCAAACAAGACAGTCAAACCTGGAACTCAAATACCATTATGACGTCACTACTCGTACTGCTGAATGTCCTTTGGATTTTTTTTTCCAAGTCCAGAGTGTTTACGTCATTTTTAAACAATTTAGAGTTTTCTGAAGAAGTGGGAATTTTTTTTCATAATTTTCTCACCTGAAATTTTTCTGATGTAATTGTTCTTCACTCTTCACTGAAAATTTTCCTGAAGAATATTTCTATTGTTGAACTTCCTATTTTTTAAAAAGAATAATTTCTGTTTGATTGACGTCATAAAAATTTTGAGAGGAAAAATCGAGTTGAAAGAAAACTGAGGAAAAAATTGAGACGTGGAAAATATCTTCAGGAAAGAAATTCCTACGTGAAATTTGTGAGAAAAATATTTTTTTACGACGTCAATAAAACAGAATTTTTTTTTTCAAAGAGGTGTAAGTTCAACAATGGAAAAATTCTTCAGAAAAAAAAATTA
This sequence comes from Pseudococcus jackbeardsleyi, assembly GCA_038380155.1. NCBI lineage: Eukaryota > Metazoa > Arthropoda > Insecta > Hemiptera > Pseudococcidae > Pseudococcus > Pseudococcus jackbeardsleyi. The sequence goes on from CM076239.1 coordinate 45,523,901, forward strand.
CTGTTGAAAAAATTGCGGTAGAATAAAAAGCTGTTGAAAAAACTATGCATTTTAAAAATGACGAGGAAAAAATAGGAAAACTTCTTCAGAAAATTATTTTCTAAAAGTAACGTAAATAATCTGGACTTGAAAAAAAGAAGGTGAAACGACATTCAGGGGTATGAGTAGTGCGTCATGAAGGTATTCGACTTCCAGGATTGACTGTCTTGTAATATACAAATCGAAAAATTATAATTGGATTTTTTCATTAATCGACTTTACTTGTATTAAAAAATAAACCAATTTATCTTGACATGAGAATTTTGAGGCATGGGTATGTTGACCCAAAAATAGGAGGAGGAAGCGCTCTTGGGTCTAAATGGGGGCTCTAGATGATTGGCGCTCCCTGGCTATCACTTTCCACTACCCTGAAAAGTTGACATCCAAAATTCAAGAATCGTTTCACCAATAGCCGCTTTTTTCACTGATGTCGCTGAATTATTCAGTTTAGTTGAATGACATCTAGCTGAAGTAATTTTATTTCACGATCATTTCGATAAGGTTTGCGTCTTTTAATTCTCATTTGGGAACCGAGCGGCGCAGCGGTAAGAAACAAGGCGTTGGAATGAAATATCCGACGAACATTCGGAATCAAACTACCTACCGAAACTGCTGTACCTCGGTCTGTTTTTGAATTATTGTCATGTACTTTTTTGTAGTACTTCTCCATAGTCACATAGCGATTTCTGCACTGTTCACCTATGAAGGTATAATTTTTTTCCTTCATGCCTTCGGATACCATCCGCCATTTCGCTTTTTTTAAATGTTAGGATCTAAGCTTCTGAAGTATTTGCTGTAAAAAGCCAACAGTAATTTCGTCGGCTCGTCTTTCTCGCTTCAGTTTAGGTGATTTAAAAATGTGACATAAAATTCAGCAAAAATTCAGTATTGATGACTGTAATACCATTTTCAGTTCCATCATTTTCAAAAGCAGAAAGATGTCCTGCTTCTTGCTGCAACTGTTCAACATCTACAGCAACAGGCTCTGTAGTAAGAGAATTTCCTTCACCTGCGGTACTTTCAGTTTCAATACTTCCTGCTTCGTGATTTCCTTCACCCACATTTTCCTGAACCTGTGATGAAGTGGTTGTATGCTGCACTTCTTCCAATAAGACCATTTGTTTTTGTTCTAATAAAATAAAAGTTTAGGTTCATGTATCCAGTATAATTGCAATATGATTTTGAAATGTAAAATGCACAACCCACTTACCAATGTCCATGGCCACAATCCATCGCCCCTTGAAAGCATTTTCATGTATTTAATAAATCTGTTTTTTTATTATTATACTCTGCTGTGCTAAATGAAGCATAATTCCACTCAACTTTTTTGACATTCATATTGGATTTTTTCAAAATTTTGAGTTTTGACCCGCCTCGATCCTTGGGGCTCAAATATAGTCAGAGCGAAAAGATGAATGTAAGAATTAGAATTAGCGACTGCATGTACCTACATTTCGACATCTATATCGAAATTTTCCAGAAATTTGAGTTTTTACTTCCCCTTGGGGCTCAAATTTGGTTCGAGCAAAAAAAATGTCGGGATCAAAATGATCGACTTCAAATACCTAGATTTTGACTCCCTTATCGAAATTTTTTCCAAACTTTGCATTTTGACCCCCCCCCCCTCTTCATTGGGGCTCAAATTTGGTCAGAGCAAAAAACAAATGTCAGAATCGGAATCAGTGACGCCAAATACTAAAATTTCGACACCCATATCAAAAATATTCAAAATTTTGGACTGTGCCCCCCCTTATGGGGCTTGGATATGCTCAAAACCGAAAATGAATTTTAAAAACGAAATCAGTGACCTCTAATTCCTTGGAATTTTATCTCTTGAACTTCAGTCAGAAATGATTTTTGTTCACTCGATTTTTCATTCTGGCCCTCTGTGGGAGCATAGGAGACACCATGAGGTAAATGGTGAGTACCGCAGATACAGGAGAAATCGCTCGTAATTTCAACTAATGGAACCGAAACACCGAATACAACTATTCCAGTGTCTGACAATTTGGTAATGAAAATGGAAACCGCGATTTCAATAAATTAATATCTTGTGTAGTACCAAATACACATGGTATGGCGGTGCGAACGAGTAGTCGATAATGAGAAGACCTTGTACTATGTGGGGACAAAAAACTATTAACTTGGAATAAACTGGCGACACGCATTGGTCTTTTAAAAGCTAAAAACCAAAACCGAATATTCGAAATTCGAGTCATCTTCGATATTATACAAGGGAAAAAAAGAGACCGAATCGCTTAAAGGTTGCATCAGGGTGTCGTAAATTTTGTGCGTAGTGCGAGTGTAGAATTCTCTGGTGAATAAATATACCACGATTGCGGGATGGTCTCTGGGAATGCTTTCTTCAGACTAGGGGGGATCGATGTAAGTTTTCATTAAACCCATAACGCAACGGACGTATTTTGGCGTTCCCCTACGCGGTAGCGGGTCTTTTGATTATGCTGCGTGGGTGTGTGGCGTTTGCAACGGTTAATTTGCACCGGCACCGGTTCTATACGTATAAGCTGAATACATCCAATGTACAACTAAACATAGGTCAATGGATCTAAACAGCACACGTCTCGATACAAAAACTTTTAACTAATTGTGTTTACTTACACAAGGGGTGTTTTTCGGATAATGAGGATGAATTAATTGGTTTAAAATTTTACGAGGATATCGACACTTGTTAAATGAAGAAATAACTTGGTTATTTTTCAGAAAACTGCAAAAAAAGCAATGTCGTGTATTTTTGGAACCATTTGCCAATAAACAAGCGTAATAGGCGGAAAAAACATTTACCAGTGTTAGACCATTCCAAATGGTTGATCATAGATAGCTAGCTGTAATATAACTTTTGTTTGAAAGGCGCTCACGTTCACCAATATGTAGATTTATGTGTTATCAAAATGTTCTCCTGCGTGTTACGTAACATCTGCTGTCTCTTCCCTACATTTCAGTTTTTCCTGGCGTTTGCACTTTTTATACTTTAACGTGTGCAATCTATTGTAAAACATTGTAACCAGTTTTTAACATATCATAATCTTTTCCGAATCCAGCGGAATTATCGAATGAGTAGATGGGTGAGAAACGCTACGCACTTGGGAGGCTCAGGGGGCTCAAGCCTCCCAGCTTGGAAAGGAATTTTTCCATCACAAATATATGAAAGAGTGCATTTTTACCCTTGAAACAGAATTTTTCTAAAAGCAGTGTCCACCATTGGCACTTCATCTGAAAAAATAAACGGGCCTTTAGCACAAAAGGTCATTGTAAAACGTCAACGGACACACCTTTTTACTTACTTCTGCCGTGCCGTGGCTGATTTTCGCGAATTGCCTCTTGCTCATCTGGGAAACCTCGTTTCCCCGCCTCAAGTCCTGAAACAAAAAAGGTGAGACCCTCCAAAAGGAAAGGGCCAAAGGCGCTTCGGCAAGAAGAGAATAGAGACGACAGAAAGCAGGTATAGAAAAAGTTTGATTTCACCAATTCTGGGTCAAGGGCTATTTTCGACCCTTATTAGTAAAGGTTCTTTTCAACATTTACTCAATTTAGAAGGGGTTTCGGAACATTTTTCTGAAAAAATCTAGAATTTAATACAATTCTTCATCTTTCTAGATCCAGAATTGTATTAAATTCTAGATTTTTTCAGAAAAATGTTCCGAAACCCTTTCTAAATTGAGTAAATGTTGAAAAGAGCCTTTACTAATAAGGGTCGAAAATAGCCCTTGACCCAGAATTGGTCAAAATTGACCTAAAATGTTACTGATGGTCTAGAAACGTCCCAAAAACAATTTTCACCCCCTACCCCCTCCTTTTAGAATTATCGCGCTTTTAATGTCAAAATTTCAACGCACGATATCTCTGGAGAGGGGATTTTTTGAAATATGCATCTTGTTGGATAGTATGAATGAAAATTTTTTGGAAAATTTTCAGTTCACATTTTCCCAATATTTCCGAAATTTCAAGTACTGAAGTGAATTTCTCAAATGTTGACGATTTTTTTGAAATTTTAAAATTTGTGAAATGCACTTCAGCACTTGGAATTTTGGAAAAGAAATGGAATTTTTTATGATGTACTTTCAATTTATCGTTTCGGCAGTTCTATTATTTGGTAGGTATGGGCGTCTTAATTTCAAGTCATGACACCCCAAATTTTTTTTCAATTTTTTTGATGATTTCAATGTAAAAAAAATTGAGAAAATGTGAACCAAAAATTTTCAAAAAAAAATTTATTCATACTGCCCAACAAGATGCATAATTTGTGAAAATTTCAAAAATGTTCACCCGCCTATCTTGTGTTGAAATTTCGACATTAAAAGCACGATAATTCTGAAACGGGTGGGGTAGGGAGGTCAATTTTTTGGAATTTTCTAGACCATAAGTAACATTTTGGGTCAATTTTGACCAGTTCGGGGTCAAAGGCCATTTTCGACCCTTATTAGGAAAGGCTCTTGATACTTTTGGCAAAGAAATCTTCAGAACTTTTTTGTATTTTTTGATATCCTTGCTCAAATTAAACCCATCCTCTCCCACGAAAATTACGACCTGAGAAAGATTATTTTTTTCTCAAGAAGAATATTTTACACAAATAAGTGTGTACTTTTCATCAGAAATTTCGAAGGAATTATAATTGGATATAAACAGATATTTTTTTTTCAAAAATTGAAATCCAACTCGGGACTATTTTACATGAATACAGATACCCAATTAATCTAAATTCAAACAAAATTAAAAAGCTAATTTCAATGGTAGGTAATATAATCTAACCAGCAGGGCAGCAATCAATGGCATCAAGAGGATTTGTTTTACAGAATCTAAAAAAACATTCACCATTTTATGAAAAATTCTCAATCAGAGGATACGATTCGAAAGCATTCAGATCAATTTTCGGCGAAACTTAATTTTTTCTTTACTTTTTTATAATTTTCCAAAACTGGTAAAATTTCCTCACTTGCTCCGCTTTTGCGGAAAATGTTACACTGAACTTGACTGACGTACTAATGATACGATCCTTATTCCAAAAAATAATTAAACTCAAAGAACAACAAATGAACTTTCATAAAATCTAATTGAAAATTGATATAAAATCGCAGACATGACAGGAATGACAAATCAAATTTGAAAATTTGAGCCGGAGCTTCGGTTAAAAGGTGTTGGCAGACCGGACATAACGACGAAGTCGAAGATACTTTTTGCAGGCAGCAAAAATGAAAAACATGCCCGCAAACTGTCGCCGCCGCGAACCACACACTGTTATCTAAGCCGCGAACATTCGGTTGATTAAAAATAAATTCGTGACATCCGGAGCAAATGGGTATCGAAAAAGTGGTCATTAATAAAGTCAACCATGGTTATAGTTTCTAAACAAACACTATGGATAACACAGATTAGATAAATTCCATAAAAATGAAAGAAAAAAAATGATGCAAATGAATAAAAAATAAAACAAGTAAGTACTAAGCAATATAAATAGAATTATATCACAACAGTAGGCAAATCGAATGCACCGACAATAAATAAAATTTTAAATTTACTCGTAATTCCAAAATCCGAAGGAAGGTTTGCTTCATGCACAAAATGTTACAACCATGTACGATAAATGTCAAACACCTCATACAAAATACCGCCACAGTCCAGTATCCACACACGAAAAAAATAATTTTCCAACACCACTCTTATAGAGCGCTTGCAACCAGATTTTCAACCCTCAGATTTTCATTCGTAAGCGACCATGTCTGTCGAATGGTTGCACGCTTCGTTGAATACGTCACTGATGCAGTTCACCGCAGTCAGTCCCAAATGTTAATACCCCCATTAGTATCGCCCGCAAAGTGACTATTCAGTTTTGGTCGATTGGGTTGGTGCATATACGTATCGCGACATAGTAGTACTTCGCATTAATGCATACGTTCTATGTACCTACTTACTGATAACACCGACGAAAATTCACACCACTGAAATTCACTTTCGACGGTTTGTACTGCTGCAAATACGAACAACAACCCACCAACGTTACCCGCTTTTCGATTTCTTGTAACGTAACGTTTAATTCGGCAATTTTATTGGCGAGAATCTTATATCGCTACACGAGCTTTATCCTATACCCTTCTTACAATCACCTATTCTGCCAACATTAAAGAGAATAACGACCAGCGAACATCTTTGACTTCGCGAAACTTTGAAACAATTAACTACATTTATTAGTCAGACAGAATGTTACGTCTGTTGAAAACTTGGCTTTTGTAATTTGTTTCCACAATTTATATGAAACCGCATCGCAAATAAAAACAGGTTCCTCTAACAAAACCGCAAACTACAAAATTTCATCGTGGCAAGCAGCGCACAACGAATGTTTCAACGAGAAAATTTCAATATGCTTCCCCATACAAAAGGGTAATAATTAGCTAGCGAGTTTATAATGAATTTTTTCTTCTTGTAAGTCGTGTTTGCTTTGTATAGCTTACTTAGGTACTTAGTACCATCGTCAAAGCAGCAGCGCCGTATCTACTGATTACTTTGAATTCGAAACTGTTGCATTGTTTTCAAGTATTTCTTTCTGGTACAAGTAGAGGATCTTTTGCACATAATAATGCCCAATTTTATTTCATAAGGTAACAACTTTTTGGGGAATTCATCATATTCAATTACCGAAAACGAAAACGATGGATTGAAAATGATGAAAGCCCGGCTAGGTACGTTTACAATTTCCAAGTTCGTTTTCTTTTATTAATTCATTAGAAATTTGTCTAGCACGAATTTGGATAAAGAAAGCATGGATTACACAGGTCGACAAAAAAAAAAAATGTTCTGTTTCTGGGTTCTTATGCCAAAATTCTGTTTCTAGACATCAAAATACATCACCTTGCGGAATCCTGGCTTCCAAAGTTTGCTTTGAGGGGTGGGGGGCCCAAAAAAACTGATTTTTCGAGGGCAATAAGCCTGAGCATTACAAAAAAATATGAAAATTTTTTTTTTGAACTAATCTTATGGAAAATTTTACGGCGAATCGAATGCCGCAAACCGCAGACCTCCATCTCTTTTAGAAAAAAAGTTACTGCGCATTCTTTCCAAAATTATATGAAAACAATCACATTTTTGTGTCTTTCTCATGAAAAAATGAAATGCGATTTTTTCACAGAATTTAGGAAAGAATAAGCTGTAACTTTTTTTCTAAAAGGGATAAAGGTGCGCGGTTTGCGGCATTCGATTTGCCGTGAAATTTTCTACAACTCTTATTATGGTCATTATGGCCTTAAAGCCCTTACTTTTCTCTCAAATTTACTTTTTTGCGAAAAATACCCCAAAAAATACGATTTTTTCACAAAATTTTGGAAAGAATGAGCTGTAGTGTAACTTTTTTTCTAAAAGAGATGGAGGTCTGCGGTTTGCGGCATTGGATTCGCCGTAAAATTTTCTATACGATTAGTTCAAAAAAAAATTTTTTCAATTTTTTTTGTAATGCTCAGGCTTATTGCCCTCGAAAAATCAGTTTTTTGCCCCCCCCACCCCCAAAGCAAACTTTGGTCAAAAAAAATATTTTTTCGTTCATTAGTTACATAAAAGTGACCCAAATGTCACAAGTAGGACCCAGAAATAAAAATCGTGTCGACCGGTGTTATGCAGATAAGTATACAAGATAGCAATTGTATTTCTGTTTACCCCGCGCCAACCAAACGATAGGTAATTGAAAATTTTTTAATTCCAGCACATCTTCAATTTTGCGCGATGTAACTGCAAATACGAAACGTGCTGCGAAATAATAAAGTAAACATTTTCACCAGAGCGTCGGATACTGAGACAATATCACATTATTACATTATCATACAAACTGTGCTCGGTCTGGTAAACGTTTGAAATTATATAAATTCGTGGCGGTATAAGACATTCGATGTTACAGTGTTGAACATTATTGAAAATTTCATTAGAAAAGTTTGGATTTTTTCCAAAATAAGGAGTTCATATTGCATGTAATGATTTGTAATATTACACATTATATACCATACAGCAATATAAACATATATCTTCGGAATGCGAATATTATACGACGGCAGTTGGGTAAAACGCCTGCATTAAATCGCCAGCAAGAGATATCCTTAGGTCTATGTTAGAAAACACATTTGTAATAACGAACTTTAAAACTTGAGTAAACCCACTTATTGTATAATCATTAGTAGGTAGATAGGTACATGAGATACACCAATATCCATAAAGATACACCAGTGAAATAATATCTACCGATTTAGTACACCAAAATTCTATAAATAACTCATACATGAAATTTATTTGCTCGATTGGCAACAAAGGTGACAAATTAATTAAACGCGAAATAAATACTTGCATAATAATTACATAAAACAAACATCGAATCGACATAATATCAGTTGATAACCATTAGCTGAGAATTTAACAACAGGCCGGCGTACGAATCGCATATTTTAGACATGAGATTTATGTAGCGTCAAATAGAATTTAATTTGCTGGAATATTTACTTTTTAGAAAAGAGACCCAAGTAAGAAAGCAGAAAGTCTAATAAACGGGACCAATTTATCCTCCGCTTTTGCAAACTGTACAAAGGGAGACATTTACCAAGGTACAACCTACTCCCCTGACTTTTATTGGTGCGTGATCGCCTTCGCCATTATAACACAATGACACATACGCGAAAGAACAAAGCATGCACGCAATTATAGTACCAGTCGTGCTTGTCGTGTGCTACTACGTAGAAGTACGAAAGACGAAAGGGTGGAGGTGGAATCGTTACCGTATTTTTTCTAGCGAGAACTGAAGAACATTATTGCGACGTGTTGCCTGGTCCCTATACATTTCCACATATAGTTAAAAATAAAGATAGTATCTGATTGAAATGATTCTCTTTGATTAGGCTACTAACATTCCTTCTTTCGTCGAGAATTCTCATTTCTTTCACCCCCGATTTTTATTTTTCCCTTTTTTTTTCGATGAAAAACGTGCGCAAATATCGTATTAGTTGTCCTCTCGAACGCTGGCTTAGTAATCGTAGGTATCTTGAATATGGTCTGTGGGACAAGAAAAAATACATTCTCCAACACATACGTGGGTTCGTGCCACACCAATTGAACCAAAGTTTATGGAAAACAAAGGGCAGTGGTTAAATTCTGAAGTTGAGGATCCGCGTCATGCCTCCCTGTATCTCCTTACTCTCACAGGGTGTCGTAACCAGCTCTTGCGGGCCTTCTGGTCCTTATTTCGTCGGAAGGATGTACCTAAAGTCTTTCTTTTTGTGCTTTTTCGGTAAAAAGTCCCTCGTTTTCAAATTTTGAGATATTCACCAAGATAACCGGCTAATATTTGAAATGTCGTTGGTGGCAACACTGTGAAGGATGATGAAACATGATAAGGGTGCTTGAAAAAAATTTCAGTTTTTGAATGCCTCCTCCTCCAAAAATTTTCACCCTCGTTTCGCTCAGCCTCAGGCGAGGGAAGTGACACGTAGGGTAAGTTTGAATGAAATACCCTAATCGGGTAAGGCTCTGAAGTCGTAGTTCATCAATGTGTAACTAAAAACGTTATTTAGGAAAGAAATATCTATTCCTTTTCGCCGGTCAAACTCGATTGCGAAAAGCACTAGATATTCATTGAATAATAATCAAAACAACTCACGGATAATAAGAATAAATCTCTCTGGCGTTGCGCCGTAGTTCCAACTTGAAGAAGTGAAGAACTATACAAAATAATAACACAATGTTCAATTATAAGTAATTAATTAGCGAAATTACAAAATTAAACACTCAAAACGATAAATACCTGAGGTTTTTGCGCCTTGCACGAAAACCCTATTGCGGTCACTTTTTCAAGTATTTTGTGTCAAATTTGTAGCCAATCAGAGACCAGTATTTTGAGATGTTCCGTCCACATACATCTTAAGGTGTATATAAATTCGTTGGACATAAAGTACGATTTCGTTGATTCTATTTATGTACAATGTTTTTTTGAGCAGTAGATGTCGCTATGCCGCTAGTTGAATAATTATTTTATTTTTTTTAAATTAGGCAAGTCGACAAGTCGTTGCTAATTAATTAAATTTCTGTATAATCAATGTTTACGATTTAAAAACAGGTGAATTTCATTTTTGGGAATTATTTATTTAATATTTCGTTTGAAAAAGGAATTCTTTTATTCTGGGCATCATCGAGATCGAGTATAACATAATTTCATTAATTTTCAATCCAACAATCGATTTCAATTTCTTTTTTGGAAGGAAATCAAGAATGACTCTATGGATATCGTTTTTTGGAAGTCAAAACAAAACACAAAAAAAATCACGAATTTTATCTAATGAAGAAATTTCACATTCTGGATGTCCTTTTTTCAGCAATGTTTGCCCTCGCTTCCCTCAGACGCCATGAATTTACCTACATGTTTTTTTTTTTTGAAATTATGGTAAAAACTCTTCTCTTCTATTTTAAGCGATGAAATACCTATAAAAAGGATTGTCTTCTTGAAGTGAGTGTTGATTTTTTTTTGGGGGTGGGGGAGAGGGTACATTATTTATTTTGAAAAGGTCATGCTGAAAGTCCTGCTAAAGTCCTTCTTTTAGGTTTTGAAATTTTGTTGAGACACCCTGTGGCCGGTGTCAATACTTAACCAACGGAGAAAAATCGGAACTTGATGTGGTGATTAATCGAAATGAGTTTAAATTTTACGAGCTGCTCGACGCTATGGGTGAAAATGTCTTTTGAGCAATTTCGAGCTCAAAATTTGCCCAATTTCCTTGCTTAATTATTTGACTTGCAACAAGAACTTGATTTTTAGTTATCAAAGTTATTTGGGGATTGTAGTTTGTAGAGGAAATTGCATAAAATACTGTGGAAAAAACGATGTTACTCAGAATGGTGAAATTTCTGTTTGGGAGGTCATCGTATAAGCTAAAAAATGAATTTTATTTTTTTAAATATATCTATCACTTGCTCATTTGCTGAAAATAAGGTTTCTAAAAAAAATAATAATAGAAAATTGACCGAAAAATATTGCATCAATATCGTTTGCTGAATTTTTGGCTACTTGCGTTTTGAAATACTACCAGGTAATCCGTTTTTTTTTTTCATGGAGACATCCCAATATTTAGTGTCTTGTCGAAATGTATACCTATGCCATTGTGCTGTATTGAAAGTGGTACCTACCTATTTCACTTGTGAAACTTGAATTGAATCCACGGATGTTTAGTTACCCATTTTGTTTGTGTGAAATACCCATGTACATATCTGCTCTGTATCAACATAATAGAAATTTTCTTCAATTTTTCCCACATCAAGACTTTAGTCTACCGTTCATTTTTCCCTCTTTTTTTTTTGGCACAAATGGTGAGACAGTGTTTTTGAGTGAGTGAGTGGATCTTCTTTTGGAGAAAATTTGATCTTCGTAGTTTTGAAAAATGGGTTAGGTTAAAAAGAATTGTCTAAGGGGATGTGTTTCTAATAAAATGTCATGCATTTCGCCGTTTTTATTTCATTTTTTTCCGAGTTTTTACACTTTACCAATTGACTTGAAATTGAGCAGCAGATTGAATGATTTTGACAACTGTTTGATTTTTACCTAATTCAGAACTCAATAAAACACATCAGTTATCTACTCGTTTTTTTTTTGGTCACTGAAAATAAATTTGATGGAATTAAAAAAAAAAAATTATAGCAGTGCTTCCAACTGCATTTCAACTTTAATTTTTTTCTAAATTGAAGTTGTTAAAGTAACACTCTCACTAGTGAGGAAGTAAATTTTAATCAGTTTTTTGATAGGTATGTTTTTTGAAGCTGTGTTACCAACTGATATTTTATGAAGATAGGTCAAACCGAAAAGAAGAGACTTCTGTGAAATTTATAAATTTTAGGTGCGTATGTGTTTTTTTTTGGTGGGGGGGGGGGAGGAGGATTCAATTGTGAAGAAATTTTTTGAATTCTCAGACTGGGAATATCCGAACCATTAAATCTCATCATTTGATCAGAATCAAAGTTTTTTTCTTTTTTCTTGAAATTTTTTCTGCTATAAATTCAAGATGAAGTTTTTTTTCGAGTTTTGAGGGAGTGAGGGGTGAAAGATGGCATCAAAAATTTTGAGGATTGAATTGAAATTGTTTTTGTGGCTGGAAAAAGGGTATTTAAAAAAATCGACGTAGGTGATGATTTCTGAACTCTTCACAAATTCATCGCGCATAAATAACCACCCCTTCTCACTCCTTCTGGAATAACGTATTTGAAAGGTGTGGAAAATTTCGAAAAATCGGTCTGAAAAACCTGGTAAAGTCCAGGGAAACCTATTTCTGAGATTTAATGGACACCCAGGTGAACGTTTTCATGCCGTTCGTAAAAATCGAGAAGAATGTTCTTGTAAAATTCAACTTTACAAGTTCCTTATAGAGGGCCAGAGTGCCTTTCAATTTTATGGTCAATGGATCTCGGAGGTATAAAAGTAGAAACTTGAACTGGGAATAGAACAGTGATGAAATTTTGGAGCCCCATCTGAGGTTAGAATGAGGTATCTTGCAGGTCTATTTGCCTAAAAAAAAGTGTCAAAAACAACTTACCTACGTTAGCCCTTTTCTATTCATGGCTTGAGCTCAAATTTTGTCTGGGAGACTCTCTTTTAGAATCAACTAGATATTTCTTGATTTTTTTTCTGTTATTGAGTGCTTCAAAAATGTGGCAATTTTTTTACAAATTTGCAAACTTATTTAAATAGATTTTCAAGTTTTGTAAAATTCTCAAATAATTTTGGTTGAAATGTTTGCGAAATGCTGAGTAAAACTTTCAAATCCATTTCTCAGTAAGAATTATGTTGCAGCATTTTATTTTTATTTTGGTGAAATGTGTGATTATTTTTAAAAAATTTCGATTTTTGTAAAACTTCAAAAATTATATATTTATGTACCTTGGTGAAAATTATAATTTTTCCAAGTTGTTTTTGTTTTCAAGTCTACTCCCTCACATAATTAGTGAAAATTGTTGAAATTCATTGGAATATAGTCAAAATTTCAGCATAGTAATATGAAAACATTTTCTCTGAAAATCAATAATAAAAAATGGTAAAAAAAAATTGCTGGAAAATCGATGCAAATTCGTGTGGAACTCGCTACAATTTCTGAAATTTGTTTAACAATAAGGTAAATAAATTGCTGTGAAAAAACAGTGAATTTTTTTCAAAATCAGCAATTTTTTTTTGAAAATTGAGAAATTGCGTTGGTTTTTCCTGTGCTGTGTTGTGATTCTGACTATTTATTAGTGATTTTTCACTAATTCACAATGAGAAAGTAGAAGTAATTTTTGAGTTGATTCTCCTTCCATGCGCTCTGAAAAATAGAAGCTTCTCAATTTTAAATTTCTTGAAAATCTCGAACAATTTCAAAGAAATTTTAAATTTCAGATTTTAAGCCTCTTTAGAGTTTAGACGATTGCGAAATATTTTTCATATTGATTCGAGTTTCTCACCGAACAAAAAAAAAGTTTCAAGGTGTAAATTAGTTGGCAGTTTAATAAACGTCATTACCATTATACTTACGAAAGTTTTAATTATGAAAGTAGAAAAACTTTGTATTGATCCGATTCCATAGCTCTATTGCGTTTCTTTGTCATAAAAGAGTTCAACTTGTTGATTATTTGTGAAATGTGGGTAAATTAGAGATGCTGTTTTTCTAAACAACCTTTTCTTCTTTTTTTTTTTGTAAATATTTGTGCAGAAATGTTGTTCGGCTTCATTTTGTTTTTGTGGCCAAGAAGAATGAAGTTAGTTTCACTTATATGAAAATATGTGCATAGAGGACCGAGAGCGAGGGAAAGACTTTGACGATTTGAAGTTTTTTCAAGTTCTGTTGAATGTGTAGACCCTTATTTCAGTTGGCACAATTCAGATTAGATTCATTATTTATATTTTTGAACTCATCGACCCTCCTTGTTTTTTGAGTTCTATTTTACAAACGCTCATTTCTAATTTTTTAATCGTATTGCTTGATTTTGCATTTCTAGTGTAATTCTGACACTGAGAGACCGTTGAAAGTTTGAAAAATTGACCACATAAATTTAGCTGGCATTCATCCTTACTAAAAAAAACCCTCACATTTCCTTCTTGATTAAAGTAAACAAATCCACCCTTGCTGTATCAAACGCTTTATTATCCAGCTAGGGACTGAGAATTTACATAGTTTTGTGTTTTGTTTCATAAAATACCAAAAGATCTTTCTTTTCCCCTTTTAAAAAACTGCTTCCTTCCCTCTCTTTTTGAAAACTCCATTTTTTCGAAAATCCGCCGAAAACCATGGTAAACCTAGATGTTAGTTTAGTAAATCCAGAGGACCTGACACCCTTTTCCTCGCCTATCTCGACCCGAACGAAAATGAAGAACGAAGACGGTCGCTACTCTGTTAATTCTCTGACCAACTTACCTTTGATGTTACCTGTGCTGCTGACTCGTTTTTCGCGGAAAGTATTCGTTAAATCAAAAAACTTTTCATGAAAAAGTTTCTCAATTTTTCGAGTGCTTTCATTTAATTCGAAAACGAATTTTGTCGGATTTAAATTCGAGGAGATACAAATGTGTTACTTTGTCAACATAACCAAATTTTTCATTATGCCAAAGGAAGCCGCTGAAAAGAGGGTTGTATGCATTTTGATGAAATTTCGGGAATTCGTTTTTTTTTTTTTTGTCATGTAACTGAATCAAATCTGGTCAAATTTTCAAAATTCTGAAATTTGACCATTCACTTCCCCAAATTTGGAAAAAATCAAAATTGACCATAAAAACTTGATCCTTTTATTGAAATGTACCGGTATTGAAAATTTTAGCTCGATTTTATGATTACTTGCTTTTTCTACCATTCATTTTATTCCATGGGAGATATTTTTCGTGGATTTCTTTTTTCCCAGGTGAGTTTTCATCCGGATCGGTAGAGTATGCTAAGCTGGAAATTCATCTGTAAATTATTTCAAAAGAAAATAAGTCCGCAAGACGTAAATCTGCCAAATTTCAGTTTCACAATGTAGCTATGTGGTAGGTAAGCAGTATCTGCCAGCACGGGGGTTGCGGACAGAGCCGAACAACGGAACAAAAAAAGCCGCACGTCAGCCCGAGTAATAAAAACTTTAAAAAATTCATTCGCCAAAGGGAAGCACCCTTCGAAAAAGCTTCCGTAATGGTATTTTAAATTTTATTAATAGTCGACTGCATTTCTAAAAACGTGTATATTGTTAAACCGCACCGACATTATCTAAAAAGCTGTAGACGTACGTACATAGACACGCAGAAACACCCTTCCGCAAAAATGAACAACAATATGCCTAAAAATTACAACACACTGTGCGGAAATACCGAACCGAAATTTATTTTGTCTAAAAGATTTGTAGTATGTTAATACGGATTCGGATTCGGATTTCTATTTCTAATAACACCCTTTCTCTTTTTTACTCGCATTTCATTATCTAATGGGTTAGATTGCATTCGCTCTTACCAGCCGTATAGGCCTCGGTGCTATATTCGCTGTATTGCCTTTTCGCGTACATACAAATACGACATCATATCGATGATTTATTCGTAGTTGATGTCGAAGACATATGCGACCACATCGAAAATCGTTAGCGTTTAATTAAACGCCAGAAGTAATTACTGCATAAGGGGATTTGTTCGGTAAGTAACTTCGCGTATAATTATATTCGCAGTGTGTGTTGCTGGAAAATGTGTACGAAATTTGTACGGCGAATTAATTAACGATGTGGAGTCTGTTCGCCATTCTTTGTACGTATAATACTTACTCATTATGATCTTGCATTTAGGGATAAAGGCATAGGCTTGGGCTATAATTCAAATCCACAGAAAGGTAATTCGGGTGGTGGAAATGCTTATTTCTTTGAGTATCATTTTTGAGGTGGGTAAAGGTGAATGAACGAAATACAGTTATTGAAAAGCAGATTGTTTCCATGAAAAGTAATAATTTTTGATTCTTAATGAAAATAATATTATTAAATTAAACCAATGAAATACTTTATAATAAAAAAAATTATATCAATATTTTATATATCTCTCTATATTAAAAAATCAAAACGGTCTAGACAGTCGCGAAGTGTTTCCGAAGTCGGAGATGTGTTAGTGTAGTAAATACACAGAGAGAATGTTGTGTCTGATTTACACAAAGCATTGCGTTTGTAATGGTGAACTGGTAAGTAATCAAAATCATTTGGACAAAAGAATGATTTATGCTGAAAACAGATTAAACAAACGTAATGTGTAAACCAGTGGCGGTTATTCAATGTAATCGCTGTAATCGCCGATTACACTGAAAAAAAAAGTTTGCCAGAATCATATAATGTACTTATACAATTTAAAAGGTTGATTACAGTGGCGCAACTAGAACTTTTTTTTGGAGGGGCTAGAATTCATGAGAAAAGTAAGGGATGTAAGCCTGTGTAGTGAGGCCCCCCCCCCCGAACCTCCGTTTTTTCAAGGAGCTCATAGTGCCATGGGTGAGAGACCTTGAAATAAAGGGGTAAATTTACCTAATTACATCGAATATAGATGTTTAACATTCCCTGAAAGACCTTTTTTCGCTTTTAGATTATCCCCCTGGGACCCAAATTTTCTCGGCACGGCTCCAGGAGGGGATGTCAATCTATTTTTATGGAATGTTGAGATTTTTCCCCCTTTAAATTTTATAAACGTGAATTTTTCAAGGAGAAACACCTCATTTGGGTAAAATGAAGAGAGAATCGTGTGAATTCGAGTTTTTTCCATCCATACCACCCCTCAGTCTCATCTTAAAACTTGTTTTGGTAGATGTAGGGCAGTAATTTTGAAAATGTGCTTATTTTCGCCTCCGAAGTAGCAAAAAAGCGAAATTCTTGAAAAATTGAGGTCCTCTCGAAGATATAAATCCGAAAAATTGCCTACTTGTGACTTTTCTCCATTCTCCAAACTTTATTTTTAAAACTCGTAGCTTGAATCGACCCGAGGTTTGGGGGGGGGGCTTTAGCCCCTTAGCCCCCTCTTGGTTGCGCCACTGGGTTGATTTATCTGTCCAGAAAAATAAAAATGTCGAGAAATACCCTTCTTGTTATCGCGTTTTGATGTTCGTGCATTTTTGTTTGATCTTCGAATGCCTGAGTATTGTTTATGAATGTAGCAGTGGCTCTTACATAATGTTTTCTCAAAATTTCATCCAACTTGTGAGTTTGTTTTCCAGAACTTGATCCAATTTGAAAAATTTTATTCTGAAATCTTTCCAATTCGTAAAATTTTTGTTTTTCAATGATACCTATTTTCAAATTTTCCCCATTTCCTTCGCCTGCCTCAATGGAATTTTTAATCAAATTTTTTAAAAATCGATTCCAACTTATTCTTCATAAAGATTATCAAACTTGAAAAATGATTGTTGTATTTGAAGCTATTATCGAATATGAATATTTTTACTGATGAGACGATCAAAATAAACAGAGTTTGCAGGATCCAAAAACTTGAAAAATTTTCGATTCTATGGCCTGGTCTACAACAAAATGCGATTACTACTTGAAAAACTTACGCGCCGCCACTGGTGTAAACTTCAAAAATAATATTCGAAAGAGTTATTGATAAGAAAATGAACATGGTGCAGCTGCTTTCTGATAAAGAAAGTAATCTTAGCCCAGGAGAAATGTACTTTGAAAAAAGAAATATATGTTAGTCGAAATTTTATTGCTGAAAAAGTTTCCATATGATGTCCAGAGTATGTGGTAAAAACCCACCACCCCCACCCCTATTGCTTTTTGAGGGGGGTGGACCCCTTGTGGGGAAAAAAATTGTTTTGCACCGATTTCGCTCAAATTTGGGTGGAAGGTTAGGTGGGTGTAGAAGTACTTCCAAAAAATTTTCAGGTCCCCCCGACCTCAGGGAGCTGAACCATCGCTCACCAAAGTTGGGAATTTTTGACAAAAATTTTAAAAAAACGAGTACTTCGAGTATAAAATCACCCCATAATATCAATTCTGAAAACTTTTATGATTTCTGTGTACATTTTGAGATGACAAACCCGACTAGCACATCAACTTTTTCATTTGAGGTTGCGGCCCCTTTCAAAGTATACAGATCACGGGTTTTCAGCTAAAAAGACTTTAAAAAACACGATCTGTTTACTTTGAAAGGGGCCGCAAGGGTAGTTAAACACCTCAAATGAAAAAGTTGATGTGCTAGTCGGGTTTGTCATCTCAAAATGTACACAGAAATCATAAAAGTTTTCAGAATTGATATTATGGGGTGATTTTATACTCGAAATACTAGGTTTTTTTCATTATTGTCAAGAATTCCCAACTTTGGAGAGCGATGGTTCAGCTCCCTGAGGTAGGGGGGACCTGAAATTTTTTTTGGGAGTACTTCTACACCCACCTAACCTTCCACCCAAATTTGAGCGAAATCGGTGCAAAACAATTTTTTTCCCCACAAGGGGTCCACCCCCCTCAAAAAGCAATAGGGGTGGGGGTGGTGGGTTTTTACCACATACTCTGGACATCATATGGAAACTTTTTCAGCAATAAAATTTCGACTAACATATATTTCTTTTTTAAGCGACGACATAAAATTAAACACTTTCCGAAGGAGTTTAATCGGAGTCCTCCTCGTCCGCATATCTCCTTCTTTTCCGTGCATCCGGACCTGCCGCCTGAACTTCAACCCCCTCCGGCACCTGCAGGTGATGTTGTCTGCAGAATTGAATTATTTCATTCGCTACAATCTTTCTTGACGTGTCGGTTACTGAAAAAAAACCAAAGCAAGAATATTAAATTTTGGTTGAAGGGACACAACCAACAGAAAAATTGGTTTCCACTCACCTCTGTGCACGGAGGTGTAGTGAGCGTAAATCGTGTTGATGTTTAGGTTGAAGTAGTGCCGAATATTTTGTGGGCAAAGCCTACACTGCAAGACTGGGATGTCTTTGCTGGCAATATGTTTCTCCGTAATATGCTTTGCAATCGATTTAGCATTTGGCACCTCCAGTCCGCAGTACGCGCATTTTGCTGAGCTCGATCTGGTTCTGGTACTGAAAAAACAAACAATCAGTTATTAATTTTATAATAAGGCATCATAAATGATAATTAGAAATATCAGCAAGGAACTTACGTTTCCCAGGGCTTTGCATCCGGCTTTTCAACGGGCGTGAAGGTTACAGCGACGCCATAAAGTTCGCACGCCCGTTGAATTTCGTCCAGGCTTATGACCACGGATCGTATTTTTACACGATTTTGGAGGAAATCCTGCATCGTTGCAGCCCTGGAAATACAAATAATTCACTGTTTTAGTTAACAAATCTCAACAAAAGTCTTCAATTAAACAGCTTGCTTACATATCATCATCATTCATTCATTCTTGCTTGCAGCTCGTTGATCACCAGCGGCTGGTTCTCGGGTAAATCCAGCGGCTGCATCTGGTCCGCATACACCCAACGCAGAGAAAAAGTGTCCTGCGGCGGCACCTGGCCCTGCGGCGGCACCTGCAGCCGCGTGTCTGTTCTGGCCGCTTCGGCTGCAGCTCCGGCGGTTCCGGGTGCAGTTTCGGTGGTTCCGGGTGCAGTTTCGGTTTGGGATGCATTTGCAGTTTCGGCGGCTTTGGCTGCAGCGGCCTGCTCCGGCTGCGCACATTTCAAAAGGCATCTGAAAAAAATGAACAGCATTAGAAGTTTGTTAACAAATCTCAACTAAGACATTCGAGAAAAAATAGAGCCGAAATAGTATCAATTTTTTACGAAAAAATTCGATCAATTTTTTACAACAAAATTTACTAACTTTTCAACAAAAAAAATTACCCAATATTTGTCAGTATAAGAAACTTTAAATTTCTTATTCGTTGGTGTATTCTCTTTCTCATATTTGTTAATCGATTCAACGACATCATCAAATGTCAGTTTCTCAAAATGTTCTAATACACAGATGATTATAGTATCTCGACGGCACATGCGCTTTGATGGTGCGTAAAAACCACTCTGCGGAAGCCATAAATTGAACCCATTGCTCTCTGCGATCTTTATCTGCTGGAAATCTATAGGTTCTCACTCCATCTTCATAACCAAGATTACAGCCTGGTGCTGAGCATTTACCCATCTTAATCTGAAATTTTAAGAAATAAGCGTAATTATGATGATGTAGTAAGAATTGAAAATGAAAATATATTGTATGAGTAAATTAAAAATTTCCAGAATGGGAATTCTGATTTTGGAGATTATTGCAGCTAAGTGAAAAAAGAAAAAAATCACACTTTTATATTTCTGATGCTGTAAATTGTTTGCGGGTGAGTACACACATCACAAATCAGAAAATAATACAAAATAATTTTAGAATTATTAGAATTTTTTCAAAAAATTGAAAAATTTTCATTAAAAATCAAAACAACACCATAATGATACTATGAGATAATTCTTATCAAAAAAGGAACAAAATGGTGGACGAACACACCTGGTTTTCTAGTGCCCTAGTTTTTTTTACTACCTTTTAAATTTTTTGTATGGGCCCAATATTTTTTTGAATCATTACCCAAATTATCTAAAATGTCTGTGTGATAATCTCTGTTATCTTGGCGATTATGTTGAACTACCATCTTTGAAATTTTCTTGTATTATGCTACTATGTTCTCGTCATTTTTATGCTTCTTGAAGATTTTATATAGCCTAGCCAAAACCTCCTATATACGTACAAGGCCTGAGTGCTGGTTTAATGACGTCATCGATGTGGTTAATTTTCCGTGGTATGTGGTAATTTTCGCTCAATTCACACCAATTCTGTACGTTGTTGTTTGTGTTTTTATCATGTAAACAAAACTGTACAAAGTGTGAATTTAGTGAAAACCTATGGTTAACCAATCAGAACCCTCAAAAATTGACCACGTTGATTACGTCATTAATCCAGCACTCAGGCCTTGTATATAGGAGGTTTTGGCCTAGCCTTTTCTTGAGATGAATAAACCAATCTTGGCGATGCCAAAGGTTTTCTTGGATTTTGTGCTGATTTTTTACCCATAATAGTAACCTTACAATCAAAGACAAGCTCCTTCAATTTTCTCTGGAAAAGGCTAGGCTATTCAAAATCCTTAAAAAGCATAAAAATGATAATTATAGTAACAAAATACAAAGAAATTTCAAAGGTGGTAGTTCAACAAAGTCGCCAAGATAACGGTTTAGTTGGTAGGTACTTTTTATTTCCAAAATTTGTATTTTTTCGCTCATTTTTCTGATTCCTCAATCAATTCCCAATTTTTCAGAAAAAATTGATGATTTTTGGCTGAAAGATCGGTGAAAAATGACTAATTTTAAATTTAACCTCGCCCCCCCCCCTTGATTAATTTCTGGCTGCGCTTATGAAAAGTTACAAGAAAATTTTTCAAGACATTTGACTAAGAATTTGCAAAAACAGAATATTCAAAAACATGTTGGTTTTCTTTTCAAGTCATCAACTAATCACTAGAATTTTTTTAAAACGCGAAATCTCCATTAAAAGTTCTTGAAAATATTATTTCAAATTAGAAAGATTTTTTCTTTTAATTTGTAATTACATAGAATACCTATGTATTGTTTCCAATGAAAATGTCGAGTAAGTATTTGACGTATAAAGATCGTGTAAAGTGAATTCATTGAAGAATTTTATCAAGAACATAATTATTTCATAGATGACCGAAAAAATGTTGGCTCAGTGTTGAGGTGATTTAATAAGCAATTCGAATTTGGTAAAAATCGAAAAATTTTCAAAAAAATTCGAGAGATGTATTTTAATTTTACAATTTAGAGAGAAATGTAGAAAGTTTCTATCTGCTGACACTACTCAAATAAGTCGAAAACCGTGATTGTTTTGAAAATCACTCCTCGTTGAGGTCTCTTAGGGATGCAACAGTTTGCTTTGGACCAGAGGTTTAATTTTTTTTTAGAAATCCTGGACTGAAAATGATATGTTTTTTTGTGATCCAATTCAGTCTAATGTGCCATACCACTTAACTTGACCAATTTTTCATAAATTATTCACTTATAAATATGTCGAAAACAATACAATCATAATTGTGACTTTTTTAAAACGAATTTTCATTCTTATCAACTGAAATATTTTCAGACATTTCAGACAATTGAAGTTTTCAATCTCGATTTCAAAATAATTTTCAGGATCAGTTTTAAAAAAAAAATATATAGGTAATTCATTTGTTTCTACTTTTCGAATGGACATTAAAACACACCAAAAACTAATTTCTCCTGTCTTTCTGAAAAGGAGGCACCTACATGTGAAATATTTACGCCAACAATTTTGTTGGATATGAATAGCTATATCTACTTACCAATTGAGCATTTTTTTAAATTAAAAGGTGGTAATTCTTCGCCCATCTCATTCCTTACCACAACTTGAAATCTTTTCCTAATAACGAATGCCTTCCCATCGGATATCTCGTCTTTCTTTAATTTCCAAAACAATATCTTTCAACAAAAACCAGATTCGCTTTCGTTGAAAAACTCGAGCTGGAAAAAGTTGACACTGTGCGTTTTTACAAACCACGTAGACCTACGGGTACCATAAATCAGAATTCATTTCCGGTATTACAACGTCGCCGTATATACCTACATCTTGACTAGGCGCTTAATTCGGTAGGGTTGAAGGCGAAGAAGTCAGATAGAATTAGATTTAAGAGACAAGTTCCGGACATCGGTGAGGGTGACGGATTAGCGTTGTGTTATTCAGGCGAATGGGGTTAATGGCTTCAGTGAGGGAATGCTCTAATGGTTCACTGGTCAGAGGAGGGCCGGTAATGGATTCACTGACTAGCCACCAGTCGAATAGACTCATTCATCATCCTTATACAAGTTGCCTTTTCCTACTGTACTGAGCAGGGTCGGGTCGCGCGTACACATTTTATACGCCTTTAGCCAAATCTTCTTTTTCGTCTGCGAAATTTTCAAAGTAATGAGAAAAAATGACCAATATAGGTAACAAACGAGATTCGAGGTTTCACTTCGAACGAATTTTCGGTACCTATGAATGAATTGATGTACATGTAGGTATCTAGTTTAACTTTTCGTCTATTTTTCTCGTTGGTGGATGTTTGATATTGAGCTTTGAGCTATTGCTGGTATTTGATGGTTTCAAAAAATACCCCAAGAAAATTTTTCTATCAAATCTTTATTTCAAATTTCCAGACATCAAATTTTAGCTGTTTTGATGAAATTGTGCAACGAAAAAATGTCGTGAAAAAATTACATCTTAATTTGTCTTTTTTTCCAATTACTATTTTAGATGTAGATAATTGTATTTTACTACATCAAACAGAATCTGAATTTTCATCGATTTCTCGATGAATTAATGCAATTAGATTTCTGATTTGATGTAATTTAATGAAATATGAAATCAGATTAGGACGTTTTTCAGATCTAATCATATCTGAAAATTTCCCATCGAGAAAACAAGAATTCTACAATGAAAATTGCATACTTACATTAAACGAATTATTTTCCCCTTCTTCGGTAATTTTTAAGAGGATAGAAGTTTCCACCGCATCATTTTATTCTACTTTTATGATCTCATTATCAACAAAACACCCCAGACGCGGATTGAAAATTTATACAAAACTAAAGCACAGTAATTTCAACGAAACGATTTTACTCTTTTTCATCAGGCTGAGTTTCTCGGGTTGTAATTAAAATTCGAGTAAACGAAAGTATCATTTTAATATCCCCTCTCGCTATTTTCCTTCGGTCGTTCGACTGTTTGAAAGTTTCATTGAAGCGTGCTATTTTTTAAGCACACCATACAAGGTAACGTTCATTAATCGCTTTATGAATCTTCTATTAACGTTTCCTTTTGATGTGGAATTAAAATTCGACGCAGTCGCGAATATTTTTTTCGCAGATGTAATAAACCTAAGAACTGTAAGTTTACACAGAGGGAGCAAAAAAAAAAAGAGTCGAAAATTACGCCAAATACCTACTTCAACTGCCAACTTTGAATAAGTCGAATAGTCTCGGCACGCTTTTGATATATTTTCGAACTAACGGCGCGCAAAAGGAAGAGAAAAAACGTTAAACAATTTTAAAATTCATTCGAACTCTCGGGGAAAATAGTTAGTTACGTTTAAAACGAGACGTATAATATTTCTCGCAATTTACCCAACAGTCGAAAGACATATTATCTTTGCTTCGTTAGTTTCAAAGCGCCAAGAAAATTACTAAAAACAAACTAATCGTTGAACGAACAACCAAAAGAATCATTTGCTGGTTATAATTAGGCTGAAAGTCATTAATATTTCATTAATTTTAATAACCGTTTCTCACATTTACACTTTATATAAGAAGTTGCACGAGAAAATAGGGGGAGGTACCGAAAAATATAAAAGGAACAGCGTAAGAGAATCTTCTCTTTCACTCTGACAACTTTTAAAACTAATTTCCGTACATATTTTCAAGTTTTTCTCTCCAAAAATCGTTGAATGAAGTAAACTTGTGAAAGTTTTTAAAAGTTTATTTTAAAAATAAGCTCTCCGTTGAATGTAATAAAAGTCTGCAAAAACGTTAAAGTTTTTACTTTTGTGATAAAAAACTTTCAACTTTAATAAAATTTTCAGATAGCAGCTTGTTACTGCAATAATCAAATGATTTCATTTCCGTATCTTTCCTCTACGTTTTGGTTACATTTTTGTAGGAAAAAAAAATTCAATACAATTCTTTATCCCATATACACATTAAGTGAATAAATTTTATAAATTTTTCTCGGCGGATTTTTCTTCATCTTATGTACTTTTTTTCCCCCTAAGAAGTAAATTATACGTTTGCTTTTTGATATCAAAGTGAACTGTATGTAGTATAACTTTATAATGTACACATTACACACACATATAGATCGATAATAAAATTTCATCGTAATTGCATCCCCTCAGCGAGAAATCTGATTTGTCATTAAGACGATAAAACTTTTATACGATTGTTGTTCGCAGATTCTCAGTAAGTTTGCTCGACTATAAGCGTTGAAAACTGTATGGCAAGTTTCACATATCTCGTATTTATGCATAAATAAAATGGTAGCTTGGAGGTAGGTACGCAAATTTCCAGACACCGAGGGCAATAAAAGACGCTGCAAGAAGCTTGACAAACGACAATTGTTATTTGAAGAGTGTAACCAAGAAAGAAGTCATTTTAGCCAATAAAAACTTCCAAAGAAGATGTAATAAGTCGAATTATAAGCAATTTCGAACATCCAACACTATCTACTATTTCTTAGGTATTCCCTAGACGACCACCCTTCAACTGGAGTCTCCTCTGGTTTGATAATAGTACGTGTATCAACTTAACATATCACGAATTTATTTTTTAATTTGGTAGATATTATTTAAAAAACTGGCAGGATGCTTTCGAAAGCGCATATATTTTCCTTTACCTAAACCGAAATATTAAGGATCACGCTAGTGATCCCACCCCGCCCCATTAAAGACAGCATCGTAAAACGTAAACATCATGTTAAACTAGCGTGACCTTATATTCTCTAATGACCATAGACGCGTTTTTCGAGTTTTCAATTTCTTTTTTTTCCAGAAAGTATTCGTTGAATTAAAAAACAACCATGGTGAAAGTTTCTTATTTTTTGAGTTCTTTCTAAAAAAAAAAAAAAAACAGAAACGAACGCTGTAGACAATGTAGTCGATGAGTTTCAGAACCCTTGATCCCCGTTTTTTTCTCTGTTTTCACTAAACTTGGACAAATGGTTCATCACGGCTGGAGAATAGACATTTCGTTCAAATTTTATGAAATTTAGGAATAGGGGTCTACTCGTTGGTCCAGGTAATTTGTCGGGGTGAAACGACTGTCTAGATTGTTCGGTGGTTTTTTTTTTCGCTCTCAGGAAGAACGACTGGACGATTTCTGATTTCTGCCCATGCGGTGCACTATTTTCATACACACATCTCAATTTTTAGAATTTTTTTTGAAGTCCGTTTTCGTCGCTTTTAACCAGTATAAAATTTTTTCAACGTTTTTTCCAACTCCCAATTCCCAAATTTCAAATTTTTTATAAAATTTGTTTCCAGTATAAAATTTTTTCAACGTTTTTTCCAACTCCCAATTCCCAAATCTCAAATTTTTTATAAAATTTGTTTCAACTGCCAATTTTTTTCTAAAATATTCCGACCAAAGTGTTTTTCTAAAATTTGTTTCCACTCAAATTTCTTTTTAAAAATAGTAACTCCAAATTTTTCTTACGATATGTTCATTTTTTTTGAACTCAAATTTTTTTCGAACGATTTTTCAATTTCAACATGATTTTTTCTTTTTTCAATTTTTTTCAATTTGATCAAATTTTTCTCAAAATTTTCATCAGCTCCAAATTTATTTTAAAATTGTTTCCAGCTTCAATTTTTTTCGACAAAATCTTTTTATCCACTCTCAATTTTAATCTAAACATTTTTTCAACTCAATTTTCTTTTTAATTTGATAGTCGCCGAATAAATTTTATTACTTACTACCTATTTTAATCGATCAGATATAGTCGATTAAACACTGAAAAAAATAAAAAAATGAAAAAAATGGTGGGCGGACACAGTACTCACATTGGCTTGGTTATATGTAGCCTCGATTTTAAAGTTGTGTCCGCCCACCATTTTTTTCATTTTTTTTTTCAGTGTTTATCAAAACAGCTGGTTAAATTGTTGGTGAAATGGAGAAAATTTTCAAGATGGATTTCGCAGAAAAGGCAGGAAGTTTTCCTAAGCGGAGATTTCCATTTTTATATGTATCATAACATTTTATTAATACCAAAATAATTTCAAGCCCTCAGGGCCGGGGAACTACTAATTCTTTGGTGAAGAATTTTTTGCGGATGATTGACTTTTCATCTTGATATTTGATTGAGTACCAGTTATTCGAACTTCGACTTGAAAAAGAAATGATAATAAAAACAAAAAAACGTTGTTAAAATCAGAACAGAAAAATATTTATTTTTTTTAAAAAACTGAAACAGAAAACGATTTAATAAAAACAAAAAAACGTTGTTGAAATCGAAACAGAAAAATATTTAATTTTTTTTTAAAAGAAAGCGATTTTTTCGTTTTTGAAACTCCGAATTTTAGTACCTACGAATAAAATTGCGGATAACTCATTTATACGAGTACTTAACAAACATTTTTTGTTTTAAATTAGGGCGGAATTTACCATTTTATCATAACATTTTCTTACCCAAATATTTTTCGGGATTAATGAATTTAGCACCATTCATTCGTAGATGATAAATTGAAATCTGAACACTGATGACCAACTCTCAGTTGATAAGGTCACGGCGGGTAAAATAATTCTATTATGACCCTCAAATGAAAAATCTTTGTCAACACAATTGCAATGTAGAAGTGAAAAAAGTTTTAAGTATTTATACGTTGCCATGAATTTTTCAAATTAGGTACACCTACCAAGTTAATCTAGCTTCTGTACGTATTACGTAGGGGTAGGTATGTGTACAAGAAGCCGGAGGCTTTTCTTTTTCGCTTCACTTAAGCGTGTATTTTCAACATAGAAAAATGTAATAAGATACGGTCACACTCGTTTCGGTTACAAAATAAAAGTCAAGTTTGTTGACCAGTGTTATTAAACTGCAATACGTTTGTTCGTGACATTTCTGAATGAGCTTTTTATTTACTTTAACATTGATTAAAAGAACTTAAGTACACATGGAATAACGTTTCGTACCGCAAATCCGCCTATAGCATACAAACGAAGCGTTGATATTGAATTTTTTTCCACCATTTTTTTTCTTCTCATTTTTACAATAGCGAAATAATCTATTTATTGCGCATGAAAGCGTATCTGGAGGAAATTATGGAATAGAAAAGACAGAATTTTGTTGATAAATATGTGGGTTATACCTATACGTGCTCTCGGGTTAGATAAAAATAAGTATTTTTCTATTTCTAGTTTTGTTTGCGAAAAAAACCCTATGATACGATTTTTACCAAGCGTCTACATCGCGATAGGATAGGTAAAAAAATCTTGGATTTTGACGAAAATTGAAGAGATAGTAAAAATTTCCGTATATTATTCGAGACCGTTCCCATGGCTTCAAGGAAGAAGGGGCAACAGACCTCAAAGTAGGATATTTTTCAAAAAAATAACTGTTTTTTGCCTGTTCAGGTGATGCTTGATGCTATCTGCTGCAAACTCAATTCCCTTCCTCAAACATTTTAAAATTGAGATATTTTTTTATTTAGGTACCGTGGAAAATTTTTTACCTCGCGAACTTTTTTGAAGCAGTCCTGCCAACTGTATTATTTTAGATTTATGCAATTTTTACAGTATTTTAGTTGGCAGCACTGACTGAAAAATTTAAAAATCGATTCAAGTTATTATACTTTCAGACCGAAAAATTGTCCTTCTTAGTACTTTTCATGTCATGAAAATGAAAAATTTTTATGAAAATTGTGTAAATCAAAATGCAGTTTTCAGTTCTGATGGAAAAATGCTGTCAAAAATAATTCTAGATGATCTTAAAATTTCTTAATGCCGAACGACGTTAAAGCACTGAGGCATTACTTCTCAAACAAGAACATTTTTAGAGAAAATTACCGGTATAATATTGAGTTTTTTTTTTTTTTATTGCAAAACCTCTATAATTTAATTTCAGAGATTTAGATCATTTTTTCATTCATAAGTGTTATTCTCCCTCCTTTCTCGTCCTGAAAATTGAAATCAAACGAAGGTCATGAATCGAAAATTTGACTTTTTACGAAAGTGATAAAAAACTGTGTTACTTATGATTTTTCAATTTTTTGTAAAATGTAACGATTTTGATATGCTTTTGTCGTGTTCAGGATGTATTTTTAAATTATTTTGTTTCGAAATACAGATTTTTAATTTGGCGTAACTCCAAAAATTTTCTGTGTTTAAGTGTTGAAGGTCGTAACTCCACTATAAAAATTAAAAACAGGTATTTTGTAAAAATAATAGTTGAAAATTCATTCTCAACACTAAAAAAGCATAGTAAAATCAACTCCTCTTTTACGAAATTCAAAAATTTCAAGTACATAATACATTTTTTTCTCCCATGTAAAAAGTAAAGTTTTGGAATTTAAAATCCTGAATACCTGTAAAATTTAGAATGAAATTTATTTACATTTCTTCTGAGGTCATCTTATCGATGTATTTTGACAAAGCAGAGTTATTCAAAACCGAAAATGAGCTTACTTTATTAAAGCTCGCATCGCCGGAGGCCGGAACTGTCGAATTTGAAACTGGTATATTAGGAGGAATATAAGCGGGAACGCCATGTCTATCTTCAGTCATACGTGGTTGAATGTTATAAGATACAGATCCAGTGACAGCATCAACTCCAGTATCCACATTATAGATATTTATCTGGGTTTCGAACGTATTTTTTTTATCGACTGAGGCACTAATTTACATTGCTCGAATAGTATGTTTTTTACTGTAGTGACATATGGTTTGTAAATCGCCGAGCAAAAGTTACATTTTTTTGATTTTTTACTTGATTCTTCGTCACCTCCACTGTCGATGTCGGAGAAAAATTTCCATGATATTGCTAAAGGTTTGCTACCTTTTTTCTTAACACACCGACGTTTCACTCGACCAGACATTTCTAGTAATTCTTATAAATTATAGTATGAAACATTAAAAACGAGCAAAAATAATATTTCCATCCCAATTATTCCAAAATTTTATTGTATTTGTTGAAAATGCTAAACTTGAAATCGTTATTACTGGATGCGTATTTTGAAATATCACTCGATTTTTATTTCAGTGCGCATATTTGAGAATGTTTGAAATTCTCAATTGAGTTTATGCGCGCAAATATGCGGACCGTGCGTATGCTCAATGCCATCATCCATCACTATTATAGTATACTATAATTGCAGTATTAGCATCATCTTATTTCTTATGGAAGTAAGTCATGTGACTCACGAATGACTTACGATTATAATATATGAGACATATTCTTTCATGTTCTTTCCGTCTTTGTACACTTCCAAAAGCAGTAGGGCCAGGGGGGGGGGGTCTTTCGGACATACGTGACATATGAATCGCTTACTGTAAGCGAATTTGAAAATTGGTTATAATGATTGAATGAAATTTCAATACTTGTATTACCAACCTATAATCTATCTGCGGTGTTTCTGCAATTCAAACAGTTTCAAGTCCACTCCTGACTGAACGGGTGACTTTTTGGACACTACCGCTCGCGCTGTCACCTTTGTCGGTGTTGTTACTGACTTGAACGAATATTTCTTTCCCTCAGTTTTGGTTTCCAGTTGTACATTGTAGATGATTTGAAGTTTTTTGGGGACGATGTCTCTAAAAACGACCTTGATCTTAAATGGAAACCCAGAATATCCATCCTCTTTGGTTAAAATCTCTTTGTCAATTGCAAACGCTGTAACACAATCACACAACGTTTATTAAGTTTGAGGCGCAGAGTAAAGCAGTTCTCCATTCCTCTCTTATGCGATAATTAATATGCCAAACACTTACTTCGGATCGGATTATTGAATGTTTCATGGAGGTAGAATGTTATACTTATAACATTCTCCTTAATGTTGGCATTGAAAATTGAATAAATTAATTATAATTAAATAAGGTAAAAAAATCCAAAAAATAAACTTCAAGAAAAATAAATATAAAATAAAATAATAAAAATTTAATAAATTAAATTTTACTAAAAAAATATTATTTTTAAATAAAAGCTTTAAAAAATCTCTGATAAATTGAATAAAACCTAAAATTAAAATTTTATTAGGACCTAATCGATCTTTACTTTCCATGTGTAAGGGAGCTCCTCTTGATCATTTTTCTTGCACATATATGTAACTGTAATATCACCTTTGAAGAACTGTATTTATAGCTGGTTGGGTTCACCCTCCACCACCTGACAAGTTCCTAACCATTTCGGTCTTACCTTGTCTCGCAACAGCTGGCCACGGGTTCGTTCTACGCTAGTCGCCGGCGGATTACCGAAGTAGACGGCTTTGGGCGCACCTTACTTTGCTCCTCATTCTATCTCA
Source organism: Pseudococcus jackbeardsleyi (assembly GCA_038380155.1). NCBI lineage: Eukaryota > Metazoa > Arthropoda > Insecta > Hemiptera > Pseudococcidae > Pseudococcus > Pseudococcus jackbeardsleyi. The sequence continues at coordinate 45,554,931 of CM076239.1, forward strand.
AATGGTACCTCGCTTCCTCAAGGCACCACAGTGCTTTGAGTGCAGGCAGAGCCGGACATGCCACGACCCTCAATGTCCCAGAGGGCACCAACGAGTTGAGCAATGCCTGTGCAGCGGCTTCGGCGATCCCCTGGTTGCCTCAACCAGGAGTGGGTTCTCCAGTTGCAGCATTGCGCGAGTCCACCACCTGAGGTGTATTGAGGGTACTCTCTCCGCTCTCACTGGCACTTATGCCAGGCGATCAAAGCGACAGCGGTGGTAGTACCCCACTACTCTAAATGTGGTCGAGCTTTCCCCAGAGAAGGTCACTCCAGAGTCCTCACGGCCCTTCCTCAGACGAGTTCTGGATGAACTCCCTAGCCGCCAACTGCTGCACCATTTTGAGAGTATGAGCATAGGTTCTTCTAGCTGACTTCATTGCAGCAAGCAGTCTCTTGCGGACAAGAGGGTCACCTTCCCTCTGATAGTGAAAGGTTGGTCAGTTCTGTGTTCCACCAAGCTAAGTAAGTAAACTTGATCCAGCTGTGCATGAGGATTGCTCCTCTAACAGCCAATTGTAACGCCTCTTTTATAGAAGCTGCTGCCTCCTCAACATTGAAGCCTTCCAACGTCATAGTAAAGTCAGTCCCAGTTGTTAACCTGTCGCACGCGCGCAGGTTACCGCAGAACGCATCCCAGTCCGCCTTTTTAAGGTTATACCATCGAGGTTTTCCCCTTTTATGCCAAGGACCCTGCCTGTGAGTTCCGGACACCTGGAACGTTATCAAGCTATGATCGGAGCTTATAACACACAACACTAACCAGTAAGAGACTCAGTCGCTGAGCACAGAGGAACTGAGCATCAAGTCGATGTTATGACCATCTCTATGTGTTGGCTTGCTGCCAGGCCTATTACAAATATCCAGACTGGCTTCCTCAAGAAATTCCTCAACAGCCACGCCTCTCTAACATGTCTCACCCTCATACCATAGGGGAGAGCGCGCGTTTACGTCAGCATTGATCACGAACCCCCATCCAAAATTGGACAAAATCACTTCCCTTGGGGAGCCTAGAAATGGCTCCATTGACAAGCTGTGCTGACAGTACAGGCTTACCACAATCCTCCACTGAGCCCAGTTTCAACCCCACCACTACCAGATGGGAGCTTACGTGGATACTTACAACATCCATGTGGAGATTTGTTACCAGGATTGCCAACCAGACTCAATCCCCTCCAACCAATCATGAATTAATCACACCCCAGATAGTGGGAAGCCCAGAACTCGACTGCCACCAGAGTAGGGCTCCTGCAAAAGCACAACGTCCAAACCCCGATCAGCAATCTCACACCTCAGCTTGGCGGGAACGAGCCTGTCATTGTGACAATTCAATTGACCAATTCACAGCTTATCCATCTTGCTCACCAGCTACACCACCCCAAGGAGAGTAAACCATGCATTCGACAGTCCCCTGCTTTGCGATCCCGACCACCCGGCAGTCTTTGGAACCAACCTGGTGGTCGCTGCTCCACTTTGCGCCTTTGCACAAGACACACACAGGCTTCTGGGCCTTTTTCCCGCATAAAGCAAGGTCATGGCCCTCCGCACCACAGTGCCTGCATGTTGTCGTGGTGTGAGGGCAGTTTTGCACCGCATGTCCGACCCATAGGCACCAGGCTCATTGGGAAACCAGGATGTAATCTGCGACCAACACTAGCGCCAACTGAAGTATAGGCATCGCTTGCTTAGCAGTGTGGTGCGCACTCGCGGGGAGACTACCACTACCCAGTCAACGTTATTACACCCTTCAGTCAAACCCTGGCTGTGTAGTAGCTTGAAGTCTTGAGACGACAGGCTATCTTCACCCTTGAAAGCCTCTAGACGTCAAGAGACTTCGGTCTCGTAGAAACGAAAACAATTCTTTATCGTACACATTGGATATAAAAACAAGGTATTGTACCTGATAATCATCAGGCAATTTTGCTGGAATACAGAACACATAATGAAAGTATAATTGTATTCCTCGGTACCCAACCACGTAAATTTCACAACAAACATACTGTTTAATTTTATCTCCTCCCCATCTACCACCCTGAGAAAAGAATCAAGTTCTGACCAAACACGGAACTTACAACATCACCCTCAGTCAAAATCTCTGGGATGTCGTAGATTTTTATCTGTGGTAAGTGGGCCTTGTGGGTGGTCCGCACGGAGTCCAACATCCGTGAGAGTTGGCAGCGCAAGCAGTTCAACCAGAGCGCCCCTCGGTGTGCTATAGACGTTCACTACGCAGAGGCCCTCCTTCCTTGGATCTACACATCTTTCCAAGGCAGTCCTCACTGCAGGAGGCTCCATTTTACTGTCAACCGACACCAGCCTGAGAGTTTTAAGACTGCTGGCGCGCTTCAAGGTTTCGCATTCACCAATCAGCCGATCATTGTGAGCTGCCAACGCGTCGACGACCTCAGCAATGGACCACAAAATACTTTCCAGAGCCGCCTTTTTTGCGGCACTCATGGATTTCTTGAGCGCACACATCGCTTCAGCAAAGGCCGCCTCGCGCTGACGGGCAAGGCCGCGGAGGATGACATAGTCTTCATCCCGCAATTCGCCTCTATTCAGGGCCTTGGTGGCCCCTGCAACGGAACTCCCTTCCAATTCGCCAATGGAGAAGTCTTCAAGTACACCGTCGCCGGTCTTAGTCGGTCTTCCGGGACTCTCGTTCCCCGCTGCCCAGCCAGAACCACGTGGAGGATGGAAGGGAGGACCATTGCTACCAGTTAGATTCCTCGCCTGTTCAACCGCTTTTCTTTCGGTGTCCATAAGCTTCTTTCTCAAGAGTAAGCGTTTTATATTCAACTCTACCAGTGCGACCCGCGACTTCGTATCCACCTCCCTCCCCTGTTCGGCCTGGTAACATCCAAAAGGAATTAAATCCTGAAGTGGCATCGCCGCCCTGCAGATGGGACAATTTCGGTTTCTCGAAAGCCAACGTGATATGCAGCCATGATGGAACACATGGCTGCATACCGTTGACATCCGAGTCTCCGTTGTCCCATTTTGGGGGGATGCCACATAGATATTGTTAAAACAAATATCGCACCCAACACAGGACCGAAGAGGGTGGAGGGAGCAGGGACGTCATCGGCTGTGCAATTGGCTGGCCTGGTGTCCGTGGGAGCCTGGCTTTCAATCAACAGCGTGTCAGGGTTATTGGGCTGCGGATGTTTGCCACCCTGTCCTGAACTGAACCCGGAATTATCCTCCATAGAGGCAGTCCCTGGGAACAGATGACTAGTGAGATAGACCGAGGTCTATACCGCGCGTTAGCGGGGTGCTTAGGCTCACAACGCGCGCAATTCGTATAGCCCTGCCTAAGGCGCACCCTTTCCAGCAAAAGTTATCCTCCGGACAAAATTACGGATGGCTGGCTCTACTGTCGAATCGCGGGGAATCATGATTGAATTGTAATTAAAATCAAAAATTGTAGATTTAAATTAAAATTTTTAATTTTAAACGAAAACATTTTGAATAAAAGAAACACATAAATTTATCACAGAATTTTTTTTAAATTAGCTGAAAAAAGTTTCTACAGCTCGAATTTGACGTGGTTTTACTGGGGGGCGGGAATACCTGAAAGGAAATATAAATTATTACAAATTTTGTGAACGTGAAATGTCCTTCCGAACTTCCAACTTACATCGGTTGTATTTACTATCTCCAAGCTGAGATCTACGAATAGTCGGGCTGGATATGTTATTAGTCCAGTCGCTGATTGTCTCATTTGTTCTCGATGCATTCGCTGAAGATTCTTAAATTCTCGATTCATATAGGCATATCCCCACTGTATGTCTCCATTGGGTTTATTGTGGATGAAGTGTTGATACGCCAAGTCGATAGGACAGAAATCGATGAGTACGTAATGTGGGACGACTTTGGAACATCTCATTACATATTTCGTAGTACGAGTATATTATTCCAACATGATTGCGTTCGTTAATTGGCTGCCGGTGTAGCTCGAGGTGACCCTTCAAGGCTTCAGGTGTCTGTTGTGGAGGAAAAAATCTCCACAGACAGAGCATCTTCAAGGACGCCTGAATTCAACATGAATTAATGAGTCATTATGTAACCGTTACCCGTTACCCTTCCTTTGCAAAAAGTTTCGTATTCACCTTCCTCTATCCAACCCCGCCTGTTGCTCCTGCACCGCATTAACTTCGTTCGCGTGTAGTGACCGGATGTGCAAGTTCAATAGAGCTCGCGACGTAAAATGCTGCCTGCATTGGTTTTTCGATTATCGAGTAAGGCATTGTTGGATAATATTTTTTAATGCAATAATCGAGAAGTCAGATCACCTAATCGAAGTTGTACTAAACGTACCTATTCGTATTGTAGTGACCTAAATGGAGAGGAGGCATTATCGCATAGCTCAGTATTTTGATTTGATGTCGACAACTAAAAATACATTTTCCAAAATAGCCTTCACACAAATTTAAGCAAAATTCAAAGAGAATCACTTTTTATACAAATTGTGGGCATCATATGCAACTTTGAAAATAGATAACATTTTGCAAAACAATTCATTTATTTTCCGAGAAACAATCCTCCATAGTTACAGAAGGTCGTTCACTATTTGGAACATCTCATAATTTTGATTTTTCTATAAAAGTGCATTTATCCTTTTACTCTTTTCCGCTTCCCAAAAGGAATCTAAAAAGCCAACTAAGAACACCCTATATTGTTAACATCGAAACGCTTGCGATGTTTTTTTTTTCCTATTTTGCGGTGGTAAAATACTCTTATCTGCAATTCGAAACACGTACTTATTCGTTGAACCCTCTTGCGTTTTGGATCCCTGTTCAAATTTTGATCCGGATTGGAACCCCACGCTCACATTTCATCTCTTGTATACCCCTAATGATAGATGTTTTGTCCACACCATGCAGCTTGTAGGCATAATTCGTTACTGTTTCACTTTACTATGTAGGTATCTCAACACTTCGGGCGAAGAAATGCTTTTTACGATACTTACGCAGTAATCGAGTCATTTCATTTTATGTAGTTTGTGAGTTTCCAATGAAAAAATTTCTGTATTTTAGCAGCGATGTCAAATTGAAAAGTTGAATATTAGCAAATGAAGAACCATTTTTTTAAAAAACTATGATAAAAGAAACTAAATATAAAAAATAATTGCACAGCCTTTAATTACAGAGGATAAAATTTCCTAACTGGTACAAGTGGTTAGTTTTTTCTGGGAGCAATAGTTTCCAAAATATTTTCAAGTAAAATTGAACATTGGTGGAGAAAATTGAGGGAAAAATGAAATCAAATTTTATTTTTCTCAATTTCGTCCTCTCCGGATTCATGAAATCAACTCACAAACTCCCTCAAACAAGTAAAAATTATCTGTAAATGAAAACCTATGTAGGTTCCGAATTTAGCCTATTTTTCTTCCATTTGATCCAAAAAAAAACTCATCGTAATTGAAACGAGCGAGTTACCAGAATAAGTACCTAATACGAGATTGAAAATTCGGCTCTTTGTAGACCAGATTACTCGACCGGATTCAGCATCTTTTTTTCATTTTCGAGCAATATCGCGAGAATTGTTTTTTTTCTCCTTTCCCGAGACTCTAAATTTACCTCCCTACGCATCTTTGGAACTATAAAATCAAATTTTCACAAACCTTTAGTACGTAATGCTTACTCACACGTAGAGTAATCGGGGCGGCGAAGTATGTACGTTGAATTATTTAAAACGCGCGCTGTAATTCGATAAGACGCTTTGGAATGTTTTTCATTGCCATCTGTCAAGAGTTGGCGTTAAACTTTCAACTTACCATTTATAGAATACATTACAATAAGGAAGCTTTTTCCTTATACGAATGTCAACTCAAATACTGTTTCGATTTTTTCGTCCTCTTTCATTCATTTACGCAATTTGATGCTGATATGCATATTGGTTGCTTTTCCTCTGCTGCGGATCGTGAAAAATCAATTCAAGAGACAGGAATTGAACAATAATCCTTATTAACTTCACCCCCTTGATAAATCTAAATATGCTTAGTCTCGTTAATTTGAACTTGATCAAAGTGAATTTCATCTATGACCGAGCTTTCTTATTCTTGTTTACTCTCATTCTGTGTAATATTGGCAAACGTCTGTTAATTTAGTTACCCTTGTTGACACGGATATTTCTCCTCGCAATGCTGCAAGATTATAAAGTGTTACTGTCATTTACTCACTTCTTGTCACCCTCGCGTAACAGATGTTCACGATTAATTGGACAAAGCTGATGCCACGGTTTTCATTTCAATGTTACTTTCAGTTACACGGATATTGCGCATTTTGCACGAATCGCTCGTATGTATGATGGCAAAATCCTGGCCGCAGTACTTCCATTCTAGCACATTTCAAAAGCATAAACAAGATTATCTCAATATTTCACTTCAGCTTTTACAGTAAACAAGAAATTAATTTCCTTGATGGTGAACGAAATTAAACAAATTGTTCGTATTTTGTAATAAGAAAAATCGCCCAAAATTACCGAATATTTTCAACGAAGTAAATACCTTGAGACGTAAAATCTCTCAAATCTACCTCAAAACGCAACAAGAGTATGAAGGTGTAGGTATTACATACCTTGATATTTGTCATAAAAAGTAATTTATTAATTGCATTTTGTTAGGAGATGCTGAATGTTCAGTTCACCCAACCGCGAGAAAAGTAAACAAGCAAAACTTATATAATTTCTGGGAAAGCCTTCGGGGACACACGTAAAACGAATATGGTAGATTGCTTATTCTATTATTTTCAAATACTTACTTTTATTCTTAGAGGGAAAATGAGAAAAAAAAAATTCAATAATACCGGAAAAATTTCAAAGTACACAATTCAATGTTTACTCAACGAGAAACGTAAATTCAAACTCGAAATAAAAACAACCAATCTGAATTTACTCACAAAGCTTATAGAAATTGAACGTCTAAATTCAATTTCTGGTTAATTTTTAAATAACAGTTTTGTTCGTTAAGTAATAGAAGAAAAACAGCCGCGGAGGATGGAAAAAAGGGAGACGTTTTCCCTTCGGAATTTCGTATAAAACAATAGTTGGGTATATGCCGGTAAGCTTCTTGAAAAGTAATATTTCCATCTTTGTTTTTATGGAAAGTAATTCGTCAGTTAGGATAAAGTAACAAAATAATAGCAATTCACTAGTGACTGCGATGAAGGAAAATTGGGAAAAAAAGATATAGGTATTTAACAATTTGCAAAACCCAAAATTCTAGAGATGCACTAATTAAATGTCATGCTGATTTTTCATTTTTTTAAACTAATGACTAAATCTACACGAAAGGGCTTCAGGCACGAAATTGAAAATACACTACTAACAACTGATTCGATCTTCACTTCTTTTCCCCTTGGTTGGTAAGCAATTTTGAATTTTTTTCTATGAATTTTTTTTCTTATGTACGCTTGTTTAGAAATTTTTGAAGTACAAAATGTTTCCCATTTTTTTTTTCAAAAGACAAGACTTTAATCTTTTTTCGTTGAGGTCTAAATTATTCAAGTCCGAGTCCCAAATTCAAATTTTCTACTCAATTTTGTTTCAAAAACTTCAAAATTTTTTAGTAGAGATCGAAAATTTTTTATCCAATTTTTAAGGTTTAAAATTGTTACACGTCAATTATTCAATTAAATTTCAATTTCTCATCAGAATGTTTTCATTTTCAACGTCACGACAAATCAAATTCGTACAACAGGCCCAGGTCAATTCTTCGAGGCTAAAATTTTTTCCTGACAATTTTTCAACGTCTATATTTTCCAAGTGTAAATAAATTTTGTTCCTTAATTTTTTTTCAAAATTTTAGACTTGAAGAATAGACCTGGCCCTGTTGTACGAATTTGCCGTGATGTTAAAAATATTTTGATAAAAAAATTTAACTTGAAAAATTGACTTTGAAAAATTTTTGGAAAAATTTTCAAGTTTAAACTTGAAAAGTTGTAAAAATCGAGTAGTTTTGAAATAAAATTTGAGTAAATTGAACTTGAGAAATGGACGTTGAATAAATTTTTAGGAGAAAATTTTAAACCTTTGATGAAAAAATTTTGAAGTTTTGAAAAAAGTTTTAAAATTTTGAAAAAACTGAAAAAAGTTTTGAAATTTTGAAAAAAAGGAGGAAAAAATTTTGGACTCGAAAAATTTTAAAAGAAGTAGACTTACGTACGCTCACCAACCACAGGAAAAAGAAGTGAAGAACGAATCACGTGTATTTTCAATTTCGTGCCTGAAGCCCTTTCGTGTAAATAGTCATAGTTTTTTCTTTTCTAACAAAGAGAAGAGGACTGTGGATTGCTCCATTTAATTTACCGTGAAATTTTCTACATGACTGGGCCAATTTTTTTTCTTGTGCTCATGTCTATTACTCTCAAAAAACCTTATTTTGCAACTCCCTACCTCGAAGGAAACTTTGGTCAAAAAAATTATTTTTCTTTTTATTAGTCAAGGTTTTACTTACATAGAAGCAACCAGAATTGGGCAGTCGGAACCCAGGCACAAAAATTTTGTCGATTTGTTTAAAAGTGATTCATTTAGATTGAAAATTACGACTATGAAATTTGATGGTCCAAAGTTTGCTTCAATGAGAGCTATTTGTTAGACAGCGTGGAAATCTTTTACAAAAAGCACTAGTTTTTATTCTGCTTTTTCACGTAGGACTTTCTTTATAATTGAATTAAAGTGTTGAATTTTTGGCTGATGCATACGTTACGCCTAATCCATGTAATTGCCGAATTCATGAAATCGGCAAAATTTTTGCCTAATGCATGAATTAGGCAATTGTTTGCCTAATTTATGAAATTTATAACTTCAAAACCTTCTACCATTTTTCTTATTTCAAAAATGAAAATTCAAAATATTTTAGTACAGAGAACTAACATTTAGTTACATTTCAAAAAAATTTCAACCAGCTACTTCAATTAGAAAATTTTTTTACACTGAATGAAAAATATAATGAATGAAAAATCTTCGCAGCACAAAAAATTTTCCAGTTGAAATAGCTGGTTGAAATTTTTTTTAAATGTAAGTAGCTAAATGTCATGTTTTTTGTGCTGAATGTATAATACTGAAGGTATAGTATTTCCAGGTCCGATCTCATCCGAAAGACTGAAAATTTATTTTGATTTGATAATTACGACTGTAAAAGTTCTCCGGCGAAGATTTGCTTTGAAGAAGGATATTTTTCAACACCTTTGAAACATCTTCAATCGAAGCAAAATTGCTCAACCTCATTATTCGGGTCAGCCAAATTAGTAAACTTGAAAATGATACTTCCAGGATATATCTCATTTGAGCAAGACGAAATTTATTTTGATCAAAATATCAGACTGTGAAATTAGGCTGATGGTGGTTTTCTCTGATGAAGGATATATTTCAACATCTTTGAAAACTCTTCACTCAGAGCAAAATTGCTCAACGACCATATTTGAATCGGATTTCTAATTTTCCCCCAATTTTTTTTCATTTTTGGATTTTCAAATACTTTCAGCTTCATGTTTTCCAAAATCTAAATTTCTGGCAATGAATCATCTTCAACTTTTGAAAAAAAAGTACCGAAGTACGTAACTTTTACCTCGAGTATCATCGACGCACTCAGAAATTATTTAAGAGAGGGCTGAGAATTCGAGAATAAGCAGAAGGAGGGTCAAATTTAACATTTTTCATTTTTCATTGATTTTTCACTCAAAAATCATTGATTTTTTTCAGACAAATTGGGAATTGATTGAGAAAGCAATGATTTTTGACTGAAACTATCCATGAAATTTTGAAAAATATCGTTTGAAGAGCAAAAAATGCACTTTTTACATTTCTGTGATGAAAAAATATTTTTTGCGAGCTTGAGGAGAGGGCTCAAGTCCCCTGATATCCCCTTTCGTTCGTTCCTGTTGAGTACCAACTTATTCGAATTTTGACTTTTTGATACTCCAAACCCAGTTCTAATTTATTCAGTTTGTATGCCCCATTTTGAAAAAAAAGTATAAGTTAACTCGTTCGAAGCTCGAAAAAAATTGCAATCAATTCGCCTATATTTTCATATGAATATTTCGTTGGGGAATCAATTCGCCGACAGCCTTATTTGATGGCTGTTTCCACTTCAACTGTAGTGAAGTTTCTTCGATACCTATTCGAAATTCGTCCAAAAAACGGATAAAATTAAAAAAATATGACATAACATTTCGAAAATCATTCTCACATAATAGTCGTTTTGTGCTGTGCTCTCACCGTCGATGATGTATTTAGGTATAGATAAAAATATGTAAGCCAATCGCGTATATAGCAAATTTTAGCTGGTGGAAGTTGATAATAAAAGTAATATATAGACTTTGCAAGATATTAACGTCACTTTTCAAACCGCCAGAAAGTACAGTAAGGTGTTACTAATGAAAAAACATGATGCGATAGTAGTAATAAAATAAAATAATAAATTGGAATACTCGTTCCCGATGTGCCTATACATACTGTATTATATACCTAGGTATCTTAATACTGTTCCCATTCGCTTCACCTATAAAAGATATAACCTACCGACTAAAATTGTATTTTAGATACGTGATGCCGTAAAAATGTCCAATTTAGCTAATAGTCGCATCTGTAACGGCTCCGAACATCGCCTTGTTTCCGTTTTTCTTACAAATACCCCATTTTATTTATTCAAATACTAGTCTGCCTCTTGCCTCTTTTTATTCTGGTCTCTTTCTATACCGAATACGCGATGTACCTATGGAGTATAATACTAGTTTTTTCTTTTCTTTTTAGGCGTATATGATCATGAAATAGAAATAACAAATTGGCTATTCACGACGTTGCGTCATTTATACATGAAATAACTCCATTCTTATGGCGTTATTCGTGATTTTTTTCACTTGTTTTGCCTAATTAACGCCTGCGATATGTTTAATCTTTTATTTTTATGGGCTCGTGTAAACGTCCTACGACATTTGGTGCGGATCGGCCTATTCGGCTGGAAAATTTTTATCGTCGGTTCGTAATAGATGCTAAATACGTGGGTAGATGGTTAATTAAATTTTCAAATGTAAGCTAACGTGAGTACGTTTTTGGTAAATGTGGAAATATTCGAGCAATATTTGGACAATTTTGAAATTCCATTGTTGTTTTTTTGAATTGAGCTAGAACTGCAATTACAAATGAACAAACGAACTTGGCGCGGAAATAGATATGTACATTTGCCTATCTTTATTTGAAAAGAATTGAAGTCGAAGTAATTTGAAATTTCAAAGAACCAAGAATGTTCATTTTTATCGTAGCTCTACTTGATCAGAAACAGTTTTCACTTTTCAATCATGAAAAAAATTTTTAATTTGTATTTCTCGGAAGAATTTGTTGAAATCTAAATTGGAGAATGTTCAGTAGGTCTAGGTACTAATATTTTTTTATAAATTAAATTGAACTTCGGGATACAAAATATGAGATGTCAACTTGAACAATAAATTTTACTAATATTTCAAAATATTTTCAAATAAAATGTATAAAATGTTATTTTCAAAATCGATTCATATCTTCCATAAATCATTTTTAAATAAGTATTAAATTAATGAAATTTATAATTATTATTATTTATAAAATTTAATCAATTGAAACATTTTAATTTAATCTTAATACAAAAAGAAAAAAAAAGATCATTTAAATAATATTTCTTTGAAAAATTCTATTTCTATAATTTACAATTTTTTTAAATTTTATAATTAATTGAAATAATTTGCTTTGAAAAAGCATACAAAAAAAAAAATAAAAATCATCGCCCATTGGCCTTATTCTAATATTCCGGTCCCCCCCCGCACAGTGGTCCAGGGAACCCCTCAAAACCCTCGAAATTAATTATCTAAAAAAGTTTGCAATAAAAGTTGGTGAAATGTAGTGTAGGTATGGTTTTTGGGGGCGTAGAATACGAATTTCATAATGAAAATTTGTTCCGAGTTAAGGGGGAGGGGGAGGAGAGGTCCTAAAAATTGAATTTACCCAAAATATCGTGTAGCATATCAAAATCTAGGTTTTCGAGGTCGTAGATTACGAATTTGATGATGAAATTTTTTTTTGAAACAATGGGAGGGAGTGGGGTTGCACAAATTGAAATTTACCTCGAATATCGTGTAGTATTTCGAAATCTAGGGTTTTGAGGCCGTAGATTACGAATTTGACGATGAAAACTTTTCTGAGACAATGATACGGAGGTGGAGGTACATAAATTTAAATTTGTCAAAAATTGGTAATTTTATTGGACCAAAACCATGCAAAGTACACCACCGTAAATCTAACTATATAGCTAGAAGTATGGTTTCAGATATGTAAAACATGAGTGTGATATTACTTTTTGGAAAAACTTACAGAAGTATGATTTATGAACAAAAACGTTGTTAATTTTCAAATAATTACACCCGTTGGAGTTTTTTTTTCATCATCACGGTGTGTTTGTACTTTGTACCCATATGAACACAAATATAGTACGTGAGAATTGTGAAAAAAAAGTTCAAATTGCTATTTCATTTTGTTGAATTTGTAATTTACGACTTTGAAACCCTAGATTTTGATATGCTACACGAAATTTCAAGTAAATTTCAATTTGTTCACCCCCACCCCTCCCAATTACCCCAAAAAAATTTCATCGTCAGATTCGTAATCTACGATCTTGAAAACCTAGATTTCGATATGCTACACGATATTTTGAGTAAATTCAATTTTCAGCACCTCCTTTCCCCTCCTTTACCTCAGAAAGAATTTTAATTGTCAAATTTGTATTCTATGCCCTCGAAAACCACACCTACAATATATTTCACCAAGTTTCATCTCAAATTTTTCAGATAATGAATTTCAAGTGTTTTGAAGGTCTCCTAGACCACTCTGAGCTACGTTTTCCTTTCTAGATCTTCATTCCGCAAGTTTCCGCAAAAACTAACACCACAGTCGTGTTTAGGGCATCCAACACTATCAATCTGGCCATATAGTTCATCGAACTTCGGCGAACTTTATATAGATTTGGTCCAATTTATGTTTCTATTGTTGCAAAATTATCCTCAACTTTAACTCATTTTTATGAAATTATGGCCCCTGATAGCTCAAAACCAAATATGACATTGAAAAGTACATACTTTGAGGAATATTTTTCAATATTTACTTTTATAATTACGCCATTTTAAACGCGAGTTATCGGCACATAAAGATTAACATGTGGAAGCAACTACCAGGCTATGCAGCGAACACAGTTTTCAACACGCGCTCAGAATTAAAGGAAAGGGGGTAACAAAATTTAGTTGCTTGTTTTTAGGTACTGGGTATTCAGGTTTTAATTTAGTGAAATTTTCAAATCGAATGGCGGTGATTTTTTTTTCACCATTTCAAGGGTTTTGAGGGGTCTCCTGGACCACTGTGCCCCGTGTGAGATTTCCAATCACGCATTCTTAGCATTAAAATTTTCAATAATTAGAGAACTGGCAAAAATTCAAATTTTAATAATTTGGAAAAAATTAAAAGTTGATTGAAATTAAATTTAGAGGTTATTTAGTGGCCATGCGGACTAAAAAGTCTTTTTTTTTTTGATAAAATAAGCGTTTCATATATTTTTTTTTTTTTCATACCTAAGTGAAGAAAAAAAATGGCAAAAATTTTAAAAAGCTATAAAAAGCTGATTTTTTATAGAAAAATTATGCTTTTTAGTTTAGATAGTCACTAAATAATTTCTAAAACTAATTTAAATAACATTTATTCAAAATTTTCTAAAATTTGAAAAATCTTGAATTTTTGCTAATTATTGAAAATTTTAATGCCAATCGCGATTAGAAGAAAAGAATCGATTTTGAATTTGTTTATTCTTCAAGTCTCGTCATCCAACAACTTTTGCGGGAGTATACTTTTTAAAATCGTAATGATCGCATCACTGTTTATTTTTAGACAGCATGTCTAAATTGCATTTTTAGAGACATTTCATCCAAATTGTGTGGGTTTTTTTGGTTGTTTTTTTTTTGAAAAAAAGGAAGAAAGTATTGGTATGTCCAAACTGACCTTTTGAGGATATCCATGTTGGTGTTAGTACTAAGCATGTTCATCTGGGGTTCTCTTGAATAGCAATCTCCAAATTATTTTCTATTTGTTCCCAATTTAGATCCGATGTACCAAAAATAGGTAGAGATTTGAATATTTTGTCTCGACAACATTCGCGATTGAGAGATTGAATGTTTGAAAAAATCCGATTTGAGCACGATTTCTCATAGCCGAATATTTCTAGATTTTTAGGGTTATTTTCTGATTAAATTATCATCTTTTTCGATAGAATTTTCATAATCGCAAAAATGTCCAGTTACAGTTGGAATATCTAAATAATTGAAAAAGAAACTTGATATAGCAAACCACTGAAGTAGGTGCTAGGTAGGTAAGTTTTGTGTCCCCTTTGAAATTAATATAGTATTTTTTTCGATTAAAAAAAATAACAATCGCTGGTACGCATTAGGTAGATATATTTATTAATTACGGTGGAGTAAAAAAAAGCATATCTTGGATTTTGACCAAATTTGGTGAAGTTGTTCATGTACTTTGAGTGGGAGACCTCCCAAAAAATTTTGAGCCTCCGAGGTGCAAGGGGAGGGGACCAGGAGTGCTCAATGTGCTCGTCCTTTTGAAAAAACACCGTTTTTTGTGTTTTTAATAAAATCAAAATTGTGTGAGAAGCCGTCACTGCACTTTGAAGATGCGATTTGAGTTTCTACATCTCCCTGAACCATCGCCATCCTTCTCCGATCAAAATTCAGATTGCTAACAGGGGGTTGAAAAGTTGCAGATCGCAATATTCCAATAGTATGAAATTTCCACTAGGCTGAAATTATTATTTTTTTCATCGAGTAATTGAACAAAAAAATTTTTCACCCGTTGAGAATGAATTTAGAAAAAAATTGAAAATTTTATACCAAAAATGTCTTCAAATTCAAACCATACTTCCATTGAAGGGGAGAAAAAATTGGTCCAATCACTCGACGAAAAAAATACCTAATGCATTCGAGTTTATAATATCTGAATATCCTAGTTAGCAATTGGTTGCACTGGTTCACAAAATTTTCGAAAAGGAATTTTAAATTTTCTATTTTTTGATTGAAAACAAAATTATTGCAAATTTTTTATACGGTAAAAAAATGAATTCGAAATTTATGTAAATTTCATAGTGTAACGTGTCACGATTTGTAACTGGCTGCACTGACGTACAAAATTTTCTAAAAAAATTTCGAATTATACTTCTAGTGAGTAAAAAAAATACATATGTTCAAGCGAAATGATAATCAATTCAAAATCAATATAAATTCTGTATTTTGAAATTTTACGATTCGCCGTTGGCTACACTGGTGTATGAAATTTTCATTTTTTTTTCAAATTCACTCCCACTGAGTGAAAAAAAAAATGTTTTGTTCAATTATTTGCTCGAAAAATTATCATTTTCCAAAAAACTCAGAAACATCGTTTTTTTTTTTTTTCAAAAGTAGATGCACTTTGAGCACTCTTTGTTCCCCTCCCCTTGCACCTGGGAGGCTAAAAATTTTTTTTGGAGGTCTCCCACTCAACGTAAACAACTCCACCAAATTTGGTCAAAATCCAAGATATGTTTATGTTTCTTTTTTCCACTCCGCCCTAATATTTATTCTACCTATTTGAGGCAGAAATTCCGAAATTTTCTTTTCACTACGAAATCCCAGAGTAAAATCAAAATATCTACACGCTGTAGCAAAGTTGCCGTGAAAGTGAAAATAAAAACGACTCGGTAATTGCGTACGAACATATTTACTTACATGTACAACGTCTACTACATATTCAAAGGTGTCTAATTTTCAAAGGAATGTTATGATAGAATGTGTCGCGCAGGATGTCGGAAATTCCGCCGAGATAACGTATATGTACGTTTTGCCTAGTCATATGCATATTTACGGTATGACGATGAAAACCACATCTTCATTTTGCTCCAAGTCTCACGCTGGAGTAAAAAAATCAGCTATTTGCGCATTTTTCGAATAATCTCCACCTGATTTTTTTTTTGCCCAGTCTGCGAGTAATGTTCAATACTCAAGATACAGATCGGCCTGTTACGAAGGGATGGAATGATAGTTTTACGACGAAAATGCCCTTCGATGTTTAATCATAAAAAAAAAAAAAATCGTCTCGGTTAAGCCGGCGTACAAAATACGACAAATCGTACAGAGTTAGCACCCTTATGTATAATGCGAGTAAGAAGGCGCCTATACAGTTAAATCTATTTTTCTATAAAGTGGCCATATTTATTCCTGGTACAGAGATTTTGTCGTTTTTATTGCTTTCGTTTTTACAGCTACCGCAAACCGTTTGTAAAAATGAAAAACGTTCATAAATTTTCGTCGCGCGAAGCATTTCGTCAAATTTTCTCTACTTACGAAGACGCGGCAGGACACTAAAAGGCCGTTTTTATGAAATATAACGCACATATTTCTGTTGTTTATTATAAACTATACGCGGTATAAACGTTAACTTGGCAATTTTTCCTTATATCTGCTACGAGAAAAATTCCAGTCGAGTAAAAAGGATATAGAGGTAGAGGTACATGGACCAGGGACACGAAAAGTTACGACGTTGTTCTTACATTTCGAGCAAAGGAACAATGTATTCGGAGGATATATTCGCTATATTCCTACCCTACGATGAGTTGCGCGCTTCTGGTGTCTTCTGTTCGACACATATCGGCCAAATTCGGCACCTTTCATATTGCCAGTGTTACCGTTCATTTTGCTTCAATTCCCTGCTACCATTTTAGTTGGCTTTTTCAAATACACCACGAATGTTTCCTTTTTTCGCAACATGTAGAATTATGTGTTCTTGAAGCTCTCACAAGATGTATTCGCATTCGCGATGAACTTTACGAATTTTAAATTAAGGTAGAATTTTTTTCACTTTTCCTTGCTGTTTCCTTATTGAAAATCTTAGTGTTAATTTTTTTCCCCCGCTGTATGACTTACTTAAATGCTGGAAAAAATATCGTTCGAAAGGTAAAAAATGCTTAGTCGGCGTTTTAAATTATTTTTTAATTACATTTTTTTTCGCAACCGTTTAAATGGTATTAGGTTCGCGCGTTTTGTGTAGATGAGATTTATTCGGAAAACTTATTTTTTTTGCTCAATTGGAAATGTGAAAATTGAACGAAAAAGTTTTTTCGTTGCGAAAAAAATTTAGAGAAAGTTTTAATTAAAGTTTTTTTATCGTGTATTTTTGAGAAATTTAAATTTTCCAGAAGTTATTTTACACGTTGAAATTAAATTATGAATCATTAAAATTTTCTCGTTGAAAATGTTTCGTTTATTTATTTAGAGTTCCCCTACCTCATTTTTTTGAATTGATTTGGATGGTGTTTTTTTTTTCATTTTTTGAAAAAAAATTATTATGTACTTACCTGCCTGCTAATTTTTGTACCTACCTGTGAGAGAAATTGACTGATGAATTGTTTTTTTTATCCTTAATATAAGATATTTGCATG
Source organism: Pseudococcus jackbeardsleyi (assembly GCA_038380155.1). Classification (NCBI taxonomy): domain Eukaryota; kingdom Metazoa; phylum Arthropoda; class Insecta; order Hemiptera; family Pseudococcidae; genus Pseudococcus; species Pseudococcus jackbeardsleyi. Next base: position 45,572,460 of record CM076239.1, read on the forward strand.
TTTTGCTCGCTAGAAAATTACCCTTCGCCTATTTTGCAAATATTTCCATTTCTTTTGGCTACTCAGTGCTTTTTGCTGGAAAATTATCTTTTACCTATTTTGAAAATATTTACCATTTTTTTTTGTCTATTTGGCACTTTTTACTGGATAAATTACCTAAATTTTTGTGTGTGTATTTTTTTTTTTTTTAATTGAAAACTAAATAACTCGAAATTTTATATAGCTGTTGCGTTTCGGAAATTATTCATTTTATTTTTCCAATAACTTCCATTTTATTGAAATAAAGGAAACCCTTTGGCTGTTCGTAATATGATCGGGAAAAAAATTCAAAAAATTTTTATATCTTCAAAATGGTACACGAAGGCTTGAAAATTAAATTATGCTTGTGAAAAACGCTTCTAACATAAGAACTTGTAATGTTTACTTTAAAAGAGGAAAGCCCAACACTCCAAGTTTTTTTTTGAAATTTTCTAAAAGGCCAAACAACACTTTAATGCGATGCAAATGATGTAAATTGCATTCCTTTTGATCGCAAAACTGAGCAACAGTTTCAAGAGGAACACTTGAAAATCTTCAAAAAGATGAAAAAAAAACCTCTCATCCGGGGGATTTTGTTATTACCTAGGAAAATGTATTTAAAACGCGAAAAGGCGCAGCGAAATGCATGAAGTTGAGTTTTTCAGCAAGAAAAAGGCCAGTGTTGCCTTCATTTATGTTTTAAAATTAGGATAACTCGAGGTAAAAGCTGAAAAAGGCTTTCGACTTTCTTTTTATAAATTTACTCGAAATAATTTTAATATTGAACGATTCAATATTTCGCCTTTTTTTTCCCCGCAAAAATCTTTTGAAATATCGAAACGACGCTTGAACCTGTATCGATAATGGTGCATTTGCATTTCTTTATTCGGCTTGGCGAATATGATGAAAGGATATTCATTGATGCGAGATGAGATATGCGCATGACGTTTTCATTGAGCAATGCGAATGAGACCGCCAGCCAAGAAGCGGGTTTTCATTCTAGAAGGGAACGTTTGTAAACATAGGTGATTGGTAACACTGAGCCTTTGGTTAATCATACCTCCGTTGTGTTGTAGGTTTACCCAACTCGGCAGTCTACCCGCGGAGATGTTCACGTTGGTGTCGGTGTCCAGTTCATGTTCCGGTCTCGTATTTCAAGTTTTTCGAATCGTTACGTAGAAAATGTGCGATATTCGCGGACGACCAATCGACGATTTTTATTTTTCCTAAATTCGTGTACATTTTCGGGTTTGAAAAAATTGCTCAAGTGTTCGATTTTTTTGTAACACGATCGTCATTTTTTTTTCATTTTTTATCAATTTTCGTCGACTTTTTTACGCGATTTTTTTTTTTCGTACGGCGATCGATTTGCGAGTTGTTTTTTTATTTCGCGGATATAAAATCGAGTGGTATGCGAATTCGGCAAAATTTTCACCTCGGCTGGTTATTTTCGCGCGTTGAATTTATCTGGTAATCGCCGAAAATTCGCCTTTCGCGTTGTCAAAATGTTACGGTTAATTACCTTTTTGGGGGCATTTTCGATATGTCTGGCGACGCCGCCGTCGACGCAGAGTACGACAACCCCGCAGTCGCAGACCATCACCCCGCTGCGCTACGAAGCTCCGGACGATTGCCAGTGGTGGCTGAGGGAGAGTAATTACGCTACCGGCGAAGAGGTCGCGTTGACTTGTAATCTGAGAACGATAAACAGCGAATTCGAGACGTCCAATTTCAGCGTCATACCGTCCGAGCACACGACGTCGTTGAAAATCGAATGCAACGGCGAATTGATGTCCAGGAGTTCGTTGAACGATAAAAGTTTCGCTCATTTGACTCGACTTCGCGAGCTCATCTTGGATTACTGTAAATTGGGAAAATGGCCTTCCGGCACCCTGGTCGGATTACGAGATTTACGTAATTTAACCATCCGTACCCATAATATGGATTGGCCAACCATAAGTTTGGATCTATCGCCTGATAGCTTTTTGCCAGTCAAGCAGCTCGAACGGCTGGACATCAGCACCAATAATATTTGGTCCTTCAGCGAGAATATATTTTGCCCTTTGACGAATCTGGTCAGTTTGAATGTGAGCGAGAATCGATTGCAAGACGTAGGCGATCTCGGATTTCGCGAAAAATTATCCACTGCTCAGGCATTGCAATTCCAGGAAGACGAGCCGGCCGATGAGAAATCAGGATCTGTGCCAGCCGCTGCCTCGGCTGCGGTCGGGTGTAATTTGAATATACGTATCGTCGACGCTTCCTTTAATCATTTCGTACTTCTGCCGAGTAACGGGTTCAGCGTATTGAAGCAGCTGCAGGAGTTACGAGTGCACGATAATGAAATCTCGATGGTGGCGGACAAAGCGCTGGGAGGATTGAAGAATTTGAAGCTGTTGGATTTATCGAATAATAAAATCGTTTCGCTGCCGTTGGATTTGTTTCGCGAATGCGCCGACAGCGTCAAGGAGATATATTTGCAGAACAACTCGATCAGCGTTTTGTCTCCGCGACTGTTCTCCGATCTGAACCAGCTGCTTTCTTTGGATCTGTCTTCGAATCAGCTGACCAATGCTTGGATCAATAACGAAACGTTTTCGGGCCTTATACGTTTGGTTTTGTTGAATTTGTCGCGTAATCGTATCACCAAGCTGGATCCGACTCTATTTCACGATCTTTACACTTTGCAGATTTTAAATTTGGAGTATAATCTGCTCGAGTCGATCCCGGCGGATACGTTTACCGCTTTGAATAATTTGCATACGTTGGTCTTATCGTTCAATCGTATAAAATATTTAGAGGCGTATTCTTTGAACGGATTATACGCGTTGAGTTTACTATCGATCGACTACAACCGTCTAGAAACATTGCACGCGAATTCGTTACGAAACTGTACCAGTTTGCAGGATTTAAATTTGAGCGGCAACAAGTTGACCGAGGTACCGACGGCGTTGAAAGAAATGCGTCTTTTGAAAACGCTGGATTTGGGCGAAAATCAGATCACCAACTTGGAGAAACCCGGATTCAAGGGCATGACCAATTTGTACGGGCTTCGGTTGATCGCCAACCAAATCACAAACGTCGGTAAAAAATCGCTGGTCGAGTTACCCTCGCTGCAAATTCTGAATTTGTCGCAGAACCGTATTAAATCGGTGGAAAAAGGAGTTTTCGCGACGAATACGAAATTAGAAGCTGTACGAGTCGATAGTAATCTGCTGACCAGTATCGATGGGATATTCAAAGACGTGCCTAGTCTAGTTTGGCTGAACGTCTCCGGCAACCGACTGCAGGAATTCGATTACGGTATGTTTCCGCCGAATTTACTGTGGCTGGACGTGCACGGAAATTCGATAGAGAATTTAAACAACGAGTATCGCCAGAAAACATCCATACAAACGTTGGACGTGAGTTTCAACAAATTGACCAGAGTTACCACCGCCTCGGTTCCGGATACCATTGAATTACTCTTCTTGAACGATAATCGTATTACCTTCGTCGAACCTCATACTTTCGCCAATAAAGCCAATCTCACCAGAGTCGACATGTACGCCAATGATATCTCCAGCCTGGATTTGGCCGCTCTGCAGCTCTCCTCCGTACCCCAAGATCGTCCCTTGCCCGAATTCTACATCGGTGGCAATCCGTTCCAATGCGATTGCACCATGGAATGGCTGCAGAGGATCAATAAGTTGGAAATTCGACAGCATCCGGTCATAATGGATATCGACAGTATCTACTGTAAATTGGTCTACGATCGAGAACGAAAATTTATTCCATTGACCGAAGCCCAACCATCGCAGTTTTTATGCTCCTACAAAAGCCATTGCTACACTTTATGCCAATGCTGCCCATTCGACGCATGCGATTGCGAAATGAACTGCCCAAATGATTGCTCCTGCTATCACGATCAAAGCTGGAGTGCGAATATCGTCGATTGTTCCAGATCCAATTATACCGAGATGCCGAATAAAATCCCCATGGATGCGACCGAGGTTTACCTCGACGGTAACAACTTTGGCGAACTAACCAGCCATTCGTTCATCGGACGTAAGAATTTGCGAAATTTATACGCCAATAATTCCAATATCGCTGCTATCTACAATTACACATTCAGCGGTATTGGAAAATTGATCACTTTACATTTGGAAGACAACCACATTAAAATTCTGCAAGGTTTCGAGTTCACCAGCTTAGTCAGCATGAAAGAATTATACTTGCAGAATAACAAAATCAGCTCGATCGATAGTCGTACGTTCGTTACGTTGAAAAATCTCGAAATCCTGCGTCTCGATGGCAATCGAATCTATAAATTTGAAGTATGGCAATTTATCTCTAATCCGTATTTAATCAGCGTTTCGTTATCTCGCAACCCTTGGTCGTGCGATTGCCAGTTCATCAACGAATTTCGTCTCTGGATTCAGGAAAATTTCGCTAAAATTACCGATATCGATGCGATCTCTTGCGTTTACAATAACGAAACGAATCCGTTAGGATCGTTTTTGAAAAACGCCAATAACACATCTTGCATTACTTTTTTCGGCTCACTGGCCGATAATCAAATGCTAAGGGATTATTTACCATTTTTACTGCTGACCAGTACAATTTTCATTGTTGTGCTGGTGATCACGATGGCCGTATTTTTATATAAAAAAGAGCTGCATATTTGTTTGTACACCAGATGTGGTTTCCGGTCGTGTTACAAGTCTGCAACATTTGGCGACGATAACGACCACGAAAGGTTGTTCGACGCTTATGTGGCGTATTGCATCAAAGATGAAGATTTCATAACCCAAATTCTGTGTCCCAGTTTGGAGCAATGCGACTCCCCTTACAGATTGTGTCTGCACTATCGAGATTTCAACATCAATTCGTATATCGCCGATACGATCATTGAAGCTGCCGAATCGTCCAAAAGGACGGTCATCGTTTTATCCAAGAATTTCCTGCAAACTGAATGGTGCCGGTTTGAGTATAAATCCGCGTTACGTGAGGTATTGCGCGATAGACGTAATAAAATCGTCTTCGTGTTGCTGGGCGAGATACCTCAACGCGATCTGGATCCGGATTTGAGGTTGTATTTGAAGATCAACACATGTATTCAGTGGGGTGATAATCTGTTTTGGCAGAAGTTGAAGTATTTCATGCCAAATATAAAGGAAAACGCTTCTACGTTTATTATCTCTTCGAGAAATTCGACCAACGTGTACGCGACGCCGTTTAATTACTATAACAATACCATGGACAGGAGTCGCAGCTCGAATTACCCGACGATACCGCCACCGCCGCCGAATCCACCCGGTAATAAATTGTGCAATGAGTATACGAACAGCTTGATGAGAAACGGCGGTAACCACATATCGTTAAATAAAAATGTCAATCTGCAGCCGTTGTGGACGTAGCAATTAAATCAACCTTATGGTGAGTCGATCATTTTCGTTTATTTTTTCGGTAATTTGTCTTAATTTATTTCGATGATTATTTACCTATTAAGAAGTAGGTATTGGTATATTGATTTTTTTTTTTAACCTCAGAAAATAAATTTTAGAACTATTGAGCTCCGAAATGGAGCCTTTTTTAAATATTCAAACTGAAGAAAAAATTCCGTGAAGAATTTTTTTTTTTTAATGGTGAAAAAACATTGAAAGAAAAAATGAAATTTACAAGTTTTCAATTTCTCACAATATTTTTAAAATTAATTTTGATACATTTTTGAATCGAGTATAATTAATTTTTTGAATTTCACCAATTCAGGCCTTCTTCCTGCCCAATCGTTTTCGAATTCGACTGTGTTCAAAAATTTCTCAAAATTTACAAAAATTGAACTTTTTTCCGGAAATGCTGTTTATCAGTGTTTTTTACCCAAAAGTATCATTGAATGTCATATTTTCGTCGTTATCTATTTTTTAATTGGGTGAAAAGTTGGGGGAAAATTATAATTTTTCATTTTTTCCCAAAATTGTTCTACTCAAGTGTCTCAAGTACCTGATATTTCTAATTGGAAAATTGGAATAAATTTCAAAATTCAATTTTCACTGAAAAATGGAACTGTTTCCATTATTTTTCGAGACATTATTTTTGAAAAATAAAATGAATTTCGTTGTAAAAATTACACAATTTCATTTTGTTTTTGTTATTTTTTTATTCGCGTAGAATATCATTTTAAAACTTTTGAAACTTTTTCTTGCAATAATCTCATGTGTAGGACCCACTTTTATTCAGAAATATTTCAATTTGAGAAGAAATTTTCATCATTTCTCCAAGTTTAGAAAGAAAAAGAACACAAAATGATCAATTTTTCACGATTTTTGAAAAAAGGATCAAAAACCAAGACTATTTTCAAAAAAATTGTTTCAAATTTTTTTTTTTTCAATTTTCGTAATAAATCTGAAAATTTTTTAGTTGGTGGATTAAGATTTTTCTCGGGTATTTTGAAATATAAATCCGATATTCATCTTATCTGTTCTCTGTGTATTCAAATTTGAAAAAGAATTGGCATGATACATATGTAATCCTATTCCATTTTTCACCTAGCAAAGTTGACCATTTTTTTGTGAATCAAATACTTATAGGCAATTCTCTTTGCTCCTCCTTCCCACCTTTCATGTGAGAAATCATCAAAAAGTAAACCATGAACGTTTTTATAAAATAATGACACGGCGATGAAATTTTTGGCGTTCTTGAAAGAGAAGTGGAAGGGTCTTGGGTTATTCAAAATTTCCAAAATGATGAAATAATCACGGATTGCAAATTTTTCAAAATTCTTACCTCAATTTTTCAATGAAAAATTTAATTATTCTAGAAAATTTTTCTTGCCACATCTAAAAAAAATAACATGAAAATATTTTTTTCCGAAATTACAAAATTTCGACTGTTTTCGTATATTTTTTTCTATTACAAACGACAATGATCTAAAATTAGCTTTACTTTGGAAGGGGCAGGTCAAAAAATTCAGAATTTCCAACTGAGATTGATTTTTTTTCATTATTGGGACTCTTGTGTATATTTTATCGATTTTTTTTAAGGCTCAAATCCAAATTTTTCGACTAGATAAGAATGCAAATTTTTCATATTTCAATGTTTTGAGGGATCGAACTCTCGGCTGTCCCTTCACTTTCATTTTGGTCTGGCTCTACATTGAGGGGAGAAAAAAAAGAATGAGAGTTTTTTTTTTCAGTGTATTTTTACGAACATTTTTGGTTTTAAAAATTTTTTTAATGAATTATTCAACTCTTCAGAAATAATATTAAGAAGCCAACTCACGTTCTGTTTGATGAGACAAATTTTTTTATAGTCATATCTACTTGATAAAAGAACGATTTTTAAAATTTTTAAAAAATTTTAATGAATATTTCAGTTCTTTAGAAATTAATCACAGTCGAAATCAGAAGCCAACTCACATTTTGTTTGAGGAGACCAATTTTTTTATTGTCATGTCTTGTTAAAAAGACTGAATTTTGGATTTTTAAGTTTTCAATTAATTATTGAGCTCTTTGAAAATTACCTACAGTCAAATTTGGAAGCCAACTCACGTAGGGTTAAATTGAAAAAATACAGATCCAGAAATATGTTCAATTTTTGACCATTTTTTTTAGAATATTTTGAATTTTTGAGCTTTTGAATAATTTAATTTAGATACAACTGCATACTTCATTTCAGAAGTTGAAATTTGTTGGGAATAATTTTAACAATAATAGAGAACTTTTTGCCAAGTAGATATGATAATATCTATGTTTTGATCAGCCTATTCTTTTGTATTTATTCAGTTTCCATCTCTCAATATTCAGAAACCTGAGCCCCTGCAGTGATCTGAACATTGCTCAAATTATCCCACAATAGTCTGATATCTTCTGTCTCCACGAAAACTTCATTCCCAAACAGTTTCGTATAAAACTAGATTTTTTCACCAAACCAAACAAAAGAGAGAAACAAAAATACGAAACAGGTATAAAAATTTCATCGTACACGTGTGTAAAATCAATTTTTTCGCGAAATTATCCACCATCGAAATATTAACCTCACATAAACCAATCTCAGACCTTACCTAGGCACATAGCTACACTTGTAGTCTACGCAGATGACCCTTTTCGTACACATCCATAATCGAACGTTTCAATTTTACCTCGTGTACTTTCTGCTATTTTTCCCAACCGTTTACAGTTGACAATGGCGTGTAACCAGCAAAACACCCAGCTACACACACGCACATAGTGCACGCCGAAAATAGCGATAGAGCAAGGGAGAACGAAAAAAAGAACAGAGGGAGCGAGAAAAAAAAGGTCGACCGTTCGCAGCTTCTGGATGTAACTCAAAAAGAGAAATTTGCCGAAGGGATAAAAGCGATAAAGAAAACTTGTTTGTCCTTTCATTCCTAATACACGCGGTATTTGCGTTGGAATTTTTTTTAATTTTCTTCTTTGTTGATACGTAAAAGCTTTATTCTTTTATCTAGCGCAATAATCTTTTAGCGGTTTATATTTATTTTTTCGCATCTCTATTCGATAATTTATATTTTTAGATGTCTTTTGTTTTTCTTACTGCTCCACAAGGCTATATGGATGTTTGATTTGGGCATATTGTCGCCGAGACGGGGACAGGGACGTTCTTATCTAGAAATCAATTTTATGTCACGAACAGAAGGCGCCTTTCTTATTGCTACGCGGCGTATAGAGCGCGAGAGCGACAAAAACACCGAAAAAAAAAACAAATTACCGCACCAATGTAAATACCACGCTAAATCTCGTCGTAGAATACGAGCTTTTGTGCGTGAAAATTTTCGTCGACGTTTAATTCTTATTTTTCTCCGATTCGTAAACATCGAACGGGAAAATTTCGCCGGATAAAAATAAAAGGATCCTTCCCTTCCTTATTGATTTCCAAGTAAATTTTCGTCAACGTTGCGGCATTCTCAGAAGACACCCGACACCTTACATTCTTAATATCTCGCCTTCTAATACCATCAAGCTTTATGAATTTCGCGTCGAAAACGAACATGTCTCGTATACGATTTAATTTCAATATTTAACGAAAAGCTTCGTCGCCGCTCCCTCGAGCAGCCATTTTGTACCGGGGCACCGTTCCGACGGCGGATTCAGCTCGACGAATATTCTACACAATCGACGATGGCGCAAAAATAATAACGAATTCCGACATACAAGTTGGAATCATTAATCAAAATCTAGCGCTATCGCGCTTTACCAAAAAGCTCGAATGGGCTCCACCCCGAAAATTTTACAAATAACGCGATCGACTCGCGAATTCATCGTTCCAACCCGAATATAATACCTTGGAACGCGAGAAATTCGCCCCGCATAATTCGCCGATATAAGAAAGAAAACAACCAGAATGAGAGTATGAGGGATAAAAACGCAGCATCGAGACGCCGTAATTCGATTCCTTTATATAATATTTTGTCCATTAAAACGTTTTAAAAGGCGAGGTACTTAATTAAGTACTCGGGTCAGGAAGGAAATTTTCCATCCTCTTTTAATTACACTATTTCCTATCCTAAGGAATGTTAGGTTAAAATTGCGAGTGCTTCAAAGGTCCAAGTTCATTTGTTGGAAACCCTAACTAAAACTTAAGCTACCACAAGTTGCCTTGCGTTAACATCAACTTACATTGCAAATACCATCTAATACCTATTAATTTCACTTCGCCTCTCTTCGCTTTCTCTTCGGCCTGCGTAAGCTAAGAGAAAGCTCTAATGAAATTTTTTCCTGCCTTTTTTTTCCCTCCTTCCTCGCCCAGAGAAGAAAAAAACCACCGCCGAAAACGCATTATTGATCCGGATATCTCGGCGGGGTGCTTTGAAATTCGCCTCGTAACGTTACCGATGTTCAAACGAAGGAAAAAAACCGGACTCGTGTATTTTTCGATTGGGTAAAGAGTAAAAAGAGAGACAACTGTCTTTATTATACGGGTAATACGAAACGTGCAGCCAAAATACCCTCTCAGATAAGTCGACTGCATCGGTGTATATGAAATTGGTAAAGCTAAAGCAGACCTATCACCCTATTTTCCCCCTCATGTATACTAATGTAATTACATAATACACGTTGGCATAGCTATTCGACGATGATAGGTGAGCTCACCTTTTCATATTAACAAAAGTCTATTTCGATGGTTTCTTTTTTCTCGCTGCGTAGCTTCGTTAATATCCAGATGTTTTTTTCTCTGTCTAAATTAACCTGGTTCTCTGGGTAATAGGTAAATGGAAATGACGAATGGTACCGGTACACGAGCTAGATAAACGTTTTTCAAGACTTAATATATAAATTTGACGGATTAAAGTGGGTATATTTCGCAGATCCTACGTAAATCGTCAACAAAGGTCTACATTTTTCGCACAATTTGTCGTATTTTATTATTTATACGACGATAATGATCGCGAGCTTAGGATTTCATCTTTAAAAAGGATCCGCTGGGGCTGGAAAATGTATCTCGGCGGTATGTGCTCGCTTTTGCCCAATGTCATCATGATCTTGTCAACGTTATCGCGACGTAGAATCTGAAAAAGAAGCACCAACTTTGAGACACAATGTACAACGTAGAGATACGTATTATACGCGTACGGCCACGCTCGATAAACGCACCCATAAATGAAATAAAATCGAATCACGTCTTTTTCAAAAGGGTTCCAACGAGGCTGCAGGCTATTCTGCGTTAGATTTTTTAGCGCAGATAATCTCGAATGAGTAGCGTCGTACAGGCTTAGGATATACGTAGTGCTAGTCGACAGTCGACACAGACGCGGCGATGGAGGCCTTTAGGGCATTGCGAAGTTTAGCAAAAATGAGACAAATCCGCGTCGAAGTTATTGAAAGGAGAAAAAATCTGTACGTGTACGAGTAATTGGCGAAATAAGTACGGAAGAAAACGTAGTTTGGGTGACGAAATGAAGAGTATTTTGGGTTGTGTAGGAAGTGATGAGAAATAATCGATAGTGCGATTTATGCAGGGAAGTCCGGATTTTTTTTTGTTTTTTAGGAAATGATTTTCTCGTTTGGTGAAAATACTTCCAGTCTATTTCTCTTACCTCGTTTAACAGTAAGTAGGAGATTTTTGAAGTTTAAATGGGATGTTTGTATGAAAAATTTCAGAATTGCTTCGAGCATTTAGTACCTATTTTTGCGAATTTTTCAAAATTTTTCACCTGCAGGTACCTAAGGTGGAAATAGAATTGATTCGGAATTTAGTACTTCTCAAATGAGAATGGTATAATAGGTAGGTATTATTTTTTCTGCTGTTCCGTAATATCTTATCGAAGATGAACAGAATTGTATTTCTGATATTTGGGCCTGTTTGATATTTTTGAAAAAATTACCGAATTTTCTAAATAAAAAGAATCGTAGTTTTGAAATGAATTCCGAAGTTTGAATGATACCCTACTCGTAATAATTTCGGACAAACGCTTTGATTTTTTTTTCTGGATAGCAGGGGGAGAATGGGTCAGAATTTTCAAGTATGTAAATCACTCTAAATAATTTTCAAAATTATGATAACCTCTTATTATTTCATCGAAAAGTGATTATTTAAATTCAGAATTAATTTAATATTTTGACTCAGTTTTTCATCGTCTCTCTCTTCTCAAATTTCAACTCAAAATTGCCAATTCCATCATCAGTAAATTTATGCGCTCATATAGTTTGGTTTTTATGTAGCTAAAAATTGAAAGAGAAGAGAGAGTCAATGAAAAACTGAGTCTAAATATTGAATGAATTCTGATTTGAATTTAAATAATCACTTTTCAAGAAAATGGAAAAAGGTTCATGATTTTGAAAATTATTCAGAGTGATTTACTTATAAAAAATTCTGACACATTCCCCCCCCCCCCTCTCCAGAAAAAATCAAGGCATTACTTTTTTTCTCGACAGAAAATTTACAAATTTTTGTGTGGATTTGTTCTTCTACAGAGTTGAAAGAAATCGTAAAAATGGTCCCGAGTCAGAGCTGACATGAGGGACAGAGATGGGGGAAGTGGAGGGAATGAAATCAAACATTTTCAATTTAAGCTGGAATTTATTGATGCTTTGAAATTTTTTTGATTCAAACTGTCACATTTTTCAAATGTAAAAAATAAATAACTCCAATAATTTTTCAATTTGAATTTTCGGGAGTGAGTACGGTTTTCAAAAACTCAATAATTGAATTTAATTCGAATATATTTCGAAATATTTTTCAATTTCTTGAAATACATTCCTGTTATCAAGTTTTTGAATTCATTTCTGAACACTGTTTGGGCACCCATACGAAATATTCTTACCCGAAATTCTTTTTTCCTGCACACTTAGGATGCAAAATGTCTTTAAAAATCGTTTTGTGAGAGAATAATTTAATATGGATTTGTGATGCGTTGTCAGCAGATCAATCCGGAAAATATGGACCAAAAAATTTTTCTTCCTTGCATTTTGTGCATTAAAATGTTGGGGATCTTTTCAATGTGTTTCGCTGCAGGAATCCGAATTTAATCAAATATTTCGGCGAAATTTCTTTGAAAACATTATTTTCAAAAAATTTCGAGTGGCAAGTTGGTTTTAAAAACTGGCTATAAAATTCTAATATAAAGAAAAATATCAAAAACAATCCATATAATATGATAAACTTCAATTTTTGAATTTAGGCGAATCTAGTGAGAGTACAATATAAGTAAGAGAAAAAAAAAAGAGAAAAAGAGCGAAGAGAGAAGAGAGGAAAAAAAAGAAAAAAATGATTAAACGAAAATTAAAGTCTTTGAGTTCGATTGAAAATTAATTAAACGAAAATAAGAGAATGAAAAGAAATGAAATCTGTATATATATTATATATATCGTCGAGATCTAGAGGGAACGAGGGGAGAGATCAATTATTCTTCGCCGATGATGTTTACGAGATGTTGAAAAATGGTTTCTGGCCTTTTATCCGGGAGGAAAGCGATCGATTTTATGGTTTTTATTTGTTTGGAGATTGTTTCGATGTATTTTTCCCATTTAACTTTCGCTTTTGTTGTTTTCGATTTAAGGATGGGAGGGACGATTAAGAGACTTGTGCATTCGTTTTTTTTGTCACTTGCTAAAGAAGAATTTAAAAATTTAAGTAGCCAAAAAGTTTTTATTTTTATTATTAGTATGAAATGTCTCTGTAATCAAGATAAAAATGTTAGATTTGAGGTATTAAAAATGAGGTACCTGTGTACTAGATTTGAGTTTATTTTTTTTTGAATTTTGTAAAAGTTCGTCAGAATTTGAAAGATGAACGTCCTTACTTAATTCTCGTAATTTTGAGTTCTTATTGTACTTTCAATTGTGAGCCTGGATACAGAAACTATTCTCAGGTGTCAAAAATTTATTTTTGAGTTGAAATTGATTTTTAGTGGTAGAACCAGAGGGAAACTTCAACTGAAAAACCAATTTTTTCATCCAAGGGTGGTTTCTATTTCCAGACTTTTTAAAAAATTTTTGTGCTCCCCATATATGCGCACCTTTTGCTTTCGCTGTAAACATGTGTATGGTTTATCGCATCTTTTCTTAACTCTGATCAACAAACTTAATGCTAGGATTTATTACTAAACTTAATTTAATTCTAACTAAACATTTGTTATGTTCTTCTTAAAACTAACAAAGGATTGCTCAACTTAGAAGTCTTCTTCTCTTCATGCCGAAACTTGGGTGGTTATTGTCTTGTCTGGTGGTTTGATTGTCTTCTTCCGTGGTGTTTGTCCAAGTTTGTGAATCATTTGCTCCCAAAGGAGAGAACTGGGTAGTTGCTATGTTCAATTTAGAGATATTTTCTTACAGTCTAACTTAGCAAATTTGCAATTTGTGCAAGACAGTTTTTGGACCTGGCATTTGCTTGATAAGTATCCCCTTTCTCCGCATCTGGCTCCAACTTCTCCTTCCCAATTGCATTTGACTTTCTTATGCTCAAAAGCTTGGCACTGATGGCACCTGGAGACAGTAATGTAGTCATCTACTCTGCATGTCAGCAGTCAGCATGTCTATGTGGGGCTTACCTTTCTACTTAATATCCCTTTGGAGTGCCCCTGACACTTGAACTACCTAGTGAACTACATCCCTATCATGAGGGCCAGTCTGAAACAGTGGTTTAAACAATTACTTGAATTCCTGCCCAGACATCTAATCTGATGGATTGTTCTGCCTGTAAACAGAGTTGCAGATGTCACTCTCCCCGAGTTCATAGCCCACGTTTAGTAGGATGAGTTTCAGCCTGCGCTTATGCGGCTGGACAACCCAATTTTCTAGTTGCCTGTATCTTGTCTAAGTCTGTAGGGCTCTCCACTTCACAATTGTCGCTGAGGTCTTGGTTTTCTGCACAGCCTTAACTTTGATGCCGGAATTTCTGACATCGAGTGTTTTCTTGACTTAGTCTGCTGGCTGATGGACTTTGAATTTTTATCTTTTGGCCTGATAATAGCTGTGGATTTTGTCTTTTTTGGGAGGGTTTGGCTCCTTGAGCTGTTCCTTTGTGTCTAAGTCTGTTGGCTGTCGGAGGCTGCCATCACTTCATAAGTGGGCTGGCCTCTCTCTTTCTCACTGAGCCCATCGAGTTTACCTCTCAGGAGCTCATTTTGGGTGATGAGGTCCACGATCTCCACGCTGCATTTGTTCGGCCATGCCTGATATATAAGTAGCCTTACTTAAACCCATTCTTTGAATTACTTACATCAATTTTTCTCCAAGGTCTCATAATGAAAAGCGAATATACAAAATTTGAAGAATTTTAAAGTCAAAATTACAGAACTAAATAAAATTCATAACGAAAAGCGAATATACAAAATTTGAAGAATTTCTGGGGCTTACTTTTTTGTTTGACACGTTATTCAAATATTCCATAAGGTCTGTCTTTAATCTAGTGAGCCATTCTAGATGTTCATGAGCGCCAGCTGAAGCCGTGGCTCGCTGTTTTCTGTCATATCCGTGGTATTGTCATGCCCTGTGCTTGACTGTTTTCCACCGCCCCCATCATGTGGAGGAATGTGGGGGGTTCGAAGCATTCTGCCTATAGTGGGCGTCTCTTATCTGTGTACAAAGTCTTCTTGGTCTGGTTTTTATCAACTTTCGGGTAACAGGCCTAGATCAATACCTTTACCCGCCTGTTGGACTTTTAATTCCCCAAAGGATCACCTGTTACCCATCCTGGACCGCGAGGTGGTAGTATCGCCTATTTAACAAATCGCTTATTAATTAGAGTTGATCTCGCAAAATCGATCAGAGCTGTACAGTGTACACGCATTGAAATCGCATAAAATATAGTTCGCCTGAAAGTACCCTGGTATAGCCACAGACTGTCATTTTTTTTCATTTTTTCCGACTAAAATTCTACAGTCAGTAGGCTCATTCCATATCAACTCGACCACTTTTTGACGTTAGGTCCACTGATTTTGCTCAAAATTTTTTACGAGTTTCCCTCGATGACCTAATGAAGGAATCGCCATTATTTTGATCCTAATTGCTCAAGGGGTGGGCGGATGGACCTTGTAATTTTCGTATTATCGGGATTTTTTGTGAAACGGCTCAACTTTGAAGGCGTATAGCTCGAAGTGGGTTTGGCGTAGAACAGATTTGTTTACGCAATCTTGTAAGGAGATTCGAATTTGATAATCACATTTCGAAAAGTTCAAAATTGAACTTACGACATACGCAGGCCCCATTTAAAAAGCTGAAAAATACTACATATGAGTAGTACTTCTTATGCCCTTTTCAACCTCCGAATTTTCAAAATGGTATCTCAAGACTCTGGGGGTACCAGGGGTCCCCACGAACTCAGCGCCTTCGAATCAGTAGAAATCGACATGTTTCTTGAGTTTTTAAATTTTTTGAATTTTGATCGAAATTAGGGCCCCGGTACCCCCCCCCCCCCTCGGGTCTTGAGATCCCATTTTGAAAATTCGTAGGTTGAAAAGGGCATAAGAAGTACCACTAATAGTGATTTTTTCAGATTTTTAAATGGGGGCCCGCGTATGTTGTATTCATCACCTTTCATTTCAAAAGCTCAACTTTGAACTTTTTGAAATGTGATTATCAAATTGAAATCTCCTCTACAAAACTGCGTAAACAAATCTGTTCTACGCCAAACCCACTTCGAGCTGTACGCCTTCAAAGTTAAGCCGTTTTACAAAGAATCCCGATGATACGAAAATTACAAGGTCCATCCCCCCACCCTCTGAGCAGTTAGGATCAAAATAATGGTGATTCCTTCATTAGGTCATCGAGATATGATACCAGATTAGATTTGTAGAAAATTTCAGGGCCTGGGAGGACTGGGTTGTAAGTTGATCTCGGATTGATATCAGACTTGGCTAAAATAGTGAATAATTTTACTCCAATTTTCAGAAACATGTCATTGACTTCAATGATTTTTTCCTCTGAGAAGAAAATTTTATAATTTTTCGAGAAAAAAACAATATTCAACCAAAATAAGACGAGGGCATTAGAATTTTGTATTTTTTTTAGCAAATCTGTTTGAGAAATTTTACCCTCTTTCCTTATGGACATTTGAAATAACGAATATTCGAACGAAAGAATGGAGAACGAAGATCATTACGCCCTCCAACACATTTCCAATTTGGAAACCACGAATTGCAAATGCAAGAAAAACAACGTACTTATGCTATCTGCACATTTTGCGAAACGTATAATCGAAATGTTTTCAAATCGACATCAGCAAATTGGGCAAAACAAACAAGTTTTCGGTTTATTTGCAGTGATTACGGTTATCGGTGGTACATACAAAATGCAGCGTAACTCAACCCAGCAGAACCACCGTATTGCGAACAGTTCGGTGGTTTGAAAGATTTGTCCGGCGGCTTGGCCTCTATAACTATACTATTAGCGAATACACATCACATAGAGCTAGCCATCGTACAGTGGCAACAAGCGACCCTCTCTTTCAATTGAACAAACAATAGGTAAATCAAGGCTCAATATGCGGTGGTAGACCTTTATAAAAATCGTAAATAAGGGGGTTTCAAAGGTATATACTATTCATCGTATCTATTGTTAAATCGTCCATCGGTATTGTCCGAACGGTGTGCAAACCTTGTTCGAGTCCTTTTTCGAAAATAAACGCCTAATCTACGATGCGGCGTATCTGTATCTCCGCCTGTATTTCGCTCTGTCGTCTGTCGCCGTCGTGTAGTCACATATGTGTGCTCGTTGGGCTGCGAACATACATCGATATACCTATTACCTCTGCGTATACATGGAAGCGGAAGAAATTCACGATTGTCGTTAAAGCGTCTCGTTTCGCGACGCGAAAATCGAACCGAAAAAGTATATTTCTTAAAATCAGATACGCTTTTCAAAAAAAAAGCGCCGCCGAAAGGGAAATCGAAGCCAACAATAACCTTTCGCGTTTTTAACATGTCACCACATTTGCTCTCGTCGTCGATTCGATTACGCGCATCGTGTTACTTATTCGTTCCAAGGTAGATAGGTATTGTTGTAACATTTCACGTATCTTTTTTTTCTCCCTTTTTCGAATATTAACGAGAACAATATTATACGAAGCGAATTTCGCTTTTGTAAATTTCTGTGGTGTTTTTTTCCCCATTCAACCGTTAGCGGATTTCGTAGCGATAATTACCTAACTAGGGAATTATACCAACTGGCAGTGAAATTTTAGACCGAAAAAAACATCGGATATACGTCATTAAAAAAATCTAGAATTTCATGTGCTAAAGTTCATTTCGAAAATTTTAGCGAATTTTTAAAAATTTGAAAACATTTTATGGTCATGGCCTTTGCAGGGAAAAATTTGAACCTATCAATAAAAGAAGCTGGGTTTTGGTGTACGAGGAAACCTGGAACATCATGCAACACCCTTGATCAAAAAGTACATATGCCAAATTTGTCCAATCCGGTCAATTCGTCTTATTTTTATAGTTTTTGCATTCTATCCAAAGGCTGAGACCAGATGCAAAATGCTAGGGAGCAAAATGCAAAAGTAGAGATGATGAAAAACAGGAACGGTGCGATGGGGAGAATGAGGGGGAGTAATTCCTCCAGTCAGATTCCAGTCGGTAATTTTGGCGAGCGCACTTGATTACGGTCTTTTGGTAATTTTTAATGGATTTATCTAATTTTCTAAAAACTTCGGCCTCTCTGCGCTTGGCTATATTAAATTTTTCTTTTTCCTTCAATAATTTGAATGATTTTTCGAAATTATCTAACTAATTTTACCGATTACCTACTTGAATTTTTTTTTCTTAAAACTTATTTTCGATGTTTGGAAATACAATTTTTCGGAAGCATTGGCCACACTGCGCTGGGCCCAATCGTATTTTTCATTTAACAATTTTGGAGAAAATGTGGCTAATTTTTATTCAAGTTTATCAATTTGAAACATTGTTTTTTTGCACTTGCAAATTGAAGGTGTCTAAAATTTTCTCTCCTCAGTTCGCTCGAAACTGGAATTACTTCTAAATTTTTTCTTGGGTTTTTAATGAAATTACGCGGAGAAAAATTTTCAGGCGTGAGCAACTCTGAAAATTGACCTAATCAGGTTTATCAATTGATCAGACGTCTCTGAGCATGTTACTTTTCAAGTTTTTGGGCCCATAATTTCATCTCTTAAAATTGTGTTTTTTTTTTCTATAATCATCGCAAAAAATGTGATATTTATGGATTTTAAGTCGGCAATTTTGAATTTTTTATTCGGCGTTTTTGAACCTCTCCCCCCAGAAATTTATGTTTGAACAACCGTCTCTGGATGAAAAAATCTTGAATTTTTTGTCCATGAAACTGTCTAAATTGGAAAATTTGTGCTTTTAAATTTTTTTCCTACCTGGATACCCCCCTCCTCCCTTCCCGGGATAAAAATATACAATCCAAATTCAACTTCCTGTTCGATGTACAAATCTTCATGAATAGGTATTGAAAATGATGAGAGTAAGAATTAAGAACAAAACTTGGGCAAAAATATTGAGAGGTGGAAATGAAAAATTTCCGACTAAATATTATTGCAAAAGGATGAATTTTCTGACTCATATTGATGGAAATTTGTCGACCAGTCGTGTTGAAACTGAAAATGAAAAAACAAAAATTAATGCCTTTTTCTACTTTTTTGACTTCTAAAGAAGTGAGCGGCATTCTTTAATGAGTGTTTCTCCTTCCCCAAAAAATCGAAAAATCATTGAAAATTCCATTCAAGTTTGCCATCATGTCTCCTGATTGGTGACCTGCTTGATAGATTAAATAGTTTCCAAAATTTATTGTCTATTTAAGTATAGGTACTTGTTTTTTGGCTGAAAATTTTTGGCAAAACTTGAAAAGATTACTCTGGATTAGGTTCAAAACGTTTGGAAACTGTTTCCATGATTGATTCAGGAGATCAAAAGAAAGATATCAACCAATGTTCAGATTTTATTGTCTGCTGACAATGTAAGTACTTTTTAATTTTTTCCAAGACATTCTGCTATTCTTTCATTCATAAATCAGTCATAATAATTTTCAAAAATCAATGTAAAACAGTCAGAATTGCAGCATAGCAATAAATCAGTGAGAATTTCAATGGAAGAGAACAATGAAAAAAATTGCCGGAAAATCCGTGAAAATTCACTGAAAAGTCTGTGCTGCAATTTCGACCTTTTTTCAGTGATTTTTCACTGATTTGAAATGTGAGAGTGGAATAAAATAGGGATTTGAATCAGCAGTCACAAATTTTGAAAAATTGTACTTCAAAATCGGTGAAATAGCTCACTAATAAGGAAAATTCGAGTTTCTAGCTATTCAAGTTCATAAAGACCACTTTTATAAGCTCTATTATCATGGTGAAGAAATTGGAAATTTTTTTAGAGGCTCTGAACCTTTTTGAAACCTTTTCCAATCGAGTTTGGGAGGTTGAAAATAGTGCATATCCTTAATTTTAATTTTCTTGTTGATCGATTAAAGTCATTTTTACAGAATCATGACATGTAATAACTTTGAATTTGGAAAAATTTGTCAAAATTTGTGAAATGAACTTTAGCCCCTGAAATTTCGGATTTGGGGTTCTTTTACGATTTTCAATTATATTTTTGATTCGATTCAAAATTTTACTGTCGATTGAAACACCTCCCTTGTAAGTTTATATTGAAAAGTATGATAAGAATGTTTTCCCTGCTCTTCTTTTTGCCTCCATTTTTCAATCTTCTCGCCCTGAAAGAATTTGAATATCTGTGAAAATGATGACCATTTTGATGATTTTATTACGACGTTGTCAAGTCGTTGACGAGTGTACTTAATTTCGTCGTGTATTTTTATGACGAAGTCATCAGTGCCAACGCGATAAAAAGGGGAGAGAATTTGATGGGAGTATTTTTTTTTTTTTTGTTAACAATTTAAATAGGTCTGCGTATTCGGTAAAATGGAATTTTTCCAGCTCGATGAATCGAAATGTGAAATTATGAAACGAGAGTGCGAAAAATCAACCGAAAGTATATTTCCTGGCGCTGTATTCTTCTTCTTCTATCGTCTCATTTATTCAGTAGACTTGATAATCGTTTAATAACACATCTAGAATGGTGTACGTATTCGTGTCTCGGGTTATCTTGTTTCGTCTTCTGGTTCTTCTCATATTTTTTTTCCCTCTCCGACAATTATCTTAAAAACTGGTAGTCGAGAATACGTTTACATGAAAATTTATTCGGAAATGAAATATTGTTTACTTGTAATTACTAATATTTGCATTAGCAGTAAGCAAACGTCGGAATGTACCTACCTATATATTCGTTGGTTTAACTAGCTCCCTATATATGCTCGTACCTAGAGTACGTTTATATCGCGTACGTAAGGCTATAATTAATAGACCCGGTTTAAACAAGCGCCGGCTCCTTAATTAGAATTTTCAACCTCTAAAACAAACCGTGATCGCACATTTTCACCCAAAACTCTCAACCCGTTAATTTAATAAACGCGTCTTTGCGTGTTCGATTTTTTTTCCTTCCAACTTCCGAATTAATAGACACGAAAGTTCAAACGCACACGTTTTATGGAAAGGATAGAATTTTTTTCCACAAAAATAGCATAGATACGTGGTACCGAGGGTCGACGACACATAGATAAGCCAAAAATCCACCAGCACCGAGGCGGATTATTCGAAAATGTTATCGCCACGTATTGAGGTTTAAAAAGCTCGCTGCTGGACGTTTGGTTTTAAGTGTTTGTTTATTTTGACCCAAGTTCGCATTTTGATATTTAGACAAGTTTAAATACCTCGTATAAGCGAACGCCTCGTATTGTTGTATAAATTCGCCGCTGAAATAACGATTTGCCATCGCGCCACGACCAGAAAATGAAAACCTATCTGAATTCGAACGTGTATTGTTGATTTTTTTTCTCGCCAGCATTGGAATATTTCATTGTGCGAGAGCTTTTTGCACGATTAAATTGAAATAAAAAAAAGCGTCGGAAATGGCGCTTCGCGTTAATTACTTTTTTTTTCATCGCGTCGCAATAGTATCGGTTTCGAATGAATATCGGCGCGATGGTAATTCTTTATTTTGGAGAAATTATTATTTTTGATGATCGTTCGCGCGATGCGAAAGTACCGCGATGTTTTGGATTATTTTTTTGCCAGACGGGCGGCTCGCTGTTTCAGTTTTTATCAAAGCGGTATAAATTTCGAGATTTTTTACCCGCTAAGCGAAGTAAGATGAACTGCGGGGGTTCGAGGTTTCCGATGAATTTAGACTACCGACAATCGGTGGGAAAATAAATGTTACAGGCGTGAGGCTGAAAGAGAAAAATGGAAATTGTGTCATACCTCCTCTAGCTATTTGAATTAGAGAAACCTTTTTCTCATTCGAATTTGTGTTTAGCTGGAATAGGGTTTTTGTAGATGGTGCAGTATTTTTTTGGAGGAGGAAAAAATCGGGTGTACTGATGAAATTTCGCTGTAATGTCATTTTTAACATTCAATTGACATTGGCCTTTTTAAACAGTATTCGGTAGTTTTGAAAAATTTGCTAAATTTAAAAAAATGTTTTTATTCAATACACTGGATGTAAAAATGATTTTAAAAAATAAAAATGGTAAAATACGATAAAACCGAATTGAATTTTGAAATTACAAAAAACTTGGAAAAACTCAAATTTTGGCCAAAATTTTTCAAAAGTTATAAAGAATTATTGTAAATTGTAGAAAAATTCGCTGAAAATTATTTAAATTTTCAAACGTCGTTTGGACGATATCTTATCGATTTTTTGCTACTTTTTTTCCTGTTGATTTCAGACTTACATAGAAATTTTATGAAGTTTCCTTCATTTTCATTAATTATTTCAGACGATTATTATTGTAATTGAACAAATTTATGAGTAAGTGAGTGTTTAGAAAATGCATTGATGCTATTTTTTTTTTGTAAATTTTGTAAAGTTCTGCAAATTTTAAGGATGATAATACGTAATTCATCAATTCGTGCGTAATTTTCATTCATCTTACTGGGTTTTTTATCTGATCTGTACCTACAAGCTGGAAAATTTTGAATGTTTGATTTGAAATCCCTTCTTCGATTCCCACGATTTTCTCTTGCTAATTGGAGTGGGGGGGGGGGTTGAAATTTGAGACGTTATTCTTTTAAGAATTTCATAGAGGAAAAAATCTTCAAATTTTTATTGTGTTTTTCGGAAAGAAATTGAAGTACCATAAAAAGTTTCATTTACCTAATACAATTCATTGAGAATTTTTCTTCGCATTACTATAAGTATAAAGTATGGAAACGATTGGAAACGATATGAAAGAAGAAAATTGAAAAAAATTGAAGCATTTCAATTGAGAAAGGTGAATAAATAATTCATCCTTAAAATTTTTCAAGTTTTTATTTATCAAAAAAATCTGAAATTGTGACTCAGCCGTAAAGAAGGGACCTTGTGTAAAAAAGTCGATGTCTCATTTTTCCAATTTTTGGTCCAATGTCATCAAATCTGGACCAAACACATGAAATAGAAGACGTCGATTTTTTTACACAAGTCCCTTCTTTCTGGCAGGGTCACAATTGCACATTTTTAAATGGAACTGTGCATCACTTTTTTGAAGTTCCACAATTATAGATGTAGTGGAATATTAGATATGAGGCTTATAATGTTTTTTTTTACAACTATTCTACTTTTTTAAAAAACATTTCTACCATTCATTTTCATGATTTTGTGAGAATGTTGAATTTGATCCCCGCACCATGGCATGTAATAGTATATTACAATATAGGAGGTGAAAGTAAACCATTTCTTGTCGAGTGCGAATATTGGCGAAACGAGCCGAAGGCGAGTGAAGCCATCGCACGAGACAAGAAATGGTTTACTCTCACCTCCTATATTGTAAGATATTTTTCTTTATACACGCTACGAAAATATAGAATTGCTCTTGTTTCGAGTAATACAAAGAGTGTGTATAATATCATATGGTTAAAGGTGTTCAGACGGCAATAATTAAATAGAAAAAAATGTTTCATTTCATGAAGATTCGCAAAAAAGATTCATTAAAAGAATGTTGGTAACACTGCGTTTGTTTAGGTTTATTTTATTTCGTCTCAAAATATTTCTGTTTTCTGTTGATGAGTTCTTGATTGATAGTACTTGCCAGTTGCCGGTTAAATCTTTTCATATTGTTTTCTCGATAGTGCTAGTCATATTTTGCGGTTTTGTGGTTTTGTGTATTAAAAATTAAAATGGATGAAGAAGAAAGTGAGCCGATTAATTGTACCCCACCAGAGTTGCAACATGTAGCGAACAGTGCAAGAGAATTCGTGCTGCCAAAAAAATCCAGAAAAAGATACGAGATTGCTTTCAAAAATTTTTGCCAATGGCAACAAAAACACAAAATCGAAAGTTTATTTTCCGAAAATATTCTATTAGCATATTTCAGTGATGCTTTGGCAAAAATGAGTCCAACGACCTTATGGAGCATCTATTCAATGTTAAAAGCAATGATTAACTTGAAACATAAAATTGATATTTCGAAATATAATAATTTGACAGCTTATTTGAGCAATAAAATGAAGGGATATAAGAAGAAGAAAGCGAAAGTGTTTACTGATGAGGAAATTCAAACATTCTTTGATACGGCACCAGATTGTAAATACTTAGCTGTTAAGGTAAGATTTAACATACATACCTAAAGTATAACAATAAATTGTACTCATTTGTAATTATGGTGTTAATTTTTTGATTAGGTTATTTTAGTATTTGGTATACTTGGTGGCTGTCGTTGCGATGAAGTATTGAATATTACTGTTGATCTTGTGAAGCGTTTTGATTCGCCTGAAAAAATGTACTTAGTTTCCATCCCAGAGGAAAATAAAACGGATATACTCAGGTCATTTACAATCAGCGAAGGATATTATTTCGATATCATTGAAAGATATATCAACATACGTCCGAAAGATGTGCCATTGAAGCGATTTTTGTTAACTTATCACGATGGAAAATGTGCTAACCAAAATATGGGTAAAAATAAAATAATCAACGCTGCAAAAGAAATCGCCGAATTTTTAAACCTGGTTCCTGATAAATATACAGGTATTTATTCAATTTCAATTCCTTTTTTTCAATTTTCATGTATTAAAGAAAAATAAATGTAAACTTGTATTTATAAAAGAAAAATTCTCATGCCTTTTTATTTTTAATAGGACATAGTTTTCGTCGAAGTGGTACAACTACATTGGCAAATGCTGGCGCCGATTCTAGAACAATTAAACGATACGGTGGATGGAAATCAGACGCAGTTGCGGAAGGTTATATCGATGAGAGTATGTTTGAAAAAAAGAAGACCGAAAATATGATTGTATCGAGTTTATTTTCGTCTACCCCACATTCTTCTGTGTCTCATTCGTCTACGTCGCATTTGTCTACGTCTCATGCATCTACGTCGCATTCGTCAACGTCTCATTCATCTATACCAAGTACATCGGCATCGACTTCTCAACTGAATGAACCTGCTACGGCAAGTGTGTCTAAATTTCGAAAATTTACCTATAAAACCCCAAAATTTAGTCAGTTATCGCAGGTCTCAGGAAACAGAGTAGCTTCAACAATGAATGTCAGGCAACCGGAGATAACATCACCCTTAGATGAAGAAGAATTCGAATCATCTGAAGATAACTTAGGGTTATCTCAGTACATTTTAGAAGAAGAAGTCTATGATTCTCAAAGTCAAAATGTTGAAGTATTATCGCAATGTTCAAATGTTTTCAATATTGAGAATGGAATTTTTCAAGATTCATCGAAGAGACCCCAGGTTAAATCGGCACCGAATTTTATATTCAATAACTGTAATATTACATTTCACGTTAATAACCAATAAAAAAATGTTCCTTTTTTTTTAAATTTAGGTAAGTCGTCGATATTTTTTTATTGTTATTTGGTTAGAGGTTTGTGATTGTTTTTTTAAACTCAGTATTCAATTTTTAAAAAATTTGTTATCAATTGTTTTTTTTAAACATATGTAATTTTTTTTGTTCTTAATTTACGATTTGATCTTTCAACAATTGTTTTTTTATTTTAATCTAAAGATTGTATTTTTTATTGCTATTTGGTTAAAGGTTTGTGATTGTTTTTTTTTTAAAACTTGGAATTCAATTTTTCAAAGATTGTTTCTCAATTGATTTATGTAAACACAGACAATTTTTTTTGTTCTTAACTTACAATTGTTTTTTTTTTTAATCTAAATATTGTATTTTTCAACAATCGGAAATCTTATTTTTGTATTTTGTTCAATTCAGTTCAAACTTATAAAAAGTTCAACTGGTTCAATTCCGAGTCAGATGTATTGTAATAAATAAAGATGTTGAAAATTTTTCGGAATTGAATTCGATGTGAAAATCTGAATGCATTTTTTGTTATCAATGTTGACGTTTGCGGTGATTTTCCTCTCCATGGGATGTGTGATTTTTATAGAGAACAGATGACGTTAATCATTGCCCTAGGAACCGAAGCTATGAGGAATCAATTGGTAAATTATGGTATGTTTATTTTTATCCTTGAATCTGGTTTTGTAAACGATTACAAACTTTTTGAAAATTTACAGAATGTATTGTATGTGATGAAAAATAAAACTTCGGGAAAAATATTACCTACGTGGAGAAACCTTCAACTTTGGTTAACTGAAGAGTTTATCAATGTTCTTCTGATATATTTCAAATTCTTGTTACTTAGTGTTCAAGAAGGAAGAAATTCACTTGAAGGTGTTCAAAATGGTTCATTATTTACGCAATATTCTTGAATTATACCCTTATTTCCATTCAAGTACAGAAATTTACCTTCGTTAAGCTAATGTGAGGAATTTCATTATTCCTAATGATACTTGTTGAACACATTTTTATACTGATTTTAGAACACTCGTAGAGACAACAGAAACAAAGATTTCAGAACTTGTCCTTTCAAATAAGTTTCAGTAACTAGGCACTCGATTTGTAATTTTTTGTCGCGAAGGTATTCTGCATGGCGTTTCGTTTCACTGGAGTTGTATGATTTTTTGCATAAAAATATTAAAATTACAATAATTTCAGTTGATTTTCCGGTTGAAAATATCAGAACTGCAATGATAAGGTATCGATGAATATTGATAACGATAACAAGAAACTGTGTATGTGAATCATAGAGAGCGCGAGTGTAGTGTGATGAAAAAAGTTTTTTCATCACACTGTGATGAAAAAAGATTCTGTTGTACAATGGTACACTTTCACATACGGCGAAGCGGGAGTAATTCTATATTTTCGTAGCGTGTATAAAGAAAAAATCATAAAATGACGTCAATTGTAATGGCAGAAAAGCGTTAATTTTTTTAGAATATTACCTTCTAATAAGATTTTATCATTGATTTTTTTTTTGAAAAATTGAAAATTTTCCTAGTTTTCCTATGTTTTTTTTTTTTTTCATAAATTTAGGTCATTTTGAAGCTTTATTCCTTCTCATCTGTAAATGAAACAATTTTTGTCGACTTTGTCAATTATACGGAGGGGCCTGAATCGAGTACTACTTTTCAATTTTTTTTTTTTTTTTTTTTTTTTTTTAAATCAAGAGTACATGATCTGTATGAGACTTCCTCCCAAAAATCGAAAGGAAACCGTCTTTTTCGCGTATAAGAGGAAAAAAACTTCAAGTGTACTCAAATTTTCAACCTGAAAATCCTAGAAAATTGAATGATGGTAAAATTTTCCTATGTACTTCGTTATTGGTGGTTGTTTTCTTCAACAGCAAATTATTTCGGAAAAAATTTCTCTCCCCTCTCATTCTCGTTGCTCTACGATGAAAAATAAGAATTGAAAGTGAGAGAAATTCAATAATTTCATGAAATCGTTAATTTTAACTTTCTTTTTTCTTGTAATGGAAAAAGAGGAGTGACTATGACAAAAATTTATTTTTTCGTAAAAAAGAAAGGGAGCTTTCAGGCCGATTCAAATTTCCAAAAAAAGTAAAAAATTTAAAAATTCCATCTAAATTCTCCAATTCCATGTTTCAATTAGCCTTCTTCAACCTCGAAATTCAATTTTTTACGAAATATAGCCTCTGTGGACTCAATTTCCCCCTTAACTGAGGAACTTTGAAAGAAAAAAATATCGTAAGTTATTTTTTTTCAAAAACAAAGGAACTTAGAAGGGTTGAACGGAAACTTTTCAGAACTCGAACTATGGTCACTCACCCTAATTCCCAGCTTACATCAAACTTCGTAAGTAATTACGAAATTAATTCGCGATGCGATTCCTCTGTTCTATTGTTATCAACGATGCGTTGATAGTTTTCCAAAACTACCATATCTCAACCACGTCGCTTCTTATTTTTCATCCAAAAGTTGAAACGCAGCGTATGGAAAAAAAACACTCATGTCAATAGAAATAGCTCTACGCTGCAGACCCGCTGGCTGTGACTGTACATCTGAAATATCGTAGTGTGGCACGTACCTATACCTACATTTATATGTACTACAGTAGTTTGAAAACCGTACTCATCGTATATCATTAGTACGTAAAGTAAGGTGTTCGTTTTCGATTATAAGCGTCGAACATGATGAATGGCACGGACTCGCGGTAACGAGAAAGATGGAACAATTGGTGTTTGAAATTTTGTTCGCGTTCGTTGGTCGTGTATATGGAAAATTGGTATACCTATACATGTATAGTTAATCAGTGTAGACGTACAGACGTACAAACGCATGGGCGAGGGTATGCCCCCCAAAAATGGGTATGTGAAGAAGGAAGGTGTTGTATTAAATGAACTTTCAAACGCCAACTCGACTAAGCAACGAGGTTAATAATTCCGGTGTAGGTTAATTGCCTAATTTTTCAGTTTGTAAATGAACGGCCGACGGACTGTTATGACGGATTATTAATACAGCGAGCTTGGCCGGGCCGGCCGCGACGTACGGACGAAGTCTAACGAAAGAGCCCCGAAGCTGGGATGCGATTTGTTTTTGATATATTGCGACGACAAGAAGATTTTAACTTCTGATCGATTACGAATACACGATAATAATGCATTAATCATTCGACGCGTTATGTGTGTACGTAGCCTGTGTGTACTATGTACCTAGAGACCCGTACGTTTCGGATAAATTATTTTCTAATTACGTGGCGACTGCGTGTTTTAAGGCTAATGATGGTAATCGCAAGTCCAGCTAATATACCAGCCAGCATAGATCATTTGTTCTCCATTGTATAGATTTGTTTCTGTATCTATAATGAATACTTACCCGAAGTCATAGCGTAGGTATATTTCGTGCTCGTATGTGTTGAAATTGTAAGAATATTATGATGATTTTTCAAATTTTTCATTGGATAAATTGGTATCCGTGGGTGAAACATTGGTCAAATGTCAAATGACCTTTCCATTCATCGTATTGTACTGCCGTATCTGCCAAGTACAAACTCTCAATTCTAATCGGACATTTAAATTAAAATACTATCAAAATTTCAGATTGATTACTAAATTAAGATGGATAGAAATTCGCTGCTCAATTTCAGAGGAATACTTTGTAAGGGTCCTAAGAAAAAAAGTCTCAAATTACTTGAATGCATCAAAAACACGCGATTCTCTAAATGCACCCTTCATTAGTTTCTACATATTTGAGTCTGGATATAGAAACCATCCGTAAGGGTAAAAAATTAGTTTCTGAGTTGGTTCCTCATTAATTGTAGTCCTTCTGAAAGGCCTGAAATCAGTGTCAACTCAAAAAAATCAATTTTTTGCATGTAAGGGTGGTTTCTATCTATATCCAGGCTCACAATTATTTTGCTTGAAAACTCAAGATTTTATGATTTCTAATAAGTAAGCCTAGTTTTAGAAACCATCTTTAGATGTTGAAAAAAAGATTTTTGAGTTGAAATCTCCTTGATTTCTACTCTTTCTAAAAGGCCTAAAATCAGAATCAGCTCAAAAATCAAAAAAAATCTTTAAAAAATTGGCGAAAATCTGCTCAAAGTTAACGAATTTTGCTAATTTTCCATGTGCTGTAAAAATTTTGACTCTTGATTTTTTTTCTTTTTTTCCAACTCGAAATGGGTTCCAAAATTTTCAAATAAAGTTGAGTTTTCTTCAGAAAAAGATTTTACGCGTTTTATTTCGCCAAATCGATGAAATCACCTCCTAATTTTCCCGAATAAGTAAAATTTTAGGAGCTTGAGAGGTGAAAAGGGGTGCCAGTTCAGTTCCATGTTCAGTTAGTCTTGAAATGGACATATTTTCCAGTTGGAAGTAATAATAATAATGCATAACTGAAAATGGGAAAACGTCACCTAAATTAATGAGCTGATGAGTTTGTTGAAGTAATTGAAGCAAGGTGGTTTGAATTTATTTTTTCAAAATGTCACAAAATGAAGGTCAGAGGAATCCAAATCTCGCCCCCTCCTCTTCGCCGCCCCCCCGCTTTAAAAAATCGATGCCTCTTCGTGAAAGAAATGTCAGATTTTGTCATCTGGACAAGTTTCTTACCAAAACATATGCGTTGCCTCAAATTGTATTCTATTTTGAACTGGAATGTTTTGTGAACTCAAAATTGTGTTCTTAGAACCACTTGGGTCGTCACTGTTCCTTTTCGTTCGGTTCAAAAAATGGCAAAAAGTCGCTGAATTTTTTTAAAATTATGTATTTGTAAATAATAATGTAGACTTTTTTGGGAGGAAAATGAAAAAATTAAAATTTTTGCAAAGGTAGATATTTGGAAAAAAGCTTCTTATAGGTGATCGCAGAGGTTTGCAGAGAGTGCAATTATTACTCCTTTTTGAACTTTTCAATTTTTTTTTGCATTTCATCTGAAAAAATGTTACTTGGAAATAGGTAAGTAACTACTTTGAGTTTTTCAATATTATTTTTTGGGAAATTATCTCTCCTGATTTGCTCAGACACAGTTGTGTGGTCAGAAATTTATGTAGAAGAGGATCCGAACTTTCATAATTTTTTGTAAAATTTGGAGCTGAACCCCCTCCTTTTCCTTACTAAATTTCCTTTCATTATAAAAATACTAGATTACAAGTATCAACTTCCATACCTTACTTAATCATTTTGACAATGCAGGCAGTGGCGTCGAAAGCTTCATTTTTGGGAGGGTGCAAAGTGGACATAGAGACTTAAGGAAGTCTTTTTTTCACATAGTCACCTCAAATAGATCATGTA
Source organism: Pseudococcus jackbeardsleyi (assembly GCA_038380155.1). Lineage (NCBI taxonomy): Eukaryota > Metazoa > Arthropoda > Insecta > Hemiptera > Pseudococcidae > Pseudococcus > Pseudococcus jackbeardsleyi. The sequence goes on from CM076239.1 coordinate 45,603,049, forward strand.
GGTAACTGTGATTTTTGTTGGCGAGGGCAAAGCTTTGAGAAAATTTAGTTTTAATTCTAGATTCTTGACTTCAAGGGGGAGGTTCCTTTGACTACGTTTCTGCTCATACATTAAAAAGTAACCTATTGCCTCAAGTGAACTCTTTTCTAAACAGAACTTTCTTGAATAAAATATTTTTTTCATCTCCTTCGAATTCCGGACTAACTACATCATTGTTTTTCAAATGCGATCAACTGAATTCTAATGTGCAATCCTGATAAAATTCTGTGAGTACCACTAGCCACATGGGCTTTTTGAGTTTTTTCTATAATTGTTCGCAACTTTCTCTTTTTGCTTTCTCCATTCTCCCATTTTTTAAAAAGTCTATATTAGAATTCCCAGGGGGGGGGGGTGTTGAACAAAATTTTTCAATGATTTTTTTCATTCCACTGATTTTTGAACCAATTTTCAACTTTGAATGAAATTTTATGATCATAAAGCACCTTCAACTCGAACTTTTTACCTGAAAATGGGGGAATTCAATATTGAAAGGCCGATATGAGAGTAAACGACTTCATTTTTAAAAATTTTACTTCAAAAGTACAATATTATACATTCTTTTAAAATATCATATTCTCATAAATTTTTTTTTAATTTTCAAAAATTCAACGAGGCTTGAAAATTGATCTGGGTCACTAAAATTTTAATCGTATACCTTTTAGAATAGGTATATTTTTTCCTCGCCATTTTTCTTGTCAAAATTGAAGGTGAGCCTTGTGAAAATTTTAGTAAATATTTTTTCAGTCAAAAAATTACTATTTATTTTTTTGTACCAATTAACAAAATGTTTGAAAAAAATCACCATCACTCTGAAGAAAATCGCTCGAAAGGCACTCCACCCCCTCTCCACCATACACATTTCCCCTCTGGCATCCCAATTCGGCAATATTTTCACATTTCGTGACACCAATATGGGTATTCGTTGGTTACCCATTTACTTACCGAAAATTACTCGTTAAGTATAGTTTTTTCTCCACCTCGATTTCGGCCATTCCGACGTTTATTGCCGCTGCGCTAATGAAACGCATTACGAGCATGTAGGCGTGTGTGTATATCTTGGTACCGCGAGCAGGCGACTCGGTAAACCATCGTTCGGGACGCGCTTTAAGAAAAAAAAATTACATACTAGGTAATGCCATCCGCGAGTAAAATTATCCGGTATCCGAGCCTTATCCACCCTAAGGTTAATAGATTACCGAATATGTTTTGTGAGCGCGGTCTAAACCATCGGCGGTGAACCCTTTCTCACGATTTGGCTGATGGAAAACGCCATACAGACGCGTACGTAATTTCCTTTTGGCCATTTTCACTCGGCTGCGGCATCAGAATGCACCAAATCTACCTGTAAATAAGAAGTACCTACGTAGGTACCTATGCGGACGCCCGTCCCAGAGGTTACGCCAAATTTTTCAAGCCGCCTTTTACACACTTCGCTATGCTTTTTCTCCGCTTCAAAGTAGCATTAAATTCCACTTTAATCGGCCAACGAGAATGGTTCTTCTGACCAATACACACGACCGTAATTAGATATCTATCCGAGTTGCTCTCTGTACCTACGTAGACGGTACCTTACGTACATATATGCAACGCAGAACCCACAGTCATTAGTTCCACGTCGTAAAATTTTCGTCTTTAAAGAGCAAACACCGTTTAAAATATTCCGGCGGTTTTGCGAAACGCCAAAGTCGCGCGCATAAAATTTTATCGCGATGGGCTACACGTACCCAGCTCAGACGAGGGGGCCAGCGGATCCAACGAAGCTGGGGCGCGCAAAAGAAAAAAATTCTAATTTATCCTTATTAATTCAGCAAACGGGCTCCGTTTAAAATACCATTTCACCGAATCGAAAACCATCTAAATGAAAAATAAGCTGGCGTTCGTAATTAAAATGCATTACTTGGCTTCATTTTTTTTTTTCAACTAAACGTAAAATAAACCGACGTTTTCGAATACGCCAACTGTTAATTTCCATTAAAATCTCTCCTCGGCGATGTACTTTTGCCACCGCCGAATACGTGTAACGCATCGACCGGCATTTTGAAAAATCGTTAACGCATTATCCGATAATTTTCTCATTATGGGTAATCACGGCCGTGGCGACTCGTACCGCAGTTTTTAGTACGCTGCGAAGTGCCCGTACAGCTTCTCCCATAACCGAGCTGATCGATAATTACCTTATAAAATTATCTAATAATAACGCGGTCTAAACGGCGGTACGCCACATTGGCGAAAGCCTTGACCAAGTGTACGGAAAACTTTTACGATACCTATTCAAGCTCGATTAGGATACCTCCCCACGTCCCTGCGGCTGGCAACCGGAGCGCGGAGCTGTTTCGCGAACCTTTCTCGTTACGATGCCCCCTCTCCGGCCCTGGCTCGTCTTGGAAATTATGTAAATACCCCGATGAAGATGGTACTAAAAGTCGAAATTAATTAATAACGATTTAGCCGAGGAAACAGCTCCGTCGGTACAGCCACCAGGTAATTATGGAAAAGGCGAACAACCGAATTATTTATCTATCGGTAGCGCGTTAAAAAGAAAAAATGATGGGCGTGTCGGTTCGGCAATTTTTTTCACCATTTTTTTTTTTTTACCGAGAAATCTCATTTTCGTAAAGTGGAAGGAAAAAAAAACCTGGCGTCAAAAACCGTTTCGAAATGTGTTTACACGGATGCTTATTATACTTAGCTTATTACTTAGGTTTTATGTACGTATTGCGATGATGATAAATTACCCGAATGGACAAAAAATTAAATACCTGGCTAGTTAATACGGTGTAGAATAGCTGTGTGAATTTCACCCAACGTATTAGTTTCGTGTACGTATTTACCATCGCCACCTTCTGTATAACAATTCCATCATTCATTTTATTTAATTACACCGCAATAAACGACCGTTCTTATTTATTTTATACGTCTATACGTACATTATACTTATTAGGTACCGGAAACCGCTGATTATATTTTTTAACACGACCATCGTCCAAAAAAATTAACGTTCTGAGGGATTAGACCAATGGTCGTGGCTTCTTTCAAAATATACGACCGGAATTTAAAATTGAAAAAGGAACGATGTCGAAGTGTGAACGAGCCCGGTGTTGAAGTTTTCAGTCGGCTGATAATCAGGGGGAGATATCGAGACGAATAAATTGAGGTGTTTTGAATGATTACCAAGGTATTTCGGTTTCTTTCTCCGGCACACGTAGGTATCTGATAATTTCCCTTGGTTTTTATTTTTCGTTACTACTCGTATAGATTTATTGTGAGTGTTGGTATAGGCGAAAGTCTCTGGATGATTTTTTTATTACGAATTTCCTGTACGCCAAAAAATTCCGAATTTTTTTTCATTTTACGACCAAATTCAAATAACGACTTGAGGTATTCAAATATGTACTTTTATTATTGCTAAGTGCGCGGTAGAAATATTAAAAATTTCAAATTTTATTATACCTACGTGAGGTAATATTAGGTATAAGTTATTTGGAGAAAGAATTTAATGGGTTTGCCATCTTGCATAGGTGAACGTAGGATGAAGAATTTTATTCCGAGTGTTTCAAATTCGTACAGGCAACCGTTGGTGCACTGATGAGTGATTTTTATACGTCGAGTATTTCCAAAAAATTGTATCCGTTTGTTTTCTCTGTGAAAGTATTATGAGATGCCTACAATGCCTGGTTTAAAAATTTAACGGGTCAAGATGGTGAATTTTTCAGGTAAAAGTGAATGTAGTCTTTCGTTCTACGAGAACCTAGATGTAGGTAATTTTTCTCTTGAGAAATTTTGAATAGCTCTGGGCAGAAAATTCAAAGGTGTGATAAAAAGTTCGAAAATAACGCAAGAGGACTTGCAAAAATAAGTTTTCGATGTTTTGCTATATTTTGCATTTTTTAAATCAACCGTAACGTTAGGTATTTTAATTTGTATCTGATGAAAAATTGTACCCCTCTCCCTCCCCTGCGACTATTCATAAACTATTGGTGAAGTGAATAAACTTGCTCTCTTAATCTGAATCAGTCAAAATTGACTGATGGAATCGACAGAATCATCTCATTGTAGAAATCAATGAAAAATTTACTGATTTAATCAATGAATTTTCATTTTTGAATCGGTAAAAATAAAATTTCACCGATTCAATCAGTATTTATTTATATACTGATTCAATCGTAAAAATTACTGATTCAACCAGTAAATTAAAATTTTCACTGATTCATTTCAACAGCTGATCAAAAATTACCGATTCAAAAATAAAAATTTACTAATTGAATTGGTAATTTTTCACTGATTGACAGTCAAATTTCACTGATAAACTGTGAAATCAGGGAAATTTCACTGCCAATCAGTGACGTGATTCCGTCTCTTTCAATCAATCAATCTTCATATTTTGACTGATTCAAGGTTAGAAAGTACCTCACCTTTGGAATTTAAATTCATTAGAAAAAAAATTGACTGATAAAATTGGAAACTCATGATAATCATCAAGAATGTATCTAATAATTTTCAACCAAAGGGTTGAAAATTTTGTAATACTGATGTAAAAATAATAGGTAACTGCTTATAATTTCGTGAACTTTTTCTGAAGTGATCACAAATTGTTCAATTGTTCAAAATTTGATAAAAATGATGAATAATAATGTAAAAATTGAGAAAATCACGAAAGTTTGCTAAAAATATTTTGCAAAAAATTCTTGAAATATGGGTGAATGTGGGAAACTGCATGAAAAATGTCGAATCGTAGGTAGCCTGAAATTTGAGTTAGAATAGTTCGAGAAATGGGTGATTTATCAAATATTTTTCCTATTTTTGGAGCATTGAAATCGAACAAAGGAGAGCATCGCAAGTATTTGATGTCGAAAGGCTAAAATTTTACCAACTTTTTTTAAGAGTACAGTTTTTGCTTTTTTTTTTTTAGATTTTTGATATATTTTTCAAAATTAAATATGAAGATTTAATGTAAATTTTTTTCTATCTTTTTCAGCAATTTCTTTATATTTTTTCAATAATTCTGATGAAAATATTCTTCTCGTACGAAATTTTTATTTTTTAAGCATAGGTGATTTTGAATTTTGTTGTAAATTTTACATTTTTTCAAACTTTGTCTATTTTTTTTTGTTTTTTTTGTTTTGTTTTCAAATAATGAGTTGGTAAAATTATTTTTGAGGCTGAGGCGTGCTGAGAAACAGTAATTTTCCAACCTTACATTATGAAATGTCAATTTCGTTTTCAGATTCATCACCTCATAAATTGGATACTATTTTTTCGTGTTTTTTTTTTTTTTTTTGGCTGAAATTTGATAATTTTTTTCAATTGTAGAAAAGTAACTTGCCCCATTACACTTACCCCTATTTGAAATGCATATAACTATAAATTTTTCATTAGCATTCAAACTCACTCCCCCTTTCTTTTCCTCGAGTTATGAGAATATTGGCATGAGAAGCCAACTTTTAATCTTCAAATGTCTTCAGAAACCCCTTTCTATTCGTTTGAAACCAGAGATTTTTTGGGTAGTTTTACTCGTATAAGAAAAAGAGGTTTCTGATGTCTCGTCTTGTCTCTATTGAAAATTAAGAGACGTTTTGAGATTTAGAGAAAATTTTGTAGCTTGGAAGCATTTAAATTGATCATTCTCATCGCCTTGATGATACAAGTATACTTGATGTTTCAATTTTTGGATATCTTCAGCGATCTCCTCAATCCTCTCATTGCCTACGAATAGAAAAATTGTTGATTTAATTTTCTTTTAATTTAAAAAGAAAATGTTCTGGTGTTGCTTTTGATTGAAAATCTCATATTTTTTCCTTCTATCTTTCTGAAACTTGGAGTAACATTCACAGATTTCGATGAAAAAAAAAAAAAAAAAAAAAACAAGAAAAACTAGGAATCGGCCAGATTTTTTTCTTATTTACATACCATTTACGGGGAAAAAAATCAAAAACAAGTGACAATTTTAGGAGGTGCCTTGGCTATGAAAACAAGAATTTTCAACACTGCTCTTCTTTGGATTTTTCTATCGAAGGATTAGAAGGAAGGTTTTGAAATGGTATGAAAATTGAATTGGTAAGGAAAAACTGGAAAACTGCAAGAATTTTCATTTTTCCGATTCTCAGACTAGACTTCTATCCATTTTCCTACAGTTAGTTTTTTTTTTTTTTTAAGACATTGTGAGAAAATGCAACCAACTACGTATAGAAGGAAGTACAAATTATGAAAAAAATTAGAAAACTTTCAACTTTTATATTTCTCTCATTTCGAATCAGTGTGTCACTGAAAAAAAGGCAAAATTTAAGCTCTGAAAAATCGGTGAAACTCTCCAATTTTCAATGATTTTTTGAACAAATTTTAGATTTTTTATTTTCCAGAATTTCTTTTCGTTGTTTGCTTTCGATGAAAAATTTTCAGTTTTTTTGTATTTAGTTCGTAATTCATGTTATACATAAAATATTTTCTCGTACTATTCCTCGACGTAGCCTTTCTGCTCAAACTTTGTTCATCAACCTCTCAAATATTTTCTTCCTAATTGAATATAATTTTCCCTCGAAAAATACCTAAATAGTTTGTTTCCGGACCAAACGTATGATATTTAAAACATCTATCAATTTGACCATCAATATCACATCGACTAAATATCCGCTGTCCAGCTAAATTATTGTGGAAAAAACCTTATTTGTCTATCTAATATGACACATGAAAGTGGGAAACGGCGCTCGACATGCGGGTTCCCGAATACCAGCTCAGCCATATGCTTATAAGTAATTCAATACTTTGCGCTTTAAAGCGGTGTACTTGAAAAAAAAAAAATAAAAGAAATATATACACGCCGATGTTATCTTTATATACATAGTCGTGTGGGTTCGGTCGTGCCCTTTTCGTTAAATATATACCAGCCCTTTGTACGGTTCGATTGTAATATCAGTTATTATAACAACTGAAAGGCTTCCGTTTACTTATAATATATTCAGACTGGTTTCTCGTACTTATTTTAAGGCTGAAATTGAAATTCGAATACCGTTTAAAAACAATTTGAACGCGGTTGACTAAATGACATTCGTATTGTGTTGAATTTTTTCCCCTCCCTTAAACGACTTTCAATTTGAAATTAATACTAGTTATTAGAGGGACGACAATAGTCGTTCATTCGAGTCTTTGAAATGGTCTGTGCTTCGAATGTAACCGCAGCATCGGTTCGTAATATTAACGAGTCGACTCATGATGAAATTATAATTACGTGTCGGAAAACGGTACCACGTATTTTCTGGTGGGACGTCGATAGGAAAAAAAAAAACTGAAAAGGACCGATATCGTGGGTTTTTTTTCACCACCGAAAATTCGCTTAATCTGTCTCGATATATTACTGAAAAACACGTATACGAAGGTAGGCTATAGCTTTACGAAAATAACGTAGAAATAACGCCAATGATTTATCACCGTATATGGTTTATTAGAGAGATACGATTTTCCTCGGATGAACTCGGTTGCCGGAAAAGCTTTTGAGAAATTCTTGCAACTATTTAAAAAGTCGATAAAAGGTGAAATGACTTTTCGATGCGATTCTCCGAATAAGCGACGTAGTTTAAAAAGAAAAATCATTCTAACCGATATATTTTCTAAATTTCCCCCTTTTTTTCCTCAAAGTTAATGTCGCCGTTATCTTTTATAGATGAAAATAAAAAAAAAGTATAGAAAAAGTGTATGAAAAAGTGAAACAAACGTTTCTTTTCTTTTTATTTCTTCCAACAATTTGTTTTCATCAATTTTTTAAAATACCTTCGAGCATTTCGTAAATGTTTTTTTCTTCGTCTTCGTCTTTTTTTTTTGTACGCAGCGTTTTTCGGGCTAACGTTTTTTTTTTCTACTCCTCGCTACTTTCGTAATGTTTTCCTCGTCGTCTTATGTGGGTGAATAAAAAGACGAGCTTACGAGTTTACGCGCGCTTCTTTCCGATATTAATTTTGAATTCGACTTAGCCTCGGTACAAATTGATTTTCTCGGGGTAGGATTTTCTCACGCGCGTTTTATAAATTACAGATGAGTCGAGCGTACTGGCTCGGCGAAGCTGAGCTATTTGCGATAAATTCTGTGCCGAGGGACGAAAAGGGTTAGCGAGGGTTTTGATGGGGCAGTTATTCGTTTTAATGAGTTTTGAATCGGTATCAGAAAATAACAGGAGAGGAATGAGGTAGAGACGAAGTTGGTATTGAAAAAGATCAATAGAGGACGATGGCTAAAAAATTTCAATTCTCAATCAGATTGGGTAATTTTTTAAAATAAGGTACATTTTTCTAAATTCGAAGAAAAACTGGTCTCTATTTTTTCAAAGATAACAATTTCATTATTTAAAGTGAATAGGGAGGCTGCCTATCTGCTTTTTGCTCATTTTCAAATTTGAATGTAATCGGAAGTAAAATTTTTTAATAGCATAAAAATGTTATTTCTCGATAGAAAATGAAGCGATTAAAATTTTGGACTTCAAAGGATTTTTTTTTTGGTAAATAAATTTAGAAATTTTCCATTTTCATAATCTGGTACAAAAAATTAACAGTTATTCAAAATATGTTCTAAAATGTTGAATGTTAGTTTTCCTGTTGACTTTTCTAAATTTGAAACGTTCAAGTACAAAATAAAAACTTGATATAGGTAATCTTGAAATGAAGCATCACATTTCGATGAGGAATAATCGATGCATACCTAGGTATTGATACGAAATCAAAAATAAATATTTGAATTGGCAAGTAGAAAGTCGATGAATATAGTTCTATAAAAAATGAACCTAATAGTGAACTGGATTAGAATTACTGATTGAGAAAAATCGATTTATTCGAGCAGAAAATTTTTTTCTGAATTTCTATTTTTTAAGTATGATTTTCTACATTTTGTCTAAAATTTGAGAACAGAAATTATTACGATGGTGAATCTTTTTTGACTTTTTTTAAAGAAAGTTGATAGGAGGGTGGTTGGGAAATATTGTGTCCAGGTATCAAGAAGACGAGGTAAAAATCTCTGCCTCTCTCCACACCTGTGTATTAAAATTCGACTATATTCTCAAAATTTTCAAAAATTGAAAAACTCCGAAACTAGAGTTTTTAGGTACTTACCAACTCAATTTTCAAAAAAGTGAAAAGTAATTTTTTCAGGGAGGTACTTTTGAAAAATCAGAAAAAAGAAAACAAATTGGTCGAATGGTATTTTTGAGTGAAGCATCGAAAAAGAGGTAAAAATTCGATAGGTATTAGGTATCACTTTTTTTCCGCTCCATCTCTTGACCAAATTACTCAGAGTATCTTGGAAATGGACCAAAATATACAAGCATATTTCTTTTAGGTCGAATTTTAAGAACACCAATTCGTTGTCTAGTTCTGGATGTTCGAGAAAAGTGGGTATACATTTGGTACTCAATTTTTTTTCAAAACTCGAATTATCGACTTTGGATCGTTGAAAATTTTTAGTTTTCCTATGTATTCATACGAAATACTTTAGTATTAATCGGGTATGTAATACATTTTGGAGTCATTTTTTCAGGAGTATATAAGCCCCGAATATGAATTTTTCATTGAAATCGAACTGTAAGATTCTCAAGTATCGATTTATCAATGAAAAATCGTAACAATATTTTTATTCAATAATTGAAAAAATTGAATTTAGTACTCAAGTATTTAGTCCAGAAATACTCATGTTTCGTCAATGAATACGGCCCTATAACACTATTTTATGCAAATTTATTCGATCTCCATAAAAAATTACGCAATTGGCAAAAAAAAAGAACAGAAAAAAAATCATCATTTTTCAAAGAAAGAAATAAAATGAATGAACTTTGATCTGAATCGTACACGCCGAATAATCCTAATTCTCATCCGTATGCCAAATTACCCGCATTTCTAATATTTCTATTCATCGCTTTGAGAGGTAATAAAACTGATCTATGCGTAATAAAATTTTTAAAATATTTATACTCCAGTACGTTCGAGTACATATGTCACTTTCTTGTTATGCAAATCAACTTTGATCTCTGAAATTGTCGTTATGTTCAATTTTTAGTAAATTTCTTTTTCACGTATGTGAAGAATTATTAAAATCTCGGAATTGACAAAATGTGAGTACTTTTTGTATTTGAATTTTGTTTTTCAATTTGAAAATTTTTTGAAATAAAATTGAATTTCAAACGAATTTAGACAGAAAGGAGGATAAAGTGTTTCGGACTTAAATTCTTATCCTTTTTTCCCAAATCGTTTGAAATTTTCCCTACCAGATTCTCTGACCAAGAATGAAATTTTATTCACCATTACTAGAAGAGGGAAGAAAGGAGATTAATCCCCCCCCCAGTGCAAAGGGAGCATAGACGCACCCATAAATTAATTAAGGGAAGGGTTGAGAATTTGAGAAAAGATAGGGGGAGGGGTCAAATTCAAATTAGTCATTTTTTACCGATCGTTCAGTCAAAAATCATTAATTTTTTCTGACCAATTTGGTAATTTATTGAAGAATCGGTGATTTTTGACTATGAAATTGGTCATAAATGATGGAATTTTTTAGTATTTTACAACCCGGTAATCTCAAACAATTCAGTTGAATTTGAATTTGATAAAATAATGTCAAGAAAAATACAATCAAATTTTTAAAATAATTTTCTGCTTGTTTTAGTTTCTAGTTTCCCGTTCATTCAATTAGCAAAATTTCAAATTTCAAATTTTTTCATTAACTAGGTTTTTTTAAAATCAAAATTTGATGAAAAATCGAATTGTAAAGTCGAGCAACTAAAAATTACCTTTGATTTTTGATTTTTATGCAACCTTTCAATAGTTATGTGTTCTCTCATAAAGTCGTGGATTTTGGAAGGTCGATGGGAGGGGGGAGGGGAGGGGAGTCGAATCTTACCTATCTAAAAATTTCCAAAATATGTAAAACAGAGAATTTCTTGGACAAAAGCATTGAAAAATTCATAAATTGGTCAAACTTATGGTACCTACTGCGGATTCGTTTCAAAATTTTAAGGAAAGATTCAAGTCGAAATTCTAGGATGAGGCTTGGCGCGCCTATGACTTGGAGGTTCGGTTCTATGAATTATTGCAGAATCCAATGGAAGCTGGTCAAAGGTCTACGATGTATTGAAATTGAAATTTTGAGTCTTCACATGTGTACCTACGTATCACCAGCATATATAGAGACCATCTTGTCGGTATGGAATCAAGACCCGATCCTAAAATTAGATAAAATTACCTACAAATTGAGCCGTCGTGGAGGTCTGAAGATGAAAAATTGTCTTCTCCGAAGAGTTTTGAAAATTGAACGTTGAAAAACACAATTTCGAGAAAAAAGCATTTCAAATTTTGCGAACGTAAAAAGTGAGAATTTTCGAAAAATTTTTTACTGAAAATAATCACGATTCTGATAATGATTATACAGATTTTACAGTTAAAAAAAAAAAAAAAAAAAAAAAGTTGACCGACAAGATGCTATCTTTTTTTCCATCTTATTCAAAGCGATATTGCTAGCTACTGGTGATAGTTTAGGAAGTGGGGTAACCAGGAAATGACAGAGCAGAGTGCAGAGTTGCCCTTACAATAATTCGTAAAAAAAATAATTCTGAAATTTTTGATCTAATTTTTGAAAAACGGCTGTATCTTTTGATGGAAATATTGAAAAATCTCAGTATTGAGTATATCTTCAAAGCGAGTAATTTTTTTTTAAATGTCAATAAAAATGAATTTTAGAAATGATTTTTAAAAAATCATAAAAATACTGAATGGTGTACCTGACTCGATGACATTTCACTTCGAAAAAACACATCCAATGATTTTTCTACTCGTAGTCAGTTTTTCTCATCTAAACTCTGAAAACAGCTCCCGATCCAAAACTCCTCCACCCACATTAAAATATAGAAACCAGGGCGCGTAATAGGATCCGTACAAAAGTCGACGTTGCGCGTGAATAACGCGCGTGTCACGGCTACCATTTCATTTAAAGGTAGGTAGTATTCCGGGGCTGAGGAAATGAGTACTTGCGAAGAAAGGTCAATGCTATCGAGGTAATATCAAATTAAATTTCAAACGTATCGGAACAAATTATAGTCTTTTGTAATACGAAATAGGCTCCCTCGCCTAAAAGCAATTCTGTTTACATTAATGAATCTGGTTTTCTTTAAAGAGATCGAGTTTATAGTCGCCGTAGGTAGTTAGCAAAGACCAGGACGAAGAAGATGGGGCAGCGTTGAAAAAAAAAACTAGTCGCGGCGGCCGTCGTTTAATTTTTTTTAAAACTAAATATTTCGAAGATAATTTTTTCCTCGGCCGATAATTATTGCCCGATGCTGACATCAATCAACGACGCATTACTGACTCCCGTTCTCGCGGCAGCTCTCCGGGTTCGGGCTTGCCCATGTGGTACGCTGCCCAGTAGATCTGGCCAGCTGTACAGACCTACATAGTCCGAAACCTTCTTTTATCGCCGAAGAAATAGTCGGAGAGGCGCGCGCTGAACCGCGATTGCCGATGGTACGAGGCAAGGTGGGGTGGCGGTGAACTGATAATTAAGCGTTGATAGAAATTTCAAAATGGGCCTTATCAATATTAAGTGAATCGGCGTGTATACGAGGTGCTTAAACGTTTCACCCGTAGTCAATGAATAATCAACTAGTTTCGCCCTTTACTTTACTTTCTCGTTTTATTACAAATCTATTTGCCACCTGGTTATTAAACCCGATAAAAGCGAATTCCATTTAAATACACGCCCGAAAATTCTACCGGCCGATTTTTCTCTCTCTGGATTCGGTTTTGACATCGTCGATGGCGAGTCATTGGATTGTTTTCTATCTTTTTTTTTTTACCTCGAAGATGCGTGCTTTTTCACACACCGAGACGTAAACTGGTTCTTTACGAGTTGCGTGTTTGATTGCTCCTCTCCGCTTACGCCTTCTTTTTAAAATGTTTAACGCCGCGTAATTAATTTCATGTCGTCGACTCTCGGACCGTATAGAAATTCAATGAACCGCTAATTTAACAAGATGAATGGTTTTAGGAAAATATTTATTAGTCTTTTTATCACTTCGGATGAAAGAAACTTTCAAAACAAACGTTAAATCTTAATCGATGTACTTGTATTACGTTTTTTTTTTTCCATTTCCATTTTTTTTTCATTTGGCCGCACGTCAGACCTCTCTGCCGGTGTAACTCGACGTGTCCCGCTGGGTCCCCCCCCCCGTCCAACGCGTATTTTAACTTTATTAAATTTTATATAGATGGGTGAAGCGTGGCTGCGAAATTTTACCGCGTCGTCGTAGCGATTACGCGACGATGCGACGGTGCTCGATTTTGGAAATTCGCTTTAGTATCTGTCATCGTTCTCGATCTCGAGTACCACTCGAATACGAGATTCCCTTTTGAAATGTTTTAACAAGTTAGGGTGCCGTATAGCAAAAACATTTCCACAATGCGCGTTTACATAGATAGCAAAACGCGAATCTGAATTTCCTCCGAAGGTAAAACGGTTATAGAGATAGGTACTCGTGTAATCTTGGCTGAAAGATTTTCCAACAGATTTATACCATTTAGATAAATATTTCGACCGAGTTTCGAATTACTTAACGTGCGAGTATATTTGAAATTGGTTTTTGGAGCGAAAATTTTATCACTTTGAAATTTGCAGACTGTATGGGAGCGTTGATTTTTATCGGTAGTTTTAACTAATTACACGATTTGCTTGGGTTTTAAGAGACAGACGGTGCGAAAAATTTAGGTACTTGGTGTTTATTCATTTTCTGGAAAATTCGATTCGGTGGTTTGAGATCAGAATCGAAGTTGAGTGGTGGGGGAATCGAAAAATTGTTCGATTGAAATAAATGTAATTTTGGTTGATTTTATCGACTCGAAACACTATTTTTCCCATTTTATCGAATTCTGGATGAAAATTTCGTGAACAGGGTTTGATAATTTTTCAATTTGGGCGTCATTTTTCTATTAATAATGAATTTTTTTTCATCATTGGTCTGGAAAAGACTGATGTGTCTCTTCTGTCTGTGCCCCTGGGACCTTTGCGATTGATCCGGTCATACTTGAATTCTCTTGGCCGTATTTTTGGGACAAATAAGTTCAGGATGTAAAGAATTCCCTCTTACTCTCAAAAAATCTGCCATCGAAGGTGGAATTTTAGATTTTTAAATAATATTTCAGAAGTCAAGGAATTTTTGGACATTATGTCCTTTTCAAATGAAAATGTTGAAATTCAAATTTCCAGTACCTCATATCGATCTGTAGAACTCAAATATCACTGTTTCTTATCGTTGGGAAATTTCCTACCAAAATCGATTTTCTTTATATGATTCATTTGAAAGTTTGTAAAGCTAAAAGGTCAATATTTTGAAAATCGTTGAATTAAATCGAAATGAAGTGACCAAGATCGTTGAAAAACTCATTTCTTCTTTATGTTCAATTGTTCACCTATCACACCCTCAATTTTACAATTTTCATCGAAATTTGATTTTTTGCAAAATTTAATTTCTTTGACAAAGAGTGTAAAAAGTTATTCTCATTTTGGAATTCGTTGGATTTGACTGTTCAAACTAAGCTATACTTTGATTATCAACTGGAGTCGAATTTTTAGGTGCTCGTATTAATTTACATAGCTGCGAGATTTATCAAAATGATGAATGGGGGAGGGGAGGGGAGGGGAAGAAGCTGAAGAACCAGATTTTTTGGTGAAAATTTTAGAGAAGTTGAAAAATATAAAATAGAGTCCTGCAGCTCGACGAAAAGATCAGGAACTGAGGTTTTAGTATTTTCATTTGAACAGGACCCTATGTCCAAAAATCCAAAATTGTGTATATTTCAATATTTTTAAGAAAAATTATCGAAATTATTGAATCGACTTGGTCAGCTGAAGTATTTTAGATTACCTATTCGTCTAGAAAATTTCGTTTCGACTGATGGATTTTTCAATTGATTGTTTTTTATGAGGTCAAAATAGAACTCGCAGCTAGAAAAATAGAAATATGAACGATTTGTCCAAACTGTTCTTAAAGATGGATTCAAGTGTCATCTAAAGCAGTGTTGACTCATTTGCACTCATTTTGGGAGAAAATTTGACAGACTGGAGAAAACAGACGTTTTTTGAAAGCAACAAAATTAATGGAAAATGAAAAATATGAATAATCCAAAGCATATGCGGGGTAGTGAAAATTTTATTTTCACTGGAGGATATCTAATTTCATGTTCTTTTAATACGAGGTCAGATTATGATTATGACCCTATAAAATTTTCTGGGATTGATTTTGATAAAACTGAATTAGATCTGAAGAAAAATTCGAATTTTATCCATCGGGCTAGTTTTTATATTTTTTATTGACTATTAGAGGCTCCGGGATATTTGAAAAATTTGAAGTTGAATTTTCGTTGCTCAGTTTAAGATTCATCAAACAAAGGTAATGGCATTTCTATTTGAAAAGGACATAATGTCCGAAATTTCGTAATCTTCAAAAATCATTAAATGTGAGCCTGAATTCAGAAAAACTACCTTAAAGCTCAAAAATTAGTTTTTGAGTTGACTCCGATTTTTAAGGGCATTTAGAACTTTGTGAGGAGTACGATCAAGGAGAAACCCTCAACTCAAAAAGGGTGGTTTCTATATGTAGAGGTGTCCAAATTTTAGTCAGAACAGTTCTATTGTTCGATGTGAGATACAGAAATCGAATTTTTTCGCATTTTAATCTAAAAAGGACATAATGTCCTTTCTTATTTTTGTCATCGGCGATAGAAATTTTTTTATAAATCTTCAAAAATCACCAAATCAACGAGTGTTTCAGAATTTGTCGGCAGTGTTTCATTGCTCGATGTGAGATGCAAAAATCTAAATTTTTTGCTTTTTATTTTAAAAAGGACATCTGTCCTTTCTCATTTTTCTCCACCAACAATGATTGAATTTTCACAAAATCTTTAAAAATCACCAAATCATCTTCGGTGACTAAAAATTCGCACTTTTTTCCACCACCAATGCTCAAATGTTCAAAAAATCTTCAAAAATCACCAAATCAACTTCGATGTCTGAAAATTCGAAAATTTTTTCATGCCGATTCGAAAAAGACACGATGTTCAAAAATTTGTTCGACACTAACATTACATGAAGTTTTTAAAAAAAAAACCTAAAAACCCGTCAAAAATCACCAAATTTTCTTAGATGGCTATAAATATTTATCAGGAAAATTCCACTCCTCGACGTAAGATGCAAAACCCAGAAATATTTTGCATTTTTATCTAAAAAGGACACATGTCCTTTCTCACTTTTTCCCACCACCAATGCTCAAATTTTCAAAAAAATTTCAAAAATCACCAAATCAACTTCTACGACTAAAAATTAATAAAAACAGGGTACTTTTCAGGCAATTTCCAAAAATCCAAGTCTCGTTTAAATCGAAGCCAGAAGTTTACACGATTCCCTTGTCAGAACATCGTAAAACTCACACCAGAAAAGTTTGTTGCAAGCACTTGAAAATCCTTGAAAATCGAAATAAACTTTAAATTTC
This sequence comes from Pseudococcus jackbeardsleyi, assembly GCA_038380155.1. Classification (NCBI taxonomy): domain Eukaryota; kingdom Metazoa; phylum Arthropoda; class Insecta; order Hemiptera; family Pseudococcidae; genus Pseudococcus; species Pseudococcus jackbeardsleyi. Next base: position 45,619,589 of record CM076239.1, read on the forward strand.
CTTCGAAACGAGCAGGTGTCATAAGAAAAGCTGATGGATTTTTTTCCAACTTCTTCGTCTATTCGTTTCTTTCTAATGTTTACGTAGGGACTATCTTTAGTATGTTTTCTCATATTCACTCGTTTCTCTCAACCCTGGGTGAGTATGAGAGCTTGTAAATTAACAGTTGACCGATGGGATGGAAAATTGAATCGCATCGAGCGAGTAATTTTTATTGAAGTTTATATTACCGCATTCGTATGGATAGAGAATGTGTTCTGGGGTCTGGTTAGTATCCATTTATATTTTCAATCTCGTTTCGTTCATGTATCGAGGTAATTGCCACTTATGGTTAGAATTTTATTGTCATCGATGAAACGAGCTGCAGCGAAAATAAATCCACTTCCTTATTATAAAGCACCTAACGTATAGTTTTAAAAGAAAAGCGTGGCGTAGGATACGTTCGAGTACACGTATCTAGAGGTAGACTAGCTACGTAAAAAGGATGGATTACGATTTATATACCTTCGTACCTTCTACCTACTTACTACTTTATAATAAGAGTATCGAATATAATCTAGTAGATTGATTCGGTTATAATTAACGAGCTACCTATTGGACGAGTACATCCATATGAGGTTAACGCGTTCGGATGATTGATTCATCTGCTTCTCTGCCCTGCTTGCCTGTGATCTGTTTATCGAAAATAACTGGTTTGCGTTGCCGAATTATATTATATCGAATTCCGACGAGCCAATATAAAAAAAAACCCTACCTAGGTATTATATGTATATTACATATTTACGTACCGCGTATTTACCGCATAGCCAGCCAAGTCGACGGAAATAATTTGCGACGCGGTGCGGCGCGCCGCAGACAGCCGCGATATCGAATGCTGCTAACTGCGATACACAGCCGTGGCATCTGTCGATGAAGCGAGTTTTTCACGGTGATTGGCACATGTTAGTATAAGCCGCCATTTGAAATGCAAAACAACGCTTGTTAAGTTTTACCTCGGTTTTGTTGTGTGTTTGACGGTATCGGAATTTTTTTTGTCTAGGTATGAAAAAAAAGTACAGAAAAAGGGGGAAAAAAAGAAGTACATAGATACGCGATTGAATTTGTAGTTTGTTGACATTTTTCTTGATTGGTCGCGGTTTCGCCGCGTGTGAATTTCAAGCGCAGATTCAATTGTAATTTTTTTATTTGCTCGAGCTACGCGGATACAAGTAAGCTCAGCGAGCAGAGTGAGAGGTCGAGGGAATTTTTTATATTTGTACTCGTCGCTGTATTCTTCGCGAATTTATGTATACGAATCCGACTCCGTGTTCGGTATTTCGATCTGCGTAAAGAATCGTGTGAAAAGTTATTTTATTTCGTATTTTTCGCGTATATCTATGGTACACTACAAATAATCGAATGATTATTGAACTTGTATTCGCGGTGCGGATAGATTGACTTATATTACTCGATATCATATTCGCACGGCGAGTGTTTTTCAGAGATGATTTTCTTTACTCGATTGTGCGTCGGTGGCACCTAGATTTTATACAGAGCCAGAAGCGTGACAAGGCGATGTAGTGGGAAGATGAAGATCAAAATTTTTGAAATTTTGTAGTTTGGTGTGTGGCAAACCTAAGTAATGGAAAGTCTCAACTCTCTAAATTTGAATCAGTTAAAATTGACTGATAGAAAAGCCAAAATGTGCAACTGTAGAAATCAGTGAAAATTTTACTAATTTAAATCAGTAAATTTTCATTTTTGAATCATTGTAATTTTTTTCAACTATTGAAATGAATCAGTGAAAATTTTAATTTACTGATTGAATCAGTAATTAATCACTGATTCATTTCAGTAGTTAAAAAAAGATAATTGATTCAAAAATGAAAATTCACTAATTGAATCAGCAATTTTTTACTGATTGACAGTCAAATTTCACTGAATAACAGTTGCACACTTTTCACTGTTTGATCAGTCAATTTTCACTTTTTTGACTGATTCAGATTTTGAGAAAACATTAATCCCATTAAACGGCATGAGAACTTTCTTTGGGGTTCATCCTGTGCCAAAGGCAGGGAGTTTCCTTGCAAGGGGGATTTAGACTGGACTCGGGATTTTATTTTTTTTTTTGTTTTTGATTTTTGATTTTGGTAAGGAGGGAGTAAAATTTGTAAGTACCAGCATTTTCGAAAGTTGGAATTGAAAGAAAGCAGCCTTTTTTGTACCTAAAAAAATGGAAAAATCAAGTGATGTCTGAAATTACAAAATATTAGAAATTATTTTAAATACAACTCAAAATTTCACACCAGCCGAAGAAAAATTTTTTAAATTTGAAATCTAATACTCATTCCTGCCAAAAATCTTTTTAAAATATTCTAATTATTAATTATTGAAAAAAAAAATGGCTGGAGCTGATCAAAGGCTAAATTTTTATTTAAAAAGTTGTCGAATTAAAAAATAAACATTGAAATAATTATTTGAAATGCATGTTTAAAATTAGATAAAATTCAAAATTCAAAATTTTTTAATTCGAACACAATTGAAAATCAACATGTACATGTATCGGGTGGGGGGTGGGGAGGTGGAGAGTAAAAAAATGTAATATGCATATCTTATCCAACTCGAATTCTGATGGGCTATTCGGCTTTCGAAAATAATTATTTTGAAAATTAGATTCTTATTCCATTTTCTCAATCCCTGTCCCTTCAAAGGTCAAGGTCTATCCACCTTTCATGAATTTTTTTATCAATTAGTTCAAAAAAAGTGGGAACATTAATTCCGGAAAATTAAAACTTTGACGTGTACAAAAAAAAACATTATGGAACATCTCCACACTCTCAAAAATAGAGGATAAAATTGAAAAATCTTCTAATCAAAAAATTCTTTGATTGAAAATACACACTCACATTAAAAATTATCAAAATCACTTGGAAAATTATCGTTATCAAATCAAAATCCTAATAAATCGACGAAAACTCTTTTTAAAACAAAAGAATTAAGTAGGTGATGTAAAAAATTGACCGAATTGTATAAAAACCGCCAAATCATGATGTAAATGATCAAAATAAAGTGAAAAATCAACAAAACAATTTGCAAAAACTTTCGGAAGTTGATGCGAAAAATTGACCAAATATCCACTTGCAAATAGACAAGGTGGAGTGAAAGGTTCATCTTTACCTAACCTAACCTCAAAAAATAATTTCAGGGAAAATTTTTTCAACGGTCAATTTTTTAATACCCATTATTATTTTTTCAACTATTTTCAAATTTTGATTGTTTCATGATTTTGCATTTGAAAAAATTATTTTTGAAAAAATTCAAAAATGTTGAAAAACGACTGTGGATTTTTTGAATACTTCTTTCCCCATTGATTATCAGTTTTTCATAATTATGTTGCCCCTTATTTCTATTAATAAAAAATTAGATTACTTAATTGTATTAAATTTTGAACCTCTCAGGTCTAGTAATTTTTTTTTTATCAATAGCCCCTTCCATTAACAAAGTTTTTAATCGATTGTGTTCAATTTGAAAGTGGCATGTCAATCCCTATGTTTAATTCAATTTCACTGAGTGAAAAAACAGAGAGTTGAAAATAGATCTTGAAAATGAAGAAAATACCTATATGTATTTTTATTTTTCATCAATTCTTCAAAAAAATTATCATTTTAGCTAACTCAAGTAGTATTTTTATCATCATCTGCATAAAATATCTCTGTTTGGTGGTGGAGTTTTTTTTTTCAACAATCGCGCCACTTTTAAATTTTTCATATAGTACAAACCACATTTTTTTCTTATATTTTAACTCATTTTCTAAAAAAAAAAATGGAATTATAAAATTGAAAAATTTTACACTCTCTTCTTATCATTACTTGGGTTGGTTACCGGTATTACCACTTTACCCCTTCCCTTTCCTAGAAGGTTCTAAATCTGGGAATAGCTTCAAAATTGATGAGAAAATTTTTGAAAATTGGAAATTTAGTTATGAAACATGTAACTTTTCGAAGAAAAGAACAAAAGAACCAAAACAATCTGAAGAAAACGAGGACGAAACAACGCAAAATTGTCCACTTGTAAAATCACGACTTCATGATAAAATCGTTTCCAACTTTTTCAATTTTTCCAACTTCTCGCAGAATTTTTCAATTTCTTGTCGAAATTCCCAACCCAAACTTTGAATTTTCCTCTGCTTCCAAATTTCTCCAAAATTTTAAACTTCGAATTCGCTTTCAATATAAGACCACCCCTCACCTCAGGTCACGTCTCTGTACCAAACGAACGAACGGAATAGAGGTACCTGTATATTTTTTATCCAGCTTGACGTTGCAACTGCTTTGTATAAATGCTTCGTGTAAACGGGCGTATAAGGCTAATTGACGCCTGACCTTTGTAACATTGTGCAAACAAAACCGGCCGGTTGCAAATTTCATTAGCGTAGAAGCTGCCCATGCCCATTCGCCGGGCCGACGAAAAAACCTCCTCGACGCTGTGTTTTTCAAATTAAATGATATTTGATGGCGGTGTTTTTAATACCTGCGTATGCGTTTTATTCGCAGCTAATTCACGTGTATACCTACTTGCAACTACAGGGGGCATTTATCTATAACCAGGCAAGCGTATCGACGTAATTACCCAATCACCGAGTCTACCATTCGCTAATTTTTTAATTTCCGTAACGTTAAAACCGCAATGGGACTGCCAGCCGGGTACCTGTACCTGGCGAGTTAATTGTATAGAGAATCCATCCTCACGCAGACTAACACATTCGGGATACCTTTTACCTTTGTCCTGTTGGTCATCGTAGTGCAAATATAAAGAAATGGTGTTAGTCGAGGGGAAAAAAATTGCTGGTATTTTTACCTGTACGTGTATCCAGTGCACCTTGCAATTATCGACGTTTATCGTCGGAAAAAATTATCGCTGAGAATTCTGCTTACTTAATTTTTAATCCGGACGATAACAAATTGGGTGTATGAAATGAATCCTCGTAGTTGTGGGTAATTTTCAAATCATTTCCTACGTATTTGAATTATGTTTTCTGGTTTTTTTATTACATTAAATTGCTAACAGATCGCTATTATATATGATAAGATTTTTTCAAGCGTCGAATTTGCGGTTTATAACGACGACCGGATGGCTAAATATGCGAATGTCTGTAAACGAGAAAATTACTTACCGGAGAAAATCGTGAAATGGGTAATTGTATTTTTTTTTCTCTTGCCTTTCCCTCCCGCTTACCCAAGTTCACTTCGAAGCTCATTTTATTCTATTTTCTGTAGGAAAAGAGGGCTGTATTCTCATGATCGTGATACGTACCTAGGTCTAGGTAAACCGTCATATAGTACACTTTGCTGGTATTCTTTAATGACGATGTTACCGTAGCTCGACAAAACGGCCGGATATTTTTCTATCATTTAAATTTAAATTGAAATTTTAATGGTCGAGATGAATAATTTACGTAGATAAATTGAATAAATTAGCAAATTAAAAATTCGAAAGCGCCGTTTGTATTGATGCCGGGTTTTAAGGTTCAGAAGGTACATTGCGTCGTGAGACGACCGGCTTACACGCTCCATTCGTCCGCTGCGATCTTGAGACTGGTATCATGCTGTCCCTATCTTCTCTTGGCCTACGCGTTCGGTAGCGTGGTAAAGGTCGACTGTGGTACTTAACTTATTGGCACGTGGTATGAAGTATGAACCGAGAAGCACGCAAACCATTTTTTCACTTGTTTTTTTCCGTCTTCAAAGCGAAGATATTTGAGAAATCTATGAAAGAGGTTTGTCTGGGTTATTCAAGTATCCGTAATGAAGATGTGATGCGGAAGGAGGGACGAAATGTCTAAATTGAAATGAAGAGGTATTGTAACCGAGTGTGTGCCTGGGTTTTCTCTCCGATCGTATTGTTAACGATGAATAGGATTTGAGCGCGGTGATTTGTGGTTTGTTTTTGGAAGGTATTTGCTTGGAATTATCGAGAGTTTTAAACTTCGTGAATTAAGATGATTTTTGTCTAAACTTTAGAAGTGGAGGTTTAAAAATTATGAAATTAAATTCGAATCGGAAAAATTCGCGACCGGATCCGAAAAAGAGGCTTGAGAAGGGTAAAAACCAAATTTCGAATAAACGTATTTTTTTGCAAAAAAAAAATTTCGAAGTTGTAATACAAAATTTCGATCTAAGAGCTTCCTAGGGACCTCGAAAAAGGGTTTGATTGATTTTTTAACACCATCAAAGAAGTAAGGAAATAAATGAACTTTTTTGCAATTTTTTTGTGCTAAAATTTCGTGAACTTCTTATACAAAGTGTTGATTTAAGAGCTCGTTTTGTATTTTGAAAGTACCTCGGGAGGGTTTTAATCGATTTTTTTTAGGGTTTTGAGATCTGAAATCCGGAAATGACTTTCGATGAGATTATCTCTCAAGATCCTTTTTTTTTTTTTGTGAAATTGAATACTCTGATACTTTGCTTATGAATTTGAAAAATAGAAAAATCAATCGTGTTGAAAGTTTTCAATTTACTCTGCTCTCCACACCATCCACAATATAATGTTTCTTTTGAAACCTGTTTTATTTTTCTGATCATTGTTCTCTGTAGAAAATCATTCGTTGCGTCTACGAAATTCTGCAGAAAAGTAAGACTTGGAATTATCAAATCCGGAAACGTCTTTGATTAAAATTTCAGCTGCTTAATTTTATTTTTCAAGTTTTGGAAAATTTTGAAACAATAAAATCATATTTTTTCAATAAAAACTGATGTTTTCGAAAAAATAAACACTTCAGTATTACAATTGACGGAAATGAGGTCTCCATTTCCTATCAATCTGGAGCCCCTTTAACAAGAAGTGAGATTTTTTTCGGTCTTTTTGAAATTTCTCCAAAACTCCTGACAATTTACTTAGAGACCGACGTAGCTAAAAATTGAGATCCAGGATACAGACTTTCTTAGAATGATTTGAAAGAATATTTTCACGTTCGTGGCGAAATCTACAAGAACTTTTCGTTAATCTTGAACATGAACATACCTACAAAAAATCAATCTTGTCATGGACTGCGCGCGACTGTAATAAATGAAAATGCATGAAAAATTACAATGATGTACAACGTTTGTACACCTAAATCTACGAAGAGGAAAAATGCATGTTCCAGCTGATAAGAGGCCATAAAACTACGCACTTCGAACCAAACTTCAAACGTTCAAACGGAGGGGAAACAGTTATCAACCAAATCTAGGAATATACGTACGATAAGAATGAAATTCAAAGTAAAATATCTGCTCGTATTCGGTCGCAACAATATGTATCCTAAATGCGATAACTAAAAATATTCTGCATTAAACTGACGAAAGATAATGCTTTGAAAAATCATTTCAATCAGTCGTCATCTTTTTGGATAAATTTTGTGTAATTTTGTGAACAATTTTATTCCTCTTTTTTTTTTCCAACTTGGAAACTGAACCAATTTTTTCATTTTTTAAATTTTATAATATGATAAAAATAACCTAAATTCCATCTAACCATTTCAAATCTACACTTTCTTTTTCTTTTGATTCTTCGAGCATGCTTCAACGAATATCATGACGTAATGTATTATCATTCTTTACTCCCAATTCCCCATTTACGATTGTAAAAATTGGTCATTTGGTTTTTTTTTTTCTTTGCATTTACACTTGGACAAAATTCGGAGGCTGCCCATAAACGTTTCAAATTTTCGGTAATCATCAAGCTGAAATTTCTTGATTTAAAAAAAAACTTCAAAATCTCGATCGAGGTCCAGAATGAAAAATAAGACGACCAAACCTGGAACTCGAATAACTTCTTCATGACGTCATTCCTCATACCGGTGAATGTCGTTTCGACTTTTTTTTTATTATTCAAGGTACAGAATATTTACGTTGAGTATTTTTGAACAGTTGAGAATTTTCTGAAGAAGTTTTCCAATTTTTTCCCGTTAATTTTCTCAACTGAATTTTTTCCTGAAGTTATTCTTCCACAATCAAATTTTTTTCTCGTAATTTTCTCACCGAATTTTCCTGTCGTAATTGTTCTTCGCTGAAATTTTTTCTGAGGAATTTTTCTCCCTGTCAAATTCACATTTTTTTAAAAAAAGAATGATTTCAGTTTGATTGACGTCATGAAAATTTCTAGAAAAAAAATCGAATTGAAAAAAATACTGAGAAAAAATTTAGACGTGGAGGAATTCTTGATAAAAAAATTTCTGTTGAAAAAAATATGAGAAAAAATTTGGTTGTGGAAAAATTACGCCAGGAAAAATTTTAGTTGAGAAAAATTCTGAGAAAAACATTCGGAGTTAAAAAAATTACGGGGAAAAAATTTGGAAAACTACTCAAGGAAATATTCTAAACCGTTTCAAATTGAGTGACTTTCTCTCTTTTCCCCTTCTGAAAAGCCCAACATCGGCGTCTTCATTATTTTTTGATAAATTGATTGAATTGAATTATCGGAAAATTTTTGCATCACGTCTCAAAAAATCCAAAATACGAAAATCAAAAATTAATTAAAATTGAAGGTGCAGTTGAATTAGATATCATTTTTCTAATTTTCATTCACTTGAAATATTGTGGTGATTTTAAAATTTTACAAATCATATTGAAATTGTGAAAATTTTTGGAAATAAATGAAGTAATTAATTATTTATACGCAATACATAGGTATTAGGTACCTAGTACCTACTTATCTAAGATATCTATCAATCTACCGATATTAAAATAGACTCCACATTTAAAAAATAGAAAAAAAGTATCAGAATTAATCATTAATTATGTACTTGTTTTTTGTTTTAGGTAAGTCGCTGGAATAATTTAGAAAAAAAACATATCTACGAATCAGGTAGCTACTCGTAATTTACCTCATTAGATAATTATATAAGTACTTGAACATCTCGATATGATAATGATTCGAACTGATGAAAAGGAAATTTCGTCGATGAATTCTCCGAACCACCTTGAAAAAAATTCCAATCATAGAAATTCGCTCCTTTTTACTTTTCTCCTTCTCGCCGCAAAGGAAATTTACCCGACGAATTCTTCAAAACACCTTGAAAAAAATTCCGCCGAAAAGAAATTCGCTCCACTTACGTATTCCCCTCCTCCCCCATCCAGTTTTTTCACCGCTGGCGAAATTATTCCGACTTGAACCATGAGATATTCCGTCTCCGATAACGGAACGCAATGTTAATGAGTCAGATTCACGGATGTGATCAAATTAATCTTACGTCGGGAAAACTTTAAAAGACAAAATAAAAAATCAGTCTCATGTTGGTCGTTAAATTTCGGAACTTTTTTTTTCGGCTCATCTTCGATGATTTAGTCGATCAAATATGCCAATAAACCGCGTATACAAATACTGTTTCGTGTATCGAAAAACCGTCGCTTCGATGTTATCGAAGTAATTACCAGCCGATGTAAATTGCTCGTAAGATGGTATTCGTACCTACAGATATGTGAGATCCAATCATTAGGATGAGTCGAACAATGCCAAGAACTCGCGGCGTTGCGTCTGTGAATAAGAAAAGATATCCACCAAAGTAAATGACATGTTAACCAATATTTTCCCATCGTTATAGTTAAAATACGTAATTAAAAGTTAATAAGTATAGGATTTTAGACATGTAATCGGCTTCTCTTTTTGTAGGTATAGTGGAATATTTATTGAACGTTTTAACCCGCATTTAAGATAAAAACCCAAAGATGTTTTAATCTCGAACCTAATGATATTCCGAATGTTTTTTAATGGTTGAAAAAAAAAGAGAAAAACCTTGTATCAACTAAGTATGTACATTTTTTAATACGTTCAATTTTTCATCGGCATGTGCGAGAGTAAGTTTTTAGGGGAAAAATATTTAACGAGGAATTGTTTTAAAAAAATGTAATTTTTCGCCTGTATACATCGTTACTGATCCAAATTGCGAAAATATCAAACTCGTGTCAGTCGATAAGACACCGAGAAACGAAAAAAATTACTTCTTCGAGAGAAAGAGAGAGAGAAAAAAGGTAAAAGAATCGAGAGTATGGAAAACCTGGTTCAAATGCCAAGATATCAATATAAGTATTGGAAGGCGGAACGAAAAACCAAAGTTATAACGAGATTTCAAGCATGGCTTTGGAGGAGGCATAACGAGGTGTTTTTTAACGCCAACGGAACCGCAGCTAATTCAGCCGCCAGCTCCTTGGCTAGCCATGGGTACTTATTACGTAAAAAGCAACGATTTTCGTTCTCTTTTTGTAGCGTTACACTGTAATAAGATATAATAGGTTTCTCGTTGTTGGGCTCTTTTCCACTGCAGTTATCGAAATAGAAGGCTAAAAACCCGTTCATCATCGTACAATCATTTGTTGTAGTGGTTCATAAAAAGAACAGGAGAAAAAAAAATCGGGAAAAAAATCCAGTCTAAAAAAAACCTTACCTATACTCGATTTGCTTTCGATATTAAAATATAAGCGTGAAATATTTTATTGAGAGGTATATTGTTCGTATCGGATTATTTTTTATATCGCGAGATGATTACACGTGGAAATTCTATCGTCAAGTTTACAGATTCGTATCGGTATAAAATTGTGTGGCTCGATATGACGAGATCGAATGAAGAATTAGTAAAAAAATTCGAGCTTTTTCGTTCGCCTTTTTTTTTTTCTGGCGAATGAACAAACTCGATGTGAATTTTCATTCGGGGTAAAAAAAAGACAAAAGAAATGAATATCGTGACTTGAAGCGAGACGTAAATAATTAAACAAATTGATAATACGCGGATGAAACGGTTATCCGATTAAGGGTTGAATGGGTGACATTTTCTGTAGACCTACATCCGTTTAAAGCCACAGTTTTGACACTTGCTTTTCAAACTTACGTTACCATTTTAAGCCGAGCTTTCGCCTGCCATATTATACGTATACGATGATGGTATAGCTGGTGGTTTTTTTTTTTTTCATAACGCGATGGTATCTTGTAAACGAGTAAAGTTTGAACGTAAGTTGGTGTATGACTCGAGTATACGGTTTGCTACCACCTATCTGTTCTGATACTCATAAATCATGCGAGAACGCCCTATGATCGATTTTAGGAAACACTAAAAAGTCACTTCTTCGAGCTAATTTTGCCGCCATATAATCATTATACCATCTCCAACGATGTTATCGTGAAATAAGCGTACTAATACACTAATAATATTACCATTATTATCGGATAGCTTCTCCCTCGCAGGGAAGAGGAAGCGTTTTTCATCAAAACTTCTCCGGATGGACTGCCAGAAGACCTTGACGACTAAAGAATACGTTTCACTGTTTTTTTCTCTCTTCTGATTCTCCATCCCCCTCTCGTTCGTATTCTCCCGAAAGTACCCGGAGGACGGTATATTGTCATATTTTACACGCACTGTTAGAATATCGTCCGATAAATGGTTCCCATGTAATAGTAAATTACTTTTTTTCGAGTATATTTACTTGTTGAATTGTGGTGTTATTGCCTTCGACGATGGTAATTGCAATGGGATACGTATTTATTCGATTCGAATGATTTTTTTTTCTCATATAGTTCCGAGAGTGGTCTGTTGTGATGGGTTAACGCCTCCTGTGTATGAACATTTATTTCTACTGACCTGTGACCGTCCAAATGGTATAATGTCCGATGTAAAGACGTCAAATTATTTTTTTTAGTAATTGTATACGTATATCGGAGGTACCTGCTGGGTCGAAAATGGGAAGATGGAAATGGTTTCATCAATTTTCTTTTTCGATGAATTTTATGGATCATTTTTCAACATTGGCTAGTGAAAAAAAGGCGGCGAAGGTGATCTAAAAAAATATTCGAGTTGTGAAGCTGATGAAAAATGTATCGAGAAAATTTGTTCATTTTTTTCAGACTCGTTCCGAAAAAAACGCCGAAAATTCTTTGAAGAAAGGAAAAAAATAGGGATAATTAGCACTACATCGCAAGGACGTTTTCTCTCATGCAACATTTCTGACTGCAAAATGAACATTACTTTTGACTGGAGTGTAGGTACCTAAAAACTATGTAATTTTGTTTTCATGCTGATTTAATTAATTTGCAGAGAGAAAATTCTCATTCATAGCTGTTTATTTTGAGGTCCGATTGAATATAAAACCTTTTGCAAATATCATGCGGAAAGAGAGAAGTGTGGAGAAAATTTTAAAAAATGACAAAACATCGTCATCTAATTTAGGTAGGGTATGCCGGTTCCAAAGTTTTCGATTGGAAAAAAAAAATGATTTTGCGATTGGATTCGGTCTCTGGATCTGGACGTTGGGAAATTTATATCTGAATAAGACATGGGGATGAATTGAAATTTTTTCTTGTTTTTTTTTTTTTTTTTTTTTTTTTTACATCTGTGTTTGTAGTTTGGGTTTCAGGTTTTATGAAAATAGGTTGTGGATTTTTTTTTTCTCGTGGGTACTAAGAAAATGATTACGTGCCTTTGTGTTCTCGAAATTTGAGACTCTAAAAGGCCAGAATTATCTTCAATATTTTTCTTGCATGCAATATGTCATGGAGCACATGTGTCTTCTTCAGTGATCAGGGTTTCTAGCAGGTCCTGTTGGTCCTGTTGATCCTGTTTTGGGCTGAAAGGTCACGTTGGTCCTGTTTTGTAACAGTTTTGGGAACCCATCCGCCAAAATAATAGCCAATATTTGAAATGTCGTCAGTGACAAAACAGTGTAAGATGATGAGAGATGATACAGGATTTCTGAAGAATTTTCAACTTTTGAAATCCTTTTTTCTGCAAAATTTTCGCCCTCGCAAAGCTCGGGCACAATAAATTTTTATACTTTAATTTTAAAAATTATAATACTTACAAAACTTCTCCCTTTCCAATCGCCTAGACAATTAATAATTTTCTAAGTAAAAAAAAAAAATCGTCTCTCTCATTTATCAAAAAACTGGTAAAGCAGAAAACTAGTCCTTGGATATCTTTTTTTTTTTTTTTTTGGAAGTCGGAACAAAACACTAAAAAAAACTAGATATTTTATCTATTGAAGAATTTTCAGTTTTTGGGTGCTGGGTGCCCTTTTTTTTGAATTTTTCGCCCTCGTTTCGCTCGGGCTCGGTAAGTTTAAGTACATATTTTATCTTTTCAATGTGTCTTCCATATTCTTGAATTTTCGAAATTAATTTACACTTATTTCCTACAATTATTGATTTTTTTTTTCAAAAATTGTTTACTTGATAGGTTCTTAATTTTTTGTTGGGGGGGGGGGGGAGGGAGGGTGGTACAAAATTTACCTATAGATTTTTAAAAGGTTCTGTTGAAGGTTCTGCTGGTCCTGTTTTGGGGGTTTGAAAGTTCGTTAGACACCCTGGCCTTGTCTTTTTGGAAAAAAATTTGTTTTTGGAAATTAGAAAAGGCACTGGTCAAGTGGCCATCAGTGGTTCAGAATTACAGGTTTCTGTGTTAAGATTTCGGTCTCTTTTTTTTTTGCTGAAATCTCCCATTCATAAATCAGAAGAAAACAATCAGAATCGCAAGGTACTAAATCAGTAAAGAAATTATACTGAAAACAAAAAGTGAAAAAATTGCTCTACAATCTGTTTGAAATCAATATAATTTCTGAAATTTCCTAAAAAATCGATGAATTTTTTTGAAAAATTAGCGAAAATACCCCACAAAAAATAAAAGAATTTTGTTGCTTTTTCCTGTGCTGCAATTCTAACTTTTTTCGGTGACTTTTCACCAAGTCAAAATGAGGGAAGCACCCTTATGCTTCGTAGTAACGAGCAAAAAGTTCCAAATTTTCGTTTTATATATTTAAAAAAATTCTTCTCCCTGATTCCATTGTTGGATTCGATTTTGAAACCATAGTGAAATATTTTTCGCGACTTTTCCTTCTTTTTTTTTCCAGGAAATATAACATATGACGCGCCATTGCCACAGTTGCAATAGTTTTTTTTTTTCGCATCGAAGTATCTTCTTTCACGCCGCACGCCAAAGTTACGAGTACGAAATATTATGCTACGATTTCCCAGCTTCTTTTTTCCGACATACCGCACACAACTGGGTTAACGAGTTTTTATTGCGCTGATTTTTATATCAAAACTTGGTGTTATAACCATACTTCTCTTTTGTACATTGAAGCCGTTTCTTATTACGGCGAATTTTTTTTCATTATTGTTATTTTTGTAATATATTTACCGAGAATATTTCAGTCGGTAAGTAATTACGAAATTCCCATTTAAGCGAACCGAATATTACGTAATAGGGAAGAGGGCAACTACGTCTTCTCGTTTCATTCCATTTTTTTTTCTCCGTAGTTACCACACCCGAAACAAATCCCATCTGACGATAAAAATTACTCGCGAAAATATTACACCGCCATTTATTAGCATTTGGAAGTACTTGAGCCCCGCGGATCCATTAATTTTCTGTATTTTTATGCGTGTGCATGGCATTCGTCGAGGTATTTTAACGCCGTTATGTGTTCGCTGAGGTGCCTGGTTTGTCGCTTTAAAACACGTACAACTTTATACAATTCAATTTTCGTATCGTTTGCGGATGCTCTTCGTAGGTGCCCTTGGTATTAAGTATAGCACTCTGCGTCTTATTTTTCAAATTCATACGGATTTACTTTGCGTCGACGTTGAATCATTTTTTTTTTTTAGCAGAAAGCAATGGTTTATTTCGAGGAATCTTTTACTCGGAATTTGGAAAAACATTCGAGAAATATTGATCGTGTTTTGAGGGTAAATTGTACCAGCGATTCGAAGGTCGTGTCACACTTTTCAATGGTCTCGAAATGGGACCATGCTCCATAGATATGAATTTTCCACTTAGATATTCCTATTGCTTCGAAATTAGAATTTTTTTTTTTTTCAAATTCCAACTTTTTCGGACTAAAATTAAAATTCTAAAAAATACAATTTCAAAAATATTCGAAATTTGGAACCCATTTTGGGATGTCAAGGAGCACAGTACGGTTATGAAACCTTTTTTTTTTCAAATTCCTAGTAAAATTTCCCCACAAAATCAAGTTTTGAGTATTTCCAAGGCTCTATAATTTTATGATCTTCCTCATTTTCGCTTCGAATACTACGAAGAATTCTTTTGGGAATGGTTGGAATCAGGGATGGAAAACTGGAACTGAGAAAAACTGGAACTAAGAAGCAAAAAACTGGAACTCTGACGATTTTTTTTTTAAGTTTTTCTAATCACTCTTTGATTTCTCGATACAGGTAACTGCCCTTAGAACTTTTTTCGCTTCCTATAGAATTTTTGTTTCAGTTCGCTTGTTTCGAAATTTTAATATTTCAATTTTCTTTTTCATGTCTTGAAATTTCTTTTGTTTTGTACTTTTCATAAAATGTTTTTGGTTTCTCATTAGTGAAAGTACTGAAAGTGGATGATTTACTTTTTAAGTTTCTAGTTTGTTATTTAAAAACACAAGATCAATCGACTTCGTTCATTTGTTTCATTGGGTTTTTCTTTCTTTTTTTTTTTTTTTCAATAGTACGAATAAATATGAGAGTATGACACGTGAGCCTGTTTTACTGGTGAGCGGTTTTTTTTTTCAAGTCCACACGTTTTTCTTGTTCCAACTTTTTTTTTTCAACATCAATTTTTTTGACGAGGTCTACATTTTTTTCTCAATTTTTTTCCCAACTTCAAATTTTTTTGACGAGGTCTAAATTTTTTTCCAAACTTTGAATTTTTTGTCAAGGTTACAATTTTTCAACAAAATGTTTTCAACGTCATAGAAAAGTGGTAAAAAAGCACAGGTCAATTCTTCAAGTCAAAAATTTTTCCCAGGCAATTTTTTCTTTATTTTTTTTTTTAATTTCAAATAATTTTTACAACAGAAAAGTTTGAAGATTGGAAAAAAATTTAGACGATTTACTCTTTTTTTTAGGGGGGGGGGGGATTTTCTACTTCTACTTATTCTAAACGTTTTCCATTTTCCCCTCATTATTTATGAGAAAAAAAGTAAAGAGCTAAAAATATATGGAACTGAAAAACTGGAACCTGAACTGGAACTGTGAAGATGGGAACTGGGAACTGGAACTGGAACTATTTTTTCTTCAGTTTTCCATTCCTGGTTGGAATTGGGATCTAAATCTTGAGTTCCTTCACTAAAAAATCATAAGTAAAAAAATAAAAATTTTTGGTCCCAATGGTTTGATTACTTGACTTAAAAACTTCGAGGCCTTTTTTAATCCATTTTAAAAGTTTCCACCCCAAACGATTCGAATTCGGTAACGGTTTTTAAACCTGGTGATCGATATTCAAACACCTTGCCCTTAATACTCGATCCAGCCGTTGAAAATCAGTAATTTTCGATGATAAAATACGAAATGCAGGGTTAAAGTGGGCTCGTATGTTGACCGGCTTCGATACCGGTACCGAAAAGTTATTTCAAACAATTAATCACTTTGATCGGCGAAGCAAAGTTTATTTATGAAGTGCTGATGCGCCGAATGAGGACTGAAAAAGCTGCATACGATAAAAAGTTGGAAGGCATATTTACCGTCGCGTCGAAGAGGTATAATAATTTATACGAGGCGAGTGTTTATTCTGCTACACGTACCCACATTCCGAGCCGACCGTAAGGGGCACGCCTTTGCTAACTTTTTTTTTCCTTCGGAATCCAGCATACGGTCCGTTTTCCAAGGACCGATTTATTGTCAAAATTCCAAAACGTACGTCGACGGTGGCTCGCCATATTGTAAAGCCGGGTACACGCGACGATGTCTGAAATGGTGCTATTAGAAGGCTCCCTGCGCCGAGATGAGTATCCGCTATCCGGTATCGTATTTAAAAAGTTAACGAATCGAGGTAGCAGCTTCATTATAAATCGTAAACCGACGACAAGCGACATTAATATCAGATTTATATTTGTCTCGTGGCAGGCGAAGGCGAAGGCGCGCGAATTGCGAATTTGCCACCCGCCACCTTGCTCGCCTTTTACCGTTTTGCACGACTACGAAATTTACGATTTTCGTGTAATAAACCCGCCGCGCTGACCGGCCACCGCCGCCCGTTTTGGTACCCAAATAATGAACTTACACCCGAATGCACATTACAATGATAAACGACTGGTGATGGGCGCATTCCGTACTGTGTTGTACAATAATATGCTCATTTTTTATCCGCTCTTTTTTTGCCTGCATTAATTTCTACTGCGCGCGTGAAAAGTGAACAAAAAATAGCGGAAACGGATGAAAAAACAATCTGGCCGCGGAACCTTTTCATTTTTATACACGGGATTTTCTTGGCGATACATTTTATGGCGCGGTAATTGTATTTTTATGACCGACAGGGATTAATTTAACGCTTTGTTTCTTCCGTGTTAGTCGCTGTATGCTGCCTGGTTGCTATTTGATTTGTGTTTTTGTCAGTCAATATAAACCTACGTGTACGCACAACGTGCCCCGTAATTGCGAAATGATACCCTCGTAAAAAAATGAAGATATGCGGATCGCCGTGTCGTATTCGTCTATTGGCTGAGGGCACGTTGTGTGGACATAATGTCCAAACGAAGCCGGCACAAAACCGTACACAATTTCAGTTTAACTTGTTTTTATGGGGTTGGTTGAAAGTTGTTGAGAGCCTGCTTGGAATGGAGGCATTTTTTTTTTAAAATTATTTTCATAGTTTTCCAATATTCATCCCAAGCTGATTTTTGATTTTTAAAACCTGGAATGAATTTTGGGTGAAATATCACAATACTCATTCTAAGTTTTTACAAATTTTTAATCTACAGATGAATTTGGGATGCATTTTCATACCAATATTCAGCCCAGACTTTTTTGCAAATTTTAAAAACTTGGATGAACTTGAGTTGATTTTTCATCCCACATTCGTCCCATTTTTTTTGAATTTTTGAGCCCGAAATAAACTTGGGATGAATTTTATCCCCTGCGTTTTTTGAATTTTTGAGGTACATAGAAATGAAATTGGGATAACATCATTAAGAGGATTTTCAAGGTTTTAGAAGTTTTTATTCCACTCTCCAAAATCGAATCGTTTCTGAGAGAGAGAAAAATATTTGCTATTTTTCCTTCTCTGTGTAAGGTTTTAGTCCCTAATTGAATTGAATCAAGATGAAAAAAAAAAATCAAAAACATTTGAAAAATATCTAATTTTCGTATTTTTAAAATTCTAATTCTTTTTATTGAAGACTTGAAGTAACGCAGGGATCTCAAATAAGTTTCAAATGTTCCCAAATGAAAAAAAAAATTATTGAGGTTCACGTTTTTGTAATATACGTACTATTTTGAATTTCCTTAGAAAAGTAAGTATCTCAGAAAAAGTTTTTTTTTTTTTTTTTTTTTTTTTTAATGGAAAATAGCTGAAAAATTTTAGTGCTGCATATACAAAATAAGAAGGTAAGGAAATACTGGATTCTGTCTGTCGTGTATTATTATTGAAGGATTAAAGGAGGGGTGAAAATTTTGTTAGAATTTTTTGTTATTAAGGAGACTGCACCGAAATGATGTTTTTTTAATTTTTTGAACTTTCAACTTTTATAAATGTTTTTTTATTTTTACAGAAAATTAGGATCAACTTTAGAGAACTTTTTTTTTTATCAAGAGAAGCAACATTTTTCCCATTAATAGAATACCTGAAAACATTTTAAATTGCGAAATTTTGAAAGTTTTCGATAACTTTTTCAATTTGTGGTAAATTTTTGATCAACTTGAAACCTTTTTGCAAACGGAAATCTTCTCATGGAAACAGGAACTTTTATAACTCGTCTACGCCGGTCGAACCAAAGTTTACCTCACTGAGGGAAAATGTCATTGAAACTTTGGAACCAAATTTGGTGCTGGCAAAGTTGATTCTCCATTTTTTGGAGAATTTTTAAAAATTACTGAAATAGTTTGTTAATATACCTACGAATTATTTCATAAGAATAATGAACCACAAGAATAGAATCTGAAATTGCTTTATGCAGTAAAATTGGCCCTTTGAACCGATTTCAGAAAATTTTGACTTTTTTCTCTTCCCAGCAACCTGAAATTGCTTTCGAAGGCACTGTAATCAACTGTTGGCAGCTCAAAAGTTGGTTTTGAGGTGTGAATGATGATAATATTTCGGTTGGGAAAATTTTAGCTCGATCGATGCGAATAAGTTGTAAAAAATTCCTCTGTCAGCATTTCTGACCCTGCCTGAAAAAAGGAACCTTGTGTAAAAAAAAATTGATGTCTCATTTTTCACGTTTTTGGTTCAAATGACGCCAAATCTAGACCAAACATAAATAAAAATTTAGAATTTTTTGCTCAAGGCCCTTTTTTTTTCCGGCAGGGTCACAGTTTCTGTTGCCAAAATATACCAAATTTAGTAACTATTACCGACTTACAAAAAAATTTCTCAACAGATTTCAATTTTTACTGATTTTTTTGTTTCTGTTTATTAATTTTAGGGCCTACTGAAGCCCTTTGATATCTCGTATGGTAAAGCCAAAAAATGAAAAAATTTCAAACGCGTTTTCTTGACTATGGAAGCGAGATACATTGTGTGTTTTGAATGAAAACCCTTGAAAATTTTAGCAATTGTTTTTTTGAGGGGAGGGGATTCAAGGTCCTTGAACGTTACTTACTTGAATTCCATTTATAAAACTGAACTTGATGGGAATTATTTTCTTATTCCCTGGAGAGGAGAGAAAGATCAGAAGAAATTAAAGAGAGTATGTTCTGTTGTAAAAATAAATCAAGGTAGCATTTTGAAGGCAAGAAAAACAAGAGATCGAAAATATCCGACTAGATTTTGCAGGCTTCAAATGAGAATTTTCCGATTTCTTTTTGATCTCACCTTCTCACTCTCAAAAAAGCATCATGTTTTGAAAATTTAATTAAAATTTTAATTTTTCCATGAGTAAAAATAACAACTAAGTATTCCAATTTCCATTATTTTGCCATTTCAAGCCATTATTCGCAATATTATTGCAAATTTTTCAAAAAAAAAATCGTATTCGATTTTAATTTCTACACATTTTTTTCTTTCTAATACGTACAAAAAATACTGCCTCATTTTTCTTCTCGACTATTTTCTTTCCCTAAGTTCGCGGCAAAACCTACCCAGCAAAATGAAAAAAAAGGAAAAGAAAACGCATCCTATTTATGGTAAAATTTGCAAAATCAACTTTTATTATTTGTTGGAAGCTCCGAAGGGTTAATTGTTGTCGGAGGAAAAAAAACGATGCTCATTTAGCATAAGGTATAGACACTTCAATTATGTCAACTTTTCTTCGCAATATCGGCGCCGGCATAATATTTCCCCCTTTTTAATTTTCTATACCGACGAAGCAACAGATAGCTCACTTTTTGCGCGCTTATTACTGAATATTGTCATTTCTGATTTCCCTCATCTCGCATAATGATAACGTACAAAAACTTGGCGCAAAATTGAATAAACGCCAATAAAATTATAGGTAATTCGAAATCATTCTAATTCTACGAAAAAATAAAAAACCTCGAATCTTCTAAAGAAAAAAATTACAATCGCGAAGCTTCGAATTACCAATAGATACGTGTACATTGGAAAATCAACTCGTATTCTTCGTAATCCCATCCCTACTCCGATATGTTTTCTTTATAATGACGACGAATTTTCCGGTGTAATTTTTCCAACTGGTAAAGCCCTCGATGGAAACTCGCTAGGTGTATAATTTTCAAAGGAATACTCGCCCCGTCAATATAAAGGGGGTTCTTTTTTCCTTTTAAAATATCGAATCTTGTACCTCCGCGTGAAATATTGTTTGAAGGTATTTTTACGCTGGTTATTGATAAGTTGTTGCGTCGTGTATAAAAGGTGCGTAAAAAGGGAATACGGCGGGGCCATTCGAGAAGAAATAAAAATATTTCCAGCCTTTGGGAAACGTATATAGCTAAGTATGAAATTTTAAAATAATCCGAAACCTGCTTCCGCTCTTCGAAGCTGAATTAATTTCAAAAGATTTACTTTCTATTATCATTATTATAAAACAGTGTTACTATGGAAATTAATGTGATTTACGCTTGTTTAAAAAGGTATTTCGATTTATCTCGGGCGCGAAACTGTTTCAGCTTCGGTGAGATTCATCCTGCCAAGTTAAAAGTTGGGTAAATGCTTTTGAAAAGATTGTTCCAGTCAATTTTAATCCGCGGTGGTTAAAAAAGAGAAGTTCGTTTTTATCACGACGATGTACGGATAAATTTTCATTTCGACGTGTTTCTCTCTTCTCGTGTAATAAGGTTCAGTTTGAGTTTAAGTTTGCCAATGATTTACAGTAATTAATAATGAAACTTGTTGAGTGCAGTAAAGCTGGAGCTTTTTTGCGAGATCATTTATTAATACCGATGAATGTTTTTCTCCCATTCAAAAGACTCTTTCTGCCTTTTTTTTTCCTCTCCAGCCAGCGGAAAGTGTAAAGGTGGTAGGTGAATTTTCACCTTAATCCTACAGTCGTAAAATTATGTCGAGCCTTTGTTCGAATCATAAACCAGACGTATAAGTAATTTGCTCAAGTACGAATAAAAAAATAGTCCAATGTAATTAATTTGGTCCAAGTTGAACATTTTATTCGGAATGTGATCGGAAAATTTATAGTTTTTTCTCTTTGTTCCTCGAATAATGGGAGCCTTTTAGGCCATTTAAAATGAAATTTTACATAAATAGGCAGCCGTACCCGAGCAATAAATATTTTCCAGCTTACAATAAATATACCGAACAGCAGACTGCTGGCTTAGTTATTTGTACGAGTTGGAAAAAAGTTTCATAAATTCGGTGGTTGGTAATTTTATGAAAGATTCTTCCAGGAGTGATTACTTCGGTAGGTACCGAGGTTCCAGAAGTTGAAACCCACATTGGATAAATTTCTGTGTAATCTGGTAATTGTATATGTTCGGTGTTGTATTATCTCGCACGGATCTCTGGCCAGACCTCCTTCTGAGTTTCATAATATTGTACTGGTTCTCGATGGGTAGAAAAACACACAAGGTGAAATAATAGTCGTAGGTATAGAGCCGGAGTCACCCCGTGCTCCGGTACCTGGGACTGTTTGGTTATAGGACGGCGATGTACACCGTTGCAGTGGTCTCGCTAATAAGTTTTAGGTGCGACTGTCAAAAAAATACTTTATGATTGCGTCCACGCGAGAGATAGAGGCGAACAAAAAGTGAAAATGAGAATAGAACGAGCGAACGACGACCAAACGTATAATTTGAGCACGTTCGAAAAGGGAGCGTTGAATTATGATTGCGACTGTACGAGGCCGGCATTAAAATAATTTAGTACAAGTGTCAAAATTGTGGGAAATTCGGTAATAATTTTCGCCTTAGTTAATTCGAACGTTACAAGGCAAAAACATCGGCCAGCCTACGTGTCGTTCAAGTACGTCTTCATCGGATTTACCTTTAAAATTCGACACCAGCGGGTAGATTATGAATAATACATTTTCACTTTGTCATTCCGCATTCCAACTACCCATCTCGGTACGATTCTGGCGAAAACCAAAATGAGAGGAAAAAAAGAGTTACAAAGAGTAATCAGGGTCCTTTTTTCGGCTGCTTACCGGCAAACATTTTGATTAAAGCGGTGGCCCATTGAAGTACTCGAAATTACGTCTCTAACGAGCTCTCGTCATTTGGGTTCGAAATGTAAAAAATTTTTGGCTGGATTTTTTTTTTCCTTTAGGAGGGTGTGAAAAATTCATTTTTTGGAGCAATTACAAGTCTTTGAAATGTAAACGACTCACACTGGGCCAGAATGGAAAAAAACGCGTGTCCTTTTTTTTTTTTTGAAAATATGACACACCCTTAGTTCGAAACCTTACATTTATGAGTAATTTTCAACGTAGAATGCGAATTTTGAGTCGGTCTCTGAACTCAAATTTGAAAAAAAATTGATAATGTTGAGTTTGGGAAAATATTCAATTTTTTTTGTCTGAATATATAATTTTAGGGCTGTTTTGGGTGTTTTTGACAACCTTGAGAGCCTGAAGAGAGTAATACTTGATTCAAATTTGAAAAAAAAAAACTGGACAAGATCAAGTTTGAAATCAGAATCTTGGTTTGCTGGTTCAAAAAATGGGATTTTAGAGCTATTTTGAATTTTGAAGGTTCTGAACTCAAATTTGCAAAAATTGGATAATATCGAGTTTGATGTTAGAAAATACCGGTTTTTTTTTATTCGAAAAATATAATCTTTTCCGGGGGGGGGGGGGGGTATCTTGAAAAAATTGTGGTACAAAATATACTGATTTTCAAAAAATTTCAAGTAACTTAATTTTCAAAATTATTTAATTTTTTTTTCCACAGACTTAAAGACGTCAAATTACCCAAAAAGTATTAAAATAATATTTTTTGAACCGGAAAACTTTGATTTTGATACAAAACCTGATATTATTCAATTTTTCCAAATTTGAGTTCGGTACCATCCCCAGGTCTCCAAGGGTGTTAAACATGAAACAATTTCGAAATCATATTTTTCTCCTGATTTTGATATCAAATTCAGTATTATTTTGTCTCTTTGAATTAGGAATTTGTCCTCCTTCCCCAAGTCTTCAGGAAGGCCGAAATCACAAAAAAAAAGCCAAAATCGTATTTCTTGAATCAGAAACCAAAATTTTGTATTCAATTTTTCTCGAGTTTGAGTTCAGTACTGCTCCTCCTGGGGCTGAAAACAGAAAAACAACTCTACATTTGGATTCCACATTGAAAATTACACAATTTTTTTCTTTCCATAGTCCAAAGTGATCCTTTGAATTCTTATATGTACAATCACAATTTCTTAATGTGATAAAAACATGAAATAAAAATACCTGTTCATCTGTTTCGTTAAATTAACCCAAAACCACAAGTAATGTGCCATATCAAAACGTTTGACACTCAGGGAATTCAGAATAATGACTGAATCAAAGTTTGATAATCAAAAATCATGTATGTTCCGTCCACCTCCCCCTCATGGATCCTTGTTTGGTAATGGTTTCTGGTGTAAGGTCAGGATTGAAATTCAGAAATGAATTCTAGGAATTAAAACATGCGTTTTGACTCGCCGGTTGATAATTATGAAAAATTTTGAATTATGCCCCTCTCCATCTCCTCTCCGTATTTTTCGGATAAAACAACATCACATGGATTTTGATACCATAATTGATATTTTTGAGATCTCAACCTCTCCCTCTCACCCTTTCACCACCTGGTTTGAATTTGAGATCATTATTACCCCAAAAATGGATTTAGAAGCTTGAATACCCCTGGAACCTAATTTGAATTTTACCCTCCCCTAAAAAATCCATCTTGAAATATTCTGATAAAATTTTTCTTTAATTTTTTTGAATCACACTTTTGGCTCATCTCTCGCGAGCGCAAACAGCTTGAAAACTGGCTTTTCTGACTCGAAATTTTATCCGAAATTGAATGCCGAGAACCAGAAATTTCTATCTTCATTTGTATGCCTTTGGCTTAAATTTCTGTTTTCCTGCATAAGTGAGAAATTTTTGCAGGGTGTTTGTGATCTAAATCCGCGTTTTCT
Organism: Pseudococcus jackbeardsleyi; assembly: GCA_038380155.1. Classification (NCBI taxonomy): domain Eukaryota; kingdom Metazoa; phylum Arthropoda; class Insecta; order Hemiptera; family Pseudococcidae; genus Pseudococcus; species Pseudococcus jackbeardsleyi. Next base: position 45,644,040 of record CM076239.1, read on the forward strand.
CAAAAAACTAATGAAGCCATTTTGTAGCTAATTCGTGGCTTATTTTTTTGAAAAATTGCGTTTTTTTTTAAAGTTATAAGTCAAAGAACTATTGGAAAAGGGATTCAATCCCCTCCTCAGAGGAATTCTGTGCCTTCGGGAGCCAGAACCTCTTCGAATATTTTTTGGCATAGTGTTCTAAGTAAATTGAGCCAAAACTATAACCTTTGATGGGGATTTTTTTATCTAATTGCACTGAACTAAATTTAATTTTCAGTTCTGGCCAAATTCGTGCATTCTTTCACATTCTCGCCCCCTTTTTACGACTCGACGAATGAAAATTTTAGTGAAGAATTTTAGAACGAAGGCGTGCAATAATAAAGATAATTCCGGGATGAATAATTGAACGAAACGAAATTATCGAATTCATATTCATGAAGGGAGATCATTGTATCGAAATTATCGACGCAACTTTACATTTCTTTTGGGAATACGTATAACACGTAAGAGTCGAGATGGTTGATAAGAAAAGCACGAATGATACGGGGGTGGATTGCGAAGGATACGAAAGGGCGCAGGGCGACGCGCCGAAATATACAGAGATATAGTTAGACTTGCAAATACGACCGGAGGAATTCTCGATTCGGTGCAAGAAACGACGACGACGGTGCGTATAAACTGCTACGGAGTTGACGACTATGTTCATTATCATACGCCGTTATCACAAAAGTCTAGGCATACAGACTTTTATCTTCGTTTGGGGTGAAAGTTCACTATCAACTTTGCCGCTCCGCAGCACGTTTGTAAGCGAATAATTTTTACCATGTTTGATACGAATGGAAGTCGAGGGGATGCTATGACGATCGACGATGACGTTCGTTTTCAGGAAATGATGTGCTTTACGCTCCAAGTGACGGATTTAAGATGTGAATTTTTGGCGTCGCTGTTTTTCCTCCCCTCCTCTGCTGATAACTTTTTTTTTTCGTTTTTACAACCGAGGCAACGCGTGATCTCGAGTACACCAGCGAACGTAATTTTTTCCCAATTTCCAAGCTAGGCATTGGAATAATTTTTTAAATAATATATCGCGTACGATCGCACGCGTAGTTGGTTTTTTTTCCAAAATAGGGTTATTGAAAATAAATTTTCGTTTTATTGCCTTTATACGGCGGGTGTTTGGAAATTAACGAGTTATGTCGCGATACCCCCTTTCTTACGGATACGTCAGGTTCCCCTACGCACGACGGAAATTGTTTTCATTATTTGCGAGATATTAAGCCGTTAAAATTGTGGACTGGATTGCATGTTGGGAAGTTGTACGGGGTTTTTTCGTGTACTATTTACGATGCTTTTATTTTTATGGTCGATTTTCATGCGATTGCCTCTCTCGTCCAAGATTACCCCCGTCTTGTGGCTCCGTATAAATACGAGCAAATATGATACGAAAAAAAAAAAGGTACCTAAATTCGGCTAATAAAAGTTTTCCATCTGAGGGGTATATTCGACGGGTTGAAATTCCCCAAGATTTATGGCCCGTAGGTGGACGATTGATCGATTTCGCTTCACTGCCGGCCACATTCGTGTTTCCAATCGGTCATCAGCTTAATCAGAATGGTAGTTCGGGTGTTGGCTTATTTTGTTAACTTAATTTTTTTGTAGGTAATGTACCGTGTGTGTGATGCCGATCACGAATTATCAAGTTAGTAGGTTTCCCTAAGGGTAATTTTCAAATGCAGCAGATGCGAATGCCATGTGCAGGTATCGTTTTAGATAAACACGTTGCTTATATTTAAAATTAAGGGGAAAATGCCCATCGCTTTGGGAATTGGATGATTTTTTTTCGCTCGTTATCAAATTTTGAATTTACACTGCTGAAGGTTGAAGCATCATGAAATTCAAAGCAAAATTTACATGATGATGGCTATTTTGTCCAGTATCACAATTTTTCATAAATTGTCACATTACGGAAAAAAATCCTTAGAAAAATTCAGTTTTCAAAAAACTTTCTTTTGAATTTTACCCTTTTTTTTTTCATTTGTTACTACATTATTTGTTCGTACGCCCCCCTCTCTTTGATAAATTATGAAACGAATTTAAAGAAAATTTTTTCGTCTTGCAATTTTAAATATTTCCATAGAATTTTTCAAAAGTTTTTGTAATTATTGGACACCTCTGAAAATCGTTAGAAATATTGGAATTTTTGAAAACAGAATAATATGTTTTCTAAGGTTAATTTTTATTACATTTTCTTTACGTTAACAAAAATTGATGAGTTTTTGAAATTTTCATCAGTTTTTTGAAAATTAACAAATATTTTCAAATTCTAAATTCTGAATGATAACGAAGAACTGAAAAATAATTCAACGAGGTTTCGTAAAATTTTCGGTTGGAACTTTGAAAAATTTTTTAAAACTCTGATTTCTGAATGTACATACTTCGGCAATTTAAATGAGGAAAATCTAGATTATTTGTGATCATTGAAATCCATTTTCAGTCCTTCGAATTCGATAGAGAAATCTTTCAAAAATCACTGCTTTCTTGAAAAATTTACATCCCTGGTTTAAATTCTTCAAATTGATTTATTTCCTAATTTATGTATCAGAAAAAAATATCGAAATCACTGGAAAGCAGTCAGAATCGCAGTACAGAAATAAATTGGTGAAAAATATCACTGAAAATGAACAGTGAAAATTTTGCTGGGCAAACAGTAAAAACTCACTGAAAAGTTGATGAAATATCTGAAATTTGCTGAAAAAATAGTGAAATTCTTTGAAAAATCAGTGAAAATCTTCTGAAAATCGAAGAATTTGTCTGATCTTGGTATTTTTAAAATTCTGTTCGCGGTTTCTTTCTAGTGATTAAGAGAGTCATAATGATTAGTTTTCAAAATTTTACAATATGATTAATAATTGATTAGGTATGTAGTCATTTATTTGAACAAAGATTATTCTTATCAATTCCTCCACCCCACCCCCCGGTCAAACATTGATGTTACCATTTTCAACGGTTTTAAAATCTTCTGCATGCCATTTTGAACTTTTCCTCGAATTTTTTTAATTTTTCAAGAAACGAAAAATCGATTTCAGCATCTGAAATTCGAGTTCTTGCGTTACTTTGAGTGATTGAATTAGAAAATCCACCTTTTTTGAAGTAGAATATGAACCTATAAAAGTTCTTTAGTACCTATCTGTAAAATTGGCTGAAAATTATTGAAGTTGACCGAAAAATCAGTAAAAATTACGAAAAACCAGTTACTTTTGCTGTTTTTTGTCCCTATTCAGATTTTTCATCAGTGATTTTCCAGTAATTCAGAATATGATAGGTACATTTTGTATTAAGTTTTAAATCATGACCAATCAAATCTGGAAAAACTGAATTTGAGTGAGGAAATATTTATGGCACTGAGAATTTTTTGTTTGAAAGGGGAGGGAAAGGGAGAGGGAGCAACGACATATTCAAATTGTTTTCATTTTTCAGCACCCTTGTTTTTGATGTTAAATCTCAATACAGAAAGAGCAGAAGGGGGTTCGAAATCAACCGAAATAAAATTTTCTTTTTTTTTTACCCTGAAAGTATATGCCTACAATTTTTTCCAACTTTGAATTAAAACTCCTCAAAAAATCTCTCAAAATCTTTTCAACTTGAAAATAATTTTTTCAACTGATATAAAATTTTCTCATTTTAGTCCTAATCAATTGTGATCAAAGATTCTGTCTGAAATTTTTTTCGAGTCACAGTACGATTTTTTGAAATAGGTCTATAGACCTATTCATTTCAAGTACTCCTGGGGCTCGATCAAAAAACACCACAAGCACCTAAAATGATATTCAGCTTCAATGAGATCGAATTAATTTCTGCTTTAATTCCTCTCATACCTAAATTCTTCATTGTAAAATCCAGCAATTGCATCGTTATCTTTATCGTGTTCAGCTCACCGATGATACACCGAAGAATTCCAAGCATTACAGCAGAAGTTTGCGTGTCGACCACAAAAAAGCCCTACAACCAAAGAGTTGAAATTCAACTCGTGTACGTGTTGAGATTAGGTGCTCGCTATGCTGCTGGAAAAAAATTAGTTAGCAGGTATATGTAAAATTATTTCAAAAAAAGAATCTGATATGAAAAAAAAAATCAATAATCAATGACTTTAAAACTGCTCGCAGCTACGTTCGGCTTTCATGCTCGAGACTAATTTAATACATTTTTTTGGGGGTATTTCGTGCTGCGAATCAGGGATACGAAGCGTAGAAGAAAAGGAATCTTCGAAGGAGGTTATTTGTCATTGTGATTTTTCGAATCGTTGGAATCGATTAGGGGTTTGAGGGGTTGAAATTAATATAGATTCGGTACGTCTTGTCGAGATGACTCGCTAGGGCAGGTCGTCCGTGCTAATAGCGATGGGTAGTTTAAAATGGGACCGTTGGGAGTATCTATCTACAAATCAATCATATGTAATGGAGGGCGATTCGATAAAAGGGAACCCCATCTCGAGAAAGCACGCTGTAGAAACCTACCGTCATACATAAAGGTAATAAAAGTCAAGTGGCGACACTTAAGATATTCTAAGAATAATGTTTAAAAGTTACCTAATGTTGTATTTTTTATTATGTTTATTCCACCTATACGTTATTATTTTTGATAAAACCGAGAAAAATTTACTGTTTTGAGAAAAGTTTGTATGCAGTCGGTGTAGACCTGAACACGGCGACAACGTCGTTAAAAAAATTCGGTCGGTAGAAAAAAATGTTTTATCGTTGGGTATTTGTCGCGGCTCGAGTACAGGCATCTGGTAGCTGAAAGTTGAAAGTGCAAGGTGAAAGAGAACGAGAGCTGGAAAAAAACCACGCGCCGGGCGCCCGCTTCGCGAAACAAAGCGCTCATAAATTTCATTTTCGAAACATTTCACGTTTTAAATTGATCGTAAGTCAGGAGTAATTCAAGCAGGTAATATTTGTACGTCATTTATAAGCAATTTAAAAAGAGGGGTTACATTATAAATTATTGCAAAAGCGCCTTCACTTTCTACAGCCGGAGTACGCCGCGGTAGTTAACTGCGAGGGGTTGTTTTCTTTAAGAAGAATCACCCCATGTGGTACTTCCGTTTCTTTGGCTAAGAGTACCCCGTTGAGAATAATAATCGTACAAAGCTAGCAGCTAACGATTTCAGTCGGAAAATTTCGCCGCGTTTGGGGTACGAGCGGATGGCGCGGCCAGGCCGCGAGACCGAGCTGTTGTACAATAATTTTGATTCCGCGTGATAACCGACTGTGTAGTGTGTGCTGCTGGTAGTTTGGTAGACGCGCGGACCAGACATCGATTGCCTTATCTCGTATCAGATTTTTACTGCTGTTTCAAAGTTTACTCCTCGAATTGCAGCCAGCGCCGAACGTGTTTTATTAAATGAACATCTATGAGTTTAGCGTCGCGTGTTCGTTTACCTAGCTTATATATTTTGTCGTTATTTTCTTTCTTTTTCTGGTTCGCGTTTTTTTTTTACCCAGCGTACTTTATATACAGTCTATTCTTAATCTGCGTATAAAACGTTTAATGGCTGGTTTCTCAAATCTACGTAATCTGGAATGCTAGCTGCGAGTTTCCGTTTCTTTTCTTTACACTTTTTTTTTTACCTTTTGGCGATTATCTCGAGGCGTTTAGGATTTGAATTACGAACGAGGTTTTGTTTAATTAATGATGTAGATTCTTCCCTCTCAGCTGCGTCCTTCTGGTATTCAATAATACCTACCTTGAAGCGATCGAGATGTAATTTCGATATTATTTCACGGTTGCGTGTGAAAAAATTCTCAAATTATTTTCTATACGGTAGTGTTGGGTGTATTTTGTGTATTTTTTCGTCGTAAGTTGTGAAATATTTCCAATTGCGAAGGGATTATTCGAGGTGGTTGTTTATAATTTGCAAGAGGGTGAGATTTCGAAAAAAAGCACGTTCTGAATCAGCAAAATTTCAGCTAGTCGGGTTGATTTTTTGAGTTTTGGAAATTTTTTTAAATTAAAAAAATTTCAAAAATAAGTATGTATGTATTTGAAAAGTGAAGAAAAATAAAAAGGAAACATAGTTTTATAATTTTTATGCAGTAAAATTTTAATCTTCTTTGGTATTTTCAAAGAGCATTTTTCAAGAAAACGATGTGCGATATTTATTTTCAGAGAAAATTGAATCATGTTGTTGTTCTCCCCTTTCCCATGAAAACGGGGACATTACGTTCATTTTCCTAGAAAACGGGTCCTTTGAAGTTCATTTTTCATGAAAATGGGGATGTGTTCACTCCTCAAAAAACCAAGGACATCATGCCCAATTCTTTTGAAAACTTGGATATGATTTCCTTATTTTTGAAAAATCGAGAAATACATACAATGCCCATTTCCAAAGAAAATCGGGAAATGATGTCCATTGTCCAAAAATATTTTAAAATTACGTCCATTTTTCAAAAAAGTCAAAACATAGTGTTAATCCCTCCCCCTCCCACCAAGATAGGACAACATGTTCATTCTTTCAAAAAAAAAATCAGGACACGAAGTCCATTTTTTAGAAAAATCAAGACATTGTCCTTTTCCCAAGAAAATTAGAATATGGTGTGCTTTTTCCAAGAAAAATTAGGACATCATGTCCTTTTCCCAAGAAAATTAAGACATATTGTGTTTTTTTCCAAGAAAAATCAGGACGTCATGGTTTTTTCAAGAAAATAGAACACCTTGTCCTTTTTCTATGAAAATTAAGACATAGTGTCCTTTTTCCAAGAAAAATGGGGTCCTTTCTCAAGTAAATTAGGACACGGTGTGCCCTTTGTCCTTCTTCCAAAAAATCAAGGACATTGTCCTTTTTTCAAAAAAAAAATCAAGGACATTATGTCCTTAATTCAAGAACAATCAAAACATAAAGTCCTTTTTCAAAGAAAAATTAAGACGTTATATTCTTTTTCTAAGAAAAATCAGCACATTGTGTTCTTTTTAAAAGAAAAATCAGTACATTATATCCTTTTTGAAAGAAAAATTAAGACCTTGTATCTTTTTTCTAAGAAAAATTAGGACTTTGTGTTCTTTTTTCTAAGTAAATCAGGATATCATTAATTTCTATTTTTCAAGAAGATGACACCATGACTATTTTTTCAACAAGCATCAAGTATTTTATCAATGAAAATCGGGAAATTGTGTCTTTTAGAGAAAATCTGGACATCATGTTCATTTTCCTAAAAAAAAATCAGGACATCAAGTTCATTATCCAAGAAAAAATCTTGATATTAGGTATCATGTTTATTTTTCACAAAATCGAAGATGTAATGACTATTTTCCAAGAAATTCAGAGCATCAATCATGACCATCCATTTTTTTTAAAAAAAAAAAAGGATATACCTATATGTGACCCTGCAGTGAAGAAGGGACCTAGTGTAAAAAAATCTATGTGTTTTTTTTTTTTACTCCAGATAGTCCTCACACCTAGTTTTCTCTTCAACAGGCATGGACGTACTATTATAATGGACTGCTATTCTAAATGGTGGATTCAAAGAATGTAATCTGGCGGATCCAGTGTTGTTTGCAACGAAATGCAATAGGCACTTGACATCGAATAAGTCACCATCTACGGGGAAAACACGGAACTAAACGAAACCATTATAAATTTTTTCATTACATGTATACTTATGAGAAATTCGCGATTTTTGAAAATTAATTAAAAATCAAAAACTGAACATGCAGGGTTCATTTTTGTTTTAAATGGAAGAGTAAATCGTACTCTTTTTCAAATAATTTTTCTCTCATTTCTTACTCCACTAATTAACTGAAAAAAATTTGAATCAACGTAAGTATCTTTCACATGTTTTTATATAACCCTACAATGCGTACAACGAAAAAGTACCCGTTTTCCCCTACTCGACTCATAATGCGACGCCCGTTGATTTCAAATATCGTCCAATCACAGCTCAGCGTTTTTGTCGTTTATGTTTTAATACATGAAAAAGTTGCGTTTGTTAATTTCAATTTTTTTCAATGAATACGCCAAATAGAAAAGAAAAGAAAAAATTCGTTGTTAAGAGGAAGATTCACTCTTTCATTTAAAGCAAAAATGAACCCTGCACGTTCAGTACCTGATTTTTAACCCGGCATTGCTCGCATGCGGTCAATTTTGTCCATTGCTCGCATCGGGTCATTTTGACCAATTTTGACCAAAATTCCTTGGTTGCTCGCATTATGGTCATTTTGACCAATTTTGCTAACTTCCTTGATTGCTCGCATTATGGTCATTTTGACCAAAATTCATTCCATTGCTCGCACTGTGGTTATTTTAAAATTAAACCACACCTCTGAAAAAAAATGTCAATTTGGTCAAAATGACCGACATGCAAACAATGGCAGAATTTTGGAAAATTTTTGTCCTTTTGGTCAAAATGACTGGCATGCAAGCAATGGCTAAATAGTTCATGCTAGCAATGCCGGGTTAATTAATTTTTAAAAATCGCAAATTTCCCATAAGAATACATGTACACAAAAAAGTTATCATGGTTTCGTTTTTGTAGCAGCGCTCTCTGCAGGAGGTGCCGATCGCCTATAGTGTTAGCACCAACACAAACAAAGCTAATTGTTATTACATTAATGTGGCGCATGCGCACAAGGATCCTTATCAGTGTCCGCTAGAATATCTTCTTCACGAATTCATTCAAATCCCCCGTGGAAGTATTAGTCCATTATAATAGTATGTCCTTGTCAACAGGGGCTATGCATCGCAGTCTTTATTCTTATCCCTATTATAAACTTATATTTCACTTAATCTAACCTAACTTCTATGTACATAATTATATAAACTAGACATGCCACTCTTCTTTGACTAACACTTAATTCTAACTTAAATCTTCATCCAGTCAGGGTTATTGGCAGGCTTGGGTCGTTCGCGTTCACGTTCACGTTCGTTCATTTTGAAAATTTTACTCGTTCGTTCGTTTCTCGTTCAGTTCGTTTCTGAAAAAAGTCGTTCGTTCGTCCTCGTTCGTTCATTCCGGTCCTTCGTTCGTGAACGTGAACGAACGTGAACGAACGCGAACGACTGTGAACGATCTTTTTTTGATCACTTTTCACAGAATTTTTGCGTTTTTTCCCCTTATGATTGTTAGGATCAGGTCATGTTAATTAGTATACTAAATTTTTATCAATAATTCTATTTCACTTGAAAATAATGAAAATCGAGAACAAGTGGGAAACAAAAGTCGAAATTAATGAAAAATTATAAATGAAATGAAATATTAATTTCACATGAACGAAAAAACGAACGTTGAGAACGTTTCGTTCGTTCATTCTCGTTCATTTTTTGGTCGTTCACTCGTTCACGTTCGTTCGTTGTCAAAATACTCGTTCGTTCGTCTCCGTTCGTTCATATCAGGCCTTCGTTCACGAACGTGAACGAACATGTTCGTTCATTTAGTGAACGTCGACCCAAGCCTGGTTATTGGTTATTGTCTGGTACTCTACTCTTCAGTTTATTGTGAGCAATGGTCTTCAGTGTCTCCAAAAGGTTGTCAGTCATAGTGCCATTGGGTTTTAAGACACAGGCTTGAACCATCTTCTTGCAAAGATCATTCTTGACCATGGTGAAGACAAGTCCCCAAGGTGTGGCATCTCTTTGGTATTTTCCTTGGAATTCTTTCTAGCTTTTCTCTTTGCTTTCCGCCATTGTGTGAGTCTGATAATATCATCCACAAACTGTGTTTGGCTGCTATTTTCCTAGCTGAGAGAGTAACATTTACATTTTATCCTGCTGTAATGATGAATGTCATTGTGTACTGGCTAGCTCATCTATGATTTCTAGGGAGTTATGAAGTCCTTGTGGGCCTGACCTTTTGCATCAGTTGTCTAATTGTGCAAGAGTGTCGACTTGGCATTGGAATCCATGCCAATGATCACCTCAGCATCATGACCAACACCACTTTGACCAAATACCCCTTTATTGGGTCGCTGAACTGGCAGTAGACACTGATTACCACCATTCCCTTTTGTTTTGTCTCAATTTCAGCCACTGCAATGTGGCTATCCACAAACTAGGGACAGCTGTAGTACATCCATCCCAGGATCTCCAACTGCTATCGCAGCTGTTGGGGCTACATTTCCACTTTGAGTGACTAAACAGTATATTTGATTTTTGGATTAACATGAGTTCCTAGTTTGTGGATCAACACCACAGTTATCCCAAAGTCAGACATCACCTTTGCCAAAGTGCTGTTTGCATTTGCTGCCCTCTGTAGGTTTGCCTAGCCAATTCACATTGTCTGATTCATGTCAGACCTCTACTTCTTCTGCTGCCTTTCATAACATTTTAACATAGCATGGGTAGTTCTTGTTGTCAACCTTATGCTTTACATATAACTTATCAAACTTGCAATTTGAGTAGGCTACTTCTATCTTCTGGTATACCTGTGCTTTGTGACTGTGTTCTCCACACTTAGTGCAGACAGGTTCTTGACATATGCACTTTGCCAACTCATAGATGAATCCCTGGCATTTGTGATAAGCTAGTCACACTCAGGAACTCATCCTAACATACTAATGTCATTCTGTTTAAACACAAAGTACATGATCTCATCCTCCTTCAAGTTTCTGTCAACTCTAAGGATGAAGACCCTTGGAAGTCACTTCCTTGGTTTGACCACCTCAAGCTTAGCCTACTTTAGTTCTTAATCCTTTTCTATCTTTTCTAGGTCTTCAGTAGTTTCTGTTTTAACGAATATTGCTGGGGTCTCTGTCTTTCTGACTGCTTTGATCTTAATTCCAAGTTTGCCAGTGTTGAGTTTACTGCAAACTTAGTCTCTTACATAGTCACTAGTTTTGTTTGTGTTTTGATCTTTCAGGCAAATAACAACCATGTTCTTTGTTTTGGCAGGGATAAGCTTCTTGACCTGGGTTGTCTTGATAAACCCCTCTTTTTCCCCTCCAGCTGTCTCCACATACATTCTGATGGGCTAAGCCTCGCTGGCACTTGGAGAAATTTGGCTTGCACTGCTGCTTGAATGTACTCTAACTTCATGTCCATTACCAACATTAAGACCTTCATGGCGTCTGGCTAGGTAAATTTTTGGCTACAGAGGTGCTCTAGCTATCAATTGAAGCGGTCCAATTTTCCCGACTTTCAATATTTACAGAGGGGTTTACCAGACCCACTTCCCCTGGTGGCGGAGGGGGTGGGTTTTGCGGCAGTGGCGGATTATCCTGTCCTCAATCGTAGACCAATTTATATTGCAAAATTACCCTATGACCTTGTGTAGAAGGCTGAACGTTCTGTTCAGAATTTAGGCCTCCCTGCAGCGACCTTAACTAACGATTTATGTATGCATAATCTACACTGGTAAGCAAGGTTTCGGCTTCTGATTCCAAACCACATTACTTTGGCTCAGCTTCTTCTGTACTTGAATATCAGCAGTCAAAAGACTGAGAAAAGAGAAAAATAATGAAAAATCCACAAATATCTAGCTTTAAACATTGTAAATAAGCACTCCGGTGATGATACTGGCTTGGTATGACATAATCGTGATGAATTTTTGGTCATCGCATGTGTCATTCGTTGCACATGTGCCAGCGGCCACTAAGGCCCAAAAATCACCCCGTTTTCAGCTTCCGCTGTTCTCAAAGCATTTCCTCTTTACCAATATGCAAGCATAAAAGGTTGAGGCAAGCGATAAGGTCGGATTCTCAATGAATGAAGTATCTGCCAAGTGAGAAATTTCTCTCTAAATCCGAATCAGTAAAATTTAACTGATTTGCAGTCAAATTTTACTGATTCCAACAACTAGAATTAGTGTGGCCAAATTTACTGATTATCTGTAAAATTTACTGATTGAAACCAATGAAAATGTACTAATTTCAAATCAGTAACTTTTTCATAGAAGAAACAGTAAATTTTATGCGGCATGCGGCACATTTTTACTGATTCAGCTGTAAAAAATGTATTGTTTCTGAAACAGTACATATTTACTGAATTCAATCAGTAAATTTTTTTTTATACACATAGGTTAATATTTTTTATTAATTTGGTTTAAATACTTGGGAAATTAATTTTGAAAAAATTATTTTTCCAAGCACTTAATCCAAATAGACAAAGTTTTCATTCAATTTAAATAAATTGTCAAAAACAGTTATTAAATTTTATAAAAACGAACAGTTTTATTATTGATTCATAGTGGTACAGTATAAATCGACAACAGAGTCGTACGGATAAACTTCGAATTTATAAAAATAATGTTCTACCATATTAAAAAAGCACAATAATTGAGTATGAGTAGTATCTAGTATACTAGTATGGTAGCTTAAGTTGAAAGAATAATGAGTTTGAATCAATAGATATAACACAACTACTGATGTGTGCTGCTGTAGTGGGATGATAAACTGATCTGTTACAATAAAAAATTTATTTGCACTCGTTTTAATCGGAAACGGCTGCACATTGAGCAATAATCAGCTTTAACATTTATAATTGCAGCCACACATTACTACAAAGTGTAGGTGTTAAATGTTCAAGTATGTAATGAAATCAAAATCAAACTTAAGTACTTACCTGATAAGATGTCGATTACTTCTTGAGGGATTTTAAAATATTTCAGTAAACGTTTCATTATAAATTACTTTGCATTTAAAAACTTACAGTAAAAAACCACATTTACGTTTAACACAAAAAAAATCTCGAATGGCATTAAAAAACATCACACCACCAAATGAAGCACATTCAGGGTGTACCGCAGGACTTTGCGCATGCGCGATACAGCCGGTTCTACTGAAAAATCAGTGAAAATTAACTGATTTAAACAGTATTTTTTTTTACTGCTAAAAATCTGTAAAAAAATTTCAATTTACTGAAAAAAACCAATGAAAATTTGTTTAATTCATTCAGTATTTTTCAAATTAATAGGAAATCAGTTGAAAATGGCAGAAAAGTACTGATTTCAATAAATTTCAACTGATTTACAGTTGATTTCATTTATTGTTTCAGTAAAATCCTTTTAATTGGAATAAATCAGTAAAAATTTACTGATTTGGATTTAGAGAGTTCCGGCGGAGTGAGCAGTACCCCATATACTACTGGTGTGTTTGGTCTAATTTGGGTTGTCAAAATCAGTGTTACGCGGGAGTAGCTGCACACTTGGCCGTAGATAGGATTGTTACTTCCCAACTCCAAAGAGTAGGTTACCTATCAGTTGTTTGTCACCCTGGACCATGTGGAGGTGGTGTTAGCTATCAAAGTAAATATCTAGAAAATAATAGGGATCTCTTTCAATATAAATCGCTTACAATCTTCTAGCCTCTTGGCTGCAGAATTTTTCAGTATTAATTTGCATTCGTTGCATGGGGCATGGTAGTAATTTTTACCCTTATCATCAACACTTGTTATTTTCGTGAAGTTCAAAGCTTTAAAATTTGGGTTTTGGTGTCTTCCCATGATTAATGAAATAAACTATAAAATTCAACACATGTTTTCAACATAATAATCTCTAAATTAAATAAAATCAACTGCTATAACCACATGTTCTAATCTTCTGATAATAAATAGATGACGTAAAAAATAGTTTACATAGTTTACATTAGTTGACATCATAGTTTACTTTACATGTAAACTACATATATAAAGTAAAAAAAATAGTTTACAGTAAAGGCACATCCCTGACTAAAATCCATCAAAGTTAATTGTTTACATTTTTTTTTTTTGGAAAATACCCATCTCCGTTTTCTTGGAAAACTTTTACGATGTGTAAGTATTTTTTAAAAATTCTTACAGAAAAAATCACTTGGCTCAATTTTTATCCGAAGTGTTTTTCACATCTAATCGAAAAAAAAAGTTCGCTTTTTTATCGCCTCTCAATCTCTTTCTCTCTTTATGGGGAATAACCGTAAGATTTTATTCATTTCTCAGGCTAAAAAATAAAATCCAGAAAATTTATTGATCTTTAGAATTTTGAAATTTCTTACAATTTCATCTTTCCAAGTACCTACATTCAAAGATGTTTTGTGTTCATTATCATCTCACCTTATAAGGCAGAAGGAAGGGGGTGGAAATTAATACAATTCGTTTTCTCGGTAATAGGAGATTATTATTGAAAATTCAATTACCCATTTATATTTTTTGGTGATGATTTTGAACTTAACGCATTCAGCACAAACCGAAACCCCGTTCAAAACGCTTAATTAAAGAAAATCCCGCATAAAAATATCACCCCAACGTCATCGATCACTTACCCCGGAATAAAAATACTCGCCTAGGTAAACCTCTACACAACGAAGAGCAAAAAACCCAAAAAAACGTACCTATCATAAAATTAACAAAAACCAAACTCGACAAATTATCTCCATTTTACGAGCCCACAACGCCGGAAAATTGAACAAACGAAACGTCAAATTTTTCTACCGCAGCCACGCAAAGGTCTGAAACTTTAATGTAGGCGTTGCTGGCGATGATGGATCTGTCAGTACGTATGGCATACGGACTCATTGCGTAGTATCGGGCTTTACGTGTACGCTGATAAATCCCCATTGGAAAAGGGAATATAAACAGCGTCGTAAGCAAATGACTCTATACAAATTAGAATTACACGATGCGGAAACTCACTAATCAAGGTAACCTATATAACAAACGGTCGTAATGAATGAGCTTCAAGGGAGCGAACAGCGAACGCGCGAAAGGGAGACGGAGCGAGCTCGATGGCGAATCCACGTCGCTCTGTGGTACCCGTACGATAGGATGCATTACCGAAAGAGCTTTTACCGAGTCAGAATTTCCATCGGACGGCTCTAAGAGTAATCTATATGTGTTAAATGTCATTCGATGGGCTGTGTAACGTCCACCGTGTAGGTATATGGCCTACACACCAGATTGGATTATTATCAATGGGAATATGATCTGCATATTACCGGCCAAAATGGATCACAATTAAGTGAACTCACCATCCGACATCAATAATAACGTTGATATACTTTACATATTATAGACATACGTATAGTATTTTCAAATTGATGCGTTTTCCCATATCGGAAAAGCTTTTATTGCGTGGCTGGTGCCTCTGCCGTCTCCAATGTATGGTCTGGCGTGCCACGCCGAGCCAATTTGTACGCGGATATGTTTTTCCAGCTTTATACGTGATGTAATTTTTATTTTTTTTCGCGTGTGTGCAGTCTTGGCAAACAAATTGTTTCCGTTATTCTACGACTGCAAACATGACAAGTATTCATTAACGAATAACATTAGTTTTATACTAATATCGTATGTACAATTTGTTATCTGTTGTCGTCGCGTGCTTTTTCAGCGAAAATACCAGTCATAGCTATCGTCGAGTGTAAATATTTGCGTAATATTAGGTATATTGTGACAAAACCGACGATACAATGCTCGAAATTCGCACAAGTATCGGGATGACATGCGAGCTTAGACAATAAAAGAATACAATCGATATGTGTAATAGAAAAATACCCACGATTCGCCAACTTTTTCAGTAACATTTTATCCGCATACTTGAACCGTAAATACGTTCGAGTTTCGAGATACGTTACATAGGTTTGCCTAACGACCACAGCATCAAACATTGTCCGGGGTAATCTCGAATTAGGTTGCTATTTTTCTCAAATATCCACCATCTCGGGTCTCGAATATGCCATGCCCAAGCGATTATACTTACGCTTTTCTACGCCAACGGTATTCGACGAAATTAAATTTTTTTCCAAGACCGAGATGTTTGCGTATCGTCGTTGATTCGTAAAAAAAGGCCAGTTTTTCAGATTTTTTTTCACCGTTTGCGAAATTTCATAATGGTACGAAGCAACGTGAAATTTTTCAAATTGCTTTTTTCAGCCGGCGTTTTTGGAATTTCGCGATGTGCGGGTAATTTCGAGTAATTTCGCTCGTATAATTGGACGATAATATTTCTGCGATGTTTGCGCCGTAACTTTGGACTGTGTTGCCTTTTTTTTATCGTACCTACGGGATTATAATGTGTAGAAATGTCGAAAATGCCCGGTACGAGGAGCTCGTTTTACGCTGCCATGAGAACTTCAAGTTGAACAGAAAAAATGAATACGTTTTCGAGCTTGTATGGATATGAAAAACATGCAGGATTGTGGTTTTCAAGGTTATTTTTATGAAGCACGTTGGATGAACGGCTTCCATTAGTCATATTTATTCGGTGTTTTTTTTTTCGCGAATTTTGTTTTTAATGAAACTGCTGAAATCTTGAGGATGTCGGTTGTGAAAAACGTTTTGAAAAATGGTAGAAAAACTACGCTGAATGTGTTTCAAAGGAGGTTATATTTAAAAAATACCTAATTGGTGTTATAGGAAAACTGAAAACAGAAATCGGAAATTTCAGTCAAAATAGAATTTTTCAAATGAGAAAAAAATCTCTGAAACGAAAATTTGACTTGGAAGAATAGAAAATTTAAGCGTTGAAATTTACCTCATAATAATATTCAACTGAAAACTTTTACTAAAAAGCCAGAACAACCCCAAATGAACCTTGAAAATTTACTTAGAAAGATGAACAATGAGAAATTGTGTTGAAAATTTGAAAACTTCATCCAATTAAAAACATCATCTGGTGCATTATCCAAATTTGAAATGTTTTATTGAAAAATTAAGAACTCAGGAAATCAGGAGTCACAAAATTGAAAGATTACTGCGCTCAATTTTTTCCAGAAATCTTTTCAACCTAAGCATCTACAAAAAAAATGACCATGACAAAAATTGTAGAGGATGACATTTTTTTATCTGATAGACGCGATTAATTTTTTTGGAGAGGGGGGGCATAGATTTGAAGATATTTTTGAGCCATGCCAAGTTGAACATTAGCGGAGGAAATCGAGGGGAAAACGGAAGTAATATCTTGAAATCTAGGCCCCCCCTCCAGAAAAATTTAACCACGTCCACCAGATAGGAAATTTCATTCCGTACAATTTTTGTTGTATAAACTTAGCTTGCTCTGAAATATCATTTTTTGGTGGATGAGGCTCAATGGTCTGCTCCATTAAACTCGTCGTAAAGTTTTCTATAAGACCCGGCCAAAAAATTGATTTTTTCAAATCTTTATGACCCCTTTCCCCCAAAAAGTAAACTTTAGTCAAAAAATTATTTTACCCTCTTATTTATTAGTTGCATAAACGCAACTAAACTCGTCAATCGAAACTCGATCACAAAAATCGTGTCGACTTATGCTATAAATAAACGTGAACAAAGAGGATGAGCTGCGAAATTCGTTTTTTTTTTTTTTTGATTCTAAATGTGCAAACTTGACTTGACTTGACAAATCCGAAAAAAACTTATTTGAAAGCTTTTCTCTTCAAAGTGCTCCAGAATGTCTCACTGTTTTAAATTTCTAAAAAGTTCTATAAATTTTTCTCCAACATCAAAAATCCCCTTGACAAACGTTGGATAGTTTGGAGGAGAGAGTATTTCCAGATATTTCTACCGAACTGTTGTAAAACAAAATTTTGGTGTCATTTTTTCAAAAAAAATTCATTATGTAGCATATTTTCGATTTATTGAAAAAAAAATTAATTATTTGTATTTTTCCAAAAAACAGCATCTATAGTTGAAAAAAACTAATCAGAAATTTCCGTTGGTTTTCAACTTTTGAGAAATTTTTATCTCATTAATAATCGCATTTCAATAAATTTTCAAATGTTTTTCTTTCAAATTTTACCAAATTATTCGCGATTTTTCCAAGGGGGGTTCTGCGCCAGGAGTGAACCAAACGGGACAGAGAAAGGTTGTCTCTTAGAATGACACAATTTCTTTGATGCATAAAATTTAGTAACTGTAATGATATTTTTTCATGCAGAATTCGGCAAATAAAATGTTACAAAAGTTGAAAATGTTCTCATATTTTTCATTCCTTTCAAATAATGGCATCTTTGATTTCTCCCCACTCAACTCCAGATGAAATGATGAGATGATAACTGTGATTCTGGAAGGGTTGTCAAATTTCTAGCAACGAATTAAATTTCCAAAAAATTTTCTCATAAGTTCATCGCTCAATGTCGAATGCTTTAACAATTTTCATCGAAATCTGATGTCAGTTGTTTTTCAATTTACTGGATCACATTTTTTCACCCTATCTTCCAGTAATAGCACTGCCAAATATTAAATTACATATTCAAAGTAATATTATATCCTCATAAAACACAGCAAAAAGATAAACAAACTCCCACCTAGACACCCACATGGCAAAAAATTCAGCTAAAAAATCATCGTGACACAGTAGCCTCGAATTTGCCACCAAACACTACCCCCATCCTCATTCCTCACCTTAGTCTCGGTATTATATACGTGGCGAGCGAAAGAATAATGAATTATCAGTATTCGATGGCGATGAGACGACACCAAAGTATGGATATTTTTCACGTCGCATTAATAAGGAAAGCTTTATGCGAGCTCTTTTTTCACCCTTCCACCTCGTCCTTCGACATCGCCGCCTTCGCCATCGTACATAGCGAAACGCGTAGCTGCGCGAATTAATCTGTTACGTCAAAATGATAACAGACACCGGCATTTGTCATCATCAGCGTGCAATTGACAAGTGTAACGACAAGATGGAAGGGCGCGCTTCTTCCCGTCGAAATTAAAAGCTTTTCGAGTCCCTAAACTGATCCGCAATGTTGCCGTTTGGGTTCGGATAACCGCTACAATAAGGTGACAAAACAGTAGCTACCTAGCAGCAGCATTTTCTTGCTGAAATACGTATTACAGATACCTACGCTTTTTTTTCTCCTCCCTCCCTCGGCACCATCGTTTCGTTCATCGCGACGACACAGTAATACGAGAGTTTCACGCCAGCTCAGCGTTTCGGTTCGTTTCGACAAAGCGAGACCCCCTCAGGTAAAATGTGTAAAATGATCCAACAACCTCGGTTATATCAATTTTACAAGCGAAAATATTCATTTATTATGAGACTCGCTCGGCGGCGGCGGGATAAATTTACCAGTCTATATTAATTTCATACGGTTAGATTTTGATTCGTTGCGTCGCGTGGAGGTAATTCGAGCCGCAAAAATATACAACACTTAATTAGATGAATGCCTGATGGTATTCGTATAAGTACCTATTATGTTTGTACCATTTGTTGCCCTGGAAAAAATTTCCCAATTTTGAAACGTCATTTTGAAACAGATACCTATATTTTGAATCAAATTTTCGAATTTCGGAAACCTCAATCCTCAGAGGGATCCATTTAGTTCTAAAAAAAAGGATTCCTAAAGTTTTGACCCTCGGGAGCCATGTTCGTTACCTTCCTTTTTTTAAAAAAAAAAGATTCAACATAAAATCACCCAATAAAAATTATTATTTTTTTGTGGGGGGGGGGGGGCGTGATGAAAAATTTCCAAAAAATCATTAAAAATCTAAAAATATGGACAATTTTGATTTTCATCAGTTAACTTTGGACCTGAGAAATCATCCTTTCCAACTCTTGAGTAAAATTTTTGGGTAAAACAAACATAAATCGACAGAATCCATTATAAAAGAATTCCATATCCGAAATTTCAGTCGCTGAAATTTATTTTTCAAATTTTGGCGAATTTTTTGAAAGTTCAATATTGAACCCATTATTTTTCAAAGCATTAAAATTTTACTTCATCAACGAAAAAATCTTAAATTTTGGTGATAACCAATTTTTAATCGCCCAAATTGATCGTAGGCTGTTTTGAGGCGTTATGAAGCTTCCAAAGCTAGAGAACAGCCCATAAAATGGTTCATATTATGAAATTCAGCACTTACCTATAATCGCGGATTACTCATATTGGTAACCCATTTGATCGATAAAAGCACTATTTTCCAAAATCCGAAACTTTGAGTTCAATACGTATTTTCAAACATTTTTTCTGGGACATTTTCAGCCAAAAAATATAGATTTAAACTCGAAGTAATGGATTTTGGAAAAAAAAATTATGCTTTATGCTTTGATTGGCAAAACACGTCAATAATATGTTTTATTGTTCAGAAATCAGTGAAAATCATCGAAAATCGCTGGAAAACAGTTAGAATTGCAGTCTATAGTAATGAATACATAAAAATAGTTTCATAGAAAGCAAATAGTGAAAAATTTGAGGAAAACCAGTGAAAATTCACTGGAAAGTTGATAAAATCTCTAAAATTTGCTGAGTATGTTGATTTTTCCATTTTCCTGTGATGCAAATTCTAACTATTTGAGTGGCGTAGACAGAAGAAAGCGCGGGGGGAGGGGTCTGAACTTCTTTCTAAACTTGAATCAGTCAATATCTGAAGATTGACTGAATGAGAGAGACGGAATAATGTCACTGATTGGGAGTGAAATTTCCCTGATTCCACAGTTAATCAGTGAATTTGGCTGTCAATCAGTGGGAAATTACTGATTCAATTAGTAAATTTTCATTTTTGAATCTGTAATTTTTACTCAAGTACTGAAATGAATCAGCGAAAATTTTAATTTAATTGATGAATCAGTAATTAACTACTGATTGAATCTGTAAAATTTTATTTTTGCAAATTCAAAAATGCAAAATTTACTGATTGAATTAGTAAATTTTTCTCTGATTTCTGCAGCGACATGATTTTGTCGATTTCATCAGTCAATTTTGACTGATTCAGATTAAGAGAGTTTCAAAGTTTTTATAAAAATAAATTCAAGTTTACCCCCTTTCCTCCAAAAATCCTATAGGCGCAGCAAGAAATTAATTAACGGAGGGGCTGAGAATGAAAAAAAAAAAGGGGGATAGGTGGTCAAATTTCAAACGAGTCATTTTTTACTGATCTACCAGTCAAAAATCATTCTTTTTTTTGATAAGTTGAGAATTTATGGAGAAATCTGTGATTTTTGACGGAAAAATTAGTCATAAATTATCAAATTGTGATGAGTATGAAATGAACTTTTAAAATTATTTTTGCAATAATTTTTTTTTCGGGCTCATTAGGGAGGGGCCCGAGTTTTTTTGTGCCCCCCCCCCCCGCGTGCGTCTATGAAAAATCCTCAAACTATTAGAAAACTACGAGTAAATTCAAAATTCTAATCATTTAAATTCATAATGTGTCAAGGAGTCACAGTCACACAGGTGTTATCAAGTTCTAAGGCTATTTACGGAAAATACTTTGATGAAAATGTAATATTGGAACAAACTATTTAAAATTTATTATTTTTATTTCAAAAACCGAAAATAATACTTCTCTCTAGCACTGATAAATCCATCGTAGAAGCTTCAAAACGTCTCGATTTTAATAGAAAAATACTTAGGCAGGTCTCTAGCTACCTACCTAAATTTTATCTGTTTTCGTTGATTAGATAAAAGTTTCAGATTTTGCCGGACGATGTGGAAATTTTGAAATTTCAAAAATTCGTCAAAATCTCGAGCACCTGATACTTTGGATAAGGAGATCTTTTATGACTTACCCAATTTCGATTTTTTTTTCTGGCTCAAAATTTCGCTTCCAATTGGGATGTCTTCTTTGTTAGAGGAGTCTTGGAAGACTTCGACCCTCTTAGGATGATTCATCGTGTCCAAAATTAATCTGCGTAAGAATCAAAATTGAGTCATATTTTTAGTATTTTAAATATTATTTAGAAATTTTTCATTATTTTTTCATTTTTTACAAAAAATTTTCCACATGTTATTCAACACCCCAAGGTACGCACGTGTCCACATGCAGCTCTGAAATTCATCGTACTCGACAGATACTCGAGTTCGATTTTATTTTAATTTTTGAAACCCACCGTCGACGATTTCTTTTCACGCTCGGGTAAAAATTTCCGCAACAATACGAACGCAAACATAAAATTGAAAAAAAAGGAACGGACGGATGCCAGTTAACAACGATCCATCGTAACATCCTTATCTCCCGATGGAATAGAAGCGAATTAATTTGTTTAAAGATCGACCGAGTTTTTTAATTTAACGAAATTACACACGAGAATTAATCCGGTCGTGTTTTTTTGCCCAATCAATACCATAAACTACGGGATCGTCTAGATAGGAAAGCAAATACAAAAAAAAACGACACACAACCTCCTCTGGTACTGTTTTTTTTTTTTTTCAAAATACAAACGAACGCGGCACGTGTCCAATAAGTAGACAAATAGCATACCTAACTAACGAAATAAAAGCAAACTACTGTTTAAAATTCAGTGTTCAAAGCTCGTTACAGTAATCGACATACATGGCGCATACACGCACCTTGATAACACGACGGCGTGTAAAAAAAAAGGAAGGGAAAAAAGCGGAAAAATTCCAGCATAAGGGTCGTTTCCCAACACATATTCGGCGAAAAATTTCGCGCCATTAGTCACGACGTGTATATAAAGGCGGCAGCCCCGTTAAAACCTAGCCGAACTCTATGGCTACACGAACATCTGCACATACGTGTTCGGCTCCGATCCTTGTGTAGACAACGAACATCAGTAAGCCAGGCGGCCGTAAAGCAGATCATTTATTACCGCTAGTCATAGGGTTTTTCTCGAGCCACCATACGACCAACTTATATCGCCAGAGCGGAGGTTAAATTTTTCCAATCACCTAGTTTTTCTTATCTGCACAGCGGATCTACTTTCGCAGCTACGTAGATCTGGCTCGAGCGAAACGAGCCAAGTAAACAGAGGCAGAGGCCTACTGAATCAAATTCAAATCCCCAAATTACCGAATGAAAAATAGACTAAGGATAGTGTATGTGCTGATGCACAAACTCAATCCTGCTCGTAGGTATTTTCCAATACAGACAATTTTTCCCTCTTTATTAAATAACATCGTGTTTTATTTATAAGTGTGACGGTAAAGTTCGAACATAACTCGTCTCTCGTTTCAAAATTTCGATCCGTTACACCGTATTTGTTCGAAAACAAAAACTACGTCCACGTCGAAGCGCAGACATTATTGCTGTATCAATGTTCACGATTCTGAAAAGCGAAATTGACGTGCGTTTATACCATCGCGTGTCAGCCAAAATGTCGGAGCGGCGTCGTCAAAACCAATGTCTTTTCAACAAATGACAATGGAAATTTCCTCGTAATAAGAAGTATCTGGAGGTATTCCTTTCTTCAATCCATCCAAATTTTGTTTTCTTAGTTTATTTACTCGGTTGACTGATCAAGTTTAAGTACATAAAAGTTGATAAAAAATTAAAATAATTCAGGTGAGTTTGGGTCGAGAGGAATTAAAATTTCCATTTAAAAAGGAAAGGAAAATGGAAAAATTTTTTAGGTAACTGGAATTTTTTATTTTTCAAATTTTTCACTAAAATGGTGTCGTTATGATCACAATTTTTCGTACTGAAAGTAAAATTGTGTCATTTGGAAAATGGTATACGTCTACTCGATTTTGACTCACTTCTGGCGCAGACCCCCCCCCCCCCCGTGAAAATCTTACATGTTTTTTTGAAAAAGTGAGAGAAAAAAAGTGAGTAAAATTTCCTCTGGAAGGAAAAAATGTTCGTAACATGGATGATTGGATGTTTTTTTCTGTCATTCTTACTTTTTTAAATCAAGTGTATTTTAAAAATATAAAAATTTATAAGTTTTCGAAAGGCAGTGGTCTTGAAAATAGCGTCTTCAAAATCTTGAAATAACTCCTCCCCCCCGCGAGAGGAAAAATCATATCCATGTTAAAAGTTCGTGAAAATCAGTTTTTTAATTTTTGGAGATTTTATTCGATTTGATATTTTTTGGAGGCTGATTTCAAGAGAACGATGTTAACTTTGTGAAAAGGTCAAATCAGATTTTAAATTTTCTCAATCAGGAAAAACCGACCTTCGGCCTGAAATTTTTTTTTTAATCGTGATTTTGGACTGATTGGGAAACTTTTTTTAAATTTTTTTTTTTGGACCGAAGGTCGGTTTTCTTCTGGAAGGTCACATATTATTCCTACATCAATCAGACTTGTTTTTTTTTGACATATTTAATCAACTCACGTCAATTAATTTTTATGCAGAAAATAGCTGCAGTGAATCCAAATATGTAATTTAAAATTTTGAAATTTAATTTATTCAGCAGATTGACCTCCACCTCTCCTCTCACTCAATTCGTAATTTATTTCGATTTTGTAATTTTTTTCGAATCGATTACTAATTTCATCATAAATTTAATTGAAAGCATTCATTAGATTGTTTATTAGTTAAAATGATTTGAGGAAAAATCCGAAGAAAATCACTTTTGTAGGTTTGGATTATTTTTTAACTACGTATAGAAAGAGAAATATGTGCGTACAAGAAGGCCAAGCATGAGCGCTGCGAGGCCATAATATTTTTAAAAAAATTTGCATTTAAAAAAAAACTTGAAAATTGCAAAATTGTTCAATTTTTTCAACTTTAAAAAATGGGACATTTTTTTCTAAGAACTGTTTTCTCAAAAAAAAAAAAAAAAAAAAAAAGATGAAAGTAGAATATTATTCAACTTTTCCAATTTGAAAAAATATAATAATTGGTAAATTTTCTCAATTTGGAAAAACATGAAAGATTTCTCAGCTCGAGCAAATATGAATATTTTCCAACTTACAACAAAATACATTTCAGTAGGTCTAGGTACATCTTGTGAATTTTTTCAAGTTGGGAAAACTTGCCATTTTTATTCATATTCTGTCAAGCTGGGAGAATTCACCATTGAGCACAAAAGGTAAATTTATCTAATCTCAAAGACGAATTGGCAAATTTTCCCGAGGAAATTTCGTCGTATATGGGTACGAAATTCAGTATAAAATAACAATCAGAAGTCCTTAATGGCAATTGATGATTTAATATTTGCGCCATTTTGAACCAAAACATACTTCACAAATGATTTGATGTTTCCAGATGGCGAAGTCTTTACTAAAGTTCACTAAAACTAATCAATTCTGTCTTTCAAGAAAATTCTCGTTTTAAAATTCAAGAAAAGTATCATTATTATTTTATCAACTAATGAATTTTTTTTGTTTTGTTTCAGGTGAGTTGCAATTTTTCATCTTCAGATTAGAAGTAAAAATATAAAAGAGTGAGTAAATTTTCATGCATAAATCGTATTTGAATTATCCATTATCCAATTGGAGCGCATAATGTTGCATTTTTTCGAGGAAAAAATGTCAAAAACTACACAGTTGTTTATCTCCTGAAAATTATTTTATTGAATTATGAAAGGAGGAGAGGGGATCACATTATTTAAAAAAAGAGAAGGAAATGACCATGATTTCAAAGAAATTGGCTGTTGTTTAGATTTACATTTTTGTTTGTGTGTTTTTACAAAATGTGTGTGTGTACTGTGTAGGTACCTACTTTCTATACGTTTTCACGAAGAAATTTCTACAAAACAAAATCATAATCTGATAATCCGAATAAAATTGCCTTATCGATGATAAACAGGATGTCTCAAGGCATAAGGCCTTTCATTCGGAAACTTTACACTGCCTACTCATACATACGAAGTAAATATGTTTGCTCTGCTTCTGATCTTTTTATGAAATCTCATATTCGAGATAGGTAGTTGGAAAGTTTTTCTTTGGAAAAAGCATTATACACTTTACATACAAACAGCCAAGCTAGACGGACATTTAAAACGATAGGTACCTAGATACTCACTAATCTTTAAAACTTATTTTTCAACATAGATTCACCTCATTTGCCTATTCAATTTTGACGATTTTGATGTCGCCGTCGTAGGGCTGGTAATTGTAAAAAACGAAAAATGTTGAACGAATTTTAACGTTTCAGCGGCGACTTACTACATGTTCCTCGTGCTCCCCCTCGCTGCCCATAATGGCGATCGGATTCCGGTTGTACGTCGACGGAATACATTTTGAAGATTGGCTGTGGGGGCGGACGTCGCAGCAGCACTGGCGGCATTATTAGCTGCTGGCGCAGGTTCAATGGGCATGCCTCTGGCGGCGGATGTCGAAGCGGAACTGGCGGTAACATTCTCAGCTGGCACAGGAACAATGGGCCTACCTTGTGGCTGATGTCCGCCAGCGCCTGGATGTGCCATGGGCGGTTGACCACCAACTGCCCCAATCAAACATTTTAGCTGTGCTTTAGGCATGCGGACTGCGCCTGCGTACGATCTGCAAAAGAAAAGGTAAGCGAGTATTTAAGTATTAATACACAATTTTCAATTTATAGTGATACCACTTGACGTTTACGTGGTATCACTATAAATTGAAAATTGTGTATTAATACTTAAATACTCGCTTACCTTTTCTTTTGCAGATCGTACGCAGGCGCAGTCCGCATGCCTAAAGCACAGCTAAAATGTTTGATTGGGGCAGTTGGTGGTCAACCGCCCATGGCACATCCAGGCGCTGGCGGACATCAGCCACAAGGTAGGCCCATTGTTCCTGTGCCAGCTGAGAATGTTACCGCCAGTTCCGCTTCGACATCCGCCGCCAGAGGCATGCCCATTGAACCTGCGCCAGCAGCTAATAATGCCGCCAGTGCTGCTGCGACGTCCGCCCCCACAGCCAATCTTCAAAATGTATTCCGTCGACATACAACCGGAATCCGATCGCCATTATGGGCAGCGAGGGGGAGCACGAGGAACATGTAGTAAGTCGCCGCTGAAACGTTAAAATTCGTTCAACATTTTTCGTTTTTTACAATTACCAGCCCTACGACGGCGACATCAAAATCGTCAAAATTGAATAGGCAAATGAGGTGAATCTATGTTGAAAAATAAGTTTTAAAGATTAGTGAGTATCTAGGTACCTATCGTTTTAAATGTCCGTCTAGCTTGGCTGTTTGTATGTATATTAGGGTGGAGTGAAAAAAAAAAACATATCTTGGATTTCGACCAAATTTGGTAGGGTGGTTTACTTTGAGTGGGAGACCTCCCAAAAAATATTTGAGCCCCCAAGGGGCAAGTGGAGGGGAGCAGGGGAGGCTCAAAGTGCACCTCCTTTTGGAAAAAACGCTGTTTTTTGTGTTTTTCTAGTAAAAAAAAATTGCGTGAGAGGCTGTCGTAGCACTTAAAAGTTGGGATTTGAGTTTCTACGTCTCCCTGAACCATCACCATCCTTCTCCGATCAAAACTCAGAGCGCTACCAGGGGGTTGAAAAGTTGCGAAAAAATAATAATTTTCAAGTCGATATAAATTCCGTATTTTGGAATTTTACGATTCGCTGTTGGCTGCACTGGTGTATAAAATTTTCAAATTTTTCCTTCAATATTTACTTTCAGTGGTTTAAAAAAATTTTTCGTTCAATTTCCCGATGAAAACAAAATTATTCCAGCTTTGTGAACATTTCATATTATTGGAATATTGCAATCCGCAACTTTTCAACCCCCTGGTAGCACTCTGAGTTTTGATCGGAGAAGGATGGTGATGGTTCAGGGAGACGTAGAATCTCAAATCGCGACTTTTAAGTGCTACGACAGCCTCTCACGCAATTTTTTTTCACTAGAAAAACACAAAAAACAGCGTTTTTTTCAAAAGGAGGTGCACTTTGAGTCTCCCCTGCTCCCCTCCACTTGCCCCTTGAGGGCTCAAATATTTTTTGGGAGGTCTCCCACTCAAAGTAAACCACCCTACCAAATTTGGTCGAAATCCAAGATATGTTTTTTTTTTCACCCCACCCTATTATACAGTGAGAATTGATTTTGCTATCATTTTTTTTTCACGTTGGTAAATTTACATCTTGCTTTAAATTGTTCGAAGGAGAAAAATCATCCAAAACTTATCTATTCGTATTATTTTTAGTTCTTACCAAGGTATACATTTCTGCAATTTTAGCCTACTTTTATCGCTCGCCTCGCCATTAGTATCCAAACTCGCATAAAACACCGCCGCCGAACGAATCATTACGGTCGGCTAATAATTCGTCAGATATTTTAATATTAATTTTCGTACCGGGGTAAAAGTTGGCGGCGCTATAAATGAGTCGAAAGTGGCTGAAAATATTTCCTCGTCTTTGGTTAAGCGAAGAATTAAAATTTACCCAGTCCGTCTTTATTCGAATATTTAATACAAAACTTAAACAATTTTTGAAAATTTAAAACCTTCCGCGGGGGCCTTCTATACGCATTAATCTTTTCGGATATACTTTTTTACGCGTCGAAACTCGGAAAAATTCCTCGTGGCGGTAAAATTCAGCGAAAAGTTCTCGTTCTTCTCTCCGGGTATAGAATATACTTTCATTTTTGTTTCGTAATATCGTGATCCTCGTCTGGTGTAATTGTTTCGGCAACGGCGGCGAGGCGGCTTCGCGATAAAAAGCAACAGCGTTTCTGGAAATATAACGAACAATAACGCCAGAGAAAAAAAAAGTACCAAGTAGAGTAGAATCGCGGGCGAAACGAATTCGAACGTTGGTTAATCTTTTATAAATCTCGTTAACGTTTGATAAAAAGTAGAAAATCTGCGATTTGCGATTTGATAACGGTGAGCGTTGGAAAAAGGTATTTTCTTTAATTCAACCGCACAATAGAGCGAAACCGACTGAACGGTGAGCAAATAATCATTCAACGACTTCCCTCCGCCTGCTTCGCTTATTTCGACGTTAAAACGTTTTTTCGGGGAGAAACTTTTAAATATATTGGAAATTTTTATCAACTTTATATTTTTGTGTTTTGTACGCGTATATTTTTGTATTAAAACGACGCGACGGAGCTCCTGCGTACTTTCTTTGACCTTTTATGGCGAAAAAAAAATGCGACTCTGTACCTATACCTACCATTCTGGCAGATTTGAATTTATATCGCGTTTTCACGTGTCATTTGAAATTTGAAAACTGCTCGACAAGAAGCAGATGGAAGCGCTCGCCGAAAAGCAATTTAAAAGATTGAAAAGAATAATTGCTTTTTTGGGCGGAAGAGAATTTTTGCGGTGATTTATAAAGGCGAATGAATGGGGGCGAAGTTATGGCGAGCTTGGAAATTCGTCGGTCG
The DNA here is from genome assembly GCA_038380155.1 of Pseudococcus jackbeardsleyi. Classification (NCBI taxonomy): domain Eukaryota; kingdom Metazoa; phylum Arthropoda; class Insecta; order Hemiptera; family Pseudococcidae; genus Pseudococcus; species Pseudococcus jackbeardsleyi. Next base: position 45,672,844 of record CM076239.1, read on the forward strand.
TTCTTCGTCGTCGGAATTTTTCATTTTTCGCCCGAAATTGTTTTAAATTTGACACTACGGTTGGCAGAGGCGAACGCGATTCGAAGGGTGAGATTTCAAATGCGAAAGTATTGTTGATTATTGGCGTCGAGGTTCGCGAAACGGCGAAAAAAAATTATATTTCGCGATCGATAATCCATCAGAAGAAATGTCACGGAAAATGGATAGACCAGTCGATAAGGTATTATTTTGATAAAGCCCGCTGGGATCCGAACCAGGGTATTAGTAAACTCGAACGAAAAAAATTGAAGTTCGGCTTAATAGCCAGTTAAAGTAAAAATAATGACGTGAACCGTGATCGAGTAAGTTTTCCAGCATTAATACCTTAAGCATCAGACAACTTTTTTCCCTTCTTTGAAATCGAACCTTGATACTTATCAAAGTTTTCTCGCTAATTCTATAACCTCTCCGGTAAGAAAAATTCCTTCGGTTGGGAATTTTCCGACCATTTTTACGCTACCCCGTTATTGAATTATAGTAAGGAAAAAAAATCTGACGTTGCGTCATTCCGCTCTTCTGTAATAATCAGCCGATATTATTTCATCTTTTTCTTTTACGTCGAATTACGTGCTCGAATCGAGTTCCTCGGCGGAAATTTTTCGCTTATTATTCAACGAGATTTTATAAGCTGTTAAGAAAAGTACTGATAAGTTACAGAAAAACGATTTTTATCAGATAAGTTTACGAATAATACGAAGGGTTGTGGAATGGTTTGGGGTAATCTACACTCAATAAAAAAGGCTCGAACCTTATGTCAAACTTTAACGTCAAATACTTCAAGCAGAAATAGAATCCAAACTCTTGTAAAAAAGAATTATCGATTTGAGTGTGTAAATGAGGAAACTTTCGCCCGATTTGGTAAAAATGAATGCGTATGTGAAGTTGGTTGGTCGGGGTCGCGTCCACCAAAGAATCCAATTTCTTACTCTAGCCAGCGAGTAAATTCGGAGAAAACGGAAATAATTCATTTCCCATTCATTTGCCGACACAATGGTGAAAAACAATTTGTCCGAAACGTCGAGCTTTCCACGTAACGCCGATAAAATCACCCTCGAGTGCATGTTAGTCGTTGGTTCGTCAGTGTCCAACGAGAGACTCAATTAAACGATTAAAAAGATTGTATTAGAGGTTGAAATTATCACACGAGTAATCCGGTTGTTTTTAGATTTTACGTAATCGTGCTGTGGGAAAATATCGGGCGAGGTGAGGTACGTATTTTACGATGATCGAAGGTTACGTCATTTGATTTATTTGGCTTTTGAAGAATGAAAAATCGATGAGCAGAGGTGTGGAAAATTATGATCAGGGTTGAAAATTATTGAAAAAGCTATGAGAATTCATTGTATCTTTGTGATGGGACTGAAAAGGGAGGAGGGGAAGGGAGATTGCAGAAAGCATTGAATTTTTAGTTGGAAAATTTACAAAATTGTTTTTTTTTTCTAGAAAAAAAATGAAAAAATGAAAATCTTAGCATCCGCACATTTGAGGGGCTCGGAGGTCTCGAGCCCTCGAAGTTTGGCTGAAAAAGTTTTCATCATTAAAATGTCAAAAAAGTGCACTTTTTACTTTCAGAAAACATGATTTTTAAAAAAATTGCAATTGCTTCGCTCAAGGAGTTCAAATTTGTTTGAACTGTCTTTTTAAATTTGTGAAATAATTTTTATTGAAAATTGATAATATTTTTCACTGATCTCTCAGTCAAAAATCGCTGATTTCTTGGTCAACTTCCAATTAGTCGGAAAATATCAATAATTTTGACCAAAAGATCAGTGAAAAATCAATGGATTTTCTGTTGAATTTTTTTACTGATTCCAAAAAAAGTACTTCTTGCCCTACTTATTGAAAATTCCTTGAGTAAGTAATAAGTATGCCAGCATCATTAAAATAACAAATTCCTAATTTTTTCATTGAATTTTGCCTTTCCTCCTTTTTTCTCGAATTCTCCGCCCCTCCTCCACATAATTTCCAAGTGTGATACTTGATGATTTTAAGTCAGAATTATTGAGAATATGACATCTGAAAAAATCCTAAATATTTTTAGAAAATTTTCTTCCGTCCCACAGTGGGCCAGAATGAGAAAATAAGTGGACAAAAATCATTCTAACTGAAGTTTGAAAGATAAAATTCTAAAACTTGGGATATTAGGGAAATAGAGGTTGCTGATTTCGATTTTGAAATTCATTTTTGGTTTTGACAGTATTTAAGCCCCAAGAAGGAGGGGTCAAAACCCAAAATTTTGAAATGTTTGATATGGTTGTCTAAACCAGGGTATTTGAAGTCACCGATCCCGTTTCTGACATTTATTTTTAGTTCTGACCACATTTGTGCCCCGCGGGGGGGGGGGGGGGTTAAAACCAAGTTTTAAAAAAAAATCGATATGGGTGTCAAAATCTAGGTACTTGAAGTCGCTGACTCTGATCCTGAAATTTTTTGTTTGAACCAAATTTGAGCCCCGAGAGGGAGAGTCAACAACTCAAAATTTCAATGTGGGTGTCAAAACCTAGGTCTATACAGTCGCTAGTTCTAATTCTGACCATAATTTTTTTGTCTGACAAAATTTGAGTCCCAAGGAGAAAGACCAAAACTCAAAATTTTAAAATCGTTCAATATGGATGAAAAAATGTTGGTATTCAAAGTCACTCCGATTTTGACATTAGTTTTCTCATTCCGTAAATCGTGAAATGGTTCACGATTCGTATGAGCTAAAAAAATTCATGCATTAGTATATTCAAGGGGAACAAAATTTGAACACTTCTAAAAAAAAAATCAATTTTTATTCCTTTATGAAGGCTCAGATTTGGTCAGATTAACGCCAAAATCGGAATCAATGACCTCGAATACTCACATTTCAATACCCATACTGAGGTTTTTCAAAATTTCGAGCTCAAAACCCTCGAGGGGCCTTAAATTTGGGAAAGGCAAAAATAAATGCCAAAATCGGAATTAGCAACCTTGAATATCCCACATTTCAATACCCATGTCAAAATTTGTTAGTTTTTTGAGTGTAACACCCCCTCCCCAGAGAGGGGGGTCAAATTTGGGCAAGACAAAAAATGAATACCAAATTAAGAATCAGCGACCTCGAATTTTCAAACCCTGAAATTTCAAGGGTTCCATTCACTTTGAATAGAATATGTCCACAAAAATGTGTACCATTTAAAAATAATCCAACATTTTTCTAAATTTTTCAATGTTCTGACTGCACCGATGGTATATGAAATGGAGGATTAAATATGGAGTCGAAGAAAGTGAAATTTTTACCTGGTTGTGACTAAGTCCAGACAAAACATCCTCAATAATACTTCTCTTCAACTCAATAAAAATATACAGTGAGATCCTTCCTTACAATGAAGTAAGAAATTATACCGGAGTGTTTTTATGCTTTTCCCAGCTATCTCCTTCGTATCTAAAGTATGAGCTTCTGAACAAAGTCCTCGGTTCTGAACCTAAATAAAATTAAAAATGCTCCCTCAAATAAGAAAAAATATATTCGTTAATTCAAACAAACGCTTCCATTACCCAACCAAACCTCGCACAAAATAACCGCAAGAAAATCTATTCCCTCCAGGAAAGTAATTTCGATTAAATTCGAAAGCTCCGAAATTAGGACAACGGTCGAAAATATATAATCGTCAATTTCTTGTAAGACTGTTTTTGGCCACTATTACGCGTCATGTTATTCGAATCTGTGCGAGAGAAGAAAAAGGAGTAAGTAAAATCGATACGCCCCCATCATCGATACCCTTCCTGCCTCTTCGGTTGCGGCGGCGACCAAAACGCAAATGAAAATTCGTACCGCTTACTCTGTTTTTCAGCAAACAAAGTCGATATTTGCACTTAATTTTGAAAAAGACTCGCATCACATAAGAGAACCGGCCGGAGCCGGGGTTGCGGAGCGAAGCCCGATACTCCGCCGAGGCCAACGGTTTGTTCAATTAAAAGAAGTAATTTGTTACGATTTGAAACTCCGTTAAGCGTACATATTTGTTTTTAACGGTTTCCAATTCCCCGATGGCACCATCATCAGTACGAAATTTTCCCCTTTTGCTGACAAGTTTTTTCAAAACTCGCTCATTCGAACGTCAAGTCGAAATGAAATCGAAGCTACCCCGTCGGTACGCTATGCGCCAGTTTTTCGAATACGTTTAAAAATGACAAATGTTTCTACAAAATGAATTCACCACTTGACTTTTACTTTTCTGCTCTGCCCGGCCGCCCCGTCCCATCTGCCTCGATTCGTCTCCGGTCGTCTAGCTGTGTATGTCAACATTTCGTTTGTTTTTCTTCGTGCGGTGCGGTATTTTCCTTATACCGGATCGACTATAATACAGCCCGGCGCGCTTTTCTTTCTCGTTCGCTGTTCGCCATTCCGACCGGACGGGGAGAGGCTCGCGGAGGGTACACGAGAGGAAGAAAAAATAAATAAAAAAATGCCCTTCCAGTAATATATCTTTCGATTTGATAAATTTCTGTAACGAGTATTTTATTCTTGTATATACGCGCCCGAATATAAGCCACGACAAATTCGGCTTTTCTTCTCTCATTTTTTCCTATTCCGCGCGCTTGAGCCTTTTCCATCCACGCAAAAATTTATATGCCAAGATCAACGTTAATAAAACATAAATCCCAGACTAAATGATAATAGCTGTATGGGTTCTTTTGGAGCGCGAGGTCGGCCTTTTTTTTTTTACGCCGCATTTTATTCTCGGGTATTAAACCGCGCTCTCTCGCCGAGCGAGTTTATTTCCTCTTGTCTTATTATATAGATTTTTTTCGCCGGTTTCGGATTTCGATACTGTAGAATATAATATGGCCGGAGAGTTGATTATATTCGGATGTTATTTGTAGTTTCATCAGATTCCAAGGTGTATAGAGGTATGAATATATTTACCGGGTAATTTCAATGTATCGTCTGATCTCGTGTACGATTATGTAAAAGCTAAAAAACACCGGAGTTCATTTAGGAGTAAATGGGGTTGTCGACTTGGCCATTTTTAAAACGTAGAGTCGTTCGGAATCGAATATTATTTCTTTCGGCACTCTTTCAATATTGTAAATGGATCAATTTTTGAATGTGTAAGTGACCTTTGGGTGTTTTTGCCAAAATCTACCTCGGTTGCATTTTTACATTTCATTCCAAATCATAATGCGAGATCTAAACGAGCATCAAAAATTAAGGTTGTATTGAAAATTTCAAAATGTTGAAAAAATTGCAGAATGTCTACTGGATCTGAAAAATAATTTTTTAAAAAAGTTTTATGGATTTTTCTTACTATTTTCTCAACATTTTATTCACGAGGTTAACCTTTTTTATAAAAATTTTTAAAAATGGTTATTATTTTTTGAAATTGAAGTATGGTATTTTTTTTTTTTTGTAAAAGATGAAGGTAGAATGCGAGTGGTGTGGGTAAATTCTCTCCATGTTGCTTTAAGTCCAGACAAAACTTCTGGTTCATTCCCTCGTCCCCCTCTTCAGTTTTCAAAAAAATGAAAAACAAGTATATTTATTGACTAAAGATTTTTTGTCGAGTTGAAATTCAACTTTTGAATTTTTGACCTCCGGGTATGTCTCAATTGGGAGGGGGGGGGGGAGGTAAAGTGGTCAAACTTGAAAACAGAAAAACGATTGATGACTTGAAAATTGGCATTTCTATTTTGTTTGAAGTGCATTGATATTTCAATAAAACGTTATCGGGGTATGTTTTGAGAAGAAAAAATATTTGATAAAAAAATAATGAAAAAAAAGAGTATTGCCATTTTAATAAATGAAAAATGTATATCGAAAGAAAACATGTATTGAGGGGAAATAAAATACTTCAACCAGTAAGAAAAATTGAAATTGGATGAAAATGTTATAAAGTAGAGAATGTTTTGAGAAAATAAAAAGAAAAGAAATGCATATTTATGTTAAAAAATGAGAAAAACTAAGAAAAGTATTTCAAAACGCCAAAAAAAAATGCAAGTTCGTCGTCATTTTAATAAAAAATTATGAAGTTTAGTCCCTTCATAAATAATAAATAATGAATATTTCTCAAGTAACTACATATCGTCCCTCTAATGCTAAAAGGTGGTAATTTCAAAACTTCATTTTTTACTGGAGAGCTGAAAAACTGTATCACTTGAGATTTTTGAATTTTGTGGAAAATCTGTTGATTTTATTAGGCTTTCTTAATGTTGAGAATGAATTTTCAACTACTATTTTTTCAAACTACCAATTTTTAATTTTTATAATGGAGTTACAACCTTTTACACTTGAACACAGAAAATTTTTTAAGTTACGCCAAATTAAAAATCTGTATTTTTTATCACTTTTGTAAAAAGTCAAATTTTCGATTTATGACCTTATGGCATTTTTGGTGGAGTTACGACCAGAATGTTTCAAAATTTTCAGAATATGGAGTTACACCAACATATTTTTTTTCTGATTTTAATAACTTATTTGATGATTGAGCTGAAATGATGTTTTTACTAGATCGAGGACGTCCTATTGTTGCCATTTCAGCAAAAAAACACAAAAATTTCTAAATTTTGGAGTTGAAAAGAAAAAGAGCATTAATTTTTCATTTAAGAACAGGAGCAAGTAAAAAACGCTTCTTTCAATGCGATCTACAATTTTTTCTGCTTAAGAAAGTAATCTGAGCCAAAAACGGACTTCAAATTCGAAATCAGGGCCTTCAAAAACCTTGAAATCGATATACATGATGACATGTTATCATTTTTCATGCTTTTCACCCCCCCCCCCCCCTGATTTCACCCCTCAGGCTCCTCCTACTCTCTACGATTTTTAATGAATTTTTGATCGTTAAATATTTATGAATTGGTGTTGTCTAATTACTGAATAATAATTCATTACTATTCAATATTGCATGTAGTGTTAATTGAAGCAATTTTATGGGGGGTGAGGGGGCAAGATGGGGAAGGAGATGAAAAAATGATGAAAATTCGTCATGTATATCGATTGTTAGGTTTTCGGGTACGCTGAGTTCAAAATTGAAGTTTATTTTGTGATTCGAAGTGATATATTCGAGAAAACTGACTCTGACGACGATTTTTATTCACACCCAGGCAACTTCTTCCTTTTTCACGGATGCAGATTAAAATTAAGAATGATTTTTTGATCTACTGATTTCACTGTCGTACAATCTCGAACAGTTAGGGAGATCGATTGAAAATTTTCAGCTCTTGAAACTTGTTTTGCTGATGAATCCTGGTCAAAAATCTTCATCCCCGAAGCTTGCTAACCTATATCAACAAAATTTCCGTTATTGAAATTATTTTCTTAATTTTCTTAAACCCCGCAAACACAAAAATTACTTTCCATATCATTCGACTTATTTTCTTCCAAAACACAACCCAAGTTGGCGAAATTTTCAAGGTACCGCGTCGAAAAACTTCGCAGCATATTTCGGGCGCGAAATTTCAAGCAAATTCCCAACAACCCCGCCTGCCAGCGCCGCCGGCATACCGCCAACGAGTGCATAACACGAAAACCGCGAAATAGCTGGAGCAGAGCTTGAAAATAAACAACTCCGGTAATAAAGAGCGAGCGAGTAAGAAGGCGGAGTTGCCGGGTAATTAAAGCGGATAAAAATTTTCATTTAGTTTTCATCCATAAACAAGATGTCAAAAAACATACCGCTTTCAAGGGCGTTTTTACACCGCGTAATGTAAATTTAAGAGGCAATCCGCACGGAGCCTGGTGCTCGAAAATTTTAAACCTCTCAACTCGCCGAGAGATAGAGTAAGTTGGAAAAAAACACAGGAGAACTTGCATTTTAACGCGGCCGCTTATATTACTCGACTTCATAAACACGTCGTTTTAAATTGCATATTTGAAATTTCAAAGTAGGTATACTCGGCTCGTACGAGGAGAAACTGATTAAAAGTACGCGACAGGCGTCGACGAAGGGCGTTCGCGCGTTTTCGTGTCTCCGTATTCCCGAACACTTATCCGGCTCGAGCGTCGTATATTTTGCATTCAAAATAGGCCAAAAATTGGTGTCATTAACGGTGGCTGGCGCCTGCGACTCGTGCTCTTATGTACCTACGTTTTTCGCGTGTATCTTGCGCCACAGCCCAACTTGCTAACTTTCATAACGAATATTAAATGAGTAATATTACTTACGTAACACGGGCGCAAAGTAACGTATAATGGTATTGAAGTTTACTTTTACCTCGCGCCCTAGTCCCCCCGTCCTCGGCTCAAGTACTACACTCAAGTATACTCGCCCGTCGAGTTTTACTTTCACCACATAATTACACATTCACCCCTTCTTACTCGGTATAAATTTTCGTTCAAACACACTTTCACGCTGTACCAGGCCGGAGACGCGAAAAGGCGCGGGTGCTCCGAAAAGGACTCGTACGCCCTTAATATATTCATTAAAATACCTTCTTAACTACCCTTTTCGTTTTAAACGCGAAAACAGCAGCTTCATCCCCAGATATTTTCTCATAACATTAAATACGACTAAGCACAAAAACTTATGCGCATTCCGACGACGAGTGGGATTTTTTTGCTTCATCTTTTCGGGGGACGACGTTATGAAAAAGTCATGAAAGGCTTTGGTAATCCGCCGCTGCGACGCCTCGTGCGGTCAGCATTACACCGTCGCTAGCCTTTAAATTATTCAAAATTACCAAAAGGCATTACTTAAAATTTATCAACTAGGTACTTAACGGAGAATTCGATTTCGTATGCTGTGTGTCTTCTTTACGCGCCGAAAAGCCCGAACCAACGATGTATCGTCGAACCGAATCGTTTAAAGGAACAGGAAACTTTCTCGCCGGATTTTTTATTCGATTTTTCTCGCACCCACACTTTTATTATTATTATTTCGCGCGCGTGATTAGAAATCGAAATAAAGGCGAACCTTTATTTCGCTCGTTTCTGTAGTAAAAGCCTTTTTTTTTTATTTCGGCCAAAAAAAAAAGAGGAAAAAGGAAGAAACTCGACACAAAATCTTATTCGTGGCCTTCTTCGTGATACATTCTCAAATTGTGAATTCGCTTTGAATACCTATTCGCAATAAAGTGTCGGATTGTGGATAAGATAAAAACCGTAGTATACAAGTCAATGAAATCAGTTCGCCAGAACGACCGGGACGTTTCAACGACGACCCTCGTCGAAATATGGGGTTTAACCTCGAGGGCGAAACGCAGTTTCAACCGATGGTTTAGAAAAGAAGAAAAGTAGTCGAAAAATTCCACTAGGTTGTAGATTCGATAAAAAGCATAGTTTTGGAATTTGATGACTTCATTTTGTCTGAAGCCGTATGTTGGACATTGGCATATGTTTAAGGATCGAACGAATTTTTCAATTTTTGAGGTGGTCTGGCTGGATTTTTGCCCTAATTTGATCGCTGTTTTTACTCGTATTTTAGGGGTCAAAAATCGAAATATTGCACGGTATCCACTTTCAGGGAAACTTCGGGAAACATGGAAAAAATGAGGAATTTTGGTAGTTTATAAAAGTCAGTGAAAGCCTGAAAGGAAAATGGGAAGTTTCAAATTTTCTCTGGAATTATTTGAAAATCCAAATGATCAATCATTTAGGAAATATTTTCCTTGGTTAGATTAATGGCGTGGCCAGAATCGCCTTAAAGAGGGGGGGGGGCTGAACCAGTGGCATCGAAAGTTTTTTTTGGGGTAACTGCAAAATGAGAACAGAGACTTGAAAAACGAAAAAAAATTTGGGGGGAGGGAGGGAGGGGTTTTCATGACCAAAACAATAATTTTTTAAAATGATTTTGTTAATGCCCGAGCAAAGCATTGATAAAATTGGATTTTTTAATGTTTGAAAAAGGCATTTATCACCGAAGTTCTTGACCTCAAGACAGGGGGTCGAGACCCACCCCTCTCCCCCTTGGTTAGGTACCTATTTTATTTGAAAAATTTCATCTTCGTTGCACTCGAGATTGATATTTAGATTCATGTTTTTCCCCCATTAAAATGATGATTTTTTTCAAATGAGGTATTTTGGTTCCCGAAAGAGAATTTGACAAAATCTCTCACCAAATATTAGACATATGTAATGAGAAAAAATTCTGACGAAAAATTTTGGCCCTCAGGAGTCAGGACATGTATTTTCCATTTTTTCACTTTTCACCAAAATGTAGGTGAAATTTTTTTTTTATATTTGATTTTAGAGGTTCAGAGGAACCCATTTTTTTAATTTTCAAGTCATTAACAAATTTTGAAAAAAAAAAAAAAAAATGGTGACTGTATCTCTAAAAATTTTTTACGAAATGGCCGCTAAAATTTTGTAAAATGCAATAATTTGAAATTTAAAAAAAAATAGTGTTCCTCTAACTCTGTAGAATCATTTTTTTCGAAGAAATTTTTTATCTACATTTGGTGTAAGTAAAAAAATATTGGTAATAAAATAAAGTTTGGAAAACATGTATTGGCCCATCCCCCTGAAAACACTTGTCTAGTGGCAAAATATTTTTGTCCGAATTTTCCTCGTCACAACTGGCCTTTTGAGATAATCTCGTTTTGGGGCCAAAACATTATCTTATCCTACTATACTTGCCCTTTACCTCTTTTGGAAACGTACTTTTCAAGACGTGAGTAGTTGTGATGAAAAAAAATGTCATTGATGCCTTTGATCACTATGTTGAAGAATTTGAAATTACTTATTTTCACGTTTTGAAAAACCTTAATAAGGCAAAAGTGATGAATTTTCATCTATTAAAAATATTTTTTTGCAAAAAATTTGCCTCCATTCAAATTTTTTACTGACTGGAAAAAGTCCAAAAAATTGCAGTGGATTGTGTGTAATTTATGAATTTGAATCACTTTTTTTTTGGGGGGGGGGAGAAACAATGAATTTTGAAGAAGTGTTTTGATTTTTCTATCCAGAAAAATCAGATTTTTCATTTGTATTAGGTATTCGGTACACATCTTTTTCATTTGAATTTTTTTTCCCCCCAAAAATTCAAGTTTTCAAATTTTTTTCTTGGGGGGCAAGGGAAGTTCAGAAATTTTCAGAATTGAATTTGAGTCGGTTTTGTGAGCAGAAATTAGATAACTAAAAATCTCATAAAAAGTAGTGATTTCTTGGAAGAAAACTTTGTTATCCATCTTGCAAAAAATTGCCCTTCTATGCTTCTGAAATATCATATGCTAAAGATCTGGAAAATTTTGAAAAAAATGGGTTAAAAACTCTGAAACGTTGAAAGGAAATCATTTCTGGAGTATCGTAAACATCTTGATATCAACTTGAAGAATTCAAAATTTTTAAATCCCTTGTTTGCCTTTTTTCTGTAACAGTTCTCTTTCCTTTAGGTGAAAATATTCCCCGCAGTCAGAACTTTCCCCTTTTGCGAACTGCTTTTGAAACGAAGACTTTAAAATTCAGAACAGCAGATATTTGTCAAACAAGAACACCCCTACAATTATGAGATTAGACAAATATGCATACATTAACTGCGGATGGGTTGCTTATGCTACCCTTTGAAGGGGCCCGGTCGACGTCAGTACTCCCAGTACACCTCACGAAGTGGGGATTTTCCTGACGTTTCTATGCATAAGGAAGAATGGTAACCGGATAATGCATTCATATTATTAATGACAGCGAGAAGAAATTCGTACTCGGTTTTTCTCATCTTCGTGGCAAAAAATTAAAAAAATCTCTCTCACGTTGAGGCGGCTACGACGACCGTCGACGCATATTCTGCCGACAAAAACTTCATCGTGCAAACTTTTCGTTGCATGCTTAGCTGAAATATGATTCAATTACACGCTTCAAGTGAATAATCTGCCAACTTGCGAGGATAAGATTAACGGTTAATTTAAATGATTAACGTTTTACCGTTTATTTTTTTTGATACGTTTGTCAAAGTTGACCAAAAGTATTATTTTTTTACTCGTCGAGATTTTCCAACTGGACAAAAAAATGCACATGGAAGTCTTTCATATATTAGGCACCGAGCCATTAGGTTATATTTTAGTTTCTGTGTATCGAATACGGCGACTGGGCGAGGTACGTAGACCAAGATAGCGTGATTTTTTCCGATCAAAACGAGCCCAAGTACGCGTATTTTGGTTGATTTATCTGCGTATACCTACGATTACGAAGCTCTGGTACGGTTACGGTGCGTTCAATCGAGTCCGATAAACGACAATTCCGCAGCGCCGTTTTATTTTCCAGTCAAAAGCATGCAGAGGTGTCACGTAATGAAAAATGATACCATAAGGGCGTGAATTACGTTTATATGCGGGTATACTATAATGTTATAAAATATAAAATGGCGAAATTATCGATAATTTCGCCGGCGACGGTGTCCTCTCGGGTATTGTTTAGATCGGCCTGGTTTTTTTCTTAGCGCGAACTTATTTTTTTTTCGATAGATGATCTCTGCAGTTTTTTGTGGTCTGGTTCGTTTTACCATGTTTTTTTTTTAGAAAGTTGAATGGCCTAGGAAAATTTGGACTAGAAAAAAGGGTCTAAACTTCGAAAAGACTTGGTTGAAATTATACTCGTATCTCCTGATCTGTCGTTCACCTCTGTCCAATTTTTCTAGACATTTTATCATGATTCGAAAAAAATTTACCAACAATTGCACTACCTATTTTAAAAATGTTTTCACATGAAAATGCAATTGGTATCCACGTTTTACGTTCGCCTTTTTTTTTTTTGAGAAAAATTTTGAGCCCAAGCAAAAATGAATCAATCTAAATAACACCATAAAAGAACTTCATATCTAAAATTTTAGGTGTTGAAGTTCATTTCTCGAATTTTGGCGAATTTTTGAAATTTCAAAATTACCTCATCGCCCTGTAAAGTATGAAAATTTAATCTAATCAACGAAAAAAAAAAATCTGTAAATTGGTAAATGGGTACCCTATTTTCAACCTTCTAAATGGATTGGAAGCAGTTTCAAGATGTTTCAAAGCCCCCAAAATTTTTTGAAATTTTTCAATACTAGAAAAAATCCTATAAAAATGAAGTCATTTTTTCTTGTTTTCATGCTTTCAAAATTCCTATCCGATATAATTTGAGAGAAAGAGTGAAATGCATCTGATTTCCCTCGATTTTCAACACCATTGTACGAGGTCATTTCAGATGCTGATAAGCAAAAAAAAATTCACAATCATTGGCTTCGAAAGCTTTTTAGTGGAGGGTATGAAGTGCAAAGACTTGAAGTACCAGAAGGATATCTTCTGGAAAGGAGGCAAAAAAAGACTGGTGCCTCAAATAGTTTGTTGAATAATTGACATTTTGTTCATGTCCGAGAAAATCTGGAAAAAATTGGATATTCAGAGCCCTAAAAAGATATTTTTTAAGTTTCAATGATTGTATAATTCGGAAATTTTTAATTTTTTGGAGGGGGAGGGGAGTAATTTCACTTTTAGAAAGGCTAAAAGTCCTCTCAAGACCCAATCTGCCTATGGGTTTCGGTGGTATGAGGGCGTGTGACATGCTCTTTCCAAAAAATCCCATTTTATTCTAATCGAAGAGAATCATTACGAGTACTTCATTCGGGAACCCACGATTGTGAGTCGTCTTGACTCAGTTGCTTGAATGAGAAAGTTTGAAAAAAGTTCATAAAAATTATGAAAATTTTTGCTTACTAAGGAGGCATCTCAACTCAGAAGAAATTTTTAGCTCAAAGAAAAAAAAAATCGAAAGTACACCATAAAAGAACCCCATATCTAAAATTGCCAGTGCTGAAGTGCATTTCTCGTATTTTGGCGAATTTTTCAACTCCATTTTCTCACAGCTGCCTGAAAAATATCAGAATTATTCGATCTGATCGGCGAAAAGAGCTAAAATTTAGTATGTACCCTATTTTCGACCTGCCAAATCGACTGGAAATAGTTTTCAGAAGTTTCAAAGCTACCAGAAAATTTTGAAATTGTTCAGCCCCCAAGAAAAGCCCATAAAAATGGTTATTCATATAGACTCCTGCACATTTAATCACAGATTACCTATTTTGGTGTCCTATTTAATCGATCAAAGAATAATTTTTCAAAATTCGTAATTTTAGGTTCAAATGCACATTTTTTTGGAGGGAGGGGGGATTTTTTTTGAAACAAATGTAAAAATACGTCTCTTACTTACTATACTTGATACAGAGCTGAGAGTTGGTACATACCCAATTTCACATGTCGAATCGATTGGAAGCAGCTTTGAGACGATCACAGTGACCAGAGAATTTTGAAATTTTCTTGTCCAAAAATTCAAATTTCTACTCGAATTTGGTTTGTTGAAAAATAGGGTATAGATATATGTAGGGTGTCAAACAGGTCAAGCTGGTCCGATAAGTCGAGCTTTTTTACTAATTTACCCAAAAAGTCTAGCCTTTTTTCAAAAAATTCAAAAATCATGAAAATTCCATTTACCATTGATATTGAAAATATCTAATGAGAAAATAGAGTATTTTCGAGGGAGAGACAATGGGTGGGGGGGGGGGTGTCAAAAAAATCATTCGAAAAGGTCAAGCTAAGTCGAGCTTTTCCCTCAAAAAATTTTGGTAGACACCCTGTATAGGTATCAGATTTTAGTTTTTTTCGTTCATTAGATCAAATTATGATATTTTATGGAGTAAGAAGTAATTTGAAAGTGCAAAATTTTTTTTTCCAAAATTCGAGAAATGCACTTCAGCACTTGAAATTTTTGGATACGGGTTCTCTTATGGTGTACTTTCGATATTTTTTTTGTTTGAGCTTAAAATTTTACTTATTTGGGATAGGTACCTCTCTAGTCAGAAAGTACTGTTTTTTTTTTTTAATTTTTAATTCAAAACTAAAATACATTTGCTCATCTCAAAGGATGTTTCCTTTAAAATGAAATTAAGAATATTACTTATTTCGAACCTGTCTAAAACAGGTCATTTTAATATACGGTGAAAAAATCCATCCAAACTCCGTACAATGCATCACCCAGCATTTAAAAATACTTCCAACGTTACAAAGTTTCAAAATTCCCTTCAGCTACGACGAACCTCGTATTAACTAAACCAACATATCACCTAAAATGGCCAAGTTTCGAATGCAAAAAAGGGCAGGGGTTGCATCTCAGCTAACCTGGCAACAATAACAAACACTAATTAAGAACTTTAAAGCCACCCGTATAACTTACAATTTCTGGTAATAACATTAATAATAAAAGCAAATCATCAAAACCGCATCATTAAATACGCGAGATGAAAGCATCAAGAGGTCAACCGAGTATAATACGTACGAGCCACGAGAATGGGTAGCATTATTCCAGCAAAGAGTATCAAAATTAAGTTAGCAAAATTACGAGTACGTTAAATTACGATGTAGATATTATTTTAGCAATTTGACCATCCCGCAGATAAGGATTGCGAGCATCAACGTCGTTTGACTGCGAAAACTTCATACACAGTGTAACTTTTCCATTATACCAAAATCACTTTCAATTAAAAAAAAAAAACCTCGTATAAGTATACTCGTAGTAACTTATTCTATTATAAAATTTAACGCTGTATAACTCGGTTCACGGTTTAGTTACATTATCAACGGCTATTTATCAGCAGCGCGGTAGTAATTTTTGGCACAGTGTCAATGCTGCTATGAGCTCTTTCTATTAACTCAAATGCCTTCGCGAATCTACAGATTTACTGATGACTTTGGCCAAAGTCTTGTTTCAAATTTATAGGGTAATTTTTCAAAAACAAAAAACAACCCTTAGCTCGGGGATCGTCGTTACCATTTGCCAACATGTTTAGTCGTATACTATCTACTCGGCGGTATATTCTCAAACGTGCTGCATGCAGATACGAGTATCAATGGCGCAATTAAATACGAGATTGCGAGATTTCCCGCAGCCCGGAAAATCTCGTCGACCCGGACTTAAATAATTCCGATCGTTTAAGCCGAATGAGAGAAGAAAGCTAATTGAAAACGCGAAAAATACACCGACCTGGTTGTAATTCGTCGCACGCGCAACGCCGACAATTCCGCGTAATTAAAATTTCAACGTAATATTTCGAGAATAAGTAATTTTTCCAGCATCGCCGTGCTCGGGTCTGAGCGAACCGAAGGCGGGCACGAGCCACGTATTTCGCTTGTTTTCAATGAAAGGCTGTTTTTTCTCTCGTCGTTCTTCGTACTCGTACTCTGCAGCAATTCTTCGAAAATTATTTCCAACAATAATGTAATTAGTTTCGTTATAATTACAAATTTCAACAAAATCATAATCGTAAAAATTTACTCGCGCAATGTTGCAAAATGAAATTACTCGACTGAACCCTTTCTCTCTCGCCTACATAAATCAACCATTATGAATAAATTAATTTCTTTTCATTGTATAAGAACATAGTAATACTCTGAAAAACGATAAATTATTTGCGCGAATCGCTCATATTTTAATCATTTTTCTCAAACTAGCACTACACCGACTATAGCTACGAGTACTAGGAACGATAATGCCGAATAGTGGTAGTAGAATTTCATCGAAGGGGAAATTTTCAAAAGACTAATATTTATGTAATGAGAATACGCCTTTATTAATATGTACATTCGAAATGTAAATATCGTAACTTGAAAGCTATTAGGTTGCTGGCTTTTCTTAGGTATACGTTCATCTTTGAGAATTCTGATTATCTCAGATACCTACCGAAGTAGATGTTCGGTTTAAATTCACGAGCTTCAATAATGTACCAACCGAAACTTAGGTCTAAGTACCTTCCAGCGCTGCACAGGTATCTACGATTCTAATACCGTAACAAAAACTGGAACAATCATGTGGCGAATGGGTTTACGCGGGTATATACTAAAATCAGCATCTCGAACATTATTTCATTTCCGAGCGCGTATTTCGTCGCCTCAGCGAATACTAAATGTAAGACCACGAATGGGAGAAGGAGTTGGTATTTTGACAAAATTATAAGAAAAACGGCTCAAGATTTCCGCCATATTTTACCCTTATACGTATAATAATTTCAAACATCGCGAGTCGTAATTTTCGTAACCATACAATTCGCTCGGTTTCCAAATTGCGGTTTTTAGCACTACGCAGGGTGTTTCGAAAGCGAAGTATCTCGTTTAATTGGGTAAATTGGCGAAATATTATGAATTTGATTGTATATATTTTCCTGTCGTTTGAAATCCGAGGAGGAAATTAATTTGATGAGGAGAATTTTGCGGAAAATTTTCTTAGCTGAGCAGGAATTAAATATTGAGATCTAAGTGTGTCAGAGATGAAAAATAGTGTTGCCAGATAAGAGTTGAAATTGGCCCTCGCTCGAATTTTTCGATTCAACCCTCCTCCAACTGATGTTTTTTGATAAGAAAAAAATTTGGATTCCCCCCCCCCCCCTCAACCTTCTTTTCTTTGAGAGATTTTTCATAAAGATACTTCAGTAAACAGAATGTCTAACAAGTCCTGTTGGTGCTGTTGGTCCTGCTTTGAGCTGAGTGGTCATGTTTTGGTCCTTTTGGTCCTGCTTTGAGGCTTTTTTAGAGAAAAGTCCTGTTTTGTATTAATTTTGAGATCTAGCTGCCAAAATTAAAAAAAAAAAATCGTGTGGGTACTCGTTGGAAAGAGGAGATCGTCAGGAATTTGAAACGAAACAATAAAAATCCGGTTATTTTTGTGCTTGAATTTTTGAAATAAATTTACGCTGATTTCTAACAATTATTATTGCAAATTTTTGTTTAAAAATGTTTTTTTAATAGGTTTAATTTTTTTTTTGTTGGGGGGGGGGGGGGGGGGGGCAAGGTGTCTACTGGTCGCGAAAAGTCGCTAAAGTCGCGAAAAAGCCGCAAAATTGACCAAAAATTTGTAAAAGTTGCAAATTTTTTCAAAATATTTCAGTTTTTCAAGAATTTTTCGGTTGAAGCATTGTGTTTAAATACATTTTCAACTTGGATTTTTTTATAAAAAATTTTCACCCTCGCTTCGCTTGGGTTCAGTAACTTTACAATTATTTTTGAAATACTTTTGGAAGAAGAGGAGCTCATTACAAAATTTCTTGTTTTTTGGATGTCAAAAAAAGAGCATGAAAAAACATTGAATTTTGATGAGAAAATTTGAACTTCTGGATACTTTTTCTGAAAAATTTTCGCCCTCGCGAGAATATTACAATCCAACAAATTATTTTGAGGCAATTATACTTACGGGAAAATAACTTTCCTATCCAACTTTTTATGGCCATTTTGTACCCTTCAAAAAAAGATTTCGACACCCACTACTTGGATTTGCTATTATTTTTGGTTTTTGAGGCCAAAATAATTAGCATGACCGTGAACATAGCACAGCACTTCCCAACGATTTATGAAAGTTCTGATTCTCTCTGAGTAATTCCTAGCAATGCTACTGCAATTTGATATTTTCTATGGAATAGAAGGGTATTTCCAAGAAGGAGATAATAAAGCGCTTGAAATTTCCTTTAAAACGAGTATACGCAAGGGGGATTTTTTGGGGGGGGGGTACAAAATTTATCGTACCTATTTTTAAGGGTGCTGCTGAAGGTCCTTTTGGTCCTGTTTTGGATTTTGTCCTGTTTGTTAGACACCCTGGTAAATTAATTATTGTTTTTTAAATAATTCAAGTACAATGCAAATTATTTTTGAAAAAAATTCTCAAAATGAACTTTATCAAATTTTACCCCGAAAAATTATCACCGAAAATTTTTTACTACTTCCATATTTTGAAATTCATTTTTCATGCTTTTATGCTTTAATGTATCACATTTTTTGTGAAATTTTTCTACCACTTCATCTCTCTTTTTCACTTCAAGGTTTGAAAAGAAAAGGAGATGGAATATAAAAATTAAAATCAGATTCTGATTTAGCAGGAAAAATTATCCCTTTCAACAGTGATAAAAAAGAATTGGAGAATTTGTGAGCATTTTGATAGACGTTCCGATTAAAAACTCTATAAATCTGCATTGAAATTATTTGTCAGCTTCGAATTTCTCATGTGGGTACTTTCACATCTCGAATCAGTGAAAAGTCACTGAAAAAAAGGTCAGAATTGTAAACGCAGAAAAAAATGACTAAAATTCTTCGTTTTCAGCGGATTTTTGTTGATTTTTTAAAAAATTCAGATATTTTACTGACTTTTCAGTACATTTTCGCTCATTTCCCAGCAATTTTTTTCACTGTTTTCTTTAAATGAAATTTTTTATTACTGATTAATTACTGCATTGCATTCTGGCTGTTTTCCAGTGATTTTCAATAATTTTCACTGATTTATAAATAAGAGAAGTACTCTTTCAATTTGGATCAGTGAAATATCACTGAAAAAAAGTCAGAAATGCAACATGAGAAAAATTACCCAATTTTTTTGATTTTTCTCAGCGAACTGAAGCTGATTTTCCAACGAATTTCACTGGTTTTCAGTAAATTCCAAATATTTTACTGAATTTTCAGGGAATTTTCACTAATTTTCCAGAATTTTTTTTCGCCATTTGCTTTCAATCTGACTGCTTTCTATTGATTTTTATTAATACGATTTATGAACGAAAGAATACTTTTTTTTCAGCCTAGATCATTCAGCAGGGTATCTAACGGGTAGTAAAAGTAGTGAAAGCAGTGAAAAAGTAGTGATTTGAAAAACCGGTCATGCCGGTAGTGGAAAAGTAGTGAATTCAGACGAAAATTTGAAAAAAAAAAAAGTAGTGAAAAAATTCCAAAGACGCGAAATTTATTTTTTCAAATTTTAAAAATTGTTCATTTTTCATTTATTACATTTAAAATAAAGATTTTTTTCTAATTCATTTTTTTTCTCTAAAAAATTTTAATCGTTTTTTTGTATATTGAAAAGAGAGTCGATTTTTTTTGCGGGGGAGGGGGGTACAAATTGAATTTTTTTTTCAAAAAAGTAGTGATTTTACAAAAAAAAAAGCAGTTAGATACCCTGTTCAGTAATTTCAAAGTTTTCCTGCATTTTTCTTTCTCAAAATGATTTTTGATATCTGTGTGTAATTTTAGATTTCTCCAGTAACTACTTTATTTCGGCTGAATTTTGATAATTTCTAATTTTCTATTCAATTCCTCCCTGCAGGCTAAATTCTGGCAATCTTGAATTTATCTTATGCCACCTACCAGACTGGAACAAGTATAGTAATTTTAGATTTATAAATATTTCTTTCACTTTCTTCACTTCAGATGGAACTTACCATTTACCTAATATCTTGTCCCCTTCATATTGAGTTTGGGTAATTAATTTTTTCTGTACCTCCCTTCGGACTAAAATTTAGTAATTTCAAAATTTTCCCTCTACCTACCCTACTTTAATCCTGAATTTTGAAAATTTCACATTTCTCTTGCAAATTCCTCTCAGAACCAGTGAGCAAGGAGTGCAAGGGGTGCATTTGCCTCAAGCTCAGGTTTTTCGAAGAACTTGTGATGGTGAAAAATTTCAATTTTACATTTCATCTCAAGTAAAAAAAAAAATCTTCACTAAAATTGCAGTTTTTAATTTTTTTTTCTCAGAAAGAAGTAAGCAAATAAAGAGAAAAAAATCAAAAAATACGGTATTGGGGGGTAGAGGGGGTGAAAGGATACACAAATGTTTGCTGCATAAGGCCTGAATTCACTCTCGGTAGCGTCATGGTTGCGTTAGGCGGATACTACACGTTAAAATTTTGTGTTTGAGAGATTTAAAATAGGATAATGGTATTCGCACAATTTCTTCCCGAAAAATTATGGCTCACCGAATTAAATCTAGAAGGATTTTTTATGCTTTTATAATCCTTTTTTCCCTTTCTTTTTCTTAAATCAAAAAAATTCTAAAACAGCCCAAGAATTATCTAGAAAAGGTTTTCATTTCGTTATTAATCTCCGGAGACTGTGCAAATTGTCAATTATTTCAAGAGCTAATTGAATTAGTATTACATCTCGCGAGTAGAAATCACGATGGAAAGATATAACAAAAATAAACTTAATGCTGTAGTATTCAGTCCGTACAGCTTGTTGAATGCTGCCGAACATTCTTTTTAAAATAATTACTCGGCAAAAGAACGAGGAAAAGTTCATTCAAAGCTTTATTTAATTAAAAACTCAACAGTCTTCATTAATGCGGAAAAATAAAAGGAGCTTTTGAAAAAGTCTAATTACTCGTCCCGTAGAAAGGCGAGCACGAATGAAAGAAAAGTTTCATTTAAATCGGCATTATCGTCATACCAAGTAGCATCGTTCAAACATGGAAATGAGTACGATAGAGACTTACGAGAGGGGGAAAAAAGCACAATAATGAAAAAAGTAGATAGATACCTAAAGTTTTTCTTTTTTATATTGGAGAGGAAAAAAAAAAAAAGGTAAATAAAAATCGATCAATTTTCCGCCGTTTTAGTAATTATATTCTGTTTCGTCGTAAGTAACTGCAATGCTCGAATAAACTTTTAATAAAGACCCGACCGAAAAAACTTCTTTTACAAGAGACTTACACGTCGCCTCGACGCCGCACCGTCCCGATTGAACGGAACGAGCTAGCGAGCGAAAAGACTCGTAAATTGAATTGTAGGCAACGACGTTAAAGAATTGAACAATCAATCTCATTATTAAAGTTCTCAGCTTTGGCGCGATAGGTAGTACATAGGTACTACACAATAATGAGAGAAAACGAGAAAAAGATGGAAAAAGAAGTTCATCCGTACGAGGGGCTCGGGGCTCGGGCTGGGCGCGGCGAAGTGTCACGAATGCCGGTTCAACAACTTCTCCTTTTATGTTTAAACGTCAATTTCAATGGAACGATATTTTATGCTTGTCTGAGCTTTTTCAAGCTGAAACTTTCGGTGGCGGCGTCTCGATTTTCAGTTTAAAAGGTAATGCTGCGAAAACTTCGTTATATTTTCATGCGCGATTTAACCCGCAAAACGAATAACGCACAGGCTACTTTCTAAAACTGTATAACATATTTCCACCTTGTTTACATTATTATATGGTACCGCGTTCCCTTTTTCACTATGTATAGCGCCCTAAAAACCCAAAATTCTGACGCGTTTTCAATACTCCGCGCCCGTACGTAAGATTTCATTGTTCTTTTTTGCTGTTCCTCGTTTCCTCGGAGTTAGGATCTTATGTACCTAGGCGGAAATAGATACGAGTACGTACAACTACGCTTTTTCATTCCTCGCAACCATGATGTTGGTAAATTTACCTTAGAGTACCCTTTTTTCGTACCCCTTGCGAGCGTGTTTCGCAATCCCAACGAGGTTTTAATTATTAAATTTACGCCTGGCGAGCGAGATAAACTTGTATCTTTACTCGCAGTCGCGTATCGTTCGCTTGTTTCGCGAGTGTAAATACATAGGTAAGTAGTGGGGGTAGAATGGCTAGGAACCTGAGGAATATTACGACGGTTTTGAGAGGAAATTCAGAAATACTTTCAGACTTTTTTTTTCATTATTTGTACCTATTGATTGGAAAAAAATGAAACAGAAGATGGTTGGGCGAAGCTAAAAATATTATTCACAGTTTGGGGGGGGGGGGGGGTGTCATTCTGAAAAAAAAGACGAAAGTTTGGTCATTGAAAGAATAGACAATTTCCAAATATCCATGTTCGAATTAGTTTCTCGATTTTTGACGCGAATTTTTCGAAGTCGATACCATATTTAATGATTGGCAATTTTTAATAACAAATTGTTATTTTTTGATATGGAAATTATCAATTTTTTACTGCAAAAAAATGACAATTTTCCAGGGCATAGGAGTCGAGCCGGAGTCAGGGAGTCAAAGTCAAATATTTACTCCAGAGTCAAACGGAGTCAAGAGTCAGAGTCTGAAATTGACTCCGGAGTCAAGTCGGAGTCTGAGTCAATTTGAAGTCCGTTTGACTCCGACTCCTAAGTCCTAGTCACAATATTCAAGGCAAGGCATAGGAGTCGGAGTCAAACTGACTCCAAATTGACTCCGGAGTCAAACGGAGTCAAGAGTTAAGATCTGAAATTGACTCCGGAGTCAAGTCGGAGTCGAAGAGTCAAGGTCTGAAATTGACTCCGGAGTCAGGAGTCAACTTTCTATCTTGACTCCGGAGTCAAGCTGGAGTCAGGAGTCAACTTTTTTGCTGACTATTGGCAACTTACAGCCCGTGTAGAGGGCGCTGTTACTGATAAGGAAAAGGTGATCGTTTTGAAATAAACAATGACGATCTTATGTGATTTTCAATTAATCGTATGAAATTTCCTTAAGATGCAATTTGTTATCAGTTATAACATCACCTTTTCGTTAGTTCATTCAGTGGCCAACAGATGGCGACTTATTTGCTGTAAGTTGCCAATTATGCCCTGCAATTTTATTTTCGGTTTGAACAAAAAAAAACATTCTTTTTAAAATACTTGTGACTTTTAGCGAAAAAAAAAGGACATTTGTGGCCAAAAAATATAATCGTTTAGCAAAAAGGCCTTTTTTTAAATTTTAAAACAAGAAGACCATTTTTTTTTTTTTTACAAAAAATCTTACCTATTAAGTATAGCAAATTGCAAATTTTTCAAAAAAAAAAAAAAAAAAAGGTTGTTGCAGCAGAAAAGATACTTTTTAGCAAGAATAGACATTTTCAGCAAAAAAATGTCTTTCATTGCAGAACAGGATCGTTTGTAGCAAAAAATATGTATCATTAGTATACCTAGCAAAAATGAATCTTTTTTATTTTGAAAAAATTTATTTTCAGCAAATAGAATCTCATTTTTTTAAAGAAAGCGAAACTAATTATTTTAGCAGTAAAGGTCACTTTAAGCAGACAATGTAATTTCTCGGCAAAAGAAATGAAATAAGGTCTTTTGTAGCAAAAAAGGTTATTTTTAGCAATTATTTTGAGCAGAGAATGTAATTTTTTTAAACAAAGACGGTTATTTTAAAGCAAAAAGTGAAAAATCATGTAAGTTCATCTCCTGCTTGAAAAAGTTATTCGTGGAAAAAAATATCATTACTTATAACAAAAATTGACCTTTTCTGGGAAAAACAGACAATTTTCAGCAGCAATGGTCATTTTTAGTAGCAAAGGTCATTTTAGTAGCAAAGGTCATTTTTAGCAGTAAAGGTCATTTTTAGCAGGAAATACATATAATCTCTCAGCAAAAAAATTTCGTGTTGAAAAAATATATCTTTTCTAGCAAAAAGGGTCATTTGAAAATTTGTTTTTAGAAAAACGGACCATTTTTCAGCAAAAAGACCATTTTGAGCAAAAAAAGAGAAGTTAGCAAAAAAAGATCTTATGTAACAAAAAGGATCATTCATAGCAATTATTTTTAGCAAAAAAGGTAAAGGCCATAGGCTGTTTTTTAAGCAAAAAAAGACATATCAGCAAAATAAAATCTTTTGTAGCAAAAAAAGAGGTCATTTGAATCAAGAAAACATTGTTTTTAGCAAGAAAGGATCATTTTAGCAAAAAAAGGTCATTGCTGGTAACTGGTAAGAAAGAAAATTTTCAGCAAGAAAATTATTTTTAGCAAAAAAGGTAAATTTTGGCAAAAAAAACACATTTTTTGCAAAAATTGTGGTTCTTAACAAAAATGTTTTTCATCGAAAAGATACCTATGCAATCTCTAAGAAAAAAAAATTGTTTTAGGTACAATTTTCCATCAAAACACTATCAAAAATATCTTCAGAAAAATCTGCAAAATACTAAAATAGTCAATATTTCAGTGAACGTGAAAAATTAAAAAGAGTCAAAACTTTTTCACCTAAAAACACTTGTGTCATCATTTCCAACAAAATTGGTAATTGTTGGCAAATTGTCATTCTTTGACCAAAATTATATTTCTAAACAAAAATACCACTTTCAGAAACAATGGTCCTTAGGTGATCGGGAAAAATGTTTATGTAGCCTGTAAGTGTACATAAATGAAATGAAATGATTAGTCCAAAATGAATTTTGTCTTCCACCCCTAAAATCTTTTGACCCGAGAAAATGATCAATCACGAATTTCAGCCTTTTTCAAAACTGAAAAAAACTCATTTCAAGTTTCCTTTGAGTAAAACAATTCTACAAGCTCTGTATTCAGAAGAGTAATTACTCCTGCTAATTTGAAAATTTGATGTTGATTTTCCATTTTGTTCATTTTCCCTTCAATTTATACATTTGGCATAAAAAATAGAGGAGGTAAGGTTGAAAATTTTAAATGAAGATTTTATACGATCGCACTTTCGAAAATTTTGATCTGAAATATACCTCGTGGCAGTATTCGCTACAAAACAGGCCAACGTAAAGAATAAAACAGTACATTTTTGCCTCACAGAGAGCATGATACCGATCTGTCAATAGAGCCCTTTAACGGCGGGGATAACATTGGGAAACTACGAAGGTTCAAACTTCTACTCGGCGCGTTAAAATCGAATGAAATTTCAGCTCGTGAACGGTTACTTTGAAAAGTTGAAAAATTTTTGCGGAAAAGTTGGAAATGAGTATTTCCTAAGCTGTTATATACGTTGATGGCGTGTGTTCTTGGGGAGTTGGATTTGGAGTCGACAACTTAATAGACTTAACAGACGAAATGTAAACGATCTGAAATTTATAAAAACGTTTGGTTTGATTAAAAAACTTTTCCTTCGAACGTATACTCTCGGACGAGTGGTGAAAAAAAAATACGTTCACATATACGACGAAAGATGAATGGAAACGAATCGAGAGTATACGTCTTCGTTCGTATTTCACTTTTTCTTGTCCCGTAGGAAATTATTCAAATTTTTACATTCGTGTGCGTGTGTTGAGTATGGTTTTTTATTTTAACGTTAGGTAGTTTTTCTTTTCTTCTTTTTCCCTCCTTCGCATTTTTTCGATTTATGCTGTATAATGTATCCAGATATACATTATAAGTCGTATATACAAGTACAAATATTACTTTATGGTATAAGTCGAATAGACGCGTATTATTTCCATAGTTGTTGTAACTTTGAGATTATCCAATTGATAAATATCTGTCTCGTCGTGCTGTATACCATTATTAAAAAAGACACGTATACAGAGAGTAAACTTCGATATAGCTATACGGTCCTGTGTCCTCTGTACCATTCATATACAGAGATACACACCCCATCTTGTATTCGAAGGGGTTGTTATAGCTTTATATATGAAGTAAGTTATTGAAAAAGTTTCATCCGGGCTTATAGGGCAAAAGAACGTTTTTCTTTTCGGAGGAAAACTCTGAAAATGTCTATTTGTATAAAAGTGAATTGAAATGAAGCAGTGGAAGTAGGGGTTGACCCGTCGGATAACGGTTACTGCCGAAATTCCATTAAAGCTTCGGACGAATGGTGTAACTTTGTTTTACGATAATGCTTGCCCTGTGTATAGGCTCGCATTGGTTGGTAAAGTACCACCAAAGAGGATCAGATTCGGCACCAGGATAAGATTAAAGATACCGAGGATGGTTTCAAACATTCGGAATTTTTTCCCCCCCAGATGGAAGTTTTTAATTCGCCAGTGCGGCGGATGAATTCGGAATTATTGACGAATAAGTGGAAAGGTGTGTTGAGCTGGCAAAGCGACCCGGAAATTTTCTTCTTTTTCCCGGTACCGTTTTTTTTCCGAATGGTGGAGAATTAGTCGGATAAAATACTCGTTACCGGAGCATTATTTGTTCCGAAGTCGAATGTGTTTCAGTCGACGCGACGGTTTTGTTTGGGTAAACAGCTCCGGCGTGTCTGCAAAAATCATTATTCTCCGCACCTGCGACCCATTCCGACTACACTTGTTCAATTTCACTCGAGCATTCAAATTCGGGCAAGTACTTATTTATTTTCTCATCTGTTATTCGAACGGGAAATTGTTGAACGCGTTGCGAAATACGAGCTGGTGTAGCTTGGCGACGGAAAATTCGCGGTTGCCGTGCACTAAAACGGAATGAAAATTTTCCGAATGCGATTCTTACTTTTCGACGAGTTTTTAACGATTTTTGAAGATATTTTTCCAAAAAAAAGCAGGAAATGAGAGAATTTGAATGTTTGAGAAAAATTCATAAGCAGAAAAATGAGAGAATTAAAATGTTTGAGAAAAATTCATACTTGAGCAAAAAAAATGAGAGAATTCAAGTGCTCGAAAAAAATTCATAATCAGAAAAATGAGAGAATTCAAATGCTCGAAAAAAATTCATAATCAGAAAAATGAGAGAATTCAAATGCTCGAAAAAATTCTTCATCGACATTAATTTTTCTTCTCGTCCAAAAAATCAACCGAAGAAAAAGTTTGATTTTGGCAACCACTGTAATAAAACGTGTAGTTTGCCATACCGCTGGTAATATTTGGATGGTATTTTGAGACGCCAAGTTACGTTTGTTATCCTTTACCCTTTTTGTTTGTATTACGATAATCCTACGATAGAACCCTCGCCTTCTTTAAAATGCGTTTAATTTCTTACCATTTTGGCGTAATCTTGTGAGAAAATGCACGCCACGTATGAAGTCGAAAGAGTTGAAAACTACGTAGACGTTGAGAGTATACCGAAGTGTATAGCGCCAAAGTAAGAAATAGAACGTGTATTATGCTGAAAATACCACCCAAAGGACACATCGCCTTCGGTTCATTGATTTTCGTAATTGGATGGTTAAAAGCATCAGATAGGTGTTTTTTTTCTCTCCTTTTCTCTCCATCTCGCCTGTCTCTGTTCGAATGTGCCATTTCTTGTACGTTGTTTCGAAGTATAGCATAACGACCGTTTTTAGGCGCGTTTATCTACGCTGCGACGCGTTCAAATGGCCGAGTATATACTCGAAACGGTGCTAATCAACGTAAGAGCACTCGAGAGGTAGCGAAAACCCGACAATGCCTGCGATTGATAACGAAGAAGTGGCCGCGTCGTGGTTCAACTCGGCTCATAATTGCGATATTATATTTTACCGCCGATGGTATATTATTTAGTCGTTTGATAATACTCTTTAGACAGTTTTTCGATAACTGTTTGCGTATTTTCCAAGCACACGGAGGCCGGATCGACGTTGGCCACCTGTGTCCATCGAACGTGCTGGACGAAATAACTGTTGAATTGGTGGATTTTTCGTGTAATTTAATGCGTTGTGAATTTTTTTTCTGAAATTTTGTAAAATTGATTTGAATTATTTATTGGAGAGCTAATTTGTTGATTTTTGTTCTGTTTTAGGTGAGTAAATCAATTTGAATCCTGATTCGTTTTATGTAATGGTTGAAAATGGCCTCTGATGATTTGATATTTGATGAGTTGAAAGTTATGTGAGTATTGATATGGTTTTTTTTCCTCAGAAAATTATGATTATGTTTGGATGAGGTCAGATGCGTTACCAAAATTTTCTTAGGAGGAATGGGATTCTGCGATCAACTTCTATGATGGCGAAATAAGATTGAATGTAGTCTAATCAAAGGATACTTAGGCGGATTTAGGGTGTGCTGGGGGGCTATGTCATCCCAAAAGTGAAATTAGCCCCGCAAAAATTTTCCGTGTTTCATTTTCTAAACATTTTCAAGTTATATGTACCTACCATGAAAAAAATATGTTTTTCTCTTTTCTGAGCATTAGATATCCAATTTTTTCAAAGCTTTTCTTGGCCATGAACAAATCACAATTCACGAATTATTTAAGGCAACATTAATGAAAAAGACTTATCTCCCCTCGAAATTTCTTCCGGTACTCCGTGTCTTCGTCCTCAATTTGTACTCCCCCCCCCCCAAAAAA
This sequence comes from Pseudococcus jackbeardsleyi, assembly GCA_038380155.1. NCBI lineage: Eukaryota > Metazoa > Arthropoda > Insecta > Hemiptera > Pseudococcidae > Pseudococcus > Pseudococcus jackbeardsleyi. The sequence continues at coordinate 45,701,445 of CM076239.1, forward strand.
AAAATTCCAACACCACCGATTGCGAATATGTTCTTCCTCCCCCTCCCCTTGAAATAACATCACATAGGAATTTTTTTATGGTCAATGAAAATCCAATTTTTCAAAGCTTCCTCCTCGCTTTGCTGGGGTTTAAATAAAAATCACAATTATATAAATTATTTGAGGCGGCAGTGTCAAAGAATGCACCTTCTTACTGTTTCCTCATAAGATTTTTATGGCATTTCGAGTCCTTGTACCCACTTTGCAGTTTGCACCCTTCCAAAAAATCTTCCAATGTCATCGACCTGGGGCTTAGCCCTCCCCTTCCCTGATCTATCTTCTAAATTCGCCTATGGATCGAAGAAAAATTGAAAAATGACATAAATTCGTGATAAAATTTCTAAAAATGCATATTTTTTGAAAAATTAGGCTGGAAGAACATGAAATTTTTTGTTGGACATTCAACTTGTCATTTTCCACCCGAAGGAGCTTGCATTTTTTTTTGGTCATGTCCCCGAGTGAAATCAGAATTGAAGTAGTTAATTTTTTTTGACTTTTGAAATAGGAGAGATGGGATTTTTCTCTGAAATAAATTTCGAGAGTTGAAGAACATTCTTTTTGATTTTTTTCCCCCTTTGTGCTGTCGAGAAAATGTAAATGTTGGCATTGTTGGCCTTACTTTCATTCTTGGTACGTTTGGTTTTGTGTTGAAAAGTCAAAATCGTCACAGAAATGGAATTGAGGATTGAAAATTATACATTTTAGTATCGATTCAGAAACTTGGATTACCTCATTCCCTTATTATCCCCCTTGAAGAGAGAAAAATTTTTTAAAAATGAGAAATTATCGTTTTTTGTTTTTTTTAGGGCACTAGGCTTGAGTATTTGCTAATTTTTTTGGATTTGGCCTTTCATTGCTTGCTAGTCTCATAATTTTGGAGAAGTATTATAAGAAATAGAAATATTGTGTGTAATTTGAGGGCGTTAAATTCAAATATGGACTTACTTCTTGATTCGATCTCTTTTATCGTGCTGTAGTCGAAAGAAAAATACGATTTTTCCAAAATGTCTATGAAGAAGCTTCCGAGACTTTTGAATACATTTCTTGGAATGTTTTAACTTCAAACTTATTAGTGGGCTTTTAAAGTAGAGGGATGTGACCAAAATTGAAAAAAAAAACTGAACTTTATCGAGTGAGGTATCAAAATCCATATTTTTGACCCTTTCCCTATCATATTCGTTCATGTTGGCTTTCAATGTAAAATTGGAATCTTTGCTGTGGCGTCGGAAGATTTTTTTTTGAAAAAACAAACAAATAGGTAGACGTTTGACACAAGAAAAGACATTTTTTCATTTTTAAATGGTTTGAAAATCTCTATCTTCTGACGTAATTGGAGGGGGGGGGGGGGGTGGAGTGAAAATGACATTTTTCATTTTGTCAGAATTTGGGTATCCCACTTTTACGCCACTGATTTTGAGTGAGAAAATCATCAAAATTGAAAATTATTTTGCCAAAAAATTTAGCTATTCAATTCATAAAATCAAACCCCGGAAGCAAGTCAAAAGGTCAAACTGTGTCGATATAAAGGTTTTACAATTCACGTTCACTTTTTTTTACTAGGTAAGTACTTTCACTTGGAAAATTTAAAGCATTATTTTTTGGCATAGAGATTCTTTGAAATCCTAAAATGACTTTTGCAGAAAAATTTTCAATTTTCCCCTCGTTATTCTTGCTTGTTCCGATTTGATTGCAGTTTTAAGCCTAAGTAAGGTTGTTCTCGGTTGAAAATTACTCCTGCTGAGATATAATCATGCAAATAAAAACACACATGCCATGCCATCGAAAACTCATCGAGTGATACCCTTCCACATCTGACTGATTCTCAATCAAAAGAGGGTGTCTATATAAATAATGATGTATTGCATTACGTGTATAATGCTATTCATACCGACGAAGATGGAAAAGACTCTCCAGCGATTGTTTTGCTTCGCGTGAGAGAATATTCATATAATTTTAAAACATTAGTAAGTATATTTGAATTGGCTCGGCTTGGGGGCGCTTATGAAGCTCAAAACAATACGGTAGCTCGCTATATATTACGCCGAAGAAACTTTTCGCTCGTATCTGCCTCAAGTACCCAACCAACCCATCTAATGTAAACCTAAGTAAGGAAAACGTTGCTTCATATTGCCGTGTGCCGTACTTATATGAGAAAAGTATCTTAGTTATACCTACCTGAATAGTATAAAACATGTATTACCTACGTTATGGTATAAGGTTTCCAAAATCGTAGATAATTTTCTCGTAATATGCAAATAAGCCTGAAATGTAAATACGATTTGGGTGCGTAATACCGCGCCAAGCTGCGCAACGCAGGCAGGAAATTCTCTTCGGTCGAAAGTTAAAACATCCAATAATTCCGAACGAATGCGTCGCGACGGCGTTCAGATCGCAATCACACATTAAAATGAAAGTTTTTGGAAAGCTTTGCCCGAAATACAAGACGCGATAGAAGACAAGGAGGTAGGTTTTGCGGTTAACTTACAGATAGACCCAAGTTAGGCGTAAAATCCCACAAAAGCTCCAGATGATAAGTAGATATAGCTGTAGTTTTGGGGGATCGATATTTACACCGCTGTGTTGTCAAAAGTTTCCTTGGCATATAATCCGCGTATATTCGTGTAGTACCTACTTGACGGTATTTTTATGGCGGTTTTATTGAGAAAATTCCAAAATTAGAATACAAAATTCGTGTGATTTTTGTCTCAATTTCTCTGTTCATCTGGAAGTTTCGTTCTGTCTCATGGGCTCAAAGTGCGTGTTAAAAGCTCACGGAGAAAATCTATTCAAATTATTAATATCTGCTCTACTAGGTTTCAATTCAGCTTTCCTTCCTGTCATTATATCTCTGTTAAAATGAAGGTCAAACTTTCGAGTATGTCAAGTTGAAAACATAGGAGAAGAAAAGGAGGAGAACTGGAGAAGAGAACAGGAAATTATTGAAATTTTTTGCACGAAAAATAATGTATGGTAGTTTACTTGACTGGAAGACCTTTCAACAAATTTCGAGTACTCCGCACATAAACCTATGGAGCTGGAGAAAATGCAGTTTTTGCCACGTTTGTGCAGTGCCATCTTTTGGAAAACTTGGGCACTTCCCCGAAAAGATGCTACGTAATTTAATTTTTCTTTTTTTCTAAACCATTCTCAAAATCTTTTTTAGAAAAATTGATCGAGACAAGTTTTTGATGAGGTAGTACAGCAAACTGCGTTTTGATTTCCTTACCTACGGAGTTTTCATAGAATTTTAGTTCGTTGCATTGTTGCAAAAATGAAAAAAATAAATTCATTTACGTTCTCTATTTTTTTGTTTCAATTTTAATTTTCACCTCTTTGTCATCCTTTTTCGTGAAATTCATAGCTTTTCTCTTACCTGTGTTAGAGCTTAGAGATAAAATTCTTTTGCGACTCTTTCATGATTCTTTTTTCTTGTATAGAATTACGAGAGTGTGTTGTCATTGAAATTTATTTTCTTTCGCTGGTTCATTGGAGTTCTCAAGTAATCAGTTTACTTTTTGACTTTTTTTTTGCGCTGCCAGATTTTAAATCAATAGTTTATTTTACAACGAGGAAGGAAAATTTTTTTTCTTTGAGTTCTGAATGATATTTTCCTCATTTCGGGAGAAAATCGCGAATTTAAATACTCGAACGATTCGCAAAATGAGGGAAAAGCAGGATTTTCAAGTAAATTTCGCAATTTTTCAGTCCTTCGGACTTGAGCAATTTTGTTAATTTTTTAAAGGAAAGCTGATGATTGTGGACAGGCTTCTATCGCATCCTTCACTGCCAGTTGGAGAGTATGTACTCCACATTTTACATTATAATCTCAAATTCTTGATATATCGATCTACATATTTTCAATTTCAGATACGATCGTATCACACGTAAGCCTGTTTTACGGATTCCCGTAGGCTGGTGAGCAATTTTTTTTCAGTCCACATTTTGACGTTTTTTTTTTTTTCAATTTCGAAATTTTTCTCGACGAGGTCTTAATTCTTCTTGGTGAGGTCTGAATTTTTTACGAAATTCTTTTCCAACTTCAAAATTTTTTTAACGAGGTCTAAATTTATTACGAAATTTTTTTTCGACTCCAATTTTTTTATGCACTTTTCCTACTTCAAATTTTTTGTCAAGGTTACAATTTTTTAACAAAATGGTTTTAAATGCCACTGCAAATTTGTAAAACAAGCCCTGAAGCCCAGGTTAATTTTTTGAGTCAAAAATTTTTCCCAGACAATTTAAAAAATTGTAACCCTGACAAAAAATTTGAAGTTTGGAATAGTACTTGAAGCGTTCGTTTAAAAAACAACCATAGTCCAAAAACTGTACCTATGTGAGAAAAGGGGCATAAGCGTACCGAAAAAAAGGTGATACCTGGGTCCTTTTTCTCATATACAGTTTTTGGACTGGTTGTTTTTTAAATGGACGCTTCATTTAGAACACATCAAAAAAATTGAAATTGAAAAGAAATTTCTTGAAAAATTCAGACCTCGTCAAGAAAAATTTTGAAGTTGAAAAATAATTTCGTAAAAAATTTAAACCTCGACAAGGGAAAAATAAATTTTGAAGTTGAAAAAAAAACACGTCAGAATGTGGACTTTGAATAAAAAATCGCTCACCAACCTACCGTAAATCCGTGAAACAGGCTCACGTTAATAACACTTTGTAATGGATGGAGATCGAGGTCATCTTCATCTTCTTGTTCACACATCGGTACTGATTATTCTTCTTTTTGAAGATTGTCTGAGAATTCGTGGAACTTGTAATCATTCAAAATCTTTGCGGCGTACCCTGAGAGTTGCCCTTAGGACTCGGGCTAATTTACCACGTGTCAACAGCCAAGTTTCCACTCGAATTCATGTAACTTGTAATTGTTCAACTTCTCCACGGCGTACCGTGAAGAAAACTGTACAATGTGCGCCAAAATTAGCGCGTGCATTGACGGCTAAGTTCCATGAGAATTCATGAAACTTGTAATCGTTCAAAATCTTTGGATTTGTTCAAAATCTCCTCAGCATACCATGGAGAAGACTGTACAACACGAGCCAAATTGACCGCACGTCAATGGCTAAGTTCTAAGAGAATTCAAGGAACTCGTATTCGTTCAAAATCTCCGCGGCGTACCATGGAGAAGACCGTACGACACGGGCTGAGTCAATCGCATGTGAACGGCTAAGTTCCACAAGAATTTGTGGAACTTGTATTCGTTCAAAATCTCCACGGTGTACCGTGAAGAAGACCATACAACACAGGCCAAATCGACAGCGCATCAACTGCTAAGTTCCGGAACTTTGTATTCGTTCAAATTTCTCACAACTTGCCATGGGAATCGCCTGTAGGACTCAGGCTAAACAAAACCATTTGCCTTCAAATGTTTTCACAAACCAGTGGTGAAAATTTGCAAGGCGCTCGAGCCTTCGCCCACTTGTATGGGTGTTTCTGTATTGGGCTCCCTTCCACACCACCATAGAGGTAGAGCCCTGGGCGCGTTTTTGTTCACATGGTTTCCCCATGAGGCCTAATCCACAGACACCCAACTTGGGGGGTACCTCACCAGAAACCCGCCAAGTCACGTGTCAACTGAAAATAAAAACAACAAATTAGTACTTGTAAAAAATTTATTGAAACAAACTTACATCTTAAGACTAAATACGACTAAATTATTACTCCACACACACACACTCTTTCCAATCAACCTCTTAAATCGCTGCGCCCTTGCATGCACGCTGCTCACAGTTACATTGTATCCCATTTCGGTAAGCTTGCTATGAACTTTGTGGCACGCCAACATCGTAACAACCCCGTCAGGCTGGAAATTTCACTACATATTGTATTTCAGAACCGTGAGCATTTTGTCATTCCAGGGCTCTCCTGAAATTACAAACGTCAGATTAGTTTACCTTCCTTCAACTACTTACCACTCCTAGTTATACTTACCTCGACTGCTCTCTTCACTAGCAACTTTCTGATGACAACCAACTGTTGCTTCGGGTACTGGACTCTTTCTACCTTTCTCTTTTTTGGCAGGTCGAGCTCCAACTTGCGGAGGTCTGACATGCAGTTGATCCTCCTCGGATGAATAGTTCTTGGGAATGACCGGGGGCTAGGTCTCGGCCTTGTCATCGGCATCAGACACATCGTCATCTTCTTCTACTTCAGGGAGTGTAAGTGTAACATTTTGCAAGTCTCCCTGCCCTCACTCAATGTAATCCAACATTGATGGAACATGCCAAAATTTAGCGACTGAAGTTGCCATGTGTTCCTCATACACAAGTGAGTGAGTGGAGAGGTGGTGAGCGAGAATTGAACTCAGTCTGAAACCAAAGAATAGAGAAATATCGCGTGGTAAGCCCAGCAATGCATGCTCAAAAGATCACGGCATACTTACAATTTCTTTCTCCTAATATCGCCTTCAAGGGTAGCATTAGTCTCGGCATGTTTTTGTATTTTGCCTGCGGTCACATTTTCAACACAATATTTTTTTGTAGCACCTTGAAGGCTTTGAAACCACACAGCCACATGCCTTTGCGGCCTGGGGTTCCAAAAACGTACAGATTGGTGTTTTCTGCTCCAAGAATCTTCTTTCCGATCTTTCGGATGCGTTTAATTGCACTGTTCCACTTCGGGTTTAGAATGACTATGGCTGATTGATGGTGGAAGCTTTTTCCTACCACAGTTACTACTCACAAGAGCTTTGCTCTCTCCACCAGGGTTGGGAGTAGAATAAATGGTGAGATTTTTTTTTATTCTATGTGTAGAATAGCCTGTTATTCTACAGTAGAATGTAGAATGTGTAAACAAGTGTTAACTACTATAAAAACAACGAATTTTGTAGGTATATTTATCATATGTATCAAAATTTATTTTTTATAACATTATAAAATCACTCCATATTTCTAAGAAATAATAAACATACTTATCAATATCGTTAATATTAAAATATTAATACCCTTTACTTTTCTTTTTATCAATGATTTTTAAAGAGTAATAAATATGTATGAGCTTCTTAGACTTGTCCAGTGTCAAACGATTTTGAAGTGGGTTATGTACGAAACTCCATTGGGAAAAAACTCTTTCCAATTGAGCTGAAGACACTGGGATACTATTCAAGTTCATTGCTAATTTTGACAGTTGAGGATGAAAGAAAGATGAGGCCATCCAAAAGGCATTGACTTGAGAAACATTGTTTTTATGTGTTGGGTTCTATATGGCTGCGGAGGTTGCCTGACCCACAATCAGCACCTCATGTCTTTGACTTACATTGGCGAACTATGATCCTGAGTTCTTGATTGGAACCAACATTGACGGTTTCCTCTTTGTCTGCGGATTCCGGGTCAATCTGTGGGAGCATTAAGCTCACATTCCGCAGATCGCCCTCACCGCTCACAACATAATTCAGCATGGCTGAGACATGCCAATGCTTCCCGATCCCAGTCGACATGTGCGCTTCATACACTTTGCAGTGAGTTGACATGTCGTGCGCGAGAATCAAGGAGAGCCTGTAAACAGAAACAGGGCGAATTAAATTAAGTACTTAGCCCAGTGGGTGGAAGTAACAAGACTGTCTACCTACAATCTTTTCAGCAAATGTCGCCTTCAAAAGTACAATTGAAGCATAATTCGTACAAACGGTATAAGTCAAAAAACTGTATATGAGAAAAGAGACTTTATTGTTTTGAAAACAAAGTTACACTCAAGTCCCTTTTCAAATATACAGTTCTTTGACTTATACCATTTGTACGAATTATGCTTCAATTCGTCACGGCAAACATACAAATCTTCGCCGCTTTTATATTGGGGAAGTTATACCTCTTTGACAAGATTTCAAAGGCCTTACTGCCACGCTGCCATTTTTCTTGGGAGCCACGGGTACCAAAAAGGAACTGATTACTATCAGAAAGGTGATACCGCCCTATTTTGGCAATTAGTTTCATGTGAAACTCCGCCTCATAGGTGTTCTTGTGAGTCACGGGTACCAAAAAGGAACTGGTTACTATCGGGAAGGTGATACCACCCTATTTTGGCAATTAGTTTCATGTGAAACTCTGCCTCATAGGTGATCACGACGATTGCGACTTGGTGATGCGGGCTATTCGCCTTGCCGCTTATCAAAATGGTACTTGTCAGTTCGGCAAAGTAACGTTCCTGTTCAGTCATTAACGGCAACAGTTTGTCTTCCTTCCCTGAAAAACAAAATACATCATTACTAGGTTACCTACATTATCACCCACCACGATTGGGAGCAAACTACAAAATTCCCTGTTTTTGAATTGCTTGAGGCTTATGCTAGAGACTTCATTCCCTCGTCTCAAGTTGTATATGGTGACTCTGCATATAACATGCCAGCAGTAGTCGAGATATTCATTATAAGTAAATGATTTCCTTTTTCGCTTGGCGAAAACATCGAGCTTTTTATCAAGACATTGGTGGAACACCTGCAAATCAGCGCGAGTTGGCAGCTGTATCGGCTTTTTAATTTCCTGGACAGTTTCTGCCAGTCCCAAATGAGTGTTGACAATTTCAAATTGTTGCTTGAAGACCGCAGATCTCACCAATTGGGATTCAGGCGTCTGCATGTTTATTTTTGCATGTCTGAAGAGATTACAGGCTTAGAAATATGTCGGGTATTAGTAAATTGGCTGAGGCTAGTGAGAAAGTAAGTCAATACTTATGAAAAATTCCAATCAGCTTATGTCCTTGGCTGACTTGCTGATAAGTATCAGTTAAATAACGGAGAACGCGATGAACGTGTCCAATATATTTGGTAGCGAAGGTATCAAAGAGGCTCACGCCTAGATACTTTCCACAAAACTTTACAAGGTAGCGACTGAGGTAACGAACCTCCGCCCTCAACTTCTCCATTTTTGTTTCTTTCTTTCGCCGACCAACCGGATGTTGGGCGATAATATCAACGAATTCGGTCTTGCTATCGCTTCCTTCTTTATTGCTATCTTCTTTATCCCTACCTTTATCATGGATTTTTAGGAGCCCGAATTCCACCCACTTTATAACTAGTGGGTCTCGAGAGGCCGCCTGAAGAATGCCATATTGCCTACAAAAAACAGACAAAACAGTTAGGTATCAAGCTAGGTAGAAGTTGAGTGGCAGGGACATAATACCGTCAACTTTTACCTCATAGAACTGAACATTTTGGCAATGTGTCTATGCTTAGTACCCATAGTCTGCATCATCGTATGAATGCGAGTGCTTCTAGTTGTTACATTTGGCTGAGGCCTGTTTGCGGTTGTATTGGGAGTGGTATTGGAACCTAGATCCGCTTCGAGCGCTGCACGCATCTCAGTTTGTTTGTTGAGTGGGCAACGATGACGGGTTACACCCTTGAGGCATGCTTGACATTTCGGCGCCAAAGATGGATGTGGCGGGTCCCTCTCCCACAGAGCTCTAGCCAAAATTAAGCTACTTCTATGACTGGCCCGCTGTCTTACTACAATATTTATTTCTCCCTTACCATGTAGACTCAATAATCTGTATTCATTGCGCCAAAAATCAGTTCGCTCCTTGCAGCCTTCCTCCATAATATCACTTAGCGGCATGATTTCCGCGACTTCAGGTTCATTTTTGTGATTTCGCTCACAATGGCGGGGAAATGACATTTGCAGAATCCCGCAATAGATGCACGGTATTGGCGTGTGTTCTTTTTTATCGGAAGACATTTTTCATAAAATATCATTCATTCATTCATTCATCAATTTAGTCATACCTGGAACAGAAATGAACCTCGCGGTTACATAGCTGTTACCAAAACTGCTAAAACTTAAGAGATAAGTCAGTTCTGCTTACCCTTACATGATCGATGGCATCAGTCATGTATGGGAGCCGCTCTCAAGGAGCGGAAGGTTCAACTGAAACCAAAGAATCAGTACCCACACATTTGTGATTTTCATGTTTGAGCTTTGGGTCCAGAACACATTTTGGATTACCCCATCCCCTAGATCTGTGTCATTGATATTGTATTTCTTTAGATGTTCATCAGCTTCTCATAAGTTGACACTACATAAAACATATAATGATTGGGTATCTTATAGACGATTGTCTTTAGCAAGGCAATTGTGTGTTCCATTCCTATTTTTACTACAAAGCCCTATTCAGTCTCACTCCAATTTTGATGCAGCTTTCTCTAAATTTTAGCATCTACAATCTAATCAGCTTCAGCATCATTCATTTAAATTTTATTACAAGTACAGTTCATTCCTAATTATGATGAATCCGACTCATAAATATTTCCGCCCATTCGACTAATTTAATTTTAAAAACGATTTTCTTTCAAATCAATAATTTTTCACTTGGTTCTCATTTAAATAAATAAACTCGTGAGAAAATTTAATTTCTTTAATCAACCTGTTATTAATGAATTTTTATTTTAAAAAATGAAAATTACCTAAAAACAGCGATCTTCGGTCGAAAAAAAGTAATAAGCGGCTTAATTTTCCGTAAAAATATGAATATCTATGATAATAACACACCCAGCGTTATGCAATGTTCTTATTTAATGAAACTATAATGCCATCCTATTATGCTGTAATAAAGGCAATAGAAAGCGAAAAAATGAGATACCAGAATAGCCTTGTAAAGATACAATATATTTGTATTGGTGTTCGATCGGCAGGAGGTAAAGTACCTGTTGAGAAGCCCGTATATCGATTTAAGAGTTTTATGTATTTAAACTGCCAGTCGCCTAGGTATCCAAATCCAGGTATAGACGGAATTGGAAATGATAGTTTCATTAATACCTACGTGTACTAGAATGAGACGACACTCGACTTAGACGCAGTAAATTAAAACTAACATATTTGTATAGCCATCATCATCAGCCTACCTGCTGGCAGGTTGCACCTAAATTAAAATTTTCTCTAGTAGGTAATTCGTAGTACCATCGGGACTGATTAGCTTGTTGGAAAAGAAAACATAGTTTGTATGAACGATATTGTTTTTTACCATTTTTTTTTTTTTTTTTTCATTTTGAAAAAAAATACGATGGTTTGGAATACCGCATAATCCAGTCTCCGTATAAGTTGATTATTTCATTTGGGTTGCGGTTGGATCTTGGGGGAGGGGGTTGGTTGTATTTTACGACACGACTGCGACCGGTCCGCTAGTATGTATGGAGAAAATGTACATTTAATTCGGATCAGGTAGAAATAGCAGCAGGGATGCTGACAATATTTATCGTTCCCAGAAGATATACGTCGTGTAACAATGGCGATGTCACTTTTTTCGGAGGTATTTAGCAGCGATGAAAACTCCTCGTACTCGTCGCTTCTGTGCAACTAACTGTAGTACCCCTTATAACGAATTTGGCGAAAAGGTGGCAATGGGGCAGACAGACCGATCAACGGACCAAAAAAAAAAAAAAACGCGATAGTCTTTTATCAAAACGATTTAAACAGTTTAACCATTCGCTAAGGTTACTCGTCATTTTTGAAGGATGTCGTTTCAAAGTTGAAATTTTGTTTCAAACCTTTGTACGTATATGTAAGATATTTTTCTTATATTCGTACGTAGTCTGGTATAAAATAGGTTACTGGTATACAGGTAGTTAGGGCATATTATGTAGAGCTAAAAAGACGCTGCGATGTTTCGCGCGACACCGGATGACATTCGGGCGAGGTGTATTTATACCTGAACGACACAATGAAGTATAACGGGGGCTAAATCCTTTAAAATTACTTTTTATATATAAATGGTCGTTCAGATTCGAAAAAGCGATAAACTGCCCTCGACGGAGATGGCAACGCATGATAAAAAATCCTATTTCAGGCTTACCTCCTTATGCGCCAAGACGTTCCCGATCTGCGCAGTCGTATAATATAATATCAGTCTTCAGAATTTCGAATATGTACTTGGGTGAGAGACGAAAAAACGAGGAGAAAAAACTTGGAAATCTCGACGTGTTGAGAAATGAACGACGAATTTCAATTTTTTTCTTCCCTATTCGAAACACGTACCGTGCCACGTTCTTTGTATATCCAGCATTTATCTGTTTATGACAACCGACGAATACAATGGATTATATCGAAATTAATTATAGACGTTGTTTATTGACAAGTTAAATAGCGGTATTGGCGGGGTTCTGTTTTCGGAACCATTTTCCACCGGGTTCTTATCTTCAGGTGTGTTTGAGTTTAAATGAAAATCATCTTGAGAACGAGAATGGGTGGGTTTTTTTCCTTGGAGGCGAATGGACGAGGATGGCAGGAAAATTATTTTTGGATCTTGAGAATATTTTTTATCCCTTGGATCGATGCAGTCTTTTTAAATTTCGGATTTCGTAAACGTTGAAAGTAGCTATAGATTTTTTTTTTTTTTGGTAAATCTTCTTCAAATAGGTAATTGTCTTTATCTAATTCAGATTTTTTAAATTCAAAATTCATACTGGATTAGATTATTCTTGGATTGCCTATTTAAGAATGATCGGAAAAATATCGACCTTTTTTTCAAATTATCAAAAAAAAAAAAAAAAAAATAGTTGCAAACTTTTGATAAAAATAGTCATGGTCAATTGGTCAGTCATTGGAAACAAAACTGAAACCGAAAAGTAGACATGAAAAAAACTATACTCCTTACTCCAAAAAAATATCTGCAGAAAACCATAATCAAATCGAAATTCGTTTTGGTTTCGTCTTTTGGCTCTCCTGGATTTTTTTTTTTCAATAGACACAGAAACTAAAAGGTTTGAAAAACCAAAACTGCTAAGTACCTTGAAAACCAAAGCCAAAAAAATTGTTTTAGCTTCCAGTCACTGGTCATAATTTATATTTTTAACAAACTGAATCTTGAAAAGTAATTTTTCGGTGTATTTATCTTTCTCCATCGAAGTATTTTCGAAAAAAAATGAAGAAATCCACATTTTGCATCGTCACCAAAACGGAATTGGAGACAAAAATAATCTTTCGGGATAAGAAAATGAATCTATGTTCTGTAAATATTTTTTACGAAAGTTTTCTCTAATTTTTTCAAGCATATTTTTACTCTTGGAAAATTTGAAAAATATGGAAATAGGATTTTTTCCAAATAGGGTTTTTTGAAAAATAAGAATCACGGTGAAAATTCCGTCGAAATCTTTTGATAAAATTTTCTGACCGACCTAGAAGTCTGAAATTGAAGATCTCATACCAACTTTGCTTCCAAAGGAAACTGAAATGAAAAAAAAGTGCCACATGGAGCACAAATGAAGCACAAACGATCAACCCCTCTCATATCTGAAAAAAGATCAGAAGATTTTACTCAATTGATAATAATTATTGAAATGACTGCGAGTATTTTTCAATATTACGTCCGAGTTCGTAATATTCAAAGTTTTTTAATCATCTTACTTATCTTTTGAAAAATTTAATTAATGAATAATGTTATGGCACTGAAGCAGCTTTTGCTTAGAGAAAATATTGATGGTCGTTTCGTACACTTGAAGTCGTTGTTATCGTTCAACTCTCGTGATGTTCTCTAAAAATACAAAAACGTTGATACTTGCTTACTTATTGTTCAACAGTGACCCGAATACTGTGAATTGTTGTGATAGGTATGTATTATGTACCTAAATAATACCTTTTTTTGAGTGAAGAAAGGGTTGATAATTTTACATTAAAATTGCTTTTAAGGTCGGATTTGGCCCGAGCGAAGCTTCGGCGAAAATTTTGAAAAACCCTAAAATAAAATACATTTATGTTATAAAATAGTGTTTTGGAAGAATAACTTTTAATGAAAAATCGTATGCTTCTACTTTAAAATTATTAGCGAAGAAATATATATAGCATGGCCGGGCGATGCGAGGCCAAAGCTTTTGAAAAATTGGATTTTCGAATATCAAAAATGAGTTTTAGGGAGAGCATAAGCAATAAAATTAATTGAAATAATTTTGAGAAAAATGTGAAAAAATCTTTTAAATCACACAATTTTTTCAAGTTGACGTAAAGTTCTTCATAGCTCTACATAACTAACGCCGGCCATAATTTTTAATTTGTTTTACTTCTCGTTGGTTTTTTATAGGGTTGAAAATGATCTACCATCTACACGCAATGTCCCCGTCTCTGGGAATTCTTCGATTCCACCTTTACCGTGTGGGTGCCAACCCTGGTCCACGATTCGAAAATTACATATGGTATACGTTGATAAGACCATTTACATGAAGTATTTTGCACAAAAATTTTCGTTCCTATGCTACCTCACGAGACCGAGAAGATTCGGTAAAACTACATTCATAGACACACTTGAAAATTTTTTCCGCGGATTTAAAAATGGAATAGAATTTGAAGGGACGAATATTTTCGAATTTGGAAACACTGTTGAGCTTAATGGTGTGTGGGTGGAACACCCTGTGATTAAAATTGATATGAGTACCTTTACGTTAAGTAAACCGTTCTGGGATCAGATGGATTATGAATTGGCCAATGCAGCGCGAAAATATCCCAAAGTTACCTTCAATCTAGGTATGAGCTTGGACCTTTTAATCGAATATTTGTATGATGAATACAAACAACCAGTGGTGGTTTTAATAGATGAATATGACAACTTATTGAATAGACTGATTTATTCTAACAAAAATGATGCAGATGAGCTTGAAAATATAAAAAACAATTTGGACGAGTTTTTCAGCCAGATTAAAAGCAGTGCCAAATTCATAAAAGTAGCCATGTTAATGGGAGTCAATCGATATTCACTATCCGGATTGTTTAGTGGTTCAAACTGCTTTCAGGACATTTCTTATGACCAACACTTATCAATGGCATTTGGATTTACTAAGGAAGAAATTTTGTACAATTTTCATCCTCACATAGCCAATTTTGCCATAGAAAAGAAAAAAACTTTTAATCAAGTAGTAGATGAGCTAGAAGAGTGGTATGATGGGTATGTGTTTTCTACAGAAGATACAACGGTGAAGATATTTAATCCGATATCAGTAATAAAGAGTTTATCAAAGCATGCTTTTGAGATATATTGGTCATCAACAGGATCAGTCAGATCCGTTATAACAACCTTATATAATAGTGGATTACATCTGAAAAATGTTTTCAAGGCTAAAATAATTAATAAAAAAGATATCGGTGATAAGTTTGATCCGAATTTCAATGCAATTCCAACAGATCGTTTGATGTTTAATACCGGTTACTTAACGATTTCAAAAATCAAAGGTGCTAAAATAGAAATTGATATTCCTAATAAGGAAGTTCAGGAGTACCTGAGTGACCACTATTACTCATATATTCCATCTGAGAATGCTTTCTTAAGAGAATTGACTGCATGGACTGAAGCATTAACAGCAAATATGATGCACTTTGATGTCCATGGAATTGTTGAAAATGTGAATAAAATATGTTTTCCTGAACACAAAAATATTTTGACCACACCTCCTTTGGAATATGAAGTAAATCGTCGGTTAGCACTTGCTTTAAAAATGTGTGGAATTGAATATGACAATCCGCAGATAAATGAGCCTATACAAAATAGGTCAAAAAAACAAAAAGGGGTTAAAACGGAAGGTGATTTAGATATTGTTACAACCGGATTAAAAACAAATTACGTGATTGAGTTGAAACGCGGAGCTCTCAGAGATGGAATTGACCAGATTATGAAATACTTCAAGTGCAATCACGAAACGTTGAATAGATATACTGGAAATACGACAGAAATGTATTTATTAGTACTGAATATTGAAAAGTCGAAGAATGGCAAAATTGCTGACTGGGTAGCGATTCCATGTAAAGATGAAAAAATGGATATTGAACGTGCAGTCGCCTCTTCAAATCAAGTGAAGATGATTACACAAACATGTTTTGACAATAACCAGCGACTGCGCTGTAATTAAGAAGTTTTTAAAAAGGAAATCCACATACAGACGCTTATGATTATTTCAATACAGCTTAAACTTATTTTTTTGTAAGCAAAATTAATTATTGTATTTTTAGCGGACTTCCCGCTCTAGCGGGAATCCGCTATTGCAATCATAGTGGTTTGTTTGTTTATTATTTTATTTATTTATTTATTTGTTGAAGGAAGAGCTGATCAGATTTTGGTGCAATTCTGTGCAGCGAAAGCTGAGCTTTTCAACTTTCAAGCTCAATTTTGGTACATTTTTTCTGACGCGATAACTTATGTTAGAGTTGACCAATCGATTTGAAATTTTTATGGTGATTAGAATGTATGTACGTATATATAGGTGAAGAGCTGATTAAATTTTGACGTCGATCCGAGCTTTGAAAGCTGAGCCTTTTGACTTTGAAGTTTATTCACTTTGTCAAAAATATCTCACAAACGGTGCACCGTAGAAAAAAACGAAGGTCATTTTGATGGTCAGGAATTTCAAGCTCTACAACTTTGGTTCTCATGAATTTTTCTTGAAAGCTCACCGTTTACGAGATAATTGAGATTAAAGTTTGAAGGCTTGTGATTGGATGATTTCTATTACTTTTTGTTTTCTTTATTCGACTATTTCATACAGTGTTGCCAATAATAAACTCGTTTTTAAATAATTCGATTGAATGAATCAGTCGTTCGCGAACGATTCACTCGCATGAATCAGTCGTTCGCGAATGATTCACTCGGATGAATCAGTCGTTCGTGAACGATTCACTCGAATGAATCAGTCGTTCGTGAACGATTCACTCGAATGAATCAGTCGTTCGTGAACGATTCACTCGGATGAATCAGTCGTTCGTGAACGATTCACTCGAATGAATCAGTCGTTCGTGAACGATTCACTCGAATGAATCAGTCGTTCGTGAACGATTCACTCGAATGAATCAGTCGTTCGTGAACGATTCACTCGAATGAATCAGTCGTTCGCGAACAATTTGTTCGATTTAATCAGTCGTTCATGAATGATTCGTTCGATTGAATTGGTCGTTTGCGAATGATTTGTACGATTGAATCAGTCGGTTCAATTGAATCAGTCGTTCGCAAACGATTTGTTTGATTGAATCAATCATTCACAAACAATTCATTTGAATGGATAAGTAGTTTGTGAACCATTCTTATGATTGAATCAGTCATTTGCAAACGAATCGTTTGATTGAACTTGACCAACTTGGCAGATGAAGCCATTCTAGCTCCAAGGTAGCTGGAAGAAGGATGCTCTCAAGTTGACTTTTACATTCATACCTTATTATAAATATTACTTTGGTGGTTTTGTGCTTTTCGCGTTTATAATTATCAATTGCCGCACTTATAATTTTTGGTTTCGTGAACAGCTCAGTGTTGGAGAAAAATGAATTTAAAGTTTGAATCCTTTGATTAGTTGCCAGTTTGTATATAATAGGAAGTCCGCTCTTTTGACACAGTGTGTCTAGTTTGTACATGTAGGTATGTATTTATTTGTATTTTATCTGTTTTAATTCTTTGTATGTTGCGTCTAAATCGGACACTTGCCAAATGCGGGCATTACGCGAAAAATCAGTCTAATGCCCGCATTCGGCAACAAAATTTGGAAAAAGTGCCGAATTCAATTCCTGATAACTCCGCAATAATTTATTCAAGTCATCCAAAAATTATTTTCTTAGTACAAAAAGTAACCAAATTACACGAATCTTTTGGCAGCCAAATTTTACATCCTACGAATCAGAGTCCTAAACTGAATAAAACTCTTTGCTGAGTTTACATCTTTGTCAGTATCATAGAAAAAGTACAAACCATACTTTTTCTTCGCAAAAAAAAACTTTTTACTTAACAAAGTTTATTTTTTCTGCATAAAAAAGTAGCCTTAGGTAGGTATAAGAAATTAAGAAATTAAATTACACTTTTTTCCAGTTTATTTTACATAAGATGACTTTTATCTCCATTCATCGTCTGGTTCTCTTTTACTTTTATAAAACATATTGGTAGGCACTGAATTAATGCGTTTTACAAATATTAAAAGTAATAAGTTACGAATACGCGGATTGGCGAATATCGAATATTTTTTGAAGACCTTTTTCCCTTTTGAAAGCGGCGTATTCATATGATCGCAGATTTATGAAGAAGAAATATAGAACGAATATAAAATTTCGACATCGAATCGACGTCTACGTGCTTTACGGTAATGCATAAAAATTATGGTTTTAGCGATTTGTATCGATCAAATGCATTATTTCAATGGTTCATCCATTCAAAATGTAAATGGTGCTTTGAAATGTAAAATATTATTTTTCCATTCAATCCATGCCGACTGCTTTTTCCTAGTTGATGAAAAAAAATCGCGATATAAGGTGGTTTTTGACATAAATTGCCATCTACATAGAGTGTTGGCTTCTCATAGGCGTAGATGTACCTCCGCATACTGTATTTTTAACCGAGCCAAGTTTAAATCGGTATCTACGTAAATGTATGGCTTTAAGTTGGCGGTCTACGGGGTCGGATCGGTTTGTTTTTCCTTCCTAAGTATTGCAACACCTGACACCCGAGCTGTTAATTAACTCAACCACGTGTTTCTTTTTCAATTTCGAACGTTGATCTTTCGAAGCTTCCGCCTAATTTAGCCATAATTGAAATTTCAAACCGTATCGGTGCCGCATTTCAAAACGGAAACCACCCATACTTTCATTTTTATCTCTGTCGGGTACGAGTATAAGCCTAATATTCACTTGACTGAAGAAGCAAGAAAAAACTTTGGAGTGTTTGAAATTGGCTCCTTAAAGTTTTATATACTTATCTATAAATATTAAATAAATTCTTTCCTCTTCCGCGTCTTCTTTTGCCAAAGTATTTCCAGAAAAACAACTTAGAAATTTTAGAGAAATTCGCGATATGCTATCTCGTTTAATGAGAGGTTTTCCGGATTGTTTTTACTTTCATTTTAAATTTTCATTCAACAGAAACAAAACTCGGAAAGTGAAGTTGATCGGCATTGAGGATGAGGAAAAATTGTCCAAAAAAAACCTTCAAGAAGAAAATTTGATTTATTTGTATCCACAGACCAATTGAGTTGTGAGAGCTGAATGTCAGAAAAATCATGGAAAGAAGACTATAGAATTGTAAAAAAAAATCCAAGAGCAAACCTCAATGATTTAGAATGATGTGAATTTTTCCCTACTTCACCAAATCAAGGTCTCTATTTAATTTTTTAGGTAATATAATTAAATTTCATTACCCTTTCGTGCTTTTATTTTCCGAATTTCACCGTATATATTGAACAATCTCTTTTTCTATGAAAAAAATACAAAAGAAAGGGGAAAAGAAGACAGAAGTGTGATGAAAGATTGACACGCTTTTTTCTTTGAAGTAAAAAATTTTAAATCAAGGAAATTTTGGAAAAAAATGTGGATTTTTTTGGAATTTTTGAAATGCTTTGCATTTTGAGTCAGAAAGATTGAAGAAATCACCAAATGAAAAAAAAAAAATTATTTCTGTTGGAATTAAAAATTCTAGACGAATTTTTAAAACCATTTATTGAAATTTCATTGTAGTCTATTTGAATTTTTTCAATGTTTTCCTTGAAAAAAAAAATCTGAAAAAACCGACAGAAGTTTTTTACCTCTCCCCTTTCATACCAACGTACCTACTTACACATTTCAAAATTTTTGTTTGCATGAATGACGAAATGAGTATATTTTTGAATAGAAAAGCAAACTTTTTCTTCAGTTCTCTGAAAGCTAAACATAAAAAAAAATTATCATGCACTTTATTTGTACTGCGAAAAAAATGAACGTCTTTTAGTTTTGAAATTAAGGCAATTTTAATTCTAAGTGAGGTTTTGGCTTGAATAAGGTGCAAAAAAAATCTGGTAAAATTCTATAAAATTGGTCGCCACTTTTTGTATTGTGACCCTGCCGTAAAAAAAGGGACCTTGTGTATAAAAAAAAATCCATGTCTTTATTTTAATGTGTTTGGTCAGATTCGGTATCATTAGGACTAAAAACGTGAAAAATAAGACATCGATTTTTTTTTTACACGAGAGTCCCTTCTTTATGGCAGGGTCACATATACCTTGTTTTCAAAATTTTGGTTCATTAATTCGGTATGAAAAGTGAATTTTCGACAAAAATTTATTATTTTTTTAGGATGGAGGAAGTGAGATGGAAAAAATGACCTAAAATTTTTTGGAATATTTGATGTCCAAATTTTTTCATTTCGCTAAAAAATGCTATTTCGGTGTATAATTTAATCCTACAGAATTTTTTGATTTTTTTTTACATTTCGATCTCGGTAAAATATCATAGTGCATTCTGAACACGATAGATAACGAAATGATGAAAAATCATTCATTTTTTTTAATCAAAAAATATTCTCGAGTACAATTGAGGTTGCGTACCAGCGATATAAATAAGTATGCAATTTTTATTTTGAAAAAAAGAGACCGATTTGCATTCTGTTCATGCTCGCATCCTGCTCCAAATTTCTTATGTTCTTTCTAACAGAAGCTGAAGAATATCTAGGGATAAGGATTAATGCGATTCTCAGTTTTCCGCTACTACTGAGACCCTGGAAAAAATCAATTTCATAATTCGAATATTTTTCCCATCAAAAATTCTCTCAACAAAATACTGTGTTTTTTCCAAATTTCTTTCGAAATCATTTTTTTTTTTGCGAAACTCTCCCTTCTCTTCTCTTATGCCAGTCAGCCTACGCCCTTAAAGTAAACTTGAAAGAAAAATTTTCTCAAAAGATTGAATTGCTTTTAGGCAGCAAATCCAAGCAGAATTTTTTTTTCAAAATTGGAAATCACTCGTATCAAATAATTCTGCAAAAATCCTCGGTATTTCAACATTTGGCATTCTCATATGAAAAAATTCATTTCCTAAAGCAAACAATAATAAAACTACCTAGAAATTTTCGCAGAAAAAAAATAAAAAATTGAAACGGAATGCAGAAAAAAAAGCAACAACGAAAAACGAGGCTGTAGAACACAGCACACGAGATATTTCCTCAATTCAAAATTCACTTCTTTTTTCGTACCATATTTCGGAGCAATATAGAGACGAATATTTCGGGTAATGTCGTACTTTATATGTATACGTTGGCAGAGCAAATATTAATTTAATAGCAGCGTGCTCGTAGCGCAACAAAGGAAATTATTAATACGAAACAGGATTACCAATTCGTTTAAAATTTAAATAGAAAAAGAAATAGCATTTTGTCTACAGATGGGTCTGTATATTCCATACGTATAGTAAACGGATCTCTGAAATGTACATGTACGCACACTCTCTTTATTCAAACTACGTATTAAGGATCGAGATTCTTTTAAAAACCTATACCGAAAAAAAAAACTATTGCTTTTGCTAAATAGGGAGGCTTAAATGAGTTTTTTCAAAAGAGCTAGATTATAATCCTGTTTTTGACGAACGGCCAACAAATTCTATTTACCGTTTTTGAATAGCGTTAAACGACTCGCCTGTTGGTAAATTTGTTGGCGCGACTAAATACTTGATAACTTTTTCGTATCTGCGTAATAAGGACATAATATGCACATTTGTGACTGCGATACGTGGTCATTTGAATTAAAACCTTTTTCGAAGCCTACTTTATCATTACAGCAGCGTCAGGAGATACCTAGGCGACAAATGGCCTTATAATCGTGTACATTTACCATTTTATAGACGTATATGGGTAATATGCGGAGAAGATTTTTTGGAAAAATAGATAATTGGCGTATGATACTCGTATATAAACGGTACATTTGCCAAACGCCGCGCAAATTGCTCCCTTTTTTTTTATTTTCTCTCTTCCTGCGTACACCGAAAGGTAATAAATCGTCCGTCGATACAGCAGTCGACTTCGGCCACGCTGTAAATTTTCTCTTTCGATATCCGGCTATCTTGCAAGATTAAAAAGCGACTTTTCCTATATTTAGTACACGGTCGTGTAGAAATCAAAATATAGTATTTTCTGAACCATTTTTCACCGTTGTGTACCTCCCTCGCTCCTTTTCCAACACACGCGAACGTTTTTCCTCGACTGTCGTGTTTCATATCTACATACAACAAATTAACCCCTCGTGCCACCCCGCCTTGGAAACCACAAGCCGATATGTGAGAAAATCTAGAGGATATTTTGCCAAATGAAATTTTTCCTCCTCGCGTATTAATTTATAATACGGTAAGCGCGAGGACAAAAATAAACTTGGGATTAAACGTCGATCGTAAATCAAGCAACGAGATTTGAACGACGGAAATGCATCAAATATGCCACCGTTGCCGAGTCTTATGAATAAATTTCCACTCGCGGTTCAAACCGAGAAAAATATCGTCATAATTCTTTTCCTTTCTTCGAGCTTTTTACATATGGTTGAAATATTTATTTGCTTTGCCAAAATATATTCGTGGTTCCTTTTTGTTATGCGGAGGCTTTTTTCCTCCCGGAGCTACATGTTTTTGCGTTTAAAATTCCCCACTGATCGGCTAATTTGTAACGCAGGAAGAAATGCCCGGGCGAACGAATGATTTATGCGGTAAATTAAGAAATTAATGAATTCGTCGTTGACTCGGGACTATTTTCGTCGAGTGTTTTCGATGATGGATTATCCGGCTCTGTTTAATGATTCGTTAGTTTGGAATGTTTTCGAGATGATGAAACTAGAATAATTCAAAAAATTGATCGACCGGATGAGGATGGAGATGTAAGGTGCGAGTTGAAAAGTTGCAAAAATGGGAAATTTTTTAGGGGAAAAAATCACATTTCAGGGTGTCCATTCTCTGGAAAACCGGGAAAAGTCAGGGAATTTTGAAATTTTTGACGCTCGGAATAAATTATTTCTGCGTGTTTTAGTATTCATCATTTTTTATTAATAATAAATTCATAATGTAAAATTTTTGAAGATTTTTTCTGCAAAAATTTTCGCCGAAAAAAGAGATACTAAAAATCTTGTGAGATGTAATGATTTAAAAAAAAAAGTTCCAGAATTTATGCATTTTAAATCATTCTTCTGCACAATTTAATCACTCAAAAAACCACCCCCTTCTTCATTCTTCAAGAATAACGTATTTGAAAGGTCTGGAAAATTTCGAGAAATTGGTCTGGAAAACCTGGAAAAGTCAGGGAAAATAATTTTTGAGATAAAGTGGACACCCTGTATTTATGAGTGAGGAAAATTGAGAAAAATTGTATTTCAGTTATAGAATGCATGTTCAGCATAAAAATGAAAATATTCTGCATTTTGTCTCCGATAGCTGCGTAGCTCACAAAAATTGAAAAATCTTGATTAAAATTTTAATCAAGATTTTTCAATTTTAGAGCTCAAGTTCATAACTCGAGTTATGAATTTGGGCTCTAAATTTTTAATCTTAAAATGAAATTTTGACTTCACGAACGTGGATACACGAGGGACATCTGAAAACTAAATTTTCTCCTCCGACACTTTTATATTGATTGAGGGAATTTTTTGAAACTGAGAGGGTTGTTTTCCCCTGAGTTTTTGTACAACTTTTGAACATTTCAAGACGACCGGTCCATAGGAACTAGGAGGGAAGAGTTATTCAATTGCAAACAGTGGCAGTGGTATCCATAAAAGAGAGTGATTTTGTTCATTGTTCAATTTTTTTTTGTGAATGGTCGTTCATTCATTTTGTTCATTTC
Organism: Pseudococcus jackbeardsleyi; assembly: GCA_038380155.1. Taxonomy (NCBI): domain Eukaryota; kingdom Metazoa; phylum Arthropoda; class Insecta; order Hemiptera; family Pseudococcidae; genus Pseudococcus; species Pseudococcus jackbeardsleyi. The sequence continues at coordinate 45,724,983 of CM076239.1, forward strand.
AAAAAAAAAACACAAAACGTTCAGTTCACGTTCAGTTCGTTTGTCAAAATAAAAAACAAAAAAAAAATGAATAAACAAATGAAAATTTTATCAATCAAAAACAAAGATTTGAAAGGAAGGCTCTTGAATTTTTTTTAAAATTGCTATCTCAACCCATAAGACAATTCCAATTCAGAATTGAGATTTCAAAAAATTGAAGAGAAAAATAATTGGAAAATTGGAAAACTTTTTGGGGGAAAGATATCTTTCAATAATAATTTTTTAAAGCACATTTTTTGTAATTTTTTTTTCAACTTGTATTTTAATTTTCTCGAAATTGAATCATCTTCAGCAAGCAGCTGAAAAATCGTCAGCGATTTCTGAATTCTTTGCACACCGGGTATTTTTGGAAATGGTTTTCCTTTAGATTTGAAAATTTTCCAGTCATAAATTGAAGCTTTTCAGTTTTGTATGCGGGGGGAGGGCAGAAATTAAGTCGTTTTTGTAGATCTGAAGATGATTAATCGATTATCGTTGAGTTTTGAAGGGAAATTTTGATCAAAAATATTCATTTTTGTAAAGAGCTGAATTTTGAAAGTTGTAAATTTTCCTGTACCTTTTCTCCAGGGGTGAATTTTCGTAATTTAGGATTTCTCTGGGCTCTCTCTCCCTCCGAAGCTCAAAGTTTTCTGTTTCTCTCTTCTCGTGATGTCTAAAAATGGATTAGAAAAATAAACATTATTGGTACCTATTTTCTGATTTTTTTCTAGCAATTTTTCTTAGTTTAAAATTTCTATGAAAAATAGCCCCTTTTCTTTTTCATCCTTTGATTAAAATTTAAAACAGGCGAGAAAAGAGGAAAATGTTGAAAATTTCTGTTTTCACTGTAAAATAGTTGAAATTCTTGCCATTTTCTAGTATTACCTACTTGGTTTTTTTTGGTTTTTTTTTTTTGCTAGAAGACACCAAAATCCCCGTCTTTGAGCTAAATTTTAGATTGTTTTTTTTTTTTTTTTTGCTAGAAGACACCAAAATTCCTGTTTTAGAGCTAAATTTTAGATTAATTGAAAATTTTATCTCACTTTTCTCCATAGATGACCTCTGAAAACTAGAAATTTTTCTGTTTCCCATTCTCTTGAAAAATACCATAATTAAAATGTCTGGAAATTTTCAAAAAATTGATCTGGAAAAATTGGAAAAATCAGGAAAAATTATTTCTGAAATATAGTAGACGCCTTTTCGTATGAAAAAAGAATTTCCATCTTTTTGCAAGGTATGATGAATACAATAAAATGAAGAAATCTCGTCGAATAATTACTTACCTAGCGTGGTAAAAAAATCAATTTTTTCAAATTTTAAACAAAAATGACTACCAAGAGGGAATTCTTAAAATTAAATCAGCTAGTTACATTTCCCCCCTAATTATTTTAACGTTAGACACAACTTTTTCAACCTCCCCTTCCATCACCCACCTTTCCAAAAAAAATTCAAAATCAGCCCACCCCAACACACGCTCGAGAGGTAATTAACTGAATAATGACATACGATCATATCTCTCCCGACAATTCTCCCTCTTTACGCATCTAAATTTCGTAATTTTTACCCATAGGTGCGTAATTTCGACCCCCCGAAATCTTCAAAGTTTGTAATACTCATATAGACAAACTCTTGGGAGGCTTTCGTGACACACGAGTAAGGGTGTAAAAAGTGAAATATATGTTTGCATCGGGCCGCGACCGACGCGGCACCTAGTGTAATTAATTTTTCAGCTCGTTAAACGACGTCTAACATTTTTTTACGTCGAGCCGGCGTACAGCACGGCTTGAATAAATGGACAGTGACGTTAAATAATAACACACGTAAGTCCGGGTACGGGCCCGGGGCACAGTTTAAACACTCGTTGCGAATGTTTATCCGGGGAAATGTTAAATGTCACGGAGTTTAGATAAAGGCGAACGACAGACATTTACGCGTAATTAAAATTCCGTTTAGGGTGGAATACGTGACGTTGCACAAGCTTACATCCGTAGGTGCTGGAAATCCAATGGCTAAAACGTCGAATTCGCCAATACCGTCGGGATAAGATTCGGCTATTATGTCAAAGGATAAAGACTAATGTTAATTAAAAACATAAAAGCTGAAAGTTTTAATTTGATTTCGATCGCTGACAAGGAGACACCCGAGAAAAACAACAAAGAAAAGTCGAATAATTACAACATTTTTTTCTCCCATACCGCGGTCGTTATTTTCTCGTCGAATTTGTTTTCTACGTGTACGACAAAAGGGGGCCGGGCAATGCGCGAAAACTCACGACGACGCCGACGTTCCAATGGAGAAAAAAAAAGAAGATTGAATTTATATTTTTGTTTCCTTTTATCTTGATGGGTTTCCTGCGATGAGCTTCGGTGTGATTTTTTTTTTCGCTCCATTCTTTTGCGAATACTTACACTATCTGTGTTCTAAAAAGGAAGACGTATAGATGTTCTGAAGAGAGGGTTTAATTCCAGCAATGTAATTACATTGTGCAATGCAAAGATAACATCGTTTTAATCGCTTCTAAAATACAGTCGAAGTATAAACGGTTTAAAATTTTCACCGAACGGGGATACCTTGGTAAAATCTTCGTTCGCCAAATTGATATTGCTTTTGCTCGGGTTTAATATCGCGTATGACTCGTCGTCTTCGGTTAATGTCTCGCAATTTACTACTTGCGTATTACCAGTTAATAATTATATACCTTGGTAAAATGGCAAAACGAGTGAAAAAATTATGCAATTATTATACGTTCAAGTGAAAGAGAGGGAAATTGTAAATTTCGATTAAATTGCCGGCATACATCCGGGTAAAAGGTGAAACCGCGTTTATATGAAAATGAAACCCAAGATATAGTATCTTCGAATAAAATAAGGTATACGAAAAATGAGAATAGGAAAAAAAAAAAACTGTTCTAACGCAAAATGTATTTTTTTCGTTCAAAAACCAAGGAAAAAAGTTTAAAATTTACACGTGTTTACCGGTTAAAAAGGGACATGTAGAAGATATTCCCTATTATTAAGGAAGTGTTCTGGTTAAGTCAAGTGTGAAGAACACGGTTTGGCTATAAAATTGTTTCCAGCCGATTGAGCAGCTCGTCTCAAAAACTTGAAGTGTATTTCCTGATAACCCTTGCTTATAATCCAAACCTCGCCAGACCGTATACGTTTGAGGAAAAAAAAGTGAAAAAATATCAAAAACGGGGTACGTTACCAATACTTTTCCATTTTTACGACCCAGCAATTTAGTTTTTCTTGTCTCTGTGTATTTGTAACGTATCGTGCTATATTGCTTTACGTACTGTACGACAGGATACCTACGAATTTCGATACCTACATACGAGTATATGACGTTGTTGGAGCGAATAAAAGCACATGATTGTGGTTATAGAGGTGTGCGTGAAAAAAGAGGAAAAAAAATTGAAATTTTCATTATGCTTTAACGCCTGCTTGATTGGTGATAAGAATTGGAATTGAATTTCGCTCGACGGAGGCGTATAGATTTCGGATACGTTTAACATTCGAGCCCATATGTTGAACCGAGTGGAAAATTAGATTTTTCTTTTTAATTCGACAGCTTCGATGATGATTGCGAGGTCATTACGAGTATTTATGGGCTGAGTTTGGTGAGATACGAGGTGTTTTTGGTGCTCGAGTATCGGTTTCGTGTTTTAGTTTGGAGATTTTTTGCTAGGAAATTTTAATCGTGAGATTAGATGAAGGATTGGTGGTGTTGCAGGTTTATGTGGATGGAAAATTCGGATTGAGGTGAATAATGTTTCACATAAACGAGAGAATAAAAACGAACATCACAAGTGGACTGTATTTTACCTTTACGTGATGATACTTGAATCAAGCAATTGCAGTGCATACGAAATACATGAATATAAAATAGATAAGGAAATAGTACCGAATATCGAAATCTAGTCTAAAATTTAATCTCTTATCTCTTACTATCTTGTACATCGCATACGTTTCGTGCCTACACTTTTACCTAACAAATTATAACTAAACATGCTCCCAGTGAATGGAGTAACCTACACTAATCTTTCGAACTAGAATCAAATGAAAATGATATTGAATTTTTATTACCTACAATTGTTTTTTCTGGGAATATTGATTTTGGAAGAACTGGTATATTTACCTAGTTATTTCCAAAAGAAAATTTGGAATGAATTTAATGAGGAAATTCTCGTTGTTTGAGAAAATCATTTGAGATCAATTTGAAGTTTTTACTTTTCTTGTGGCATGTGCGAATTTTTTCATGTCATTTCTTTGAAAGCATAACGATGAAAATTACGTGCGTGAATTTGGGAAACTTTTTTAGTTTATTTTTGCCGCTCCCCCTCCCCCCACCCAAATTAAAATCTCAACTGAACATACGATTTTAGGTCAAAATAAAAAAATATCGTATGTCATAGAAAATTTTCATTTTAAGAATTTAAAATGCTAAAGTTGATTTCTCAAATTCAGTGGCGTAACCAGAATCATCTGAAGGGGGTGAGAGGGTGTCTGAACCAGTGCCGTCGGAAGTTGTTTTTTCGATAGCTGTGAAATGAGTACAGGCACTCGAAAAACGAGAATTTTTGAAGGGAGGGGGAGGGGTAAAAAGGAGCCTTTTTTTCGCATTTTAGTCTTGAATAGTTCACATAATAATGATTTAATTCACGTCTGAGCGTAGCGAGGGCGAAACTTCGAAAAAATATGATATTTCATACCCAAAATAGACATTTTTTTAATGATTTTGTTAATGCCCGAGTGAAGCGAGGGCAAAGCTGTGATGAAATTGGATTTTTTAATGTCTAAAAAAGACATTTTTTTTACAAAAATTCTCGACCTCAAGGTGGTCCAGACGTCCAGACCTCCCAAGATCCCCCCTTGGCTACGTTCCGGTTCGAATTTTAGATAATTTTTGAAAATTTAGGACTACCTACCTACTTTCTGATCTGCAATTAAAAATTCGATTTAATTAATAAAAAAGTATGAAACTTGAAGTATACCCTATTTTTGATTTCTAAATTCGATTGAAAATTGTTTTGAGATGTTCTAAAAAGTTCATAAAATTTTGGACTTTTTCTGCATTGAAATGATTAATTTAAAAAAAAGAAAACAGTCCATGAGTATGAAGATTTTAGCACCTACAAACGTTGATTACCCATGTTGACCTATTTAATCAACTGGAGCACATTTTTCTCCTGTGACGTTCTATTTCAAAACTAGAAGGTCTTAAAATATTCTGGAAGTTCCAAATCAGCTCAAAACTACCTTGTTCCAATCGATTCATGCTATCAATAATAATGTACATTTTAGCACCTATCTTTTTATCTCGATGCATTATTACCTTATAGCTAATACGCTATTGCCGTATTTTCCAATCCTCCCTCCCATCGGAAAAGGCTGAAAAAATCATAATACTTATCGGCGGTTTGAAATTTGGAGGATTCTTTTGCAATAAGTTTCGTTCTCGATTCGCTTAAGCTTAATACATCCATGAGTTTGAGCGAAGTGATCGATTTGTTACCCCTTAATACATTAATTTTTTAATGAGGCAAGCTCAGAAGAATTCAGATGGGTACTTGCTTGTAATTTATGAATTTGAAGCCAATTTTTTGGGGGAGGGGGGAATGAATTTTGAAAAATTTGTTCATTTTTCTGCAAGGAAAAATCCGAATTGAACCACTTCTAATATCTAAAATTTTCTGGAGGATTTACAATGTTTAAAATCAACTTCCAATCGATTCTACATGTCAAATAGGAATAGGGTATAAAAGTATATCGAATTTTATCTCTTTTTTTGTCAGATTGAAACTTTGAAATTGTTCCAAAGCCTCCAAATTTAAAAATAATTAAAATCAATTTAAAACTGAAAAATATTCTCCAAAAAATTCTCAATAGATTTCTCTTTTGATTAGAAATAAATCTAAAAACATCAAATCTCTCTGTTTCCCCCACACCTTGCATAAAAAAACGACAGTTGGGTAAAATTTTATTATTTCAAGATCTAACGATCTTTAATTTCTCCTCAGAGGTAACTGATATCTGGTATTTCGAGATTTTTCCCCTCCAGATCTTGCTATGTTTCATTGTGGCACATACATATGATGGCATTTGACACTTTGGAGTTTGAAAATTTAAATTTCCAAGTTCATATATTTGACTCAAAGAGTGTAAATTATAATTATGTCATGAGAAGAAGAAAAATAAAATAATTCATGAAGACAGGCATGACAAAGATTTGTTCAAGAGATGAAGTCCGCCTACCATTTGAAAAATTTTCACTCGAGTTGAATGAAAAAATTTCTTTTATTATGTCGAGACTAATGAAAAATTTATTTGTTTTCTGTTTTAGGTGAGTTGCAAGTGGAATTTACATCGTTAGAATAATACGAAGTACTCATCTTGAATGGGGTGAGTCATTTTTCACATTTTGTGGAAAAAACTGAGTTCTATTGTAGATGTTTTTAAAAAAATATATTACCGAATGAATAAATTGGAAAATTGGGTACCTATTTCAAAATAATCTAATTTTGAATTTTTTTCCGTCATCAGACTGGTTCAGGTGGGATCAATTTTCAGACCCGTTCATGCATAAAAAAAATTTTCCCATGTTCTTAAGAAACCGGGTTCAAATTGAATTATTGTGACATTATTTAACTCATATTAATGCCAAATTATGAACTGAGAAACCTCTAGCTCCATAATTCAGAATATGTGACCCTGACGGAAAAAAGGGACCTCGTGTAAAAAAATCGATGTCTTTATTTCTATGCGTTTGGTCCAGATTTGGTATCATTTGGACCAAAAACGTTAAAAAAATACCAAAATTTTTACATAAGGTCCCTTCTTTCCGGCAGGGTCACATATTCAGCTTGTTGAAAAAAAATCAGCGAAATGAATTTTACTACAGTATCAAATTCGTGTTTTATATTTTCCGCAGGTGAAAATTTTGACATTCGGTAAATTTTTCAGGGTTCCCAACCCAAAAAATTTTGAATTTTTCAAAATGACTTCAGAAATTCGAATTTTTCAAAATGACCTCAGAAATTCGAATTTTTTACAAAACAAATTAACAATACGAAAGAATGAAATTCATTCAATTTCCTTCGGTAACGCAACAAAAGCTTGAAGACGTTAATAAAATTGCATACCCGAATTCAGTAAGGGGAATCTCACACAAAACCCAAACATTGAAAAATACACAGATAAAAGCTGCCTAGCCTATCGATCTTCCGCATTAAACAGGACACCGTCGTTGCAAAAATTTCACTCGGTCGCCGAAAAATTCATTTTCGTCGTCTGAAAAGAAACAGGATACTTTTATTACAAAAAATACACCCGACGAGACTTTCAGCTTCGTTCCAAAATACACCATCAATTAGGGTGTTTTTAATCACACCATCGAACCCGTTTCCATTTACCTATTTACATTCGTAGCTCGTATAGAATAGCGCGTAAAACATCTTCACGTTTACTTTGTCACGTGTTCTTTGTCATTTCTGGAAAGTTTGCCGTCATTTTGTCTAATTTCTTTTGCACGCTTTCGTGTGTACATATGTAGATATTGAATTCATTCTTGTACGACCCTGGTCTCGGCTTCCTATCTCGATGCCAACGTCACACTACATATCACTTTCCATTTTACACACATTTTTCTCCGGCGAATTGCGAAAGCTACGAGAACGAAAGCGAAACCCCCATCTTTCCATCTTTCAACTCTCGCACCGAGCTAATTTTTCTCGTACGCGCGCCGTCGGCGAAATTTTTCATTAATCAAATAATATTATTCGCGAATATCGAAATACTCCGGGATGCCGTTTCGGGGGATTTATTTCTCGACGCGACACACCTTTGAGCGATTGTTTTTACGTGCGAACATATATCAAGGTGCTCTGTACCTACGGTTACGAAGGTAGAGTTGTTTTATGTGGCTGGCGTGACATTCGATTTGGGAAAAATTATGAAGTGTGTGCCGGAGTTTCTAAATTGAGACACATGTTGTGCGTAGTGTGCCGGGTAAGTTGCAACAATAACTTCCGTATTTACGCCTGCACCAATCGAAGCAGTTATAACCCTTTTTATTTACGACCAAATGAAAGAGCAAAACGGCCGTTTACTTTTCTTATTATTTCTCAACTTCATTTCCGCCTCGTTGATAGATATACGAGAGTCGGGCTACACCAAATAATTCCCCTGGATTGTTCTATCCACCATTTTTTTTCTCCTTCCTCTGGCTTCGCGTGATTTTCTCACACGTCATTACACATCCTGGCTTCGGCGAACGGCTATTTTTAATTTTCATTGGCGCTCGGTGGCTTACCACAGGGAAGTTCGCTGGTTGAGGAGAAAATTTGTTCACCCCCAAGTCAAAATTTATTGCGGTATTTTTTCGGGAGATGCTTCGAATAAAAATGATATCGAACATCCGTCGATTTTTATTAACGAACGTGGGAGGTATTCCAAATCGAAGTTTAATTTTCAACCAAAACAAAAATAAATCGAAAGTTTAGTATAAAAGAATTTTATGTCTGAAATTTCAGATGTAAAAGTTCATTTCTCGAATTTTGTCAAATTTTTGAAATCTTAGAATCATCTTCTCATTTTGCAAAATACGGAAAATTGGCCCAATCAAAGAAAATCTCCGAAATTCGGTACCTATATGCTCTATTTTTAACCTCCCGAATCGATTTAAAGCAGTTTCAAAACGTTTTGCAGCGTCCAGAAAATTTTGGAATTTTTCAGCCCCGGAAAAAATTCTATGGTTCGTATGAATTTCAGCACCTATAATCGTGGATTACCCATATGTGGGATCTATTTGATCAATTGAAGAATAAATTTTCGAAAGTTAGTCCTGTTGAAATCCTTGTTTTTAAATTTTACTAGGAAAATTTGCTGCCAAAAAATAAGGATTCTAACTGGGATAACGAATTTTCAAAAATTATTCTTCAATTGATCAAATAAATCACAAATCTGGGTAATCCGCGAATAAAGGTGCAAAAATTCATATGGATCATTTTTATAAGCTTTTCAGCAATGCTGGAAAAATTTCAAGATTTTTTGGGAGTTCTGAAACGACTTAACACCGTTCCCAATTGACTTGGGAGATATTTCAATTTTTTTTTTTTGCTAAATTGATCAAATTTTCTTATTTTGCAAAAAATTTTTCCAAAATTCAAGAAATGAATTCTAGCTCCTTGAATTTTTAATTTGAGGTTCTTTTATGATACACCTACCTTCGACTCAATAATTTTGTTTCGGTTCAAAGATTTAATTCGACCTCCTTTGTAAGGCACGTATATGAGATCTCAACAATCCAAATCCAAATTTATTTCAAAAAGTCGTGGTTTTCGCTGATGATGGAATCCGTTTTTAGTATCAAATTGAATTCTGGTAGAAATCTTGAAAAAATATAAAAATTGAAAAAAAGTTTTTTTTGAACTATTGGAATTAAATTGGAGGATAAAAAAATCAAACTTGAAAGTATTGGCAACAATTCATCTACCTTCAATTTCTTCGATTTTTTTCATATTTTTAAAGCTTTTTTCCAAACTTTTCTTATATTTTTTTTTCCTACCATCTACATCAAATTTTTCCAGGGATTTTCAGGGCATCGAAACATGAAAAAAAGTTTTTTCTGGGCGTAGAGAAATTTTTCCAATGATTTGCCCGAGCAAACCAAAGGTCTTTAATAATTGATCTAGCAATACTTTTTTTTCTATTCTACAAATAATTGGTTATTCTTACATAGGAAAAATTGCCATTTTAATTTTTTTTTTCAAATTGAACTTTTAATCCCGGTGGTTTCAACATTTTCTTAGAATAACCCCTTTGTAAATTCAAATCAATTTTTTAAACTCAGAAAACGGATTCAAATCCTTTTCAAACTTGATTGAAAATAGGAGAATTTGTGAGTAAAATTGGTGCAAATTTTTATGCAAAGGAATTCGAAAAATCCATGTGTCCAATTTTCTTCCTTTCAGAATCGTTTTGTAACTTGGAAAAATTTTTGAAAAATTTTAACCCATTTTGTAGATTTTTTTACGATAATTTAGTCTACCAAAAAATTCCTTGAATTGAGATGGGGCAGTTGTTTTTTTAAATGTAGATTAGAGGGAGGCAAGATCATTCGGTTTCACTTTGAGCACTTCTGAGAATAAATTTAATTTTTCTCGTAAAATTTCATCTTTTTTGAATACATTTGTTGAAAAAATATCAATTTTGAACCATAAATGACGAAGATATGAAGCTTCAAAAAAAAATTTTTCAAAAAAAATCATCTTGCCCCATTGGTCCCCGCAGACTTCTTCACAAAACATGGATGAAATTTCGTATGAACGATTTTTTTTTTCATTTTCTATCGATAACAAAAATCAGTTTGACCAAAAAACCATTTATCTGCGAAAAAAAAAACAAAAATCATCTTGTCCCAAAAGGATCGTTGTGATCCCTCTTTTTAATGTGTGGGGAGAGGGGTCTACTTCGACGTATTATTTTAAAGAAATACATGCAATTGCTATTGAAATTTCTTTTGCTTTCAATGATTTCAATTTGAATTATGCAAATGATACCAATCTTGTAAAATGTGCCCCATATGAGTACTCACCCCTCTCACTTCCTTCTCTGCCCTGCTATGTGATACTGTTCGATAAACCGCGAGTATATTTACGAAGAAATTAGCAGGTCGCCAGAGACAACTGGAAATTATTTTTATCCGAAGGGGTAGCCCGGATAAAACAACCGCCGAACCGTTTATGATATTTAAATATAGTGAAAAAGACACCCTCTGTGTTCTTTATATTCTTCGGTATTCTACCTTTATACAGTAAAGCTTGCATGTAACAAAGTATATGTATACTATATTCGCTCTCTCGCCGCGTGCTATTTCGCAAATTGGCATCACCATTCGGTTACCCCGACGAAAAAAAAGAACAAAGCGCCCCATAAATGAGGCAAAGGTTTAAAATATAAAAATATAGGCGTTTTACTTGTTTTTTCAACTTTGTTGAATAAAATGCTACTCGAAACTAGGTTATAAGCCGCCTGTTACCATGGGAACAGTTACCGAAGAAGAAAAGAAAAAAAAATGAAAATTATTGCCGTTTTTTTTTTCGGCCAACCTTACAAACTGCATACATTTGTTTTTTATCATTCGCATAATAATAATGTATCAGCGTCGTCCGAAAAAACTGTTGAAAATATTACCGTATTTGTCAACGTCGGTCTAGCTCGTTTTCCTCTCCGACGATACCTTCGGTAAAAGAAGAAAAATAAAACAAGAACGAAAATAATAACCATTTTTGTTTCGCCATTTTCACCGGTGTAAATTCGCTCGTACGTACGCGATTATTGCATTATTCTGACGTAAGTAAGGGGTTTCGCACCCTGTATCACCAGTTGCTACGTCAAAGACTCGGTTCTCGTATCGTATTTCCAAATTTATTATTCATCGGATGACGATGCATTTTCTCCCAACTCGTTTTTATTCGACGATATTTTCCTATAATTGCCTTTGTAGCGAAACGGACCCGCCAACGCGGTCTGTATTGATGGTAAAGGCCAACGACTTTTACGAAAATTTTACATATTGAAGCCTAGAATTTAATTCATATGCAGATTTCGACCCGATAAAATTTCGTTTTGCATAATTTTTCGCCGGGTATGAAAAAGGTCCTGTAAAAAAGTAATTGCCTTACTTGAATGAAAAAATTTTTTTTGATAAAATTTTTAATGGGTAAAGGACGTCCTGAGATAATTTTTACCCAGGCAATTACGTTTAGCAAATATCTAATTTAGCGCGAATTTTAAACGACGTAATTTGAAATATTTTGCCGAAACGTAGCTTACGAGAAATCATACTCCATGCAGTATGATTTATTGTTCGGGTAGTCGAGTGGATTGAAAAGAGTTTTTAAATTTTAGAACGGAACTGGACTGAAAAATTTATCCTTGGCGGTGCAAAAAAGTTGTACCTGCCTACAAAAGCTTGGTTGAAAATTCAAATATTTTTCAAGGTAGAGTGAATGGACCTATAAATTTTGGTAGATTTCGGTTTTTATTTTTTTTTTCGAATTTTCACAGAAAGACCCTTTTTTTTCGAAAAAAAAAACAAGTTTACAAAATAAGCTTATAACGTGGAAATTTTCCCCCCTGAAATTTGACAATTCGGACTAATTTTCATCAACATAGAAAAATATTATTTTTTATTTTTTTTTAAGTAAGTACATATGTATTTGATGAAATGAAAAATTAGAATATTGAAAATTTTCAGGATCCATACATTTTTATAAAGATTTTTCCACAAAACATTCTTAAGGATAAAGAGAAGAAGGAAAGTGGAATTTTTTTCAAGTCATTTCCTTTGAAAGGCACCTACTTCTTCACTGAATGAAAATTAAAAAAAATTGTTTTCCATAGAGGTGTTTTCGTGGAGGGGGAGGGGGAGAGGGTTCAGACGTTTATTCACTTTTAAGAGAGAATTGTTGAAAGGTGATGAATTTCAACTTGAGAATACTTTTGTTTGACAAATTTTTGCTTCTGCCTTGCACTAGCTTTCCGAATTCAAAATTTTTCATTTATAAATCGAGAAAAAAACCCACATGTTTACAATTATTTGGCTTCTTCATACTTCAAATACTCGTAAGTCACAAAACGACGAGGAAAGAAAAAAATAGTTCAAAAATTGTGTTATGAGTAAATTTTTGAAATCAAATAAAGTAGATAATGATGGAATATATTGTAGGTAAATCAAAAATGGGTCAGTTGAAAACATTATTCTTGAACACAAATTTTTTAAAAAGTCTTATTAGCAATATTCTTGTGTTATACATTTTCCCTAGAATACCACATTTTTGCTGTAATTTTCAGATAAAATATCAATTCGTCAAAAAAATCAACTAAGGCAGCAGAAATTTTTATTTCGAAAATTTTCCATTTGAGGTCAGAGATCCCGAGAGAGTGAAGCTGGTCCTAAAGACTCCGGCTCCAGTTCCAATTCTGAGATTTTTTTGATTGAAATATCTCCAGCTCTGGCTCCAGAACTTTTACTTTTGAAAATTATCTCTGGCTTTAAAAAAATTTCCCTAAGGAGAGCCCCTCCTTCCGGCTTTGCTCTGGATCCCTGGTCAGCTCGGAGATGTGGAGGGGGATTTCCATCCTCCGACTCTGACTCCAGCTCTGATTTTTTTTTCATAAAATTCTTTCGGCTAAGTGGTTCCAGTTCCGGCTCTGGGATTTTTATAAAAGAGGCCCTAGTTTCGAAAAAATCACCTAGAGGGAGCCTCCTAGTTCTCTTCTCTGTTCTCTCCCTCCGACTCCTCTTCGGATACCTATTGAGGTAGGTACCCTTCTTTTAATGGGATGAGAATTGGATTTTGGAAGGAGTAAGCATGTTCTAAAATCCTTATAACCGAAATTTCAGCCATCTACATAAATTCTTATTCTGATTTTTGACAATTTTTTAAAAATTGATTTCCAACTAGATTGTAAAATTTTCGAAAAAAAAAATTTGGTCACCAAAATTTGGTCAAATTTATGTATTTTACGAATATAGATTTTCAGTGATGCTCAATTTTGTTAAATTTTCAACCATTCTGTCAGAGTCTCTCAGCTCTATTTCAATTTTCTCCTTTTTTTAAAAAATTTTTTCCAAAAAACCTCCAAGTATAATCAATCTGGGCAGCTGAAAATCAAGCTCTTGCTTCCTTTCGGTTATTCAAATAAAAATAATCAGTCACCTTTGAATTTATTTCCCAATATGAGAACCTTATTCGCCTAAATTACAGACGCATCAAAACCAAATTTGACTTTTTCCCAGCCATTTTAGACCCTCCAACTTCTCCGGTACCTAAATATTTTCAAATTTCTTCAAAATGCAACCAAATCAATTTAGGCAGCTAAAATTAGAATTATTGTTTCAGTTTGAAAATTTTACTGAAAAAATTCCCTTCTATGCTCATCTGCCAACCGAACTCCTCAGATGTGTATTTTTGATGCTAATTTTGGATTGGAAAAATTCGGTAGAAAAAATCAATCAGTCATCCATTCTCATAATCGTGGTCTTCCAAAATAATATACGACCATTCTCGTCCAAATTCATAAAATCAAACCTAAAAATTCGTAGAATTCGACTAAAATAAGTACACCATCACCAACCATATTTTCTCCACACCTTTTTAATTAATTTTTTTCTCTTATTAGTTGTTTCGGACCACTAGCACGATTGAAACGGATTTAATGGCGTTGAAAAAAAAAAATCTAAATTAAAAATCCACTGTATGCTAAATGGAAACGGATGATGATTGCTCAACACGCATATATAGGGTACAATTTACTCGTTTACATATCGCCCGAAGTGAAAAATAATCAAAAACTGGTGTGAATATTTATCAAAAAAACTTGATAAATTATATTACGAAAATAAAATATCGCCCGATTCCTATACATATATGGAACCTACGTACGCGAAAGCGCTTCTCAAACCAATTAAAAACTATCAAGTTTTACGATCCGAAGAATCAATTCCACAAGGCACAATTTTTTTCCATCATTTCGCTACAAAAAAACCGTTTTGTCTCAGCTCAGAATGATTTTTCGAATATGGTTTCTCGTGAATTGCATTATCGATATGGTTACCGAGGGGCTTACGCATCCGGCGGCCACATGTGTAATTACCATCTCGAGCTGAAAATTTTACTAACAAGTAGCGAAAAATAATACCGGCCGGAATATCGCTTTGATTATCCGAAAAAATAGGAAACCTGTCAACACAATGGTAGGCTATACGGCGAGCTCGTATTATTTATAACACCTGCTTCGGCTTTCTTCGACGCTCAAGTAGCTAGTGAGAAATACGTAACGAGGCGAAAAATTATAATATTATCTATTTGAACATTGTAAATCTACGGCGTCGTTTTGAACGGCTATTTAAAGTGTCGGAATATAGAAAGAAACATATTATTTATGGCATCAACAAATATCTTTCGGACATCCTAGACTGTTTCCTATGGCTACGTTCATACGTACACAGAGCTTGAAACAAAAACTAGTTGTATATTCGAAATTCTAAAAACAATTTTGATTTATTAATAACCGCACGATTTTAATACGTACATCTCTGGCGTACACTATTTTTAATTTTTTTTTTCCATTCGGGGCCTTTTTTTCGCCTGCACAGCAGAAAAAATTCAATTCCCAATCGAATATTTCAAATGTGCTTCCAGCAGGGTCCAAAAAATGAAAAATTTGATCTCGAAATATTAAATTTTTTTATTTTCTAATTGAAAAAAAAAGCTGGTTATTTGTCGTCGAATTTTTGTCATACTTCGTACGAGATTTCCAACGTGTTTTTTTTCTTCGAAAAACTTTTATCGATTTACAACGCCGCAAAAAAAGTTTAGTATGTGTGCGAGAGTATTCTCCGAACACTTTGCTCTTCTTCGTGCCGGATTTTACGTTTTTTTCGAGGGAAAAGTTTTTCGGAAAAATAACGCAGCTCGCGAAACAAGCGTGGGTAGGTATTGAAGTGAAAAAAAAAAGTGGTAGCGAAATAAAGGTTAGCCTTCTTATTAAAATTTTAGCGTAACACTGCGGTGTTGTAGCATACGACATCACATTCTCCGGGTACTCTTTGGGACGCTGTATTCGACGGCTTGAAACAACTGGTGGAATTATATAAAAACACCGGGCGAAAGAGCGCGACGAACCGGAGAATCGCAATAGATATAAATTTTTGAATATAAATTTAAAAAGAAGTTTTATATCGAGTTAAAAGAAATTTAGTGGCTGAGGTTTGAACCGAGGGGGATTTTTTTCCCCTGCTCCTTAAGACGACCAAAAGCGACCCGGAAAAAGTACACTTCAGAATTCATTAAAACTTTTATCATTACAAGCTTCCCGAACCGTTTTTGGTTCTTTTCTTTTTAAGACTAATTTCGCTTTCTGCCGCAGATTTTATAACGTAAATTTTTATTCCTTTTGATAGATGTAATAACATAATCTGATCACGAGGACTCTCGTTCAACTTTTCTTTTGAGATGGTTAAAACTTATTAAATAAGATTAGTTACCTAATCAGTTCTCCTTTTGTGGATTTGTTAGAGCGGCTTTGTTTTATCCTTATGTATTTTAGATACGAGTCGGATTGGGGGGAGCCCCAGGGGGTGTTTCGCTTTCGCCGTTCTCGTCCCTTTTTCTCACGACCGCGACGCGACGACTCGACTGCATGATTAAAATTTTTATCAGATATCCTTTAAATTACGTAAACGTTCGATACGGGCAAGGAAATCTGCTCCCCGGATGCTCCCCTTTTTCTGGATGGCGGAACGGAAACCTAGGCTGCGAATATTCCAATTTCGTGTCCGTTCTGACTACACGTGCGCGTTAATTACGCCATCGCGGAGGCGGTTTCTTCGGGCTTTTGTGCAAAGAAAATACGATCTTTTTTTCGAAAATTTCATCCTTGTAGACGGAACGCTACCTACAGTTTTTCGCCTTCGTACGAGTTCTCTAATTTCATATCCTTATAACGTCGTTTCATAATTCAATATGAATTTACAGCTTTTGCAGATTCGATTAATAAAACGAACGAGAACATCGTTTCTTTTTTCGCTGTGCAGTAAATTTAATTACACGCGTTATTATCCGTTTATCTGTACACGAACGTCATCTTTTCTCGGTGAGATTCGATCTCGTATTTTCAAAGGTGCTGGGTTATGGTGTTTTGGTGTAGTGTTTCGTTCATAATAGGTGGAGATAGGGGAGGGCATCCCCCAAATGTTGAATTAGCCCCCCCCCCAAAAAAAAAAAATCGTACGTATGTTTCACTCAAAAAATTTTTTGTAAATATGTAATTTTCGAAGGATTATTACACCGGTCGACACGATTTTTGTTTCTGGGTCCTCATTGTAAAATTTGGGTCACTTTTATGTAACTAATGAACAAAAAAATATTTTTTTTGACCAAAGTTTGCTTTGGGGAGTGGGAGGGCCAAAAAACTGTTTTTTCGAGGGCAATAAGCCTGAGCATTACAAAAAAAATTGAAAAAAAATTTTTTTCGACTAATCTTATAGAAAATTTTACGGCGAATCCAATGCCGCAAACCGCAGACCTCCATCTGTTTTAGAAAAAAAGTTACAGCTCATTCTTTCCAAAATTTTGTGAAAAAATCGTATTTTTTGGGGTATTTTTCGCAAAAAAGTGAAATTTGAGAGAGATGTAAGGGCTTTAAGGCCATAATGACCATAATGAGAGTTGTAGAAAATATCACGGCGAATTGAATGCCGCAAACCGCGAACCTCTATCTCTTTTAGAAAAAAAGTTACAACTCATTCTTTCCAAAATTCTGTGAAAAAATCGCATTTCATTTTTTCATGAGAAAGGCACAAAAATTTGATTTTTTCACATAATTTTGGAAAGAATAAGCTGTAAGTTTTTTTCTAAAAAAGATAGAGATTTGCGGTTTGCGGCATTCGATTCGCTGTGAAATTTTCTACAACTCTCATCATGGTCATTATGGCCTTAAAGCCCTTACTTTTTTCTCAAATTTCACTTTTTTGCGAAAAATACCCCCAAAAATACGATTTTTTCACAAAATTTTGGCAAGAATGAGCTGTAACTTTTTTTCTAAAAGAGATGGAGGTCTGCGATTTGCGGCATTGGATTCGCCGTAAAATTTTCTATAAGATTGGTCGAAAAAAATTTTTTTCAAATTTTTTTGTAATGCTCAGGCTTATTGCCCTTGAAAAATCGGTTTTTTGCCCCCCCCCCACCCCCCTAAAGCAAACTTTGGAAGCCAGGATTCCGCAAGGTGATGTATTTTGATGTCTAGAAACAGAATTTGGGCATGAGAACCCAGAAACAGAACTTTTTTTTTTTGTCGACCTGTGTTATCAATATGTGCCGAATTTCCTATTTTTTTCGAGCGACTAAAATGGTTTCCTGAATAACGAAAATAATTAGGTGTCTGTTCGTTCGCAGCTTTTTGTGAAAATTTTCCAAATTATAAAAAAAATGAATTGCCAACTAGCACGAAAACGTACAAAATGAGGAAAAAAAACACAGATTTTTCAACTTTTGCTCAAAATTACGAAAAAAACCCACGTTAGGAGAATAATTTCGAAAAAGGCAAAATTTTAACACCAAATTATAGAATTTTTCATTCAAAAAACCATTAAAAATAGAATTATTTTCTATCTGAAAATCTGAAATTTTTTAAATTTTAGCCTTCGCTTCGTTCGGGTATGTGAAATCTTACGTATAAATGATGAGAAATAAGGGTTGAAAATTTCATCTCCTTTTCAATGGGTACTAAAATATGTAAGTACGTAGTTTGAAAATAGTTAAACTTCAGGGTTTGGATTTTTTTCAAAAATTTTGCCCTCGCTTCGCTTGGGATTGATTACTTTGAACACATGATTATTTTTCAAAATGATTGTATGGACTTTCGTTCTTTTCTCATTCAGATGATTAAATATTTTGTAGTGAGAAAAATTTGTACTCCTCATTTATTAGAGGATTTGTAGAATTTCAAGAAATTTTCAAGTATTTGGAAAGAGAGGTGATCATTAAGGAATAGTTTTTTTGAACGAATTTCAACAGGCAAATCTCTTCTCTTTGAATAATCTTAGTTGGCCATTTTTTCACTTTCATGCATACAGATTTTTGTCGACAAGTTTCATTTCCAAAAAGCAAAAACGGATTCAAAAAAAGAATGACATACTTACTAATAATGAAACTTTTTTGGGGGGTGTGGGCCCGAAAATGATCATTTTTATTTTGTTTCATTCATTTTTAACTGAGGCTCGAGCCCCTCTCCCCCCAAAAAAGTCATGTTCCATCTCCGCCTATGGTTTCGTTGGTGGATACATTATCCATGCATAGTCTTCTCGACACCGTGCAAACAAGTTTTTCCAAATGCATGTCTATCCGTATTGATGTTTGTACCCTTATTGTCGAATTTGGCTCCTGATTGGTGGGAAATTATCCGCTTATGTCTGTCTCGAAGAGCTCGAAACGAGAAACAATTCAATACCATGACCACTCATCGATGTATTATACGTTTTCGGGGTTTGATGTCTATATTTAGTGTGCGTGTGTGGTGCTAATACCTACCCTTGTATTGATTCCTATTACTCGATTGGTATCTGAGCGTTTATGCGTGTAATACGTACGTACTGATGGGTTTTTTTCGCCTGGTATTACCATTCAACACATATGTCGAATTGCTTTTGCAAATGCTATTGAGAACAAAAGGTTGGAGCAATTTTGTGAAAATTTGTTCAAAAGGGAATTTTTTCGATATCAATAAAGAGGCGCACGTGTAGGTTGGCTTAATTTAAATAAGCTGAATTTTTTGTTGGATTTGTTTTTTTTTTTCAAGGACGATCCTAAGTTGGCATCATTTCTGGGGTGTAAAAAAAAAAAAATGAAAATCTTTGAGGCGTGGATTTTTTGTTTAGAATTTTACAACTTGAAATAGGTGCGATTTTTATGAATTTTTTATAAAAATTATCAGACTCGTCTATTCTTAACATTTTCCTACTTGAATCAAATTTTTTTGACCAAGAAAGCAGTGGGAGTGATCTTGAGAGATAAGATTAAATCAGAGGACCATTGCATCAGATCTTGGAGTAACCCCTATCAGGAAAAAATCAAATCTTACAAAAAAATTTGAGATATCACGTTGGAAAAATAATGGAAACAATGTCACCGAAACAGTTCTTTTGGTATAAATTACTGGTGCCTAGCCCCTGAAACTCCTCGGATCGGGAGTATAAAAAATTAAGGATCGGGAGTACAAAGAAATGAGGTTACGGACTTGGGAAAAATTTCAATGTTCATCAGTTATCACATATTAGACGGTTAGTTTACACTTTGGACTTGGTCAAGTTTTCAATGTAGTTTCTGCGTTTGTAATTAATAATGATAATTTGATTGAAATAAAATAAAACCACGAATCATCAATCAACTTTCTTCAAACTTGAACAAAATGAAACATAAGAATACAAAAAAGGGATTTCATCTTACAAAATAACAAAAAAGGATTTGAAAGGTAATCATTCAGTACTTGTGAGGTAACCTCAAACTCTTGAAATAATAAAAGATCTTTGGGTGTTACCTAAAATAATTGAAAACTAAAATGGAAAACAATTAAAAGTATAGAAACATGAACGAAAAGTATCTTTGGAAATTTCTCAAACTTCGAACATTCTTTCAAACACGTCTTCTTTCTCTTCCATCTATGGTTTAGTCATCCTACGTTTTTTGGTACTTTTCTTCTTTGTATAAACAAATCTGAGTTGTTGAGAAATGTTTTTCCTGGGATTTACAACGTTATTTGGAACCGGTGAAATATTCACTGAGGGTAATGAATTAATTTTCTCACACTGTTTCAGAGCATTCATTAATTCTTCTCTACCCTCGTCAGTCTCGAATTTTTCTAGCAACTTGAAAAAAAAAATCCTTCTGAGTCTCACACTTCTAGAAGTATTCGATTATGAGGAATTCCAGCGGATAGAGAAATGGAAATATAACGAAGTTCATTTTCATGTCCGATATGAGTAGCAATATACTTCACTTTGATGTCATTATCTTGTTTCACATGAACTGTGATAGATGCAGGACAATACGTGTGTATTTTTTTCGACCCTTGATTTTTTAAGAAACGCTCACCGGTACCCTCGGAAATGAAATCACCATTTCGATGACACGTATATCTTTCCAGATTATTCGTTTTACCGCATTGCAAAATAAATGGACAGTTCATCTCCTTTTCCTCTTCTTTTTTTCCATTTTTTCCATTCTTCAATTTCTTCATAGGAAGTGAAGTTGAATGTTTCAACTTCGGACTAAATTTTTCTTTGAGTCTTGGATTTCACCTTTTTTTTTTTTCGTTTAATAAATAAATTTTTTCATTTTATTTTTTGTGAGGGGAGTGGAGGTAGTGGATAATTTTCTAAGTACAGGGCAAAAAACTTCATTGAAGAGTTACTTGAAAATTGCCTTATTTTTCAAGAATGTTTCAATTTTTTTTTTAAATTTAAATTCTTAGGTTTTCAATTTTATATGTGATGTGGTCGTTTCGATCGAAGATGACATCATTTATGATTTTAAATTTCCTAAATCTGAATTAAATAATTTTACAGAAATTCGGAAGCTGGGGGGGGGGCAAATAATTTCTCGAACCTTACCCATTTTTTTATCTAAAAATTTATAAAACAATTATTTATTTTTTTGGTAATTTGGATTAATAGAAATCCGATATTCTTGGTCCAGGGGAGAGGAAGTAGAATATTTTCTCGTATTTTTTTTCATCAAATTACTTTTCAATTTTTTGATAATTTGGATCTATTATGTTGATTGAATTGACTCAGTGTACTCACTGGATGATTTCGAAGGTAATATGTGGAACTTATCTTTCGTTTCTGGGTTTGCCCCTTCTGTATAATGACACTGCAATCTGAATGACATTGTGTCAATAAATTTGGCAACTTTGATATTTGAAGGCTTCGAATCTTCTGTACATACCTTGGGATTTTTTGGTTACTGAAATACGTAAATTATTTTCTAAATTTTGCCACCTTTATTTTGAATAAAATAGAAATACATTGAATCATACTTAATTATATTTTAATTTATTCATCAATTTTTCAAAATTGATTTCGAAACCCCAGAGCATTGATTATTGGTCAATCTATACCATGGATAGATAAGATGACTACTCAACTTATTATAAACTTGAATTAAATTTACGAAATCCCCCCCCTTTCGAATGAGTTAGAAAATGATAAATTAAAATTCTGTTTCCAAAACTGCGAGAGAAAAATCGCGTATTTACAATTAATTAAAGTGAATTCCATGTCGTTAAGGTAAAGTGCCTTAATTTCGACTACCGGCCGATTTTGGCCGCTGAAGCCCTAAATACCGGAAAAAATTTTCTACATTCCTTTTTCACAAATAACACATTTTTAGACCTAAACGAAAACTATAAACCCAAAACTCATAGAGGAAAAAAAGGAATCGCATATAGGTGAAACATTTTTTTTGTGTATTCGTAGAAATTCACCTCGTGAAAAAAAATTTCCCCGAAAAGTTGTGCATTTTATTAGTGATTTGTGACCGTTTACAGTTCTACTTCTCTATAGAATTATCGTTTTCGAAATTGAATCAACGATGCTATAAATTTTTACAAAAGTTCAAAATACTGAGGGTATAGCTGTTGATTTGTTATTTTGGTCTGACGGTCTCATTTTGTTCATCTGTGAAAAATGAACATGAAAAAATGCTTTTCAGAAGGATTCTGCTCATAGCAGACCAAATCAAGTGGTAATCGAAATTAGGGAACTCAAAATTTCAGAATCGATTCTTGAGTTCCTGCAGAGAAAAAAAATCACAAAAAAAATATGAAAAATGAAGGTATTTTTCATTTGGTTTTTTAAAAAATGGTAATTTTCAGGTCATGTTGCTATTGCCGACGATTTTACTTTAAAAAGCCTTTTATTGGTAAAAGATTGAGAAAAAGTGGTCGAAATTTGGCCACCCTTATGTTTTTTTTTTTAAATCGAAAAATAAATTCGAAGCTCAATTTTGTTATTTTGTTTGCATAATTTCAAGAACCAGAGTATACCATTTGTCATAATTAAGCTGAACGATCGAGAAAATGCAATTTTCCCAAATTCATGAAGTCCATCAGAACCAATTTTCCAACTTACAAAAAAAAAAAAAACAAATAAACATTAAATTACAAAAAAATCATACCTAGGTACTTAGAGTATCTATCTACTTATAATCTAAGTCAATATTTTTGACCTCCTCCCCCCCCCCAAAAAAAAAAATTGATGGGCTAAAATTGCCATTTGAGACTGAATTTCAAGTTCTCACCCAACCTTATAATTTCGAGACAGCTTGATAAAGTTTTTGAATGGGCAAAGAAAATTGTATTTTTGCCACATTAATTTAAGCCAATTTAATCACAATTAACTGTATCACCCTACTAATTTGCTTAAATCTTCTCAGCGAGTCATTCCAGCCATTCATGAATTTATTTCAAGCCATAGAAAATACACCCCCTCGGTAAAAATCCCAGACAGACAACATCAAAATTAAACTGTGCAATTTCGTTTGTAAAAAAATAAGAATAAAAAAGCACTAATAAAATCGCCATCCGCGCCAACTAGACCAGTACATTATTCTAGAGTGGAAAAAAAAAGACACCGTGTTTTTGATAAAGCTAAACCAAATTTGCCGTGTTTATAATTAAATTGTGTACTATACACGTAAAGCTTAATTATAATGATTCTGGTAGTGCATGCAATAATTAAAGATGTAATATTGTTAACAGATGGTTAAAAGGGTAAAAATTCGTTGTAACCGCGACCGATTGTGGAGTTAATGATAATGAAATATACTATCATTCGCTTTATGTACGCGGACGTTCGAGAGCGAGTATATGAGAGGCCAGCGTGAATATCACCGTACTACAATATACTACATCTACATATACACTCTCAATACGGATTATTTTCGTATGTATAGTTTGCTATACATGAAATTTATAATAATCGTCCGTGTAAGCCGACCCATGTGTTAATTGCATTTTCTCTCTTATTACTTTAATACGTTAGTTTTGTATAAAACGCGCTTGTTTCGGGTTATTTAATAATAAATTCGGGCCGGATGATGAGAAAAACCATACGATCGGATTTTCGACCAGCTCTTTTTAATAGACTGCCTCGTCAAGCTGGCGAGCTTCGGTATAGGCCTTACAGTCGAATTAAGAATATTTACTCTCCGACGATATTTTTTGGTCGCCGTCGCCGGAAGTCGTAGTGCGAATAATTTAGAAACATGTCTTCGGCGCTGTTTGGAAATTTCTCAAAACCTTACGCGTAAGTATACGCAGAGGAAGCGTGGATGGAAAAAAATCACGTAAAAAATTCGTTCGCCGGGTCTTGCGAAAGAAAATTTGACAAACGAAATATTACTTCCTGAGACCGAAGCCGTAAAAATGGCTCCACGTCGCGACGTGAAGCGAAATTCGGGCGATTTTCGCCGACGAACCCAGCGACGTACTCGTTTCCGCAATTACCTTCGTTGACGAGGATTAAGCTTCGGTAATGACCGGCTATAAGCTAATAAAAATAATTCCCAGAGTATTTTTCTTCGCCTTTATTTCGCTGAAAATGCTGGAAACAAGATGACGACGTCTTGGATCATCGAAATCGATTAGCTAAAAGGTACTGGCGTGTTTTGGGAGTGGCCTTCATCACTTGGAAAAATCGGCCGTCTCAAGTGATTCTTGTTTCGGAGATTTTTTCGACTTTGAACTTGAAAATTTTAATTTTTTAATTACTGGCGACTAATCATTTTTTCCCAAATGGAATTTTAACGGTTCGAGTTCAAAATTTAAAATTTTCCAATTCCAATTTTTTTTCAAAAATTAGGTACATCTAATTTCTAAATTTTTCTTTGCTTACAGAATGTATTTTTTTTTTTTTTAAAATAATTTTTGCGTCTCACATTGAACAACGGAACTTTCTAGGTCAATTTTTAGTTACCGAAGTTGATTTGGTGATTTTTGAAAATTCATCTATTGTTAGTGACAAAAATTTGAAAGGACATATGTCCTTCTCAAATAAAATGTCAGAAATTTCTGGTTTTTACACCTCACGTTGAGTAATGGAATGCTCCTAATAAATATTTATAGCTCCCTAAGGTGATTTAGGAATTTTTGACGTTATTTTTTAAATAATTTATCCAATGTCTGTGTAGAAAACACAAAATTCTGTACATTGTGTTCTTTTCAAATCAGAACGAAAAATTTTGATTTCTGCATTTCACATCGAACAAACTCTTCTGACTAATTTTTAATCATCTAAGTTGATTAGGTAATTTTCGAAAAAATTTTGAAAATTCATTCATGTATTGCTGGTAGAAAAAATAAAAAAGGACTCAAGTCATTTTCAAACTAAATCGCAAAAAAATTTTGGTTTCTGCATCTCACATCGTACAGTGGAATTTTTTAAATCAAATTATGTGAGCCTAGATATAGAAACCGCCCTGTTTCCAAGTTCCCACTGAATTTGGGCCTTTCAGAACAGGTGGAATTTAAAGGGAACCTCAACTCAAAACCAATTTTTCACACTTGAGAGTAATTTCTATATTCAGGGTCGGGTGTAAAATTTTTCCGAAAATTTTATATTTTTAAAAACTTTGTTCAATTATCTAATTATTTAGAAAAAATTTTGAAAACCATAAACCATTTTCTTAGAAATTTACCTAAAGTTGAAAAAAAAAATTGAAGAGAAATATTTTTGATTTTTGTGTAAATGCGTGATCAGTGTTACCAATCTGGC
The DNA here is from genome assembly GCA_038380155.1 of Pseudococcus jackbeardsleyi. Taxonomy (NCBI): domain Eukaryota; kingdom Metazoa; phylum Arthropoda; class Insecta; order Hemiptera; family Pseudococcidae; genus Pseudococcus; species Pseudococcus jackbeardsleyi. Next base: position 45,750,339 of record CM076239.1, read on the forward strand.
ATAATTATGGGATCGATTTAGAGTGAAAATTTTTAGATTTGGCATAATTGGTTCTCAATTTGAGAATGATCAGAATCACCCAAATTGTCGCTTTTTTCAATTCATATTTTATCACATTCGTTCAGATTAGAAATAATTTTTCAGAAGTTTTTGCCCTGGATTCATTTGGAAAAATTGTTCCGAAAATTTTGCAGTTTTTCTACAATTTTTCATTCTGTCTAGTTGTACATATTCCATTTCTATTTCCAAAATATCTCATCTACATCATTGGAATACATCATCCTAATTTTTTTAGTTAAATTTTAATCCCCCCTCCCACCGAAAGCATTTAGAACTTGAGTAAGGGATGGACTGAATTGGAGGGAAATAAGAGGGAATCAAAATTTATGGGAAAATCTAAATTACATATCTGTTGATTTAAGGATCTAATCATGTTTCCTTGAATTTTAGGGAAATTTATTTTAGTGATTTAAATAAGCACGAATTTCACCAAACTTGACTGATTCCAATGGTCGAAAATTTTTTGATAATCATTTTTAAACAGGAAGAAATGTATTTTTTGGTATTTTCAAGTTTAAATTTTCTTGTCGAGTTCAAGGGAGGGAGGGGGGGGGGAGGTCTCGTTCTGGAACACACAAAAAGGTTTTGCATTTTTTCGCAATACTGCTCATTTTATTTTCACTTTTTTTCAGAATTTAGTCAGTGGAGGTAAAAAAATATCATCTTGAACTCTTCTTTTTTGAGTGACGTTAATTACGTGAGCCTGTTGTACGGATCTCCGTAGATTGGTGAGCGATTTTTTTTTTCAACTTCAAAATTTTTCTTGACGAGGTCTAAATTTTTTAAACGAGGTCTTAATTTTTGACGAAACTTCTTTTCAACTTTAATTTTTTTGACATGTTCTAAATACTTTTCCAAACTTAAAATTTTTTGTCAGGGTTACAATTTTTTAACAAAATGTTTCCAACTTTACTGCAAATTTGTAAAACAAGCCCAGGAGTCAGGTCAATTCTTCAAGTCAAAAATTTTTCCCAGACAATTGAAAAATTGTAACCTTGACAAAAAATTTGAAGTTGATAAGAAATTTCGTAAAAAATTTAAACTTTGTCAAGAAAAATTTTGAAGTTTAAAAAAAAATCGTAAAAAATTTAGACCCTGTGAAGAACAATTTTGAAGTCAAAAAAATTTCGATCTTGTCAAGAAAATTTTTGAAGTTTAAAAAAATTTCGTAAAAAATTTAGACCTCGTCAAGAAAAATTTTGAAGTTGAAAAAAACCGTCGGAATGTGGACTTCGAAAAAAAAATCGCTCACCAACCTACGGAGATCCGTAAAACAGGCTCACGTAGCATAATTTAATTTCTTTCAAATAAGCTAAAGAAATTTTGCCCATCGTTGGAAAACGTTGATTTTCAATTCAGACTATCAAAAATTTAGCATAGGCAATGAAATTACGCTAATTTTTCTGAAGATTTTTTGCACAACCCAACATAAGTTTAATCCGATCTAGCATTAAAAGATGTCTGAGAGCTGGCAACACTGACGTGATTGCGTATCTAGGCCCAAAGCAATTTTACGACTAGAAAATAAAAATCTGTAAACGAATTTCAGCTAAATTTTCGCCACTTCGTTGAGCTGTAAATCAAACTCCCATCCCCACTCTGGGCTCCGCTTCGCGAATCGTATACCGCTCCTTGGTTATTATTTTTTCCTTCTCTCCTCTTCCGCGATATTTCCTCCTGAAACCTCCTCCAGAGTAGACCGACGAGATAAATAAAAATTTCCATCGCCACCAAATAAGGCAATGGCGGTTACGCGCGTATATTTTGAAATATAGTGAAAATCGTGCCTTATTTCAATACTCTTATGCTACACATACGACGAGACGTTGTTTTTCGGTATAGCCGCCATAAATAACCGAAGGTTATTTTATACCATCGGTATTCGTTAGATTTACTATAGAAATATCACTCTTGAAAACCAAGTGCAGCGTAGTTGAACGTCTAAATGGTCGTACAGGCCTCTCGCTTTTTTTTTTCCACCCTCGTACACTATTTATGTATACGCTCGTACACATGCAATCGAATAGAGAACGCAAAAAAAAAGCCAAAAGAACTCGTAATGGTCTAATGAAACGAATAAATAACGAATATGCGATAAAACGTCAAGACAGAGGCGAATGAAATTACGCCGCTTTTTGGAAAAGCGTGCGCGTTCACTGATCCATTGCGATCTTTAACCGTACACTATTTTTGGCTACAATGAGATGGGCAAATGATGCGTTTTCCGAATATGGAACAGGTTGTGTTACGGATTTCAAGCATGGATATAGTAAAAGTTGAAACCCTTAAAAAGGCAATTTAACTTATCACAGACTACGAACTTTTTTTCCCAACTATAAAAGTTTTTAAGTTTGGGGAGTTATAAATTAAAAAAAAAAAAAAATAGGAAAGAGAACAGAGAAAGAGAGAGAGACGTTACAAGAATAACGTCTTATCGGCAACATGGCCTACATTATAGTTTATATTTATATATATAAAAGCGAAAAGTGTAGCACACGTACATAAACAAGCGAGATTTTAACTTTCAACTGGCCCTCTCCACCGCGCCGACCCTTAAACGGTTAAAAATGGTTTCTGGTTCTTTTGGGATAGATACGTCGTCGGAATATAAAGTACTGTGTCATAATATACGCGAGTTCAAAAGTATAATCCTTTGGTAGTACTTGGTTTTCAAAGTCGTTCGGAGGTCTTCTCAGTGATATAAACTTTTTCCGATAACAAAATGAAAGTATGTTTCGCGCCCAGACCGAGGCTAACTGAACGTAAACGTCGACCCCGACATAAACTCTATAACAGCACACCATCAACATCCCAGACTTTTCAACTCTGTTAGTCGACTATCTTTTTTCAAGATGCACTTTTTTTCGAAAATAGAGTCTCAGTGGTGTACGATAAGATACCAGAAGTTTCAACTAATTGCTCTAGAAGAAGATACGATGGAAAAAAATTCAACGTAAAATGGCTCGAAATTTCCTCTGAGGCGTAAAATGGCCTGATTTCCGACGAAATCGCGTCAGAGGTGATTCAGGGGGTCGAAAACATTAGGTAAAAAAAAATTAAAATTTATGAGCACCCGGTGTTAGACCTTTTTTGGAATTTGGAATATTAATGGGGAGGATGATTTTTTTTCTCTCAATGCCTTTGTTTTTTTTCAACCCGGATAATAAATTTTCTCACAATTTTTCTCGATTTTTAAAAAAAATTTTAAGGCCATTCTAATTTTTAAATGATTATTTTTTACTTCGCAATTTTTTCCAACATTTCAAATTTTTATAATTTATTCAAAATATGTTCCAAGCTCAGATGTTCATTTTTCTCAAATTTTTGTACAAGTTCTTGAAAATATTGGCCAATTTCAAATTTCTTAATTTATTTTTCAAGTTTAAATTTCTATAGTTTTCTCAAAAAAATTGTCAAATAAGATTTTTTTGCATTTCTTTTTGTAAGCTGAATTTTTTTGAAAATTTTTTTAGGCTCTAATTTTTTAAAAATCACACATGAGCTTTTTCTGGAAGTTCTGTTGAAGTCTCGACCCATTTTTCTGAATTTGACAAATTTCTAATACCAAAGAAATGAAAGTTTTATATTATTCGATTTTTTATGTACTTTTATTTGAAGAAAAAAATCTCAGAAAAATAATATCTAAATACTTGTAAAAAAATTCAAAAAAATTTGACCGCACAGTTTTTTTTAAATGTTGGAAATTGAAAAATTGTAAAAAATTTTGAAGCTGGAAAACACTCAACAATAACACTGAAATTGAAAAAATGATTTTAGGAAAATTCAAAATTGAAGAAAGCTTTGAAAAAATTGATTGAGTCTTGGAAACTATTTTTAAAAATTCAGTGGAGGGAATTTTTTTAAAAGTTCAAAATTGCAAAAAGTTTTGAGAATATTACACTTGAACTTGGAAAAAAATAAATGAAGTAAAGTTTCCTTTGAAAGTAAATGTTGATAACATGGATATGTTTTTTCCTCTCTTCTGACTTCTGATATTAAAAAAATATAAAAATTTGTTTTTAAAATTAAAAAATCAGTTTTTAGCTTTCTGATATTTTTCTTGTCATTCTTTCTTTCTGATATCGAGTCAATTTTCTGCTTCTGATTTTCTGGTATATAATTTTGAAAATATAAAAATTTTCAAGTTTTCAAAAAGTCAGGTTTTGACTTTCTGACATTAGGTTATTTCGAAAATATGGAAATTTATGTTTTTGAGTCTTGGTGACGCAAAAGAGGGCCTTAAAAATTTTGGAATGGATACCCCCCCCACTCAAGAGGAAAAAACATATTTATGTTAAGAGGATTTCTGGGAATATAGAAATTTGGTTTTCGTTTTAGTTCGGGTATTTTTTTTAACAGTGCCAACGCACAGTGGTCTGTTAAAAAATTTAGCTGGCCAAAAATCAAAAAATCGAATTACGTGAAAAACCAAAACAATGGTCTCTTCATGTTGTACACCCTTCAGGGCATCTAGAATTGTATGCGCGGATGTCTTTGTGACTAACCGGTTGCCGTGGCAACCGCGAGACGCGGACCGTTTACGCACTGAGCTGGTTTCGCGCATACGTGCCTGTATAGAAAGCCACCCACAAGTGTACAAAACTGAGAGGATTTTTTTCGAGCAAATGTGTTTCTAATAGCATTTTTCACGCTGAATTCGAATTCATATTTGTTTTTTTGATTTGAAGTGATGCAGATGGAGTAATTTGGATTTAAAGCAAGTACTTTTCTTACACTTCATTTTAACTTAACTTTGACCTACAAAAAAAAGTGCAACGAGGTGCAAGAAACTTTTACCACTAATATCTTCCTTCAAGTGTGTACTTCGACCTCCATTCATTACTTTTTGCAGCTTTGCGCAGCTTTCTGATATAGAGCCATAATAATGTTCAAGCAATGACATAAAAAGTTGAAATCTATACAGGGTGGGTCTCATAAGTTATTTCAAAGCCATAGCAACCAAAATAAAGCATTTGGATGTTTTTGTAGTCAGATTAAGTACTTTTCCATATTTTTCTATTCACAGGGGGGGGGGGAGGAGAGATGAATAAAATAAAAAATTGTCAATTGTGACATCAAAGTATGGGAAGAATTTGAAAACTATTCTAAATGGATACAAATGGTGAACTTTTAAATTTTACTTTGATAGGATGAAATTTTTGAACCAATTCTGAAAAAAATTCGAAAAGTTGAATAAATTTTCAGTACCAATATTTTTTCCAATTTCAAAATTGTTTTAATGTTGGATTCTATTTATTTCAACTCGTATTTTTTGAAATTTATTTCATTCCGATTATTAAAAATAATTTTATAATTTTTCCCCTTCAATTTTTCAAACTTTAAATTCAAAAATTGTTCGATCTTCACGTTTTTGAGAATTTTATTTCCTTTGACAAAAATATTGAAAGAAATCTGGAATATATTGATCTGAAAGAAGTTGAAAAAAGTCATGTTCCAGAAACATTTTTTTCCAATTAAAAATTTTTTTCAAACTATGAAATTTTCCAACTTTGAAATGAAAAATTACGACTTTGTATTTTTCAAAACTTCTTCTGACAAAAAAAATGAAAGAATTTTCAAAATGCATGAAATTGAAAAAAATTAGACCAAACAAATTGAACTGCGTAAATAATCTATACAAATTAAGTTTATAGATTGTGATATAGGCCCCAAAAACGTGTTTGAGAGGGTTAAAAATATACATTTTAATGCCCCCACAACTTTTTTCAAAGTTTTGAGTTTCCCCCCACCTCAAGGCCCAATTTTGGTTATTTGACTAAATAGGCCTCAAAAACGTATTTAGGAAGGTTAAAAACATACATTTTGATACCCCACACGACTTTTTTCAAAATTTTTGAGTTTTGCCCCCACCCCTCAAGGCCCAATTTTGGATTTTCGACCACATAGGCCCCAAAAACGTGTTTAGGAGGGTTGAAAACATACATTTTGATACCCCACACGACTTTTTTCAAAATTTTGAGTTTTGCCCCCACCCCCCAGGGCTCAATTTTGAGTTTCCGAAAAATCCAATATGAAAAATGGATTCAGCGCCCCAAAATACCCCCAGATACCAATTTTCACATTATATAGTTCATTTTTTATATTTTTGGCCGGCTAAATTTTTTCTCAGACCACTGTGCAACGTGCCACCATATAATTTGTGTATTTTTAATGCAACGTCAATGTACCAAAACACATGAAAAAGATTCAGGATCATTGTCCCGGCCTCAGCACCGATCACAGAATTGAAATTATCAAAATTCAGCCACCAAAAAATATTATTTTTGCCTGTAAACGTGTCAATGTAAAAATTGTCAATTTTTTAATGCAACATCAATGCGCCAGAATCCAAAGCATATGCAAATAATGCAAGAAAATTTTTCAGATCTCTACACAGGATCCAAAATTATTGATATCTCGATCCTCCAAAACTAGAAAAAATTTTTGAACCATAAACGTGTCAACACCGAACCGAAAATTTTTATGTAACGTAAACGTGCCAAAATACATGCGAATAATTTTAGGAAGTTTTTTTAGATTCTGGCTTAGAATCCATAGTTTGAATTCTTTCAAATCCGGATACTCTAAAAAAATTTCCAATCATGTGAATGTGCCATTATGAATACGACCATTTTTTACGCCGCGTTAATGTGCCAAAATACGTGCGAATGGCTCTCGGAACAATTTTTTTCGTCCTTGATACCACATCCAAGTCGTTGAGATTCGATAGTTCTTTCGCTATTTATCTTTCAAAGTTCAAGGTCGATAAAAAAATTTAAAATTTCTGGCTTTCTTCCTCGGAAATGTACCAGACGTGATTATCGACAACGCAGCGAAATAGAATAAAATTTAATGAAACGTCAGTAAATTTTCATGTAATTTTTTTCCTCATTTGGAAACGCTGCGAATTTCATCGCTGCTACGTCCTCGACGCAATCTGTCGACAGTTTTCCCCATTTCCATATTTACAACGCCTTCTATATGCGTATAAAGGTCAAGGAATCGGGTAAACGCATTAAAACCTCATTCGGTTAGAATGTAGGGCGACTCGGTTCTTTTTTTTCGCTCGTATTATGTACGTAAATTAGGTACTACGACAGATGAAAAAAAAATCTCTCGAGGAAAGGAAACATTACGGCCCAAGATACCAGACGATTTTTTTCTCGTTTACCAAAATCCTAGCTAGTCTGCTATTGATTCGAAAAACGGAAATATTTTCGAAAAATTTTTTCAAATGTGTCCTATCTATACGACCTTGTTTGTTTGCTTCCAACTATCAATATTTGTTACGCATGAGTGGAAATTTTTTGCTGCGAGTTGTATGAAAAAGGATGATTGATTTAGTTCGTTGTGTATTTTCGTATTCGAGGATCAGCTTTGGTTTTTGTTTTCTTCTTTTAATTAAACTCTTATACCATTTACCTGTCAATTAGGGTGGGTATCAAAGAATTTATACTGAATGAGAAATCGTTTCTCCGTGGGTTATTTTCATAATCCATCCTCAACTTGAAATAAGTATTAATAGATAGCCTGCGATACGAACTGCTTAACTTAATTCTAAGCTTTGAGAAAATTTATCAGCGTTGGAAGTACATCCACCAACGCTCGTATCTTTTTTACCCACGACTACGATACCAACGAAAGTGGAAATATTTTAAAGTGTAATCGAAATTCCGCGGGGCACGAACGAATTTAAAATGAATGGAATTTAATTGATTGGTTACGTAGGTATAAGAATCCAATGAAAATACATCCTTGGAAGGTCACCTTTGTTCACGTGGATGAAATTTATGAATAAGATGGAAAAATATTGGCGATGAAATTCGGACTTCTTAGAATCAGAATATCATATTAGTTAAATTCCAAGACGATCTTTGTTTTTATTTGGTAAGAGTTGAAAAATTGAATTTTTTTTCAATATCAGCCTCTCTTATAATGGTCGAGAAAATTTTCCAACTTTTCTCATCCAATTCAAAATTGAAAAGGACTCGAGTTGGTTTTTTGTTTCAAATAAATTCTACATTATTATTAAAGGCTCGAAAATTTTTCATTGTAAGATTATATAATAGTTTTTTAAAGAAATGAAAATGAAAAATTTATATCAGAAATGAGATGATTCAAGCCGACTGGATTTTTTATTGGTAAATAAATTAGAAAAATTGAAAATTCTTTCTTTCAACCTGAGAACTTTCCATTAGTTTTTTTCAACCAAAAAAAAAATCCAAAAAATTTCCAGCTTGAAAATTCTTCGAATTCCAGCATAGATAGGCAGGGGTCGACCTATGGTGGGGGAGGTCTTGAGGCTCAGTTGAAAAAAGAAACAAACATTTTTCCATCATTATCATCACATCATTTTCATTTGACTTTTTTTCAGATGAAATGAAACTTCAGTTGAAATCTGGAAGGAGGTGAAAATGAAAATTTTATCGACTAATAAAATATTTCGTTGAACAAGGAGAAATTTTTCTACCAGTTGTACTTGAATTTAAAAATTGAAAATCCATGCTTTTTTACTGCTGCATTCTCGATTTCCCACAAAAAAATAAATCCCTTAAAATACCTTTTGTCCTTCCAAAAAAATTGAAATTTTTTAAATTCCATATTTTTAAATCAACACTTGATCTCATGATAAATTAACAGAGAAATGTTTTCGATTCAAAATATTACATTTCTTGGGTGGAAATGAAGAAGATTCGTAGCATCTATTTTGAGAAAAAATTGTGTAAATTCATCAAGCTCGAGCGAAACAAAGGCAAAAATTTTTCAATTCATTTTTTAAATCAATTATTTTTTTGTAGTACAACGATGTTGATTGAAGATTTATGAATTCTGGTTTTGAAAAATGTATTGATCTATTCGAATTAATTCGTTTTTTAAAAATAATTTAGTAATTTTGTTATTTGAAAAAATGCCATGAAGTCGGAACGTCGTGCTTTTCGATATTTCATTTTTTTTTTTAAAGGCGGGACATTCCCTACCGTGACACATCGGTATCTATTGAAAGTTTTTGTTTTTTTTTTCTTATTCGTGCTCTTTCGTTCTTGTTTGCGATTCTATTCTCCGACTATTTGGGAAATTTTCACGAAAATTTGTCAAATTTTTTTGTAAATCAACTCGTTTGTGTGAATCTGTCAATTATTACAATATAATTTACCAATTTAGACGATTTACAAAATTGGCAGCCTTCTTGAAAAAATTTCATAAATAGCCGAAAAATTGGACCTTTCGGACCAAGATTTTCAGATTTTTATGGAAAATTTTTTCCGCCTCTGATTTTTGATGCTTTTTTTTACATTTACTAAATTTCTGAAAAATTTGCTGATTTTCAACAAAATTTGTCTCTTTTTTTTCGAAAATTTTGCCTCTTTTCGTTATTCAAGAGGACATTTTAGTAGTTCGAAAAAAAAAAAATAGAAAATTAGTCACATAATTATTCCCATTTTGTATCTTGAAAATGAAGTAGGTAGATATTTATATTTGTTTCGAGTGAAACGTGTTCACCAGAATTATTGGGTGAAGAGGAGGGCGAGGGAAAGGGGGTAAATTCAAAATTTGAGAAGAGCTTTGAGCCTCAATGTTTCCTTTCTCTGCCAACGAATTTCAGTCAACATAAAAATCCTTTATTTTCCCGAATTAGACATGTTAAAAATTTTCAAACTCATTTTTAGTTAAATTTTAAACAAATTTTCAATTTTTGTTTGTAATGGAGTCTGCACTTCGAGGAACAATTGTTTTCTTCCAAAACCAATACAATAGGTTTTCAAAATCCGACGCCACGTACTTCTCCTTCCACCATTCAACTAATTAAACAACGATACCTATCGAAATGTCGAGGAAAAAAGGGATGAAAAATCGAAATTGAGAATTTTCGCATGAATTAAACCCGAGACAGATTTTCATTTGGTATATGGCGACAAAAAGGGCACGTTGACAGTATGTAAATGCGCTATCTGTATATAGGAGAAAAGGAGAAAATAATAAAACAGAGAATGTAGTTGATCGAGCGACATGGGCTAAGGTGACGCGAAACGTACGCGGAGTATTGCGGGACGTCGAAGGGAAGAGACGAGGCAAAAAACATTTACGGGTTTCGACAATGGTTTTCAAACGAATTGAATATTAAATTCATTCCGTTAGGAATGGAGCATCTCTGGGGAATGCGAATGAGACAGAGTATGGTGTAGGAATAGGAACACACGAATTCGTAAATACCGGAATTTTATTCAGTTTCTCTAAACACCCACCCCGCGGACCCCCTTCGGCCACGCCGCCGTTTTCTACAACGCTGATGAAGGGTTGTGAATTTAAGTAGGTTGTGCTACGAGTTATTGCATCTCGCTTGCATGCTCGACTCGAGTGTAAGCACTGATATCAATTCTTTTCCTCGTATCTTTTTCGTGTCGGCATCTCGATATAGAGAATACGTAAATGGGGGAAAGCCTTTGCGTTACGGTGTCCGACGCTTCCAAGATGTCTAGATATATTTAATTTACTCCTTTCCAGAGTACTCTGGTGTTTTTAACCCCGACGATGGAAGTATAAATAAAAAACAGGAGGTAACCAAAAAAAAAAAATACGAAAAAAACCTCGCCAGGCTGATTTGTGGACTTTTTCAATTCCGATGAAATCGCTGATTCGATTATTTCCCCTTCTTTATTGTAAAACTGCGAAGTATTTGTTTGAGATTTTCTTCATCGTCAAAGTGCTGGAAAAAATTATCATCGTGTTTCACGACCAGTTCTTTAATCGATTTCACATCTGCGAAATTTCAATCCTTTCGATTGATTTTGTTACGTCGATGAAGCTTTTAAATTCGTAATGATTTTCTCAATCGGCTGTAAAACTTCGCGAGACGTTTGGCAATCAATAAAAACTCATCGATGTTGAAAAAATACGGCTACGAATATTCACACCAGTTACCCCGGAGGATATTTTGTTTAATTTGTAAACACTCGGCCCGAATGGAACCTGGTGTACACAGCTGAACGTTCCCATAAATTTCAAACAATCTTTCGTCTTCACTTAAAAAGTTAAAAATGTTATCTGACCTATTTACAACTTAAAAAGGAGAGGAAAAAGCTCTTCTGTACGAAACGACGAGCACACTTCAGCCAATTCCAAAAATTTTGCCCTTTTTACATACACACGCGACAAAATTCGTATTGTTTTTCTGCACCAGTAAATATCCCTGTTTGATCAAAGCGTGTTGCTCGCTGCTTCGCTTTTTCCATAAGTACCTGTTAGGCGTCTTTTTTTACTCCCTTTCGCTTTGATCGAGTTTTGATTTGTTAAACATACCCGTACCATACATGGGCGTTTTTTATTTTGCTTTCGTTTCGAAGAAGCTGTGCCAGAGTGTCTTCTTTTATGTTTCGAACGTGGAAAAGAGAATTGGAAAATTGATATGTCTTTTACTGCTGACGGGCCTAGACGCCGTGAAATTTCATTTGCTAATTTAATTGACATTTGATCGTAAAACGTTCAAAGGTCTGAAATGTTGATATCTTTGTTCTCGCCGAATAAAGCAAAAAACCTCGAGGGTAAGCGGTTGAGAAATTAAAACTTTATACGTATCTTTCTCGGAGATTATTCAACAAGCTGATTAATTTCCTTATTTTTATCGTCGTACAAATAATGGCTCGGTCGACCTTGTAATTTTCTATGACATTTTTTTATGCAATGTTTTCAAACAAACCCAAAAAAGTACGAAAGTGTATGAAATAAGAAGTCAGTATACGGAATAAGAAAAAAAAAAAGATTTCACATACGAAAATCAAGGCTACATAATAACGTCATAAATTTGACGCGCCAGCGGAGATTCTTTTTAACTTTATGGGCGCAATCTTTCATAATATTTCAAATTCACCAACTTTTCTTTTACGAAGTAGTTTTTTTTGTAACAATGAAAAGCCGTAAAAGTTTTCTGGATCGGAAATTATGGCCATATTCAAAATATAAATTTCATTTTAAAACTGTTGGACCTCTTTCGTCGTTTGAAGGTTTTTCGTAGTTTTTTTCTAGACAACCTATTCAAAAAATTTCAGTGTCTGAAGCGAAATTATTTAATGTGGAAATTTGTCGCGTTGTAGAGTGAATTTTGGGTATTTTTCGGATTATTATTTTGTCGACAAGTTTTTCGATTTGGGAGCAGAAGAGTTTTTAGGAAATTTAACTCGAGTTATCAATGAAAAGAATTTTTATAATGATCGTAATCATGATTAATAATTTTACATTAAAATATCTGCAGTCAATTTCTATGGTTTCTTGGATTTCTCTCAGAATTAGATCGAATGGCGGGATTTGGTACCTTTTTTTTCCATCCCCATTCCCAGTTCTCTCAAAGTGATATTGGCCATATTACATTTCCAGCCGGAAAAAATCGAGGTTGTAATGAAAAAATTTAAATATTTTTTCTGGGGGGGGGGGAGAGGAGGATTGAAAAAAAACTTGAAATATATTAAAAGATAATTTTATCGATAGCGAATCAAGTAATCTGAAAAGGGGAAGGGGAATGCAAGTTCAGAAAATTTTGACCGATGTTTAAAAAATTCCTTGCTCAAAAAATCAATTAGGAAAAAATTCATTTTGTTTTAATTTTACTTGTTAAAATTCAATTTCTAGTCAAAATATCAAAACTTACGATTTCAGTCAGAATATTGTAGGTTTGCTAAATTACAATTTTTTAAATTAAAAATTCGATTTTCTGACTGAAATTATTCGAGTCAGGTAAATTAGTCAATTTGTTGACTCAGATTTCAATTTTTCAGTGCAAAATTACAATTTTCGGATTCTAAGCAAAATTTTCCTTCAAAATTATACTTTTTGAACATTAGGAGGGAGGGGAGTTGTCTCAGTACTTTTGGTTCAGTGGGGCTCTCAAATTCACATTCGTTGGTCACCTCAAATTCGAAATTCATCACATCTGTTCAAAAATTAAGAAAGATAGCTTTCTGTAAGTACGTCAGCCCATTTTCAGTTGTCACTTGTCCAAGAAAAATTCACTAGCTCTTCAATCATTTTGACGTAAAATTGGAATTTCGAAGATCCAAATCTAAATTTCAATTCCTTTAATTCTAATTTAAAAAAATTGTCTCCAATATTAAAAATTTTCCAGCCATTCTAACTTCAATTGTTCTAAATATTTGTTAGCTTTAGATTTTTCCAGTTTCATTTTTCGAAAAATTTCTTTCAACGTGCAGTTAAACATTTTTTTTAAAAAATTGAAATTGAAAAAAATTGAAAATTTTCAAGTTGTAGGAAAAAATTCTTGAGTTGGAATAAATTTTAAAAAATGTGAGGTTGAAAAAAAGCGAAAAAATTTAAATTAAAAAAAATTACAGTGAGAAAAAATTGAAGTTGTAAAAAATTCAGCATAAAAAATTTTCCACCTTCGATTTCTTCATTTTTCAAACTCACATTCAAAAAAATTTTCAATCCCATTGTTTCAAATAATTTTTAAATTTTGCTTAAATATTTTTTCTACTACAGATTACATTTGAAATTTTTTCTAATTGAAAATGTATTAAAATTTTTTCTAATTTTGACTTTTTAAGCAACTTTTCAACTTCGTGTTTTTCAAAATTCCTTCCAACTCGATAAAAAGTTTTAAATGAAAATTTTGAAAATTGGATACAGCTTGATTGAAAAAAACATAATTGAAGAAATTGAAAAAGTTCAATTTGAAAAAATTTGAAGTTGACATTTTGAACTGATATCGTCGAAATTTCGTTTGCGTCAACTTGATTTAGAAGTCTTAGAAAAAAAAAATCATTTTTTCTCATACTTTTGTAAACATTTTGCTCATATTTTTTTTTGTATCTGTGAAAAATATTAATCTGACAATTGTACCATTGAAAAGGGAAGATTTTTTTAGACTCGTAATATTCTCATAATTATGGAAAACTTTCACGTCAAATTTCTTATTAAGACGTTGGCGCTAAAAAAAAGTTATAATAATTGTCATTTCGCTACCCCAATCGTAATTTTCAACTTCTCCCCCTAATCTGATCCTCATTTCGCCATCCAGTGGAAATTTCCAAAAAATCGATTTCGCCACCCCAATTCGAAAAGATTACCAACATTCATATCTGTACTCCGAATCGACTGCCTATTTACTCATTCGAAGGAGATACACCACTCTATAACGTGAACAGAATCGAATACCTAGAAACGAGTAAAATATCGACGATTCTGCTAAACCTGCGATACTTTTATTCGCCTCCAAACCATCTTTTTTTTTCGATTACGAAGTGGAAAATTTCGCCGTGCAATCGTCGACTTTGGTAAAATTGGTCTTTAAGGTAGAAATTTCCGCTCAAAACTGGTAAATTTTTCATTTACTATTAAACGTTTGTTTAAACTTCTCGCCATATCGTTTCACTCCGCCTTATACCTATCTGCCGGGAGAAAAACTAGGTCGAACTCGGATTGTTTTTTCAGCGACGGTAACGAAAATAAAAGGACAAAATCTTTCTGCGAAAATACATTAAATAGGATTTTTGTGTAACGTTGAATTACGAAAGAGGATGACGAACAGGAAGTCGACGACGAAATAGAAATGGCAGTCGTGACACACGAAAGACAGCACCAGCGAAAGGAACGAGAAAAAAGCGAAAACAAAAAAAAAACACAACGAAAGAGATTCTCAAGGTTGGAGCATAGAACGTTTACTCCAAAGTAAATAACTCTAATTACGAAACAAATTTACTTAATAATACTCGGCGAGAGAATGGTGTAGTGCGACGTTATGTATAAAAATACGTAAAAAAAAAAAGAAAGAAAAGAAAAAGCAAGAAAAAAGTTGACGTAGCCGGAGTACGACACTGTGAGAGAGAGGAGCGAAACCCTTCGCTTGAAAATACATTAACGAGATTAGAAGTTGACACTTGAAGGGGGCAAACGGCGTGGCGAGGCCATTAATGCTGATTCGCAAAGTATACAGCAGCAAAATCAAAAAGAAAAAAGAAACTAAAAAGGAAATAGATAAAAAAAGAAATACTTAGTACGAGAGAAAAAAAAGAGAAACATTTAAAAAAATACGCCACCGTGTATACTTTGTATGCAGGAATGGAGACGAGGCGAGTGGCGACGTTAACAAGATGTCATCGTTTAAGTATTATCCGTATTCTTTATATGAGCACTTCTCTAGAAAAATTTTACTTCTTCCATGTTGCAGCATATATTTAAAGTATCTTTTCACGCGATAAGGCAACATACACTTTTCCTATTCGAAATATAGCTGCGTCTTCATTTCTTTTTTATATTTATGGGTCCCTTTGAAAATGTATACTAGCTTATTTTGTATGTATAGATAAGCGTATACCATTTTCTTTTAGCGTTCATTCTGTTATCGATTTTTTCACACTTAATTGTATCCGTGTATATGAGCAATTTTTTCACGTGTTCTTTTCTTGGCTTCTGTTTCAGATAGAATCCAATTCAGCTTGCCGTAGACTGATACACACATAAGTGCGGTGCGAAACCAGTGATATTAGTGACCCCGTTGTTTCCGTGTTGATGAAAAAAATTCTCCTCTACCTGTGAAGTATTTTCGGAAATTATGTGTAATTTTTTTTTGTACTTATTTCATCTTCGCTTAAAACATGTTTTTTCCCCTTTTTTAAAAAATTGGTCGAATCGATCAGTGCGCAGGTCGACAAGAAATTTTTGTTTTGTAGTTCACTTTTGACGTCTAAATTCTGATTCTAGGCATCGAAATACACCTATATATTTATTGGTAGGTATAAAAGCTCATTTTCGGACTGTGGGAAGGGGGGAGGGTCGAAAATGAAGTTTTTCAGGAATAATAAACATAGACTTGAGAAAAAAAATTTAATTTTTTTTTGGCCCAATTTTGTACAAAATTTTACGACGAATCGAATGGGGGCACGGGGCAAACCACAAACGTCTATTTTAATTAGAAAAAATACAGCTTAAATTTTGAAGCAAAGTTTCCCTTCAAAGGAAATGTTGATAACATGGATATGTTTTTTACTCTCATACTGACTTTTGATATTTTTTCTGTCATTCTGACTTTCTGATATTATGATATTAAGTCAATTTTCAGCTTCTGAGTTTTTGATGAATAAGAAGTTGATTTTGAAATTATAAAAATTTGTGTTTTCAAAAGTCAGCTTCTGACTTTCTGACATGAATTAATTTTGAAAATACATATAAAAATTTACAAGTTATTGACTTTCGGTCGCGCAAAATAGCGTGACGCAAAATTTGGTGTCGTGGTCTTGAAAATTTTGGAATGACACCCCCCTTCCCCCACGCAAGAGGAAAACATATCCATGTTAAAAATTCAATTTTTTCTGCCTTTCTCACCAAAAAGTGATATTTTAAAGTGAACTAATCATCTACAACAAAAATGACCACAGAAGTTGTAGAGAATGAAATTTCCTATCTGCTAGATGTGGTTAGATTTTCGTGGGAGGCATAAATTTTGAGATATTTTTGAATCAAGTTGAACATTAGTAGAGGTAATTTTAAAAAAAGAAAATATATTTTTTTTCCTTCAATTTTCTCCTCTGATGTTCAACTTTACTCAAAAATACATTATAATTATTGAAAACTAAGCCTCTTAGAAAAATTTAACCCCTTCAACCAGATAAGGGAAAGTGCCAAATGTTGGTTTGGGTTTTTTAACCACCTCTGAGAGGCACCTGAATGGCTAGGGGGTGAATTTGAAACCTGCATATGAAATTATCATCCTTCAACTACCTTTTAAGAGAGTTGTGACAAAAAAATAATTCCCTCAATCTTCCCTGACCAAGGGTTGAAATACATCCAAAAAACATTTGGTCACAGTCGAGATATGCCGGAGATATTAGCTATCAGATTTATTTTTAAAAAATGCCAAATCTTGACTACGATTTGGCACCTGCGAAAAATGACTAAGGTTAAGGTTTGACATCAAAATATTTTCGAAAATTTTCAATTTTGATTCATTATTTGAATTTGATTACTTATTTATCTACATGGTAAAAACAGAAGTTACGAAAATGAATACATTTTACCCCAAATAATAAATTTTATCAAAAAAATGAATCAGTTTTACCAAAATAATAAATTTTAATCAAAAAATGATGAAATTTATTCAAAAAATAATAATAACGTGTCTCAATTCACAAAATACGTGAAATTTGTTCTAAAAAAATAATATTTTTTATCAGAAAAAATGATGAAAGTTGTCAAAATAATGAATAAATTTTACTTACCCCCAAAAAAATTTTATTCAAAAAAATTGACCTTTTTTGAGAATTGGGACACGTTATTGTTTTTTTGGATAAATTTTATTATTATTTTTTTTTTCAGTGTAGAAAATTTTATTCTCTTCGTATTATTTTTGTCGTGGTTATTTTTCGTTGTGGACGCTTAATTTGCTCTGAAGTATCACTTTTTGGCGAGCAAAGCACAAAAAAAAAGAGATTTGTTCAGAGAATTTAGAAAAGTTTAAACTGTAACCTATTTTTCCTGAATGATTTAAAAGTCTGCGGTTTGCTCCATTCAATTCTCTGTGAACTTTTCTACATATAAGATTGAGCCAAAAAATTGTTTTTTATTTTCGAGCCGGTATTATTGTTCTCAGAAAACTTCATTTCTGACCAACCCCCCTCCCCCTCCCTCAAAAAATCGATTTTTGGTCAAAAAATTGGCAGTCTGAACCAGACCCAAATCCATGTCGACTTGTGTTTTTAGTTAAAATTCGGTGCTGTGTTTTGATTTTTTTCCTTTCTTTTTTTTTTTGTAAATCGAAATGAAACGAGAATGAATTTTCCTTAAATTTAACTGTATTTATAGATTTGCGACGTAACGAAAACGACGATACCACGTTATCGACTACTTAATTTTAAATTTTAACCGCGTCTACTCGAATTTCATAGAATTTTAAGTACCTACTACCTACCTACGTATGTAGTTAAAAATGAATTAAGCTTTGCTCGTTACTATAATTAACAATTCCTAATGCTGTGATACGCGTTGAAAATCCATAAACCGTTTGAAAATTTCAACCTACGACCAATCCCGAAATACTGCGACGAAAAAAGAGAGACAGACTCGATTACTTCGATGTCACGATGTCAGGCGAATGTGATGTATTGATGATTTTGTTAGCAGGCTGTGGTTTCAATTTTTCTCGTATTTTTCCCTTTCATTTTGCCGTAATAAAAGGAACGGACACCTGAGCTACATTTCCTCGATTTCATTTTCTTTCTTCGAATATCGGACATTCGGTTTAGTTTAATTAAAACTAAGAAAACTTCTCGACGCGATTATTCATTTTTCAATATCTTTCATAATTAATCGATTTTTAATACGCGATTCTTGAAATTTATTTTTTCGTCTGACTCGAATGAAATATCGGTAAGTAATTAAAATCGAATCAAAAACTGGATCGAAAGTTTCTCCGGCTTTGTTTATTTGGCTTTGCACTAGGTTAATTTTAATTAAACCGACTTAATAAACGAAGTAAGACAGCCTTTTCCAATTTAATTTATTTTTTGCGCTCGAAATTAACTGCGAGCAAGTTGATCAGCAGTTTTGTAGCGAATTTGCTGTACCAAAGGAGGAAAAAAAGACTCGGATAGTTTTCACTCAAGTCAATGTAGATAAAGTTTTTTTTTTTCTATTTGGTCGAGAAGAGGAAAAACTTCGTCTTGAACCGTCGTTGATATTTTTAATTTTTTTTCTTTAATATTTTCTCGAACGAAATAAAAAATGTGTATAAAATTTTATAGTCACGGTTTGTTGGAACTTCTAACCGAAGTTATCGTATAAAAGTATCTATAGAAACTCGATAAATCCATTAATTTTCATTAATTCGCCCGAGTCGCGAAATTACGTAGAAATTTTCATGTTTTTCGTATAAAGTACAAGCCGTAAAGAAATATTATTTACGGATATGGTACGCGAAAGCATTAAAATTTAGTATTTCTGTTGGGCGCGGCGGCGGGAGAAAAGTACCAGCTAAGTGAGTAATTTTCGCAGCGCTCGTGTGGTCAAAACTGTCGTGACCTAAAAGCGATTAATTGATTGGAATATTTACGACGATCGTAAAAATTAAAAACTTTGGGGAAATGTTACCGTGTTGGAAGGTTTCTTCAATTTTTCGTAATTTTAATATTTTTTTTGGCGAATGAAAATATTACGATGGAGCTGGGGAAATTATCAACGAAAATTTTATTTTATGAGGATTTCGTCGTAACCTGAAAAAGATTTATTTCTATGATTATATTATTAAAAAAAAATGCAATTTGCCAAAGAAACTAGGACGGTTTTCAGAATAATTAGTAATAAAACGTACATTTTTCTCGACAGCAACAGCTTTAGAAATCGTTTAGCTTGAAATCTGGTCCATTAGCGAGTGCATAAAAAAAAGTTATTAAATAATATCGTCTTTTTTCATGTTTAACGACACCTTCAACGATTCCTACAAGGCTTTTAAAGTCGCTACGTAACATTTTTTTGCTTAATAATTTGGTGCTTTATTGACATTTTTTTTACTTTATTCGAGTTGGACGAAGGACTCAATTAAGAAAATTTTTACAGTTTATTTTTTTTAATGGTGGAATTGATTTTTAAATTATTTAAATGATTACTTTTCAATTTCGTAAAATTTATCACGACAAAAAAATTCACCAGAAATTGATTATCATCAAAAAGCTTATTAATTTCTCTCGAATGGTCAAAAAATTCAAAATTGATGTATTTTTTCTTTGAATGTTGAATATGCAGTGGTGAAGGTTGTTTCTAAACGTGAAAAATACTGAACAGTATGTAGGTCTATTTTTTCAAAAACCTGGAAAAGTAAGAGAATTTTGAAATTGATGATGGAATGTTATAAAAATTCAAATGAAAGCTGAATCATCCGTCAAGTTTTCCATTTTTTCACCCTTGGCAAAATTCTATCGTTACGAAATATGCTCAACTTTTTTTATTTGATATCTAATCTATAACTTAACCATATTGAAAAAAAAAAAATGATGTTCAAATGTACGTTTTTATCCATTTATGAATTTCTCAAAAAAAAATGTTTTAATTTTATACCTTACAAAGCATAATTATAAAAGTCATGCTTTCAACTAGAAATACCTTCCCCCCTTTAATAAATACTCGTATCACGTAAAAGATCTAAAAAATTTTGAAAAAGTTTGAAAATCTGGGAAAAATTGGGGAAAATAATTTATGAAATATTATGAACACCCTGCGGGAGCAAAAAATTCCTTCCTCCTGACTAAAATATTCTTCTTGCTCAATTCCCTCTGAAATTCGAAGTGGCTACTTGATAAAAATCACTTTTTCGTGTCTTCAAAATTTTCTTTAAAAAATGAATATAGTAATTTTTGACTTCTGAGAAAATATTCTCGATATGGATACCTACTTTTTTTCGAAAAATTCATTGGGTGCTATCTTCTATCGTTATCCTCCCTTCATCTTGAACATTCATAACAAGAAAGAAAAATGGATGAGAAATCTATGTATTTTTCCAAACCTGAGAAAATGGTGGAAAACTGATGTAAATGTTGGTTTTGGGTAAAAGTTCTCTCATTTATTTATCAACGATAAGGTTATTTTGAGAAGCATTTCGTTGATTTTTTTAAAGCCAAAATTTTCAAGATATGAAATTGATTTTTTTTCTCAATGTACTTTTGAAAAATAAGGCGAAGCTGTAAAATTGGCTCCGATCGATAGAATTTTTTGGTGAAAAATATCTATACTTTTTCATTAATGCCATTTTTAGCCAGAATTTTCTATTTTTTTTTTCAATTTTTCAAAAATTGTTGAAAGTGGCTTATCTTAGTGGCCATGAACAAAAGCTGGAATTAAATTGAAAGGTGAAATTTTCGATAAGTCAGTATAGTGTTTCGATAAAATTAATGGACTCCCCCTCCCCTTTCCCTCTCAACTCATACATACAATTTTCAACCAAAAAAAAAAAAAAACACAAAACGATCTTAGTAACAATTCGCTGAAAAAATTCTTGAAAAAACGATGAGCGTTGTAGAGCTTGAAGTTCTATTTAAAAATATTATTTTTTGTATTTAAAATTTTTCTTCAAAATTTGAAATTTTTTTGTATTTAGAATTTTTTTTCAAAATTTGAAGGAAACTGAAAATTATTCACCTCTTCTCTCACCATCAACTAAAATATTAGACAAAAATTGAAATTTCAGTTCATCAACTTTGGTTTTTGAACAATTTTTCCCCTGTTTTGCACGAGTTTCATCAATGCATAAATTTTTACTAAATAAAACGATTATTTTTCCAAAATTTTCAAAATCAATCCCCTTCTACTCTCCTTCGCCATGTTTTTAGCTACGCCTCTATTTTCGAGCCATGTTAAATTTTTTATTAAACTGAAATGGTATATTATTTTTGCTTGACATCAGGCAATTGGAATTTTCACATTGTTATCCTCTATAACGCGATCGAAAAATTCCAGCTTTTCACGTAGTTTGGAAAAAAAGTGGTGAAATTATAAGCTCCATAATGTTAAAACTCAACGACCTGGAACGTTATTGTGCCTTTCGATTCTCCAAGAGAACTTACGTTTGAATTGTTGTTCGGGGGAAAAATTATTAGCTGTAAACAATAATAGCGAAATAATCGATTTTATCTCAATTTCGTTTCATTTTGGTTTCTTCTACCGAAATAAAAACTCGAGAGGGTTTTATAAAGCTCAAGAAAAATTCAAAAATCATCGAATTCGCGCCTAAATTCAAATATTCCTCCAGTCTGCACGTTTCCTTGAATTTCTGCTGAAAACCCCCAAACCCTGTAAACAGATGCAACAACTTTATCAAGGTTTTGGCAAATTATACCCGAAAAGTTTGATATTAATTTCACTCGAGATTCGTATTATCCGAAGCAATATCGCAGCCTAACGAAATAAGCTTCACAAATGTTATAAGATTTGTATATAAAGCAACTCTTTATGCACCATCAAACTTATATATTCTCGACGAATCTGGCATTTAATTACGAAAAAGTGATTTTTCATTGTCTCAAATTGCTCGTCTCCGAGTTTCACACGATAATCTAAACTCATTAGTTAAAATTACTCGAGTTGAAAATAACGCGACAACGGCCACGTACGTCTTCGAAGGGAGGAATGCTTTTAAAATTTTATATTCCGAGGGATTTTAAAAATCGTCCGAGTATAAAGAGGATAAATCAATTTAAAACACGGTATAGAAAAAGCTAACACGGTTATAAAAAAATTACTACGGTGAAAAAATTTAAGTAGAATAGTTTTCTTTTGAATGGGAAAATTCGCACACAGGCTACATGTTAAATTAAACTTGTCACTCGATAAAGCCTAAATTTCATCAACGTTCGAAATTGGCAAAGTTTGAAAAAAAAAAAAAGGGAAAGAAAAAGAAAGAAGAAACGACTCTCTAACCCCATATTGTCGCTATTACTCACGCATTGCCTTGTGTATTGTCTGCGATGAAGAAAGAGAGCAGAGGAAAAAAAAAAATAGTTTAACGTGAAAATGTAATTTGCACTTTATCTCGTGAAACATTTGTATTTTTAGGTATTTTACTATTCAGCGGCAATTCCCTTAGAACATCAATAAAAATTAAGTTTGAAGACTGCGACACAAGTTGTCGTGTGTGTATTAAAAGTTTTTGCCGCGCTAAAAATTTCCTTGCGAGAGAGAACGTGAATAGGGTACCAACAGTGTTAATGGTCGGCATTAATTTCAAAGCTGTTTGCGTGTGTGTTTTTTCGCCTCTCTCTAACCGTTTTGAGCAGGTTTTCTTATACCATGACAAAAGTACGATTCAAAAGTTTGCTACACAGTCGTAAAAATAGAGCTGTACGTATGCTGGCGGTTTGTTGATTATAAAATTACCTCCAGTTTTGCGCTACGTACGTATACCTGGGTTCGTTCGCCGGCAACTGTAGCGATCATAAATGTTCTCTTGGTTTTTTTTTTTCCTCCTCGGCTCTTTTCTTTTTTATTTTTATTATTTTCTTCTTCTATTGTACAAATAGTAGCTCGAGCAAGGTTTAACCACGTTGCTCCCGTACCATGCGCTTTTATTATTTTTTATAATTTAGTCCTCTTTCGTAAATGAAATTTATCGTCTTGTGTTTACAACTTGCTTTACAATGAAGGCAAAAGTTAAATTAGCGAGCACTTTATAGATTTCGTTTACTTTGCCGGCGTATTTTTCTTTCATTACTCTCGTTTTTCTCCTGTTCGAGTTCCCGAGCAAACAAGTAAATGTTGAATTATCCCTGCAGTCTATTGCGAAAGGGCGAATTTTAATTTCCAAACAGCCAAACAGGTGTATTTGCTTCATTATTTTATTCTTGGCGAACGATTCGGCCATTCCGTTGAGCAGAAATGAAACAGAAGAGTGTGGGGGTGGAGCAGCCTCTCCGTCATTTATTTTTTCCGAAAAAAAGCGAGATGAATCGACGAAATTTCTCAAGAAGTCGGCAAATTTTTAAAAATGTGCCAATCTGTGACAAAATTTGTCGATTTTTTGAAAAACTTTGTCAATTTACGAAAAATTGATCAAATTTCTGAAATTATCGGTCAAATTATTTTCAAAATCTGCCAAATCTCGATCAAATTTGTCAAATTTCTGAACAGTTGCCAAATTTCTAAAGAAAATCTCAATTTCAACAAAATCTTCCAACTGCAAATCTGCTAAATTTCTGAAAAATTATTACATTTCTAAAAAAATCCGCCAAATTTTAACAAAATCTGCCAAATCTCAACAATATTTGCCAACATTAAATTCACAAAGAAATCTGTCAAATTTCTAAAAAAAAAAATCGCCAGATTACAAAAAAAATCTTCCTAATTTCAACAAAATCTGCCAATGCAGATTCGCAAGAAAATCTCTCAAATTGCTGAAAAAATCTGCCAAATCTAAACAAAACCTACCAACTTTTTGAGAAACTTCGCTAATTCGTAAAAAATCTATCGGATTTCTGAAGGAAAAAAAACAGATAAATTTCAACAAATTCTACCAAACCTTGATAGAATCTGCCAACAGGAAATTCGTTGGAAATCTGCCAAATTTCTAAAAAAAAATTGTCTAATTTCAACAAAATCTGCTAACTTTTTGAGAAACTTTGCCAATTTGCAAAAAAATCTTATGACTTTTTCAGAAATTTGTTCATAAAGGCAGCAAATTTCCATGCAAACAAGCCTAAAAAAGCACAAAATAAGAAGGAAAAATTTGAAAAAATTAATTTAATTTCAAATTCTGAAAATCATAAATTTTAAAAATTTTAGTCCGAGCAAAATTTTTGTACACGTGAACACCATTTTTAAAATTATAATTTAATAATCTCATTTCACTCCCAGCCCAGAAAACTGAATTCTTAAAAATGAAAAAATTTGTCATTTTTATTCATCATGGAATTTTTGAATGAAATTTTCAAAAAACGAGAGAACTTCATTGAGGAATGTATTTTTTTTGAGGGGGGGGGGGTGTCAAAATAGTATCAGGAAAAAAAGATACCTACGATTTTTAATGAAGAAATTCCAGCTTCTTGCTTCTGGATGTCTTTTTCTTCAAAATATTGGCCTTCTTTATCTGAAATTTAGTGAACGTCCCGAATGGAACATTTTCGATTCTTATTAAGGATTTTCGAGGGAAAATGGCGATTATGGAGTATGGGAGAAAAGTTTGAGAAAAAAAATTGTAAATCAAATCAGAAAATGAACACCCCCACTTTTGAAAGAAAAATGGTCAGTAATTCAGAAATTTTTGAATTCATTAATTCTTTGATTTGGTAACTTGATCTCGAATTGATAATTTTGTATGAATTCTCAATTTACTTGGATAGCAGTGTTGGAATTTCAAAATATCATGAAAAATATATTTTCATCCTCAAAAAAAATGGAAAATTTTTCAAGGAATCTTCATTTTCGGAAAAAATTTTGACTCTTGTCTACTTAATTGATCGGTATCTCCATTTCTCTGAATGTAGATAGAAATTGTAAATATTTAAAAACCCTTTTTGATCACTTGGCGAAAGCTCTCAAAAGCCGGGAAAGTTCTCACATTATTTGATCCGAATTTTTGGTTTCTTATTTTCAATATAACTGGTCGGTAAATCTATAATTTTCAATGATATTTTATTTAGCACCCTCCCCCTCCCCCCTCTCCTGAGATTTTCACTCGGGTTTAGTCCCTGCTATGTGCTTTCTTATTAAAATATCTGTATTGCAATTAAAATACCTACAAAATATTTTGAGAAGATGTGTGAGAAAAATAGAATCTTGTGAACCATTTTAGCCCAATTTTTTCCCCTGCCATCGAGTTTAATATTACATTAGAATGAGAAAGGTATTCGCGAGATAAACAGATAAAAATATTTGGGTATGGAAAAAACCCTGTCCAAGGGGAAAATTTATTACACAATAAAAATAATATCTGTTACATTGATACACGGAGAAATTTTCATATCGCTTCGACTCTGGGGAATTATGTATTTCATTTCTTTTGTCACACGATCGGAAAAAAATTCACCGTGTTTACATCGCAGAAGAAATTTTCCACATTTGTTATAATTACAGCGATAAAAATTGCCAACTTCGGTGAACTTTTCGTATCATCCTGTAGAACGGCAGACAATACGTTTTCGCGAATTTTTTTTTCTCTTAGATTATTTTCACGAGAGTAAATATATTTTCCAGCAGTATATTTCTTTGGCTCTTTATTTATACTATATTGCGTTATTTCACCCCAGCTCGGTCTTTTTTTTGAACATTACGTTTTTTTTGTTCGCGTCTAAGTTTAATTTTTCCCCTCTAATTTTAGTATTTCGCGTTCTAAAAGTGTGCTCATTTGGATATTAATTTTCTCACAGAACCTTAAACTTGCGCCTTTTTTTTCCGGTTAGGTACATTTTTTTCCGTTTTGTTTTATTCTTCACCCGTACTTCTTTCGTTTTCGCCTTCTCTTCTTTTCTATATCGTTGACATTTGGAATTCTCCAGTTGTTTATTGCGTTTCACCGCCTGAGAAAATACACGGGAAAGGGCGAGAGGTGATTAAATGGTTGAAATTTTCAAACGGCCAAGTATAATATTTTCAACGTTACTTATGAAAATTCTGACTTACTTTTTTCTGTTCTATATGTGTCTGTACCGACCACTGCTTGGAAATTTACTTATATTGATAATTTTATCTTAGCTATTTTTGTCAAAAACTCAATCTGTGAATGATGAAGTTGTTATATGCGAATTGCCTCGAGTAGGCTAATCTGTATTGAAATGTTGAAAATTATCATTTTTTTAATGTTTATTTTTTTCGAATCGTTTTTGAATTTTTTTGAATTTTTTTTCGATTTTTTCCATTTACGCGTTTTGTGTTTTTTTAGCCATGTGTTACTTGATATTTTTTTTCTTTCGATTTTTATTGTTTATTTTCTTTTTTTGAGATTTATTTTGGTGATTATTATTCGAGTATTGTGTTTTATAAAATGTTAATCTAGTCATGTACCAATTTATTTTGTTGTAAATACGAAGCTTTCTTTATGTATTTTTACGTATAATTTTTTTATTGTATATTTTAATGTTGACATTGTACAATGTTGCTGCAATTTTTCCCATTTATTTTAAGCCTTCATGGAAAATAAAAGTTGAATTATGTGTGGTATTTAATTCATTTGAAAAAATGTTTGTGAATATTTACTGAGAAGTACATTGGTCAGTGATTAGAAAATAAAATCTCAGAATTTCTGAGCATAAGCAAATGAATATGGAACCTGGAAATGTAAAAGTCAGCTAGGTAAATAAAGCTTCTCCGTTCAGAATTGTAAGTAAATGTGTACTAAAGGAAATTTATTGGAAAAGCTGATACTTCTCGGGTTTCCTCGAAAAATGATACTGACAATGGCACAAAAATGTTGTCCGGATTAATTCAAAGTGTATCTTATTTAGCAAATTTTCAATTTTGAGGAGGAGCAGGAGGAAGAAAAGAGAGGAGAAATCAAATAAGCTGGCTATTCAATAAACACAAAATTCTTGAATATTGCAAAATAAATTTCAAGTAAAGGTATTTTGAAATGACGTGGAAATTTCCCAAAATTCCATTAGAATCCAACTTATTGCGATAGTAACATTAAAAATTAGGTAGCTAAAAATGGTCTCAAAACATCTTTGAAATTGTTATATTTATTACTGAAAAAAAAACATCTTTAAAGAAACCTCAAAATTTTATCAAATGCGTGCCTTACAAAATAACAAAAATTGTTGACAAATGAAGTAAAAGTACCTGAAATATCACAAGTGGCTTCAGAATTGTTTCTGGAGGAGGGTACAAAGTGAGTATCAAAACTTGAATACCAGAAGGATTTTCGAGGGAAAGGGCAAAAAAAGAACTCTTTTGAACTGGCGTCTCAAATAATTCATAATTACTATCAAGTTCATGCTCGAGCAAAGCTGCAAGAAAATTGGATATTTACCTAATGCTCAAAAAATAATTTTTTTTGCGTTGCAATGGTTTAAAAAATTTTTATCTGAAGTAATTTGGAGGGGGAAGGGGGTACCTAATGATATTTTGCATTCTGGACTGGGTTTAAGGAAGGGTTCAGAAAAAACCTGGAAATCAAATCAGAAAACGAACATCCCACTTTTGAAAGAAAAATTGTCAGTAATTCAAGTTGTCTGCGCTCGCTAAAGGAAAAAATTTCAACAAAGAAAAAAAAGGCAATTTTTTTAATCTAAAGGTACATTTCAGTCTCTTCCATTTCTAAAAATAAAATCATAATTTTGGCCAAATTTAATTTTGCCAAAATTAAACACGCAGGCCTGGGAAATGACTATTCCGAGCCAGCCATAATTATTAATCGAAAAAGTAAAGATCAAAACTCGCTCGCCAAGTATTGTAGGCGAAAGGTATGCAATTTATAAAACCCACCTACGTAAAATTAGTATTCTTAATATCGCAGGAGCGAAAAGAATTGTACGTGTTAATAAAATTGCCTACCGAAAACGCCGTAAATACGAATCAGCCAAAGAATACGGTTCGGCGTTCGATTATGCAAATTATTTAACATATTGAAATTCTAAATAGGGTGAATTCGATTCCACACCTAAAATATTTTTTTCGCGCGAAATTTTCTCGAAAAATTCGAGAAGTCTGGCCAGATTATGCGTCTGCTTTCTCAATTTTTTTGTCTTTTTTCTTTCGTGATTTAATTTCCGCTCATTTTCTGGGCCTGTTTCCAAAAACGAATAGATGAAAATGGGTAGGAAAAATACTGAGAAATTTGATGGCAAAAGAGAGTAATCTTGTATTCTATTTACTCTTGCAACTCTTTTGTCTCCATGGCATTAAGACAATCAAGTGGTATCCCATTTACTACCCTTTTGTTCCGATGCTCTAAGACAATAATCTCGTAATCTTTTTAAATTCTCCTGTTTCGATAGGGTAAGACAATAAATAGGTAAATTTTTTAATGCTCGGAGCTTTTCGGGGGAATTTTCATCAGATTATGGGAAGATTTTTTTTCGATTCTTTTCGTCGCAATTCGATGAAAATCTTATTCTTAACGAGGAAGGTAGTCCAACTTGAAGTAAAATTTTGATCCTAAAGAAAAAAAATGGCAAGTATACCAAAAAAAATTCTATATGTAAAATTTCAGGTGCAAAAGTGCCTTTCTCGAATTTTTGCGAATTTTTGAAATTTCAAAATTACATCATGGCCCTGCAAAGTATTACAATTTTGATTTCATCAACGAAAAAAGCAAACATTTTTGGCCTGCTGACGAATCGATTGGAAGCAGTTTCGAGACGTTTCAAAGCCACCAGAAAAAATTGGAATTTTTCAGTGTGTTGGAGGAAAGTCCATAAAAATGATCCATATGAACTTCAGCACCTATAATCGCGGATTATCAATATTGGTGATCAATTTGATCGATTAAAGTACATTTTCCAAAATTTGTACTTTTGAGTTGAAATTTACATTTTTAGGCAGAAAATTTTTCTGAAACCATTTTATAGTCTCAAAATTTTCTGTTTTTTTTTTCGGTAGTTAACAAAAATATTATCCCCCCCCCCCAAAAAAAAAAAAACACTTCAAAATTAAACGTTGATTTCAGAAACCCGAACATAATTGAGCTATCTGTTTTGATCTGAAACAATGGATTAAACTTCTCTATCTTCGAGTTCGTCTAATGTAATCACCTACTTGTACTCTCGTGTTATTTCATCTCTGAAAACGTGTAGAAAACACGTGAATGTAATTTCGTACGTGGGTACGTACACGAATTGAAAAAAACAAATTGCAAATATCAGTATTTCTTTCGCGTGTCGATATCGTGTCAACATCTACAAGCAGTCGAAATATAAATAAATCAAAATTGACTAAAACTAAATGACGCCATTCAACTTTGATCGCGCGGTTTCAACGAACTTCCATAAAATCATCAGTCACAAGCTGAATAAATTTTTCGTACCTCGCGAAGATAATATTTAAACGTCAATGATATAAAAAATGAAATATTTATTCACGAGTTTTTTTTTCCTTCTTGTCTGGTGTTGTTTCAATCGCGTATACGTGTCTGAAAAAACAACCTTTGTTATTTGTCACGAACATCAAAATATGCGATTTGGGCGCCAAAATACTCGAATATAACGATTTCTTCGATAGACACGATGCGATGCTTCGTAATATCTTTATGGCTGCGTGGTTTTTTCCCTTTCTTTTTATTTTTCACAATCGATGTCAGTTTTAAAATCTAAAGATGGAATATTTTTCAGTAACTTTTGGCTCAAGAGATTCAGCAGTGTTTGGATAAATCAAAAAACAGAGATCTGATGTTATCAATAAATTATCTACGATTTCAAAATGTCCATCAATTTTAAATTTTCCCTCGCAGTTAATGAAATTTCCAGCCAATACGTTGCGGTATTATAAGTTTATTATTTTAACACATAAATCAAGTTGACAAATTATACGCTCCCGCTGCGTTCTGGCCTTTTGGGAAAACTAGACGGCGAAAAATACAGAAAAATAAAGCAGAAAATTAATTAAATCGCACGCACAAATAATATAAAAGCCCATATCGGAAAATGAGTGGAAATCACCTCGCATCTGTTACAAATACCAAAAAACGCTTCGCCAAGATTAAGAAAATTACTGAACAAAGTAATTAAAATTAAGAACAATTTGAAAATACCAGAAGGATAGTAACCAAGATGGCGCGATAGTATTAATAACAAAAGGATGAGACGATAATGCGGGAACAAAAGAGAAATTAAATAACGGTTCGCGTATAAAAGCTGGCGGTAAAGTAACGCAAAATGAAATGCAAATTAAGGGAGTAACGTGGAAATAATGGCAATTAGATAATCCTATCTTGATAGCGCCGTGAGGAGGAAGCGATACCCGAACGAAGAAGTGGAGAGGGCTCTTTTCAGAATCGGGTGGGTCGACAATTCCCTTAATAACGAGGTTGAAGAAATTTTTTTTAACTCGAGCTTACGTTGCATCATCTAACAACTTTGCACGTAATAAGCTACGAAATTAAATAAAAAGCTAATATTTCTCGACGACGTAGGCCCGATTTCCTTTTCGTTCGGGGGTTTTTTCGCCGCTCCGAATTCGACAATTTGATTGGTATCGTTTCGTAAGGTGATTTGTGGCAGAAATAGACTAGAATTCGCTACCGTTTGGGCGGTATATTATTTGTTTATCGTTATAATATAATTATTCGCGTGACGAGATAATGGTACCGTACCGCGAGCGAAATATTTGGAAAATTTACCTACCTTTCTTGGTGGCGTTTTGTAGGTTTTTAAACGAAAGTTATCATTTAGACGGAATATCTTTTCGGAGGACTACCAGGCCTCGGTTTTGTGTTTTTGTAAAATTTGTGTTTCATTGAGTTTATTGTTCTCCTTTTTCCATTCAGAGAGTTGCCAGCAGTGATTGAAAAAATACCAAAGGCTCAGGTGTGGTTTAGCCCTTGGTGGAACTTTGATAAAATTTTTGTCATTCGACGTGCCTATGTGGATGATGATTTTAGAGCGCAAAAACGAATTTTTACCATGCTCCCCGGGGGCAGGGGCTTCAAAAGTTCAAAATATGCCATTTTCAAGCCAAAAACGCTAAAAAATTCTTTCTCCTCGAGTTTTCAACCGATTTTTCTCAAACTTGGCACGTAGGTAGAGGTACTAGAGGAGAGTACCCTGGAATTTTTTCAGATTTTTTCAACCACTCTAATGATCTAAAATTTGACCTTGAAATTTTCAAATCGCCCTGGGAGCACAGTTTTGCCGCAGGGTATGAAAAAAATATATATTTCTATATTTCTCATTCTGTTTTACACCATTCAGAATTTTTCAGATTTTTCCGAGCGGTGGTCTACATTTGGCGTCCGAAAAACTGATAAATCTGTAGTTTTAGTATTTTAAAATTATGCCTTCCCCATCAATTCCGTATTTTTCATTTTTTTTCACTAAAAATACATTCATACTCGCTTTCGATTAAATTTCGAGTTCGACCAATATTCATCGATTTCCTAAGACTGCGATATTTTAAACGAATTAAAAGCAATTTAGTTTACAATCAAAGTGGTGAAAAGTGTTAATTTTTCAGGGACACAAAAAAAAAACAGTTGGCTTATTGTTGATATGGGTCCCATGGTATGAAAAAAGTGTATTTTGAATTTTTGCTCCAGCACAATAAGGAGTTGGGACCTGAAACCCCCCTTTTCCACCATTTTCTCAACTTGACCGGACGCAAAAATTTGTTTCAGAATGTGATGGCAGACACTCTTCCGACTCCAAATACATGTCACAACCCTTGGACCATTTTAATTTTTGGGGGCTGGGCTTTTCGAAGTGCCATTTTCCGCCAAATTTGATCATTTTTGCCACAATAATGCCTGGGGCGCAAAAAATCAAATGTTGTATAACCACATTCATTCTGCATCTAATGAGCCAAAGTTTTAGGAAAGTGGTTCGCACAACAGGCCATAGCGAATTTTCGAAGTTGAGAAAATGAATGATTTTCACCACTCTTTATCATCATCACAGAGAAGTTCTCAAAAAAAAGTAATGAAACTAGGGTTATGACCTATCGAAATCAGTTGAAATTTCGAAAGCGGGCGGAAATTATTAGTGAAAATTGATTTTAAGTCCTTTCGATCCTTTTTGAGTCGAAAATTGAGCCCCACTTTCCAGTATTTTCCATGCAACCTATCAAAATGGGTTAAAATTTGACAAGAAAAACGAAATTATTGGTGAAAATTGAATTAAAGCCCTTTCGACCCTTTTTGAGGCCCATTTTTGAGTATTTTCAAAAATGGCATGTGACATGTTGAAATTTTGCTAGCAAAACGAAATTATAAGTGAAAATTTAATTTAAGCCCTTTCTACCCTTTTTGAGCCTCACTTCCGAGTATTTTCCAAAAATGGCAGGCAACCTATCAAAACTGTTTTTTTTTTATTATTATTTCTTTTCCAAAAATTGTGAAAACCGTTATGGCAGAATTATCAAATTTTAAACGTTTCATACTTATGGAAGAATATAAATGATCAAATGAAAAAAAACAATGTTGGATTCGTGTTCAGCGGACCAAAATACCCCGATAAACACCCTTTCTGCGATTGTTTTGCTTAAATTTTCAAAGTTCATTTTTTTTCACTGATTTTTTTATGACAAAATTAGCGAATTTCAAGGATTCAAGTAAAACGATCATGAAAATTCGGTAAAAGGGTGTTTATCGAGGTATTTTGACCCGATAAATACGAATCCGACATTGGTTTCCTCGTTAAGTTTTATTTTTCGAGATTTTTTTATGCATCAAGCTGTACCATTGGGGGAGTTGAAATGAAAATCCAACCTGGAGCCAAATTCATCCCTTATCCGGCCAGACATTTTGGCGAAAAATTGCATGAACACTTTTTGCCACTTAAATTGCTTTTAATTCGTTTAAAATGTCACCAGTCTTAGGAAATCGGTGAATATAGGTCGAACTCGAAATTTAATCAAAAGCGAGTATGAATGTACATATTTTTTTGAGAAAAAATAAAAAATACGGAATTTATAAAAATCTGGAAAAATTCTGAATGGTGTAAAATAGAGTGAGAAACATAGAATTTTTTTTCATACCCCGCGGCAAAACCATGCTTCCAGGGCAATTAGAAAATTTCAAGGTCAAATTTTAGATCATTAGAGTGGTTGAAAAAATCTGAAAAAATTCCAGGGTACTCCCCTCTGATACCTCTACCTACGTGCCAAGTTTGAGAAAAATCGGTTTAAAACTCGAGGGGAAATAATTTTTTGAAGTTTTTGGCTTGAAAATGGCGTATTTTGAGGCTCCTGCCCCCGGGGAGCGTGGTAAAAATTCGTTTTTGCGCTCTGAAATCATCTTCTACGAAGGCAAGTCAAATGGCATAAAAATTTTTTCAAAGTTCCGCCAAGGAGCTAAATGACCCCCTTACCACACCAGAGCCTTTGGCAGTTTTTTTCAAGTATGTATGGACTTTTTGAGAGATATGACAATGATATTCATTTATTCTACCATCACGACGAATTGTACAAGCAAAACCAGTTAAAGTAGACCAAGAAAACAAGAAAAATCAGCAATCCATACTTAGCACCGCTCAAACCATGCAGACCTTTGAATACAAGTAGTAAACCACATCGTAATGGAACAAAAGTCTAGTTTATTCCCATGTTCGGCGGATTATCGTATTTTTATTAAACAAAACCGCGCAATTAATGCCTTTTTTTTTCCATTTTTTTGAAATTTCACTAAGCGAATAAATAGGCTGTAAAAAAACAGATTCAACGTCGGTAATTCCGGTCATGAATATAAAACCATGGCAAAGTACAGTACGTACGTAAAATAGAGGCAAAAAAATGATCGTAAAATTTTTTCGTTGAAAATGGAAATTGTATACGGTATCTAAGCCTCGGTAAAAAAGTATAGATTCGCTGCTCTATATTGCTGTAGCATAATCGCTGCCAGATAATACGTACGTATGATAAGAGAGGCAGAAAAAAAAATGAAGATAACGTATCAAATTTAGTGCACGAATAAAGTTCTACGAGAATGAACATCTGCGTTCGTGTTTACAAATTTTTTTCTTTCCTTTATTATTATGCCTATACATTATATGGCCAACAAGTTCATAAAATTCTATTCGTGCTATATTTTTATTCTAATTTTATCCGCGGTTTGATTTACCTGGCGATTATTCTTAGCCCTCGGATTGGAAATTTTTTCGCATTTCGTTGATTAAATTTTCGATTCGAGTGCTCTACTTTCTACGCTGGCATTCGGTTCGTAAATCATAGTTTTAATTTTTCGTTAAAAATCCATTAAGATTTTCGTTGATTTGGAAAAATTGCAATTAATTACGAATTATCGGCCAGACACGAGTGGAGAAATTTTCGCCACACGAAATCACGATAAATTAAAATTTATACTCGTTCGAGTTGAAATTTCAAGAAAATCCGAAGTTTCGCGGTTCATTAAATTTCATATCGTCTAATTTAAAGTTAGAAGTGAGATTGCGAATTCGAGATCTGTAAAGATAGTTTTCAAAAATGATCGATAATTTTTTCAAGCTGAAAATTTATTTCAGCATTTCCATTTGCAGCCATGTTCGTACCAAAAGCTCCAAGTTTAAAGGAACGTTGGTTTTGGAATTTCGAAATTATACCACGAGTGTTGCAAATAAGCCAGCACAATGGACACCCTATATACGGTTAAAATTGCAACTTCATTACTTCCTTCGTGTATATAGGCAAAAAGGAGGCCATATTTCCTCGAGTTTTCTCGACGAGTAATCACCGAACACGAGAAAAGAAAACGTGACTTCTATATATATTTTTTCTCTCGCAAAAAAAAAATAATTTCAAATGCACATCGCTCTGCGAGCTGCGAGTTAGGCTACATTATATGAACAATAATGTATTTCCCCTTACCCTTTAATGGGTGTGTTGATGTCACGAACGTTCAATTTTGCAAAAATGTCCATTTCTGCGGTTTCGAAACGATTCTGGGGTAGTGACTGTCGTCGACAGTTCGTTGATGTCAGGTTTTATAACGCATTATTTTCTTTAGAAAATTCCACCGCTCTGCGCGCCAAATCCCAACGTTTATCGTTCTTTTCAAAATAACTTAAAGATATTGCAAAAAAGTTAACGTACATTTAGAAAATTAAATTTCAAAATATTTTTACTCGACTACCCGGCCAAAGCTACCCGTTTGTATACCATTTCGTGCATACAAAAATACCAATGGTAAAAGTTGTGTGAGAAAAAGTTGTATGACGGTATTAAAATATCGTAGTATTTTTGTCCATCAGCAGCGTTTTCTACGTTTAGAATTTTTTTTCCTCCATCTATCCTTCTCCTGGCCGGATTTCTCTCCGGTCGCCCTCTCGTCTGCATTATTCAACTTCAATGAGAATATAAAATCGGATTTGAAAAAATAATTACCAAAGTTTTTAATAACTTGGAGCTATTCTTTGACGTTGGCGTACGTATAAAATTCCGCCGTGTTTTCGACCAGGGTCGCTGGCGCATTTGCATACTGTACGCGCACGTGAAATGGAAAAATTCATTTGTTAAAATCTGCTAAAACTTCAAAAGCGAATAAATTTCGACGAAGCAAATAGCTGTCAGTTTGTATTTATTTGCTTTTGTAAACAGCGCGGACTGAAAAAAAAAAAGGCTTAACTGTCGTTTTTGTATGGGAAACCAAATGAAAAGTACATTCAACGCGTATTGAATGCTAAATAATTATACAAGGTGGCTCAAAATCGAGCCTCTTTGTATTTTTAAATCTTTGGAAATGGGGGTTTTTGCGGAGGTTTATAAATACGACCGGCTTAATGATCGGAGTCTCTCTTTTTTTTTAGAAACTTAATTTAGATGGAAGCTGAATATTTTCACATTTATTCTCAATTGGATTCGTATGTACAAGTACTTTACTTTTTCAGCATTTTAATTTTAAATTAAATTGATCACGTAGAGTTCCAGTTTAAAAAAATTTCACCGAGTGAAAAATGAATCTGTTTGATGACGGTATTACGCAGCAAATTCACCCTTCCGACCT
Organism: Pseudococcus jackbeardsleyi; assembly: GCA_038380155.1. NCBI lineage: Eukaryota > Metazoa > Arthropoda > Insecta > Hemiptera > Pseudococcidae > Pseudococcus > Pseudococcus jackbeardsleyi. The sequence continues at coordinate 45,786,460 of CM076239.1, forward strand.
TTTAAATAGCTTTTTTTTGCGAAATTCTGACGACCTGGTATAGCGTTACGAAGAATATAGACCTATTTGATTTATTTCATACATTTTATATGCAAAATTCTGCCATTATTTTCATCCTCGTAAGAAAAGTAAACTAAAAAATTGACCGCTTGAACTTTGTTTGCTCTCTGTTTCGAAATGCCTGCCCATATGAAATAGCAAAATTTTATACAAATAAGGGCTGCCAGGCTGTTCGTAAACACAGTCGTAAATATATCGTCGCATACGCGGAGTGTTCGATAGAAGGGTACGTAAATCCTACAAAACCTTTTATCACCAGCCCTTAAAAATAAAGATAGCCGAGAATTACAATACGGCTACGTGGGAGCAAGGTCATAATTTATCTTCATTTTTGAACCTACATTCCTACGTGTGTATAATTGTCGCCACAAAGGCCAGGTAAATTGGTACGGTTGACTGTATAATTCGAATTCGTTTGTGCTTTCAAGTTACCTTTTGGAGTTGGAGGTTATGGAATTGTCTTTGAGGTACAGAATATTTAGGCTCGAGTGTGTATGGTTTTGATGCCCTTGTGTCGTTGGGAGAAATGAATGAGTGGGGAGGGAGGGGTAGAAAGTGAGTTATGTCTAGATAATGAAATGATTTGGTAGAAATATTACCTCATTGACTCTGTGGCTTGGCCCTTTCTTTTCAGCTTTGCTTGCAAAATTTTCATAAGTTCAAGGTGATTTATTTATTGTGTTGACTCGACTTCAAAAAGTCTCGTCAGAGATGAATCAGCAGTATTGGAGCTTTCAGGTTTGCAGTATTTGATTTTTTGAAGCTTTTCTCGACTTTTTCCTAAAGACATATGTGACCTTCCAAGAAAAAACCGACCTTCTGTCCGAAAAAAAATTGAAAAAAAAAAGTGTCCCAATCAATCTAAAACCATGATTATCATTTGTTTTGGATTGATTGGGACACTTTTTTTTTCATTTTTTTTTCGGACAGAAGGTCGGTTTTTTCCTGGAAGGTCACATATATTCATGTCAAAAATTTAATTTCAATAATTTTTCAACTCTACATTTACATTTACCAAATTAATGAAATTGGATTTTCAAAAATAAAAAATTGAAAAAAAAAAATTTAATTGAAAAAATGTTGTGATGATTGATAGAAAAAAATTTGGAATTAAATTCTGCCTTGAAAAAAAAATATAGAATTTGAGAAATTCAAAAATTTAGGGTTGCAAGAGGTTAACACTTGGAATAAATTTGGACTTCAATCATTAGAAGTCCCATTTGAGGCAAAATTATTCAGGAACTAATATTAATAACATGTGTTTTATTTTTAAATCATTATAATATGAAGAATATACTAAAAACTCCCCGCGCGCCCTCTAGCGGGAGTTTGATGAACTACATCACCAGTGCCAGTTCAGCCAGTTGTGTGAAAACAGGTTCTGTGAAAAGGCGTGGTCGTCGCGTGGGTTGGGTTAAATTCATTCAGTTTACCTACAACCTTGGTAGGTGTCGGACGTGCTCTTTGTGACTGGTGTTTAGCCTTGAGCTGTTTGTGTTTTTTTTTTTCATTGCGCTGATTAGTAATGATATTTTTCTATCGCGATTTCGTTTTAAATAATTTTAGAAAGTGACTTTTCAAGCTTTAATGCATTTTAATTTCGTTTTGTGGTGAATACAATTAATTTATGTGTTTTGTCGCGTTAATATTTCAAGTGTTTGAAGAATAGGGTTTTTAAAATTTGTATTGTGGCCATTTCGTGTGCTTTTAATTTTTTTTTGCGGTTGGGGTGAATGTCATCAGTACATATCTAGTAGCTGTTGCTTCCGGAATATATGGGTGAGTAATTTTATTTTCATTTGTGCTTTAATCGATCAATTTTTTCTAAATTGTTTTAATAATTTTTTTTAGGGGGTTTTGTGATTTTCTAAAAGTTGTTCAGAGGGATTTATTTCTTTTTTTTTTTTACATGCTAGTGTTCATCTTGATTTTAAGTCTGCGTGAGTATGTAGGCAAAATGGTTCTTCTTTTCCCAGTTGTAGAGTTTTCCTGGTAAATTTTACAGTTTTTCAAGTTTTTAGATTTTAATTAACATCCATCTAAACGTTTAGAGATTCTTTTTCATTTTGATGAAGTAATTTTTTTGAATGTGTTACTTACCCTTCTTTTTATTTTCAAAATCTTATTTTTTGGTGATAATTTGAATTATTCTGTATCCAATTCTAAATTTTTTCATTTGTGTTAATGATTATATATTTCCCAATTGACCATTTCGCGCTCACGTGAGCGCTAGTGTAGCTGAGGTGATAGAATCAAATAAAATACATTAGCTCTTATGGGAGGAATTCAGTTTTTCGAATTTTTAAGGAAAACGGTGGGTTTATGTGAAATTTACCCATAATAAGAATATTAAAGATTATTAAATTTCACATCGATTGGTGCAAAAAGTTTTGAATTTCTTTCAATAATAAACATTTTATGGGCATTTCTTTTTATTCGTTTTTTGCTCAAGTCAATTTTGAATTGAAGTAACTCAAAATTGAGATCGACAGAGAATTTTATCCTCTTTCCAATGACGTATTAATGAGCTTAATCGCGTAAGTATTCAAGCCGCTATTCTTTTGTTAATGTGTTGAAACGTATATTACCATTTTTGAAAATAATGGATCAGCCAATTAGCTGTTGTGAGATAGTTCTGAAAAATGAAGATGACCGTTTCAACGCATTATCAAAAGAATAGTGGCTTGAATATTTACGCGATTAAGCTCGTTGATACATCGTTGGAAAGAGGATAAAATTCTCTACAAGTTGCTGTAATAATAAATTGGTGTTGTCGATCTCAATTTTGAGTTATTTCAATAAGTTGAAGTGAGCAAAAAACAAATGAAAAGAAATGCCCATAAAATGTTTATTATTGAACGAAATTCAAAATTTTTTGCACCAATCGATGTGAAATTTAATAATCTTTAAATCTTATTATGGGTAAATTTCACATAAACCCACCATTTTCCTTAAAAATTCGAAAAACCGAATTCCTCCCATAAGAGCTAATGTATTTTATTTGATTCTATCACCTCAACAACCGTAGTTCCAACAAGTTCGCATAAAATGCAGCCACTCCGCGCGAAATAGTCAATTGTGGTGTTTTCTAAATGAAGGTCATATTTATTCAAGATTTTTGATTTTAATTCAACATTTTTTCAAACCCATGATATCCTTTTACATTTTGATGAAGTTATTTATTTGATGGTGATACCTACCCTGATTTTTATTTTCAAAATCATAATTTTCAATGATACTTTAAATTCTGAATTCAATTCTAATTCTTTTCATTTTTTGGCAATGCTGTGTGCGATTTTTTTCAGCTGTAAAATGTTCTAAAATTTTTTTTTACCATTGTTCAATTATTTTTATTTTCTTAATTTTTTTCAATTTCATTTTGATGAAGTAATTTTTTGATTGACAATTTTGGGCAGAATGACTGCATTTGCGGACTTTTTTGTTCAAAGAACATTTCTCTAAAACACTCTACAATTTTAGAACCAAAAAAATTGATTTTATCCGCGATAACCCTTTTCAAGATCAATAAGATCATCATCACAAATTCTGAATCCAATTCTAAATTTTTTCATTCTTTGACTATATTGTGTATGATTTTTTTTCTATTTACTAATATTAAATTTGTTTTCAAGTAATTATTTTTCAACTTAGAATTCCTGAAAAATTCAAGTTTTTTGTGTTTCAAAATTTTTTTAAACTCGATGCTTAATTAATCGGAAGAGATTTTTTCATTTTTAACAAAAATAAACTTTAAAATAGCTAATTAAAAAATTTTATGCTATTTGAAACAAAATTATAGGAGCTAGCATTCATAACAATGGCATACATGATACATTTTGAATCAATACTGCCTGCGCGCCCTCTAGGGTGAGAGCAGTCAACTGCGTCACCATCACCTGTTGCGTAAAAACAGGTTCTGTGTGAAGGAGTGCTGTAGGGTCAGGTCAAATCAAATCAGTTCACCTGCAACCTTGGTTGGTGATGGACGTGTTTTTGGTAACTAGTATTCAGCCAGATTTTTTTGTTTCTGTCGATATTTTTTTTTTAGCCCGATTTAGTTTAAAGTAATTTGATGGAAGCTTTAATGCATTTTAATTTTGTTTCGTGGTAAATAGAATTAATTATTAATGTCTTTCGTCGCGTCAATATTTCAATTAATGTTTTGTTGTCGTTTCGTGCATTTTTATTTATTTTTTGTGTCAAATTTAATCAGTGTATATTTGCTTGTTGCTTTCAAAACATTAGGGTGAGTAATTTTATTTTCATTGTGCCTCATTAAATTTTTTCTAAAGTTTCCTCATCAAACATTTTACTGCTAAAAGTGATAGAAAAATGGGAGCATTGCTGCTAATTTACGGCAGCAAAATAGTATAATTGTTGACAAAACCCTGTATAAATTTAGCAGCAGCTCTTATTTTGAGCCATTTAAAGATACCATTTTGCTACCAAGGTAATTTTAAGCATTAAATAGGGGCATTGATGCTATTTTATGGCAGTAAAATTGCCTTACTAGCAGTATGGCATCTTTAAGTGGCTCAAAATAGAAGCAGCTGCTAAATTTATACAGGGTTTTGGCAACTATTATTCTATTTTACTGCTGAGTGATGGGACAGCTGCTGCTAAAAAATGTTTGATAAGTCGTAGTCCGTATTTACCTATTCAAAATAATTTCGTTCAGTTTCAAATTTTTGGTGATTTTTGACACCTTATTTTCCTTAATTCAAAATAATTTTCTAAATGATTCAAAAGTCACAAAAATGAAAGTTTACTTGGTTGTTTTTAGTCTTAAATTAATGGCGGCTAATTTTGACGTTTTCACTGTTTATCTGTAACCGTTTTATTAATTTTTTTTATTGTGGCGTTCTTTCAGTTACTTATTGTTTTATTCCTTCCCATTTTCAAATTTCATTCAAAACTTTTCGTAAGTACTAGTTTTAGTCTTTTTGTTCTTATCTTTGATAATCAAAGGTTTTTATCATTTTTTTCGATTACCTAGGTATGCATATTGGCCATGCATAATCTGAAAGAAAATTTCGATATTTTTCAATTTTTTCCTAGCTTGCTGTTAATGTTCACAGCGCGACGTGACTTGTTTACAATTACCCCACCCAATTGTTAAAATTTTTTCTTATTCTTCACATTCGATTCATTGACACTTTCATTTTCGTTGTAGGCTTTTTTAAATGAAATTCTTTGAACTATTTTCCAAATTCGTAATTTCTTTTGAAACAGTTGCATTTGCACATTGCTTTTTTTCCCCTAAGAACTTGCCATTTATTTGAACAGTAAGTAGGTAGACTTTTTTTTGGCTTTTTTTCGTTTCTTATTTTCCATAGGTAAATTAACTCCTTTTCTTTTAAATCCAATTTTACTTTCGTGATTTTTATAATTTTTATTAAACGCTGAGACCATAAAATTTAATTTGGTTCTTCTTGACTCGATTTCTTTAATTCGTTTGGTTTCTTTTTCCAGTTTCTTCGTAAATTTTTCCATTTGATAATTATTGATAAGTTCTTGCATGTTTATTAATTTGCCTGATTTCTTTTTTCACTTTCTTTTGAGATTTTTAAATTCTTTAATCATCACTTACCTACTATGAGTATACGTAGTTACTTTTATTGTAAATACCCAAATTCAAGTTTTTCTCTTTTTTTTGCAGTTTCGTGTCATTTTGACCCTTTTTCAATGTCACATAGGTACTTTGTTTTTGAAAATTTCACAATTTTTTTGCCTTTTTTTCTTAGATTTCGATTAATTGTCATGTTTTTAAAATATTCCGCTTTGTTAATCGATTCTGGGAAATAATTTTTATCGAAGCGACAGCATAATTTGTACACAGTCTCCCATTGGCTCCCATTGAGTAAACATCCCTCTTATTTCTTGATGTAATTTTCGTTGTTTTTTCCCAATTTCTTCCAGTACCCACATGAATTAGTTCTAATAACCCAGTAAGTAACGGTGATAATTTTATTCAATTGCTTAAAAAATTAAATTTCCCACATGCTTCAGTTGAACTCTTTTTTCGTTTCGTTTTCCGAGCAGATGCTTCGTTTTCTGTTTGTTTTTTTGTTTCAGTTCTGAAATTATTGTGTAAATCAGCATCTTACAGAGTGGATTGAATCAATTGAATGACAAGATACCTACGTTTGAATCAAGATGTTAACATGGGTAAATATTCAATTTTTCGCTTAGTTACTGACATCGCATCGTTTTATTTTGTATTTTTTTCCTAGCGGGTTTAATTTTTTAATTTTTTAGTGACTTAATTACCTTCATTTTAAAATTTTCATTGTTTTTTTTTTCAGATTTACAAAAATTGCAAGCTATAAGTGGATTCAGATGATTGAGATTTAGCCTACCTGCATCGAAATACGTTCTGTAAGGTTATTATTATTACTTTTATTTCAAGTTGAAAGAATTTAGTTTTTTACGATTTACGCGACAGATTTATTTCGAAAATTGTCCTTTTGTTTTTTTGTTTTTTTGTTTTTTTTAGATTAACGAGCATGTAGACTTGAAAATGGATTCTGATTGTTGCGATTCCACCTACTCTAAAATAAGCGAATTATATTTGGAGTTTCGTAAAGTGTGGTTTTCAAATTTTTACCTACTTGAAATTCAGTTTTATATGGTTTTACACAAGTAGTTTTGTTTTCGTTTTTTTTTTCGATGAAATGTTTTTTCCTCAACTTAAATTCTTTTTCCGTTTCATAAATTTTTTTTTCAGATTTACACTGATGGAGAGCTGGAAATGGATTCAGATTGTGGGATTTGGCATTATATGTACCTACATCAATGAGTAAGTAATTTTTAGTCTAATTCGTAAAGAGATCGAGTTTAAAATACTTACTGCTATTAAATTAGTTTCCTCGTACGAGGAAATTTCTGAGATAATTTTAATTTGATTTTTTTTCAATTTTGCGATTTTTTCGATATTTTTATATTTTTTGAGGTTTATGTAGGAATGTACCTACCTAATACTTTTTTTTATATAAATGGCCTTTTCTTAGATGAAGACCTGAAAATGGCTTCAGATTGTTAGTATGTACTTCGGCTATTCATTTTTAGCGTGTTTTTGACCATTTTCTTTCGAAAATTATTCAACTTTTAATTTTTTTTCAGATTTACAAAGTTGAAAACCTGAGATCGTGAAATTATTCCATCTGTTGACGCAATTTATTCATGAATCGTGATTTTAAAATTGGGTAAGTGTGTTTCACTTTTGAGTTTTTTTTTTCTCAGATTGTACCTTTTTTTTATTTCTAGAGCATTTTCAATTGCTTTTTCACATGTTCGATTTAAAAATTTTCGTTGTTTTTAAAACTATCGATATGGAAAGCTGAAAATTAATTCGAAAGATTGAGATTACGTCTTCTCCGAAATGAGCAAGTACCTACCTAATTTCGAGTTTCGTGGTGTTATTTCTTTCTAATTAATGCTATGAATTATGAATTCCGTATTCTGTATTAGGTGGGGATATTAGAAATAATTTTCAACTTAATTTTTTTTTCTATTCTATGATTTTTTCAATTTGTTTTAATTTTAATTTTGTTTTTCAGATTTACCAGCACGAAAAGCTGATATTGGATGTTTGGGATTTCGTTTTTGCCAAGGGAGTGAATAATTTGAGCAAGGTGAATATTTACAGAGACAGTTGGGGTGTCATCTGCCTCAAAATAAGTGAGTATTTTAGAGTTGTGTCTCAATTGCTTATTAGTTTTTATGCTTTTCAACTTCTTTGGTGTTTGAATTAATTTTAAAAGCTTTTTAACAATTTTCAGAAGTTATCAAATCTGAAAAAAAGGAACGCTGCAGTGCTCACCTCGGATAATATCAGTTTTTCAAGATTTCTGAGAAAATGTGTGACGTTTTCCAATTCTTTATCAAGGGTAAAGAGGTGGTGAAGGTAAAATTACCTAATTTTAACGAACCTCTTTTAAAGACCTACATTGTTTTTATTTTCGTTTCAATTTTTTTTAACTGAAATTTTTTCAGGATGAAAAGAGAAATTTACCTATTTTTAAAAATTGTTATTAAAGTAGCTCTTTTGTTCTTCGTTGACCCTCGTGGAGTGAACAAAACACGTTTGTTCTGTATGATTGATTATATTTTTTCAATTAGGTATTTGAAATTTCAATGCAATTTTTCGTGTTTTTGCGTCGCGTTGTTATCTATTTTATCAATAATGTGATTTATTTTTTTGTTGCAGATCTGAGAAACGCTCAAATGATTAGGTCGAAGGTCGAAGTGGATCATCAACTCTACATATATCACGTAAGTACTTTTCTCTCATGAAAATACTAGCTTAAATTTTGTGATTCTTGAGTAATGTCTATGTTTTTTATGTATTTTCAATCAATTTTTTGGATTTTTTAATTACCAAAACTTTAAAAATTGGTCTGATTTTGCTTAGTTAATGATCAATTTTGATACATGTGCATGTGCGTATTGAAATATTCTCTCTTTTTTTAATATTTCGGCCTGTGAATTTTTCAAGTTGTCATTCAATAACCAAAATTTTAAAATTGAGTAGGTAACATTTTTCAGCTTTTTGTTACCTATTTTAAATGCTTTAATTCATTTTGGTATCAGGTCAGTATGAGATTAATTGAGAATACTGATGATAATTTTAAAAATTGAGATAATTTAAATTTTTCTATTTTTTCTTATTTTTTCAGATTTACGTACTTACCTATAGTTTTTTCTTCATTTTTCTTTCAGATACGCAATGACGGAGAGCTGAAAATGAATTAAGATGGTTTGAATAATTCAGTTGCTGGAAACGTTATTTTTTATAAATTGCTGAAAACTCAATTTTTTTGTAGGTATATTTAGGGGTTTGAAAAATATTTAGATACCTACCTGTTTAATTTGAATTTTTTTCTGATTTTTTTTTTTATTGTGCTTACCGCGAATACCTACCATATGTTTTTTTTTTTAGGTTTACAAGAATTTACCTGCCTGGAAGAAAGGAAAGGAGGGCAAATGTAACTATATCGAGATGAATGGGATGCCATCTGCCTCAACGAAGTGAGTAATGTTTCGATTGCTTTTTTCCATTTTAGATGTTTGAGAAAATTAAAATTGAATTTTTACGTATTATTCCGAAGCTCTATGTCGCATGTCGTTGGTTGATTTGATATGTGATGTAAATTTCTTTGGTGAACTTTGCCAAGTTGAATGTGCTGCTGTTTCCTTCATTTGTGCTAGATTTTTTTTTGTATTTCTTAATCTCAAAATTAGTTTTTACGATTTTCAATTTTATTAATGTTTGCAATTTTTCGTTTTGAATGAATTTTAAAAACTTAATTTTCAGAACTTCTCAAAAAGTGAAGGGAAAATGCCACATCAACTTTGGATCATTCATCAGTCTTTCAAGACTTCTGAAAGAGTGAAGATGTGTTTAATTTATTATTGTGGTGAGTTTTTTTTTTATTTTTCGATAATTACGTGCGCTATTTGATTGCTTGCCCTATTCTCTTGATATTTTTTCGATATGACGTTTACTTACCTGAAAAATGGTTTCATTTTTTTGAATATTTGAGTACCTAGTTTAAATTATTTTTTTAATCGATATTTTTTAGATTATCAATAATGGTGTGGTTTTTTTGTTGCAGATCTGAGAATTGGGAAACACACTCGTGATTACATCAAAATGGATCAACTCTATATTACGTAAGTACGTACTTTTTTCTCATTAAAATATCTTTAGTTTTGCGATTCTTAGGTAATTTCTGAGTTTAATTTTCAATTAATTTTTTGGATTTTTCAATCGTCAAAATTTAAAAGCCATTTGACCTAATTTTGTGCCAAATTTTGAAATTCGTACTAATTTTCTTCTTCCTTTGATATTTCGGATTTTTAATTTTTTTATGACGAAAATTTCACCTAATGTAATCGCAGACTAATTCTCTCAGTCTCTGCTGTTGGATTTCGTAAAGAAAACACTTTTCTTGAAGTCAAATTTTAAAATTCATTTGGTTTTATGTGTAATTACCTACCTAAGTAATTCTTATTTTATCAACTTTTTTGTTTCCACATGTCAATGAATCTCTAATTGAGAACATTGGTGGTGATTTTTAAAAAAATGAAACTGAGAAGGGTTCTAATAAAAAGAAAAGTTTAAATTTGAAACGTTCGATTTTTTTTTTTTTGAATTTGATATGTTTGTAGTCTAAATTTGGTGGAAATAGGATTGTTTGGTATAAAAATAAAAACTCGATATTTTTTTACGTAGGTAATTCATTAATATTTTGTAGGCTGATAATGTTTTTAAAATACTGATTTTTTTTGTTTAATTTGAATGTTTAAAATTTTAACCATGGTTCTGCATAAATTCAACTTCGTCCTACTTTTTTTTTTTGCAGTTCTCAACTGATATGATGATTAAAAATAGGATTTCGTCGGAATTAGGTTGGTCGCTCATTCGTCGGATCGATTTTTTTTTTAATTCTGTATTTTCTTATTTGTTTGATTTTTTTCGTCTTTTTTTTTTCAATTTTATTTTTTTAAAAAATATTTCGGCGTGTAAATATTATCAACTTACCAACTCAGTCTTTGGTTGGCTCTCCAAGAGTAAATACGTTGGTGAATAATTATGGTACCTATATGCTTATTGTCTGTTTATTTTGTATAATTTTAATTTGTGTTTTTTTTTTTTTTTTGCAGTTCTTGAAGTACACAGATGATAATTGAACACAGGACCTCATTATCATTATGATCATCAGGTACGTGATATTTTCATTCGAATAATTTAATTTTTTTTTAGAAGATATTTTAGCTTCCAAATGTAACCAGCTTATTTACAATTTTTCTGATTATTTTTTTTCAATATTTTAAATTTTTGCTTCCAAGGGTAGTGATTGATTTTGGTTTACTTCTGGTCTATCGAGGTGAATTCTACAAAAATTTTTGCTTTTTCATTTCAGTACATTAAGAATTCATGATAAATTCATTAGTTTTACAATTTCATTTATTAATATTTCAAATTTATTACATTATTAACTATGAATAATGGCCCCCGAATGGGAGCTGGATCATATTCCTGCTTCAACTCCTAGTCGCACGTCCACGTCGTGGGGGCTGGGACCTCGCCGGAATGTGTCCGGCGTGCAAACGCGACAGGGGGGCGTGCCAAGCACGTTGGTTAGGGTCATTTTTCAAAATTATTGTAATTTGGGGCTATGTGGGACAAAATTGAATAATTTTTGGGCTCGAGGTTGTCTCGTTGTCTTATGCAGGGTCACCCTATTACAACAGTATCGGGTTACCCTGCATGAATTGATCCAGCGAGTGAATTGTGCAGTCATCGGTGCCCACTGCGGTGATAGTCGAAAGGGCTCGCCGATGTGGGACCTTTGCCTGTGCATTTTTCTCTCGCCGGATCAGGACCGTAGTCGTAGGAATTCTTGTGACCTGCGTAATGCGCGAAATCTTGTGGCTTTGCTGAGGGTCTTTGATCCCCATATCTACCTTGGCAAATCCGGGATGGAGGGCATTACGTGGCTCGTTGGGCAACAGGCGTCTGGTCTTTTCATCGTGACTAGCAAAATTTGAAGATGGCTTGACCCGGACGCTCTTTTTAGTATCTCAAAAATTTCAAATTTTCACAAAAATACACACTTTCACTTTCTACGGTTTTTGAGGTTTTTTACGGTACTAAAAAGAGCGTCCGGGTCAAGCCATCTTCAAATTTTGCTAGTCACGATGAAAAGACCAGACGCCTGTTGCCCAACGAGCCACGTAATGCCCTCCATCCCGGATTTGCCAAGGTAGATATGGGGATCAAAGACCCTCAGCAAAGCCACAAGATTTCGCGCATTACGCAGGTCACAAGAATTCCTACGACTACGGTCCTGACCCGGCGAGAGAAAAATGCACAGGCAAAGGCCCCACATCGGCGAGCCCTGCGTTTCGACTATCGTCGCAGTGGGCACCGATGACTGCACAATTCACTCGCTGGACCAATTCATGCAGGGTAACCCGATACCAAAATGTATAGGGTGACCCTGCATGAGACAATTGGACCAATATATACAGGGTAACCCGATACTGTCGTAATAGGGTGACCCTGCATAAGACAACGAGACATCCTAGAGCCAAAAATTATTCAATTTTGTCTCACTTAGGCCTAAATTACAATAATTTTGAAAAATGACCCTAACTTACGTGCTTGGCACGCCCCCCGTCGCGTTTGCACGCCGGACGCATTCCGGCGAGGTACCAGCCCCCACGACGTGGACGTGCGACCAGGAGTTGAAGCAGGAATATGATCCTGCTCCCGTTTAGGGGCCAACATCAAAAATTGTCGTAAGTTTAATTTAAAGTACCTAATGTTGAACAATTATATTAAAAAGTATGTATTAAATGTAATAAAATTTTCCCTGAAATTTTGTATTCATTATTTTATGTAGTGAAAAAAAATTCTAAATAAAGAGAAATCATTTTCTCGCACAATGAAAACGAAATGCAAATTTTAAAATGAAAATTGCCCTGAATAAATTTTTGAAAGGCACAATTTTTTACAAAGAAAAAACGGTACGTATGAATGAAATGAAATCTCAAATTTTGTCGATTAGGTAGGCGAGATAAAAATTGAAAAAACACTCACCAAAATTAATCCTTTACGATGTCTCCATTTCGATCCAATAAATATGTACATCAAATAAAATCAAAAATCACATTCGGCCGCTTCTTCCTCTCCAGTTCTGAAAAAAAATACACGAAAATTATTTAAAAAATGGTACCATCACATCCTCTCGCGTAGAGAAGTGAATAAAAAATAAAAACTTAAAAGAAGAACCCAGTTGAAGTAAAAATAAAAACTTCACAAAGTGAAAATGTTCAAGGATTAAGAAAACGCGCACTACGTTAAGTAAAACTAATAGGTACAAATTGAATAAACTCACCAATAATTCTCCATTCAAGTTGGCTCTACTTGAAACGAAATAATTTCCAGTTTCTGAACGATGCACAAAAATTACTCGAAATAAAAATTTTAAATAAAATCAAAAATCACTTCCAGCTTCTTTTTTTCTGAGGTCCTGAAATAAAACAATGCATGAAAATTACTCCAAAAATAACAAAATCATTGTGGGAGGGGGGGGGGGAACTGGATTAGCAAATTATCAAAAATCGCTTCCAGCTTCTTTTTTTCTGAGGTCCTGAAATAAAACAATGCATGAAAATTACTCCGAAAATAACAAAATCATTGTAGGAGGGAGGGGAGAAACTGGTTTATCAAATTATAAAAACAATCTTGAATTCAGTTAAAGACCATTTTTCTCATGGTCAGGCAATGAAATTGTTTTAAAAATAGCACAGAACTGAAAGACTTGATCAAAAACAAAGAAAATTTTCAGAAAAGGGCGAATAATACTTTGAAGAGTAAAAATATTGTTAATAAATCATGCATAACCTGAAACCAGCCCTAGTAATGAATAATTGAACAAAAATCAATAACTGATATAGAAAACTGAGAAATCTCTACCTTTAAAATTATCCACAGGAACGTTCTTCATTTTGAATGAGAATTGGTGAAGTTTTCTTCTGGTGAAAGCGTACCAAACCTGCAAAAACGAAAATAAGCTGATTAATGGTAGGTAAGTACATCCAATAAATAAGCAAATCAAGCATTCCGTTCAAAAAAAAAAAAGGAAAGGAAAAAATGCGAAACGTAAAAGAGCATCTTCTAATAAAAAATGTTGGATAGAAGCGGAAAAAATTTCCATTAAATCAATATAATTACAAGAAAAAACCATCCTCTTACTAGGAGAGTCAAGGGAAAACAGGTGAGAAATTTTTTTTAAAAATGAGCTCAATTCAAACCAAGTTGAGCAGAAATAAACATAAAAACAAACACAAGAAAAAAGAAACGAAAACGAAGAAAAATATTCTCTAAAAAAGGTGCACTTTTAAATTGATTATTGAAAATACGACAATTTATGCTACAGTTATGTAGAATTAGAACATTAATTGAATTCGGCGTCATTGAAGCAGTAGCGTAACTTGACATTCCCTCCGGGAGGGGGGGGAAGTCGAAGGGTGAAAAATTTTTTCTTAGGTATATACTAAATAGGCATGAAGATCTCGTATAATGGGGGGGGGGGGGTGTGACAGAACCTTCTTTGGTACCTACTGTCGCTTTAAATAAGAGGTCTGTTCAAAAAGTAAGGTAAGTAATTAGGCCAATTACAGAAAAGCGGTAAAAAGTTTGAAAAAATTAATTTTACAGAAATGATTTTTTCGCGAAATATTGGCAACATTGTCTCTAAATTGTAACCTAAAGTGAAAACATTTTCATACCTACTAATAATTTCGATTTTCTGTAATCGATTTTGGTGTCATACTTTTTAGAACGGTTGTTGTAATTGAAACAGTGATCATTTTATGCCCGAGCGATGCGAGGGCAGAGTTTTAAAAAAAATTGATTTTTAATGTCCGAAAAATTCATTTTTGAGGGGTTTGAGGGAGGTATTTATGCCACAGGCTTATTGAACTATCGAACTAGCTAAAATTAATTAAGTTTGTTTAATGTTTACTTATGCCCGAGCGAAGCGAGGGCAAAGCTTTGAAAAAATTTGATTTTTGATGACCAAAAAATTCATTTTTGAAGTGTGTCTGGGGGGAGGGTTGTACCCACCACCCCCCCCCCCCCCGTATTTACGCCACTGCATTGAAGTATAGAAATTGCAAAAATAAGGTACTTACCAAATTATCCTTCAACTAGGTTGCTTCTTCCACGTAGGTACCACACAAATGTTATGGATCTGAATAAAGGTATCGCCTGCCATCTTGATCTGCAACCTGCAAAATAAAAAATATGCGAATTAAAACTGAAAAAAATCGCAAAAAAAGTGTCTCGTAAAAATTAAAAGGATGGGACAATTATTTTTAAATGTCAACAAAATTCCAAAATTGGCTGACTCTCAAAGGTCGAAACTAAATGCGTATTGACGTTAAGCAAAAAAAACAACAACAACAAAACAATAGAAATGAATACGAGAAAAAGTAAGCAAAAACTGAACGAAAAATTTCATAAAGGAAAGTGAATATCTAGTAAAAAAAAAATCCAACTATTTTTTCACATTCAAATCATTAATTAAATTAGGTAGGTACAAGAAAAGCCAAAAGTACTTACCAACTAGGCAACGATGTCACATTTCTCATTTTGTTGCTATTCTTCATAGATTATATTGGTCAAGGATTTTTTTGAGTAAAAAAAACATCTTGACATCTGAAAGAAAAAAAAATTGAATTTAATATTGATAAAATATTATTGAAAAACAACAAATGTCTTTAATTTCTCACCTTCGAATTCCGCAGGAAAATTTTACTGTTCTGCTCTTTGCATTTATTCGCGGTGTTGTAATAGGTACCTTTAGGATCCGCTGCTCTTCGTCATTTGTTCATTCACAGAAAGATTTTGAAGCTGAAAAACACGTGCTTCAAATTCAATACCTGAAAGAAAAATGCATTATTATGGAATAAGTATTTTTAAAAAAATGCATTAAAAAACATCGCATATGACAAGTTCAATTTACAAGCAAAAAATTATTATAATAGGAAATTGTTTAATAAGCTTTTCACTTCGAATTATTTTAAAAACTGAGATAAAAAAACCTGTTGGGTATCTTTGAATGATTAGACGTTTGTTTGCACCAAACCAAATTTCTAATGCAATTTTTTTAAATCTTAGGTGAAAAGGTAACAAATATTTTATTCAACTTTTTTTCCTGTATTTTTTATGTCAATTTTTTTGATATCTCATTAAAATATTTCATACGAATTTTTTTTAAAAGGTTTTTTTTTTATACTGGGCGAGTATAATTGCCAAGATTTCATACGAATTGTTATGAAAGTAATAATTTAAATTTTAAAACAAAATTTTTAATGTAATTTTTCAAAATCTTTCATGATTGTTTAATATGAATTAAGTATAATTAATAAAAAATAATGATAATAAATTTCTATGTAATAGACGAATTATTCAACCATAAATTTGATGTTTTTTTCTTTATTAAAATTTGATGTTTTTGTCAAAATTTGGTGTTTTTTTGTCAAAATTTGATGTTTTTGGTCAAAATTTGATGTTTATTTGTCAAAATTTGATGTTTTTATCATTTATGATTTACTAATTTATCAATAAAAATTAATTGAATATATATTATTCATTATAAATTATATTAATGAAATTCCCATAGGCTGAAATAACAAAACAGAAACAAATGCTGAAAATGAATGGAATTTGTCATTTATAAAAAATAACGTCATGATGACGTTATGATCACGTTTCTATAACGGCAGGGGTGTAAATTTTCGTGGGGTTACAATACAGTTTCCGGAACGTTTCTAATTCTATAACGGTACAATAAAGTTTCCATAACGTTACAATAACACCGTATCCATAACGTTTCCTTGATGATAACGTTACGATAACGTTATAATAACGTTACAAACGTTATAATAACGTTACAATAACGTTATAATAACGTTACAATAACGTTACGATAACGTTATAATAACGTTACGATAACGTTATAATAACGTTACAATAACGTTATAATAACGTTACAAACGTTATAATAACGTTACGATAACGTTATAATAACGTTACAAACGTTATAATAACGTTATAATAACGTTATAATAACGTTACAAACGTTATAATAACGTTATAATAACGTTACAAACGTTATAATAACGTTACGATAACGTTATAATAACGTTACGATAACGTTATAATAACGTTACGATAACGTTATAATAACGTTACGATAACGTTATAATAACGTTACGATAACGTTATAATAACGTTACGATAACGTTATAATAACGTTACGATAACGTTATAATAACGTTACGATAACGTTATAATAACGTTACGATAACGTTATAATAACGTTACGATAACGTTATAATAACGTTACGATAACGTTATAATAACGTTACGATAACGTTATAATAACGTTACGATAACGTTATAATAACGTTACGATAACGTTATAATAACGTTACGATAACGTTTCCATAACGTTACGGAAACGTTATCGTAACGTTACGGAAACGTTATCGTAACGTTATGGAAACGTTATCGTAACGTTATGGAAACGTTATCGTAACGTTATGGAAACGTTATCGTAACGTTATGGAAACGTTATCGTAACGTTATGGAAACGTTATCGTAACGTTATGGAAACGTTATCGTAACGTTATGGAAACGTTATCGTAACGTTATGGAAACGTTATCGTAACGTTATGGAAACGTTATCGTAACGTTATGGAAACGTTATCGTAACGTTATGGAAACGTTATCGTAACGTTATGGAAACGTTATCGTAACGTTATGGAAACGTTATCGTAACGTTATGGAAACGTTATCGTAACGTTATGGAAACGTTATCGTAACGTTATGGAAACGTTATCGTAACGTTATGGAAACGTTATCGTAACGTTATGGAAACGTTATCGTAACGTTATGGAAACGTTATCGTAACGTTATGGAAACGTTATCGTAACGTTATGGAAACGTTTGTAACGTTAATGTAACGTTATAATAGAATTTATAACGTTATTTCAACGTTCGTAACGTTATTTCAACGATTGTAACGTTTTTATAACGTTATCGTGTCGTTTTTATAACGTTATCGTAACGTTATGGAAACGTTATCGTAACGTTATGGAAACGTTATCGTAACGTTATGGAAACGTTATTGTAACGTTATGGAAACGTTATTGTAACGTTATGGAAACGTTATTGTAACGTTATGGAAACGTTATCGTAACGTTATGGAAACGTTATCGTAACGTTATGGAAACAGTATCGTAACGTTATGGAAACGTTATCGTAACGTTATGGAAACGTTATCGTAACGTTATGGAAACGTTATCGTAACGTTATGGAAACGTTATCGTAACGTTATGGAAACGTTATCGTAACGTTATGGAAACGTTTGTAACGTTAATGTAACGTTATAATAGAATTTATAACGTTATTTCAACGTTCGTAACGTTATTTCAACGATTGTAACGTTTTTATAACGTTATCGTACCGTTTTATAACGTTATCGTAACGTTTTATAACGTTATCGTAACGTTGTTATAACGTTATCGTAACGTTTTTATAACGTTACCGTAACGTTTTTATAACGTTACCGTAACGTTTTTATAACGTTATCGTAACGTTTTTATAACGTTATCGTAACGTTTTTATAACGTTCGTAACGTTTTTATAACGTTTGTAACGTTATTTTCACGTTCTTACCGTTATTTTAACGTTCGTAACGTTATTTTAACGTTCGTAACGTTATTTTAACGTTCGTAACGTTATTTTAACGTTCGTAACGTTATTTTAACGTTCGTAACGTTATTTTGACGTTCGTAACGTTATTTTAACGTTCGTAACGTTATTTTAACGTTCGTAACGTTATTTTAACGTTCGTAACGTTATTTTAACGTTCGTAACGTTATTTTAACGTTTGTAACGTTATTTTAACGTTTGTGACGTTATTTCAACGTTTGTAACGTTTTTATAACGTTATCGTGTCGTTTTTATAACGTTACCGTAACGTTATCGTATTGTTATGGAAACGTTATCGTAACGTTATGGAAACGTTATTGTAACGTTATGGAAACGTAATCGTTACGTTTTGGAAACGTTATCGTAACGTTTTGGAAACGTTATCGTAACGTTTTGGAAACGTTATCGTAACGTTATGGAAACGTTATCCTAACGTTATGGAAACGTTATCGTAACGGTATTGAAACGTTATCGTAACGGTATGGAAACGTTTCCAAAACGTAACGATTACGTTTCCATAACGTCTGAACAAGTTTAAACGTGTTTAAACTTGTTCAGACGGGTTCAAATGTGTTTAAACGTGTCCAGACGTGTTTAAACGTGTTCAAACTTGTCCAAACGTGTTCAAACGTGTTTAAACGTGTCCAGACGTGTGTAAACGTGTCCAGACGTGCGTAAACGTGTCCAGACGTGTTTTAACGTGTTCAAACTTATTTAGACAGGTTCAAATGTGTTTAAACGTGCCCAGACGTGTTTAAACGTGTTCAAACGTGTCCAGACGTGTTTTAACGTGTTCAAACTAGTTTAGACGTGTTTAAACGTGTTTAAACTTGTTCAGACGGGTTCAAATGTGTTTAAACGTGTCCAGACGTGTTTAAACGTGTTCAAACTTGTCCAAACGTGTTCAAACGTGTTTAAACGTGTCCAGACGTGTTTAAACGTGTCCAGACGTGTTCAGACTTGTTTAAACATGTGTAAACTTGTCCAGACGTGTTTGAACGTGTCTAACCTGATCCAGACTTGTTTAAACTTGTCCAGACATGTTTAAACGTGTTTAAACTTGTCCATATGTGTTTAAACGTGTTTGAACTTATCCATATGTGTTTAAACGTGTTCAAACTTGTCCATATGTGTTTAAACGTGTTTAAACTTGTCCATATGCGTTTAAACCAGTTACAACTTGTTTAAATTTGTTTCAAGTGTCTAAACTTGTTTAAATTTGTTTCAAGTGTCTAAACTTGTTTAAACCGTTAAGATGAGTTTAAGCAAGTTTAAACGTGTTCTGACTTGTATAGACATGTTTAAATGTGTTCAAACATGTTTAACCAAGTTTAAATGTGTTTGGACATGTTGAAACATGTTTGGACATGTTTAAACAATTTTAACGTGTTTAGACGTGTTTAGGCCGGTTCAAACTGTATTAAACAACTTTAAAGAAGTTTAAACATGCTTTAACACTTATAAACTCGTCAAAACAGTTCTAAACATGTCTGATCACTCATAAACCAGTTTATATGTGTTCAGACGTGTTTAAACGTGTTCTAAAACTCCTAGACTTTTCCAAAGTTTCACGTGGGTGAGATGATAGGATAATACCAGGATACGTACCACGTAGATATACACGAGAGAGAGAAGAATAATAACACAGCAAAAATACTTGAGGTAATGAGTGTATTCGATATAAACACGTATGTGTACAAAAGAGAAAGAAAGATAAAGTGTCACGTATCTAACAGGGACTGAGAGATCCGGACGAGTTCACGAAACATAACAGAATGAGAGTGAGCGAGACGGCTGCTTTGCCCTTTCACTACAACCGATAGGCGATAGGTGGGGCGGTGCCAAGCGCTCCAGTGTTGCCACGAGTGATATACGAGAATTTTCCTAACCTGAGTTTGTTAAAAGAAACCCTTGAAATTTCGGTGGTTTTGAATTCAAGGTCACTGATTCCTAATTTGATATTCATTTTTTGCCTCGTCCAAATTTGGGTCCCATTGGGGGGGGGGAGAATTCAAACTTTTGATATGGGTATTGAAATGTGGGTATTCGAGGCTGCTGATTTCGAATTTGACATTATATTTTTCCCTTGTCCGAATTTTGGCCCTTGGAGAGAGGGGGTAGACTCAAAATTTTGAAAAATTGCAATATTAGTATTGAAATGTGGGAGAATCGACACAAATAGACAAATACCGGTTCAATTCACCACTTACTGATTACTTCAGACCCAGTAATTTCATTTCAAAGATGTAATTAAAAAAATGAAGAAAACTGAACTTCCTGAAAAATGTAAGGAAATGATGATTGTATCTGATTAACATGAAGATGGTATCGTAATACGATGTTAATCTTTGTTGCATGTTTATATTAAAAAAAATTCGTTTGTGTGCTGAATTATAATTTCTATTTCTTTTTGGTTATCATTTGAAATAATATCCACATTTCAACATCCATATCAAAATATTTCAAAATTTTGGGTCGACTCTTCCCCTTGGGGCTCAGATTTGGTCGGAGCAAAAAATAAATGTTAGAATTAGATTCTGAGACTTCAAATAGGTACCTAGATTTCGACACCCATGTCGAAATTTTCAAAATTTCGGGTTTCAACCCTCCCCCTGGGGGCTTGGATGTGGTCAAAATCAAAAATGAATTTAAAAAACGGAATCAGCGACCTCTATTTCCCTTATACCGAAAGTTTTGGAATTTAATCTCTTAAAATGCAATCAGAAATGATTTTTGTCCACTTATTTTTTCATTCTGGCCCACTGTGAGAGCATCAAAAATCATATGCACATGCGTATTAGGCGTCACCATAGTTCATCGCTTATACTGCAGGTTCTATGCAGTAGATGGATGATATGTACCATGTAGATGATACATAGCCATTCGCATTGGCTACGTGACAGATTTGTATACTGCGTACATGTATGTATTATTATATAGAGTTGTCTGATTTTGCTTTTTGTGTTTTCTTTACAAATTCATTTCGTGTGTGAAATCATACAATTATTGTAGAAAATTCTGCTCAAGATGATTAAAACTTCATTGATCGATATATGTAAGTACCCAAATATAAAAATATTAATCACATACCTTTCTAGGAGTGGTGGAACCAGGGACAAAACTTAACTTTCTGTTTCGGGGGGTGGAACCCATAAATTTGCCGACTCGAAACTTAGAAATTGGCCGACTGAAAGATCCCTGTTCGCCCCCTTCCCCCTCATAAAATTTCACTACTCGCTTTCAAAAATAAATCAAACCTTGTGTATACTTACCTAATCTATTTCATTAAAAAAAATTGTTTCAATACAATTCTGCAGTTTTAATGTGAAATAGAAAGACGAATTTGGCCAACACCACCTCTACACAAGGCCCGGACACCTGATAAGAATGCTGAGGTGCCAATTCTCAAGTAGGCCAAGGTTTACATGGCGTCTTACGGGAAATAGCCAAAAATAGCTCGTTTTTCTGGAATAACTCAAAATTTTGAGTGAACACATAGGTGTTTGAGACATGAAATTAGATCTACTTTTCATCTTCTACAATTTCATTTTTGTTTCAAAACTCTAGCATTAACGAGTCAAAAGTTATCGAAGTTAAAAGTTCGGAAAAATTGCAAAAATCGTATTATCTGATTTTCAAATCGAAATAGCGCAAAATTTTGAGTGAGCACATAGGTGTTTGATTTGAGATATGAAAAATGATCAGCTTTTCACGCTCTACAAGCTGGTTTTTTCCTCGTCACTCTAGCTTCAACCAATCAAAAGTTATAAAAGCTCAAAAGTTCGAGCTTTTGTAACATTTGATTGGTTGAAGCTAGAGCGACGGGGAAAAAACCAGCTTGTAGAGCGTGAAAAGTAGATCATTTTCCACATCAACTTTTTTAGTAATTAATAAAGAAAGACGAATGATCGCGTATAATCAGACTACCGGACTACTCGTCATGTTGCCAAATCTTGAGTGCCCAGGCTTTATGTAGAGGTAGTGTTGATTCGGCCCGAGCGAAACGAGGGCAGAAATTTTTGAAAAACTCAAATTCATTGTGCATTAAAATAATATTTTTTGTCATTAACAAAGCTTAATAAAAATCGACAGTTTTTTACTTGAAAATTTTTAAAGAAGAAAAAAAACGATAAGGCCGAGCGTAGCGAGGCCAAAGCTTTTAAAAAATTTGGTTTTCAAACATCAAAAATGAGTTTTCAGGAGAAAAAAAAAAATAATGATTAGATGAATCAATTTTGGAGAAAAAAACCGAAAAATTATCCCTTCAGTAACGAAAATTTTTGAGAATTTTATTTCAATAAGTCCAAAAATGTTCGAAATGAGTCGGATTTTTCCAAAATTTCAGTTTGCCGACTTTTCCCAATTTTGCCGACTTCTCTCAAAATGCCGACTTTTCTCGAAATTGGCCAACATGGGGGGTCGCCCCCCCTAAGTTTCGTCCCTGGATGGAACGGTAGTTTTTTTTCGGTAGTTATCTGTAGTTTAGAAAAAAATAGTAGAAAAGTTAAAAACGGCATAAAAATTTAAAAACCAAACTATTTCCAAAAATATCATCAAACTTATTATATGTACTTAACACGTTAAAAAAGTGCTATGGGTATTTATAGTCAAGTCTTTATTCGAATAAACGATATAAAAATAACCATCAAGTTTTTTTTAATCAATTCTATTTTTAAGTTACCTAGTGGGCTAGCCTAACGTCATGTTAGTCGACAATCCAAGCATGAAAAAATGCTCTAGAAATCGAATTCAGCGATCTTTTTTGGGAACCAAAAAAATGAACTGCCAAAATGTCGGTACTATCCGCCTGAATCGAAAGAGGGCAGCTTCAAAATTTTAGCCCTGCACAATAGGGGGTGGACCCCTAAAACGGTGATTTAGGAGACATGGTCCGAACCAAAAAAATTCAACTGATTTGGGTTCAGGGACTTCCTCCCGTACCAAATATGTAATTTTTTTTCGTCGCACCCTGCTCAACTGCATTTTATTGCATTGTAAGTGCAATTTTTAAGCATTTTGGACGATTTTTGACAGTGAAGTAAAAGTGCCCTCTGATCCAAAATATGAGTGAGAACCAGAAAATATTCGATAATCTCGTTAAATGAAACCATTTATAGTCGATTCCCGCAAAAATGGGCGAAAAATTCCTACATTACACAACGCGAAGCAGTAAAAATAACCAGATCGGTCCCCCATCCCCCCACCAAAATTAAGTAATGGAATACTCGCTCAAAAACAGTGATGTGATGTATCAATATGGGTCAAAAATTCACGCTGAATCCGAAAATCGCCATCATTTTCAATTGTGACCTCCCCTTGGTGGAGTTTTGCCTCCAACATTAATTTGAGGAGGGAACTGGAGAATTTACACCACTTAGATGAAGCGTAATTGGATTTTGTGCAAATCAGACAATTGTGGTTTATTGAATTCAACTTTCAGAATACCTTGGCACCCCCAAAAAATTTCCAACCCTCACCCCCTCACACCCCGCCAAATTATAATGAAAACATTCATTCAAACACAGCGATGCAGCATATCGAAATATGTAGTTCAAAATTTCACGCTGGATTCTAAAATGGGGGTAATTTTCGAATTTGACCCCCCTTGGTGGAGTTTTGCCCCCCAACTACATTTTGAATCAGGAAAAATCACAATTTACACACGTTAGGCTTTAGTAGTCCATCAATTCCAATTCTGCGCCATGTATTGACTCAAAAAATTTCTACCCCTTGTACCTCCCGCCCCTGTCAATTTATTTTATAATATAGCAGTGTAATGTATCAAAATACCATAAAATTTCGCGCCGTTTTAGAATCGTAGTAATTTTTTATTTGACCAATAAAATCAATATTTTTAATAAAATTTCAAAATTACAGAAAAATTCTTCAAATTTTCAAAGTACCTAACCACCTCAAAATTTTACCTATTTCTGTTTATATACAATATATGTATACGCGGGAAATTGATGAGGCAAAAATTACGTTTTTAATTCACGTTTTTTTTTTGGATTATAAAGAAATAAAATGATGAAACAATGAATGATTTTGATTTCAATGTATAAAAAAAAGAAAACAAAACTATTCAACAGTTTAAATTACCAATATACCAATATAATTA
The DNA here is from genome assembly GCA_038380155.1 of Pseudococcus jackbeardsleyi. NCBI lineage: Eukaryota > Metazoa > Arthropoda > Insecta > Hemiptera > Pseudococcidae > Pseudococcus > Pseudococcus jackbeardsleyi. The sequence continues at coordinate 45,810,936 of CM076239.1, forward strand.
GTTTTAATACTATAATAATTTGAAGGAATGCAAGATTTGATGATTGTTTTTGCGAGATTTCCCTGAGGCCACTGAATCAAGTTTGTTGAAATTTGGATAGTTAGATATGTAGCAAAGAAATCCAAACAGCCTGAAAAAGCCATCTTTTAGGCTGTTCGGAATGCTTTTCTACAAAATAACATATACAAATTTCAATATGATTCAGTAGTCCTAGAGAAATCGTGCAAAAACATACTTGTTGTCTTCATTTTTTAAAAAGTTGAAACTTCTTGTATCATAAATATGTATTTTCGTAATTGAAAATTTTCAATCGTTTTATTTTCTTCTTTCTACTTACTAAAACCATTCATTCATTGCTTCATCATTTTACCCCTTTATAAATCAAAAAAACGCAAATTCAAAAAGTAAATTTTGCCTCATCATTTCCCTGCTTATGAAACCAGAAATACATAGAGCACCCTCTTTTAAAAAATAGCTCATATGAAACACATTTAGTACCTTACTAACCGTATAAGTCAAAAGAGGGTGCATGAGGAAAGGAACTTGGATGTAAATTTTTTTGTTTACACTCGGGGCTTTTTTCTCATGCACCCTTTGTCCCAAAACTCAAAAACAAAATTGTTCGGGGACACACCACTGTCCATGACTACCTACATAGCTTCATTTCAATAATCTCAATGCTGACAAATTTTCGATTGATTCGTTAATCTCACTGAATTTTTCAGTTGTATTGGCTGCTATATTGAGTACCTGCACCAAGGAAGGTAGTCCTGCGCGAACAGAATATGATGATATATTCGCCATCGTCGCTCCCCCTCCATCAATTGCTTGCGTTGAGAACGGTGTAAAAGCTGCAGCTGTCGCAGTATGTATCTACATCTACAGCCAATTAATCATACTCAAGCTTGAATACCATATTTAATGCAATATCATTACTTCTTCAAATTTGAATTAATCTAATTTTAAGTATATTTTCGATTAGTTTCGCCACCTGCCCGATGCAGTGAAAGTGGCACAAAACGATTCTAACAAGCAAAGGAATTTTATGAGAGAAGCACAGGAACGATTTTATTATTTAGCTTGGTATAAAATACAGGTAGCTGAATTTGTAAGGCCGACTAAAGTTTGGAGTACTCTGAAAACCGATTCAGTAAGTGTGATAAGTACATAAATGTACATAATATTTGATTTAAGCAGGTTAGTAAACTCAACAAAAGTTGTTTCTAGGAATCGATAATGAAACGATTTCATTACACACGTATCAATGTATGGCTAGAAGGTTTGGAAGAATTTCTTTTCCCTAAGTGGATATCCAAAGCAAAAAACTTCAACAGATATGAAAAATGGTTAATTGGCTGTTCCATATGTCAGGAAGAAACATGGGAAATTTTTAAACAGGCCATTAATGATAAGTACGGCAACAGTACTAAAGAAGGAACAATTGCATTGGCAAAGGCAATATCCGACTTGTACTCGGAAGTATCTTCAGAGATCATCTATTACGGGGCAATGTCCTTGAAAGTTCCAGAAACAGACGGAGAAATCACCGATCTTTGCAGTGTAGTCGGAGACCTTACGCAGGGCCGGATTTAACCTCACGACGCCCAGAGGCAGAATAAAATTTGCCGCCCCCCCACACAAAAAAAATGTGTAACTTCCTGCTTTTTTGGTTAATTACATTGAAAGAAAAATTAACGAAAAACGAATTGAAAATCAATTTTCTCAATTATTTTTTCGGATTAGGTACAGAGTGGGCATAGAGGCTTCGAATATCAGAAGGTTCCTAAAAAGGAGAATAGAGGAGAATTTACTTTCGTTCCAATGTTTCAAGTAGATCATAGAATTTCGATTCAGTCATGCCCGAGCGAAGCGAGGGCGAAGCTTTGAAAAATTAGAAATTTAATGTTTAAAAAAAGGCATTTTTTTTTCATATTTTAATGCTATGCCCTATGTAAATGAAAGTTTTGTTCAAAAAAGATTCTTTTTCAGTGGGTACAGTAAATTTTTTCATTTTTTTTTTCAAATCACAATTAAGGAAAATTAAAAAAAAACCTGCTCCTCAAAATCTGCCGCCCCCTAAAATTTGCCGCCCGAGGCTGGTGCCTATGTAGCTTGTGCGTAAATACGCCCCTGACCTTACGACTTTAAAACACTTCGCGTGTAAATCAGTTGTAAAAGCGCAAAGTCTTCTAAGAGATTCCTTATTACCAAACGAACATAAAGGTAATAAATGTGACTGTGGGTTACATGCAATTGCGCCAAAGATGTAGGGAATTGCGCCTTTGGCCTTTGGTCTCGAAACACATACCCGTAATTGCGTCAAATGAAAGTATCACTTTTGAGTACAAAATGAACAAATCGTTCACCGTTCGTTCAGTTTAAAAACGAGATTTTTCATGTTTGACTCGAAAACAAAAGAAAATTCGCAGATTCTGAGTTTAATCAAGGAGAAATAAATTAAAAGTTAAAAAATGTCCCTAGGGACATTTGTGGGGTCCGAATGAAAAAATATAAGCCAAATTCTGAATCAGTGGCCCAACATATCTCAGATTATGTCGTTTTATTATCATTTTGATACCAGAATAGAAAATTTTAACCTTAGGCCCCAATTTTAATCTTTGCATGGTGACCTTTTTCATGTCCCTAGAGACGTTTACAAGATTAAGATGTAAGAATAAAACCTAAATTGTGTATCAGCCACCCAAAAAAACTCAAAATTATATCATTTACAAACATTTTGATGACAAAATGTAAATTTTGAATCTTGGACACCCCTCTCCCATAAAATTTGAGGATCTTCTTATGTCCCTAGGGATGTCCAGGTTGTGCAAACAAAAAAATTGAGTCTAAATTCTTAATCAGCGACCCAAAATATCTATGATTTTGTTTTAGTAACATTTTAATGACAAAAAATGTAAATTTTGAATCTTGGACCCTCCCCATGGCATTTAAGGACCTTCTTATGTCCCTAGGGACGTCCGCGTGGTTCAAACCAAAAAATGAAGTCGAAATCCTGAATCAGCGACCCAAAATATCTCTGATTGTGTCGTTTCACTAACATTTTAAAGCCAAAATGCAAATTTTGAAAATTTTGAACTCCCTTTTTGACCTTTGGGGACCATTTTCTGAGCAAAGGAAACACCCTTGGAAAAATCCTTCGTGAGGATTTGTAGAGAATTAAATTTGCTTTCGTCTATGTGTCATTAGATTTTTTCAAGGAAGCTTAGTTTTCAAGTTATTCAAGCTCAAAGTTCAGATAGGTAACTCAAAAAGAACCGTTCGCAAATTTTCAGCTCTCCTTATGACGACATACCTGAACCGATTGGGCTGAAATTTTCATCGTAGGTTCTCACAACCTTCCTTTATCATTTCTGAAAATTTCAGCTCATTTGGTTCAGGGGTTTTCGAGAAATCAACGTTTGAAGTGTTCCGCAATTTTTACCATTTTTACCCTTTTCATCAGAATTTTGATCAAGTCTCACCCCCGACCCCTATAAAAAACACTAAAACTTAAAAATCTCGAGAACGGCTGAACCGATTTTTAAAAACTTTGAAAATCTCAAAACTAAGTGTTCAGACGGACATTTTGTGATAATTACGTCCTTCCAAAAGTTCACAGCTTTCGAGTTTACTCGAGGACAAATTTGTACATAAACATATATATAGGTAGCAATATCCGTATGTGTGAGCCACTTTGTGGGATAATTCTACATACAAAGTGAACCACCTGTTTTCACCAACTTCCACCAGAGTTCGCACCCCTTGAAAATCAAGTCGCAAGGATGAACGCAGGTTCTATATTTTATTGGGGATGTAAAAAATGAGTAGCATGGATCAGAATTTTTGTACCCAAGCCAAATTCGAGTATGCGTGATGCCAATTTTGACCCATAATTTTTTAGCTAAATTATTAATGTAAACAAAAACGTTTGCTGTAAAAAATTCTCATTTAAGCTACACTATTTTGTAATAGAAAAACTTCTCCAAAAATTGAAATAGCTCAAGAAATTTTGCAATTTTTTTTTCAAAAACTTTGTTCTAGAGGCTTCATTTTTTTGGCGTAGATGAATTTTTTGTAGCTAAGGATGAATCTGCGATTAGAATTTTGATTGGTCAATTAGCAAAGAAATTAGAATGAATTGAAAATTTTGAAAAATTTTGAAAATTTTCGAATATATATAGAATTTTGGGTTCACATGTTCATCCTCGCGACTTAATTTTTAAGGGATGCGAACTCTGGTGGAAGTTGGTGAAAACAGGTGGTTTACTTTGTATGTAGATTTATCCCACAAAGTGGCTGATACATACGGATATTGCTACCTATATATATTAAAGGAAACCTCGAACCGGGAGACCGTTCCTATCGGTTTCAGAAGGTCCGAAAACGTGAAGAAAAATTGTTCTCAACGCTTATTTTGATTATGATGAAGAAATTAATACTCGACTTTTCCTCGGTAATACATAGGCACCTACCTTAGTTGAAATACGTAAATTTAGATAGAAAAGGGCATAATAAAAGTATACCAGCCCTTAGATACCTTAATTGGGGGGTTTAATACAAATAATCAATAAAATTATGAAAATTTCGATACGTTTTGTTGTAGAAAAAAATTCATAACCCTGCTTGCTATGAACCGTTTTTGATGAATAAAAAACAATTTTTTTGGCATATGCAACAAGTTATCTATGGATGTTTATACATGGATTGATCTGTTATACACTCCTCTTTCACAAAAAAAATATTTCGAGGTCCTATCTTCATTCTGGTTTCTTTTGGGACAACAAACAGCCAAAAAAACGTGAAATGTACATTTTCACCCGAGCGTACATTCCTCCCCCCCGCGTTACGGCGTGCTAATTTATTTAAAATGATTCCGACTTTGCAAAAAAAAAATTCATTCAAGCTACCGCGAAAAATTTCTAAATAAGAAGCAACAATAATTTTAATAAAAAAGGCAAGACATATTTTTGTGAAAAAAAAACATTTACAAGTACAAAACTTGAGCAAAAATTTAGATGAATGAAAATTATGAGACAAACAATGCTTATTATTCTCTGCAGAACTTGCCCATGAAAAGTGCATGTTTCCGTTTCAATTTTCTTATACATCGGACAATGCAACACAAATTTTAAATCATAGATGGAAATTTTTTTAAATCAAAAATGTAATACATATTATAGGTATAGAATTCGTACAATTGTACATCGTGAGCCTTTGGGTGGAAAAGGTTCTGCATTGTCGAATACTCAACTAATACAGATACAGACCTTTCATGCAAAAAATTGACCACTACATGATTTCAGGTACAAAGCCCCACTTCATTCTATATGGTATAATCAGAAGCAAGGATGCATGTGAAACCTTTAAAGTCATTACAGAAGTAAGTAACGAGTAACAACAACACTGTTGTTTGGTTGCTTTGCTGGTTGAAGTTCTATTTGACAAAGTAGATATTGCCCAATAAAAAAAAAGGGTGCCATTTATCGGCATGCCAAGAATAAATGTTCGCACGCCAAGAAAAAAAGTGCATTCTTCCAGGGTGATTTGAAAGTTTCAAGGTCAATTTTAAGGTCATTAAAGTGGTTGAAAAAATCTGAAAAATTTTCAGGGTCCCTTCTAGTTTTCAGAAAAATTGGTAAAAAAATTCGCGAAATTTTTTCCTAAATTTGGACTATGGTGATTTTTTTAAAACGGACCCTTCAAATTCATAAACAAGTTTTCACTTCTGAGGTACATCCCGTGACACACCTATTTTTTTTGGGAAAGGTTTTACATCAAGACTAACATTTTGGGAGAGTTTCACCATCTTACCCGGAAAGGCTCTTTGATTTCTTTTTACTGCACCTTACTCTCTATGTATAGTATAAGATACCTAGACCTAGATCATTTCATTATTCATTGCTTAACAGAATAAACGCCGATACCTTTTTCTTTCATTTTTTTTAGCGTTTCACAAATGAAAATTCAAGTGTCACAATGACTGGAGTAGAAAACTCCATCATGAAAGTTCACCGGTTCACGGAAAATACAAATTTGGTAACTTTCTTTGCCACTTGCCCAAGTTTAATTACAAGTGAAAAGGTAAGAGCATCCTCCCTGTTAATATTAGTTTTCTTACTTCCATTAGGTAGGTACTTAATTTCCTACCCTAAATAGAAAATCAAAAATTCTCGACATACTTTTGTGCATAAAAGTTTGAAGATTACATTAAAACAATCCCCATTAAAATCGGTCGAAAATTCGCGGAATAATCAGGTGAGTAATTTGGGTGTTTTTTCTCATCCGCGTCGCATGGTAAAGAATACCCTTAAGTATGCATTTAATCGGTAAAATTGAAGGGAAAAAATCCTTTGGTTTTTGTTATTTCCATTATTTGACGCACCAGTTTCCCGACCTTGTCAAATAATCGAGGTCCTACAGTATTGAGTTTGACCTCAAATTTTGACTAAGGGGTAACATCATGCTCTATCAATGTATCAATCGAGTTTCAGTTTTGTCCCGAAATTTTTGTGTGAGTCGGGCAAACTTTAGTCAGTCTCTCCCTCAAGTAAAACACCTCATATAACATGCAACTTTTGTTTTATTACTGTAAACATAGGCAGATAGGCCCGTCACATACGACAACCGACAAGTGATTAAAGAATTCACTTGGACAATTTTCAAGTATTTAATTTAATTAAAGTAATAGTAATTCTATGTACTGTTTTGTTTGCTTCTTTGTAGTTGAAGAAGAACCTAACGTCCCTAATCCAAACACACGTACTCAATTTGGAGTCTGATCTAAAAATTTATTTTGAAGTGAATTAAACGATCCGAAGAAGAAGGTGACCATGATTACAGGGAGAAGTATTCTTACAACTGAAACTTCTGTGTTACAAGAGTTGGATTAAATTTTTTAAATTCTCAATGAAATATTCTTTGTTTTTCGATATTTTCCAACCTTGGCGTCTTTTTCAAGACATTTTCTAAATATATTTTCCAACTCTACAATTTTTTAAATTCAAGGTACTTTTTCGCAACTCTGAATTTTTTTTTCAAGATCAGTGATGTGGAAACGGAACGGAAACGGAAACGTCCTGCGTAATTTTAAGAGAAACGGAAATTTTTTCATTTTTTTTAAACGCCATATACAGCAACCAAGGCTGGAGGCGTATGAGAGAATAATTAGGTCAGAGAAGCGATTTTAAATTTGTGTTGGTGAGGAATTTAAAGACTTTTTGAATATTTCGATAGTTGTCATCCAAAATTTCTGAATTTTTTGAAATAAAAACAAAATAAAAAATGGGTAGATAGTAGATACCAAACTATTTAATTTTCCCAATTTTGAAAAAAATGAGAAAAACTAATTTAAAAAAATAACGAAATAAAGGTATATTTTTAGCTCCCCTACTGCAGAAAGACGGAAATGTTGTGATATATAGATAACTATGCTGTGAAACATTTTTGAAAGTTCTGAATACAAATTTGGAGTTTTTTCATCAGGTTTTTCACCAAATCTATCTCTCTCTTCTTAAAACTAAAGACATTATGCTCAAACAGTCAGATTTAAAAATACGGTCTTATCCCTATTCAGCATCTCGATAATTTTTTTTTAAATTTTGACTCAAAATAGTGGTCCATGGGACTGAGAAATTAAATAAAATTGAAAAATGTATTGAGCTGCATAATATTCAAATTATTCACCAGAGTAAATCATAGAACATTTTCTTTTTTTGAAAATTGAATCGAAGTAGCGCAGAATTTCTGTCCAGACTTCGAAATGACCAAGTGAAAATATTCATTCCATCGACTTGATTCCTGGTATGGGTTTTTGAAATTTCTTTAAAATCTAAATATTAGGTAAAGTGATTTTTGAAAAATTTGAAAATTTACCCACAGAACATTTGAATAAAAGCTTTTGCCAAAAAAAATCTTAATGCAGATGTTTTTGTACAAAAGTGCTATTTAAAACTCATTCTTTGCATTCATCATCTGTTTTTTAGGAATCCCAACATTAAAAAAAAAAAACACTTTTTGTTTGAAAAAGAAAAAAATTATTTTGAAAAAAATGGTTGCGAAAATCTTAACTTATCTAAATTTCTATTTTCAAATCTTAAAAGAACATTGATAGTGATTTTCCACCATTATTTCCTCTCATCATTTTTCATTTTTCAAAAAAGAAAAGAAAAAAATTTCTAGTAATTTATTTATATGAATAGAAAATGTCTGACATAAATTTTTTGAAAGACAAAATAGTTCTAATATTTTTATAAAATTTAAAATTTTTTGAATAATCTTGGTCAAATCTGTAAGTGACTTCGGTATGGGTTGAGTCGGGGAAAGGAGTAAATTTTTACAATTTTACAGATTCCTTTGAAGTTTGAACGTCAGTCGGTTTCCTACGGGTAATTTATATTATCCAAGTTCACATTATGTAGGTAATTTTAAAAAACATTTTTCGAAAATTACAGATTTTCAAGTGATTTTTTTTGTCATTGCAGAAATAATTACCAAAACAAAAACCTCTGCCTTTTTCTTGGAAAAATGATTGTAAGAAAGTAAAAGCATAAAAGTAGATGGTTCATTTTTTTTTTTAGTAAGTATTTGAGAAGTACATAATATGTATCAGTAGGTATTTTGAGAGAAAAAGTTTTATATGAAAAATTTGATTTTTTCATCCAAAAATAAATTTTCGGAGCATTCAGATATAACTTTTCCCCCATTCTTTCCACCAATAATTGTTCAAGAAAAAGAAAGAAAAAAAGACCCCCTCTACCTCTTCCATTTTTTAATCTTTTTTTAGATGATGTACCTTAATAGTTATCAAATTATCAAGTCATCATTAGCAGTTCTTTGAGTTCTTACACCACAGAGCCACTTTGACAAAAACTCGGTCACTCAATAATCGCAAATTACAAATCGACCTCCTAGCGAATCGCATCGGTGCAAATATTTTATTGAGACCTCGATGAAATCCGCATGTCCAGAATGTGAATAATGTTGTCTATAAAGTAGTTCAGAGTTTTTGGCTCGGTGCCAACGAAGGAAAAACCTTAACAATAACTAATGTTTACCTACTACTTATCTGTCTTTTTACTTTCTTCTGCTAGGTTGATATTGCTCAATTTCCAATTGGCGTTTACATTAAAACTACATTAAGCTGGCGATTGATTGGCTTCGTCGGATTTAGTTTTATTGACAGTGTTCGCCGTTTGCCAATCTTACATATATGAGTCGATACAAAACCATTGCCAACATATTCGTATATATAACCTTTGCTAAATGTAGGACTGCGTCGTCCTAATCGTTTCTCCGGTAAGATTGCTATACAGACCTACATCTAAATACCTACTCGATATCTAAATTACCTTTGTATAAATTTCAGTACAAGATTTCGTTCATATCAATTTAATAATGAAAGATAGGCCTATGGACCCATTTGCACATTTCAAGTTAATCATACGGTAATCAAATTCCATTTCGAGTCGACATATAAAATGACAACGGACAGAAAAAGATTAGCTCTGTTTCGTAAAGAAAGAGAAATCTTTGGAAAAGTTTTTTCCCTTCTTTTCTTTTCGAAATAAATAAACATCAAAATGAATATTTGGCGAGAAAAGTTTACGCTATTAAAAGTGAACAAAAAGAATATTTCGGATGGCGTTTTTGATATATCTGAATAGATCTGCCCGTCTATATACAAAACAGGAAACAAACGCAGAAATGTTAAGAAAGTTCAAAGTTGGCAAAAGTTTCTAGCAACAATTTCATCTTTTGACCACGTTAACGCCTGTTTAAGGCGAAGGCGTCGTCTCGCTCGTACGGTTATCTCAAAAGACGGCCAACAAATTTATTATATTTTTTTAAAAAAATTATTTTCACATAAATAGATGACATAAGTAATTGAGTTATTTTTGGAAAATAATTAACAAATATTCACGATACGATTTTTTTGGATCAATTTCAACGATTCCAAAGGTTGATTTTCCTCTCATCACGGTGTTTCTGAAAAATCACCCGCTAGAATTGGTCATTGGGTAATTTGTTCGCTTCGATGGAAATTTTTTTCATAAAAAGTATATTTTACCCTTCGACAGATAACCTAAGACGGTCGCGAAATAAGCCATGTGTTTCACCCCGACATTAACTCTTCGCCGGATCACCAATTTCTATGGGTAGGGCAAATGATTGGCATCAATTTCCTCGACGACTTCTGATAAACTTCACGACTGGCGCAGCAAAACTATAAAAATAACATCCGTCCTCATATCACTGTTTCCTTTCGGAATCATAATATAATTCGACTTTTCCCTCCGAATTCGTCGACCCCAAAAGTCTGCGACGTACGACGCGTCGCCTGCCTCGTGTGAATCCAATAAATAATGAAAACAATCTTCTGAGATGGATGAAATGCTGAAACGGTTTAATTTTTTTATTATTTTCTCAACCGTAACTTTTCAAAAAATTCTGTTTCGACGAACGAAGAACGGATAAAAAGGCAGATAGAGAATAGATATGATTCAAAGGAACATGTTTTTAACGCTCCAATACTTCGGTAAAGAATGAAATAAGAAGCATGAAATGAATATGATGAAGGGTGCAGTTACAGAAAAACGGACCGAAACAAATAATAATAAAAGAGGAAAAAAAAACATGCTCGCAGTATCGATTACACAACGCTTTGAAAATTTTTATAATTCGATTTTAAATATTGGATGGGTCGTTTAAAAGGAAAAAGATGTCTTATGCGGAATCGAAACGTTCAATGGATTTGACAACGAAGTCAAATCGATAGATAGGTAAAAAATAAATGAAAATATTTATATAGCTAGGTATGGAAATTTTTTATTATTGGTGTCTGTACTTACACATAATAAGGTAATTTTAGTCTCAATGGAACGATACCGCTGTTTCGAACATGGAATCTATCGTGCCCCTTTTCCATCAAAAAAAATAAGATGCGACTTTAAAATTGAGCATTTATTATCGATTGATTTCAATCTAGAGGAATGATTGTGTAAGTATATTGCAGCTATACGTACGACGTACATTGTGAAATAGGATATTTACTCGACTACCGAGAGAATTGTTCGTTCACTTTGTTTGCAAGAGGACAGAAATTTAACTCCTGTTTGTGAGTAAATAATGGAAAATGATTGATGCGTGTTTCTAGCATACGCCTTCGATTTTCAACTATACGTAAAACTTCTTTACCGAACGGGTGAAACATTAAACCGCACCGTCGTCAGACAGTGTTTGTTTCCAGATAACGTATTTGTACCTATCGTTTTAAATTTAGGATTATCGTCTGAGAAACGAAGTAATTTTTTCAGCCAACAAATTGCCAATATTTACACGAAGATTGTAATTTAAAGTTCGTACATAAATTGTGTTGAATTTCTAAATTTGACTTTGAAAAAAAAAAATGGAATAATAAAGTGCTTTTGTAGCTTACACTTGGCAATATTATGAATGAGGAGGGGAAATGAACCTCATGGTATCGAATTTTTTTCATCATCATGATACCTAATCGATAAAAAAAACTAACATCGATAAAAATAAATTAGTTTCTGATTAAGAAGCTCGAAATTCAATTAAAAAATCACGATGTAAAAATTGGAAGATTGAAAAAATTAAGGCATGAAAATTTTTATTTTTTTTTACTAATAATAAGGTTTGCATTTTGGATATTTCAATTTCATCAAAAAATTTAGTTACTAGCCATTGAGATGTTCCTATTAAATTGGGTAAGTTTAAATTTCATTAAAAATAACGAGAACTCTGTGATTTCCAAAAAATTACATATTTTGATGCTATATTTGAAAAGTATTAATTGGCCGAGCCAATCTAAAGAAAAAAAATGTAATTCATTTTCCACCCTTTTCAAGTAATTACTCAATCTGGCACTGAGGGGAATGATACACAAGTCTCTAAGGGTATTGAGATATCTTGCATGTAAATAACACTCCAAGATCATTGAGGCCGAATTTTCATTATAACCCCTGTTTGGCAAATAGTTCAAGGCGAAATTTTACAAAATTCATCCCTCCTCCCTTCCCGAGAAAAAATTCAGGGTACAGGTGCTTCAAACATAGTTCTGAAGAATCTAATTTGTCACCTTCGACATTTGTTTTTTAAATTTGTGAATTTTATAATTTTGCTGCCGGAGGAACAGAATTTCCACATTTGAAAATATTTTTCACCTTTCTAGGTATTATAGATTTTCTGCTTCTGTACCCACCTAGAATGTTACATTTTGACACCTCGAAATGGGAGAATTTGCCTAATTTTATCTACTTACCTAATACCCATCAATTTTGTTAATCTTGCACTTTTCTCATTTTCCAGTTATTTATTTTTTTGGGAGGAATGTTGAAAATGGAAATATTTTGTAAACCAATAGCACCATCATCGGGTAAAAACATCACCACCAGGTTACCACCATTCCTTCAATTTTCATTTCCCATTGAATTCATGAGCTCAGCTGAATACAGCGAATTTATAAAAGGAGCCAACGATCCTGTTTTCAATTGTGAGTAGGAGAATTTGCGCCCACCAATTGAACTTTAGCCTTTTGATTTTGAAAATCTGCAATTTTTTGATTTTCTTTCAAGTCTGCAATTATTATTTTTTTGCCCCTTTTTTCTTTTGTCGAGTAGCCACAACACAGAAAGGCTGGTTTACTGGAATGCAATTTAAATGGAATTCTACCGCTGGTACTGATCCATATCCATATTCCGACGAGTACGAGGAAAATGATCCAACGAGTAAAGAACCCATTATGCGAATTACTGTTTTATTACCTGCAAAGTCCAAGATTCATGCTTATATGAGAGGACATGCTCATTTAATCAACGACGGTTCGTGAAATATTTTTGCCAATTTTTCAAAGATATTGTGTTTTAAAACTGGATTTTTTTGTAGATTTTTTTTATAAAGAAATGTACAACTATACGGAATATGGGATGACACCGTTTGATTAAATTGCAGAAATTAGTTACAAACATCGACAATTTATGCATGAAAAGGATGAGCTTACATTACTGACTTAAGCAGGTATCCATCGAATTGTGACGGTGAGTAAAGATATAATGATGCAAAAGTTTCGGTCAATTCTGAACTGGACCCAGGTCAATTATTTGGAGAATTAGGTTCAAATATAGGGACAATGGCTAAGAAATTGGGACTCTTATGAAAATAATGTTGGTTGTCTGTTATCTTCTTTTTGTAGGTACCTACCTACATAAATCTGCTCTTTTTTTTATTATTTTTTCTCTCCCTCTCTTCACTGAAAATTTTTCATCTATAGGTATTTCGAGGCTCTTTGAATTCCATCAAACTTGTTTCCCAGATATTTCATTTCTCTCCATCACAAAACTTACCTAAAAAGGTGAAAAATTTTGATTCAAAAACGTGTGAAAATTGGATGAATTTCTGCTTACTTATCTATAATTATAGAAAAAGAGAAGTATTTTTTAAAAATAAAATTTTTATTCATCAGCTTCAATACGATATCATTTTTCTAATTATTACATAGATACTACCTACGATTATGTGTAGTATTCAAATACATTTCTACTCAAACGATCAACAAATGCTTTTCATTTTTATTCGAGTGCAGGATGTTTCTAAAGGATAAGCTGTTCCTTCCATTCAGAAAGTAAAAAAAATAATCTTTTGCAATTTTTTTTTTTCGTAAACTGAATGTTGAATGATGAAAAAATAGTAAGAAAATGGTATTTAGACCTCAAATTGGCATATTTCTGTAAAATTTTTACGTAATTTTTCAGTGGTAAGTATATAAAATAAATAATTTTTTCTGATTCTAGTTTGTTGTGAAAAACCAAAAAAGAATTTATTGAAAATTTCTTAATCAAGTATTGATACATTCGTCTCAAAAAGTCATCTGCAGCGATTTTCTATCCTTTCCTCAGCTTAAAAAAAAACACATTTTGATGTATTTTCCTTTATTTTTAGAAAATATGAAGGGTAACAATAGAAAATCACTGTCTTATGATTTTTTTCTCAGGGAAAATACCTCTTCATATTAATAAAGGTAAGGTGCCCGATCTTCGACTCTCTTTTGAAAAACTGTCTCCAGTCTCCATATTTGAACTTTTTGGGTCAAAAATTTTCAAAATGGGCTTAAAAGATACCTTGAAGTATCTATTACAAGTATCCAAAAGTTTGGGGCCCAAAAATAATTTTTTATATTTTTTACGATTTTTCCCCGAAGGAGGTCAAAAGTCGATTTTCAGAATTTCCGACCCCCTTTCCATTTTGACGATTAATAGTGCAATCTGTCAATTTTTTTTTGGTTCCTTTCTCGTAGATGAAAAAATCAGTCCAAAACGACCACTCGGCAGTTAAAACTCGCGGAGAAAATTGGAAAGAACAAAATTGCGTACAAAACAACGGAATATAGGAGGAGGAGGGGGGGGGGGGTTGGAGTTAGGACACCATAAAACGAAAACTCTTTGATCAAAAAGTGTTGGTATTTACTGGGATAAATCTCCAAAACCAATTGCACCAATCGATAGACAATTAATTCAACTTTCAAAAAATATCTGTTAAAATTTTTTTCTCGCGAGCATGTAAAATTAACAGCGCTCCACAGTTTGGCGACTTCAATTTTCAACTTTCTCGATTTTCTCGACTGATTTCGGCTTTGGAGCCATCGGGTTGGTCTCATTATGTTTATCAATGAAAAATTAGTATAATTTTTTTTCTTGGGGGTGGAGGGGGGGGGGGGTCGGAATTAGAAGTGATCGGAGATCGGACACCTCACCCTTACTATTTGAAGAAAAAAAATCAAATAACGTCTAGGTATTCAATTTTTTACAAGAACTTTCAGAACCCCAAAAATTATTTCTTTTTTTTTTTTAAATCCATGAAAAATTGAGGAAAGATGAAAAGTGACATCAATTTTATTTTTGGCAAAAAACTACCATTTTTTCAACTTTTTTCGAAAACTTATTGTCAGATTTTGAGAGGAATTGGGGCAAAAGTGAAAATTCAGTCGTGGCATCGAATATAATTTTTTCTCAGTCTTTGTAAAATATCAACACCATTTTTCATTACCCACTGTTTCAAATTTCTGTGGAGGGGGGAGGGGAGAAAATAATCCACTGATTGAAAATCTGCATAGTTGTTGGATTTTCTACTCCTAAGAGTCAGAGAGTTTCCGAAAATTTGTTGGGTCATTGTTATTGAAATTTATGGAAAATTACTAATCACATCAGTTGAAAGAGTTCAATTAAAAAAGTCATCGTTCACAAAATATTCTTCAAAAAAGGTTTAAAAATTTCGAATTTTCAACAGTTCTATTTTATGAACTTTTCAAAGAGCTTAGACAAAATTATCAGGAAAAATTTGACATACTTGCCCATTCGGAATTGAATATTTTCAAATACGCCTATTTATCACAGATGCATGACCCCCTCCCACTCTTTTATTTTATCAGCAAGTCTCTTCAAATACCTAGTTGTTTTTTACTCTTTTTTTTTTTTAAATTATTTTTTTTTGTGAAAATTTTTACCCCTCTACAAATACGTATTTCTGTATTTTGGAAGATTCTATCAAAACTCATGATATTTTTCGATTTCTCTTCACTTCAAATCCTTCCTACTCCTACGCTGTTCCCTAGCTCAAGGGATAATGATTCGATGGTGTGAAAAATTTAATTCCAAGATTGAATTTCAAATCAGCAGATGATTAATAATAAAAGCACCCAAGTGAATACTTACCCTTAGAAAAATACCGAACAAAAATTAGATAGGTAAATACCTGGTACAAATACGTAGATACACCCAGTCTATTTTTCCCCTATCTTCGTACAGAAGTAAAATTCGCAAAACGTTTCACACAAACGTCAAAATACAGCATTAGCAAATATTATAACGATAAATAACTGAAAAGCCTGAAGGTATTAAAATACCATAAAAGTTTCAGCTAGTATACGTAAGTATTCTGTACAGGTTTTTTTCCACATTGCTCTGGCACGTTGAAAAAAAAACCGCTCGCGTTGTTAAACTGTTTAGCTGCAAGTTTTTCTGAGTAAACTAAATTTTATGTTAAAACGCGTTGAAATTTTTTTCTTTACTAATACCATCGTCAAAATAACTCTTCAACCAAACTAAGCACAGTATGCATAAGAGTTAACGAAAAAATACCATAAGCTTACCAACGCTCTCAGACTGAAGAAGCTCAATTCTTTTTTTTTTTTCATAGGGCATCTCTCTAATGTAAATACATAACACAGTAACACGTGACCTGAATGGCGGTGGAACATATTTTAAAGTACTTTTTCGTGGCTTACCCAGGATGCGTAAAACCGAATTTTGTTTTTAACACATGTTTAGAAAAGTACTTAAATCTACATTAGATATGTACCCAAAGAATGGTAAACTTTCGGTGGGTCTGAGTGTAAAAGGGTTTTCCTTTTTTGCGAAAAAAAATCCTTCTCTCGATGGGTGAAAAAATGCCTTGAAAAATGCTTCGAACGTATTTTTGAACGGATTTTTAGATTTTCGATCAATTTTCGCATTTTCTTGGGTAGTTATGTTGAAAAATTAATCTGATTTGATATTCACCTCTGGAGTCTTTTCAGCTCATTTTCTCATCGTGTTAAATATTTTCATCCAAAGTTGAATTTTTTCCCAGGATTTTCAAAATTATCCCACAAGACTTTTAAATATTTTTAAAAGAGCTCGAAATTTCATTATTTCCGCGAAGATGAAAATACTGTAACTGAATCTGACAGGAATTTAATTACATTCAGATGCTCATCCCTTGTCGGCATCTCGCTATTACCAAAAATGCATTCAGCTTTTTAAACGTGCAACGCAAATACGCTCCCTGAAACACACTCGGCAACCTTAAAAAGCAAAGTCTGTGACATAGATACACAGTAAATGTATTTCACGCCGCGGAATAAGCTTAGTTCAGCTGTCATAAAAATATACAAACTCGACCCATATCCGCGAGAAAAAAAAAAGGAAGCTTCATCTCGTAATATATTCTCCTAAGAAATCCTCTTTCTTCGACCTAGCATATGACACTTTATCCCAAAACAAGATTATATTATCCAGTTGCAAACTACTTTGCATTCGCGGAACGAGGTGACGCTGAAGAACTTGATGATGGTTATTGGTCATTACCAGTGCAGAAAAATGCATTCGTTGTACCGAAATCCCTCGAGACCGAGCTAAGCTTCCCTCGAAAACGGGGCGTTTTCTTTTTATGCGGCTGAAATTTGCATACGTGATTGTGAAATATGATAATACGACGTGATTAACTCGATGTTGAACCGAACATTTTACGAGTGGAGTTGACATCATCGTAAGATGAAAATTTTTCAAACTTCTGGATTTAAGTGCATCCGCGAAACTGGTAACTTGACCCGATAACTTTTTAAAAAATTTAATAAATCAAAATTCGGCGAGATTTTGGGACAAATAGTTTGATGTAGATAGGTATTTTTATATAAGTAGGTAAATATATACGTAATCAAAAGTTTTATATTATTTGTACATTTTTCGATTATTTATAGGCGTATAAAATTACATTCGTAGAAAATTATTACTGTTTTCATAAATCAGCCAAGATTGTTAGACGTTATGAAATTTACTCACATGTTTTCAAATATATCAACCCGAAATCCTTATTCGGGCTCATACGAGATGAAATATTTTAAACTTTTAATAAAAAAGTTTGAATTCGCCAAGTTTTACAAAATTGATACCATACATAACCGAAATACAAGAAAAAAAAACGAATTTATTTTAAAGCTTTTTGTAAATGTTGAATGAAAATAGACTTCTCGGTTCGGTACGAAAACCTAGATTAGGTTATCTCCTTTTTTCACCGAATGGATTTTTTTTCCTTTGGTTGTTACCAAGTTTAATAGTTTGTTTACGTACGTTTAATTGAAAAAATAAATGGACAAGAGTAGCTACCCATGTAATTACTTCCGAGCTAATGCTATACCGACATATTCGGTACAAACGACAAAAAATTTACTTAAAATTAAAGCGAATAGTGAAGTAAATTACCTCAAAGCTGCTGTGCTTCAGTCGCACGCTGGTAAGAAGTAGTATTATGTACCTACTTTAGCTGAAATGTTTGCTCTTTTCTTCCACCTGCATATACAAAACTTTATGCTGCTATTTTGTCATCGAGACGAGTTCTTTTTAATTAAATTTTTTAGCTGCAGTTCCATTATACTTAAATTTCAACTATATTGTTGTTGAGTCAGAGATAGGTACTATATACCAGAGTGGTTTTTATGAAACCTGGGGATACGATTTTTACTCTTGAATGAGAGAAATGGGTACCTATCTAGATATAAGGAAGTGCAATGTTCATCATTCAATGACAATAGCATTGTGGTTTTTTTATTTGCTTGAAATATGTAGATAACTGTTTTTCGGGGAGAATCGATTTTATGAGGACACCAAAAGTAGGTACTTGATTAGACATCAAAACGAATTGGTAAAGATTCAACTTCCCAAACAATTGAAGATTGAAAAAAAAATGCAAAGATTAAGATAATGACATAATTGATGGAAGTATTTTTTTAAAAAGGGATTTGAAAAGAAATGGATTAAATATCTGGTATAAATATTTTGGATGCCAAAAAAATTGGAACATATAATGAAATAAAGTTTTCACAATTGTAAAACAAAAATGATTGAGAGACAGAAAATAAGATCACATGGGGAGACAAATGCATTTTAACGATGGAACAAAAAAAAAAAATCGTGGCCAAAATGCAATGAACAGTAAAAAGAATTTTCCAACGACTACTTTTGTAACAACAGATTCAATTGGAATTCACAATGAAATTTGTAGTCATTTGAAAAAACATTGAAATCATACTTACAATTGGGGGAAAAAATTATGCTTATAATTTTACTGACTCACTAAACTAGCAATACTTCTCTGAATTTCATTGGATGAACCTTCTTCCTCTTTTGCCCCAGAAGATTGATTTACTTGACACATTACACAAAAATCGATGCCTAATAATCCAAATTAAATTTTTTAAATTTTATAAAGTTAGGTACCCATTTTCCATCATATTTTCTGATTTTTTGAGTAAAATGGGAGTAATTTCATTTAAATTTTGGCTTGAACAAACATAGTATATATCTTCCTCTTGAAGAATTTTTTAGTCAGTCAGTGCCGGTAATGGAAAATTAAAATGATAAAATGATATTAGTTCTAGTTCTAGTTTCAGTTCTTAAAACTTTCAAATTCCAGTTCCAATTCCAATTCTCAATATTTTCTAGTTCCAGTTTTCAGTTTCAATTCTAGTTCCAAATATCAGTTCCAAAATTCCATTTTTTTCTTTCTAATTTTGAGGGGTAAAAAATCCAAAAATTTTTACAAAAATTGAACGGTGTTTCTTTTTTTGAAGTGTATTTTTTTCATTTTTCATATTTTTAAGCTCAACATAAAACATTTCTGGAAAAAATTAAGAAGTAATCCTTTTTAAAAATTTTCAAATTTTTGATTCCTGATTTTCCGAGTTCTTTATTTTTCAATAAAAAATTTAAAATTTGGATAATGTACCAGAAGAGGGTTTTAATTGGATGAAATTTTCAAATTTACAGCACAATTTTTTTTTGTTCATTATTCTAAGTAATTTTTCAAGGTTTGTTTGGGGTTGTTCTTGTTTTTTAGTAAAAATTTTCAATTGAATATTGTGGTTAAGTAAATTTTAACACCTAAATTTTCTATTTTTCCAAGTCAAATTTTCAAAATTTTGAATTTTTTTCTGTTCCTTATTCTATTTCAAAATTTGTTGACAAAGCCTTGATTTCTTGGGGAAGGGGGGAATGGTGCATAATGAAAAAGAAGAACGAAATGAAAGTGATTTTCAATTCGCAATTGAGTGAAAATTAAAAATAAAAATTGCAATATGCAAAAAAGTGCCAGAACTGGTATAAAACTGAAATTTATTTTAGTTCCAGTTTCATGTAGTGAATTCCCATTAAATGGTCGTGATTCAGTTGTACCAATTTCGTTGTGCAACCCCTTTTTTTTGGTCATGCAGTTTTAGATTCCCAATTCCCAAACATATTTTTTAAAAAGCTTTTAAAAATTTTCCAAGAAATATTTCCAAACATTGTTTCTTAAAAATATCACAGTCATCCATTTTAAAGAGGGAAGCGTCAACACTTTTTTTTTCATTTATTTCAAATTTTGTTCTGAAATTGATACAATGATTTTGAGAAAATTTTCACTGAGTATCTAAGTATGTATAATCTATTTTGCCTAAAAATTATCCCTGACAATTTTACAAAATTTTCTCGGTGCTTGAAAAAATATGTACAATTTATTTATCTTATTTTGGAAAAACTTTCAGTGAATTTTAAAACCTTTAGGTAAGTAAGTACGTACATAAAATTGCAATTACCTAGTAATCATTTTTTTAAATTTTCATTTTCATGAAAATTTTCTCAAACTGAATTGATTTTTGTTTTTTATTTACTCGAAATACTTGCATTTGAAAAATGATCAAATATTTTTTGAGTGCCCGTAGAAGGTTGAAAAAAAGTTCTTTGAACTCACAGGGAAACCACCTGCAGTGTCCACCTTTGATTGCAATACAGCTTCAATTTTTGGTAATAACATACTCAACTCATCTAAAATCTCCTGAGCCAAAATGTCAACTACCTTGGTTGATATCTCGATTTTTTTCTTCAAATTTTCAACAATTTAAAATCTGGTATGCAGCCATGTACCAAAAATTAATTAGGGCTCAATTGCGAATTAAGCCACAAAATATAAAGCTGGGTAAAAAAATTTGAAGATTGTAAATCGCTACTTGTACTTTAAAAAATCAAAAATTTTCTAAAAATTTATAATTTTTTGTTCCTATATTTCGTATTTGAATAAATTTATCCAACTCGCGTAGATATTTCAGCCAATACATCACTTTGCAACACAAACTGATTGGAAACTTACACGTATATGCTTTTCCATCGCGAAAAAAAAAAATGGAAAATGATTAATATTCGATATTATCGTGAAAAATATATCAAACACGTTCGCAATTAAAAATGTAAATTTTACCAAACTCCATCGCCGGCTTCAATTAGCCATCGTGCGTTTCATAATAATGCAAATGAAAACCGGCGAACGCTTATGCTATCGAAATATGCAAAATTCAAGGAGAAATTCGTTTTCAAAATATCAACGAATGGTCAAATTGGTTACACTCATGGGAACACTTCATTCTACGTTCAATACCTCCCAGAAGTAAAGTATCGAGGAAGTGCTCGTGAATTTATATCTAACTTTCCAATAATTAGGCTTTCTGAATTTCACATTCACCGCAATACAAACCTCCTACATAAGACCGTAAAATTAAAACCTTTCACAAACTTGCAGCTTCTATTTATGACTTTGGCGTTAATACGAATAAATTTACCGAATGCCCATTTTCTCTGCTGTTTGGATGATTTCGATACCCGTGCCTAAGAGTAACATTTACCGCCGACTTCGAAATTACAATAGAACTCGCGATGCGATACGATGTCGAATTGAGAACATTTTTATGGCTTTTATATTGAAGCGCAGTTGAAGCAAAATTCCCTTCAATATCTATTCAAATTCAACTTTCAACTAAATTTCTTCGTTAAATAGGTAAGTACGTTACTTTATCCAATGAAAAGAATTAAACTCGAGCAAGCCATAGCTTAGAAATAATTTTTTTGCTGAAAAAAATCGAGCTTTTTGTAAGTACCAAATTCGGTATCGATTGTCGACGGATGAAAAATTATTTCCAAAAAAAAAAACACCACCGACCTATTGAAATAGCTAGCACATAATAAATTATTCGGAAATCAAATAATGTACTTATTAAACGAAAGGAAAACCATACTCGGTCGAGTAGGTATCATAATACATTTCCATAAGATAACATCCTCGAGAAGAGAAAAATATTGCAAATTACTTCATTTTTCTTTTTCAACGCACCGCGTGGCAACCGGCAAGGGAGAAAAAAAAGTTGAAAAAGTTAAAAAAGTACTTGGAAATTTTCAGTAGGGGCGAAAATCTCATCAGCAAAGCGTTAAATTCTTTTCTGGAAACATACTCTTATTTCGTTAGATATCGTTTCCATTTTTTTCCATTTCTTTTGCACTTTTCACTTTGTGTTTGGCGTAATGCTTTCGAGAAAGAGAGAAATAAAATGAACTGCGGTAAGGTGCTGTATAATTTTTTATTACTTTTTTTTTCTCTTTTTCTTCGGGTTGGGAGAATTTTAAAACAAGATAGTGAAATTATTTTCGGAATAAAAACCTTGCCTAGTTTAATTGGTATCGAATATTGCGAAAAATAGGTAACTGGGGTGAATTATTTTTTCTTTGTTTGAAATTTAAATTGGGAGGAGCAGGGTGGTTTCACGATGGTTTTAAGAAATGGGGACATTTCTTGAATTTTCGCGACATTTTTGAAATTTAAAAATTATCTTATAGCTCTGTAAAGCATGAAAATTTGATCTAAGCAACGAACAAAGGTAAAATTTGGTATCTATCAAGTTTTTGACCCACCGAGTAGATTGGAAGTGGTTTCGAGACGTTTCGGAGCCACCAGGAAAGTTCAGAATTTTCCAACGCTGCACAATGGATCAAACAGGTCAAAGTTTCTTGGGCCACTCTGAACCGAAAATCAATCGCAAGAAATTGTGTATTGAAGTGTGGGTGGAACGACCCCTATCAGTGTTTTTCTCCGAAAGATGCTTTTTTTCAGTTATTCCACAATTTGGCAGTTGAAAAATTCCAACTAAACACAACATTTTTTTAAAAATTTGATGTAATCCTCCCCTAAAGGATTGGGAGACAAAATTGAAATTCTCGACTTGAAACCCCAGAATTTTATACCCATATCGCATTTTTTTTCAATTTTTCTCATGGTACTGCTCTCCTTTAGGATTGAGGAAAAAAAATAACCCAAAATTCGAAATCCTCGACTTAAAACCCCTTGAATTTCATACCCATGACGATTTTTTCCATTTTTTTTTTTTTTTTTCAAAATTGGGTTTCAGTACCATAGGTGCACCCAGGGGGGCTCACGGGGCTCGAGCCGCCTCCCCCCTTAAGCCCGGAAAAAATAATTTTTTGCTTCAAAAATGAGAAAAAAGTCAATTTTTTTGCTCTTCAAAGTGTTTTTTTTCAAAAACGCCCTCGCTTCGCTCGGGCAGTATTTTAGTGCTTTTATTTCAAAACTTAACAATTTTTGATTGATTTTTCAGTCGAAAATCACCAAATTCTCAATAAATTCTCTGTTTGTCAGAAAAAAATTGATGATTTTTGATTGAAATATCAGAGAAAAATGACTCAATTTGAAATTTGACCCCCTCCCCATTTTTTCTCAAATTTTCAGCCCCTCCCTTAATTAATTTCTGGGTGCGCCTATGGTCAGTACCGTCCTCCTTGAGGGTTGAGAGAAAATTTTTTGAAAATTTTGAATCCAGTGTGTAAGGACAGCGCGGTGAATGAACTTTCTCCTGATTCCTGGGATCTTTCTATGAGAATACTACTTGATGAATAAGTAGTTCGCTCATTTGGTCAACTGTGCACTCCGAAGAAAACACTAAAAAAATGGTCCATTATGAACTTCAGCGCCTATAATCATGGATTACCCATATTGGTGACTTTTTTGACCGATTAAAACACAATTTTCCAAAATTCATAATTTTGAATTCAAGTCTACATTTTTAAGCAGGAAATTCACCTAGAAAAAATTTGAAATTCGTCTGTCCACAAAAAGGTGGTGTTGAACTCGAAGTTGAAAAATTTGGAAAAATTGTGCTTTAATCGATAAAATAGGTCACCAAATTGGTAATCCACAATCAAAGGAGCTTTTATGAGCTTTTCACCAATGCTGGAAAATTTCAAAATTTTCTGACTGTTTCCAGAACGTCTTAAATTACTTTCAATCAATTTGGAGGGTTGAAAATAAAGTATATGTGACCCTGCCGTAAAGAAGGGACCTAGTGTGAAAAAAAATCGATGTCTCATTTTTCACGTTTTCGGCTCAAATGAGACCAAACCTGGACCAAATACAAGAAAATGAAGACATCCATTTTTTTTTTACACGGTCCCTTTTTTTACGACAGAGTCACATTTACCGAATTTTAGTCTTATTCGTTTTTCAGATCAAATTTTCATATTTTTGCAAGGCTATGAGGTGATTTTGAAATTTTAAAAATTCGCAAAAATTCAAAAAATGCCTCTCAGCGGTTGAAGTTCTTTTGTGACCTACTTTCGACCTTTTTCCGTTTGGGTCCAAAATTTTACCTAGAATTGGGATATTTCTTTTGTTGGAAATAACCTTTTCCTGGTATTTTTCGATTGGACCTTTAATTTTTTGTGGAAAACACAAAAAACTGATTTTGAGGTGGTGTTTACTCTTCAGCGATCGCTGCCGAGCACTTATTTGGTAAAAATTTTGGATGTAAAAATGTGAAATTCAGTTTTCCCTTAATTTTTTCGCGATTCAGTTCTAAAATTACTGAACTGGATGCATCTCGTTTTATAAAATTTAAGTATGTAATCAATCCAAACTTTTGTTTAAAAATTGCCGAATGAAAACGTCATTTCTTGAAGGAGGAGGGAGATGATCAGTTTTTTCTGTCATTATTTTCTCAAGAAATTTTGAGCCTTTCATGAAAATTTTTCAAATTATCATCCCTCCAGCCTTTAAAAATAACAGAATTGATCCCTGACCTACTTAATTTTATCGAAGTGAAGACAAAATTATCCGAAGAATCGAAGATTATTATTTTGAACGTAAAATGTTCGAATACCTACGTACATACCTACCTACGTAATATAGATACCTACATCCACCAGCGTATAAATTATAATATTCCAAGACGATGATACAACATACAAACGTAGTTCAAAGGTACCTAGCTTTAAGCTTTTAGCACAGAACGTAAAGTTTTTAAGACCATTGATAGCAGAATAATCGTAAAAGTTAATATTTTATTGTTAAAAATGCTCGCTATAAAGAGAATAGTAGATGATATCCTACATATTTCCTTATTGGGCGAGATTTACAACGAAATTATACATAATTTAGGACAATTCGAAGACGAAAGACAAAAAACGACGACACTGGATGAAGCCTCGTGCAGAAAAATTTCTCCCGATATGAATAAAAGTAAAATAAAGTAAAGCGAAGTAAAAAAAAGAGCATAGTATATGTACTAGATGTAAAACTATTTTATGAATGGAAGTCTTTTTGAAAGTCAGCTTCAGTAAGTTGTTTATTTAATGGAATGGAAACGGTTAATTCGGAGGAGAAAAAGAGAAAACAGTAAAATGTAAGCGATGCCGTCACATTGTTACAGCTTAATGGTAAAAATATGAGTGTCATTTAGAGAGCGTCAGGGTCCGCTTTTATAAACTTCTTGCCTTCGCTGCGCTATAGCCTATACTTCGGCGTAGTATAAACACCGATGCCACTCTGTGCGCCCCAGCTTTAAGTGTAACGAACAATGGCGAACTACAACGAAATGAAATATAACAAACCGTTAACTTTAATTAGTCGAGTGGTTCCAAAATTTTCGATGCAATAATTATCTACTAAATATACACCAAAGATTTCGCTCGGACAAAGTTGAGAAAAATTATCGCGCATTAACTCACGCTGTTCTATACAAATTACGCCAAATTAATTTGTTGCTTATTGAAGCTTCGCTTAGGGAGAAAAAAATTCTTCGAAATTATTACTTCCATCGTTTTTCCAGCTGGTTTGAATGTTTGCACTTGTTCGTCGCAGTAGATTAACCACCTCGAGGAGTTCAAGTATTCGAATTTTTCTTTCATGTTTCGTAGACTTCACGAGTGCGTTATTTGTTTCGTTCAGATTAAACCGAAAACTTTGAAGTTTTTTTTCAAAGTTGATTGGAAAATTTTTTGAAATTTTATGTTTTCAATGTTTCAGATGAGTTGCAATTATCAAGTTTTGAAAATTCGCTGTCTAAATAAAATTGTTCGATTTTTGCTGAAAGACTATCTTTAATTTTCGATCCAACTCCCATAAAAAATCATTGAAAAAATGGAAATTTTCAAACCTGAAGTAGACTGATTATAAAAAAGGTTTTCACTCACGGTATTTAAACACCCCTCTCACCCCAAACACAGGAATCCTACATACATTAATTTTTTTATTTGATAATTTCTGCCTATAAAAACCGCGTAGAATTTGAAAAATCAACCAAAATCACAATAACAGTTTTGCACGGTTTTTCGTGATTTTGGGCCCCTGCGACGTCAAAATTGTCAAAAGAGAATTATTACATGACGCGAATTTACGCAAAAAAAACATATTTTTGGGGATATTTTTAGAAAGTAACCAAACCTCGTCATCAGGGCCCTTTTTCAGTTGAAAATTCCAAATGGTCAAAATATCATTAAGGAGTGCACCAAAATGAAAATTATGCAATAAAATGGCCACAGCTCCAAAAGGGAAGGAATAAAAAAATTTTCCAATTTTTTTTATATCAAGGGTCACCATGTGGGGGAAATGAATCAAAGATTAGAGAAGTGGCTGAATTCGCCCCTTATCTGACCAAACTGACCAAACCCTTTTCCAAAAATACTTACATTTTCCAATTTCTAAAATTTATAGGTATACTTACCTACCGATCAAAAATTTTCAAACTTCTCAAAATTTTGTACACGAATATTCTTTTTTGATTATTTTGAAGACTTTTGTTTTTCGTGGGGGAGGGGGAGGAGGGGTCAGTTCAGAGGTGAGACTAATTTATTTGGAGCCCCTGTACCTTGGGTTTATAAAGTTGAGAATTCTCATTTCAGAACTTCTCACGTCTTAAAACTCCCAAATTCAGTCTAAAAATTTGCAAAATTTTTCAAAATTACGTACTTCTAAAATTTCAGAATTATTTTTAAAAATTCCTTGCAGTACTGTATGATTTTAAAAAAAATTAGTTATGAAATTTTGCTGCAATGCAAAATGTGACGCAAACACTTCCAAAATTTCACATAAATAGTGTAAAAATTGTTGAAAATTCTTGCTCGCAAATTGAGGGTTTGTTTGAAAATTTCATTTATAGCTAATTGTTCGATCATTGAAAATTTTTTCCATGAATTTCGTTAACAAAGATTTTATGATCTTAGCAAGAAAATATGAAATTTGTCGCCAACACGTTAGAGTTGGAGAAAAAAAAAATAGGAGACGGGGATAAATTTTTGGATGTTTGGATTTTGATGACAATCTAGGTCGATGATTTGACATTTGACATCTAAATGAAGTTTCACTTTGTACCATATTGTTTATAAAATATTTTCATAAATTGTTCACCAAATTACCAAAAATTTTGAGGATAATTGTTTATAAAATTATTACACATTTAAAATTATTTTAAAAAATTGCTCAGTTTGTTATTTAATTTTTGTTAAAACTCGTTTCAAAACAATTCCATTCTAAGAGATTTTTCACATTTTTTTGGTACTTTTATTTAAAATTTTCTGTTGACCATTTTTTTTTTTGATTTTCCAAAACTTTATTTGTAATTGTTTTCCAAGTTTAATTTCAAAAATTTCTCTACTTGTCAAGAATTTATTGTATTTTTATATGAAGGTTTTCAAAAAATCATTTCCGAAATTTCCTCAAAATTCCACTCTATTTGAATCGAGTTCGTATTTTATTAGAAAAATTTGCCATTTGTATGCAAAATTCGGCATTAAACCCCATTTTTTCTGCATCCAAACTGGGGCTGATCATATTTTAGGCTCCCAAAACTATGATTTGAGAAAAATACTTTAACGATGTGATTTTTTAATGTAATTTTTGATTTTGTTCGAAGTGGGTTTTGATGTCTTTGATGTGTTTTTAAATGTTTTCAACAACTTCCTTCCCTAGACGGCCTAGACTCTTCATTCTTATGTATTTCCAGTTTCAAAGATTAAAAAATCTATTTTACTTCCAGATTTAATTTCAAAATTTTGTAAAGATGAATATTTTTTTCTCTCCGCGTTGAGTTTCTTATTCAAAAAAGAAAAAAAATACAAGCATATTAAATAAACCAAGCATAAACTCCTCATGTACCCGAGGCCTGAGAATTATTTACTCGGCTAAAACTTGATAAGCCACCGCTCTGGTTAAACGTTTACTTAATGTATCTCTAAATACTCGGTAATTATTCAAAATTTGAGCCTGCTAGTTTCACTTAAGACAGACGGCAACTGCACAGGTAAGGCAAAAGATAAGATTATTTCTTAAAGTCGTCCCCCGTGTTCATGTCGGTAGTTGGTACAGCGCGAGTAAGTATAAAGTGGCAACAATGACGCAACAACTTTTAATTTTGTTAGGTTTAAGATTCAGCATATCATTGAGCGCTAATAAGTTTGAGATTTTAACATCTTGGCACTTCTGCGAACGAGTTATATTAAATTGAAAATCAGCTTTACGAATGCTATACCATCTATATTAACACTTATTATCCTATGCTTCTACCTTTACAATACGGTGGCAGAGTTGAATTTCACGTTGCCCTTAGGTTTTGCTTAATTAATATTCAGAAACACGAATTCTAACCCTATTCTCTAAAATAGCTTAAGATTAAAGTATATTAACTTTTGCTATATTACTGGCGTCGGATTTCGTCGTACAATGCGCTTATAAAATGATCCTTCGTATTCGCGCGATATTTGCATTATATTTGGTTCACGTTGAGAAAATGAAAGAAAAATCACCAACGTTGATTAATAATGTCCGGTGTCGTTTAGAAGCGAGAAATGGTAAATAGCTGCGGATGAATAATTCGTATTGAAATTTTTAGCTGAATAGATAAAAAGGGGATTTTTCATCTTGCTGTAATGTTGTTCTAATTTTTTTTCGCTTTTTTAATGGCAGATTTCCTCAGATTAGGAATTTTTCTTCGAATTTCAATTTTGACCCCCCCCCCCTCTCCTCAAAACTTTTCCAATTCGAGGAATTCCTTGGCCTAGTACTTTCTCGTTTCTCGTTCACTTCAAGAACAGAAATCATACGAAATGGTTCCTTTGAAACAAAGAATACTTTAAAAAATACAGATGTTAATAAAATTGCATACCCAAAACGCCGTAAATAATTTAAATATCAATTCGAATAATCGAAACACGCAAACTTTGGGCTCAAATAGGTACCTAGCAATATTATTCAACATCGAAATCTTATTTTGAAGCCTCCAGGTGACCTAACAAATCGCCAAATTACTTTTAAATTATCGAACCAAATTCCAGATAATTTTTCGTATCATTTGGAAAAACAGCTCAAAAAGTAATTTGTCTACGAAAGATTACTCTGAAACGGGTTACCGTATTATGAAACAAACTTGCCGAGTAAAATTTCATTTCAAAACTATCAAGTTTCGAGAAATCACTGATAAAAATACTCTTATCAAAGTTGATATAGTTTGGTAAACTTACAATGAAAGTTTTACCGATTCTTCGGCGCGTCTTTAAAATCGTGTAAAAAAAAGTTTTGCGATTTTATGATCACCTAGTGTAGTATTACGGCCGCCTTCTTCTGTAAATAAACTTCCATCAGGCCAGTCAAGGCGGCATATTTATACAGAGGCATTTATAATTTACTATGTCTCTGCTGCGTTATTGCTCGCTTGTCCCATTGCTCCGAATAAACCTTGTCTTATCTTTTAACTGCCATAGAACCTTTTCACACATATAACGTGTTTTATCTGTGTAGGAGTGAGCTTAATAGTGTACCTAGTGAAATTATTTTGCGGGTTTGTTTTAAACTACCTGGCGTAATTCTTTTTTCGGGTTTCGTGCGGTGAAAAATTATCAAATATTTGGCGTGAAATTTAAAGCTGGGTAATTTTTCTATGTTTTGTTAAGAGTTATTATATGGGGGTGATATCGTTCCGTGAAAATTACAATTTTAATCATTTCCTCTTCCTTTGATGTATTTTTACGAAAATTGAAAAAAAAAATGAAAATTTTCGATTAGAATGGGCGTAATTTTAACGAAATATTTTATGGTTTCATTGTCTTGTGAGAAAAAAAAATGGGGAAAAATTTAGAAAATTTTTATTCGAATGTGATTAGTGTTTGCTGATCAAAGATTTTAAAGGGCTCAAAACTACACATCATTTTTTTTTATTTTTGAAATTTCCTCTGAAATTTTGCTTTTATATTTTTTTATTTGAACAATTTTTGTCCATTTAAGAAAAAAGTTGAGAAAGGACCAAATAAATACGATAACTTCAGTTTAGGTACCCCTTCGGTGTTTCTGTCGTTTTTTTGAAGAAACGGTACGAAACGACGCATCCGACATGCCTAAAAATGATATTTTCCTCATTTTTGATTTTTTTTTCATTTTTTTTCTTTATCTGCATGCAAATCAAGTTTGTCATTGTAGAACATAAAGGCTGTTGGATTTTCAAAATTGAAAAAAAAATAGCAAAACCTCATTTTTACAAACTAAATCGTATGTTAATTCGAAAACAATTTTCTCAAGAATAAAATCAATATAATGGTTTATGTCTCAACTGTAAAATTTCATTTGAACGAATCTCAATCTCAACCTCAACCGCATGCCATCAAGCACACTTGTTTTCTCTATGCGTTAATTGCTTTTGTGATCATATGTTGCATTGGTTTTCCTTTTTCAATTCAACATTGTTATTTTTCTTTTAATCTATTTTAAAATGGAAAAAGATACCGTAATTGAAAAAAAGGAGTCGATGCAACATTCTGTTTGATATGTTTCAGCCCATAGTACCTAATAAAATTTGGATCAGAGGCCAGCTTTGAGCTTATACAGATGTTATCTTTATAGAAACAACATGCACCCTTAATCAAACTAGACGTATCATTCTTGTAATAATCTCGAAAGGTTGAAATTATTTTCGTTTGATACTAAGGGTTGTTATCAAAAAACAAACAATCAAATGATTCCATCTATACTTTAATATTTTTCCAGCTTTACTCAAGTCGAATTTTAAAGGCCATCAATTGTTCAGTTTTTTATTGGTCAATTCAATGAGGGAAGATAAAAGGTTCATAAAACCTCAAAAAAACTATGTTCTTTTTGAATGTTTCACATTTTTTTTTTTTTTTTTAAAGAAGCCCACTTCTTTTCAGAAGTCCAGAACTTCAAAATTATTTTTGGTTACTTACAATTGCTGACACAAAGACAATTTGAAAAAAATTGACTAATATTCATTTTTTTTTGAACTTCCGAAAACTCGGGAAAATTTCGATGCATTGAAACTGATTGGACAAATTTTATTAAACAAGCATAAATAAAAAACTTTGAATAATTTTGTCGATTTTCGATGCCATCAGGAAATTTTTTGGACTTGAAAAAAACAGAATTTTACAATTTTTTTCAAGTTCAACAAACTTAGTCGAATTTATTGACTTTTCTGACCCAGATTTAGACTTTGACTTGGAAAATTTTTCAAATGAGGTTAAAAAAAAATTAAAAAATGACAACTTTTTGTTGAAATTTTTTTGCGACTTTTTCCAGTTCAGTTTTCCAGGGTGTCTAATCCAAAAATTTCACGTAAATTCTCGCAATTTTTGTGACTCATCTTGCTGCAGTCAAGAGAGGCGCTTCTTCGCGAGGGAAAAAACATCCGATCAAGTTTTGAAAAATATTCCGAATGAAAATAAAGGTTGAAGATTGCCAATGATCATGGGCGGAGAAAGTCCTGTCACATATTTCACAGGTGTGACATGAGCTGGATTTCGAAGGTCGATTTGTGAAATGTGGAATTTTCTAGGGAAATGGGCAACATGCCAAAAATATGACACATCAACATTTTTTTTTAAAATAATGAAGAAAAATTTGAAGTTTAAATGAAAAAATCAAAGAAGGAAATTTAAATTGAACAAAATATTGGTTGGAAATTTTTTAATAATGATACAATTTTGAAAAAAAAAATTAGAATTGAAGAAACTCAAAAAGTACCAACTGTAGAGTTGAAAAAAAATGAATTTATAGACTAAATTTGGACTTGGGTGGTCGAAATTCCATTTTTGGCAAAAATGTCAAACTGACGAAAAAAGGTTCTGCCGGGAGAAAAATTCTATTTAAAACGTATTGAAGAAAAAATTTCGATTCCATTGAAAATATTCAGGGGCATGGGTTTAATCACAATTTTTTTTCAAAATCCCTTCTCCTTTTTGGAGATGATTTTTACCTATAAATTAAATGTGTTTTTGACCATTTTTGCAAATTTTGCGAAACTTTTTAAGGGAGGGGGTGGTTTTTTTGGTGGGTGGGGGGGGGGGAGTATAAAAATTTTGTGACACCTTGAAAAAATTTACTTCTCTGCCTCTGCCAATGATTTTTTGAAATTTCAATTAAAATTTCTAGAGTTTTAGGTCACCAGCTCTGAACTTTGAACTATCCTCAAAATTCCTTAATCATTCAGAGATTCCATTTTTGGTAAAATTTGCGGTGATTTTTGAAGTTTCTAATAAGTTTTAAGGATTTTTTTTCCAAAATAATCTATCTCTATTAAAGATTTTTGAAATTTTTCAATTTTTGCTGATTTCGACCCAAAATATTGAAAATTGAACAAGTAGTTATACCTACTTACTGAGTAGGTATTAAAATGTCAATTTTCAAACAAAAAAAAAAAAATGCAAAAAAATTGAGGACTTTTAAGTATTTTCTGATATCACGATTAAATTTCTAAAATTTTGGGGTGGCAGCTCCTTTTAAAACTATTGTTAGCCTGGATATTGAAACCATCATTAGGGGTTTGAAATTGGTTTTTGAGCTGAGATTCTCCCTTGATTTCTGCGACCTCTGAAAGGTTCAAAATCAGTGTTAGCTCGACAATTTTTGACCCTTACGGATGGTTTCTATATTCAGGCTCACCAAAAAAAGAGAGAATATTCTGAAATGGATGTATGATTTGGAAATAGATGCTTTGTATAAAAAAAATAATTGATATAGACTCATCCATATATTTCTTTGCAGGGGGAGGGGGGTAGATGTTCAACTCATAGGTATGATCAAATTCAAATTTTCATTTTTCCCAATTTTATCATGGTTTATTGTGGATTTTTGGTTTCATTTATTGTTTTTTTCTTTTTTCTTATTTGAAGTCTGCGGCATTATTTTTTGGGAGTTTCCTGGACATGAACCAATTTTGTTAAGTTCACTTAGTTTTTTTGAAAAAAAAAAATGAGAATTTCTCGAAACAAAAGCAACCATCTAAACAAATTTTAGAAACTTCAAAGGCATCAATTTCCGTGATTATTCGTCTTCTAACTTCGGATTGAGTCCCATAGAAGGAAGCAAAATTCAAAATTTTCATTACCATCAGTATCATAAATTTTAACGTTTTGACATTTTATTTAATTTGTTTGAGCTAATCTGCATTCGAGGGTAAAGTAGGAATCCTCAAAATCTTATTCAGGTACTTCAAGTATGTCGACAGCATGTCAACAATTTCAGAATTTTCACTAGAGCACTTTTCTCTCTCTACAATTCATTTTCATTTTCGGGCCCAAATAACTCCGAAAACTATACTCAACGGAGTCAAACACCTCATGCCAACATTTGAACATTTGGTTTTATGGATTCAAATTTTTATAATTGCGTTCAACTACAACTTCTGCCTATTTTGAAATGAGAAAATGTACCCGGGTATGAATTTTCATCACCTTAAAACCGGCTCGTTAAACATACGGAAAAATGTAGCCGCGATGCAGAAATATTCACCACTCTGCATCTCGCCCGATGAAATTAACACCGATTATTTTCACGCGGCTGAAAATAAACACGAGAACCGAAATGGAACAAAAAAAAAAATAGGAGAAAAAGAGAGAAAAATCGTAATGACAAAATTGCCAGGTTAATAATTTACCGAAAAGTCGACCTGGCCGCGTAATTAATTATCACAGGAGGTATTTACGGTCTTCACGGGTTTCAACCAAAGGGACTCCCGAAGGACTAATAAGAATAAAATAGTAATTTTAACGCAGATACGAACGCGCCTTATTTCGACCGCTATGATTAATTCATTATTTCCACGCCATGAATTAATTAGGTCAAAAGCTAGCCCTTCCGACGATAAAACTGTATGAGAATAAAACGGCAAGATAATTTGCTCAATTGTTGGTCATCTGTCAGACGATGAACGTAAATGTGCGGTGAAAAGGTGAGATGAGGGGATTTGCAAGTTAGGTACCTATTGCGCGCTCTTTTAGCACACAAATTAATCTGTATGGGTACCGGCTACGTTTGTTCATATTTGTGTGTCTGCGTATGCGGGTTTTTAATTTCTCGTCTTTTGAGGTATTCGGCAAAGGTCAGCGTTATTTTATGAATCAAGCTTATGTCGTGGAGCGTGAAGAACGAAGGTTCGCAAATTTTAGGAGTTTCATTTCAGAGGAAATTTGCTACGAGTTGAAAATCTTAATCCGAAATGCAGCGTACGTATGAAACGATATGTACGTTACAGAAAATACAATTTTGTTTCATTAGGCTCGCTTTTCAATTTATAGGCAACCGAGTTCAAATTCCGACACCTGTTCAAATTACTGTCTCGCTAATTAAGCGATTAATAACTGCACCCCGACTAATGACTTCGCTAAAGCGAATCATTTGAATACATAACGAAACTATACATGGCGCAGCGACTAGCGAAAATTCTGGCGCTTTTACGGCATCAACGATGCATAAAATATAATTGCAAAATACGCTGCGAGAACAAAACGCGATCACGGAAGTAGCTGGCGAAAGGCGCGAAGAACAGGCGAGTTTCTTTGTTTTAACATTTAAACCGGGCAGACAAGCATCATACTGTCCTTTGAAACTGACAACCTTAATAATTTCACTGTGAGATTAATGACAAATAAGAGATACACAATACAACGTCGCAATGGCAAAACAAAGATACGCTACAAGGGTGAATCTTCTTTAAAATGCACCGCAATGATATCAAAAGCATGGTATAACTTAAATTTATTACCCCGAAACCGGGCCATCAGTAATCCTTCATGTAGCGAACTCGACTTGGCGAAATTATTTCTTGTAGCGTGGCGAATCTTTTGTTAAATCGTCTTACTGGCTGTCCTGGGTTTCGTCTGTGGTACTATTTATAAAGATAACATACGTTTTTACTGGCAGCGAATTTGTTTCGGATAAGCGAATGAAATTTCATTCTGAATATGTAGGGTGGATCTGGGTTAAAGTAGGGCCTTCCTTGCAGAATTTATGCAACACATGATGCGTAGATGCAGATGTATGTTTGCATAAATTTTGAATCGCAGGGGGTCGAAAACTTTTAATTTTTAGATGTTGTTCTTTTCCTTATAATATTATCTGTAGCTTGACAGTAAAAATATAGATGGAAAAAGTTCTATTTGCGTTTTTGGAAAATCTATTTTTCGAATCATACAGATTTTCACATTACGGTATCCTTAGCCGGGTAACCAAAAAGGAAATGGAAACCGGAACTGGAATTCAATAAAAGCACCAAAAATTAGGTCAAAAACCGAAACTGAAACCGAAATTTCATAAATGTAAATCCAAACTAAAATATTGAAAATGTAACCAAAACCGAAATTCAATTGAACCGCTTAAAAATACCTAAACCAAAACCAAAACAGGAACCAAAATTCGAAAAAATGAAACCGAAACCAAAACCTTGCAAAAAATTTTATGAAACCGCTAAAAAAAACGAAACTGGAACCAAAATTTGAAAAAAATGAAACCGTAAATCAAAACAGAAATATAAAAAAATTAACCGTAACCGAAACCAAAACCTAACAAAAAATTTTATGAAACCGCTAAAAAAAATAAACCCAAAACCAAAAACTGGAATCAAAATTTGAAAGAAATGAAACCGTAACCGAAACTGAAACCTAACAAAAAATTATATGAAACCGCTAAAAAAAATGAACCCAAAACCAAAAACTGGAACCAAAATTTGAAAAAAATGAAATTATGGATTAAAACTGAAATATAAAAAAATTAACTGTAACCGAAACCAAAACTGGAGCCAAAATTTAAAAAAAAGAAACCAAAACCTTACAAAAAATTTTATGGAACCGCTAAAAAAAATAAACCAAAAACCGAAACCGGAACCAAAATTTGAAAAAATGAAACCGTAAATCAAAACTGAAAACTGAAATATAAAAAAATTAACCGTAACCGAAACTGAGACCTAACAAAAAATTTTATGAAACCGCTAAAAAAAAATAAAATAACCCAAAACCCAAAACTGGAACCAAAATTTGAAAAAAATGAAACCGTAAATCAATTAATCAAAACTGAAATATAAAAAAATTAACCGTAATCGAAATTGAAACCGAAACCAAAATTATATGAAATTGCTAAAAAAAAATCGGTCAATAATTGAAACTGCAGGAACCAAATTTTTTTTTTTAAAAAAAAAGAAATGGTGTATTCGACTATAAAACGAAACTAAAAAGTAAAAAAATGTACCTAGCCAAAACTGAACCCAAAATTATATGAAACTGCTAAAAAAAAAAAAAAAAAAAAGGCCAATACCTTGCCGAATTGGAACCAAAATTGAAAAAAAAAATGAGACCTAACTGTAAATCAAAACTAAAATATAAGAATATTTTAATTTTAACCGAAACAAAAATTCTATGAAATCGCTAAGAAAAAAACCAAAACCTGAAACTGGAACCTAAATTTTTTTTTAAAAACGAAACTTTAACCAAAACCAAAATTTTGCGAAACCCTCAATGAAAATGGGTCAAAAACCGAAACTGAAACCGAAATTTAAAAAAAAAAATGGAACTGTATTCGACTTTAGAAACAAAACTGAAATATAAAAAAATGTAACTAAAACTGAAATACATTTATATTTAGGTTTTAGTTTATTTCAATTTTCGTTCTTTTGTTATGGCACAATAATTTACATTGATGACTAGTATGTTACAGTATATATTTCCACAGTAGTTGAAAAAATGTAATTTATTTTTCATTAACCGAAACTGAAATGAAGAAAAAATGAAACACAAACCGTAACCACCGCCGAAGTAGAAAAAAAATGAACCAGGCGCTATATTTCTTATAGTTTTAGATTTCCATCCCTGATCTCAAGGAGTCCATTGAACCAGTACTATGAAAAAATTTCAAAATTCAAAAAAAGTGGTAGGGGCAAAATCATTTTTCCGACTACGAGTATGTTAATAAATCAGATTTTTAATATTTGTGAAGGAAAGTAGGAATTATGAAAATAAGTTGGATGTTATCTTATCTGGTAATACCGTTTTATTCGATTACAATTACTGTCGTTTTTCAAAGAAACGACAGGAAACGACGGGTCCAACATACCTAAAAATGATCGTTTTTAGTCGTTTTTTCAAAATAAAAAAGAATTTGAGCCAAAGCTGCCATTTCAGTGTGTTAAAAATTTTTTAAACTGCAATTTTTCAAAGAAACGACTGGAAACGACGGGTCCAACATACCTAAAAATGATCGTTTTTAGTCGTTTTTTCAAAATAAAAAAGAATTTGAGCCAAAGCTGCCATTTCAGTGTGTTAAAAATTTTTCAAACTGCAATTTTTCAAAGAAACGACTGGAAACGACGGATCCAACATACCTTAAAATTATCTTTCTTGGTCGTTTTCCCTAAAATAAAAACGAATAAAAAAAAAGTGACAATTATTTGGATTCGTCTGGACGGGAAGAATCCAACGGTTTAAGTAGATTAATTTTTGCCAGAGCCTAAACAAAATTTCTGTACAAAAAAATGTCTACGAGTTTAACAGACATTTCAGTGAAAATATTGATACCTAAATAATAATTTTTTCTGTTTTTTTTTTTTTGGAGATGTAAAAACTTTTCAAATGAAAAGGGCTGCTAGGCAGAAATAAGAGAAAAAGGTACCTAAAGTGAAAAATTCTCGTCAATTGTCTTTTTTCGTAAAAACATCTACATCGAAACCATTTCATCGGAATTTTTCTCAACCGCGCAGAGAATTCAAAATTCAAGGGCAATTAGGCCGAGAGTAAACATTGATCTACCAAGGGAGCAACATTTCTTTCACATATTCTTGACGAATTGACGGCATGTGTCAGAAATATTCGCTGGAGAATACGAGAATTGTTTTCTTATTCGTCCATAAAAAATGTAACATGCTGAATTGAAAACTACGACTTGGCTTTATTGTGGTTTTATTTCACGTAACTTATAAAGTATCTCTAACAATCTAAATTACTCGTAAAACGGTGCAAATTACCAATAAAAACTTGTTTATTTGTCCGCAATAAATTTCAAGTATATTGCGTCGAAATTATCCGACGACAGATGAAATATCACACCCAAATGGCCATAGCTCGAGCTACAGAAAAATTGAAAATTTAAACGATACGATCGACGAACAAAACACTTCTACCCTAAAAAATGAAATAAAATCGCAAAATTTTCGACAAAAACCCGGCTGAGGAAGCTGTAAAACAGGATGCTAAAATATGAGGGAAAAAAAACTCCGGCGGAAGAAAAAATGAAAAATTTACAAACTCGAGAATTAGAAAATAAAACGAAACATTTATGATGAAAACGATTCGAAACATAAAGAATATGGACTGGGTCATTTCGCACCAGTCTTCATTAAAAATCGTATAAATAGACGCACAACCGCGAGCTGTTTTTGTTCCCCGGCGTGAAAAATTATCGGCTTTAAAACGCAGTTCGGGATGAAATTTAAAATTCGTTTTTATTTAGGCGTAAATTTCAACGGAGCAGGCGATATTGCCGAACGGTGCGGCGATGGCGGCGTGAAATGGATGCGGCAATGAAATGCTGACTGAGTCGGAGAAAATAACCAACGAAAGTAGGATTTCCAAGCCAGTATTTCTCGAATAGTTCCGGTTTATAATTTGCCAAAATTCGAGGGAAAACTTTAATTGCTTCGGAAAAAGAACGAATTGCCAAATTAACGACGTAATTAAACTTGCAAAATCCTTTGATGTGGTTTCTAAATAAAATACAGTTTTCGTTGAAAACGTTAAAAGGATAATTTTGCAATGAAATACTCATTTGCTGTAGCGGAACTCCTTTAAACTTGAATAATTAAAATTAACGATTACTTTTATAACTTTCTCTTTAATAAACAGAAGGAACAGATTTCCATAATTGGTTTTCGTTTAAAACTCCGGCGAAAAAAGACGGATTGTAATCATCGAATAATTATTAAACAACAGATAACGTCGTTGATTCATTCAGAGGGCCCCCTATATATTTAGTAAATCTATCATCTTCCTCAAAGC
Organism: Pseudococcus jackbeardsleyi; assembly: GCA_038380155.1. Lineage (NCBI taxonomy): Eukaryota > Metazoa > Arthropoda > Insecta > Hemiptera > Pseudococcidae > Pseudococcus > Pseudococcus jackbeardsleyi. The sequence goes on from CM076239.1 coordinate 45,850,172, forward strand.
TCCGAGTTTATTTTTAAATAAGTAAACTTCATCATTTCCACTTTGCAGTTCGAATTTCCCAACTTTACGAGAATTAATCTCGCGGTTTCCTCTTCCGTTCCCTTCCTCCGAGGTTTCTCAAAACAATCAGAAGTAAAAAATTAAGATTTATGCGAATTTCGAATATTTTAAACCCTATGCCTTTTCTCATCTCTTTTTATTATTTTTGGGCCCGGGGTGTAAATTTTCATCGGTTACGTCGTTTCAAAATAAACTATAATTTTTCCTCGCAACTTTTCGACTAAATTTTGAATCTTCTTTCGTAATGTGTTTCAGATAGGTACCTACTAAATCGTCTATTTTCTTAATCGAGCTGTACGATCATTAGGGTGGAGTGAAAAAAAAAAACATATCTTGGATTTCGACCAAATTTAATGGGGTGGTTTACTTTGAGTGGGAGACCTCCCAAAAAAAATTTGAGCTCCCAAGGGACAAGTGGAGGGGAGCAGAAGGTGCTCAAAGTGCACCTCCTTTTGAAAAGAAGCTGTTTTTTGTGTTTTTTTAGTCAAAAAAAATTGCGTGAGAGGCTGTCGTAGCACTTAAAATTTGCGATATGAGTTTCTACGTCTCCCCGAACCATTGCCATCCTTCTCCGATCAAAACTCAGAGCGCTACCGGGGGGGGGGGGGTTGAAAAGTTGCGGATTGCAATATTTCAATAATACGAAATTTGCGAAGCTGAAATGAATTTTTTTCGTCGGAGAATTGAACGAAAATTTTTTTTAAACCACTAAATGTAAATATTGAAGAAAAAATTTGTAAATTTTATATACCAGTGCAGCCAACAACGAATCGTAAAATTCCAAAATACGGAATTTAGGTATATCTTTAAATTGATCATTTTTTCGCCGAAAAATATTATGTATTTTTTTTTTCAATCACCAAAAGTATAGGTATTTTGGAATTTTTTTGAAAAATTTTGTATGTCAGTGCAGCCAGTTACCAAATGTGACATGCGACACTGTGGAATTTACGTCGATCAAGAATTAAATTTTTTATCCAGTTTTGTTTCTCTCGAGGTCTCGAAATTCACCCCTTTTCAGCTTTTTTATCATGAAAAATCAGTGAAAAAAGTCAATTTCGAAAATGCAAGCAAACGCTTGCAAAAAGGGTGTCTTTCGGGGTATTTTGACCCGCTGAACACGAATATGGTATTGGTTTTTTCATTTGACCCTTTTTTTCTGTATAAAACGCTAAAAATTTGAAAAATCTGCTAAAATAACTCGGCCAAAACCGAATGCACAGTGAAATTCTACATAAAAAAACGTGCTTTTTAAGTAATTTTTCCAAGTTGGTCGCTCTTTGCTTATATGCTGTTTTTTAAGATTGAAAACTTCAAATAGCCGAAAAGACATGAAGAAGTGCACCAAAATTTTTGAAAAAATTTTCAGAAATACACCTCTACGAAATGTAACTTTGTGCCAAAGAACAGAAAATTTCGTTCACTTCCGTTGGAATTAAAAATTCTTGAAAATCAGCCAATAAAATGGTCATATCTTCGAAAGGGAGGGGCTTGGGGGTCAAAATTTTTTTTAGAATGTTTTTACATCCAGGAGCACCACTTAAGGAGGTTAGAGTGAATATCAAAGCGGGGGCCAAATTCACCCCTTATTTGGCCAGACCCTTTGGTCGAAATCCAAGATAAATTTTTTTTTTTCACTCTGCCCTAACGATCATCCAACTTACACAACTCGAACAAAATGAACGAAAAATTCGAGAAAAAAATTCAGCTTCGTTATTAAACAGGATAAAGATATATCGGCGCCAATAAATAATAAAATCGAATTTTACCAAATATTTATCCGAATGGTATTCGTTTCGTTTCCACCGCCGCCGATGACCTGGTTAAAAATGTTTTACAAGATATTAATTTACTATTTTCCTGCTGGCATTCACCCCTCGCCCTCGACTGGTTTACTCTGCCGCTGTCTTTCATTCTTTCGCGCACGTCTCGCCTCCCCCATTGCTGCGGAAAATATTATAGTCGAAATTTCGTGAACCGGAAAAACGACACCATTATTTTCTTATCTCTTCCATTTAATGAACATTGAAAGGGAAGCTATACGTAAATAACTAACTCCAAATTGAAATGTTCGTCTTCGAACGATTCCCAAAAACAAAAATAGTCAACTTTGACTAATGATGAAAGTTTTTCCGCCCCAGAATGAAAAACTAAACGGAAAATTTCGTCGGTAACGTATTGAAAATGAAATAGGCCGCCGAGTTCCAGCGAATTTTCAATTCTACCAGAAGCAGATAGGTACATCACGGTCGATGAAATGTATTCGACATAATGAACTTCGTGGGTAACAGATTTATAAACTGGTTCCTTAACTCGACTGTAATTTGGAAAAAAGTAGCTATAACGTAGAACAGCTCATTTTGAAAACTTTTCCACTACTTTGCTGGCTTTTTATCTACTGTGAGAGCTGCCTGTGCAAACATCATACAACTTTTCGTTCGCAGTCTCGTAATTACGTAGCATTACCGAGCAACATTTGTAAAACACCTGGAATACCTCACATGGAGAATAAGAAATGAATAGAAAAAAAATCTCTAGAAGTAGGAGCGACAATAAATGAAGAAATTTCGTCAGCACGGTTACTTTCGCGCCACATCGACCGCGTAATATTGTATCATCAAACTCCAGCTGACAAAAGATTGGAAAAATATCTCAGCAAGAGTCCGCCAAATGTACGCCGTTTAATGGACGAAATGTGTACGAGTACATTTAGATACTTTTGTATATAGGACAACGGCCCAAAACGAACCTACCAAATTAACAACATCGAATGGAAAATGCGACTAGGCGAGGCGGTAAAAATATGTAAAAAATTTCGGTACGAAAAGCGATCCCATGTTTGAAAATTTTCTTCAAACGTACTTTAATTTGAACCAATTGAAAGGCGAGCAAAAGTTATTTCTTTAATAAATAGTAATGAAGCCTTTTGCCTGCACATTTTCCGACCGAGTGGATGGAAAATCGGAATTAGAAAATTATACGCCATTTGTAAAATCCTGGTTTCGTTTCGGCTTTGTAAGTATACAAGGAAAGCAATAAGCGAGTTTGTACAACCGCCGAAACACATTCTTTTTAAAAAGAACCCTTTGTGAGCTGGTTCACATCAGAAAAAGCTACTAACCGTTTTCCACCCTCGGCCCCATCAAATTATTCCGCTCGTCTTTTTGTACGTACGTACGTTACACGAATTGACCGATTCGTTTTGTATAAAGGAAAAAAAAACATTTTTACATAGGGCCCTGCTCTTTTGCAATAAAATATGGCCAAACAAAAGCATCAACCGAATATAATTTTTTATGCCATGGTTCGCCCTCGTGTACATGTACCTACAATTTTCATGTACAAAAATACGTGTTCTACGTATTTGGAGCTATCCGCCTGCGTTTCGAATTCGTTAATTAAATAGGTACTCGAAATGATGAAAAAAATTTTCCGACCTTTGTATGTATCTATAGAGAGTTTCATTCGTGTAATTGTACAATGTATGTACATTCGTTATTATTTCTAACGATAAGTCTAATTATAGGGTGTTTCGGAGTGGAGAAATGTTCATTTTTGGTAACTGGCCGTGCAACACGAAATAAGTCTAGGTAGGTTAATTTGCCTAATTCGAGTTTCAGGTAGGTATTCGATGAAAAAAAAAATTCTAAATTAACTCGCAATGTTATTTCATGTTTAAACCAAAGAAAAAAATGGGAGAAATTTCAATGTTGAGAAAAAAATTGCCGGGTCTCGGAAAAAAATTGTGAAAGAAAAAATTTTAGACCATCGGTAAAAAATTGAAGAGAAATGTTGAGATGAAATTTTGTTCAAAATATAATTTAAAAAAATTGGGGCTGGAAAATTGAAAACATTTTGAGTGATAAATTTCAAATTTTGAGAAAAATTGCTATTAGAAATTGTAGAATTTTAAACCAAAGAAAGAAATGGGAGAAATTTCAATGGTGAGAAAAAAAATTGCCAAGGAAAAATTTTAGACCCTCGAAAAAAAATTGCGAAAGAAAAAATTTTAGATCATTGGAAAAAAATTGCAAAGAGAAATGTTGAGATAAAATTGGGATTGAAAACAACTAACTCAAAAAGAAAAAAATTTACACGCGATCACGCTAAAAACTATCCTTTCAAAATTGACTCTAGTAGTAAATCAAGCATTTAAAAATACAAAAATATTGAAATTATATTTCAACCAAAATTAAAACGCGAAATTATTGAAATTGAATTTAAAAAAAAATTAAAAGCAAAAGAAATTAATTAAATGTTCAATGACTTACCCAAAAGAGAAAAATCTCACACTGCAGCAGCGCTGAAAAAACGATCCTCTCAAAATTGACCCGAGTTTGAATCCGACACTGAGATGCAATATTTGAAAACACGCGAAAATATTGAAATTAAATTTAAAAAAAAAATTTAAAACGCGAAAATATTATCGAAATTCAATTATTTTATAAATTGAAAACGCCCAAAAAAATCAATAAAATATCCGCACTATGATCCGAGTTGTAAATCCGACACTGAAATGTAATATTTAAAACCACACGAAAATATTGAAATTAATTTTTTTTAAAAATTAAAACGCGAAAATATTATCGAATTAAATTTAAAAAATTAAAAACGCAAAAAATTCAACTGCACTATAAACACGACAATGAAAAAAATTAAATCGCGATTCACTTTATATTAAATCAAACTAAGAAAAAAAACACGAAAAAATGATCGAGACACATCCGCACTCCGACGCGACTAAACACAGACTGATCATCTTGCCTTCTTCCCCTACCCTAATCTGGCAGCAGGCGCATGCGCAGTAATTTTTGTACCCGCCCACAGTGGAGGTAGAAGTGATTTCTTATTGGCTGTTCCCCTACCAAGGTTCTCTCCCCCACCACATTCCCCCACCAATTTCCCCTACCTCAAATTTAGTATAAATAGGAGTGTTTTTTCAAAATTGAATCAGTTGTTGCTGATCCTTGAGCGATGCTCTCCTGTGCTCATAGTGGGCTTGGTGGCTCTGCTCAGGGGTCGGCCGAGTGGTCATAAGTCTTTCAGGGTGATGACCATTATGGTTATGGTCAATGCCCCGTCTGTTGATTGCTTGTCCCCAGGTATATGTTTTACATGTATTGTTTAGAGGTCCAAGTTAAGGTGTTGGTTATGACTACAGTGTGTCATTTTCCTGAGAGCCGGCTATTCAGTCCGGTCTTCTGGGTGGGATCAACTCGATCATCATGAGCGCTAGGGAACATTGTTCCTGGACCAACATCTCAGTCTGGTTAGGCAGGTCTTGTCTTGTCTTATCTTGTTTGGTATGAGGTGAATAAAAAAGAATAGGGTTAGGATAGTTAGTCTTCTAAAATGTCTATTAGGAAGTCTGGTAGGAGAATTAGGAGGAGTGTGATAAAGTGAAAGAAATAGGAGAGATTTGAAGGTTTTGTTCTGGACTTTAGAGGCTTATCAAAATTTATGAAGTGATTAAATTGTGTGATGTTTTGGAGGGTTGATTTTGGACTTGGGTGGTATATAAAAATTTATTGGGTGTGTGGAATTGTGTGGTGTGTATTTTTTGTTTCAGATTAGCATCAAGATGTATCGTGGAAAACATCATTCAATGGATTTGGAGGGCCCTCCTTCAATGGACCAACAACCAGGAAAAATGGACGAGGAAGATCAATCGATATCGGAAGGTAAAATAATTTATTAAATTATTCATATATATTAATTTTGTTTTATGATTTCAGGTCATCAAGAAAAAACCAGTTTGGAGGAGCATCAAATGGAAGGACTTGGGGGTAATAATCCCATATTTTAATTGCATGTGCTTTTGTGAGAGTATGGTAGTGTGGCATGGTGTTGTGGCATGATTGTGGTAGTGTGGCATGGTGTTGTGGCATGATTATGGTAGTGTGGTATGGTGATGTGTTGTGTGGAGTTGTTAAGCAATGGTTTGTGCTGTTTGTTTTCTGCGAGTGTGGTTCATTGTGATATGTGAAATGATTATTTTCTAAGTTTATTTTTTAAGTTTTTTTTTCAGGAATTATTTTTTAAGTTTATTTTTTAAGTTTTGGTTTTAAGTTTTTTTTTTCAGGAATTATTTTTTAAGTTTTGGGGTTTTTTGGGTATTATTTTTCAAGTCTATTTTGTAAGTTTGGGGTTTTCAGGAATTATTTTATAAGTTTGGGGTTTTTTCAGGAGTTCCTCTTTCCCCCTTTTAATCTCTGCATTCGTTTTCATTTATTGGGTGTGTGGAGTTGTGGTGTATATTTTTTTGTTTCAGATTTGCACAAAGAAGATGTATCATGGAAAACATCATTCAATGGATTTGGAGGGCCCTCCTTCAATGGACCAGCATCTAGGAAAAATGGAAGAGGAAGATCAATCAATATCGGAAGGTAAAATAATTTATTAAATTATGCATGTAAATTAATTTTGCTTTATGATTTCAGGTTATCAGGAAAAATCAATTTGGAGGAGCATCAAATATGGATTTCACAATGGAAGGACTTGGGAGTGATAATCCCATAATAGTTTGTATTTACTGTTACTAAGTAGTGTTAATATTTTAATTGCATGTGCTTTTGTGAGAGTATGGTAGTTTGTGTTATTGTAGAAGTTGTTGAGTGATTGTGTTGTGTTTGTATAAGTTTGTGTTTATTGTGTTGTGGCATGGTGTTGTGTTGTGTGGAGTTGTTGAGCGATGATTTGTGGTGTTTTTCTGGGAATGTGTGGTCATTCTGTTGTGTGGCATGATTGTTTTGTGTTGTGTGGAGTTGTTGAGTGATGGTTTGTGCTGTTTTCTGCGAGTGTGTGGTTTATTGTGTGATGTGAAAAGTTTGGGGGTTTTTCAGGAGCGCTCCTTTTCCCCCCTTTTAATCTTTCGGCATTCATTATATTTTTCAACACAATTTTTCAACTAAAATTGCCTTTGGCATACAAAATTTGGGGTTTTTTTAGGAGTCCTTCAGACTCCTTTTTCCCCTTTTGATCTTTCGGCATTTATTTTCTTTTCTAACACTATTTTATAAATTTTGAACTAAACCTGCCTTTGGCATGCAAAATTTGGGGTTTTTTCAGGAGTCCTTCAGACTCCTTTTTCCCCACTTAACCATTTTTTTTGAACTTGGTGAAGTAGCAGATATTTGAATTATAGGTATCTGCGAAACATCTTCTGTTCATACAGTAAATATAGAATTGGGAATGTTTTCCTAGTTCTTACATTTTTCTTTGTACACAAACACATTGGTACATTATTCATTTATTTTGTACAATTTTTTTTTTCAGAACATAATAAGTTATTTTCAAATAAAACATACCTGCGTTTATATTAATTTATTTTTGTTTCAGAGATTTGAGCTAGGAAGCCCCAAGTTCCCGAGTACTTAGTGCAGGCCTGAAAAATGGCTGCCATTGAGCAGGTATAATCACATCTGATCAGACATGAGCAGGTCAATAGAAGAAAGGGTTTTGAATATTTTTTCATGTGACATCACGAATCACCAGGTATAGCCAGGTATGTGATGAGGTTTGATTAGACATGATCATGAAAAGGCCAAATTTTATTAGCCTTTTCATGATCGTGCCTGATCAAGCCTGATCATATACCTGGCTATACCTGGTCATTCGTGATGTCAAATAAAAATATATTCAAAAACCTTTCTTCTATGGGATGTGCTAAACTCACACACGGTCGCGTTAATGTGCCACTCGTTCAACTCTTTTTGCTCATTCTATTGACGGTATGAAAAATGGAAATATTTTTTTATCTGTTGTATCCAATTTTCATTTGACATTGTCAAATTCAAATTTCAAATTCTGACTTATTTAGATTTTTTATTAACTCACGATGAATTTGTTTCGGTATGCGGTGTGGATAATTCCCTTTTTTCATTCTCGCTTTCGTTCGAATTTCATTGATTTTTTTCTCAATTTCATCCGCCAAAAAAGAAAAACATGTACTTACTTCCTTGTATTTTTTTTAAAAAAAACGAATTAGTGTTAACGTTATAGCGGACTACCCGCTCTAGCGGGAAAAATGGAGGCTGGCTGAAGGAGCGTCCCGACAAGCAGAATCCAACAATACCATCGAGTTTGTGATTCGGACCATTCCAGCGGAGTTGCAGGCAGAGATCGCATAAAACATTTGCAATTTCCCACAATTTCCCGCCAATTTCCCACAATTTCCCGCCAATTTCCCTTGATTTCCCGCAATTTCCCTCGATTCCTCGCAATTTCCTGCGATATCCCTCGATTTCCCTCGATTTTCCTCAATTTTCCGCAAATTTCCCGCAATTTCCCTCGATTTCCCTCAATTTCCCTCAATTTCTCGCAAATTTCCCTCGATTTCCCTCGATTTTCCTCAAATTTCCCTCAATTTCCCGCAAATTTCCCTCGATTTCCCGCAATTTCTCTCAATTTCCCGCAATTTCCTTCAATTTTCCTTAATTTCCCGCAATTTCCCGCAAATTTCTCTTAATTTCCCGCAATTTTCCGAAAATTTCCCGCAATTTCTCGCAAATTTCTCTCAATTTTCATCAATTTTTCCGCAATTTCCCTCAATTTCTCGCAAATTTCCCTCGATTTCCCGCAATTTCCTTCAATTTTCCTTCATTTCCCGCAATTTCCCGCAAATTTCTCTCAATTTCCCGCAAATTTCCATCAATTTTTCCGCAATTTCCCTCAATTTCTCGCAAATTTCCCTCGATTTTCCTCAAATTTCCCTCAATTTCCCGCAAATTTCCTTCGATTTCCCGCAAATTTCCATCAATTTTTCCGCAATTTCCCGCAATGTCCTTCGATTTCTCTTAATTTCCCGCAATTTCTCGCAAATTTCTCTCATTTTTCATCAATTTTTCCTCAATTTCCCTCAATTTCTCGCAAATTTCCCTCGATTTCCCTCGATTTTCCTCAAATTTCCCTCGATTTCCCGCAATTTCCCTCGATTTCCCTTAATTTCCCGCAATTTCCCGCAAATTTCTCTCAATTTCCCGCAAATTTCTATCAATTTTTCCGCAATTTCTCTCAATTTCTCGCAAATTTCCCTCGATTTTCCTCAAATTTTCCTCAAATTTCCGCAAATTTCCCTCAATTTCCCCGAATTTCCCTCGATTTTCCTCAAATTTTCCTCAATTTCCCGCAAATTTCTCTAGATTTCCCTCAATTTCCCGCAAATTTTCCTCGATTTCCCGCAATTTCCCGCAATTTCCCTCGATTTCCTTCAATTTCCCCCAAATTTCCCTCAATTTCTCGCAAATCTCCCGCAATTTCCCTCGATTCCTCGCAATTTCCTGCAATTTCCCTCGATTTTCCTCAATTTCCCGCAAATTTCCCGCAATTTCCCAGGATTTTTCGTAATTTCCCTTAATTTCCCGCAATCTGGAATTGGCCGAATCTCAAAAGTGACCATACCAAAATGACCATCACGACGAGCCGAGTCCAACGATTCCATCGCGTTCGTGATTCGGACCATTCCAGCGTATTTTCCAGCGAGATTCAAATACAAAAATTCCCTGATGCCGAGTACGCCGAAGTTTGGCCTCAGAAAGCGCAGTATAATCCTCCATGAGCCCAAGTATGCAAAAATCGCTGGAATTGGCGGAAACTCAAATGTGACCATACCAGAATGACCGTCTTGACGAGCCGAGTCCAACAATACCCTCGGTTTCGTGATTTGGGCACTCCTCGCGGTATTCTCAGCGAAATTCAAAATAAAAATCCCGTGATGCCGGAAAAAGCCAACGAGGCCAAGATTGGCCATCAGAAAGCAAGAATTTTGAACTTAGTTTGTCAAATAGGTACTTAGCTTTGTTATTTGGTCGTTCAACAAAAAGCAACTTGGTAGAGGTTGCAAAAAATTCTAAGTCCGTGAAAACAAATTAATTTTATTTTTTAATAACGAATACCCTTCGTCTTTCTTCGCCAAAAAAATTCGGCCGTGGCTCCCCCTCTCCTCCTCAAATACGTACGTATATAAATAAGTATTTGATTTTTCTTTCATTTTTACTGGTATAGTCAATTTTTTTTGAGCTAATCTTTCTACCCCTCCCAAAAAACGGGTTTAAAATGAAACCTCCACTTGATATTTTATATTTACAACGCAATCGGGCAATTTTTTCCCCATTCCCGAAATCAAAATCCGGTCGAATATCGTAACATTTCACGTACGTACCATTCTAGTCGTCGAAATAGGCCGAAATATTGATTGAAACAAAATCATCGCAATAGTAATAAATCGACTATTTGTATATGGTGAAGTTTAGGTCGCGTACGTATACACATATACGGCGGAAATTGCGAAATTATTCAATTTAAAGAATAGAATTTTTGGAATACAGCCATGCCTAGCTTATGCGCAATTTTTATTATCACATTTACCATATTTGTGAAAAAGAAAACGTTATAATCGGCAAGGCGAAAAGACGAGACGTACAGTAGCTGGACGAAAACGCCTGCACATATAGTCACCGAATGCGTGGAATGGGCGCGTATTTCTACGTATCGGTGTGTCTGTATCTGTATGGGAAACTGCATAAAATATTAGAACGTTACGAGATTTTTATGGACTTGTATAAATCGGATATGTGATACTTCCTTGTATATTTTATGAGTAGGAAACCATAAATAAAGTTCGCCAAGTTGTTTATAAAAAGAGGCGCCAGTTTGAAGAGATACCAAATCATGTGAACTTGTAGTAGAAAATATTACACCCTGCGATACCTCCCCTCCTTCCATAACCGGAATAAGTTTGTTTCAAATTATTTCGAAGCTACTTAGATATCTTTTGTTTGTTTCGTTTTTTTTTTCACCCCTCCGCGTTGCATTTCTGATAAATTCTATTGCGCTCGTTTATATTTTTAAACCGAGTGTTGCGTCTACCGACAAACGTCTGAGAAAAACATAGTGTGTGGCTCTTTTTTCCTTCCACCATTTGAGATTATAAGATACTCGTACTCGGTACTTGTGTACGAGCGAATGCTTCGTATGTGCATGTTTTCCACAGTTTACGTAAAAATTCGCCCGAGTGTTTCGAAAAAGGAAATCTTTCGAGTAGGTATTTACATTTTTAGCATGATTCTGGCAAAAATGAGTTCGCCGAGTGAACGACGCTACGCGACGTTTTCCGCATAATTAGATAAAAGTATTCTTAATTAAACGATTGCAGCCGGGGTAAGAATTACATGAAAAATGTATCCAGAAAAGTGCGCGTAATTCAACTTATGAAATAAGATCAACCTGAAACTGCCGAGTATTATACGCACGACGGGATTTCGCATTGCTAGAGGTACCAAGGTACCATTGTGAATTATTAAAAACAGCGAAAAATATTTCATCGAGGGTACAAAATTAATTCCGCCGCGTTATTACTCGAAATGAAAAATAGTCTGGAAAGATTTTTTTTTATAAAATACAAAATGAATAATTTAAAAGTTAATTTTTACACGAAACCATTACTTTGGAAAATTCTCGACTCGAGTTGATTCTCAGAGGACGACGAAATGCCAGAAAATTTCTTTACTTTTTAATCACGACATGCAAAACCGAGATTTTGTTGAATTCGCGGCCGAACATCATTTACGAAAATTTCTACCATTTTGCCGCAAAACGACGGCTGCAGAGTGAATATTATTTATTAAATCGTTTCTCTTATTCCGTTTTGATGGGCATGACTGAAGGAGGTTAGTCTGGAATGGTAAATTGTGTTTGCGTGAGTCGGTTATTTCGCAGCGTGTAACTGTTTTAATAAATTCGTGTCGCCGTTTATTTTTTTTTGTTATATTTAAACTGTTGTGCGAATTTTAGGAGTAGAACATTATGTCGTTTTGATTTTATAGAGCAATTTCGTCAAATTAGATCAGATGCAAATCAATTGATTTCTGATCGAGCAAAATAGGTAACCTTATTCAAAAATTAATAATAGAATTGTTCAAATTTCCAATTTATGAGAGGGAATATTCAGAAAAAGGATTGAATCGACTTGCGAAACAATTTTTAAAAATATCAATCGATCAATGTGTCAATTAGGGGAAGGGGTGTTCAAAAAATAATAATTGGACATGGGCTTCAAATTTAATGAAATTATTCCAATTTTTAATTATGGGAGTCGATACACTAACTTTGCGCCATCCGAGTACATTCGAGTACTGAATCATGGGTAAGACCGCGCAAATCCGTTCTGTTTGTCGCATCTCATTTTTTTACGAAATTTTTCCTAACTTCAAAATTTTTCTTGGCGAGGTCTAAATTTTTTTACGAAATTTTTTGTCAACTTCAAAATTTTTCTCAACGAGGTTTAAATTTTTTTATGATTTTTTTTTCAACTTCAAAATTTTTCTGCACTATTATTCATGCATTTTTTTGGATTTTCATGATTTTCAAAAATTTCGAATTTAGTGTCGTTTTCGACTAATTCGAGGTCGCTGATTCCGAATCTGGCGACCGTTTTCGCCGCCGAGCCTTTGTTGTCGAGTTATGACTGATTTTTCAGCAAAAAAAGTGCAACTTTGGCGAGAACAGCTCAAAATGCAAAAGTGAATATACCATTCGATTCGTCTCGACGAGAGGATTCCGAAAATGTACTCGTTTTTGCAGTTTCGTCGATTTTAATCAAAGTTATGGTGATTTTTCACAACAAAAAGCGAATTTTTCGGCAAAGGCGGGGCGATCGCGTGAAACGGAGTTCAGATTCGTAATCAGCGACCTCGATTTAGTCGAAATTTCGCATTTTTTAAAAATCTCAAATTTTCGAAAAAATGCATGAACTAAAGGTTTAAAGAGATTTTTTGAAATGATCGTAATTTTCTAAAAAATAATTTTTTTGCTTTTAAAATTTGGAAAATAGTTAAGATGCGAATTTTTAAGAACCCTTGAAAAATAGGCTACTGGTAAAAAATGGGTCTGGAAAATTTTTTCGGATAAAAATATTCTCATCGAGGGCGTTTGTGGTGAAATTTTTCGTTCAAATTTTTCATTTCCAAATTTTCGATAATTTGTTATCAGATTTCAAGAGCAACTAAGGATAATATTAGCGGTTAGTATTCTGAAGGAGAAGGGGTGGATGGAATTTTATAAAAATCATCTTGAGATATGAACAAAATCGTGTAATTTCCTAATTTCTCATCTCGTTCAGCTTTCGAAAAAATACATGCAAAATAATCGTCATCGTTGCTGATGTTTTTGCGCGTAATCGTATTTACGGCGAATCACTTAGGCAATTCTATTAACATCCCAGCATGGATTGCTGGATCGAGGAACAGCATTGAATTAACAATTTGATGCTACAACGCGCAATTCACGAAATTTTAAATGAAAATTTTTTACGAGTACAAACTTCGCTACTTTTTTTAAAAATATTTTACCAAGTCGTTTTATAAAAAATGGAATCTTGTATTTTTTAAAAGAAAATTTTCCGAGGTCAATTTACTCCCATTTAATGTATTACATTCAATTCTAAAATATTTCGAAAAATTACGTTTTTGGCTATACTCAAGATCACACACACAAAAAATCATTCAACATCCTCAAATAATCTGGAAAAAAATTTGAAACCCAAGTTTTTAATTAATCATCACTGGACTAATAAATTTTAAAATTTTATCACGTCTCGTTGAATTCTTCATCCCACAATTTTTTTGCCAAGTTTTGTAAATTCGAAAATATTTGATGACGTTAATTCGATAAATTTTGAGAACTATTAAAAAAACTAAAATTCTGTCAGGATTGTCCTATGTTCATCTAGAGTGGAAATCAATGACCAAATAACCATTATCAAAATTATTTACCTTTCATCTGGGAAAAAATTCACAAAGATTGTGAAAATGTTTTGTGTGTTTTCAGTGGTGATAAATTATGAATATCTATCAACAAAAAAATATTTATAAGTTTTGATTTTGAAAAAGTTTTTTTTTTGTTTGGAAAAAATTCAATTTTTAAAAATACCTACTTAATGTTTTTCTGGAAAAGGATGAAACACAGAAAATCTAAAATTTTTTCCTTGCTTCTTTGAGGTCATTTCCGAACAGTTTTTTTTAGCAAAAAATTGTTGAACCACCTACCTGACGAGTGAGTAATTCAAGGTTGAACATGCCAGCTCGATGTAAACGTAAACCTGATTTGAAAATTTATTACGTATGGTGTCTAATAATCAATCGAAATATCGTGAAAAATCGATTTTTCTTTTTTCGATTACCCTTTCATCTCAGTATATTAAATTTTCAGCGATATGAAGTTATTTATCAATCTAAAATATTCTGTCAATGCCAAGAATTATCGGGGCAAAGATAAAAAGTAGTACTTACTACGCAAAAAATCATACAGAAGTCGAGTTTATTTCTTCGAGTAAGAGTAGTGATTCATATCTTTCTTTATTTTTTTGTAAAAAAGAAAATGAAAATTACGTTGATCGCAGGACTTGTCATCGTGAATTTAGTAACCAGTAATTCTGGTAAGTAGGTTTGATGTGTTAGATTACTTATCAAAGAAATTTTTTATTACTATTCAGGAGGTAGCGCTTATTGAGTTTTTTTTTCCAATTAGATTCACTATCCCAACAGATAAATTCCATTGATGGCGAGAGTGAAGAATTATCACGGATAAATAACGGTACCTCAGCAATAGAAGTAAGTTAATTCGGTGTGTTCTTTTTTTAAATTTAAAATAGGTAATAATTCCCACTTAATTTTCGACTTATCAAATTATTCTTAACGAAAATACGCATGTAAAAAATACAATTTGTTTTCAAATCATATTCACTTTATTTATTTTACCTAGACCGCAAATTCATCGCTTGATACAACCTCAACTCCAACGGCTCCCTCGACGTCTCAAACCAAGTCAATAGCGGAATGGAGCATATATGCTTACCGCTTGGAGCAGAATATTACAGCATTGAAGGAGGTCCATAAATGTATGACATTTGTGAGAATTGTGGTAGTAGACGCTGAAAATAAATATATTCTATGTACCTCGAGAACTCAATTGGATCCGGTATATTATGAATACCACTTTGAGTTTTTCAAAAAGCCTGAAGCCTATGTTAATTATATTCTCGGCATGTACGACCTAGCTTACGATCAACAAAATTATAGACTCGTACGGATTCATAATCAACACCCTAATGCGACAAATTGGCCACCGAGAAATTTGAATCACTTGTCCAAAACGGAAAAATGGATATTTTTTCTATATGCAGTAAAACAGTGTAATAAGTTGCTGATCCGTGATCCTGACCTCATTTTTTGGAAGGACTTGCAGACCGATTTCGAAACAAAACGTCGATGCAACTTTATTTGCCTGGCAAAGGTAATCGCGCTCGCAAAGTATGATTCAGATCGAGAAGCTCATGAGTATTCCAGCTTGCCCGAGGTCGATGAAGTACTAGCATCACATAAAGAGGAGTTTAGAAGGTGTATTTGGAGTTATGAGTGTGAAACTGGGTTCAACTTCATAACAACTCCGTTTAAAAGGAAAGTAGACCGTTCGATCCAATCACGATGTCTTCTACCCGTCCAGCTATTTAGTATTAATAATTTTTTGAATTTTTGAAAGGAAAATTGGTAGAAAAATGTTGAGATTTTAGTCCAGTCATTAGAGCATTTTTGGAGGGTAAACCCGGACATACGCGTTAACAGCGATTTTTTTTTGCAGGATATTGTTGGAAATGGTCCTCTTATGAACATACTTTGACCCACCCCTCCAGCTCCTTGTGCCACCCCCCCCACACAGTGGATCAAAGTCCCCCAAAATCAGTTTTTTGCTTCTGCTTCATTTTTTTTTGCGTATTTATGAAAAAATATCTCAGTTATATTTTTCTGCATCGAATTCCCTACAAAATGAGCTATCATTATTTTCCGTAAGTTGAATAGGAGAGGAGTAGTGGCGTCTTGAAAAATGCGGGTTTCGAGGGTCGACTTGAAATTTTGTAATAAAATGAATTTAAATCAACGCAATCGCATTTCTGCTGGCTTATGTTTTTATGTTTGAATAGGAACGACTAATCTACACATCAAACCTTTCTCCCCCTCGATAAAAAGCCTCACCACCCTCCTCCCCCTATGTTTGAGATAGGTATTTGGAATTGGCCGATAAATTGATCATTAATAATCAACTCAGTTGGACTCGCAGAGGTTTGAATTTATAGAAAATTTCAACATTTAAACATAAGCCAACAGAAATGCGATTGCAAAATTGATGAAAACATGTCAATTTTACGCAATTTCGACCTTTGAAAAGAAAAAGTATTTTCTTCTTATCTTTGGAATTTTTTAAATCGAGAATACGAAAAAACGTCAGCTCGATTTTTTAATATGTTAATTAGCATGTAAAGTTGTACTTCGGAGAATTTTTTCAGATTTTTTGGAGGTGTCCCTGATAGGGAAATGTCGTTTTTAAACATTTACAGCTGATTTTTGGCAATAAAAAAAGTGGCAACACTGATTTTCAAAAAATCTTCAAAAAGCTCATCAAAGGCCTTACACAATGGAAAAAGTTTCAACTTTCTACCTATCATGGTTTTCAAGTTATCCACGTTCAAAATTTACCATATCCAACTTTACCTCAAAACTTTGAATGCTCGTGGCTGCCCTCCAAAAAGACTTAGGGAGCTGCGGTTTGCGGCATTCGTCATCTTTCATCGAGGTCTACTCACATAAAAAAAAATCGCCGACCCACCTTACCACTTTGCGTACAAACTGACATGGAATAACCCTGAACGAGTTTTTTTCATAACTCGCTGGTTACGGAATTAGTAATTGAATAATATGTAATTCCTTTCAATATTATTTTACGTATCTGATTTAAGAAAAAATTTAATCATAGCTCAATTTTAAGTGAGTACCTTATCTACTTAGATGATAAGGTAGATTTCAGAAGTTTTTCAATTTATCGCTCTTCTAATAATAGATATAGGTACCTAAATGAGTGGAAAAATCATTATGAAATAATTTGTATCTGTTGCACGGTTTCATCGAAAGGGACTATTTTTCAAGTGAAGATTCCGCTAATTATTTAGAAAATTTACTATTAATGCCGTAGCGAAGAATTTTTTGTGTTGGGGGGGGGGGGGGGGGTCGATGATTTTGCCAACTTTGAAACTGAGAGATGAAATGAATTTGAATAGGACAATCTTGCTTTCATAAAGTCAATGTCGTAGAATATTAAGGGGGCTATACAAATCTTGGAATTTCTGATTCGATTTTAGAAAAATTTTGAAAATCAGTTTATTTAAGGTACGAATTAGACTTGGTTTTTTTGGAGTAGGGAGGGATGGCACAAATCTGCCAACCGAATTGAATTTTTTGACCACTTCTCCTTTCATTCATTTCACTGTTTCTTTGTAGGTAGTTTCATTGTTATAATTATTGAAACCCCCGGTCAAAATTGTCTATTTGTCCTAAACGAGACAAAGGTGGAAAATATTTCAAGAATCGGATTTTTGTTGAACTGAAAATCTAGCCATATATCAAGTGAATTGTTATATATTAAATAAATATTTTCTCATCTTCACAGAATTAGGTTTAAACAATAATAGCAGAGAGTCAAAAAATATCATTTTTTCAACTCTTCGAAAATTTTTAAAATGTTACCAATCATTTTTATCAGACCAAAAAATTTTTAATTATGTATTGCCATGATAATTACTTTTTTTTTTTGGTCTGATAAAAATGACCAAACTTACATTATATTAAAACTGACTGGGATTTAGTTCATGACTCCTGAGTGGTTGCTATAAACTTAACAAACTCTGCTCTTACTTCAATCGAACCTACAAGTAAAAACAAAAATTTCAGTAAAACCACTCGGCTAATACGCAGTGGTTGAAAAATTTTGAGTTCAAACCATCTTTTTTCCCCAGCACTGCGATATTCTTTCGTTTTTCGACGTTGAAGTCTGTCGTGTATTTGCCAATCTGGGACATTGCGTGTTTAATATTTTTCCCCGATCCCTTATATTTTAGTTCTATTATTGCTTCCCTATCTTTGAAGTTGTGAAAATAGAGATCGAGGTCTCCTCCTCCAACTGGGTGTTCAAATGCCACAAAGGTTTTTTGGCTTTCTTGATCCCATATCCACAAACACACAGAGCGAAAAATGGAAGAAAAGTATGCTTCATTCACGACGATTATCGATTTTTCGCCGGTAGGAACCACAGTCGTCTTACCTCTTTTTGACGGTGGAATATGTGGGAGTAACTTATGTTGGTGTGTTTGGGTGTATTCCATAAATGCTTGTATTAGCTCTTTGGGATCCAAATTATCGTCAAATACGAATTTTCGTAATTCTCTCGCCAATTGGATGTACGTGTGTCCGTACTGGATTTTGTATTCTTTTACATAATGACTTAACATATGTTTCGAAACTTCTTTATTAGGAAATATAAAACCTAGTGGTTTCGAATCCTTTCCATCCCAGGTCAAGTACCCTCTTTAAAAACTGACCGGCTATTGGGCATCTCTTCTAATGATCGTATCTCTTCAATGGTAAACTTGAGATATCCCGCGGTCTTGAAATTGCCGCCAAAAGTATTATACATATATTGTTACTATGGAATTGCAATTCTCCGAAAGTAACGTTTCCAGTTTATTCTTTACGGAATCCATCATCATCATCTCGCGAATATTACCATCGATTACTCCACTTCCTGTCCAATATCCATATGGATCCGGGTGAGCTTCCAAATTATTCAGGTATGTGACAATGCTATAAATATTGTAAAATCGTTCATACTTCCCATCGCCTAAAAAAAAAGGATAAGGAAGGTATGTAGGTAACCATTCTACAATCTCAAGTACTGAACCACTAATCAAAAAGCCAAAGCGATACAGGTGGGTATTTGGAAGGGGAAAACATCACCGAGAATGCAAAAAGCCCACCAGAGCGAAGGTTTCTATTGAGTTTATCTCCATCCCTCTCAGACATTAGTAGAATACTTACTAAAAATTATGCAAACCCCATCTTTTTTGACAAGAGAAAAACCAAGTAAAACAATTAAATCGAAAATAAGTTTTTTTCGTTGATCAGATAAACTTTTCATAATTTACAGAACGTTGAGGTAATTTTGGAATTTCAAAAATTCGCCAAAATTCGAGAAATGCACTTTAGCACTTGAAATTTTGAAAATGGAACTTTTTTATGATGTACTTTCAATTTATGACAATTTTGAATCAAAATTTTACTTTGAGTAGGGATACCTTGCTTGTAACTACAAAAAAAGTAGTAAAAAATCACGTTTTTTTTTGGTTTTGATTTTTTTTGACCATGTTGCACCCACTTTTGGGGTCCAAAAAAATATTATGTGATGCATGACCACTTGGCAGAACTAATAAAAAAATTTCCAGCCATGGCATCCCCCAAAATTTTTTTTAAATTTTTTTTTAAATTTCAACATGAAAAAAATTGGGAAAATGTGAACCAAAAATTTTCAAAAAAATTTTCATCGATACTACTCAGTAAGATGTATAATCTGTGAAAAATTCAAAAAATTTTACCCACCCCTTCCAGAGATATCGCGTGTTGAAGTTTCGACATTAAAAGTGCGATAATTCCGGAAGGAGAGGGGGTTGGGGTCAAAATTTTTTTGGGATGTTTTTAGACCATAAGTAACATTTTGGGCCTATTTTGAGCGATTTTGGGTCAAGGGCCGTTTTTGACCCTTATTAGGAAAGGCTCTTTGTTCATCTCTAGTCAGTAGGTATAAAATGGGTCTAAAAAATTTTCGTCCAGAATATTCAAATTTGCCCAGTTTTTTTCAGTCCTTCAAGTTTGCTCAAAACTTTTTTTCCGCCTCGTGTCATGGTATAACTTGGATAACGACCACGATTTCGTGAATATGACAAAAATTCCAAGTCATGCTGTATAAAGTTTTCAAAAAATGATTTTTAATCCAATTTTTAATGCTCAAATTGCGCAGAAAAGACCTACAAGTTTTTAAAAATTTGTTTACTTCATTAAAATGTTGAAAATGCTATCAAAACTGCAAATAAATCCCTTCATTTTGGCGAACTTTTGAAATAATTTCCTTATAGCGCTCAAAAAGCGTAATGAAGAAAATTCGCTTTTATAACGCTAATCCGGCTATAACGCTATTTTTTCCGGCTGTACTTAGATAATTCACAACGTTTTGGAAGCCTTTTTTTTTTTCACTCAAGAAACTTATTACTCTTGAAGTAAAGTATTTCATCAGGTAGGTACTTACTCGTGGAAAATTTATATCCATCGTAGTAATTTTTAATAATCTCACGTTGTTCGTTTGTAATTGATGGGTACTTATCAAACAACTGATCGGCTTCTGCCACTGATATTCCATAGAAACGATTTCCCAGTGACGAAAACATGTTATACTGCGATATATAATTCAATCCGGAGAATATATTATTCGATAACTGAATGTTCATTAAACCAGTTAAAATAGCTCGATGATAATTTTTCGAATTGGCCGTCAACGTAGACGCGTAAAAACGTTTTAAAAAAATTAGTATGTCTTCTTTGAATTTCATGGGAAACGGGTTATCGTGAAAGTATACTTGACTCAGAATCTGATCGTACTCATCAATTAGAATGATCACCGTCCGGTTTGAAAATCTTTCACATAATTTTTTGATCGATTTTTCAAGCATATGGGAATCAAGCTTATTATCTAGTCCGTTCTTGAAAAAGTCTAAATTGTCTTTAGCTTGTTCATGATCAAGTGGTCTTGCTGTACCCAATTTGTCGCTTAAATACTTCAACAAGTAAAGGTGTGATTCAAAAGTATTCTCAATCACTTGGCCGATCTGCTTAAGGAAGATGTCGTAGGTATCGCTAGAACTTAGAACAATTGCTTTGAAATCTACGTAAATTACTGGATATTTAGCGCAGTGGGTTTGCACCATTTTTCTGTATTTGGGGTCGGAAATTTGAGGCGCCGGTGTAAATTCAACCTCGTCACCGTTCAAACCTTTGAATTTTCCGGTGGTGAAAAACTGATACGCGTTGGTTTTCTCTTGGGATACTTCTGTACCGTGCGGGTGTATTTCTATTCCAAAAAAAAAATTCAACTGCAACATATTCAAACTTTTTCCGAAGCGTCTGGGGAACGCGATAATTTTAACACCGTGGATTAGGAAATCTTCGGTTACAAAGCGTGTTATGAATTCTGTTCTATCAACGAACAATTTTGTACAACATAAAAAGGTATGGAACGATGTTGTATGAAATACCGCAATATCCGGTACCGTCGGAGGATTCCGTACACATATTTGACCGCTATTCGCACAAATAACGAAGTTTATAAAAAATGAAATTACGCATATTACATGCCGTGAAACAGAAGGAAATTTTAAACGACAATAATTTAACCACGCCATTTTTACTCAAATTTTAAGGAGGTAGCTAGATCAATACCGGCTAGACGGACAACTTCGAATTTAATGAAATACCAACGTAAGAGAAATACATTTTTATATTGAGGTAATCAAAGTTGATGGTGATCATTGATTAATGATAAACTCGAGATATTTGATATGAATTCAATAAAATCCGAGTACATTGATTGCCAAGTATTCGATAAGAGTAAAAGGAAATTTTTCTTTTGGTCACGTACACATTCTAGCCGTATTATAAACTAATTTTATCCGATAAGTCAATTAATCTTTCCTTAACAGAGCTAAGCTTTTCAGATTCCAAATTAAAAGTTCAGAGTTGAACGTTAATAAGTATTTTTATTGAAAACTAGCCGTTTAACCCGTCCGTTCCGGACGGGCTACTGTGAACTTCTTTTTAAATCGTAGATCCCTTTTTGAAAAACAACCATAATGCATTACTTCTTAAAAATAGAAAATCGCTTAGATTGCTACCCGGAATTGTGCCATAAACCAATCAAAACTTCAAATCTAATATATCATTAAACTCGAGCTTGAAACTTTGACAAAAATATATGAAAATTTAAAATGGAACATTCCATTAGATTTGTGCCTATAATGTGAAAAAAAATGGACCACAGTTTTATGGGTTTCTCCGAAACCTTGAATTGATAATTTTGATGGAAGATTCCTATCCACAAAATTTGCCACATGTTCAAACCTTTTACATTTGTGGTGAAATGCGTGGATAATTATTATCCATAAAATTAACCACAGTTCTATGGGTTTTTCCGAACTCTAGAATTGGTAATTTTGATGGAAAATTCCTATCTACAAAATTTGCCACAAGTTCAAACCTTTTACATTCGTGGTGAAATGCGTGGATAATTATTATCCATAAAATTGACCACAGTTTAATGGGTTTCCCCAAACTCCACAAACGGTAATTTTGATAGAAAATTCCTATCCACAAAATTTGCCACATGTTCAAACCTTTTACCTACATTTGTGGTGAAATGCGTGGATAAATATTATCCATAAAATTGACCACAGTTCTATGGGTTTCCCCAAACTCCACAAACAGTAATTTTGATAGAAAATTCCTATCCACAAAATTTGCCACATGTTCAAACCTTTTACCTACATTTGTGGTGAAATGCGTGGATAAATATTATCCATAAAATTAACCACAGTTTTTTGGGTTTCCCTAAATTCTTTAATTGGTAATTTTGATGGAAAATTCTTATCCACAAAATTTGCCACATGTTCAAACCTTTTACATTTGTGGTGAAATGCGTAGATAATTATTATCCAAAAAATTGACCACCGTTTTTTGGGTTTCCCTAAATTCATTAATTGGTAATTTTGATGCAAAATTCCTATCCACAAAATATGCCGCATGTTCAAACCTTTTACAGTACATAGATAAGTATTAGGGTGGAGTGAAAAAAAAACATATCTTGGATTTCGACCAAATTTGGTGGGGTGGTTTACTTTGAGTGGGAGACATCCCAAAAAAAATTTGAGCCCCCAAGGGACAAGTGGAGGGGAGCAGGAGGTGCTCAAAGTGCACCTCCTTTTGAAAAAAACGCTGTTTTTTGTGCTTTTTTAGACAAAAAAAAATTGCGTGGGAGGCTGTCGTAGCACTTAAAAGTTGGGATTTGAGTTTCTACGTCTCCCTGAACCATTGCCATCCTTCTCCGATCAAAACTCAGAGCGCTACCAGGGGGTTGAAAAGTTGCGGATTGCAATATTTCAATAATACGAAATTTTCGCGAAGCTGAAATGATTTTTTTTTCGTCGGGGAATTGAACGAAATTTTTTTTTAAACCACTAATAATAGATATTGAAGAAAAAATTTGAAAATTTTATACACCAGTGCAGCCAACAGCGAATCGTAAAATTCCAAAATACGGAATTTAGGTATATCTTTAAATTGATCATTTTTTCGACGAAAAATATTATGTATATAAGTATCTTTTTTTTCAATCACCAAAAGTATAGGTATTTTGGATTTTTTTGAAAAATTTTGTGTGTCAGTGCAGCCAGTTACCAAATGTGACATGCGACACTGGAATTTACGCCGATCAAAAATTAAATTTTTTATCAAGTAAATTCCATAATGTCGCACGTCACAATTATTTATAACTGTCTGCACTGACATACAAAAATTTTCAAAAAAAATCCAAAATACCTATACTTTTGGTTTAAGTGCTACGACAGCCTCTCACGCAATTACACAAAAAACTGCGTTTTTTCAAAAGGAGGTGCACCCCCTGCTCCTCTCCACTTGTCCCTTGGGGGCTCAAATTTTTTTGGGAGGCCTCCCACTCAAAGTAAACCATCCCACCAAATTTGGTCGAAATCCAAGATATGTTTTTTTTTCACTCCACCCTAATAAGTATACAGAAATGATTTAAGCTGAAAATTGAAGTAATTCAAGGGGAAAAAATCGATCCTAAGATCAAAGTGGTGAAAAATTGATTCGGTCCGTAAATCGCTTGGAACACTATAATTGTAGGGGTAAAAAATTGATTCGGTTGATGTTCCGTGAATCGCTTGGAACATCGTACTGGTTAAAAAATTGAATCGGTTGATTAAATACCAAAATTCAAATCCAAAATAAAATTCTTTTTGACCAATTAATCAAAAAATATCAAAAGAATTATCAAAAATCAGTAAAAATAATCAAAAGAATTATCAAAAATTAGTAAAAATTAAAATTATAAATCTTGAGCAATGATCAAAAATTACCAAAAAAAATATCAAAAAAAATTCTCCCGGTGGGGTTCGAACCCTGACTTATGAGGTAGTAATCTGCGACTGCATCATCATTACTCTCGTCAAAGTCAAGAGGGCGGGGGGGGGATAAAATCGCATCTCGAGGAATATCTCGAAAACGAAGCCGTTGCTGCGACGTTGAAAACATTTTGTTAAAAAATTGTAACCTTGACAAAAAAATTGAAATTTCATAGTTGGAAAAAAATTGAGGAAAAAATTTAGACCACGTTAAAAAAATTTGAAGTTGGAAAAAAATTGAGCACACAATTTAGACCACGTTAAAAAAATTGAAGTTGGAAAAAAAAGTCGGAACAGGAAAAACGTATGGGCTTTTTTAAAAAAATCGCTCACCAACCACTTCGAATACGTATGAACAAATAGGTATGATCATCTCAACAAACAACAAAATGAATTACGAAACTGGATATTTTTTATCGGTTAAAATAACTAATGAGAGAGAAACACTTGAAATACTCAGCTCAGATTTGAGGATTTGATTACTTAATTCTCAAAAAAAATAATACATTTCAAATCTTTATGACCAAAGTTTCAACTACCCTAGCGAAAAATTTTCAAAATCAGTTTTCAGCCAACACGAGATATTTTTTTATATGAAAGTTGTTTTTTTTTCATTAAATTTGATCATCTTTGCTGTATTTTTTTTTTCAAAATGTATACTCACCCTCATCAGGTACTTACTTAAGACAGCAAAAAATTGACCCTCTTTTACCACCTAATAACCAAACACCTTACATATTTTTCTCTTCTAAACCTTCTGCGAGCGATCGAGGCAAAAAATCCACTTATCCTTTGCTCGGCACCTCGTAAGCCTAAACGAATTCATCAGCAGGGTTGAAACGTTCAACGACGACGGCGGTACTCGCTTTCCGGGGGGGACAGGTGAAGTCTCGGTTCTTTCATTCATTTACCAAAGTGTATCTGGGTATATACCTTTGTGGGGTAAAATAAACCTTGGTAAAACCGCACAAGTGCCTGGCAGCTGGGTGCGTACGACGTTGTTGGCAATATTAGGCTAGCTTTTTGAGTACGAGGTAATAAGTTAACTTCTACTTTAAATAGAAACAAGTTAACTGAAGCTATAAATTAGGTACCGGCGTAGGTTGTGTAGCTAAATACGTACCAGCAAGCCATCTTTAGTAAAATGGCGGATAATATTATCTACGGTTCGTTTAAAGTCAAAGATGATGTCACAAAGAGCAAGATGTTGATGTATTTCGTTGCTTTAAACTCGCACTTTGACGCCGTTTTACGAATGACTAAATTCCGCAAATTACTTAATAAACTTATCCATCCAGGCTCAGGCAATCGATTGCGAAACAACCGCTTAGCTGAGGAAAAATTTACATCTCGAGTCAACCGAGTAATTATTTTCGATATCCGAGTCGACGAGTAAATTACACAGCAGCAGTGCGCCAGATTGATCAAATAAGACCACGATGAGCAATAGATTGTGCGTGCGTAAACTTCGCAGGTCCTCTCACATTAATAAGCTAATTTTGCGAATATATCGGCGAACTAATAGGCAATTAGGTATACACGTATGTTGCATGTACCGTAGATTTTCGTAGTGTAGGCGAAAATGCAAACATACGAATGTATTTTATGTGAAATGTGTGTTAAAATTATCGCGCAGATAATTCTTGATTATAAGGTACTCGTACGTTGCCAATGACTAGTAAATTCTCATTACCCTGGCTGAGCGAAAACTTGGTAGTATAAATTCGTGTACCTAACTACAAGACTCGAAACGAGAACACGTATCAGATTAGAGGAAACTCTTTCTCGCCTTCTAATGAAATATTTTAAAGAGCCCGCGAGATTCTGGCAGCCTTTACTCGCAGCTAGGTATTTCTCAAAGGCTACCCCCTGCCGCCACCCGTTCACGTACTTCTGATCAATTAAGCTTCTCGCCGATGCTATGTTACTCGAGGGGGTGGTGGGGGGGACGAACCGTAAGACGGATTTCACCACGTACAAATTTCCAACGCCAACAAGGCGGGTAGTTTATAATTTTGTTTACATAAAACGAGCACGCCGCATAGGATGGTTGTTTACTCGCTAGTCATTTATCTCATCTTCTTATGGTTGATTAGTGCGTATACGTTGCTGCCATCTAGCGGATATAATGTACAGTATATCATGGCTTATCTTGTATCGCGGAATTACACTTGGGACTAAAGTATTTCTTATCTCATTACGTAACCACTTTTTTCCCAGTAATGCTTTCTTTTCGTTTAAGGCGTCCTCATTTCAATGTTTATTTTCATTTTTTTTTCTTTCCTTCTTTTATTCGCTCTCGTTCTATTTTCTGCCAGATACTTGGCCCCGCGCAACCCGGTTGTGATTTATTTTCGTCGTCTGATTTCTTTTTAATGAAAATACACGGTACAGAGGGTTTCCCGAGGAACAGCGATTCTGCTGAAGGTATCGCCTGGAACGAGTAATTACTGCGGTAATGTTAATAGAATTGCATAGCTGATTCGCCGTGGATACGTGGAATGGATCGGTGAGTTGAAGTAGGTCAGATTGAGTGGTTGGGTGGAGTGTTAAGATGGATATGTTTTTTCCTCTTGAGTGGAGGGACATTCCAAAATTTTTAAGAACATTTTGCGACACGCTGTTTTGCGTGAATAAAAGTCAAAAACTTCTAAATTTTTATATTTTCGAAATTAACTTAATGTCAGAAAGTCAGACGCTGACTTTTGAAAACTTAGAAATTTTTATATTTTCAAAAAAAAGTCAGAAGTTTAAAATATTAGAAAGTCGGAATATTTTCTGATATTCTGACTTTTTGATACTAATTCAATTAATTTTTATATTTTTGGAATTCTCTTACTTAAATTAAAAGTCAGTATGAGAGAAAAAAACATATCCATGTTATCAACATTTCCTTTCGAAGTAAACTTTACTTCACTTTTTGGTAAGGGTTTTGTGAAGAAATTCCTATGAGAGGGGGCACAAGGGGGTAAAAATGTCACCATTTTGGTTCAGCTCTGAATACCTCAGATAATAAAATTTTGAACTTTTGACAACAATTTATTTGAATTTTTTTACAAGAATGAAAATGATATGAATTTTTTTTTCAAAAACATTTATAAGAGGAGCTTGGTTTTTACCCTCGTACTATTTTTTAGGAGGATTTCAAAAAAAAAATCATCACTTTTTCAAGAGAAAATCAGAAAATCAGTCAAGAAAAATTTATTTGGAATAATTTTTTGAGCGAGTTTGATCTAAATATGCCCCCCCCCCCCCAAAAAAAAAAAAAAATCTTCGTGAGATGGAATATCATTCAACATTAAAATAATAATGTTCTTTATTCAACTGAGCTTTTCAAGTTGAAGGTAGTCAAAAAAAAAAATCAAGAGTACCTAAATTCAAATTTTAAAAAATACTACTTCTGATCTTTTATGAATTTTTTTTTTTATACGTATGAACCAAAATATGCGAGTATTATAAATTAAGTAAAGAAGTGAGTCCATGCGAAGCCAAGGTAAAATTTCTCTCTCTCAAATTTACCTACTTGAATTTTTATTTCTTTCATATTTTTTTTTTCAATTTTCATAATTTCTCAACTTTTTGTTTTTTTTTTTTTAAAGTTCTCAGCCAGTATTAAAAATTTCGATTTGTTATTCGTAGTTAATCCGTTTATGAAGCACGATTTGTTCATTTCTGAATTTTAAAAAGAAATTGAAGAGTAAAAAAAATGCATAAAATAGCTCGACTCTTTTGCATAAAAAAAAATTTACGATTTTTTTTTTCAAATCTAGAAAAAAATAGCCCAGTAAAATAAGAATTTCAATTTGAATAGAAAATAATTTTTTTTTAGCAAAAGTGGTCAAGAAAGTATCCTAATCAATTTATATAAAAACTCTACCAAAATCTGTTCGGGAGATTTTTTTACAGATCCACATTTTTTACCCCAAAACCTATTGTTTTTTTTTTAAATTTCTAGTTTAGATTTTTCAAAAGAGTGATTTTGAAAAAAACAATTATTAAATTAAAACATATTTTAGAAAATGCGATGCACCATGAGACACCCTCCCCCCCCCCCCCCCAGGAAAAATATGTTTTCGAGAAAAACGCAAAAAAATCAAAAAGTTGATTTTTATGCTTTTTGCAGGAAATTAATTCTTTGATGTCTGAAGAACATAATTTTTGAGCACCCTATCAAAGTTTTTTTCAACTCTTTCGCAAGATTGGCTACACTGGGTGACAAAATATCAACCTAAAACTTACACCATTGAATTTCTCGTGAAGTTTTACTACAGAGACACCAATTTTATTGAGTCGTAGAAATTGGAAAAATCAATGAAATACTTGCTTTAAGAGTTTTTTTTTTTTTTTTTTTTTCACAAAAAGTGTTTTCAGCACTTTTCAATGTTGAGGTATCATAACTCGGCGAGTTTTTTCCACTTGAGCTGCGGTTCGTTTCATTCGATTGCTTGCACATATTTTCATCGAAAAATGTCAAAATTTCATTTTTGACCTCTTTGGTCCTAAGGATCAGTTTTTCATGTCGCGTCCCAAACATGAAGTTGAAAAAAAAAATGAAAAACAACTTGAAATTTAAATCGTCAAGTAACAATTTTTTGGTGTTAGGTAATAATTTTTCCTATCCAGATTTCTTCGATTTTTTTTTCAGCTCATTCATGTTTTTAAAATTTCTTCCCGCTCTAAAATAACTTCAAGTAGCAATTAGAAGAATTTTTAAAAAATGATAAAAAAAAATTAAAAAATAATTATAAAGTTGGAAAAATTTTGAAAAAATTCGAATTCCAAAAAATTTTCTTCTGCGAAAGTAATTCAAGTTGAGAAACGAAAATTCTATCAATTCTGGATTTTTGGAGTAATGGCGAAGATTGGAGTGGAGGTTCAGTATCGTTCATTCCTCTTCCAAGTCATAGAAATTGAAAACTGCTTCTCATAATACGTTATTTTTTCAAATTTCTGCGGTTTCTCCCCTTCCCCGCCGAAGTAATTAATTTTCATCTAAAAATGATCAGGGGCGGCGCGATGGGGGGGTATGGGGGGAGGTAACACCCCCCCCCCCCGACAAATTTTCAGTCGGCAAAATTTTGGAAATATAAGGTGAGTCGGCAAAATCTCAGAAATGTCAGCAAATTGAAAAAGTTTTAGAAATTTTGCAGCATAATCAATAAAAAATTGAGCCTTTCTAAATTTCAAGTTTGTAGTCCTCTTTTATAAAACACAATCCAACTTCAAAATTATTTACTTT
Source organism: Pseudococcus jackbeardsleyi (assembly GCA_038380155.1). Taxonomy (NCBI): domain Eukaryota; kingdom Metazoa; phylum Arthropoda; class Insecta; order Hemiptera; family Pseudococcidae; genus Pseudococcus; species Pseudococcus jackbeardsleyi. The sequence goes on from CM076239.1 coordinate 45,879,592, forward strand.
CCAAACCGATATTTTCGAAAAATTTCGGCCTCGCTACGCTCGGCCTCATTGGTTTTTTCTTTCATACTTTTAAAAGAATCCAAATTCAACAAAAATGATATTTTTCCCCTACATTATTTCAACTTGTTTTATCAAATTTTTTCTCATCAAAACTCATTTTTGAAGTCAAGAAATTAAATTTTTCAAAAGCTTTGGCCTTGCTACGCTCGACCTTATTGTTTTTCTTTTTGAACATTTTTTAAGTACAATAAGTGGTCGGTTTTTTTTACTCGCGTTAGATAATCAATTTATATTATAACATTGTTTTATTGGTCTTGAAATTAAAGAAATAGGGTTGTCAAAAATTGGCAAAAATAGTTATCGATAATTATCGATAATTTTGAAAAGTTATCGATAATTAACGATAGTTATCGATAATTTTTCAAGGGGGGAGGGGGTTAAAATTACCTACATTTTTTAGCGAAAAAATAATTTTTATCTCATTAAGTTACATTTTTGTTAGAATAAGGTGAAAATCTTTCAAATCATTGTATTTTTTGGTTGGAATTGAATAAAATTTGAAAAAAATATAAAATATGCCATTGCCCGAGCGAAGTGAGGGGAAAAATTTTGGAATATATACACATAAAAACTTGAAAAATGGCCTTTTTCAAAATTGCTCAATTATCGATAATTTTGGGCTTGTTATCGATAGTTATCGATAGCAGAAGTTATCGATAATTAACGATAGTTATCGATAATTTGACAACTCTATAAAGAAAGTATTCCGCTTAAAATTTTCTCCCTCGCTTCGCTCGGGACAAATTTATTTGCCTTCTCTTCTCCTTAAAACTACATAATAATCTTCAAAACTAATCTGTTGAAACAAAAAATTCTCGTATTGTAAAATTTCAGAATTCTTACTCGGCAATTTTGAATTTTTTAGTCGGCATTTTTGAACATCATTACCCCCCTAAAAGTTTATGCTCGAACCGCCTCTGAAAATGATATTCTCAAAACTTCAATTCATAATATAAATTTATCAAAGACGTATGCTGGGTCCTTTTTTTTCATGGGACTCACATAAGATAATTTATTTTACTAAAACAATAGAGGATGTAATTTTTTCACATTTAAAATAAATCTGTAAATGATTCAATTTTGATTTTTAGAGATGAATCTTGGAGATATGGAAAAAGGGAGGGAGGAGATCGTATAGCCATTTTTACCTAATTTCGAGTCATGAAGTTCATTTCTAAAAATCTTGAAACTTGAATTCAAAAAATCTGAAGTTTTGCACTAATTTTTCATTTTTAAAAAAAATTTTGTTGCTAAATATTCAAATTTTGACAACTAAATTTTACGATTTTTTTGCTGTATTTTCTTCATTTTCTGAATAAAACCGGGTTTTAGAAGTGATTGCTACTCGGCTCTCAATGAAAAAAAAAAAAGATATTTTCTTTTAAAAATATTTATAGGTACCACCGATTGAAACTATTCCGAAGTTTAGATCAGGCAGTCAAATTTTTCCAATTAAATATGTCTCGGTTCGGTAATCGAAGTCCCCAAATCTCCGATTAAAAAACTTCTGTCTTTCATTCCTGCCAAGGGCTTAGGGACATGTAAAGTATGAGGTACCGGGTGATGTATGGTTTTGGTGTGTTTCTCTAAATGTTATGAACTTATGAAGTATTTTCTCCTGTGAGCTAAACTTTATACATACATTAATTTCAACTTGAACAAGGTGCGCATTTATTCATCAGTTTCCAGATTGGAACGTCACAAGACCTTGACAGTAAATTTTACCCAGTATATCAAGATAATACCTACCTATAAAATTCGTCTATGGAAAAATTTTTATAAAAATAATACACGTAGATAGCTCTGTGGTGGTTTTAAAATCGTAAAATATCTCGGGTTATATTTTCATCGAATACTCGCAGACTACTACCACATTAACCCCATTTAGTCTCCAACATTTCGGTTATATATTGATTGGGTTACACAGCCGAGTTGAAATTTTATATCAAAGTATGTTACATTGTGCATCGTTTACACGAGAGAACCGTATCATCGATTGTGTAAAAACAGTTGAAAAAATATTCGTAGCAGTTAACGATACGAATGAGTATTTCCAGTATAACGTACATTGGTATTCAACGAGAATACACCAGAAACCTTTCCAAACACGCCCTTTTCAACCCTTATAATGACCTCTTCGTTTTCATTAATCTCTCTTATCACGTTGAAGGTATAACAAAGCATCGACAGTCAATACCTAATTCTCATTAGTAGCTGATAACGTATACCTACTTTTTCCTGCATTATCACGTTTTTTTCCCCTTCGCTTTTGTCTTTATTCCAGGCGATATTTTTATTATTAGGTTAAATTTCTAAGAAATGATATCTGATGTGATACTTTATAGAGATATCGTCTAGATTGTTTCCTGCATTTTGTTACGTTGGCGTCTGGAGAGCTGAATTTTGGGATAAGTTTCGTCATTTTTTACCTACCTGCGGTGTAATTCTCGATACCCTTTAAAAATGATTTCCGTGTTTTAAATTTATAACATAGAAATGGTCTGATGACTGCCCCTTTTCAGCGATGATCGAAGGTAGCTCAGTTTTAGTCGATTATTTTCATCGTTTTAGTTTGGTTCATTCAGTTGTGTTGAAAAGAGTGAAGTTTGTGGAGCTGTAAAAATGGCAAATTCGTATTTTAAATTTGTTGGTGTAATTATATTCTCGATCGTGGTGAATGGTCATAAAATTGCTCGCGAAGTTGTTCCTAGTGTTCCAATTCTTTCGAATGCTCAGAATATTCCAAATATTCAAAATCATCCGAATGCCCAGGGGTTTGCAAATGTTCAGCATGCTCCAAATGTTCAACATGCTCCAAATGTCCAACATGCTCCGAATGTTCAGCATGCTCCAAACGTTCAACATGTTCCAAATATTCCAAATATTCAGAATTTTCCAACTGCTCTGAATTTTGCTAATGTTCAAAATATTCCGAATCTTCAACATGCTCCAAACGTTCAACATTCTCTAAATGTTCAAAATGTACAGAATATTCCAATACCGGGTAAGATAGAATTTTTTTGTTTAATTTGAATTTTTTTTTAATGCTACCCATAAAAAATACCAAATTTTCTTTTTAACTTTTACACGAGATAAAAATTATCCAATCAAGGTTCTTGAACAAATTATGTAAATTTGAAATTTAAAAAGATACAGAAAGGTGCCAAAATACATCTAAAAAAAAAAAAATATATATGTACAAAGGAAAGCACATTATAGTAGGTAGGTACTTATTTCATTGAGTATGAAAATTATTCATCGTCGTTGCCTAAAATTACGTAACAAAAAGTTCAAGCATCAAGTCTGCTAATTACGTAGGTAGTGAGCCTAGCCTAGCGAAAGAATGAATATAACGATTTTTTTAGAAACTAATTCGCGTTGGTAGTTGTATTTTTTGGTCGTAATCATAACTCCGTGAAATTACTGTTTCGTTAAAACTACGCCATGATGGTGGAAAATTAAATTATCAGGTACGAGGGATGCACTGTCGTTTTCACTGCTAAGAGTGGATTTTTCGAATGGAATGGATGTGGAATTAAAGTTCGTGTTTTGGCTTTGAAAGGATCGTGTAAGAATTTTACTCGATTTCTCGATCACTAATAGAAAATTTTCAAAAATTCGTAAGGTTTAGACGCTACTTTTGTTCAACTCGTTTTTTTTAAAAAAATTCTCGGATGAGAATTCGTTATTGGTAATTTCGAAGATTTTCAGTTAAGATTTGAAATTTTTTAAAATTCTGGGCATTAGAAGAAAACAAATGTGAATTTATTTTAATTTGAAAAATGTATAAATGTAGCTTTCATCTTTGATAATTTTTTGGGGGGAGGGGGAAGGGCTGCCTCAATTTTCTGATGCTTCAAAATTTGATGCGTTCTACATATGTATATTAAAAATGTCAAAATTTTCATAAAAATTAAAAACGATTTTTCGTGAAAAATTTTTTCTCTTTTTGTGTAGAACGTCTCGTATTCTAAATTTCGATGAATATAAAAAGTTTCCTGAATGTGAAGGATTCACTGAGTTAGAATAGCTCCCACTAATTCTATTACAGTTGAAAAAAAAAATGATTCCTTTGTGAAATTTTTATGAGTGAGTTTGGGAAAAAGAATCACATGACCAAAAGTGAAATTTTGATGGAAAAGGGTTCAAATATTTGAGGTTTGGCTTCCTCGCTTGAAAGTTGAATACATATCTCGCTTGATTTTTTTTAAAAAAAAGTCTAGGAGCAGTTTCATTTCTATTCGATTTCTCGGTGGTTTTTTTCTCACTTGAATTATTCAAAACAGTGGAGAACGAAACACTGCTCGTTTGATACCTTTTCCCACGCATTCAACTCAAGTAAAAATTTTCAACTTTGGAAAATTAAAAATTTTCCTTCCTTTGCTTAAAAGTTGAATCTCTCCCCTTATTTTTGAATAAAGAGATCTGAGACCAGTTCCATTCGATTTTTGACGACTTCGAACAAAAATTAGACCAAAAAAAGGTGACAAACAAAAAATTGGTGGAATGATCCCCCTTCCCCGTACGTCTTCACATTTGATTCTGGGAAAGATTTTATGAAAAAAAAATTAGTAAAAACTTAATTTTAGTCATTTTTTAATAACTAAAAGTTTTCCAAATTTTAAAAAATCGAAAACTAAAATTTTTAGAAATTTTGCTCTAAGCTGTATTCTTCAACGTAAAATTTAGCGGTAGGTAATTTATTTCCATTCTTTTTTTAAAAAAATTCTCAAGAATAACAACTTCGCGTATTTTGTCACGCTTTTCTAAAAGATTCATCATGCCTTCAATTTGATAATAGATTCGCCCAAACAACATCCAAATAAATGTATTTATCTACCTGATAATTTGAAGGCGGACGGCGTGACGGCGTGACGGAGAAATGTTGCATTTTTATGAAGACAAACAGATGTAACATTGAGATATGACACTGTGGTATGGTTGAAGATCGAATATTTTGGAAGGGAGGGGAAGAAGGAGACGAAATTCTGTTTAGGATAAAAGAGTTAGAAACGAAGTTGAGTAGATGAAATTTTTTGTCGAAATTAATCTAAATTTATTTGGATGGGTGTAGGGGCGGGGGCGGGGGATAGCTTCAAACTTATTCAGTGAAAAAAATTTTCTCGACTTTTTAATTATCTGCCAAAATATAATACTCTGGCAAGTCATTTACTTTTTTTTCGATCTTTACGTACCTATTTCAAAACTTCTTCGATGTTTCAAAAGAAAATCATAATCCTAGAAAAAAAAATCAAAAGATTTCAACGAGTCTAATTTTTTTGAATCTTTTATAAACCTGGCAAGTGAGGTATCTTAATTCACAAAATAAAAAATCAATATTGAGCCGAAACAAAAATACATCGAATTTCCACCAAAAAGAACATTATTTTCAAAATTTTAGTTACTTTCGTTAATTTTTCAAATTTTGATTGATTTTTTTAAATTATGAAATACTTTTTTAGTCTCACAAAAGTGCAAAATATTAAAATTTGGTATAATCCAAGTAAAAAGTCGATGTATGATAAATACCTCCCTCATTTTCAACCACCTGAATAGATTTTGATTAATTTTGACAGATTCTGAGACCTTCGAAAAATTTCAGCATTTTTTTTAACCATGAAAAATATCTCATAAAAAATTTCAAATGAATTTTAGCATCTAAAGGATTAAAGTACAATTTTTTTGAAACGATGAAGCCGTGAATCAATGTTTTTTTTTAGTAAATATTTTTCGAGACAATCGATTCACAAGATGCTCCTGATCGATTCAAATTGTTTCCAGTGAATTTGAAAAATCAAAAATAAATCAGACCAGTGCCATCTTTCTGATCTTTCAAGTTTTACTCCAATTTATATGAAAATTGTTGGCATATTTTTTCATTTCCTGGCAGTCACGAATTTCAGAAAATCTTTTTAATCGGGCAAATGGGCCTTCAATCTAAATGGTCCAAGTTTGTTCGTATAAAAGCTTATCTGAGCCCTTTTGTAAAGATTTTTTCATAGAAAAATTGGAACATTGTCTGTGACGCCAGAACCTCTCAAAATCGCCCCTCATCGATCTAAATTTTTTAAAAATAGGGTTTAAGTATGCCAAACTACTGAATTTTTTAAAAATGAGCTCAAGATTTTCGTCGTTTTATTTTTTTTTTACAGTCATATTACAGTTTCGAATTTTTAAAAATTTATCAAAATTCAAAAAATGAAATTCGGCAATTGAAATTTTGAATAATGAATCATTTCTAGATGCGATATATTAGTATTTTATTTCGGGTCAACATTTTAGTGTCATGTCGACTGAGATACCTTCCTACGAGGAAAAACATCCAATTCCACCTTTCCGACGATAAATTACAATTAAATTGAATAAGTGTTTCGAGTTGAAAAAAGCATCGACTTCTTAATTGATCTCCTCAAAAACACTTTCGCAGCAAAAAAAAAATAAAGCACTCGACATTCTACTCGGAACCCGAATCAATCCCTCCAAATTATAAAGATAGACAATACGAGCCGAGGTATAGGTACTTCTCGAGACATATCCATTTGAACGAGCACTCGAGACTTTTTCTTTCTCAACATCGTCGTATGAACCAATTTTATTTAAAAAATTTCAACAGTTTGGAATAAAAAATCGCTTGCCGGTGGAAAAATTTTCGTTACTTTTCGAAACACATTCAGGAACCACGAACGACGATAACGACGATACATCACGTAGATTGGTATTCTTTTCGTAGAATAATTCGCCGTTAGCGGAAAGTTTTTGCACGCAAAAGCCATACACTCGCGCTCGAAATAGGTACTAAATGTTATATCGACTCCGGCGTGAGTAATTTAAACTCGTGGCATGTTTTGTTTCAGTGTTTAAAAATGTTTATCCCGAATACAGAGGTCCGGTATTTGTTATCAAGGAAATGGACGACTCAAATGAGCAATTCGTCGGATTAATCGTCGACGGTGCCATTGAGGCGGTTCGAGCGACTGCCAAATCTCTTCCAGTTCCTTTTAATTTACCTAACATCGCCGTCAATGAATCTTCGCCGGAGAGTATCGAGGATCCGGAGTATTTCGCTGTGCACGTCAATCAGCAAAATATTGCTCATAGTCAAATATCCCGAACTACCTCGATTACCATGCCATTGGTCGAATTGCTGAATGGTATCGCGTATCGAATTCCTAGTTTAATGGTGCTCAAAAAACAAAACCATTATGAATATTATAAAACTTTAATGGCTCCGACACCAAAACCGGTCAGTTTTTTGATTAAATTAAATTAGCTACAAGAGCTCAAAATAGGGATTTTAAATTTTTTTGTTTTGTAATCCAGGCCCAGGTCCCACTGCCCTTGGGGACGTTGAGAAGACGACAGAGAGATACTGTGGCGCAATATGATCGTCTGTACACCGGCGATACGCGTAAAAATTATGAAATAGTGTATACCGAAGATGAATTAAGACAAGCACACGAAATCTGTACTACCGTCGCCACTGAATTGGTGGTTTTACAGCGATTGTCACAGCAATTCAATAACAATGTCAACAATCCTTTTGAATCTAATCAATTTGATTCGAAAACCAATACAGGAAACAAGCCAGAAGTAAATAAAGATATTGGAGAAGAATACGTAATAGGAACTGAATACAAATTTGGTCAAAAATCTACATAAGAATGTATCCTGTGGTCTCTTTTTATTTAAAAATAAAATTAATTTAAGAAAATAAATCTAATCACAATTTGATCCTGAATTTGGACGAAAACCGATGAAATTCCTAAAATTACTTTGAGTGAGAGATGTCTCAGACAAATTTTGAGTCCCCGTGAAAACTAGATGTCGAGTCAAAAAATCTAAATTTAGGGCCATTTTTGAAGAAAAAAGTAATTTTATACATTTTTTTGGTTAGTTTCATCAGCTACAAAACTTGTCCATCCCTTAAAATGGTCGAGTTGAATTTATATGCCTCTCTGAAACATTCATCTGAAAATTGAATTTCACTTTTAGACCTCTAAGAATAAGGTCGAAAAATTTCTGATCTCGAATTTGAAGAATTTTTGGTTTTTACCAAATTCAAATCGCTCGCTCAGACACTTCAAAATTGGGCTGAAATAATTCAAGTTACCTACCTAGAATATTGATGAATAAAAAATTTTCAAAAAATTGTCACAATGCTCTCAACTGTATTTTAATTTAGGTATTTTTCCAAAATTTCGATAGACAGCACTAATGCAACAAAAAATGCCCCAAAAATTAATTCAAAGGCTCTACCAAGGTAAGATGGATAAATCGATTTCAGAAGCATTTTTTATATTTTCCTCCAAGATCAATGAATTTTTCTTAGTAAATAATTTTTATTTTGTCATATTTTTCATATTAGGTTAAAGAGTTCAAAACTTGAAAATTTTCAGGGGAAAAAAATTAATTTTCAGGATAAAAAAAGTACATAGTTTAATCTTCGAAGTACGAACCTGATGCTGATTTTTCATTCCCTATAGATCAGTGGCGTCGGAAGCTTTTTTTGAGAGGGTACAAAATAGGCACCAAGGCTGAGAATACTAGAAGAATTTTTGGGGGAGAGGCCAATACAAGCATTTTTTTCTCTGTAATTGTAACTTTGCTCATGTCCAAGCGAAGATTTGAAAAAATCAAGTTTGTAGTACCCCAAAAAAAATTGTTTTCTTATATTTTTAGGCTTTGAAAATGACTAAGTATCTCATGAGATGGGGGGGGGGGGAGGGAGTACAAATGATACTTTGTACCCCGTCCGGATTTGGAGGTACAATGTACCCCTTTTACCCCACTTTCCGGCGCCACTGCCTTAAATTATTTTGTTTCAAAGTTCAAATCGAGCATCACAAACTAGAATGTATCGCGAGGAGCAAAAATAAATGTTGAATTCAAGTTCTATAGGTGCTTCAAATTACCCCAGAAACACTCCTTGTGAAATCTTATCTATTAAATTCTGAAAATTTACTTTTGAGCTCGAATATAATTTTACATCAGTCGTAGAAAATCAAAAAAAAAAAAAAAGAATTTTGAGAATTTCATGGTATGATCGAAAAAAAATTAACTAGTTGAACTGGAATCTCGCGCTGGTTTTTTGATTTGAGAATTTTTTCTTCTCAGTTTTAGTGGGCAAATCGTAATGAATTGCATTTATTAAGCGTTTTAGAAAAGACTGCTACTCCAAAATAATCTGGAAAAATTCGAATAGACAAATCTGAAATTTTTTCAAATAAGTACCTAATAGGTTTTTTTTATAATAGCCCTTGAGAGAAAAAAATCTCATCCAAAATTCCGTTTGCTGAAGTTCATCTCTTGAATTTTGACGAATTTTTGAAACTTCTACCTCATCACCTTGCAAAATATGAAAATTTGTTTTAATCAACGAAAAAAACTACAATGTGGTATTTATCCCATTTTTGACCTCCCAAATCGATTGGAAGCGGTTTCAAGACATTTCGAACCCTCTAGAAAATTTCTGGGTTTTCCTGCGTTGGAGAAAATCCCATAAAATGGTCTACATGAATTTCAGGAACTATAATCGTGAATAATCAAGATTAGTGACCTATTTGATCGATTAAAATGGAATACCTATTTCGAAATTCCCAACTTTGTGTTCACACTGAAAAAAATAAAATAAAATTTATCCAAAAAAATAATAACGTGTCCCAATTCTCAAAATAGGTAAAATTTATCATTTTTTTGAATAAAATTTATTCTTTTTGGTAAAATTTATTCATTTTTTTGACAAATTTTATTATTTTTTCTGATAATCAATATTATTTTTTGGAACAAATTTCACCTATTTTGTGAATTGAAACACGTTATTATTTTTTTTGAATACATTTTATTATTTTTTGATTAAAATTTATCATTTTGGTAAAATTTATTAATTTTTTTGATAAAATTTATTATTTTTGGAGTAAAATGTATTCATTTTCGTAACTTCTGTTTTTTTCCGTGCAATATTCTTTGGTAAAAATTGAATTTTTTCAGGAAAATTGTCTGCCAAAAAATTGTGTTTTTTTTTCAGAAAAATAGTCCTGTCAAAAAATACTAATGGGTTTGAATTTGAAGTTGTGAATTTTGATAAATTCTGCTTTAACCGATCAAATATAGGTCACCAGGATTGGTTATTCACGATCATTGGTGCTGAAGTTCATAATGAACCATTTTCATGGACTATTCTTCGACGCTGAAAAATTTCAAAATTTTCTGAATTCCTTGAAAGATCTTGAAACCGCATCCAGTCAATTTTAGGAGTCGAAAATAAGGTAAATGCTAAATTTCAGCTACGTGTTTTCGTTGATTGAATTAAATATTTATATTTTGTCGAGTGACTAAAAATACTTGATTTTGAAATCTCAAAAATTCGTCATTAATTCGAAGAAAAATCAATAACTAAAATTTTGGATTTAGGGTTATTTAATTTATTTTAGTTCGGGCTCAAAATTCTACTTCGGGTTGGGGTACCTTTATTATTATACAGGTATAAATGTGAAAAATGTAAAAATCTCCTCTCTCAGGGTAACGATTGATTTTGAGGGGGGGGGGGGGGTGCAAAATGCTTCTTGGACAGTTTTACCTACCTTGAAATATCAAAAAAATTACTCAACTTTTCACATCAATAATGAACAACTAGAATTTTTTAAAAACTGCACGAACCAAAGTACAGTTGGCAGCACTGCCGGAAATTTTTCAAAAACCCATAAAAAATTGGCCCAAGTTGTTGCCAAGAAGAATTTTGACCCGATTTTGAGCAGTCTGCGTGAATAATTTGAATTTAATGAACATCATTTTTTTTTTAAATTTTGGAATCTGTAGCGTTCCCAAATTTTTGTGTGGAAAGAAGGGGTATCCAATTTTGAGGTCAACGCAGCTGTTCGGGACCTGCGAAACTTTATTGTCTTTTTCAAGGGTGGCTGAAGTTTCCAGAAAGATCCACAACTCAAAAGTGGCAAAAACTGTGATTTTTTCGAAAATGACTTCACTTTCGAGTTTCCTTGGGCCTGCTTCTTGTTGGGCTCAAGGACTCAAAATTTTTGAGAAGTCTTTCTCTCAGAAAAAAAAAACCACTTCCTCAATTTTTGTCAAAATTTGATATTCTTTTCTCGACTCAACCTTGTAAACATATCAATAAGCCACACAATGAGAGTGACTAAAACTAACGTAAGCGGTAATTCAAATATAATATCGGTTCGTGGGTACTACGCATATACGTTGATACCATCGCTGTCAACCATATTACCGTAAATGTGAACTCTTGCGGTTAGGCTAAGTTAATCATCTTGATAAATTACCGTTTAACCCTATTAAAAATACATTCCCACAAGATCGTACGCGTTATGGTAGGTATCCCAGACAGTTGAAACAATGTATTTAAGTGTGTACATTACGTAGCGTAGGTACAAAGTACCTATCGTGCTAGCCGCATATATAAACGATCAAACCAATCAATTAGAATTTTTAACAAACGTCACGCGCAATTAAATTAGACTGTTTCACTGTCATATTCGACGATCCGTGTCAGTTTCAACTGATATCTCATTTCGGAATACATTGAATACTGCAAGCGGAGCGCCGATTTGATCGATATTATTCATGGGATTAAGGTTCACGACTTTTTGTAATCGGAACTCCCGCGAAGCTGGGTTTAATATCGTGTACAAATAGGTACGTATGACTGAGCGATACGCGATATCGCGCAGTTCAAATATCCAGTTGACATTTGAATATTCATCTCGGTGCAATCAAAATGCAATTAAATTGAAAAATCCGGCATGTTTGATGGTTTGTGTGGAGACCACCTTGTGGATCAATGATTCTGAAAAACTACGGAGAGGTGGAGCAAAATGATATTTTTCCTGTGGCAGATCCTGCTGATAGGTATACTGGAAAATTAATTTTTCACCAAAATTGATCAAATTTTGAATAATTTTAAAACATTTATGTAGGTGCCAAAATTCCAAAAAATTTTGCAGGTTTTTTGATTTGTCAAATGGATACTTCTGTAAAATTTTAAACTTCATGATAGGTACATTTTCTTTGAAAATTTGTTTTGAATCTTAAAATTTGATTTTTAAGAAATGTGTCACATTTTCGTATTTTGAAAAATTTCAAATTTTAATAATTTCTTCTATTTTTTGACAAGTAGATTTCGAATTTAAAAAATTTTATTAAAAAAAATCACAAAAACTTTGTCACGTTGTCAGGAGTTGAAAATTGTGTAAAGTTTTGGAGATGAAATTTCGAAAAATTTAATTTTTTATTTTTTTTTTCGTTCTTACCTTCTTTTAAGCAGAAGTTCATGATTCAAATTTCTCACCTGTTCCTTTCCGCGGCAATATTTCAGTAATTTTGAAATTTCCATTCTACGTACTCTCCTACACTGAAGAATTTCGATGACGGAAATTTCTCTCCAGCCTCCTTCAGAGCTGAATTTCGTAAAATTCAAACTCCTATTCTACCTACTCGCAGGACTGGATTTCGTAATTTAATTTTTCTGTCGTTCCCCTCTTTAAGGCTCATAATTTCAAATGTCTATCGTAAATCTTTGCAAAGCAAGATTTTCTTAATTTCAAAAGCTCCTCGGATTTATTTCTGGGAAAGAATTTTGATGATTTGAATCTCTCTTCGGAACAACTTTTGTTAATCTTGAAATTTCTCCTGCATCACCTTCTAAGACAAAATTTTGGAAAATTCTTTCCTCAGATGCTGCCTTTAAACAAAGTATTGGTAACTTTGAATTTCTATTAAGTACATTCCACTTTTTCTCAAAGCTCCTCTCACTGAAAAAATCCTTCTTCAAGTCGACTTTAGTAAAATTCAAAATTTTTCTCTACTTTTTCTTTTTTTCCCTTTTTTTTGGAGCCAAAAAGGCCTTTCTATAAATGGAGGAAAAACGTGCGAGCAGCCGGCTATTGATATGCAACCACCTATCCCATGCACACCACAATAACTTTTACCTGATGGCTTACCAGCTAAAGAGTGCACACAGGTAGATGACACATCAACATTCAACAACTTCACTATTGATGTTAAATGGAAGGATAAGGTTAAATAGTAAATACATCCATTAAAACTGGTGCTGTACCCGAAAGTGAGAGCCCGGAGGGTTAAACATGGTGCTCTATCAAGACAGAATGCCCGAAGGCTAAAGGCCCGAAGACTGAAGGTCTGAATGCTGAAGGCCCGAATGCTGAAGGCTCGAAGGCTGAAGGCCCGAAGGCTAAAGGCTCGAAGGCCAAAGGCCAGAATGCTGAAGGCCCGAAGGCTGAAGACCGGAATGCTGAAGATCCGAATGCTGAAAGCCCGAAGGCTAAAGGCTCAAAGGCCACAGGCCGAAATGCTGAAGGCCCGAAGGCTAAAGCCCCGAAGACGCGCGCGTGCTGCTCTCAAGAGGAAGGACGATGCTTAACCCACAGTACGTAACCCAACAATGTAAAGACGTGAAAATGGAAGTGAAAGCCTTCTCGAGAGCGTAAACCAAAATGGTTTGTTTGGTGTGCCAAGGATGGCCAGCAAAGGGGGAAGAAGGATAAGGGGGGATACTTGGATAGACACAAAGAGATAGGTGTAGCTATCCAAGCAGGAAAGGGGGAAGAAGAGTAAGGGGGGACACTTGAAAAGAAACAAAGAGCGTTACTTTCCAAGTGGGCCATGTCCGCGAGCAGGTATTTTGGTCTCTGGGTACCATTATTTCCTGCAACTCCTTTCCCAAAAGGGAAGGAGCTCGCTATCCGCAACCTGCGACGCGCCCGGTACCATGCCATGGTCAAGACGGGGTCCGTGGCCTAACCTTCTAGAACACAAACTCAAAAGGCCACAAAGAAACTTGTCCACTTTGCACAACCGACCGGATCCGTCGTTGAACCAAGACCTTTCAACTGAGGATTGCGCAAATGAGCAAGCTCCATGGCCTAGAGAGTCCATGCCGGGATGTGGTTGAGGCAACTAGACCCCCCTTCCGGGATCCCCCCGTAGCCTTGCAGATCCAAATTTCGTAAAAGTCAGGAAAACATTTCAACAAGTTTGATTTTTCTGCTGAACCACCCTTTGGAACACAATTTTGGTAATTTAGGTGTTTTGAATATTTTTCTCATATTCCTATTCCCAGAGAAAAATTTTGATAGTTTCAAATTTACAACGAACTCTCTTTCTGAGCCAATTTTGTCAAATTCTTTTCTACAACAAAATTTTGATGATTTTTGAAATTTCTCTAGCACCGCACTCAAGGGACGTTTGTCCCATGCAGTACTCTTCAGAATAACATTTTGGTGGTTCAGATTTTTTCTCAAGCCCCTCTTTACAAAAAAAATGTTGGTAATTAAAAATTTTTCTCGTTCCCTCCTCCAGGGCAAAAATTCTCATTCAGGGTGGATTTTGTTGAATTCGCATTTCTCCCATACTGACTTTTTTTCAGAGCAAATTTTGAAGATTTTCAACTTTACCTGTACTTTTTTTTCAAACCCTGCCTTTTTTCAGAGGACAAAGGTGAAATTTTAGGAATTGGAAATTTTTTTCCAGATAAAAAAATTAGAAAATTAGTGAAAGACAATGTTCATTTTTAATTATTCAAGCACATTATTAGAATTTTCAAATCGGAATTTTTTAAAAATCTGAAAGGTATTGAAAATGCAACATTAGTTCAAATTAAAGAAATGATGTTGCGATTTTTCTCATAAAATGACAATCATTCAATAGAGTTTTGAACATGTTGCTTATATTTAAAAATTGACATAAAAATTGAATTTTTACAATTCGCCCATTTCTTTGATATTATTTTTAAAACTACGCCAAATTTTTTGAAAATTGTCAATAATGTCAGTATTTTTCTTAAAAATGCAGTTGGAAAATAACAAGTCAGACTTTCATACAGATATCTTGTTGAGATGTATTTGCCCCCACACCAGAATTTTTTTCTTAAACCCCTAAAAAATTGAAGATTTGCCTCTAACTTCACTTCTAATACTTGGATACAAAATAATTTTTCAACATCAATATTCAATTCAAATCAATTTATTCATTTAATGACACACGCAGTGAGTTCTTATCTGATAGAATACAAAAACTAGCTCTATTGAATATCTACGAGTACGAGTTACAAATACAAAAGACATTTAGACATTTACTGGATTCAATAAAAAAATTATTCTATTCACTTAGAACACGCTAGATGCTTACGAATAATAAAACATTACTTACGTTGAAATCGTAGAAAAATTAATACAAAGCTTATCACGCTGCTAAAATAAATGCGTCGATTTACGAAAAGTGGGCAAATCACTCTTGATTAAACGAACTAGGGGGTGCATAGGGACACCCGAGGAACTGGTCGGCAATTCTGCCTCCTTCACGTAACCCACTGAGGAAAGCTCCGTGAGCTGTGGCAGGATAATTACGTATAGTGTGTTCACCTGGGTAAAAAAAAAATGAAAAAAAAGCTCCATTAAATCGAATGCAGAATGAATTCGAATAATTTCCGTGTCTTCTTACCTCCGAAAAATACTCTATGAACTTTGGCCAAAGCCGGATCATTATCGGGATCTTCGAGGCCAGTTTCAACGGTGGGATTTTTAGGTGGTGCCACAGGAGTAGCCAAGACATCATAATCACTGCCAGAGGCACCAACGGCGACGAAAGAATACGACCCTCTGGCCCATGGATCAGCTCGCCATCGAGTTACTACGGTTTCCTTAGGCTGTGACAAAATACAAAACACGGTTAATTTCTTCGTTAGAAAATATTTACTCGAAAATAAGCTAAACTCGAAAATTAATAATTTACAATAGAAACGGCGTTATTTCCGAATATTTCTTTTAAAACTGCAATACATCTTCCGACAATAACGTCATCGCTGACGGTCTCCATTACACTAGCAGCATCTCCAGCTACCAAAGCTACTAATACTGGGCCACGATATAGATTCCAAAATAGGAACAATTCGCCTGACAATCGTAAACTTCAATTAGTCAAAAGTTCCAAGGGGAAAAAAGTATTTAGAGTAAGTAATTCGATATTTTCTTACCTCTGCTCTGCGTCGTATTAGCAACATGGCCGAATAAGTTTGCGTTCGGGTCCCAAAATACGCGATCAAAACAAAGCACAACTTTGTTGAGATTGCCGAAGCCGAGACGTTGAATAGCGGCAACTTTCCAATCCGGCAAAGGGGGCATAAATTGAATGACATTACTTGAAGCGTGAGAACTCGTCGATACTGCCTCTTTTAATACGCCCAGTGGTAAAGTACAAAGTACAACATCGGCTATATAAACATGTTTCAAAGTTTCATGAACACATTAACTTTTCATTGCTTTTAAAATTTTGCATAAACGGGCCAGGGGTGAGGTTAATTGCGATGTAAATTTTACACATTTCTATGTATGTACACGATAGTTACAAGTTTAAATTGCAAACAATCATAAAACTAAAGCAATTTCATCTTCTGGGTATTACGATTTGATAAACCGAGAGTTTTTACAAGTTTCGTGTTTTTGGAGCGATTTTTTTGTCGTTTTTTTAGCAACGGAACGTTCGAATAAATAATTTAAAAATATTACAAGTTCTATCCATACTGGGGACTTTGACCGAAGTTCATCGCCTTCCGAAAAGCAACTCACTTTACACGAAAATGAATGAGGTTGCACACGGTTGGCATTAGAAGAGTGAAATTACTCAATATGAGATTTATTTTGCCCCGTGATGGAAAACGAAACTGGAATTAAAATGATGAGAACTGAAAACTTAAGTTTCAGTTCCAACAGCTTAAATCAACATCAAAAAATTTTTAAAACACTAAAAATTTTTAGAAGGAAGGATAAAATTTTTGGTAATTTTTTATAAATCCCACTTGAAAAAGATCAAAATTTACCAGAACATATATTCAATTCAAAATTTCTACCAAAAAAATTCTTAAATAATCCTAAAAAAAAAAAGTGACTTATAAAAATAATATTACTAGTCACCAAATTTTTCATGTTCGCCTTCAAGATTCTTCTACATTTTGAGGGGAACTTTGAGTCGGCAAATTTATAGGTTTCAAGTCAGCACAATAACACCTTCATGGATTCCCCCCCCCCCCCCCCACCAAAAGTGATGATTCTTCTCTGGGCTGGAATGCAAATTTTGATTCTTAGGCCTCCGTAGCGCCCTTTGAGGTCCATTTGCCCCAAAAAATAAATCTTTTCCTATTTTTTTACGAACGTAATCTCTCTCTTTAGAAGTTTCAAACTTCGTTTTTTGAAAATAACAATATTGGAGAAGTTCTCCATCAAAATTGATCAAGAATCTTCAAAAAATTTGTAGGTTTGAAAATTCTTACAAAACACTCTTGGGAACTCGGTAAAATGTAAACAGAATTTTAAAAAATTGAAAGAAAAATAGGAATAATGATCAATTTATTTCTACCAAAAATCATTTCAAGCACTAAAATTTCGATTGAAACGGATAAAAATTTTCAGTCAAAAAAGTAAACAACAAAACATTGATCAAGTCCTTTTTGATTGAACATATTTTTTAAAAATAATTGCAAAAAATGGGTGGGTAAGAAGGAAAATTTTTCAAAAAAATCATGTTAAATCCATGTTGAATCACATTCAATTAAATATTTTTGCAGACACATTATGAAAGTAAATCCTGAAAATTTTTACGAAAAATTTCAAACGAAAACATGAAAATTTGGAAATCTCAGTAGTGATAGAAGGAAAAAAATTAATATATAGAGCCGAAAGTGGGGGGGAGGGTGAGGGAAGCTAGTTCTCCCTTTTCATTCAAAACCAATTACTGTAACCTTGAAAATTTGGTCAAAAAATGTAGTATTGAGCCGAAAAATTTTTGAAACAGATGACTTTAATGATCTTTTTTTTTCTGAAAAACATTTAATATGAGTTTGAAGCAGGGAAGAATTGATTTCGAATCGAAAAAGAAGAACGAATACCTAATAAGTTCAATTTTAGGACGAAAACTGGAACAAAAAAATTTGAGAACTAAAACTAAAACTGAAACAGGAACGATATCATTTCAATTTTCCATCGCTGATTTTTCTAATCAAAACAAAAATTTGAAAGGGCAAGAATTTTCAAAAAAATAAGCCCCTATTTCAAATTTTAGTAAGAAATTTTCAATTTTTTGTTCCTCAAAATTAAAACACTAAAAATTAAAATGGAAAAATTTTGAAAACTAAAACTGAAACTGAAACAGGGACGATATTATTTCAGTTTTCCATCGCTGATTTTTCTTATCGAAAATTTGAACAGGCCAACATTTTTTTTGAAAAAAAAAACAAGCCTCCATTTTAATTTTAGTAACAAATCTTTAATTTTTTGTTTCTCAAAATTACAACACTAAAAACAAAAATGGAAAAATTTCGAAAACTGAAACTGAAACAGGAACGATATTTTTTCAGTTTTCCATCGCTGATTTTCCTAATAAAAAATTTGAACGTGCAAAAATGTACAAAAAAATAAACCTCCCATTTCAATTTTAGTAGAAAATTTTGGATTTTTTATTCCTCAAAATAAAAATAGGTACTGAAAACTGAAACTAAAATTGGAAAGAGAAAATTTGAGAACTAAAACTGAAATCGAAACTAAAACGATATCATTTCTGTTTTCCATCACTAATTTTCTTAATCAAAAATTTACAAAAAAAACCACAAGCTATCATGAAATTGGTTACACTGCAACTCAGCATCTCCCCACCCCCCTACTCCACCCTTTCCAGATTTCTTGAGTGCTGCTTTAACATTGACCCTCTTTTACTCAGGTCAACATAGGACAAAGAGGAGAGATTTCTCTTCAAACAAACAAAAGTTAGATGCAGGACTTTTGAATTACTCGGTACCAAAAATTTAATGAAATTTAACCTCCTACATCTCTAAATGAAAGTAAACTGATCGCAGGATAGAAACTTTACCTTTATAAGTGACGGGACCGCTGTTAGGTGATCTGCTGTTAGTGGGAACAGTCAGTACTTCGACTCCTTTCGGACCATATCTAATTTGTCGAACAGCTGTATTCAATTTAACGTCCAAATCCGAAGCCAATGCCATCGGAATAACCGAGTATCCACTGCGTACTAAAACAGAAGAAAAAATTAAGGTAAATAAATTTACTCAAGAAAGTAATTGAAAAGCTTTGAACTTGGAAAATTTCCATTTTCTAGTTTGATAACTGTAATCGATTCTGCGAGTAGAAATTAATAAGAGTTTCAAAGCCAATCCACTCCCGAGCTGGAAATTAAATTACAGTTACACTTCGCAATCAAGCTTTCGTGCTCAAAAAAAAGGGAAGGAAAAAAATCTTTAAAATATTTCAGTTTACTGAATTTTCACCATCAAAGAAAATTATCCAAATGAGAATACCTAATCCTTTTGGATAAAAATAAGTAGGTAATGTACCCGTACCTAGTTTCTACAGAAACCGAAATTCATCAAGGGAAACTAATCGGATAATTGCGAACAAGATCGATGTATTTATCGATGATACTGTAGAACTCTACGTCATCGTTGTCACTTTATAATAAACAAATTGATTACTCAGCTTTAATGAGCTTCATTACTGTGTAAGCTTGAGGAAAAAGGGACGAACGGTGAATTTCCGGCAGCTCGACGTTATATTGTGTAAACATTTTATAGTTTGATGTCGTGTAGTCGTCGATGCGATACATCGATTATTTCACTCGCATTATCAAATGACTTTTAAATGTTTTCCAGTCGCTTGTCCAGTGTAAGCGGTTCGATATGAGATTGTTATTGGTTTAGAGCAACGTCAGATTAATCATTGTCAATTTCGATTAGGTAATGTTATCCAACGAATTCGACGTCGATGGGAAGTTGTTCGTGTTTCGAAATCGAGTCGCGATTTTTAATTTTTAAAAAGCTCCAAGATTTAAGTTTAGAGTTTCTTTTTCAATGTCGAATTGGATAGGTACACATACGAGTCATGAGGCGATAAATTTTCACAAGTTTGTGGATGAAAAGATTTTCACAACTTTCCAAATATTGAAAATACCGATGATTTCAGTGTTTTTTTTTGTTTTTTTTTTGTTGATGAATGTTTTTTTTTCAAAATAATAATAAAATGATCAAATACTTACCAGAAACAGCTCATTTTTAAATGATAATAATTCAAAGGGGAAGATCAAAAATCAAAATTTTGAAAAATACGAATCAACTAAAAAATAATGGAAGTATGAGATTTTCAAGAAAAATTGATTTCATTTTTGTCAATGATATTTAATCTTCAAAATACAAAATCCGTCACCTGCTACGGTAGAAAAATGAAAACTTTTACGTTTTTAAAGATCCAATTTTTTGGGCTATTTTATTTCGAAGTTCATGATTATGTAGTCCTCAACACAAACACAGAAATAAACCCAAGAGAAGGAAGAATTTAATTGAAAAAATTGAATAATTGAAACCCAAAGAGCAAGCACATGCACTGATGTAAAAAATTTCGATTTTTCCCCTTAGATATTCAGAATCCCCTCCCCTCTCCTCCCTTCGAAACGAAACATCGGAAAAGTGGTCAAAATTTACTGAATAGAAAATTTTGCCTGATTTTGAAAAAAAAAAAAATACTTTTTTATGCTCCTAATGCATTTTTTAAAATCAAAAACAAATCCGAATTCAACTAATCAAATTTTACTCCAATCAAGTTGGACAGTTTTTCTTCAACCCTGGAAATTTTATTCTCTCAAACCAGAAAATTGACATATTTCGAATACAATGATACTGATTCTTCGACAATAATACACATACCTGCTAAAAATGTTTTTTTTAGATTCTGATTAAGTAATTTTTTTCAAATTTTCAAAGTCTGACAAAATGTCAAATTTAACAACTTTTCAATTTTAATTTTTTTTTTTTATTTGCTATTGAGATATTGATATTTTTTTTGGAAAATTTTCGATTCTTTTTAGAAAAATCATTATTTTACTTTTATCAGATATTTTTTGATTTTTTGTTGAATTGTTGAGTCCTTTTCCTTGAAATGAGAAACGTGAAAAAAAAATTAGTAAGTCTCTGGGAGTAATTACATAGGTCTCAAAAGGCATGAAAAATCAAAAATCACCAAAAATTTAAGGCAAGTAAAGTTGAAATGAAGAATTTTGAAAAAAAACTGTTTTTTTTTTCACAATTACTTACCTACTTGAAAAACGGTCAAAATACAGTAGAATTTTTAATAAAAATGGGCAATTTTTTCAGATTTTTGACGTATTGTTTACTTCTGGTTCAAATCTCTGGTCAAAATTTTTCCCTCCAAGCTCCAATATGTTTCCATTTTCAAAGCTGGGTTTTTATGAGGGCTCTTGATCTAAAATTTTACGTCAAACAAGTAAGTATTCTGTTAACTTTTCAAGTAATCGTCATTTGGACATGAAATATATTTTTGAACAGGGTTTTCTATTTTTTTTTTTCTTTATCAAGACACTCCTCAATTTTCTAAAAAAATCTGGAAACCAACTGAAAAATTTCACAGCAATTGACCTCACTAAACGATAAAAAAGTTATTTTTTAAAAAATTACGATTTTTTGACGCGCAGAATGAGAATTTTTTGGCTTTGAAAATTTTGTTTAGATACCACAGCAATATACTTATTTTAAAATTTTTTACTCGCGGCGAATCTGCCTATTTTTGGACGTCTCTCCCGAATAGTAAATTGACTTTTAAAATCAAAAAAAAAAAAAAAGAATTAAAAAAGGCGTCAGATTTTAAAAAATTCGAAAGTGCAAATTTTATTTTTGCATAGATTTTCAGTTTCTGGGATCAACTATTCCTTAAACTCGAAATGAGTACCTGATTAGAAGAACCTGCACAAAATTCAACATCAAAGCTGAAATAAAAATGATTGAAAATGGGCTTCGCTTCATTGGAATGAAACTTTGAAAGCTTTAAATACACATAAAATACAAAACAACAGAAAATAAACTTTTTGAACCAAAGTAACAAATCGCGATTAATCCAAACATCGTAGGAAAGGCCTATTTTTTTTCATTTTGCATAAGTATCCACTACAAGCCGAAATTTTTTATTTTTTCCTCGTTAAAATTTTTTGTACCTATTTTTAGTTCATTTCAAAGAGACCGAAAAAAATTTACAAATTTTTCCTTTCAGAAATTCTGTTTCGTTTTCAAAAGGAACGAAACAAGACGAGAAAAGAATTAGTAATTGAAAAAAAAAGTTTATAAATATAAGGCACATCATTAGAACAAAAAATTCAATTAAATTCGCGAGTTTTTTGCGACAACAGTCAGTCAAAAGTATCTACTTCGCATAGTTAATATGGAAAACAAAACGAACGAAAAAATTTTCCACGTCATTCTACGCGAAATTCTTCAGAGCTGAAAATTTTATCGTAAACTACTCCGGAACGTTGGCGTTGAGAAAATGACGTCGCGTACACAGCGAAAAAAAACGAGAACCGACGAGAAAAAAGGCAGGAAAATTCGAATGAAAAACGCATCGTAACTCTTATTTATTGTATGTTACCGTTTTTTAAACTTTTTACTATAGCCTGCAGCAATTTACAATTTCGAGATAACGATTTAAAAACTATAGTGCGAAAAAATACGTTTTTTTTTCTCTTGTACACGTCGTCGAATGAAAAGCTTCCAGCTTCGTTGGCGTAGTTCGGACTCGCTATTTATTCAAGTCGCGATTTCGCCATTTAAGAGAATTGAACCTTCGGACCGATATTACCGGAATATTAAAGCGAGTTTTCAATATTTTTTGATATAGACGATACCCGATAATTTTTCGACACTATCTCTATATTACGAAACGATACAGTATTTGCAACTTAACGGGTCCGGGCCCACGTTGCTTTTTCTCTTCGTCTTCAAATTATTATATATAGTCAAAAATTTATCTCGTTTAAACGATAAGTAGCTAACGTTTAAATTTCTTCGCGGTAATTTAGGCAAATTATACTACCGAGTTATTTCTTTGCTTTTTTTCGCCACGAGTTCTCCGGCTAAATGCGCGGTAATTTGCAAGAATTGAAATTTCCATAAATTACCGGCAATATTTTCAAAATGTTTGGTAGATGACATTATTTCTTTTTTTCGGTATCTTTAAAACTCACTTATACACCTATTTTGGAAGCAGAAGACCTGGGATCTGCACGTGGCACTTTATTAAAATGGCGATATAAACGAATACATTCGATAAGGGCTGATCGGTTTAAAATTACGTCGATTTAGCCCGGGTGGGGTGTCGCGGTGGTGGCATAGTTTAATGGAGTTTCGTGACCTCCCTTTTGCATATTTTGTCCAATATCATAAAAATTCCACTTTACTTGGAGTACTTGTTAGATTGATAAATTGAGACTTCTCGGGAAAAATTTATGTACCTAGATATCTATCGGATCATTCTGTCAAATTTCGATCTGGTTTTGACCTCCTAAGGTATTTAGATTTCGCTCGAAATCTTTTTACATGCTTCGATTACCCAATATGCCGAATTACCTAACGGTATTTTCATCTAAGCTCCTATTTAAGACGGAGAGGACAGTACCTATTTCTCATATTTCGGTTAGCTAAAAGAATACCGAACTTTGAGGCATTAAACATTAGGACTGGTAATACAAGGTGACCCAAAAGTTCCGGAACGCGACGTTTTTTTTCGTAATTTAGAGTGGAATCGTCCCATATTGTTACACGTTGATCTGAATTAAGGGTTGCCTACATGTAGGTCGACAAGGCACAATGCCAACGCTGTACTCAAAATATCCGCGAGAGATTAAGTGGGGGAGACAAAGTTGCCAATTTTACAAAAATTTAAATTTTTTTTGGTAAATTTTTGCCCCTTCAAATTTTCGATTGGCAAAATCGGTATGCAATGATTTTTGATCCTTGTTCAATTACCTTTCATATGCAAATATGTGACGCACCATGACAAACCGACCCTTAAGGTGAAAATAAAATGTTGAGAAAAACGCAAAAATTGGTTAAAAAGTTGATATTTTGGCGTTTTTCGCGAAATTTCATTTTTCACCTTAAGGGTCGGTTTCTCATGGCGCGTCACATATTAGTTTTTGAATATCTTAATTTTTGAAATTTTCGGAATTTTGGGGTTTTGGATTTTTTTTTGAAAAACTCAAAAATTTGAAAAGTTTTTAGTGATTTGTGAACAATGGGGGATGAGTTCATATTTTTTGAAGGGAATGGAGCTTCAGCTACGTCGTAAATAAGATTTCATTATTTGCTGACCCTTACAATTTTTTTTACGAATCAATTTTTGCGAGCCGGAAATTTCAAGTCACCCTGTATTTGAAGTCAATGTTCGGCGTCGTTAAGGAGTATATTCGAAGTAGGTTCAGAAACTTTCTTAAAATTTTTCAAAACCGTGAAATCAGGACTTTAGAAAGCTTGATTTTTAAATATTTCAAGAAGCATCAAGAGCCTTATAAAAAATAGTAAAAAATACAGTGAGAACACATTTCCATGGTGTCTTAACTGTCTACTAGATTGAGAAAAATGAAAATTCATGCTATTTTCATGTTTTTCATGATTTTCATGCTCGGTAGACACCATGTTATAGTAAAAATTTTGATAATAAATTATTTACCGTAAATTACCGTAAATATTTCAGTAATTATGGTAAATCATCGTAAATATTTTGATAATTACGGTAATTACCTACTGTAAATTATAGTAAATATTATTTTGATAATTACCGAAAATGATCGTAAATATTTCAGTAACTATGGTAAATTACAGCAAAAATTCTAATAATTACGGTAAATTACATTACTGTAAATGTTTCAATCATTACAGTAAATAATAGTAAGTATTTTAATAATTACGATAAATTACTGTAAATATTCAAATAATTACTGTAAATTACCGTAAATATTTCAGTAATTACCGTAAATCATCATAAATATTTCAATAACTATGGTAAATTACCCTAAATACTTCAATAATTATGGAAAATTACCGTAAATGCTTCAGTAATTACGGTAAATAATGATAAGTATTTTAATAATTAAGATAAATTACTGCAAATATTGTAATAATTACTGTAAATTACTAAAAATATTTCAATAACTACGGTAAATTTCGAAATTACAGTAAATATTTCAGTAGTTACGGTGAATTACCGTGAAATTTCCGTATATATGAAATGAAATTTCATTTTGACGTGCCTGTCTCTATACGCGGAATGTGACCGGAAGACACGGATTATCATCATTATACATACAAGAATTTAACAAAGAATTTAGTAAATTTACAGTCGACCAGTAAGAGAGAAGATATGCAAGTAATTACGGTAAATTACTGTGAATATGCAAGTAATTACGGTAAATTACCGTGAATATGCAAGTAATTACGGTAAATTACCGTGAATATGCAAGTAATTACGGTAAATTACCGTGAATATGCAAGTAATTACGGTAAATCACCGTAACGTAAATATACAAGTAATTACGGTAAATTACCGTAAATATGCAGGTAATGGCGGTAAATTACCGTAAATATGCAGGTAATTGCGGTAAATTACCGTAAATATGCAGGTAATTACGGTAAATTACCGTAAATATGCAGGTAATTACGGTAAATTACCGTAAATATGCAGGTAATTACGGTAAATTACCGTAAATATGCAGGTAATTACGGTAAATTACCGTAAATATGCAGGTAATTACGGTGAATTACTGTAAATATGCAGGTAATTACGGTAAATTACTGTAAATATGCAGGTAATTACGGTAAATATTTGAAGAATTACGGTAAATAATCGTAAATTTTTTAATAATCAAGATAAATTATCGTAAATATTCTAATTCTGTCATTATTTGGCAGAATATTGCCAATCCCGAAATAAAAAAAACTTGATGGGCTTCAAAATCGGATATACCTTCAATTCTTCTTGGGGATTCACGACAGTGAAAAAAAAAAGGAACCCCTTTCTCATACCCTGAGTAGATATTGAGGAAAAATGAGTAACCAAAGGCTATAAAAATTTCTCGAGCGAACTTCCGAATAGAAAATTTGATTATTATGCTCCTAAGATGAATATTGAATACCAGTCCGCTTTCTTTAGCTCAGTACAAGTGCCCAAGTAGGTACTTCTATTTAACATACTGGTTTTAATGTCAATGAAATAATGGCTGAAATTAATTTCCAGTTGAAATCTTTCAATCAAATACGACATATGCTAAGTACAACCGGACCTCTCCACCCTTCACCACCATCAACACCATTACATCTGCCATATACGTAACCATTAAATGTAAAAAGATAAGCAATCTTTATCGACTGTTAATTGGAAACACATAAGGAAGATTTCGATACCACTGCTGACACAACGATTAGCACGAAGCGACCAGAGATGAACTGGTTTTGTTTTTTAATATTTCCTCTTCGAAGATGCCTCTATGTACCGGGCTGGCGCTGATACACTTCAAAAGAACATTATTCCGACAGCTAATTTCCCCAAACGTCCGATCCCAAAGACTCACTTTATTAATCCGTTTCGTCGAAAAATTTTTCTCCAATGTATAGCATCCTCGGGCGGATGTGTTGATCTGTTCTGAATTATAATATTAGATCGCGTACGTATCGAATTACTTTGTATTTGAAATAAAAACCTATTTAATACTCCGGTTAAGGGAAAAATGAAACGTATTTTAGACTGTAACTAAGAAGAATTGACACTGATCGTTTTGGATTTTTTTTTCACCAGTCTCCCTCGTTAACACCTTTTTCTTTTTCTTTTTTTGTCTACCGTCAGCATTTTGGAAGAAGTCTTAAGGGATTAGGATGTTATGACGATAAACCGTCGGCGTTTAATTAAACCCCAACCGTATAAATTTTACACCCTACACGTAATCTTTAACGTTCGTTTAATTTGTAATTAAATCGAATCACGCAGACGTGAAAAATTCAACAGATACGTGGCGTATTTGAACAGCGAACAGAAGCTCGGAGATTAATTCGATAAGGGATGAATGCGCGTTTGTTATAAATTCACTAGTTTCGAATTGACTGCTCGCCGCCAATGACTGACTGGTGTAAGCTTAAGTTAATTGGTAACAAGATACTGGGGCTATGTTGCGGAGAGATTCGAGTGTCAAGATTTGGGTTAAAATTGGTGTCAAATGTGCGAGCTGGGAGGTTAAAATATTCGAAAGGGAGGTTACCGGTGGTGGCTAAAATTTCAACCATGGAATCGGATTTTGAAATTGTTCTAAACTCGATGAAAAATAAAAGTCGAAATTTTCATTAATTTGGTACGAAATGACTTTTTGCAGTTCTCTCATCTGTCTTTCAACCGGGAAGACCGTGATTTTCTTCTTTTGCGAGTAGTTGGTTTTACGAATCTCGAGAAAAATGATCGATGGTTCTTATTCACTCAACTATTAGTCCATTTGGCAAAGCACCTAAATTTAAACGGCTGCTCGACGCGTATTTCACGAGAGATTCGGAAACTTCGGATCGTTTCTTTTACACGGCGCGCCGGCGAAAGTTCTCGACGACGAA
Organism: Pseudococcus jackbeardsleyi; assembly: GCA_038380155.1. Taxonomy (NCBI): domain Eukaryota; kingdom Metazoa; phylum Arthropoda; class Insecta; order Hemiptera; family Pseudococcidae; genus Pseudococcus; species Pseudococcus jackbeardsleyi. The sequence continues at coordinate 45,907,130 of CM076239.1, forward strand.
ATTAGTACAAACGTGTGGCGTAATGTCGACAAACTTTATAACTAAAATGACAAGTATGGGTTAACTAAGTTTCGTCAACATGTCCCAAAATACGAAGCCTCGAATCTTGTTATAAACCGTGACCATATTCATTCGAATTGTGAAAATTATAACACCTTTTGTTAAACTTTGTTTATTGAATAATTAGTATCTTCACGCTTCCCTTGAGAACGACTTTTCAAGTAAACTTTCCTTATTCAAGTTTTAATTAAAACAAATAACATTTGTTTCGTTTTAATAGATATGTATTTTTATCAGCGTTTTATCGTCGGCTGGGCTTTTGGGGAAACGAGTCGACGACCCGAGGTTTTTCTAAAGGTTTTTGAATAGGTGTGATATTGTGGCGAGATAAGGAAATTACCGCAGACACCGAAAATGTTTCAATAACGAGATACGGTAAAGTAAAGTTTTTCGAAGGCTTCGTTTAAATGAAATTTTATCATGGATGATTTTCTTTGAAAATCGGGCAATGAAGATGTTGCTTTTGAGAAATGAAAATAACGATGCACGTCTAACATTATCGACGGTAACAAGAAATTGGTTAGCTACCTGTATGAAATTGGTATAAATAGATGAAGTATTTTATATAGATTTGTGTGATCCGTTCGAATAGAACATATAAGTGCAACAGCCGCCATTAAAAATAAACTGGATTAATTTAGATTAGGTATCCGATAATGGCAATTCAAAACGACATTTTTAATGGTATAATGGTACCCAGCTACCAGGCCGTCTGTATTTAAACGACACTTTGCTATCTGCTACCTCATTTCTACAACGGTCAAGTACCTAATTTTCGATTATCAGACATTGCTGATAGGTATTTATATTTAGTTATTTGGGCAGATGTGACAGGATGATAGGATCCTTTTTGTACGAAAATCGGATTCCGTTATCGGTGTTCGGTGATTTATGAAGAGGATAGTTAAAGCCAGAAAAATAACGAGAGAAATGCTAATGGTTTTGTTTTAATGTGAATAGGTCTGTTTAGAGGCAAGAAGCGTGATTATAATTTGAGGTCAAAAATCAGTTGAATTTTTTTTTTCAAAATTGTACATAATTTTAGTGGAAAATTCATAAAATATCATGTTTTTCAGGGGGAAATTCATTGGATCTCAGCGAATCTGGATTAATGCAGACATGTACTTAGATCATATCTGAAGAAACACGATCACATTACAATCGAAATATATCTAATCAGCTGTAGCTAAATTTATAAATTGATCAAATGATCAGCTCTCCTCAGGGACACTCTCAAAATCACACCACAATAGATGAATATTTATCATTTCGATTTCAAAAAAAAAAAAATCAGAAAATAATTTTGAAAAAGATTAAAACAGATGAGACAATTTATGAATGACAGAAAATCAGATCATACATTTACTTAAATCATTTTAATAGTTATTTTTACAAAGAAGGGGTCTCAACTCGATGTAAAATGTTGGGTCCTACCTACATTACAAAAAAGAACACATTTAAATTTTCAGCTGCTGAAAGTCATTAGCGGAATTTTTCGAAATTCATTCATAGTTTTTGGCTGTCAATTCTTCTGGGAGAAATTTAATTCTCCGCCAAGAAATATGAATTTAAACCCAAAGTTGTGAATTTTCGAAAAACTCTTCTTTAAATCGATCAAATAAGTCATTAAAATTGATAATCTACGATTTTAAGGACTGGAGATCATTTGAATCATTTCCATGGGATTTTCTCCACCACAGAAAAATTCCAAAAATTTTCTGGAGCTTACGAAACGTCTTAAAAGTCGCTTCCAGGCAATTAAGAACGTCGAAAAGAGAATATGTGCCTAATTTCAGATTTTTTTGTCGATTAGAAAAATTTTTACATTTTGCAAAGAGACAAAGTAGGTACTTAATAATTTCTAAAATTTAAAAAATTCGCCAAAATTCGAGCAATGATCTTCAGCAACTGAAATTTTAGATTTATGGGTTCCGATTTTTTTTCGTTTCAAAATTTTGCTTTTGTTGGGATACTTTCCTTGTTAGCACTAAAATTTACAATTTTCATAATTAAAATTTTTTCAGTATCAGACCTTCGGAAAAATATGCAAAAAAGGCATTTATGATAAATAAAATTAGCTAATTTTATTTCTCTGATAGAAGTTTCAGATGAACAATTGTTTAAAAAAATATATACTTAAACGAATTCATCTTTAAAAGCACATTCGCCAGCTTTTATTCCAATTAAAATTTACATTCCTCGTTTTTCAAAAATTATTTTCTGGACCCACATACTCTTTATGATTGCCCCTTCCCACCACGAAACTTGGGATAGCATTTATTCAGCTCATTCGCAGAGAAAATCCAAAAGAAGCAGAATCCACAAATATCATTTTTAAACCCTTCTCCTACCTTTATTTTCATCCTGAAATACTATCTGAATATCTGAAGATGGGATTGATAAAAACAAAAGGAATAACTACACAAATAAGATCAAAAATAAAACACAAAAACAAATGAATTAATTTTAACCTTCAAACTGTAGAAATGGGAGAAATCTATATAAAAAATAAGGAATTTACCAAAAAAGTAATATTTATTATTTATGACTTTTTAATGCTATGCTTCCTTCCAGAATATCAAGAAAATTTTTCAAAAAAGAAGAAATTAACGTCACTGTATAATTTTAGATACCTGTGTCCAAATCCCATAAAAATTAAAATTTTAATGATGGAGAAAGGATGGTCCTATAATGTAAATTTTGTCAAAATTTGTCCAGCATTTGAGCTTTAGATTGCTTGAAACTTTCGAAAGTCTGAAAAACAACGTGGTCAAATTTTGGACATTTCGATCCAGAATGTAATTCTTTCAAATGGAAGCCAATTTTCTGATGGAGGGAGAGGGGTGCGGGGCAGGGATGTCAATTCAGCTGAAAGCCAAGAGCTAAAATCCGAAAGTTTGACAATTTTTGAAAAAAAAAAACGAAAATCTGAAAGCTGTAAAGCTTGCTAGCTGAAGGTTTGATCATTTCAATAGCTTTTAGCTTATTTTTTCACGTTTTTAAATTGAACAATCGTGGATTTGAAAACGCACATTACATTCAATTTTTGTCTAACCTGAACAAACTGAAAAAAAAAATGATTTCTTTATGTTATGTTCACGCATATCGAGGTCAAATGACTAGCTCTTTTAATTCTACTTTGGTGAACAACAATCTGTAATCCTCAAAATTTGAAAAAAAAAAAGTCGAAAAATCGAAAATTCAAGCCGAAAGCTAATAAAAATTAAGCTGAAAGCCAAATATGTAAACAGTCGAAAGCTTGAAAAACTGAAAGCTTAAGCTAAAACATCGTGGCCAAAAATCAAGCCAAAACTGAAGCTGAAAGTTGAAAGCTTTTGACATCCCTAATTTGGAGAATTGACATTAAAAAAAATCAAGCAAAAAATCATCTTGCTCTCAAGACTTAATTTATTTTATGCATATGAATTAGTCTTTCAGATAGTGGGGTCCAAAGTTTGGTTGAGTACTCAAGTAACACGTTTGAAAAATGTTAACAACCCAAGAACTCGAATCATTCGGTTGATTTTAGTCAAATTTTCATTCTTCGCTCACTCCCGTTTCATACTTTTCCCAGCTTTCTTTAAAATGTAACCAAAATCTGTCCAAATATTTTCAATAAAAATTAAATTTCAAAAACACCTGCGAATTTTCTTCTTAATGCAAATCTTGAAATTTTTCGGACAGAACTGTATCAAAATTTTGAGATATTCTTCAAAATTATTGTTGTTCACTTTGACCATGGTGATTTTTATAGTCGTCAGAAATATGGCAAATCAACATTGTATCAGCTGTCTTTTTATTACAACTTTGCAATCCCAACTACACCTCTGTTGACAGCTTCAAATACGACCAGTACAGAATTAAAATTCATCCAACATTTTCTACACGACAGCGAAAATTCAACCCAAGCCCATCGATTTTCAATTCAGAAAAATTAGATTACAGTCGGAAAATTTTCAAAATTAATGACCTATCTGAAAACTAGAAAAAAATCCAGCAAACCATACACATTTCGAGCAGAAAAAATGCCAACCACACCAAGGCACGACGGTTTCATTACAGTCAAAAATAAGAGCGGTTCATCGAATTGATAATTCAACTCTATTTGCGATTCTTTCCACGAAACAGGCTTTATTTATACCTGAGGAAATTTTCAATCAACTTTCTACCTAAGGAGGTACACGCGGAATAAGGAAGAAGCACGTATAAAATGATGTAAAATTCAACATCTGCCGCAAAATATACATGCCAGCCTCGTACCTTACCAACGTATCACGATGTGAGCAATTTTTTCTCGCCGGCGAAGGCGAATTTTGACAAAGTATATTAAACGGTTCGTTTAAATATGAAAATTTAAACTTTGTATTGTAAGTATAACAAGCCCACGAAGAAGGGGAACCGCAACACATTGTAAACTTTAAATACATCCCGATGGCAGTTTCGTATACATACGTTGTATACATTATGTTAAAAAGCTAAACGTTACGTATATCAATACTTTAATGTGAATTCGTTAGCGAGGCAAGATGATGGATGATATTTTTTTTCTTCGCCATCAGATAATGTCATTTTAATTTGTAAACGTTGTAAAGCTTATTTTTTCCCAAGCTCAAGCAGGTACGCTGGGCGTAAATATTAAATTTTATCCTCAATTTTATCCAAGTTGAAGAAATATTGGATGATTTTCATTTTTTCCTCGTCAGCATTTCGAATTCAATACCTTATTCCGTTCAAATTTCAAGATAAATTCCAACCAACTAATTAAACAATGTCATTTCGATTACCTATGACTAAATCTACACGAAAGAGGCTTCAGGCACGAAATTGAAAATATGTACCCTGCGAACGACTGAATTGTTTTTTTTTTCAACTGTATGATTCAAGTGGCCCACTTGCTTTTTTCCAAGTTCGAAATTTTTTTTTCAGAGTTCGAATTTTTTCTCGATTATTTTTTTCCAAAATAAATTTTTTTTCAGAGTTCGAATTTTTCTCGACTATTTTTTTTCAAAATTGAAATTTTTTCCAGAGTTCGAATTTTTTCTCGATTATTTTTTTTCAAATTAAAATTTTTTTCAGAGTTCGAATTTTCTCTCCATTATTTTTTTTCAAAATTGGAATTTTTTCCGAGTTCGAATTTTTTCTCGATAATGTAAAAAAAAAATACAAATGTTTGTTGTCCTTGTTCTTTCATTAATTTTTTCATACTGAAAAATTCGTTAACATAATCAAAAGTTTGAAATACAGGTCCAGGTTTTGGTGTTTTACTTTTTTGTTTAAAGTATCTCGATCTCCAATATCTTGAAGGAAATTTTTAATTTTGAAAAATTAATCGAAAAAAAAACTAAGCCTTGGGAAAAAATTCGAACTCGGAAAAAAATTCCAATTTTGAAAAAAAATAATCGAGAGAAAATTCGAACTCTGAAAAAAATCTTAATTTGGAAAAAAATAATCGAGAAAAAATTCGAACTCTGAAAAAAAAATAAAAAAATTCGAACTTGGAAAAAAGCAAGTGGACCACTTGAATCATACATAGTTGAAAAAAACAATTCAGTCGTTCGCAGGGTAATTTTAATTTCGTGCCTGAAGCCTCTTTCGTGTAGATTTAGTCATAGGTATTTCGATTTGGAAAAAATTCTTCATCATTAAAATGGTAATTTTCCATCCAAAAATCTATACCAAAAAATTGATGAAATCGCAGTTTTCCTCCACTAGAGAAAATCATATACGTAGAAAAAAAAGCAATATAAATATTTTAAAATTAATACTCGACTGGAAAATACACAAAAAGAAAACATTTTATTCGATTAACTTTCGGCAAATAATTTTAGTAAAAGGGATTCGGCGATTCGTATAGCCCAGAACCACTTAATCAAGTTGATTCTTCCGCTCGAATTTGTTCGACAGAAAAACCATTACTGTGAAATTTAATAAAGAATTTTCAATCAATTTCCACAAAATAGCATATTTTCCGGCGAAATTATATGATTTTCGAAAGAATACGTACAGTACCGGAGCCGAAAACGCGAATGGAATTTTTTTACGGAGTATTACCAATATGCTTAGAGACGAAGTTAAGAAACCCGCAAACAAAAGTTGATTATCAATGAAAAAGTAAGAATGGACAAGGATAGACCATGGAAGCGCCTTTATGCCTTAAGGTTACTTAGACAAAGCTTTTCAATAACTCGTTGTCGAATTCAAAAGAAGGGTTGAATAAGAAAGCCTTAAGGGTGTTATTTCTATGCTCGAGCGCCTCCAAAGTTGAGCTACGTTGGAGAAAACGTGATGGTTTAGATGTTCCATCGTCGGTACGGCGTTATAAAACAGAAAAAATATATACCTACCTACTACGAGCAACGTATCCTATTTATTTTTCAAAAAAAAAAACCAAATTACTCGCTTTTTCATCCGAAAAAAATAAGAGAATGTATGGGAAAAAAAGACGGCGAACATAATTATATTTTTCATTATGCTTTTTTTCCCTTTCTCGACTCCATTCCTTATTTTTCTTATTTTTTTTTAAAGCTGCACGAAAACCAAACTTCTCCGAATCAAAAATACCATTTCGTCGGCAACAGTTATATTCGTAGGTATATGTTTTCCAAAAAAAAAAATACGGGGGAAAAGTTAAATTGAAGTAATATTAACGAATAAATACAAATTTTCTTTACGTAGGTATATCTGGCTGGCAAAAAAGGAATAAAGAAACAAACAAACGACCTGCGAAATTTAAATAAGGATTTTTTCCCCTTCTTTTTTCTCTATCTAGATTTTTAAATTATGTTTCGCGTATAATACGTTGGTAACTGGTAAAAAGCATATTATATTTACATAAATATGAGTTTTCATTAAAAACAACACATCGTCTCGGATGATTTAATTACCGTGATGTGGTGGGTAGAAAAAAGGAAAATCTCAAAGAAAACTAATTTATAAAAATAAAATCTCATTTCGAACATATGCACGTAAAGGATGAATTTTCATATAACACACACATAGGTAGCTTTATTCGACGCCGTATTAATGAGATTTTTATTTTTTTACCTAAAAAAATTGCGATCAAAGTAGAAAATTACACCTACGCATTGAAAATTCCAATTTTGAAAAAAAAAATTATAATTGATGGTTCACTGAACATTTTTGTGCTTAAGGTTGAATCTCATTAAGAAAATTTTACAAAGATATTCGAAATATTTTCTGATATTGGAGAATATTTTGAAGAATTGCCCAAAGACTGATACATTTAGAAAGAACTTAAAATTATCGTCTCGCCAGCACCGTAAATTCATTATCGTTTAATGTCTTCGATGATAAGAAAATCTAAATTATTCTTTGATGTTGATTCGAGTTACAAAATTTTAAATGGTGAGTCTAGCTGTCTTGTAAGAGTATTTCAACACGTGTCTCGTTTTCGCATCCTGGCGTTTTCGTATTTCACGAAATATTTTCATACTTTTCTGTCATTTTGCAGCAGAGACGAATTTCATACTTGAGTTAAGTACTCGATAAGTACTTCTAAGGTTCTATAATCTTTCAAGAGAGTTTCTAGCAAATGTCAAAAATTAAATTTTACGTTGAAAATCGTTTACTCAAGTTCAAAGTAGTCATTGAATGAATATTTCGTGCAAATTGATAGGTATAAATACCATAGAATTGAAATACCTACCTGAAAATGTATTTAAAATGAGATTTTTTGGAAATCGTACATTGTACAACTGTGGGTATTCCATTTTAAAAATCAAATAAAAATTTTAAAGCTCTCAATACCTAAGTATTAAAAACATTACTGCAAAAGATGATCGTTTTTCTTTCATTTAATTTCGAAAGCGGTAATGGTTGTATCCAAACCTCAAAACGATTTGGTAAAAAATTCACAATCAATAATAATGACTGAAAATCACTGGAATTTAATCAGAATAATAGCACAGTCATAAATCAGTGAAAAAATTTCAGTGAAAGCAAACGGTAGGAAAATTTGCTGAAAAATCAGCAAAATTTTTTGAAGTTTTCTGAAATATTAGTGAAATTTTTTGAAAAATTAGCAAAAAGTGCTGAAAATTAACGAATTTAACTGATTTTCTTTTTATTATAATTCTGACTTTTTTTTTAAAAGACTTCTCAATGATTAAAAATGAGAAAGTACAGAATATGTGATTCCTCCACTGGCCTTAAAACCTATTACGTTGATCGGTGACCATTTTCAATCACAAATCTTCATTCGAGAAATTTTTTCAAATTAAAAGAAAATGCATTGCTTTTTTATGAATTAAAAAAATTAAAAACAAGAGCATTTGTGACCCTGCCGAAAAGAAGGGACCTAGTGTAAAAAATTAATGTCTCATTTTTCACGTTTTTGATCTAAATGACACCAAATCTGGACCAAACATATAAAAACAAAACATTGATTTTTTTTACACAAGGTTCCTTCTTTACGGCAGGGTTACATTTTCACTAAAAAGAACATTTCAAAATAGAATTGGAAATTTTTCAGACAGGTACCACCTCCTAATGACAATTTCGCGAACAAACGTACGAGTACTTACTAAAATATTTTCTAAAAAAATGTCTTAGTTTTTCAAGTTGTTCAATTTTTTCCAATTTTTAAAATTTTTCAAACTTGCAGTCAGATTTTAAGACAAAATGGAAACTAAATGGTAGGGCGTGGCATGGCATGGTAGGTCATATCATTTTTTTCCCTAGATAATAATTGTGGGCTCCACTAAATTTTTCCCCCAGAAAATCCTAAAACAGCAAAATAAAATTTTGACATATACATATTTCTTGATTTTTGGAAAGTGTTTGTCCTCCCTCGAAGTCTAAATTAATTTTAGGTAATTTCCAAGTTCAAATTATTTCAATTTCTCTAGTTATATTATTTTAAATTAACGCATTTGATTTCAAAATTTCCAGAAATCAAGATTTTTTCAGACTCGAATTTTTTTAAAATGTCTCCATTTTTAAAGTTTTTTCAGTTGTTTTTTTCAAATGATCAAAAATTTTTCAACTTTTTTTTCCAACTTTGAATTAAAAAAAAATTCCATATGTTTTTTAAAAAATTTTTAAACGTGATTTAAAAAATTGAAAAATCAAATTTGAAAAAACTTTGATAAAAGTTGCAATTGAAAAACTTTTGTGGTGAAATAATTTTGAAATGGAATGCCATTTTTAAGAAAATTGGAATCAAGAAAATCGAAATAATTGGATCTTGGAAAGAATTTGTGCTCGGATCATGAAAATTTCGTTTCAGGGTGTCTAACAAAATTTGGTGAGCAAAACGACTTTTCTGAGTTTCCCCCTCCCCCCACCCCAAAAAATCGATATTTCAAACAAGAGCAAACATTTTTGGTAAGTTTTAGTCGAAATTGTTGATTTCTTTGACAATTTGAAAATTGATTGAAAATCAGTGATATTCAACTGAAAGATCTGTGAAAAATTATCAATTTTTAAAATACCTAAAGGCTAAAGGAAATTTTCAAAAAAAATACCTTTTTTCATATTTTTATACCGAGTAAAAAAATTCTGCCTCCTTGATAATTGAAAAAAATGAGAGCTCGGTACCTTTTTCAACGAGCCTGACTGAGCACGAGCACAGCGAAGGTGAAATTTTTTGAAAAATGGGCACTTAGAATCTGACATTTCATTATTAGGCCAAAAAAATTGTGCATTTTTCGTGGTTTGTATTGATTTCTAAGAAAAACGATAAATAATTGTTTTGAAAATGAAATTGCGTAAATTTCCTGAGCTCGAACGAAGTGAGGGCGAACATTTTTGAAAAAAGGCATTCAAAAGCTAAATATTTTTTCATTTTTTGATCACTATTTTAGTAGGTTTAAAAAGGAAGCAAAACCTCCAAATCTCTTATTTTTCAAGAAAAAATGGAATTTTTTTGGAATTTTTGATTAAATTAGTCAAAAATATTGACTTATACTGACCGTTAGACAACCCGCATTTTCTGCGAAAGTAGGTAGCCTAAATCTGTCAAATTTGTCGAAGCTCAAATCGTTCACGAACGATTTCATCGAAATGAAAATATTTCTGACTAATCGGGATAAATATGAGTCGTTCACGAACCCTCTGATCAAATTCGAAAATGTCTTTTTTTACATCAAGACCCATTCCAAACCGAGCATTTTTCAGTTACAACGCTGCTGACTCAACCTCCATCTCCCATTTAATTCCACAATGCACTCAAATTCACTCACCGCCATAACCTCATCATTTCCAAACTACGCACCAAATGAAGAAAAACCTTCTCTCCTTACAAGTACCAAGATTCACGCTGGCAATTATTCTCCAACACGTAAATCCCCATCAAGCGTCTAATGACTCTAACACGAATGTCCACTCGGCGATAATGCGAACTTTGCGCTCGGTGAAAATAAGCCAGCCATGTTCATCAAAAGTCATCTCCAAATCCCCCGAGATATCTTTCGCAGCTACATGAAAACTAAGTAAGTATATAAGTATATACGCAAAATGCTGCCCTACATTTGGGCAGTTACCCGCGCGACCTTTTTAATCAAGAACCCTCGTCTCGAAATACTTCAAACAAGAAAAAGTCATAACAATTCGCAAGAATCCAAAACAGCTAGGGCGCGATTTTGCGTAACCACACGCAATTCAACTGACCATAAAAGGCGGTCTACACGGGTCCCGGGTATCTAATGATGAAACATCAACGAGCGACGTCGATGCGGCAAGTTTTTCGTTCAAAAGTCCAAATCTGCCAAGAAATGAAAATAAAACGCCGGCGTGTATACGAACTGCGAACAGTACGAAAACTAAAAACAAGCAGGGAACTTCTACTATATCGTCGTTTGTACGGCCGTATTATAACTTCCCCTACAGCAGCCGAGCTCGGCTCTTTCCTAACTGTAAACTTTAATTAGATTGACGTAGATTCGACGATGGAATTGCGTTCAGGGTAATAAAACCGGTAATAATAATAATAACGATAACGATGATAACTAATATTGTCAATGAAGGTAGCACCGTTTCGTGTCCAACTACGTATAATTTCAATGACGTTAAAATTATAAGATTTTCGCGTGTACCTGCGAGAAAAGGGGCCATGAAAATTTCCCATCTCTGGTTCAATTTATAAGCCAAGTTCAGGCTGCGAGGTGAACGAAGTAACAATTCAAATTTATCGTTATTTTGTAAAATGCCATTTTTTTTTCATTTTTTTTTATTTTTGACGCTTCTATAAAAGCGTTAAAAATGGGAAGAATTTCGAAATATATCCGAAAGGTGTAAACAGATTAAAACAAGTTTTACCGCAAAATCCGCGAGACGAAAAAAAGACAACGCTTTGAAAATAGAAAAACTTTGGAAAAGTTTTTTAATCTTTAAAATCTGACATCTTACCTACGTCGCGTGTAATTTGTAACCGAGTTCTAACCTTCTCACTTTTCAAACTTCGAAGCCGGCTTCCATCATAATTTAAAAATTTTTCAATTCTCAAACTTTACTTTTATTTTTTTTAATGGTCCAAGATTATAAATTTTAAATTTTCTAATAAACACGTGGATGAAGTTGAGCGTTTGTTATCAATTCTATTTTTTTTCTGGGTTTGAGCGGGCCAATGGTCTAACGAAAGAGTGATTGGAGGATTTCGTTTCTGTTTTCAAAGAAAGTGAGTGGAAATGGGAATAAATTTAAAAACTATAGGTGTGGTGTGTGGTGTTTTTTTTTTGGAAAAAATGGAATTTTTCAAGGAAAAGTCTGATGAGATTTATGAAAAATGATTTTGAATTTCGTCAGTGATGGAAAACTGGAAGAACTGGAACTGAAATCTGAAAAAAACTGGAGCCAAAACTGAGAAACTAGAACTGGAATTGAAACTAGAACTGAAATAATGCGAGAACTGAAATTTGAAAACTGGAACTGGAACTAAAATGGATTTCAGTTTTATACCAGTTCCAGCATTTTTTTGAAAATTGCAACTTTTTTAAATAAAATTTTTACTTTATTAAAATCATTTTCTCTTACATTACACCTTACACACCAATATTTTTTTCGAAAAATTCAAGGTCGTGAATTTTAAATTAAATTTAGTTGCTCAATATTTAATTTAAAATTTTTTTACTGAAAATCGAAAAACAAAAATGACCTTAAACGAACCTTAAAAATTTATGTAGAAAAGTTAATTTAAAAAAAGGGGTTGTAAATTTGAAAATTCCATCCAATTAAAAACATCCTCGCCCATATTCTTCAAATTACAATTTTTTTATTGAATTATTATTTAGAATTCAGGAAATCAGCTCATTTCCCAATTTTTTCCCCAATAATCTTTTGTGTTGAGCTTGAATATATGAAAAATGAAAAAATTGTGGTTCAAAAAGAAAAGGAAAAACAACAAAAAATTTTGGATTTTTTTCATCTCTCAAAATTAAAAAAAAAAAAAAATGGAATTTTAGAACTGGTATTTGGAACTGGAACTGGAATTGAAAACTAAAGCTAGAAAACATTTTGAAAACTGGAACTGGAAATTAAAAATTTTGAGAACTGGAACTAGAACTAATATTACCTATTTCAGTTTTCCATCATTGGTTTTTTTTTCTGTTTTCAAAGAGAGTTTATTTCATTTAAAGGCGATATTTCTCGACAAAATTGTAATTTTTCAAGGTAAACCACTGATGAGATTGATGAAAATTGATTTTTCATCTTTCATTGAGATGGACGAATTTCCACCAGTGAATTTTATCATTTTCAGCCATCTTTCAAACCTCCAGCAGCAAGGTTTTGATATTTTCTAGTGTATTCAAATCGCGAAGACGTGAAAACCAATTTGAGTGGAGAGGTAAAAATCGAGTTCTTGCCTTATCTCAAGAAGCTGGAAAAAAGACCATCTCAAGACGTCACTTTTTAAGCTCACTTCGCAGACACCTTCGAGGGTGTTTTTGCACTTTTGGAAAACTGAATATGGAAATGAGAGGGAAAAAATGGAACAAAAAGTGAAAAAATTGGAACTGAAACTAAAATTATGCGAACTGAAAATTAAACCCTGAAACTGGAACTTACGGAATTCCTAATTCCTTACCACGACGCATTCCGATTCAACACGATAGCACCCGAAGTCACAACCTGAACCTGAAGAAGTGCACCGAAGCGCTCATCTGTCGGTTCCTCGGACCGCGGTTCTAATCAACTGACATTTCGCGGCTTTTAACAACACATCTAGAATGTGACACTCGACCAATCAGAAGTATCGTTCACAAGAACGATTCAGTCAAAATACCTCGCTTCAAATATCACGTCAATCGCCATTTGCCAATTTAGAAAGAATAATTTGTTATTTCATTTAGAGACATTAGTGTCTCTAATTTCATTTCTATTTCATGATCATGACCAAAAAAATAAAATAATATGTACATTACTTGTGATGTTTCTCAGTCAAAATTTGTACTTACTGTAATTTTTTTTGCAGTAAAATTTGCACCTCGATGCATAATTTTTCAAAGATTTAATTTCTGCAGTTTTGTCTTCATAAAAATTTTAATTTCAAATTTTAATTTTTACATCTATTTTTTCTAAAATTGAAATTTAATATTTTTCCTTTTATACTTATTGAAATTTTTACTTGAAATACATTTCTGACGTTGACTACTTACAATTACATACTTCCAGTCAGTTAAACTTACAAAGTTTCATTTTTTTTTTCAGATTTGAATTTGAACACTGTGAAAATTTCAATACAGAAGATAGAAAAAGAACGAACTTTGAAACTGGAAAAAAAAGAATGAATCATCAAGTTTCAAAAAAAAAAAAAAAAAAAAATAGGGAAAGTCAAGTGTAAAAATTTAACGCAGAAAAAAACAAATAAAAATTTCGATATCGATACAGAATGAAAAAATGACAAAAAATTTAAAATTGAAAAAAATGAAAAAATTTCAAATTTTAAAATCGTAAAAAAATTACGCGTACCCTAAGAATTTTGACAGTGAAAAAATAAATTATCAATATTGAAAAAAATTAGTTTAAAATTACGAGTGAAAAAATAACACAATATTGCATATGAAAAATTGAAATGACTCGAAAATTTTTTTTTTCCAAGATTGAAATGTGTCTACATTTAAAAATAATGAAATTTGAAAAAAATCAAGTGTCAATTTTTCAAAGTTATGATATGAGTCGCTGCGAGAGATAATAAATTAAGATCAGCGAGAACAAGATTGTAAAAACTAAAAAGAATCGAAATCTTATGTATAATGACCGAAATGTCACATTCTCAGTGCAATGTCAAAATATGCAAATTTCTTTATCAGTTTATTATCACTGGTAGTATTTTATATCAATGCACAATGTTCTTTCATCCTAGCTACGAAATTAATAATTTTCACAAAGTATTGAGTCAAAAAGAAGAAGTAAATATTGTTTTCAATGGGTATAAATATTGCTTGCGAAGAGATAGATGTACTAAGTAAAGGGCAGCATGGTCATCCGCCGTACAAATCAAAGGTAAAAACTGATTAATATAAATTATTAAATTCCAAGCTATAATTTAAACTAAATCTGAAGTACTATTTTAATTTTTAATAATGCTTTTACTCTTGATTTAGAGTACCGAGAATTCGTTAATCATAATGAACGACCAGTGTCGCCTTTGCATGGCTGAGGAAAACCTTTGTGATATTGACAGTTCAATGCGTGATTGTTTAAAGAATGAATATTCAATTGAAGTATGTAATGTATGTTTTTAATATGATCCAGTTCTTATCCGAGTATCTTTATTCATGTAATGTATTCATTTTGTACAGATAAAAGATGAAGATGAATTATCAACACAAATTTGCCAACAATGTCTGGTATCTGTGTCCGAAGTAATCGAATGTAGAAATAAAATTAATAAATTTGGAGACAAAATCACCAAAGTTCAGAAACGTCTGAAAAAAATATTGAAAAAAAAATATGTAAGTATAATTGATGTAAGATATTTTGAATGCAGAAATTTTGTACTCGTCTGATAACTCATTCTGCATATTTTTTACAGACAAATACGACATCTGATCTAATCAAAGATACATCTCAAAAAAATAAATTCAAATGTAGAAACTGTAATCAAGAATTTCCGTCTTTATTACTCCTCGGTGACCATCCTTGTATCGAGATTGACGTGGAAGCAGGTGCAAAAATTCGAGAAATTTTAAAAAATTGTGATGAACGAAATCAAGTATCGACATCGTGTTCATCGCCAATTCAATCGCCATCTATCGAAACGACTTTATCGAAGAAACGTCAGAAAGTTGTGCACCGAACTCAAAGTGAAGATATATTACAAGAAAATAAATACAAATGTAGAAACTGCAATCAAGAATTTCCGTCATTATTACTCCTCGGTGATCATCCTTGTATCGAGATTGACGTTGAAGCGAATGAAAAAATTCGAGAAAAACGTCAGAAGGTTGTGCACCGAACTCAAAGCGAAGATATACAAGAAAATAAATACCAATGTAAAAATTGTAATCAAGGATTTCCAACATTATTAATGCTCTCCGATCATCCATGTATCGTGATTGATGCTGAAGCAGATGAGGAAATTCAAAAAACTACAGAAAATGGTGACGAGAGAAATCAGTCATCGTATTCATTGATACTTGAATCGCCATCTATCGAAACGACTTCATTGAAAAAACTTGAGAAAGTTGTGCACCAAACTCAATTCGAAGATGTATCTCAAAAAAATAAATTCAGATGTAGAAACTGTAATGAAGGATTTCCGACATTATTTCTCCTCGGCGACCATCAATGTGTCAAGATTGACATTGAAGCAGATGAAAAAATTCAAAAAACGTTAGAAATTGATGACGAGGAAAATAAAGCATCTCCATCGCCAATTCCATCGCCATCTATCGAAACTAAAGATGTTGTCCGAAAACGCAAAGTAGATTCTCCGATGATTTCGGCGAATAAGAAAATCAAAACTGCTCAAGAATGTACTCTTCAGAAAAGTACATTTAATTGCACCATTTGTTACGAAGCATTTCCATCGATCATGGAATTAGATGACCATCACAAATCGTGTGTAACGACGTTGAACAGAATTATTGCTACGGGAACTCAACAAAAATCTGCTAAAAAGAAAGTAAAAAAAAAAAGAAAAAAGCGTCGCAAAAAACTGAACGGATTACAGTTGAGTAATGATCAGACACGACAAAAAAAATTGACCGAACTGGAACCACCAATTCCGAGTAACTCGGTTTTTCAAAAACTCTGAATTCTTGCCTCTTCGAGATCAAAATGAACCTTGGATTTTTATGCAGCGTCCTCAATCTGAACTAAGAGCTGAGTTTCTAAAAATTACATATCCTACATTCTATAGTAAACATTAAACATTTAAAATTTTCGTTTCTTTAAAAACTTCTGTATTGTAATGTGTTTCGGAAAAATTTTCAATAAAAAATTAATTAAAAAAATAAATCGACGATCGTCACAATCGTTGGAGTGAGCGTCGGATTTTCTTTATTTGAGAAACAATTAATTTCAGATACATATTGATAAAAAATTAAGAAACTTCCGAGAATTCAATACAAAAAATTTGTCCTTCTTTACGGCAGGGTCACATTTTCTGAAACGTCTGAAAACCAGTCGAAAGTAGGGTATCGAGGTCTCTAAATTCACTTTTTTCAGTTTTTTTTACCAGGAAAAATTAGTGAAAAAAGTAAATTTTGAAAATTCAAGCAAAACGCTTGCAAAAAGAATGTCTATCGGGGTCTTTGACCTGCTGAACACGAATATGGTATTGTTTTTCTCATTTGGTCATTTCTTTCTATACGAAACGCTCAAAGAACCGGCCAAAATCAAATTCACAGCGAAATTCTACATGAAAAAACACATCTTTTAGTACTTTTTCCAGGGTAGTCGCTCTCCGATATGGTGTTTTTTACGATTGAAAACTTCAAATGGCCGAAAAAACATGAAGAAGGGCACCAAAATTTTTGAAAAAATCATCACAAATACACATCTACGAGATGTAACTTTATGCCAAAGAACAGAAAATTTCGTTCACTTTCTTTGAAATTAAAAATTCTTGAAAATCAGCCAATAAAATGGCCATATCTCCGAAAAGGAGGGGGTTGTGGCGGTCAAAAAATTTTCTAGAATGTTTTTATTTTTACATCAAGGGACACCATTTAAGGAGGTTAGAGTAGAAATCGGAGCTGTGGCCAAATTCATTCCTAACCCGGCCATATCCTCTCAGTTTTTTATCGCCTAACGAGCGCCGTGGGCGTAATTTTAAATTTTTTCAGGAAAATTTTCTTCCCCAAAATGCAAATTTGAACTCGAAAGTTACGAATTTTTGAAAATTTCTCTCTAATCGATCAAATTGATCACCAATATGTAAAATCCACGATCATAGGCGCTGAAGTACACATGAAATTTTCTGGTGACTGAAACATTTTGAAACCGCTTCCAATCGATTTGGCAGGTCAAAAATAGGGTACATACCTAATTTCAGATTTTTTCGTTGATTAGATCAAATTTTGATATTTTTTAGGCTATGAGGTAATTTCAAAATTTCAAAAATTTGCCAAAATTTGAAAATTGCGCTTCAGCATCCTAAATTACCTATGACTAAAGCTACACGAAAGGGTTTCAGGAACGAAATTGAAAATACACTGCAAACAGTGCGAACGACTGAATAGTTCCTTTTCCAACTCTTCCTGGTTGATGACTCACAGTGGTCAGCTTGTTTTTTTCCAAGTTCGAAAATGTTTAAATTTCTTTCCAAGTTTGAATTTTTTCTTGATTATTTTTTCAAAATTCAATATTTGTTTCCAAGTTTGAATTTTTTCTCGATTATTTTTTCAAATTCCAAAATTTGTTTCCAAGTTTGAATTTTTTCTCGATTATTTTTTCAAAATTCAAATTTTTTTCCAAGTTTGAATTTTTTCTCAATTATTTTTTCAAAATTCAAAATTTGTTTCCAAGTTTATTCAAATTTTTTTCCAAGTTTAAATTCTTTCTCGATTTTTTTTTCAAAATTCAAAATTTGTTTCCAAGTTTGAATTTTTTTCTCGATTATTTTTTCAAAATTCAAATTTTTTTCCAAGTTTAAATTCTTTCTCGATTATTTTTTCAAAATTCAAAATTTTTTCCAAGTTCAAATTTAAAAAAAAAAAACGAAAAAAATCAAACTTGGAAAAAATTTTGAATTTTGAAAAAATAATTGAGAAAAAAAATCTGAAATTTTAGTTACTTACAGAGTCCTCTTATGGTGTACTTTCGATTAATTTTTGTTTGAGCTCAAAATTTCAATTCGAGTTAGGATATTTCTCTGCTCAATAAGAAATTGATTTTCTCTAATTTTTTCCAAAATTTTTTTCCCAAATATTTCAACAGTAAGAAAACAATCACATTTATAAACGCTTTCAAAAATTCGCTCCGGACTTCATTCTCTTATCATCGCACTTATCTTCATATTCCGGCGTTAATTAAAATTCAAACTTGTCAACTGTTGAAACTCTTTGAAAATTAATTACTTCGGATACCTATGCGTGTAAAATAAAGCCAGCGCAGCGTAAGTAGGTACCCACGTACGTATTACGTACCTATATTACGTACCTTTGATGTAGGTATTTTTTCCGTAAAATTTTCCGTTAAAACATAGTCTTTGATATTGAAATTAAAAGAAAAAGCTTAAGCTGCATGAGTTTTTGTTGTTTGGTACAATACGCTTATACGATATATCGCATTTATGAACGTATACGTTTACGTACCCGGTACCCGGTACCTACATATGTTCTATATGGGTATCTTACGTACATAGTTCAGATATCAAAGAATATCACGATGAAATGGAATTTAAAAGTATAAAGTTAGATATTACGCTCGCGTTGTTTTCATTCGTATACGCTATAAGGAGCTTTTTATTAGAATAAAGTCTCGTTGGCTGGTGAAAATTTCCACATTTTCAAATGATTACCCGCATATACGCGACGATAAAAGTACATTATGAGTTGAAAGAAAGGAACACGCGTACAACCAGTCTTCGCTTCTTTTCATACATGCACCTACGTCTATCTCTGAGCAAAAAGGAACTTTACGTTTATAATTAGACGAGAGCAAATCAAACGAAAACGATTGCTATACGTTCGCTTTAGTCGTATATTTTTCAAATCCTCGGCTACATCGTCAAAGTACCTCATATTTAAACCCATTAACGAAGTCAAATTTCGAATTTTCTTTCAAGCTTCCGTTTTAGATTAATTTTTCGAATAATTCAGCTAGCTGTAGGTATTTGATGTTTTGTAGCACAAAGCGTGGTTGAAATTTTCATTAAACGATATCTCGTAGTTTGGTAGTTATGAAAATTCTCTCATCTGAGGTATCGAAACATCTTTCAGTGGAGAAAAAAAACTCGATTCGTTCGAGTTTCTTGCTGATTTTAATGAAAATGGGTATTAATTCGACGACGGATACCATCCTCGTGCCTGAAAATTGATGCGAATATTAATGCCAATCACGTTTAAAAGATTGACATTGGGAAGTTGGAATGTGAATTTCATTTCGGCCTGTTTCGGTTTCGATTCAAAGAACTAGCCTATGTAAGATTAAATCGAAATGATATCTTGTCAGTAGAATGTGTAAACTAACAGCATATCGGAAATTCGAAAAGAGTTTTTGATTGATGTTGAATTTGTATAGGAAATGGGGTAAAGTGTATAAGTTGAGGTGGCCTGTTTTGGGAAAAAGGGGGAGGAAAACACGGGCCATAATTTCATTTAGAGTTTGACTCGTTTTATTTGATTGGTAAATTTTACTTCTCGGAGTAAAAAATTTTACGTGTTGGTACGAAAATTCATTTCTAATGTAGAGATGAGCCACGTGTTTGTTCTCGTACCATGGTATACTCGTACATTTGGCCATATAAAATCACTCGCACGTGTCTTATCGAATCTGAAAGCTTGTGTTTCGAAAAGCTGCGTTTTTTAGAGCAATTTAACGAGAGATGAAAACTTAATGAAATTCATTTGGAAATATTACCTCAAATTTTTATTTGGAAACGTTATTTGGTGATTGAATTGCCATCAATAGTATCCAGCCTACTTGTACTTAATCACGTTCGTTATCAAATTGATGAAATTCTGATCAGATGATTTAAAATTTTAAATGAACCACTGCTCGTGATGATTTTCTTCATTTTTAGAAACAGAATTTTTCAGAATCTTTGTAACTAAAACGTGTCTGCTATGTCCAAAATTATATCTAATCGAATTTCCTTGATTTCTTCCATTCGTTTGATTTTTGAGGAATATTTGAAAATTCAAAAATGCTATTTTTCAGCGGAAACTTTTTTTGAAAAAAAAAAAAACAAGAAAAATTTTCAATTTTCTAAAATAATCAGTGGCGTGGTGACCGGAGATGTGGGAGGGGTGTCAATCTCCCTGGCCACTCCAAAGTAGCAAAAAGTTGGGAAAAATTGGCAAAGTTGGGAAGTTGGGATTTCCAACTTTTTACCGATTTGTCCTGAATTTTTCCAAGTTTGAATGTGGTACAGTTGAAAAAATTGGGAAAATTTGAAAATGTCTAGGAAAAATTTGAAAATGTCTAGGAAAAATTTGAGAATGTCACGAAAAAATTTTCATTCTCGCTTCGCTCGGTCTCAGTAACTTACTTATTTTAATTCATTTTTAAAATAGTGGTACGAATCTTTTTCCTTTCTAACCGAGACAATTGAATATTTTTAAACGAAATAAAATCAATTGCCCCGCGTGAAAATCCTAAAAAGACCTTTCATAAGTTTTTTGTTTTTTCTGAAAGGAGAAGAGCTCGTTAAGGAACGTTGTTCTTTTTGGAAGTCAAAAATTATACTCTTAAACTGAATCAGTCAAAATTGAATGATGAATCGACAGAATTATGTCACTGTAGAAATTGGTGAAAAATTTACTAACTCAATCGGTGAATTTTCATTTTTGAATCTGTAACTTTTGTTCCATGCTTTTGTCCAACTTTTGAAATAAATCAGTAAGAAATTTCAATTTACTACTTAGAATTACCTACTGATTCAATCGTAAAAAATTTCTGATTCAATCAGTAAATTAAAATTTTCCCTGATTCATTTTAGTGGTTGAACAAAAATTACGGATTGAAAAATGAAAATTTACCGATTAAATCAATAATTTTTCACTGATTACCAGTGGAAGTAGAATCAATCAATCAGTTACCTAATTTCGTCTCTTTCAATCAGTCAATCTTCAGATTTTGACTGATTCACGTTAAGAGGGTATTAGAACAAAAAAAGTACGAATTTTAATGAAGAAATTTTAGCTTTTGGATGTGATGTTTTCTTCAAAAATATTCAGAATAATATCTTTACGTGCCAGATAATTGAATATTTTGAACCAGGAAAAATTTGTTGTTTTTCTTTATCGAGGGACTTGGTGGCAATCTCGAATAGAATTTCCGAAAATGGTTCAATTTTTTTTTAGAAGAGTGGTGGTCATCAAGGACTCGTTTTTTTTTCAAAAGGCAAAAATATCGTTTGCAAAAGTCTATTTTTTTTCAATTTTTAATACGACTGGTCGAAAAATTTTCATTTTTCAATAAATAGAGTCAGCAAATTACTCTCTTTTTTAATACAATTTTTCATTTTCGCATTCGACATTTTCGACCAAATTTTGTCCCTAAAAAGTGTGTTTTTTTCAGCTCAGTTGTTTCTTCAAAACTTTTTCAACACGACTGTTTTTTAAAATATTTTTTTACTCATGTTTATCCAAAATTTTCGAAGATTCAGACATTTTAACTGAATTTTATTCTCTAATCTTTTCATTTTGCATCTGATAAATTGGAACGATTTTTCAAAACCAATCATTCCTGAACTTGAAAATGGAAAAAATGTTGAAAAATTTAGAAATTTGCAAAATGAAGCTGGAAAATTTTATGAAAATTGATTGAGATTTTTTGGGGCAATATAGAAAAAATGGTTGGAAATTTTTGAGAAAATTAAGTTGAGAAAATTTGGGTTATGCCCCCCTCGCATATAGCTTCGTCACACCACTGAAAATAATTTTTGAAAATTGGGTTCAGTGAGAGATTTTGATATTTTCCAGAACTTGTTTAAAAAATTTTCATAAAACTTGGGAATCGATTTGAACAGCTAAAAATCAAATAGCTTGGAACATAATAAATAAATTGACCATGACTCAAATTCATTAACTTTAATTACAATTTCCAGTCGGGAAACGGATTTTTGAAAATCATTGCGTATTCATCCAAAGTACCTTTCACAATCCAGCGGAATAAGATGGTTGAAAGTATCATCCGAACAAACACACTCGAAAACTCGCGAATCCATTTCACCGAAATGAACTCCCAATAAGCAACAATTCGGTAAGCTTGGAGCTTCATAGAAACAGAGTTGGTAACTTCGCCGTAAGTACAAAGAAGTTTCATCGAAAGAGCAAATCTTTGTCTTAATCCTTGCGCTCACATTCCAGTTCAAAACTTTCGTTTAATTTCCACTTTCCGGCTCCCACTTCCGTTTCCATGATAAAAACAAAATAAAGACCAACGAGAAGGAGACGACAAAGGGATAAACATTAGAAAAATTGAATCGACAAATTTCGTTGAAAACTTTCTTCAACGACGCCAAAAATAGAATAACGCTTTTCAAAAGGCAAATTTTTTAATCATGTTCGATACCCGATTTCCGTTACATAAAGCAGCCAGAACCGCCCTTAGACGATGGAATCTCGGGGAAAGGGGGGAAATTCCGGTACGAAGCATCCGCGACAATGAGGTTGAAATATCAGCAGCAGTGGAACAAAATGCGGGTTGGAAAGTAGGTAAATAAAATGCGCTGCACAGTGCACAGCGTTACCGGTAACGAGAAAAGGCAGCCGATGTCAAAACTAATACAGCAATTAAATTGATCATCTGTGAATAATCGCATTGTTTGAAACGCCTTCGAACAATACGACAGACGGTAATTTTATTAGCCGACGAATTAATTCCACTGTAAGAATTCACGAGCTACAAAACGTCTGATGCAATTAATTCGCGGATCATTTTAACCCTCATTGCAAAAATTTCACAACATATTTACACACGTTTGCTTCTGCATATGAACTTGTTTCCCGGTTCCCACCTTTAGACAACTTATCTCGACTGCGGATCGTAATTCGATCCGATATCATGCTGGCTTTATAGAGCTGGAAGCTGCGATCGTTCGAAATTAATACCTTCGTGGATCGAAAAAATGAGCAAAGAAATGCCAAATGATCATATCTAGGTGTTAATGCTGAATAAAATGCCAAATGTGTCGTAATTACTTTTAATTCTCATTTGAAGAATCATAAAAACTAAAAGGGTACAAAATTAGATTTGATCGTACACATGATTCGTTTTAACACGCGATCATATCTAGATTTCTTTTCCTTAGGTGCTTGGCTACCTGCATAAATACCAATGTTCCATTGGTTCAGAATGGTTGGTGTCAAACCCTAACAAGTAATACATAAATGAGATTAAAATTTTTAATGAAAATTTGAAATTTTTCCAGAACAAAGGGTTTTTATTTTTGGTAATGAAATTTCAAGTTTTTATTTTCGGCGAATCAATCAAAATTACAAATCGCCATTAGAATCGCTGCAGAAAGAGAAATCATTTTAAAATTTTTAATTGGAAGTAAATCTGTAAAAATTCATTAAAATTCGGACAGTTTGTTAATTTTTTAGAGAGCTAAAATTTTTAGAACGATGTGAAATTTTTAAATAAAATCTCAGAAATTTGCAGTGAAGACTCATAAAGGTTTTCTAAATTAAAAAAAAAATTAAAAAATGCAGATATTTCTAACCAAAAAAAAACTTCTAATAAGTAGGGAATAATGAAAGGATATAGTCGGGTAAGGGGTCGCATTGGCCTCAGCCTCAATTTTAAATCTAACGCCTCAAAATAGTGCTTTTTAATGAAAACAATTATTCTGAGAAAATGCTGACCCTCCCCTCCCCACCTCCTCCCTTTCAGAGCGAGGGTCACTTTATTATATGATTTTTAAGAATTTTTAATTCCAATGAGAGTAGTAAATGAAATTTTATGTTCCTTGGCTTGGCACAAACTTACATCTCGGAGAAGTGTTTACAATAAATTGTTTTTTTCACCAATCTCCAATTCATTTTTTAAACTGAATTTTCATGACAAAAAATGTGAATTTTGAGACCATCCTTAAGTACCTAAAATTATCACAAACAGGGCGTTTATCGAAGTATTTTGACCTGCTAAACACAAATCCAACATTAGTTTTCTTATTTTTGGTGATTTTTATTCCAAAAATTCCAAAAATTTGAAAAAATCTGTCGCCAAAATAGCAACATTTCTGCATGATTTTGGGCCCTTTACATTACCGATGTCGCCAAAACTGAATTCATGAAATAAATCTACGTTAAGAAACACGTTTTTGAGTTGGTATTTTTAAAAAATACTAAATTTCGTTACCTATTCAGTTTTTTTTACAGTCGAAAATTTCAAATACCAAAACTTTACGAAGAAGTGCCCCCAAATTGATGAAAAACGGATCGTAAATACCCCCAAGAGATGTAGGCTAATTCTATGCCAAGAAACAAAAAAAAATCATTCACTTTCGTTGGAATTGAAAACTATTAGAAATTATACAATAAAGTTGCCCTAGATCTTAAGAGAGCGGTAAGGGGAGGCAAATTTTGTTTCAGAATTTTTTTAAATCGAGAGAAACCATTGAAGCGTTGGTTCGATAGTTGGGACTGGGGTCAAATTCACCTCTTACCTGGCTATACCCTTTCTAGTAAATTTTGCAATGATTGATTATAAAATTGAATTTTTTATCAGAGGAATGTTTCAAGAAAAAATATGATTTCTAGGAGGAAAAAAATTTTAATGAAGTACCTATTGAAAAACAACTATTTTTACATAGAAAAAAAATTATCAGTGAAAAAACAAATTTTTATGAGGAACAGGATTCTGGTCCTAAGAAAGAACGGAAACGACCGTTTTACAATTTTGAAAAGTTATCGGTTTTCGTCGTTTAAAATTAAACAACCAGAATTAAACTATTTTTTTAAATTTTTGAAAAATTATTGTTTTTCGTCGTTTTTGAAGAAACGATCAGAAACGATAATTTTTTAATTTTGAACTAGGATAAGGATCGTTTTTCGTCGTTCAAAAATTTCATCAAGACTTATTTTTTAATTTTCATCAACAATTTTACTCAATTTTTTCTAAAACTTTCAACTTCCACAAAATTATTTTTTTATTAATTCAATTTTTTGCCATCTTGTTTTTTAATATTTCGTTATAATTTTTTTTCAGAAATCACAGTTTCTCTCAAAATATTGCTTTGCTAAAAAAATTTAATTTTAAAGCTTACTAGAAATTTTGTTTTTCCCTGGAAGCTTTTTTTTTCGTTAAAAATCAATGTTTTTTTTTAGAACTCTCCAAATTTGAATCAGTTAAAATTGACTGATTAAAAAACCAAAAGTGTGCAACTGTAGAAATCAGTGAGGATTTTACTGATTTAATCAGTGAATTTTCATTTTTGAATCAGTAATTTTTTTAACTGCTGATATTTTTACTGATAATCACTGATTCAATCAGTAAATTAAAATTTTTACTGATTCATTTCAGTTGTTAAAAAAAGATAACTGATTCAAAAATAAAAATTCACCAATTGAATCAGCAATTTTTCACTGATTTACAGTTAAATTTCACTGATTAACAGTTGTACACTTTTCGCTGTTTAATCAGTCAATTTTCGGTTTTTTGACTGATTCGGATTTAGAGAGAAAACATTTTCATCCTTACACATTTCTGGGTTTATATTTTAAAAATCCATTTTTTGGTACAAATTTTTTTTTTATTTCCCCACATAAATTTTATTTCATTTATTTTATTTCTTATCAAAATCAATAAAAACTGACCGATAAAAATCACCCAGTGAAGATATGGCATGAAAACCCACCAGCAAAATTATAGCTGATTTTCAATAAATTTTCACTGATTTCTTTTCAATTATGAATTTTCCAACATGACTATTCCCTGTGCTGTAATTCTGATCTTATTCGCTTCATGATTTTTAGTCATTTTGTCTGATTCATAAATGAAGAGTAGAAAATCCATGTTAGAAAATGTTTCGCTTCACTGAAAATTTCAATTTTCTCACCAAAAACTCGAAATTTATTCTCGAAAAATCCCAAATTTCCAAAAAAAAATCTACACACAAAGAACAAAATCACTGAAAATCCAATCTTCTGCCCACCACCTCCCAAAATCCTCCAGGAAAAAAATATTTTCCAATATTAAAACACATAATCTCATTTTTTTTCTACACTTTCTTTCCGTACCTACATATTTATCAAGAATCGGAATTAATAGCAATCCGACGTCGGATACGTGTGTGGTATGAAAATGATATTAGGAGAATTATACGCATACGTATTCGCGAACGTTGTTGAAACGAATAAACAAGCCATTTAGTTGGCCGATACTCGTGTAAAATTATAGCTGGAAATAAATTAATAGCGTCGGTCGGTGGTGCGCCTTAGTTTCGTATACGTATACTTCTATATGGCCGTTCCGAGTAAAATTATACAAGTCTGGTTAAGGGAGACGCGAGCCTATATGCGAAGACCAAGTGGGCCGAAACGTTATGTCCATTAAATGCGATTGTCTTGTATCTCCTCATCTTCAGTACCGATCGTATGACCAAACACGGATCTGCGTCTCTCATAAACGTATAAAATTCACTAACCGCGTAGCCTCCGAGATCAGAAATTTGTGTAGCTTTTTCGCTCCGAGCCCACGTTTAATTACCGCACAACTGGTAAATGCCTATTACAGACAAATCGTTTTTCCAATCTTAGCCTCACCGAGTACACAGCCATTTTACCAACCGGATTAATGATCTTTAAAACCGGTAGCCATCGGACGTATCTAATTAATTAGGAGAGAGACGGAGTAAAAAAAACCTTTGCGAGATGTTTTTCATCGGCCAGAATGAGAGGATTAAATCGACGAGTTTTTTCCATTCTTTAACGTGCGTTACCTTCGTTTGCTTTCAAACAATTACCGAAGCTGTAACTTTTTTTTTTCTCCAAAGGGGGAAAACTCGCCTGGATTTTAGTATCGTCGTGTACTTACTGTTAATTTTTTCTAACAAAACTCAGCGTTTAGAAAATAATTTCCAGTAAACCGATAGACATGGAGTTATAAATACTTGGAAACTTACTCTTTAATTATATTTTTCATTAGAAGTATCTTCTTGTTTTACAAAATATCGTCGCAAAAAAAAAAATGGCGAAATCGAAAACTTGAAAATTATAATGACCATAATCTCGACTAGCGCCTGATTTATCACGTTCCGCAGCGAAATAAAAGATGTAGAGACATAATCGAGTACACCCCGGAGATAGGAAAAAAAACTTTTCCAGCATCTTCTTCATTATAGGCGTCTATACGTAGAAAATGAAAAACCACCGATGAAATTCAAAACCCTCGGCCGATAGTACTAAAATGATAAAAATCTTTTCCGCAGCGTTGCATGGTAAACCAAGGTAAAAAAATTCTTCTTTATTCGAAGGTAATTAGTCAAAAATCTTTCCAAGTAATATGATTAATAACTAGGCGAGCTTTTTTTTTTTCGCGATAAAGGCCTTTTTTCCTACCGGTTCACCCGAGCTATATATAAATGAGTTCTTTATTTAATTAATGCTCGACATAAAGAGAAGAGCGAGCGAGAGGCAAAAAAACGAAAAGCATTATTTTAATTTTATAAACATCTCGCTTCTCAGTTTTCTACTGTGCGGCTAAGTATCTTCTCAAATTATAAGCGCAAAAGAGCGAAATTCGTGTCAAAGGTATCTGTTAATAAAATGTAATTTAAAGTATAGCAGAACGTTGTTCAGCTCGAGTATAATTAATTTTACCTGTATAAAGTTGAAAAATATCCTTTTTTATGCATACCTGTAAGGCAAAAAATGAGAAAAAAGCGTTTAATTAGAGGAAAAAGTCGTATTATAGAGATTAAAAATAATTACGTTAAAAATAAATAAGGCGAATTTGAGTCGAGAATTTTCTACTTTTTTTCGCATAAAAAGATGAAGTTTTTTTGTAAACATTAAAGATGCTGCAGAAATAAAGGACATTTGCGATTGGTCGTTGTGGAAGGGCGGGGGTGCGGTGATCCTCCTGAGTGAATTACGAGTTCACCAATAATTTCACAAGCGCCTGCCCTTTTTCAATTTATTAGATCGATTAAAGCACAATTTCTGAAATTCGTGACACAAAAGTATGATAATTTTTTTCCAGAAAGCATTTTCAGTTAAAAATTAGGGATTTCAAATTAAAGTTGAGGATTTTGGAAAATTGTGTTTCAATTGATCAAAATCAAATCACCATGATTTGCTTTTACAGGAGCCAAGTTTTATACGAGCTTTTTTTATGAATTTTTCTACAGAACTGGAAATTCTAAAAATTTTTAAAGGCAGCGAAACCCCTTGAAACCGCTTCCACTCAATTCAGGGATATGGTATAAACCAAATTTCAGTTTTTTTTTTCATAGATCATATCAAATTTTTTTTTGCAGAGCAATGGGGTACCTCTACTTACCTAATTTCAAAATTTCAAAAATTCGTAAAATCTGAGAAGTTCACTTCAACTTTTTAAATTCTGTTGGGTCAAGGTGTCTATTGAATCCATTGATGGAAAACTGAAATGATATTAGTTCCAGTTCCTGTTCCAATTCTCAAAATTTTAAATTTCCAGTTACCATTTCAGTTCCAGTTCTCAGTATTTTCTGGGGTCAGTTTTCAATTTCAGTTCCAGTTCCAAATCCAAAATTTCATTTTTTTTTTTTTTAATTTAAAGAGATCAAAAAATCCAAAATTTCCTGCAAAAATTTCATTTTTTATTTATTCAAGATCAACACAAACGATTTCTGGGGGAAAAACCTGCTGTAAAATAATATTTTTGAGAAATTTTATGACTCCTAATCAGGTCTTGACTTCCTGAGTCCTGAATAATTATTTAAGTAATAAAAAAATTGGAATTTGAAGAATGTGTGTGAGTAGGTTTTTAATTGGATGGAATTTTCAAATTTAGAATTACAACATATTTTTTCTTTATTTACTTTTCTACATAAATGTTTAAGGTTCGTTTGTTCAATTTTTAGTAAAAAATTTTTCATTGAATTGTGCATCTAAATTTTCTACTTTTTCACGTCAAAATTTCAAAAATTTTGAAAATTTGAATTTTTTCAAGTATTTTTTACTCGATTTGAAAATTTGTTGACAAAACCAAAACCTTCAATTTTTTGAAAAAAATTTGATGTGTAAGGCGTAATGTATGAAAAGATGATTTTAATTGAATAAAAATTTTATTTAAAAAAAGAAAAATAATTGCAATTTGCAAAAAAATGCTGGAACTGGTATAAAACTGAAATTTATTTTAGTTCCAGTTCCAGTTTTCAGATTTTAGTTCTCATCATTTCAGTTCCAGTTCCAATTCCAGTTCCAGTTTTTCAGTTTTATTTTAGTTCCAGAGAGTTTTTTTCAGATTTCAGTTCCAATTCTGATTCCAGTTTTCCATCACTGCACTGATTGAATCAGAAAAATGAAAATTCATGCTACTTTCATATTTTGTAATCAAATTGTTATACAATTCTTCATACTCAAAATTTTTCAAAAATACCCCTTTCCATTGCGTATACTCTTTTCTGAACACTTTTCTGAATTTTCATAAGTCCTATCTAACGAATTTTATAGAAAATATCCCCAGAGCATAAAAAAATATCCCCACTCTACTTCCTAATTATTTTTTCAACAGATAGAATTTCAATAGTTTTTATCCCACGATTAAAAGGGGATATTGGTGGAGTAACGATCTGCCCCATAAAAGAACCCTCAGCCATAAATTCTATTTTCTATTGGGGGAAGGGCGAAGTAATGATCCACCCCATAAAATATTCCACAACCAAAAAATAATTTTTTATTGGGGTATGAATGGAATTTAATGATATGCCCCACAAAATACCCCGCGACCAAAAAATTTCATTTTCCAGTGGGGTATGGGCGAGGTAATTATCTGGCCTCCAAAATACCCCACAAAATCCCCTACAACCAAAAATTGATTTGACTACCAAAATATTTCATTTTATACCTATTCAAAAAATACCCCACAACCAAAAAATTTCATTTTATATTGAGGTATGAGCAGGGTAATGATCTGGAAAATATCCTATAAAAAAAATGCTCCACAACAAAAATATTTCATTTTACATTGGGGTATGGGTGTGGTTATGATCTGCCCCAAAAAATACCCCACAAAAATTTTTCCACTCCACTTCCCAATATTTTTTCAACTGATGAAATTTCAATAGTTTTTACCTCGCGACCAAAATATTTTATATTACATTGGGTTCCAACTTGATAATCTGCTCCACAAAATATCCCAAGAGCAAAAAATTTCATTTTCCATTGGTTTTGGAAGGGTAATGATGGTCTACAAAATACCCCACAACCAAAAAATTATGGTATCTTCAGGAATGAAAAAGGGAAAAATCAATATTTTTTCCTGCGCACGTGGAATTTTTAAACAATTTTTCCAATTAAAAATTTAAAAAATCATTTTTTCGAATTGACTCCTTTTTTTCCTCCCAATGTTTCGTAAAGCCCCCCCCCCCCCCACAAAAAATCGACCACGCGTTACTCATCAAAAATACACCTTCACCTTACCCCTACGAAAAAATATAGCAAACGAAAGAGAAAACCTCGATTTGTAAAGACGGAGGAATACCTTACGAGATATTAATACCTTCGCGCGTAGATTCGAATTCTCGATAAAAAGCCTGGTTTAAATTAAATCAACTTCAAAGACGTCGGATGGCGCGAAAATTTTCACAAGATTCTCCGGCATCTCGCGTCGGCAACGAAATTAAAACCAAAAATAGTACAGGGGGAAAAACCGTATCACTCAGCTTTATTGACACTTGCAAAAATTGCTCTCGTTAATATTCGACGAGGGCCTTTTTCACGACTCGGAAACAGTATGGTATCAGTTTTCTCGACACCTCTCGTTCATCCCTTATAATCAACGTGGCAACCTTCGCCGAAACAGTCCCATAAGTAAATTGTAATCATCCCCAAGTTGCTCCGGATCGAAGCAGAAAATAAAAAGGGAAATGGAGGGTATAAGAAGACAAAAAACATGGCACCGTTCAAACGAAAGAAATTCGGAGAATTAATTTCGGCGAAAAAAAAAATTCCCACCGAACAATTGCCACTTCATTTAAGGTATTTTTTCCACGTTAACGTTTAAGCTATCGGTCTTCGTTAGAATAATAACTATTCCAAGGAGAGGGAAAAAATATACCAAGGATGAAAAAAAAAAACCAACCGAAGAAGAAGCGTATTCTCAAAATAAACTCACATAATTTAAGCTATTGTTTTTCGCCACCAACAATCAACCCTCGAAAAATTTTCCTCCTTTGTGAAATTAATGACTTCGAATGGTGGATGCGGCAAAAACGAACGTTTGTTTCTCAATTAGTCGGCGTGATTATAAGAAGACATTTAATCACGTAAAATGAAAACAATGGAAGCGCAAAAGGGATATCAAAACAATTCTTCTACCAAGGTTACACGTGCAACACGGCCAAATTAAAGCTGGAAAATTTTTCCCTCGCCGGGTTTCTCGATCGCAGTCGGAAGGGAAGCGAAAAAAGAGTATTTCAATGGAAAAACGTGGCATTAAAGTGCCGAAGAGGTTCGGGTAAAAAACCAACTAGACGAGGGGTGCACCGGTAAAGATGAAAAGAAAAATATTTCACCATGTGCGATAAAGAGAAAAGCTCACAAAGAGGAAAAAAAAGAGGTCAGTGAAAATGAACGCAATAATTAAGCGAACACAGAAAACATTATTTTCTTTTCAAAGCTGCGCCAACAAAGAAGGATAATGGAGCTAGTGTGAGATGAGGAAGTGGCTCGGTATACTTATACAAAGAAAATATCACAATTTGTAGCGACGCTCGACACCTACGTTGCCGCGTATCAATTTACCATTACATCGCGTAACAATGCTAACACCTTTTTCGAGGTGATCAAAAAATATATACGCGGTGAGCTTTCCTCGCCCGGCTTTATAGGTGCACGTATGTAACTTACAGTATCGTATTTTATCGAGTTTGCGATATAAATTTAAATAACCGAAATTCGCGTTTCTACGGAGTAATCACCGAGACGAGAAATGATGGGGTTCGTCTTTCGCGAACGTGTGCTGAGAAATAAAATCGCATATTTGGAGCGAGCAAAAAATAGCATTAACGATCAACCAAAAGGACACGTTTGAATGGTCATAAATATGAAAGATTCATAGCGTTCGCTTTCGGAGGTCTGCCCGCTGGTTCAACGACAAACAATCACATATGAGATGGGACCAGAGGGGCAGAAATGTACGATGTATAGGTAACGTGTTAACGACTGGAATGGCAAATATGGCCAAGCACTTTTCGTACATGAAAATGTTTTACGGTATTATGGGTCCGATCCGGCATCGGTAAGCGGTCTCCCTTTCGTTTTCTGTTTCTATAAGTTTAATTTATAGTCGAACTAAGTTTTAAAGAGCTTCTCGACATTAAGAAATTTTGACGTTCGTGGACGCGTACAAGCTGATCGATAAAGCGTAAAAATATAAATTTATGTCGGAATTTGCCAAAGTATCGCTTCGGCGAATATGGTCGTTACAACGAACATAAAACCGGTAGTCAAATTTGTCAATTTTTTCTCCTAAGTTACGTTACCGAAGATAGCGTGTCTGGGGAGTGGTTGTCAATACGTAGGATTAAGATATAGCCAAGTATCAATAAGAAAAAATCTTAGAGGGCTTGCCTATCTTTGACATTGAAGGAACAGATGCCCTTTCAAAGAAAAAAAAAATATAGTATTAGAAGTCATATGTATGGGGGTTCGTGGCTGAACCATTTACTTCAATCTAACAAATAGGCAACCCATTCTGAAGCTAATCAAATGGATTTATTTATAGTTCAAATCGCAGGGGCGAAAATTTTGAGCTGAAGCAAAAATAAGTTGCAAGTGCATCATAAAAAAAAACAGTTCCCAAAATTTTAGATGCTGAAAAACACTTCTGGAATTTTGGAAAAATTTTGAAATTTCGAAATTATCTTATTACCTCACAAAACATGGAAACTTCATCTAATCAACAAAAAAAGCTAAAATTTGGTATAATATAATCTATTTTTAACCTCTCGAATCGATTAGAAAGAGTTTCGAGACGATTCGGAGCCTCCAGAAACTTTTGAATTTTTCTAGCACTGTATTAATTAAGGGAGGGGTTGAGAATTTGTGAAAAATACGGAGAGGGGTTAAATTTGAAATTAGTCATTATTTACTGATCTCTCATTCAAAAATCATAAATTTTTTCTGACAAATTGGAAATTTATTGAGTGATTGGTGATTTTTTATGGAAAAATTGGTTAAAAATGATTAAATTTTAAAATAAAAAGATTAGAATACTGCCCGAGCGAAGTAAGGGCAAATTTTTTTTGAAAAAATACTGTTTGAAAATCAAAAAATGCACTTTTTTATATTTTAGCAAAAAAAATTTTTCCAAGCTCAAGGGAGGCTTGAGCCCCCCGAGCTGCCTCGGGTGCACCTATGACTTCAGTAGCTATGCAATGATCGATATTAAAGTACAATTTTCAAAAATTTGTAACTTTGGAGCCCCAAACCCATATTTTTGGGCGAAAAATTTCCTTCGAAAAAAATATGGATTTTAACATAATGTAAATGAATTTCGGAAAATTTCGCTTTGATCAATTAAAAAAGTGCCAATAAGGGTATTTCGCGACCACAGGTGCTGAAGTTCACAGGAACCATTTTTATACTTTTTTTCCAGGGCTGGGAAAGTCTAAAAGTTTCTAGAGGCTCTAAAAGTCTCGAAACCACCTCATATCGATTCGAGTGGTTAAAAGTAGGATATATGCTAAATTTCATTTTTTTTTTTTTCGTTGATTAGATCAAATTTTTATATGTACCTATTTTGCAACGCAATGAGGATAATTTTGAAATTTCAAAATTTTAGAACTAGACTTCAGCACCTGAAATTTTGATAATGAGGTAATTTCATGACGGATGTACTTTGAATTTATATTTATCTCGATTCAGAATTTTATTTTGATTTTGAGTACCTCACAGAGAGAAAATTCCTCACTTCGTTTTCTCACTGGTTGAAAATTTAAAGTTTATGGAATTCGAGAGGAGGGATTAATTCCAATTTTTTCTTGTGTTACATTCAGGGATAGGTTCACATGATTTCCCCTCACTGGATTATTTTATCGAATTTTTATGACTTTTTCACGGTCTTTTGAAATTCTTTTCACGATTCCTTTTTTTTTTTTCAAAAACTTCATTTCAGTAAAAAAAATTATGAAAAAATTGGAAGTTTTTGAAGAGAAGAAAAGTAATGAAAAATTTCCTGCAACCTTTTAAAATTAATGGAAAATCTTTGAATTTTTCAATTTTTCATAAAAATAACGATTTGTGACTTCTGTGACCTTCTATGACTATTGACTATATTAGCATCATCTCTAAAATAAATTCATGTAGGTAATTTTTTTAAAAAAATATACATATATTTCGTCTTTCAATTCTTATTAAAAGGCTCAAATTTCCATATTCAGAAGTGTGTTTGGAGGGAGGAAAAGGGCTGATTTTTTTAGTGGTGCAAATCTTAGCTTTCTATCTCGCACAAATCCAAAATATTTTGCACCTTTTGCTAGAAAAAATTTTGCAAAATTATCAGGTAGCTAAAAACTGGACTAAAATTTTCCACTCACTGCGTTGCAGGACGTTTTTCAGCCATAAACCATCCTGTATTTTTGATCGAGGGAATAAAAACGAAAAAAATTCAATGTTTTGTTGTCCAACATCAAATTTTAGATAGTTAGGTACCTGAAACTTATGAAAATTAAAAAAAAAATTATTTCACTTTTTTTACATGTTTTTCTAAAAAAGTAATAATTACAATAAACTTTGTTTTATATTCAGAGCTAGAGCTTGGTGAGAAAGAGGTGCATTTTTACGAGCTGAATTTTTTTCAAAAAACTAACCAATAACCTGTAAGAATTCTCCAAATAATTACTTATCAAAAATTAAAAATTTTTCAATAAAATGAGAATTTTTTAAAAATTAGTAAAAAATTAGAGATTGGTACAAAAATTTTTGAATTCGAAACTGTTTGGTGAAGTGATCTAAAGTAAAATAGGGAAAAAACCCAAGGGGTTATGGACGGTGTTTAGAAATATTACGTCTACTTCTAGGACTGCATGTGTCCAAAATTAAAATTTTCCAGAAGGTACCAACTCGCCCCTTCAATTTTGAGAATAGGCAAAACGTTCTCCCAATT
Organism: Pseudococcus jackbeardsleyi; assembly: GCA_038380155.1. NCBI lineage: Eukaryota > Metazoa > Arthropoda > Insecta > Hemiptera > Pseudococcidae > Pseudococcus > Pseudococcus jackbeardsleyi. Next base: position 45,942,578 of record CM076239.1, read on the forward strand.
TGCCTATCAAGGAAATTCAGTGTCATTCAAAATTCGCGAATCGTTGTTCACTTTCTGGACACCCTGTATCGAAGTTAAAATCGACTTCTAAAATAAAATTCAAATCGAGCGGAATTTTTTTCTCGTTCAATTTCTTTCCAAATATTCTCCCACTTCCTCGCGATAATAAATTGAAGCTGAAGAGGAAAAAAAACCGTAGGTAATACTTTCATTTGTAAGAAATCTGTCAAGAAAATACGTTGGAAGCTACGCGGCTCTTTGATGAACCAAGACAAATCGCTACAAAAACTGTACTAATTAATTTTCTGGCATTTAGCAATGATTTCGAAATAAAGGGAAAAAATAATTGATAGAGGGAACCACTACTTTGACAGCTTGTCCAAAATGAACGAGTATTTTTCCCTATTGTATTTCTAATTATAAAGGATGAATTGAAATTCCAAACTTGGAAAACTTGCTTCTCTCGTTTGATCCTCTCCAATCGAAAATTGCGAAATTAACAGACCAAATAGGAGAAAAAAAAGGAAAAAAACGACTAAAGGCGCTTTTGTAGATACATACCCACCTATATAATTCCCTCTTTTATACTAAAACTCCGAACGTCAATTGGTTGAAATGCAAAGTTAAATGAACTACGAAAATTAAAACAGTTGCTTTGAATTTCATTTCCACTTATACGAGCGGAATTTCCATCATGTTTTACATGAGAAAATAGGTCTCGGCGCTGAGCAGAAAAATTCTTTTCCACCAATTACTGCGCAATATGAGCGAAGCACATGTCTACGAGGGTAAAAAGAAATTCGCCGTGTAGTTTTTTATTTGATAAATTTTATACCTCGCAACCATGAGCAGACGTCTTTTTGAAGTATTCCAGCATTAGTTTTTTATTTTTGCGAATGCTCGTTTTTCTATCGTTTGCCAATTCTTTTTACTGCAATTTCTTTAATAATAATGTAGGGGTTGCTTCACCTACCAGTACCGAGTGTTTTGGTCGCAGTTTACTACCTTTCATTTGATGATGCAGCAACTCGAGTTACACCAGTGTATGTAGGTTTGCCAAAACTATGATTGGAAGGGGTGCAGTGTGGATTTTTTTTTCCATTGGTGCGCTAAGGTGAAAAATTAAAATGGATTTTTTTTCGCGTTCTAAAGATGAAAAAATTCAAAAAAATGATTCGAGCTTTCAATTAATACGTTGAAATCGAAATAATTTATACTTCAGGCCATTCGGTGAAATCGTATATAACCGAGGAGAATGCACGATAAACGATAAAGCACAGCTTAAAAAATGAATTTCTCGAAAAGAACAATGCCACTATTATAAGACTGCGGATTCCGCAGATGTTATAAATTGCACGAAAAAATGATATACGGTTTATGTTACACCTTGAAATGAACTAGAGAAAGCAATAAGAATCAATCGCAAATGCTACAGAAACAAGCAGCATTTTACATTCAAGAAACTTAAAAACACTTGTCCTTACTTTAATGTAGTTCATTTCAAAACATTATTCAATTATTATATCAAATATAAGGGCTTCAATTTTTTGAAAACGATATTTTAATATTTGATCCAGCTTGTTTAGAAATTGTAAAAATTTTATAAAATTTTCAAGATGTTGGAAAAAATTTATCTTTTTTTTTCAGACCGAAATCAATTTTCTGTTTTCAAATAGGTACGTGAATGTTTCAATTAGGTACTCATTTTCATTCACTCAGCTAAAGTGATTTATGAAAATTGATTTTTTTTTTTCAAAAACGATTTTACAAGTGAGTTTATAATTGTAATTGAATACCTGAAAAATAAAGGAGCACTCTTTTTCTGCTTCAAAACAATGAACTTTTTTAGAATAGAGATGGAAAGAGGAGTTTCTTAAATTATTTCGAGATAAAAATACTAATTTCAACTTGAGGGACAAAAAAAGTATTTTTTGAAGAAAAAATAGCCAAAAAGCTGAAAAATTATCATATTTTTATTATTTTCGTCTTGATAGACCGGCGAAAATTGAAATTTTTTTTTGATTTTCAATAACAATAATACTCCTTTTCGTAGCTCGATATATTTGTTGAAATTTCGTGTCTTCTTAGTTATTTTGTGTGTTTTTTTTTAAAACATAGAAAAAAAACACAGTTTGTTTCTTTGTACATTTCAAAAAATTCTACTGTTTCCTCTCTCAAAAAAGAAACCAAAATGGCTAAAAACATATAGACGAGATTTTCAAAAAATAATTCAGGGTACTTCAAAATTTTCTGAAACAAATTCGTGACTTCTTCGTTAAGTTTTAATGAATTTTTCGACTTCTTCATTCCCTAAGTGAAATCTTCACCCCCCCCCCCACATAAAACATCTTTCCTCTTTCTCAGTAACTTGAATAAAAAGAAATCGTGGAGAAAATTTACTTAATTTGATGAATTGGATTTTTCAGTTTATTTTTTGGAAAATAATTTTGAGCAGACTTCATAACTTTTATGGTTTACCCTCCCTCCGTGTCCTAGAATTCGGGACCTCATCGCTTAAATTTTTTATGGCCAGCTAAAGAGCTAAACGCTTTGAATTTTCTATTTTGAAACGAGTTCCAAGGTTTAAATTTAATTTTGGGAGGCAAGAAGATAAGATTATAAAAGAAATCAAATCTACAAATACGCACAAGTTCCTCTAAGAAAAAAATACTACACAAAATCTTTTTCTTTTTAAATAATCTCAACAAAACTCACAAAATCTCAAAAATGTTAATCAAACTAATTTTTTTCTTACAAAAGCATAAAAAGAAATCTAAAGAGGAGCTATATAGACACACATATGATGAGTAGGTAGGTATTGAGGTTTTTTTTTTAGAAAATTTCCAAAAATGTTGATCATTGAAATTGAAATTAGTGGTTTTCTTCTCCAAAACGAATTCTATCCTTGAAACTCACAAAAAATTGGAAAAAATTTTCAGCTTTAAAAATAAAATTTTACTCTTAAAAACTTTTTATATGTACTTATATTTAAATAAAAATAACTTTTTCTAATATTTAAAAATTTTAATCGATCTAAACACATTCGCTACTTAAAATTTTTCCAGATTTTTCATTTCAAACTCACCCAGCCAAAAATTTCATAACCGTTGAAATAAATTTACGATGAAAATGCCACCTCGAATTCGCTTCGTTCGAAACGAAAGATAAGCTAAAATTGCATACGACTTCTAGTTCAAGGTCATCCACTATGTAAACTTTCCATTGACCTTTCTAAATTTTCAACTCAGTAAGTCCATATATTTGAAACTTTCAGTTGAAAATTTGTGCACCTGGCGTGAAAATTCACTTATTCGTAGTCCCTTTAATTTTAATAATAGGCACTTTCGTCGCAGACTTTTTTTTTCGCAAAGGCTAAAAAATTGTACCAAATTCCATAGGTGCTTGAAAAAAAATCCTTTTACAGAAACTTTTTCAAATTCGAAATACCAGACGATACGTAGGTCCGTATGCATTATGTGTAATACCTATTCCTATTTTTTTCATCTTTTTTTTTTTTTTTTGTAGCCTTGTCCATCTGTCTGGCGCTGATTCGTTGAATTAAATTGAAGTTTTCGATTCCGAACAAATTTACATTATGTAAAACAATGGCGAAAAAGTCTCCAAAATGGAATACAGTATCACTCGCCGATGAAATTTTATCCGTAAAATCATCCCGAATATTTTCTACACAAAATAATAAAATCCAATACACGATTGGGCATAAACCAGCTATTAAAATGCTACACCGGGTATATAATCGTCAGTCATGGAACCGAATTCCGTATTTGGGTGGCATCAGCCCGGAATGAAGACGGAGATACACGTACGAGTAAAAAAATCCATAGAGAAGCCTACAATCGGTTGACAATTTTTTCCAAACCAATAAGCCCAGTATTCGGTGCGGTATCCTACTCTTACGGAAGATGTGAAAACGAGTCACGCTTTCAGCGCTTCTTTTTTTTCCATCATTCCTCTCCTTACAAAATACGATTATCACCTCGGAAAAGAATACATTTTGTGTTTTTGGAATGTATCGGCGAAGGCGTGACGTTTTAAATTACATTCCAATAAAGGGAATTAATTGACCGACGGTGGACGTTGATAATGAATGCAATACGATACGAGTCGAAATCGTTTCCCGTTTAATTGGGTATATTCGGGTTTTATAAGGTAAATAAAGCAGTTAAATTCGAATGGTAATATCGTTTAATAAAGTACCTACCCAAAAGATTTGGTCACTTGAAAACGCGCGGACCTGCGGACTGGGTCGTCGGTCGGCCCGAGTTCAATAAATATTTAGTTTTATTCTTTTTATTCATCGCGTTTTCTTCGTATAATGCTATATGTAAAGCTTGGTACGTATAAAGGTACTAAATGAAATTCAAAACACAAAATCAGATTTTTAAAAACGATAAGCCATTTACACGGTGAGGGATGAGAAAAACTTCCTCGCGATGGTATCGATATAAATTTACGATGTTTTGCGTAGCTGCTTGTATCGTTTATTTTCTAGTTAAGAATATCGGCAGCTGTTAATTGGATAAACTAGCGAATAAAAATCGGTTTAATCAGAACACGTCTGTCTTTTTCTCCTATATCTGCATAGGTACTGGTTTAATTACGGTCAGATTCTTACTACCGTTTGATAAACGTAGGTATTGAAATTTGCCAAATTTTTTCAATCCGGGTGATCGATTTTTTGATAGATTGAGCGCGAGTCCAATTTGACCATCTCCTAAATTGTTTTCACGCGAATGGGATTTCAATGGTTTGAATCTAATTTAAAGTCCAATTTTTTCTAAGTGTAAATTTTTTTAATTTCTTCAATTCTGGATTTTTTGAAAAAATTGAACCAAATATTAAAATTGAATTGGGATTATCCCAGGGCTGTTTTCTCAGTTAGGAATCAGCCCAAGGATCGATTTCTTGGTTTGGAATTAATCCAAGGATTGTTTTCTCGGTTCGAATATTCAATTTGGAATTGTAACTTTAAAATCGATTCCTCAGTTTGGGATAGCCCAAGGATTGATTCCTTCAATTTGGGATCAGAAGAATTGATTTCTTGGCTTGAGATGAACCCCATGATTGATTCCTTGGTTCAAGATCAGCCCATGGATCGATTCCTTGGTTCGAGATCAGCCCAGGAATTGATTCCTTGGTTCGAGATCAGGTCAGGGATTGATTCCTTGGTTGATTGATTCCTTGGTTTGAGAATAATGCAAGGATTGATTTCTTGGCTTGGTATGAATCCAAGAATTAATTCCTCGGGTTGGGAATAGCCCGTGGACTGATTCCTTGGTTAGGGAATAATTCAACAAGGATTGATTTCTTAGTTTAGTATTATCCATTGATTGATTTCTCAGTTTGAAGCCAAACCAAGGATTGATTTCTTAGTTTAATTTAAGGTCAACCCAAGGATTAATTCCTCGGTTTGGGAATAGCCCAAGGACTGATTCCTTGATTAGGGAATAATTCAAGGATTGATTTCTTAGTTTAGTATTATCCATTGATTGATTTCTCAGTTTGAAGCCAAACCAAGGATTGATTTCTTAGTTTAAGGTCAACCCAAGGATTAATTCCTCGGTTTGGGAATAGCCCGTGGACTGATTCCTTGGTTAGGGAATAATTCAAGGATTGATTTCTTAGTTTAGTATTATCCATTGATTGATTTCTCAGTTTGAAGCCAAACCAAGGATTGATTTCTTAGTTTAAGGTCAATCCAAGGATTAATTCCTCGGTTTGGGAATAGCCCAAGGACTGATTCCTTGATTAGGGAATAATTCAAGGTTTGATTTCTTCACTTAGTATTATTCCAAAGATTGATTTCTCAGTTTGAAGCCAAACCAAGGATTGATTCCTCGGTTTGGGATCAACCTAAGGATTGATGTCTTGGTTTAAGGTCAACTCAAGGATTGATTCCTCGGTTTGGGAGCAACCCAAGGATTGGTTCCTCGGTTTAGAAATAGCCTAAGGACTGATTCCTTGATTAGGGAATAATTCAAGGTTTGATTTCTTCACTTAGTATTATTCCAAGGATTCATGTCTCAGTTTAACGTCAAACCAAGGATTAATTTCTTAGTTTAAGATCAATCCAAGGGTTGATTCCTCGGTTTGGAATCAACCCAAGGATTGATTCCTTAGTTCTTTTTAATTAAAATCGGTTTTTGAGCTGCTGTTTTCTAGTTTTAAAATGGCGTTTTACAATATTGCAAAGGCTTATAAATGTTGGAAAAAGTCGAATTTTCGAACAGATCAATGTTTTTCCTCTCAATCCTTGAAAAAAAATTCAAGAAATAAAAATGTTCAATTTTACAATTGGTAAAAATCTAAGCATTGAAAATTCTCCTAACTTCAATTTCGTAAACTTTTTTCTAAATTGATATTTTGAAACATTTCTTCAACTCTAAAATTGTTTTGCATAATTTTAAAATTTTTCATCAATTTTTTTCAATCAAATGACAGTTTTACAATTAAAAATTCACCACAATTTTTTCCAACTTCAAATTTAAAAAAATTTACTTTCAACTCGTCAAGAAATTATAAGAAAATTTTAAAATTAATGAAAAATATAAAAGCAAAAAAAAAATGAAAAAATCAAAGTTGGATTTTGAAAAAATTTAAATTAAAAAAAAATTATTGATAAATTTTGAAATTCTGTGCCTACTTACAGTTTTTGAAGAAAATAGAATCAAAGAAATTGAAAAATTCAGAGTTAAAAAAAATTGTAAGTTAAAACATTGAAATCTATTTTGCCTCAAAATGATTTAGAATCTAGTTTTCATTGGATATGGAAGATTGGAATAGACATTTTATCGAAATTTTTACAACACAGGTCATTGTGAGCTCTCGAGCCACCTCTAGAAATTCCTTCTTACCATTCTTATTGTAATTTCAACATAGCAGACTGCGAATAAGGTACATACAAGTCTAGTCTTTTTTTTTTGAATAAAACTCTGCTACATCGACAGATCTCCGTCCAGCCAGATTTTATATTCGGTAGTCGATCGAGAGGGGAAACAAACAGAATTCCCAGTCCAAAGCGAGTTGGTTTTTTTTTCAGTGAATGTGGAAACACATCTAATGAAAACATATTGCTTTTAATTTCACAACATTAGCTTACGTATATCGAGAATGTACTCGGTAAGCGTCATTATTCAATCGATACGAATCTACGAACGAGATCTCCGGCAGAAGACTGGTACCTACATACGTAGGTTATTTATAATAAATAATTTAAATTGGAAACTGATTTTTTAAAAATAACCGATCGATTAGGAACGTATTTGATAAATTATGCGTAACGTGCGAACCATCAAAATACATTTAAAATAAACGATTCGCATAAATCAGATTCTAATCGAAATATGGGATCTGGTTTTTTCTTATTCCGAAGCAAATACGTACCTGAAAACCAATCAACGAAACGCCGCAGACTGTACGTTGACTTTTTTATTTGATCGAAATTAGCTCGGTTTGAATAAGTGAAATCATAAAAGACGTGTAAATTTACCAGAGGTGTTAACTTCGAATTGATTAGTACGATTTGTTAGGATAACTCGAATGGGCTTGGAAACTTCCACAAGTAGGAATTTTTCATTCAAATGACTCGAAAGAATTTGAACGAGTGATCAAAACGAAGGCGTTTATGGTACAAATTTCATCTCATTGCCATGTTCGTCTCCGGAGCAGACCAGATACCTATTTCGACCAGATTTGTACACCTACTTCGCCAAACATCGTTTCTAATAATGATCTACGTGTTTCAGTTATTTCGTCAGATAGAGGAAAAAACGAGAATTTTTACAAAAATAAATAAAATAGACGACGTTTTTTTTCCACACATATGAGTTTAAATCAAAGGACATTGTCAGGGCAAAGGTGGCAAAAGTACTTCTTTCATAGAATTCATCACCGTCATGCTAACGTAGCTCATTTCGCATCCAGCTTCCCAAAAAAATGGATCCCTTTACCTATACCCATTTGTTTAAATAAAAGAAAAACTAAACGCAGTATACCATGGCATATAACTAATTGGCACTTAAACAACTATTTTATAATTCTATCTCCGCGTTGCTTTTAGGTTCTCTTTTTTTTTTGACTAATTTATTCGTTTCATATGTCACACGCGTCCTATTAATTTAGTGATGTGAAGCATGTTTTTCCGATGTGTACCTTTTACGTGTATACAGAAAGCTCATCAATAGAAAAATTTTTGATGCAGCTATTTCACGCTTCATTCGGTTCAATTTTTTGATCATTCGGGATCATTATATTTATCTGCGAACGTTTATATTTGCAAAAGGTCGCGTTCAACGAGAACCGAAAAAAAGAACGATTTTTATACCATTTTGAAAGTAGGTATGTGTATCTGCGAATAGAGCTGCGCGAATATTTAAGGAAAATAATACGTTTAGAAAAAGACGAGAAACACGATCTGAATGTAAAAAACCAACTTATAAAATAATTAAGATGGGTATACGTGTCGTATAACCTAACTACATATTATGCTGCGAAGTAGTTTCGAGAGGAAGGTTTTAGTTTTTTTTTGCACCCGTATAAAATTCTAAACACTTCTTGGCAGTTTTACGAGTTTTACACGAATTTCGAGTTTCTTGTTTTGCAAACGACGAAAAAAATTTAGACAAAGAAGAAAAATTTTAAATTTCTGGAAAAGTAGATACAAGCTTCAAGAGCTAAAAATTTCAAAAAAAAAAATGAAAAGTAAAGTTGAGTTACCGAGTATTGAAGAAATTTTAAGATGAACAAAAATTTTGACATATTGCAAATTTTGAGATACCAAAGTCAAAAAATATGAGAAATGATGCTAAAAATTTACTTATCTACCGAAAAAAATGGAAAATTTCAAGGTGAATAAATTTAAAATGGAATTACGCAGATATTTTTTTTTCTAATTTTGACTATTGAATTGACATGATCAGTTTCCATTTCAGCGAAGAAAAAAAAACACAAAAATTTCTAAATTCTGGAGTTACGACATTGTAGTATTAGAAGGACGATGTAGATAACTTGGGCAATAAATTATGAAGTAAATTTTTTTGAAATGACTCGAATTTTTTGAGAACAAAACATGTCAAAGTATACTGAACATGAAAAAAAATCATGAAATTTGTACGAAAAAAATCACGTTTTCAGATAAAACAAGATTTAGAAAAATTTATAGATTTTATCAAAAATGAATTAAAAATTATAAAGATGAATGAATTATTAGATTTCGAAATGGATAAAAAATTCTAAATAAAGGAAACTAGAAATCTCAAAAAATTTTCAGAAAAAATCAAAATTTGAATTGAAATAAAATTTTTGAGATGAAAATTTAACTAAATATATTGAAAAACTTCGAATATTTTTGAGAAAATTAAACAAAAATTGATATTTTTGAAAAAAGAGGTTCAATTTTTACCAAAGATCCTCTAGCCCTCTGAAATCCAAGTCCATTTGTCAGCCACATTGAAATTTCTGCCTCCTGAAGTAACGAAATAATCCAAAAAATTGCTGAGAAAGTTGTTCACCAGCTTAAAATTGCCTTCTGAATTTCACATCCTCCAATATCGAATTCTTGATGTTCCTGACTCCAGTTCGTTTGAATCCAGAAAAAAAATTATTTTTCTCACTCGTTTTCAATCGTTTCAAAATCTCTTAGGTACGATCCACTTATTCTTATCTACTTTGGTATGCATTTTCTGTCAAAACCAATTTCATGCCATTCCTCTACATTCTTGTACCGTGTCATTCTCTCTAATTTCAAATTATCCTCTCTCAAATTTTCCTGCTCCTGCGGACATTTCATAAAATTCTATCATATGACTCAGCCACACAAGCAACCTTCTTTTTTCTAGTGAACTCAAGAATCTTGAAAAAGAAAATTCTGGGATTACACATTCAGAATTTTTTTTACAAATATTGAAACTTATGAGAACAACTTTGAATTTTAAAAACCTAACATCATAAATTTTGGAGAATTTGAGACCACTGATTGAATCAATATTATTTATCAAGATGACTCCAAAATTTGAAAAAAATATCAAGACAGATTTCAAAAAACTAACCTTTAATGATTTATATTTTTTCAAGTACCAATTTTTTGGTAAAATGAGTCAAAAAAATTGAATTGAATGCCTAAAATTCTATCCTAAAACAAGTCAATTGAACTCAGATTTTTTCAACATTTTTCCAATTCAGATTTTTCCATTTTTTTTTTCCATTTTATTTTCCAAGATATCCTTTCAATTATTTAGTCAGAAAATATTTTGAATAACATCAAGGTGTAAAAAAATGGGAAATATTTTTAAATTAAGTATCAGAAAAGCTTTAAAATTGAAAGAAATTTCAAAAGATATGAATTTGAATTCTTTTAAAATCTAAATTGAAAAAAATGCATTTCAATTTTTTTCGGATTTTTTTTCAGTTTCGTCCAACTCAAAAATGACTATCTACCTAATTCAACTAAGTATATAAAAAACACAAGAAATTTGAACCTATTTGAATTTTGGGTATTTTTTACCGACTTTTCCATTAGGAAAAGTCGAGTACTAAATTGTTCATCGTAGTTGAAGGGAGCGTCGGGAACAATTTTTTTTTACGTTTTCGGACATTCTGAACACGATAGGACGTGTGGTTGAGAACGAGGTTTCCTTATATATATATATATATATACAGGCATAGCAAAGCACTGCGAGACCCGTTTTGGAAACGGTGCTATCACTGCGAGGCCCGATTTTACACTGCGAGACCCGAAATCGGGTCTCGCAACGTCATGCCATGTAAAGTGGTTTTTCATGATGTATGCATACTCAGGAGGCCGTAGGCGAATTTTTTTTTCGGGCCTCGCAGTGTCATTTGCATATCTTTATATACAATTTACCTCGCCTCTCTGCACACAACAACACATGAAAACTTTGACCATGCGCCATTCGAATATGAATTGAGCTAGCGGCATGGCGCTTGCGCAGCGAGATTCGCCTCATTTTTGGCTATTTTTTCCGCTACACACATCGACCCTTATACCTGACCCTTTATTTATGCCCAATTTTGAAAATTCGGGCCTGACAGTGCCTGTATCATATCTTTTTGCAAAGCGGGTCTCGCAATGATAGTACGATCTATATATATATATATACAGGCATACCAAAGCACTGCGAGACCCGTTTTGGAAACGGTGCTATCACTGCGAGGCCCGATTTTACACTGCGAGGCCCGAAATCGGGTCTCGCAACGTCATTCCATGAAAAGTGGTTTTTCATGATGTATGCATACTCAGGAGGCCGTAGGCGAATTTTTTTTTCGGGCCTCGCAGTGTCATTTGCATATCTTTATATACAATTTACCTCGCCTCTCTGCACACAACAACACATTAAAACTTCGACCATGCGCCATTCGAATACGAATTGAGCTAGCGGCATGGCGCTTGCGCAGTGAGATTCGTCTCATTTTCGGCTATTTTTTCCGCTACACACATCGGCCTTAATACCTGACCCTTCATTTATGCCCATTTTTGAAAATTCGGGCCTGACAGTGCCTGTATCATATCCTTTTGCAAAGCGGGCCTCGCAATGATAGTACCATCCATATATATATATTTATATGTTTATGTATAATTTTGTCCGCGATTAAACTCGGAAGCTGTGTAGCTCCAGAAGGGGACAACGATCCCAAAAGATAGCATTTTTTACGTAGTTTTGAGATTTTCAAACCGATTTAAAATCGGTTCAGCCGTTTTCGAGATATTGAACTTTTTGTGTTTTTTAGGGGTTGGGGGGTGGGACTTAGCCGAAATTTCAAGCAACCAAGGTAAAAGTTACATTGCGCTTCAAATTTCGATTTCTCTAAAACTACTGAACCGATTGAGCTGAAATTTTCAGGATTGGCAAAGAAACGTTTGAGGACCTTACAGAAAATTTTTCAGCCTGATCGGTTGAGGTACACCGTCTCTCGGTACACCTAAAATTTGTAAACAGTTTTTTTCAATAGCTTACTGAAACTTGAAGGTCGAATAATTTGAAAACTAGGCATTCTCAAAAAAATCTAATGACTCATTGTCGAAAGCAAATTTAATTCTCTACAACTTGCTAAACAGGCATTTTTCGGGAGGCCCCTCATTTGGTCAAAAACGGTCCTCAAAGGACGCAAAGGAGGGTCCAATACTCGAAATTCGCATTCTGGCATTAAAAAGTTTGTAAAAAACTTTGTAAAAGGGCATAAACTGATGTTTTTTGGGTCGCTGATTCCGAATTAAGTCTTTGTTTTTCGATTTGAATCCTCTACATGTTTCTAAGTCGTCCCTCGGTAGCTTAAATTTGTGAACTGCCATTTTTAATTTCTTATGCAAGCTTGAAACGTAAATACGTAATTTGAATAAAACTAGGGCTCTTCAAAAAAATCTAATGACAAATTATAGAACACAAATTTAATTCTCTACAACTTCTTATACAACCTTTTTTTGGAAGGCCCTTCCTTTGCTCAAAAACGGTCCTCAAAGGATGCAAAAGGAGATCTAAGAATCGAAATTTACAGTTTGGCATTAAAAAGTTTGTGAAAAAGCGCAGTTTGATATTTTTTGGGTCACTGATTCCGAATTTGGTATTTGTTTTTCGATCTAAATCTTCTACATGTCCCTAAGAATATAAGAATGCCTGAGGGGATGGGGACAGTTGAGCTAAAAGTTCAATTTCGAATAATAATAGTAACTTGAAATAAGAAATAAAAAAAATGGCATACTATTATTTCATTCAATATCAATTTATCAACTTTTTTGAATTTGTGCCCCCCCCCACCAGGTGCCCCTATGGATATGGGAGCTTGCGGGCCCAAAATTTTGAGCTTGAGTGCAAGACCAAAATTTCAATTTTCAGTCATTTTACTTGATAAATAGCGTGGGTACCAATTCTTTAAACTTATGTATTACCGACTTTTTTATTTTGATTTGAGCCCCTTCCCTGGATACACTGGAGTCCAAAATTTCGAGTTTGGTACTTCTCAGTAGGCTCAATATTTGTGAATAGTTGAACGAAAGTAAATTAAGTATTCTACACCGACTTTTGTGGAAAAGTCGGTTACCTTACGCAGAATGCGTAAGGTTTTTTTTTTTTTATAAATTCGTACATATCAAAAGATTTTGAAAAGTGTTTAGTTTTTTGAATTTTCTGACATCCTCAAATTTCCTCATCCAAAATCGCCATTGCGCCTAACCCACATTTAGGAATTCTTATTTCACAAATCTGAATGAAAAATTGAAACCAACCCCTTCTCTCGGCACCATAGACATGAATAATGTTGGAAAATCAAAACAAATGAATTACATCGATATGCAAATCTCTCAGGAGAAAAAAATTAGCCAAGGGTGTATCTAAATTAAAATCTCTCAAGAAACGAGATTAAAATTCATAGGTACAGGGCACCGCGCACTGTACACACAGAGCACTCAATCAAAGAACACTTTAACTTCACGCTGATTTATAGCATCAGCAAAGTTTCCCAGCGAAGAAAGATTTTTCTTCATTTATTCTTCAGGTACGTGGCACGCGACGAATGATTTTTAATGTGTGAAAATATACGTAAGACCGACGGTGGCGAAAAAATTACCTCTTTCACTTACAATGTTGAACGGCATCCGTCTTAATTAATTTGAATTTATAAAAAGAGAAAAGGAAAAAAAAAACGCGTTGTATAAAAAAAAAGAAACTATAAAGAAAAAGAAAAACAGAAACGTATTGCCTCGTATGGTACGCTAACGTCTGTCTGTATAACAGAAGAGAAGAAAGATTTCCCATGAGATTTTTGTTCCCTTTTATTAAACCAAAACTGAGTCTACTGCGCTATTTCTCTTGCGCTTTTCGGTTGAAGAAAGTTGAAACTTTGTTTTTAAAGCTATAAATTTCATCTCCCCAACGCTGTGTATAGATACTAACATATTTATAAGTTTTTTATTTAACTCAATAGGCTGCAGAATTAGAAAATGTTAGTTTAAAAATAATCTTTACGTAGTTAACACAAGCAAATGTATTTTTTACATTTTTTATTTTTTTTTCAACATTGTTGGTTTAACGAGCTTAGGACGGATGAATAAAATTTGATCGCTGGATGCTGATGCCGAACCAATTGTGAAAATTGTTTTCCTCGTTTGAATATAATCTAAATATACTAAGCACGAATAATAATCTAAATATCTTATTTTGGTAAATAACTGACGGAAAACTGCCTTTAGACGAAACCGAATCAATAAGCCGCAAGACTTAATATGAATTTGTTGACCGAGTTGAAATTTGTTTGTACTTTATTGCAGAAAACTTGATAAAACCGACGTCGTGGTTGCGGCTTCTGGCACATCCAACCTTCTAATTAATGGCTCAAACGAAACTCAACGTTGAATAACGAACGCAAAGAAGGGCTCGGGGTTGGGGCAGATTGTGAAGAAAAAACTCGATAATTATTTTTAACAAAGCTGCGAAATTCTTCTTTTGATGCGTACCATCGTTTCTTTTATACGTCTATATTTAAAAGTTGATAAGTATAAGTACCTAAATGGCAATATATTTTCAAAACAGCTCATTTCACAAACAAGCTTCACGCTCGCTCGCTCGTTCGCTCCGAACTACCAAGTTCGTTCGATTGGAAATCTTTGAAATTTTTCAAAAGAGCTTCTTGTTAAATTAAATAGAATTTTTATCGAGTTTAATTTCTTACTGCATGAGAACATTTTCTCAAGATGTTCTAACGTTTTGCGACATGTTTCGATAAAAGATAAAAAAAAAGCTATTCAGTCGTCTGAATAAAAATCCGTCTTCATGTTGGTAATTTATAAAAAGATTGCTTGAAGTATCAAAAAAAAATGTTTGAAATAAGAAAAAAAATCAACGTAGGATGTCGATAAAATAATGAAATTAATTTGATAGAGTAAGAAATAATCCGAATCTATAATTTCAGTACATTTTTTATGAGCTGAAGATTGCACATTTCGAGTTGAAACTCGACTTGATAATTTTTTTTTCTATTTTGAAATGGGGTTCAACGACAATGTCTATCAATCCAGCTTATGAATAAAAAAATGTAGCCTCAATTTCAATCTTTGTGATTAGAGCTGTACCTATTATTGATCTTCAGCACAACAGCGAAGATCAACTTCGAAAAAGAAAATCACATTTTTTTGGAGTTCATAGTTCAAATTTTTCCTTTCTTTTCTCATGTAATGTTATAAAGAATCTATCTGCCTGCATATTTGTTTCTTTCCATCATTTTAAACATCCTCCCTTCATTCATGCCAATTCCTTCAATTTTATGAAAATCAACACAATTTTTTCAGAAAGGGTAAACTGTAGCGGATGACAAAATTAAATTTAAAAAGGAAGAAAAAATTTGAAAAATAGCATAATTTTTGAAATAATTTTTCAAAATGATAGAATCCTATTTTATTCGGCACTTGATAATTGAATTAATTTTTTTTTTAAGACTAACCACATGGTAGTTCACAAAAAAAGAGACCTCGACTTTTTTTTTAGATTCGAGACTAGATAACTCTTAAAAATCGATAAAAACCACCTCCAAGGTTTGTAGACTCCAAAAAGTTCCCAAAAATTGAGATTTGATACAAGAAATTCTCAAATTTTTAGTAAAAAAAAAATTACAAAAGTTCAGTTTATTAAAATCTAAAGTCATTTCTTTCGGATTCAGGTTCAGAAAACCCTTATCGATTGAAACCATTCCCAAGGTCCTCAGAATTCAAAAAATGCCCTAAAATTGAGATTTGATAGAATTCTCAAAATCTTATCCAAAAAAAAAAACGTTTAAAAAGTTTATTTCATTAAAGCTCTGAATGTGTTTTTCTCAGAATGCTGTTTTTACTGCCAATGTCGCCCTTTTACCATGAACGACCACTATAAATGAAATGAAAATCATTTCTTTCAATAATTGAAACTATTTGCTCATTTGCTTCATTTCTAGCTTACTCCATTTCACCTCTTGTAAGTATGTGAAGAATATCATTCAATTGACCGAAAAAAATTTTTTTTCAAAATATTCCAAAAAGGAAATTCATAAAGGGAAAAATCGTAAAATAGCACGCTTGATGGAATTTTTCAAAATGATGAAATATCTTTTTTCAATAGGTAAATTTTAAAAAAAAGTGATCTCTAGAATTATGAAATGAAAATCAACTTACTCATTCCTATGTACTTTTTACTGATTTCAATAATGAAAATTAGATTTATTGCTCACCTGAAACAAAAAAAAACAAAACAAATCGTTCATTAAATAAAAATATAATTACTTTTTTTCAAATAAGACTAAAAGAAAATTTGTTGAAAAAAAAACTATATTGAATCACCCGAAGTTTCTCAAGAAAAAGAATATCACCCCTTCACCTTCTGGCTGTCTCACTGCCCATCAACTTTCCTTGTTCTCCCATTTTCATTTTCGATTTCTCTTTCAGCCACAATTTTCATTCTCTTTTCAATTTTTTGGCCATTTTTTCAATGGTAAACATCAATTTATTGATCGATTAAAGCACAATTTTCCAAAATCTTCAGTTTCCAACTCGAATTCGCACATTTTGCAAGTACGACTCGAGGCAAAAATTTGACAGTTGGTAAATATCCAATTATCGATCAAATAGATCCATAAGCACCTGCCTAAGGAGGTAGAATTTGGCGATTTTTAAACATTTTTTTGAACAATTTCAAACGTTTCCATGAGGATTGAAATGTTGAAGAAACGGACAGATTTCAGTATTTTTATTCAATCTAATGCAAGGACAATTTTCAAAGTTGCTCGAAGTTGAGCTTTGAAGTTCAAAAATTCACAGTTTCCTTTAGAAAATCGCCAAAAAGTAAAAAATTGTTCGATTCAATCGTTTTTTGGCTCATTTTGAAGAGAATTCCTTTCTTTTTCTCGTGATGTATTATGAGTTGAATTTTACAAAAATCTTTTCTCGAATTTGAACTAAATATACTAAATTATTTTTTTCAAAAAAACTTTTGAGCTCTATTAGCAACAAATTAAACAAATGAATCAAAAATTTTGTTAAAATAAATGTACATATTTGTAAAATAGGTACGTATCACTAACGCATATTTTCTGATACATTTCCAAAGGAACACATTTTTTGATGGAAAATCACAATCTCAACTTTTTTTTTCAACTTCAAGCTCATCAATCATTTCCTTTGCAAATTTTTCAACTGGAAACTTGACTTTTTCAACCCGAATTGTAATTTTTTCTACATTTCAAGATGAAACCCACCCGCATCCCGGTCTATTTCCAATCCGACCTCGACGAGTATGTTTTCCCATCGTTTTTTACGACTTTTCCGAAACTTTTAACGATGTTTTCGTAGTTATAAGAAAACCAGATTTCTAGCAATTAATTTGAAAAAAAAATTTCCACATTTTCAAGGTTTCAGTATAAAAAAAATTCCGAGGGCGGAAAATTTCAAGATAAACCTCGAATAAAAAAATTTCAAAATCATGGCAATTTTTCCCCAAAAACTTTTCTCATACCATATAAAACTGCATCAATATTGTAAAATTTCTGAAAATACTTGGCGATTCGTGCCACCTTTCGGCCAAAAATTGCCTTTATTCTATTTTATTCGGGTTCGTGAACGGACACACCACGAGCATCAGATAGAATTAAAATTTCGAATGGAACCGTTTATTATGACGAGCACGATTCGCGGCCGAGTAAAGTCGAATTTACACTTATTTAAGAATATAATAATTAGAGGATTTATTGGATAGGAAACGTTATCTACAAAGCTGCCGTTAAAATCTAAAATGGTGAAATCGTGCGCATTTAATGTCGGTACGTTTACGAGTTCGATTTATTATCGAGTCAGCGGTTTTCTTAGTTAATCACACAGGTGCGTTATATACTATAAATTTCGTCCAACGTGTTGAAATTGCACAGCCAAAGATTTCCAGCAGTTCCTGCCGGTAATATGCACCACCCTAGCACAGCAACGTTATGCTGAAGCTTTATTAATGAATTAATTTGTTCAACGTGTAACTTTGTCGCGGTTACGTGTACCTAGTTTTTGTATATTTCATCGTACGCAGTACATGGTTTTACTCGAGCTCTACCATATTTACCATGTTAAGTCGTAAAACCTTCTACCCGCCTCTGTGCCGATGTATTATACGAAATCCGAGTATATAACCGCGTATAACTGCGTCGAGAAATGGTAAAATGTCGGAAATATCGAGTCATTTAAACGATCTAAATTACCAAAGTAAAGTTTTAAATGGAAAAATACTGTTAAATAAGATAAAAATGGACACGAAAATAAATTCATATCAGTTGCTTCCTGGTGACCGTTGGCGTTGCTCGCGTGTATTATTTATGATCACCCTCTCCCTCTACCCCCCGGCGGTACCCCGAATCCGCAAATTTTGCTCAATTTAATCTCTCCGGCTTGGTTTATTGGATTAGAAATAATAATCAAACGAAATGTATTCGAAGGGCTTTTATTTAAGTGTATTGTTGATTTGGTATCAATTCAAAAGTTATACGCGATTTTTCAAAAAATTTTCAACTTCGGAGTTCTCAGCCGATTATGGCATCGTACTTTTATCTGCCTTTTCTGTATTTTTTCGTCGGAACGAAAAAATAAATTTTCATCGAAGTGGCATCAATTTTTAAACTTATTTTAGTTGGAATTAGCGAACAGCGAAGAAATATCGCGAAGAAGATCCAGAAAATTTGAACAAAAATACCAATTTTAGGAAGGTTTTGTATTAACATTTAAAAAAATTGTCGTTTTATTTTCCAAAGTAATTTTTTTTTATCGAGAATAATTCTTTTCTTTCTTCTTCATTCGATGAGAGTCAAGGTCAAGGTGATATAACAAAAGCTTGTTTTCCAAACATTACAAAAAATTAAAAATTGAATAAAAAAAAGTAAAATTGAACAGTCCATCTTGAAAATTGAAAACAAAAAAGAAAAAAAAGTAAAATTTAAAAAAGTTGAAATTTTGAGAATCGAAATTTAATGCCATTTCAGAATTGATTTTTCCGAGTAAATGATTAAACCATCAATCGTTTCCTACATCCTCAGATAACTTGATCAGAAGAAATGAGACCTGGGATTCTAATAATCATTAGGTACCTACACGTACAAAAAATATCAACGAGGGAAATTTCTGATTTTCTAATGAGTAATGAGTAAGCATCTTTATGGCGTTTTTACCACCTTAAAAATCGTAGGTATCTGCCGTTTTCTTTCTTTTTTATTGCTAATCACAGGATCGGCGAGATTGAGAAGAAATACCCTTCAGAGCTGCAAACTTAAAATGCTAGATAATCGCAATCCCAGAGAATTCTTAAAAAACCTCAATTTTTCGATTTTTTGTAATTTTTTTCTTGAAAATTGGCATTCAAATATTTGATGAAAAATAGCCAATTTTTAATATTTTTGATATTCGAATCGAAATCGGGAAAAATTGAAAAATTTCAAAACCCTTAAAATAAGAAATTATTTTAAACAATCCTCAAAACTTATCAGAAACTTGAAAAAATCCGCGATTTCTACCAGTAGTTCTTGGAACTTGGCAGTTTTTGGATGACTTAGAAATCTTGATCAAAATTCTAAAACTTAAATTGCAATCTCAGATAATTTTTAAAAATTTTAATTTTTTGATTTTTTTGATTTTTTTTGAAAACTGGCATTCAAATATTTGATGAAAAATAGCCAATTAGTAATATTTTTGATATTCGAATCGAAATCAGGAGAAATTTCAAAATTTCAAAATCCTCAACAAAAAGAGATTATACATATTTTGAAACAAAAATCCTCAAAACTTAACCGAAACCTAAAAAAATCCGCAATGTTTACCAATAATTCTTAGAATTTAGCAGTTTTCGATGACTTAGAAATCTTGAGTAGATTTGGTTCAATTCTGTCTACTTAAAATTCTAGAAATGCAACCAATTCTCAACCATTTTTTTGGTTTTTTAATATTTTGAATCCAGTGGCGTAGCGAACGGGGGGGTTGGGGGGGTGAGTCACCCCCCCACACGCAGCGCTAGTAGAAAAAGTTGGCGAATTCGTCTCAAATGAAAAAAAGTTGGCAAATTCATCTTAAATGACGAAATTGACAAAAAATGAAAGAGAAGTCGGCAAAAATGATCAAAAATAACTAATAAGAAACCCAAACTGAGTTGAAGAAAGAAAACGAGTAATAATCGTTGAAAAAAAATTATTTTAGCACCTAAATATGTACCCTCTATTTTCTGTATTAGTGACCTTTTAGCAGGAAATCACCTCAGGGAGACTCATAAGGCTCGAGCTGCCTCTTTGAGTTTAGGAAAATTTTATTCTTGCCAAAATGCGAAAAAAGTGCATTCTTTTTGTTCTTCAAACAGCATTTTCTCAAAAAAATTTCACCCTCGTTTCGCTTCATTTCAATTTAAAAAACTAATGGGTTTTCACTAATTTTTCAGTCAAAAATTCAATCAAATTCCCAATTTGGCAGACAAAAATCAATGGTTTTTGACGAGAATATTATAGTTAAAAATGACAAATTTGAAGTTTAACCCCTCCCACTTTTTTTTCTCAAATTCTCAACCCCTCTCTTAATTAATTTCTGGGTGCACTTATAAATGTTAGATCGATCGAAGTACATTTACTTGATTCGTAAATTCGAGTTGAAATCTATTGGGGTATTTCTTTTCCACAAAATTTTTTCGCAAAAAATACATATGAATTTAAATTGAAAGTACCAGGTGACGAATTTTGAAAATTGAGCTTTGATCGATTCAACGGATCATGAGTAGTGGCACGCGGCGTCGGAAAATGAGATACAAGTAGCGCATTGCACCCTCCAAAAAAAATTCTGACAAGGGTGCAAAGTATCATTTGCACCCACCCTCCTCCCCCATCACATCGTGCAGAGAAGGATTTTCAAAGAACTAAAACAATGAAAAGAATTGGTTTTTTGGATATTAAATTTCAAATTTTTTCAAATCTTCGCCCTCGCTTCGCTCGGGCATGAACAAAATTACAATTTATAAACTATTCAAGGCAAAAGTTCGAGAAATTGAAAATAAGACTTCTATATTTTATAGATAAAGGTAATTTCAAAATTTCAGTTATAAAGTTGGCAAATTTCAGTTTCAAAATTGGAAAATTTCAGATTCAAAGTTGGCAAAATCGTGATCATCACCCCCCCAGAAAAAATTCTTCGCTACGCCCCTGTTTGAATCAAAAATTGTCAAAACAGAAACTTTTCAAAAATCTGTCAGAACATGGAAATTTTTAAAAAATCTTTCAGAAAATGGAAATTTTTCAAAAATCTTTCAGAAAATCGAAATTTTTTCTGAAAAAAGCTTCAAATTTAATTAGAAACGTCAAAGATGCCTAATTTTAAGCCGAAGTTCCCAAAAGTTGACAGATCTGGTACCACTGAAAAAATTTAAGTATTATTTTAGAAAAAATGTTGATCCAATTTCAAGCAAAAAATCACTTAAGTATCAAAAATGATTATTTCGCACTTTTTTGAAATTTGAAGAGAGGTAACCATGAAATTTTGTCTTGACATAAAAACTACCACGTATACTCCAAAAAACACCGATAGCATCCATTTTTCGGGGTCCTTAGAAAATATCTATCATTTTTTTGTTGTTTTTTAGACCAGAAATAAATCAGTGAAAAAATTGCTAGAATATCAGAGAAAATTCAACAAAAGTCCATAAAATATCAAAACATTTTTTTTAAAAAAAATCAGTAAAAATTATCTGAAAATCAAAAAATTTGGTCAATTTTTCCTTTACTGCAATATTTTGAATTTTTTCAGAGAATTTTTTCACTGATTCGAAGTGAGAGAGCATCATCAATGAATTTAATAGTATATTGTGCGACAAGGGAGTAAAATGATTTTTTGACGAATTTTGAGGTTTATTGCCCGAGCGAAGCGAGGGAAATGAATCAGAATTGTCGAAAATCATTTTACTCCCGAGTTGCATACGATATTTTTCGTTATAGAGGGAGAAAAACGCGAATTTAAGCACTCGAGCAATTCGCGAGAGGGAGTAAAGTAGCGTTTTACTCCCTAGTAACGAAAATGTTTTTTCTACCTACCTACTCGTAGGTAACTTGAAAACTGTTTTTTTTTTAAATTTTCATACTTTTCTGAATTTTTTTTCATCTCTCAAAGTAAAGATTTTTTCATTTTTGGAAATTACACATCAATATACAATCAAAGCACTTCACTTTTCACCATCAAGCTGAATTTTTTTCAAAGACCTTTTTTCTGTTAGAAAAACTAAACTTCATCAAAAATCTGAAAGAAAAAATTTCCATAATTTTTTGGAACTTGCGACCTCTAAACATCATTTCACACTTCACTAAAAAGCTGAAACCTTCTACGAATAATTTTCCTTGAAAACAAAACCACTTCTGGGAGGCTGTGGCCAAGAAGAGCAAAAAAAAATCACAAAAAATTCTCCCAGTGTAAAGAAGCCGCTTTGATAATTCGCAGATCCAACTTGCACAGAGTAAATGGCTTTTACGTCTTTCCAACGTGCGACTTCTCAACAAATGACCCAGATAAATTTTTAATTTAAATGTTAAATTGAAAAAAATCTTCAAACAACGTCAACGTGCTTTGTTTTATTTACTCTTGAATTGAAGTCATTTAGATGCTTTAATAGAGTGAAACGTAGATATGCTTGAATTCTCGGTGTGAAAAATTTTCGCCATCACGAAGATAAAAGCGGCAGGAAATTAGAATTAGCATTTCACAAAAGAAAGCGAAATACGAAAAAAAAAAATAGGTGGAAAAAAAGGAAGAATGAGAAAGAACGTCAACGTAATTTCTCAATCTTGTAATAAGTTGTGATGCAGCGAATCACCCAGCTAAATTTATCGGTTCGATTAAAAAGCGAATGTTCTCAAAGGGTAATAAATCGCTATTGAAAAATGAATTTTCGTACGATCGGATGAATGATTTTTTTCAATCCAGAATCCAAAGATCTGTTTCCAAAACCAAGGATTTTTTTGAAAAAAATACTGGTAATTGAACCAATACTTGGAGCAGGAACCTTAAAAAAAAAATCTGTAAGTATGAAAATAACTTGGTACGATTTTGGAAGAGTCTACCTATTCAAAACTTATACAGTAGGTACGCTTTATATTTCACGAAAGGATAAATTTTACATCGCAACACGTGTCACTGATGCATGTTTAAGAGAAAGAAACAAGGAAAAACTTGGTAAAATATAAACCTTGCTGGTATCATTTTTATGAAAATTTACATAAATTAATCCGACTGTAAGGATATAAGGATGTGCTTTTTAGGCAAAACTCAATGATTACAAATACAAAGACGAGCAAACGTTGCAATTCCACGTCTAAAAATACTCCGGATGTGACCCTAGGGAGATTTTATGCTTCGCAGTTTCCCTCAGATGCATTTTTATATATAAGGGTCTGTTATCTACGCTGTTTTCTAACCGATGTGACAGCACGTTCAAGCTCGATACATAAATTTCCATATTTAAAAAAAAAAAAAAAAGACGAGCACACCTCGACGATGTATAAAACAAGGCGAAACAACAAAAATCGTGTAATCTGGTCGCTCTGTGTGGAAAATAAGTGCAGATAGGTTTCTGTACCGAAATATAATTTCGAATGTGATTGATATTAATTCACAATTCCACATTGTACGTACCTAGACACCTATGAGCCTTAGTTCTTGATCACCAAATGTTATGAAAAATTTGTTACGCTCAGATGTGAGTTCGTGTCTCCTCCGGATATTTTTTTTTTCACTCTTGATTATTGATAAAAACACACCAAATGATACATCCAGCACAACAGGTTGCATTCGATATTTTTATAATTTTTAATTTTCGTAGCTTCGTATAAAAGACACATCTTCGCCGAGAAAAGAAGAAAAAAAACGTTCGGCTTTGAAATAGATTTAATAAAAGTTTTTAATCGTTAGCGAGTCGATTGTTGTAAGTAGAATGCGAAGAGGTTCTATACTTTTTTTTTCAATTTATCGGTATAATACGTTTAATATCTGGCGCATTCTCTTTTAATGTTCAAGAATCGTTATCCGTCTTTCTTTATTTTAAATTGATTTCCAAGCAGATTCCATTCCATTGTAATCCACGAACAGGGGTAGTTTCATTTAAAAGAATTTAACATCCTTCAATCTCTCACCCTGCCAAGCTGCGAAAGATATTAAAATTCTGAGCACTAAGACGCTCTTTCGTGTAACTCGTAATATTACGTGTTCTTGAGATAATGTCTTTTATTTTTCAGATACATTTGATACCATTTTCACTATGTGCATTATACGCATTACCTAGCTTTTTTTTCCTCGCCTTTATTAAAAATCACCGCGATTTTTACGTAGTAACCGAGTTTTTTTTACGGGGCGTGCGAAATCGTCCGAATCTTTTTCATCTTTTATTTCAACCGCCTCCGTTTGTACCCCGCAGCTTCCATCGATATAGTAATTTCGCGAATACCTATCTTTTGGAATATTTAGCGGCGAATTTTCAATATAATTTTAGCGAAATCGCAAACATTTTCAAAAGTACTTGAGACGCTGGGAATTTTATTTATTCGCAGTTTTATGCGAAATATTAAGAATTTCATCCAAGTATGTAAATATTGAAAAATAACCGAAATATTCAAATTAACGAAAATAACTTCTTTGCGAAAATGAGCTTTTCATTTGTTCCATTTACTTAAGAAGAAAAAAACCAAGATTTTTATCGTGTTTATCGCGAGAGTTTTCGAAACTCTCGTTTAAAAACTAGGCTCGTGTTTGATCCGCCAAGTAGGAATTTTCCGTACGAATTTTTCAAATCAAATATACAATCATCAAAGTGAAAAATTATTCTAGTTGGAAAAAAATTGTAATTTTGAATGTCGGCGAGGAGAAATTTTCAATTATCGTGACGCGCAATGCGTGGGTTTGTTCAATTCTACCAAGGAAAAGGAGATAGAAATGAAGCGTAGATGAATTTAAATGAAATGAAATTTGATTTTTTTGTACTTGTGCAAATCCTAAAGAGCTATGAGAAAGAATTAAAAGGTGCGATGGCTGAAAAATTTGATATAGAAAGAATGAATTTTAAATTCAAACTTGATCTGATCCTCAGTTTTTAATTTTTTCTCCATTTCACACGAAAAAAATTGTAGATTAATTGTATTTTTATGAAATTATAACTGCACAGAAAAAACTTGGAAATTTTTACTCTTTCTAATTTTTTCTGGGGGGGGGGGTGAGGGGGGATGAATGATAATTACAGAAATTGTGAATTTAAAACGTCTTGAAATAACGAAATAAGAAGACAAATTTCAAGTTTTTCAATTTTTCCAGGATTAATTTTGGAAGCTAATTACATTTTGAAACGTTATTACAATAATACATAATTTTAAAATTGCTACATCGAGTTATCTGAAAACACCCGGAGAGAAAATGAAAAAGCGAGAGATAGATATTCCATTATCTGACTAGAAACTTTTTCGTTAATATTTAATTTTTACACATCTATTTTCTCTTTCTCCATTCTCCCTTACTTTCTCGAAAATAAACAATCGATTAGTATACAGACTCAAGCCAAGTGGAAGACTGGGGTAAAGTTTTTCTGCTTTTCACTTCTATAAAATCATAAATAGCATTTTTTTCAATCGGAAAAAATTCAAAATGGAAAATTTTCGAAAGTGATAATCTCTTTGCAAATTTTTCGAGATACCTATTGCCAAATTTAAATCAAATTATATTTAAATCAAAAGCTTTTTTAATACGTTTTTCCTCTCTCTCCCTTCAATACCAGCTCCATTCGTGCCTAAATTTTACTAAATACATATCTTGAAATCATCATGCAAAGTTTCTCAAGAAACCCTTCAATTTCCATTTATTTTGGTTTGGTAATTTTCAATTTGAGGATTCTTTGTCCATTTTCTTTTCCCTCTCCTCTAAAACATCGAATAATTGGCAAATAAAAATGTATGATGTTTATTGTTAAAAATTCAAAACGATTTCTTGACCTTTTCAGGACCCAAAGTCATCCCTGCATTTTCAAATATTCCTTTGGGGCATTTCTATTCCAAATAAAATAACAAAAAACGAATGGAATGACGGAACCTAACTTGAGTGCCAAAGGGACATTTCAAATTTTTCAAATATCATTTTACCCTCTTCTGTAAAGCTTGACAAAATTTTTTCAAAAAAATGTGAATTTAAAAATAAAATTGATGGTTATGTAGTCGTATAATTCCAGTTGAAGAGAAAGAAACTCTGATTTTCCTCGAACAGGAGGAGAGGGAGTTTATTAGGGCACAGCAATTCTAAACTTGGTCCAATTTTTTTATGAACCTTTTCCAGAAATTATTGAAAAATGACCTCAAAAAGATGTGATAAAAAATTAAAGGTTTTCTAGTCCATGTCTGACCCCCCCCCCCCCCCCGAGCAAAAGCTAAACATTAAAAAAAATTAAAAACAAATTTTTATTTTTTTTTCTTGGTTTCACAAGACTATTTCAACATGAATACATAGGTATGTTTTTCCTCTTTGGGAGGGGGGGGGGTCCTTCCAAATTTTTTAAAACCAAATTCTTAAGACCCTATTTTGCGACACCAAAAGTCAAAAACATACATTTTTTACTTTCAAAATTAACTCAATGTCATAGAACGATACGTTTTTCAATATTAGAAAGTCAGAAGCTGACTTTTGAAAACATCTGAAAGTCAGAATCTGAAAATTGACATAATATCAAAAGGTCAGAATGGCAAAAAAAATATCTGAAAGTGAAAGCCGATTTTTAAATTTAAAAATATATATATATTTTTGAAATTAACTTAATATCAGAAGTCAGGATGAGAGAGAAAAACATAATCCGCTTTACTTCATTTTTGTATGTATCATCAATTTTGGAGAGTAAATAAAATTCTTGAATCCCACATTTTTTGAGAAATATCTAAATGAATTTTGAACATGACCAAAAACACTCCTGAAGAGAATTTTGAAGTAAAAAATACGATTACGTAATAAGGGGTTTGATCCAATTGAAGATTTTGATCCAATTTATTATTTTTTTTCAAGGATTCTCAAACTACCGGGACATAATATCTCCACGTACAGAAATCACCTAAATATTTTTAATAAGTTGGAAAAAAATCAGTTTTCCTATTCCTTTCAATTGTGATCTTCAAAAAAGCAAAAAAATCTATTATTTTTCAAAAAAATATAAATCCGTTAACTTTGAGCTTTTTGCTTTTGTGAAGGAGGAAGAGGGAGTAGAATAGACCAAAACAAAAACAGTTCAAATTTTCAACGCTTATTTTTTAGATCGTTTCATAACAATTCTCAATCAGAATCGGAAAGGAAAAAATCATTGCACATTATTAAACACCTCTAAAAAAATTTTAGGGAAATCCTTGGAATTTTTTCTTCACTCCTGTATAAATCATACAACTTATCAAAATTCCAACCATTTGCGAGAACGAATTAAAAATTTTCAAACAGTATTATTCACATCGTTTCCACCAACAACAAAGTTAATTTCCAATCATACGTGACCATAAGATAACTGATAGTAAAGTAGAAAACACTGTTTTTATTTTTTTATTTTTTTCGATATTTCAAAATTTTTTGACTTGGTCTTGTTGGATGGATTTTGGTCATACTCAGAAACAAAAATTTCACTTGAATGTTCAATTCATTAAAGCGAATCAATTTCGGTACGTACATCAATGAAATTATTTTGGTTTATCTGAGGTGGAAAGCCGATTTTTTTATGCACAAAATTTCACTACAACTTTGTGCCCAAAAAACAGAAAATTTTCCTTCACTCTTGTTGAAATTGAAAATTCTTGAAAACAATGCAATAAAATGGCCATCACTTCAAAATGAAGGAGAGAGAAGAGTTAACACTTTTCCCAGTTTTTTTTTTCACATCAAGAGATATAGTTAGAGGGGGAGGGGGAGGGGGAGTCGTCGAAAATCTTATCCCGAGCCAATTCACCTCTCACTCAGTCCCACCTATTCTGAAATTTTCGCTACTTTTTGACTCGCCTCAAATATTTTAAATCTTCCAAAATTTCTCCACTTCATCATCAAAAATTAAAACAAATTTTCATTAAATATCCGCGAGGAAACAGGGATAACTGCTTATATTGCCAAGTCATGAACTGCAAAAAAAGCAATTATTCAACAAAGAATAGGGGGAAAAAATGTCACGAATCTAGTTCAGAAATACTTCGAGCAACGGAAGACCAAGCACATACGTGCTCTACTGAAAAATATCGTCGTATTACGTATATTTACACGACAATTACGTGAGAATAATAGAACAATAAGTTGTAATTTCTATGAATTCTAATAGATACAGTTTTTTCCTTTCAATGAGATTATTGAACCTATTTTACCATTTTTATTATTTTTTTAATTAAGTAGAAATCATTAAATCTGGGGCCATAAAAAACGTACAAAGAAATACAATAACATCGTAAAAGTTCAAGATATACACTGCAGATAGCATTTTAGTCCAGGTCGAAATAGTTCTGCGAGTAACACGTCGATTCGATACTTCATCTTTTCAAACAGATGGCGCTAGTATCTCAATATTTGGAACGAATATCTTCAACGCTGATTGCAGATACCTTTACCTCGCAGGCTCATCTCATATCTCCACACACAACGAGATCTCAGATCTCAAAACCCAAGTCATCTTCATGCTAAAATCATCCATACGACAATGTTACCTCGGTTCACGAATCATTACCTTCGTAAAGAACATCGGATTGGCAAAACAATACACAAAAGCATCAATTTCATTCTACTTTGGGATCATAAATAGAGCTGCAAATTAATATATCACGACACAAACCGCCAAAACATGCAGCGACCGTAGTCGGAACTCGTACATTTATAATTTTCTCACATGCTACGACGCTCGGTAACAATTTACGAGCAATAACAAATCGTAATACTCGCAGTGGGAGTCATATATTGAATCATTATACAGACAGAAGATGTATCGGCGAGATTACGGGAGCGGGGTGTTTATAAGTAACGTAGCAAATAAAAGGTTACGTCAAAGAAATTTCTCAGATACCATCGGACGAGGCGAGTTTCTCTATCTACCTATGGTTTACTTGATTAGACTATATAGAACGTTATCGATTAGCCATGTTCTTATTGCTTCTTTGAGTAGTAAAAAATATACGGTGAAGGCAAATATGCGAGCATTAGAGCCCGCAAACTCGGCGGTAATTGGTTTCAATGTGCCAGAGATACAAAGTCGATAACGTCAATTATTGGATAAACCAGCAGAGAGGATCGCCTTTACCACCCCGTGGTCCTTGGATTCAAGTGTTGGTTCCATTATATTACTCGTGTATTGCGATACCTCTTGTACCTACATATGTACTACCTGTACAACGATCGGCCTGACTGGAGAAAAAGCTACCACAAAAATTCAACTTGTCAAGTAAGCGACTTTTCAAATCGCCGCCTCCGATTGATCGATTTGTACGTAACGAATTTTTCAATCCGGCCTTATCCGACGAGGCAAGGTATATTAAAATGACGCTGTGTTCCTAAAGGTCATTAACATCCGGTACCATGAGGCGAAAAACCACTTCACAAATTTTATTTACTCGGCGTCGTCGTTGACGGATGGAGCTGAGAGTGGAAAAAAAACAGGGCATTTCTCTCGTTCAACTTTGATTTCTTTCTGTTTACTTAATGACTTCGCGTAATATTTTGTCGAGTATTTAAAAAAGGGCAAGAGCGCGGTTAAATCGCCGCATGTTTATCATCGTAATATACCGATATACCGACGCTATAGACCACTCCATATGAAGTAATGATCTACATTGAGTATAAGCCTTATGCACGTACATACGTAATTATCAAAATAGAAATTTCGGCCAAAAATATCTCGATCATTCTCATCAAACGATACGTACTCGGGTTGAAAAATGCAACTCATTCGGTATAAGGAAAGTACCAATGAGGTTCAGAGTCGACAATTACAAACCACATGGGCTCATTCAAACCCTCAAACTCAACGAATCGTATAAAATAGTAGAAATAATCATCGATGATAAAAATCCATTTTTATGTGAAATAAATAGAATTTTGATAAAAATTGGCTCAGAATTGGTCCTAAATGTCACCAATGATGTAAAAAAAACTCTCCTCAATTTTTTACCCCTCTCCGTCTTTCTTCCTCGTCTCTTTGAGGAGAAATTTCCCTTTATACAGGGTGTCTGGTGAGTGGTTAAATAAACTTGAAATCTGGACTCGACCTGGCACCCTAAAAAAGGTTTCAGATAAAGACGTTACCAAAGGACAAATGACTAAAAAAAGAAAATGGACGTAAATCAATTTTTTAATCGAGGGAATGAGAAGTCAAAAATTGAACAAATTTTATTATTATGAGGTTTCTCGGCTTGAAAATTGAAGGATCTGCAAAAGAATTCGCAAAAAAATGAAAGGAAATAACAGTGATTCAAAATAAATAAATTTCAAGAAATTTTCAAATTTTCTCACCTTTGAATGGCCTATGGGTAATTTAATTTTGATGTAGGACTAGCTAAAAAAATCCTCTGAACAACATTTTTTCAGCTCGCAATACACTTATTTTATTTTCTGTAAGTATTTTTTTTTTTTAAATTTATTTCAAAAGTGTTTTCTTGTAGTCTCATCAATTTTTTAGTTGGGGAAAAAAATAATAATGACGAAATTTTTTAAAATTTTGAAACACATAGGTAGGTACCTACTATTTATTTTCATAGTTGAAAATATTTGATTAACCAAAAAATTATAAAATCCACTAGAAAATCATCACATAGGTAGGCATCAAAAATCATCAAATAAATCAAAAAATTATAAGTCACTAAAATTTACCTCATATCATAAAAACTGTCAAAAAAATTCAAACCCGTCAATTTTTCAAAATTTATTCGCTCCTTCTATTTCAAGTTAGGAAAATGTTCGCCAAAATACAACTTTTTTTTGTAATACCCTGCAGGGACGAGGAGGAGGAGGAGAGTCTGGTCCCTTCGGCTGCGGTGCCAACTCCGAAATTTTTAAATAAAATTCCTCCGGATCTGGCTCTGCCTCCAGAGCTTTTGAAAAAGTGCCTCATCCGGCTCCGAGATTTTTAAAAAGTGTATCTCTGGCTCTAACTACAGGTCCAAAAAAAATCGTCCAGAAGGGGCTCGACTTCCTCTGCCATGGCTTCAAATTTCTGGCCATCTCAGGTATCCGGAGAGGGTCTTTCACCGGATCCGGCTCCAACTCCGAGATTTTTTAATAAAGTCTCTTCGACTCCAGATTTAGGACTTTAAAACAGTACCTCCAGCTCCGAAATTTTTTAAAAAGTTCCTCCGGCTCTGACTTCTAAAAAATCGTCAGGAGAGAACCCTCCTCCCCCACTCCAAATCCTTGATATCCGGTCGTTTCCAAAATTTACCTCGGTCAAGAAAGATGAATCCACTCTTGGTACGGATTTTGGAAATATTTCTGTTGGATTTTTTAGAATTTAGAAACGACGATTTGTTTCCCACCCCTTCTCCTCTTTATTTTTTTCTGCATAAAAGAAATAAAATGCCAATTCATAGAAACTTTCAAGTTTTTTTTTACGTCATTACATTCCATAGCCAAAAACCTCATAGGAAAATTTCAAGCTGCTATAATCTTGAACTGAAATTTTACAGAAAATCTTTCTAATTCAAATCAAAAATAGAAATCGAAAAAATTTTACAACTAATCAAAACTCTCAAACTCCAACACCAAATTTAACCCTCTCCGACACTGGGCGTAAAAATCTTGGCAATTATACACGCCCAGTATAAAAAAAAAAATGTGTGTCTTAGCCATATTATTTTATAAAATTTCCGCAAAAAAATTACATAATGAATCTTGACAAAATGTTGAGCAAAAAGCTTGACCTGCTAACTCGATTTTTTGCATGACTTTCTCAACTTTTTCATGGGACCTCTCCAACCCTAAAAAAATCAATTTTTACGAACAATTCCGACACAAAAACATGAATTAATTCAATTTTTAAAAAATTATTTTTTTCATGGCGAATGTTTTTTTTTCATTTTTTGAAAAAAACTGGAATTTTGAGTCAAAAAACTTGACAGTTTGGATGACTAGCTCAATTTCTTGGTTAAAATCTTGATTTGTATTGACCAGCTTGACTCAACTTACTCGTAAAACACTCCACAAAAAAATCAAAAAACTCTTCAAAATTGCGTTTTCCCTTAAAAAATACAAATAAAGTGAATCCGGAACAGAAATTATTGTTTGGTGTAAAGTTTCAGTCTGAGATATTTAATGAAAATTTAACCATAGAACGATTACAGCGGAATCGGACGTATACGAAAATTGGAGTTCAGATAGCAAAATTTCAGAGGAGGCCTGAGTTGAAAATACTTCCCAAATTTGTATCAAAAGTGGATTCACCTGATATCTTGATCCAGATATCCCATCAACTTGATGTAATCACTCGCTGGATAACCTGTGCATCAAAAATTATATGGTTGTATAATTTTAGAAGGGGATGAAAAATTCTGAACCGGTTTTGGACTCTTGAGTCCTTCAATTTTTCCAAAAAATTTTATGAAGCCATTTTATTCCATCAAAGGGAGAAAAATTTCATTTACCCTGGAATGGTTTAGGGGGAGTAAAGACTAAAGAGGGATTCCTTTTTTTTTCACATTTTCAATTTTTAATGAAAATATTCAATTTTGAGAGCCATCCGAAACAATATAAAAGGAGATTCGAAGTCACTATGAAATTTTTTCAATTTTTAGTAATATTAAAACCTCAATTTTTACCGAGTATTCCAAGAAATCGCTTACATTTTTATCCAAGACCAAGAGGCAGAAAAATAAATAAAACGAATAATTATGAGTAATTTCAGAGTCAAAGTTTTCATTTTAAATCACAAATCCACAAAAGTCTCAAAATTTTGGCTCAAATCAAAAAAAAAATTGAAAATGAAGCACCTCATATAAAATGAGTAGGTAATCAATATCACCTCATAAAAAAAATTGATTTCTCATCGAACGACACCACCATGCATCAAAACTGCAACTCATTCGGCATAACACCGTACCACTGCAATTCAGCATCGTCGATCACAAACCACACACGCTCATTCACACCCTACAACCCAACGAACCGCATAAAAGATCGGAAATTATCACCGCTGATAAATTTTGGTCGGAATTGAAACGGTGGACAGCTCCTTTTTATCATTTTGCTAACGATGAAAAATTGATTAGAAATGACAACCGAATCTGACCAAGATGAAAGCATTACGCAGTAGCTATTCACGTACAAAATACCGAGCATCGAATATGTATTTCTAATTTCGCTTTAAAACTATCCAGGCATCGTACCTGGCACCCATGAAACTGGTTCAACACGCTTAAACATGTGTTCCACTGTAGGTAAAATGTATCGACCTTTACAAACGACATCGACAGTGAAATCTGTTCGACGATCAATAGGCATCATCCCTTATAAGCGATCGTATATTTTAAATAGGGCAAAAAACAACCGTAACATGCCGTCTGGCTTGATCTTTATCAATGTGCGTACCAAGGAAACCAGTTCACGTATATTTTCGAGTCTTCTATTCCTACCACCTTCTCGTCCTTCTATATCGCAAAATCTCTCCAGACGACGAAAAGGAAATTTTTATACGTTTTAATATTGAACCCGAGTACTCACCTTCGGTTTTTATTACGATGCTGTAAATAATTTATATATTTTGTAACCTTTTTCGGAATACGAGATGTCGTAAATTACGAGACAATTCGTGTTACTTCGAGAACGTAGTTTTTACAGGGATGTTTTCAGTATCGCTGTATAAATTGTTGCCGGATTCGGTCGGTGATAAGGATCGAATGATAGGAAATTTTGTAAGATAAAAGGGTCCTCTTTTTGATTTTAATGACGGTTTAAAACAGCAGACTGCTATAAATAGTTACTAGCTTATCATCGGACAAAACAAGGCGAAAAGGTAACAAGACATGTGTTATTTGACAAAGTTGTAGATAGCCAAGCGTAGGCAGATATCCCTCGACAAAAATTCAAAATATTAAACGCAGGAAGTTGTAATTATTTTGGAGACAAAATTATGTGAAATAAATTCGCGTACAACAGGACGATGAATAAAAATTAAGCGACTTTCACACGGTATTCTAATACATAATACATGCAATATTCAATGAAATTTGTAAAGAAATGACTCCTTTTGAACAAAATTACCAAGAATTATAATTTTCAACGTAATAAAGGAGCTGAAATGTAGACTATCAGGGTGAGCATTCCTTCGGCGGTTTCGTTTCCCCAGTTAAGTGATTATTTGGCAACAACTTCAAATTATAACTCAAGTTTTAATAATAAATTGCGAATTTGCTCATGAGTGTGACACTTATATCATTTTCAATGATGACAGGAGATTCTCATATTGGTCTCCCTGTTCCATTATCGAGCTGCGATTAATGACTTTCACCCTTAATGCAACAATTTGCCAGACCCTCGATGATTTTTCGCTATTCATTTTGTTATTTGAATTTGCACTCTGAAACCATAATGTCGTTATTGTTGCTTTTTATGGAAAATTGAAAATGGAAATATTTGAAGGGGATTCGATATGGTGCTTTTGTTGGTAGTTTTAACATGGGTATGGTTTTGAACTTGGAGTCTGCTGGGTCTATTGATAATTTCAGGGGAATAAGTTTTAAAACTGGCTGAACTTTTTTTTAAAAATATGTATCAGATTTGGAAATTGTAACTTAGTAAGAAACCTTCACCATAATTTACCAAAACAACTTCAAAATATAGAATATCCATTAAAATCTCAAGTTTTTCAGTCGATGAGAGTTAATTACAAAGATTCTAAATGAAAAAAAAAATTAAAATAGCTAGCAAAATTCTAGCAAACAAATTGCTCCAAATTTTTGCATTTTTGGCTAAAATCCAGGACAAAACAAGAACTTGTGAGGCAAGACATATGAAAATTAAAAAAAAAAAAAATCAATCAGGTACATTTTGTTGAAATAATTCAGCAGATATTCAACCCGTTTTCATCTATCTATTTCAATTTTGAAAATGGTTTAGAAATCATCATGGATTGAAAATCGAATTGGAAATTTCCAAAAAAATTTTAATCAGCATAACAATTCGAAAAATACATAGAAAATCATCCCCTCAACTTTTCAAAATTTCATCTATTTTTTTGTTTTAAATCACTAAAAATATCATCAGGTCATTAGTAAGCAAAAAAATTATTGTGAAATTTTCTATCTCCTTTATTTTATAGGCTGGCTTAATTTAAAGTGGAAAAAATGAAATAAAAGTAAGTACGATGAGAAATTTAAAAAACACGTATTTTTTGAACAAATCTTTCTACACACAAAATTTACTACCTATGTAAATGCAGAAAAATATTGAATTTTCTTTTGAAAAAATTAGCATGAAGAGTAAAAAATTACGACCAATCACATTTCACAAGCCATTTCCGACCTGTTGGGAAAAAATTCCTTTTCTCTTCCAAATTTCAAAGCTTTGAACAAACAGGAAAGAATCTGAAAAAACGTTGACATGAATTTTTTTCATGACAACCACCTTTTTGGACAAGTAAGATTTATTGGAAATTACGAGAGGAAAAAGCCTTCAAAATTTTGTCATTAAGCTGAACTAAAAGGAAGGGAAAAACAACTTGTCCCAAAAAAAAAGCAAAAATTGAATTTTTCAAAATGGAAAATTAGGTTTTTATGGGAATCTAGAAGAGGCAAATTTAAAAATTTCATCCCCTCATCATCATATGGTTGAATATGGTTTGTAAAATGCTGAGAAGTTCATATCTTCATAAATATGTTTTGAAAAAATTCCAAAAAACACATCCTTTTAAATTTTTTAAAGCAACCCTTTTTTTTTAGAAAAATTCAAAAAAATTGGAATAAATAATCCCTCCTCCCTCCAAACAATCTGGATTTATAAATTCGATCAACTTCAAAAAATTGATTAAAAAAATTCACACTGAATTAAAAAAATTCACATCGGTTGAAAAATTTTCATTTTTCTTCCTCTCATCTTCCCATATCAGTCTATCTCAAAAATTTCAGGGGCTCCAGTTCATTTTTCGAATTTTTCAAATTTGAAAATTACTACGAAAATTCAAACTAATCAATAAAAAGAGTTCAAATTTGGCTTATATCCTCGATTAGAAGCAGTCATTTTGGAGCCTCCGGAGAATTTTTAATCTTTTCCAGAGATCATCCCAAAAAAAGGTCCTTATCAACTGAAGCTCTTGTGATCACAGATCGCTCACATTGGTGACCTATCTAATTGTTTAAAGCACAATTTTTTATGATGAAGACCACTCTCTCATTTATCAATCAGTGAAAATTATCGAAAATCATAGAGTAACAGTCAGAATTGCAGCACAGGAGAAAATCAATGAAAATTCACTGTAAAATCAGCGAAAATTTACTGTAAAATCAGTGAAAATTCACTGTAAAATCAATGAAAATTCACTGTAAAATCAGTGAAAATTCACTGTAAAATTAATGAAAATTCACTGTAAAATTAATGAAAATTCACTGTAAAATCAGGGAAAATTTACTGTAAAATCAATGAAAATTCACTGTAAAATCAGCGAAAATTCACTGCAAAATCAATGAAAATTCACTGTAAAATCAGTGAAATTTATGAATTTAACTGAAAAATTGATATCTTTGATAATCAGAAAAAACCTTCGAAAAATCAGTGAAAATCTTTGAAAAATCAGTGAATTTTGATGATTTTTCCTGTGCTGCAATTCTGACTGTTCATCTGTGACTTTTCACTGATTCAGAATGAGAAAGCACACTTATGGTGTTTTCCAGAATTGATTGAAAAATTCCAA
Source organism: Pseudococcus jackbeardsleyi (assembly GCA_038380155.1). Taxonomy (NCBI): domain Eukaryota; kingdom Metazoa; phylum Arthropoda; class Insecta; order Hemiptera; family Pseudococcidae; genus Pseudococcus; species Pseudococcus jackbeardsleyi. Next base: position 45,979,483 of record CM076239.1, read on the forward strand.
AATTTCCTGTAGACTTCAAAACGTCTTGAAACCACTTCGAATCTATTCAAGAGGCCTGAAATAGTAAGTATGCCAAATTTGAGCTCTTTTCGTTGATTAGATCAAATTTTTATACTTAAGCGATGAGATAATTTTGAAATTTTAAAAATCCTCCAAAATTCAAAAAATGAACTTGAGCACTTGAAACTTTGGATTAGGAGTTCATTTATGATGTATTTTGAATTAATTTTCGTTTCGACTCACAATTTTACCTTGAGTTGAAATACTTCCCTCGTACCTAAAGGCACCACCATCAGCATTTCATTTTAATTTACTTCAACCGCAAAAAATCCATCCATCCGCTACATAAAAATTCCAGGCAGCATCGAACATGTGTTCAAGAACATAGGCCTGCCACGGCACCACGGCACGATTGCATAATGTCACAGTAACTGTCAAGACCTCCCCATCGAATGGCACAGTGCAAAACGAAAGGTTAATGATTTACGAACGAACATTATTCCGATGTTAGATAGCTATTTGTAGCGTGCATCTTGTATGTATTGACGAAGGATAGATGAAAAAAAAAAAATTCGTGTATAAAAATGTCGGGTCATACGCGTACGGTGCGCTGTCCAATGCATATAGGGACATAGGGAGTAGCCGATACGTTACACACAATGGATACAGGACGCAAGAAGTTTTCAATTTTCGTAAAAGATTCTCCACACATATTACACAGTGATCATGCGTATCTGCCCACCGATTCATGCGTTTTACATTATAAACCTATTTCTTTTTTAACAGAATAATCTCAAGGCATATTTATTATCTCTCGGTAACGCTTTGAATAATAGTTCAAGAAGAGAAGACATGAATTTTCTTTTACGTACAGCCACAATAACAGTAACGGGCATTCGACAATCGATGATTTATTTCATAAAATATTATTGTCCGAGAGTAATAATCCAGATATATGCAAGGTTACGGTTAAAGAGGAGATTGGTTACGCGTCTTTTTAATATCCATCGATTATGAAAGTAATGCTTTTGCTTTGGGTTTCCAAGACTAACCGTTTGGTAACGAGACTGACGAGTTTTTTATTCTTCGGTCGCCGACTAGTTTGGGAATGATGTTGCGAATTTTAATTCGAATCTGTCGGAAGAAGTGCAGGGGTTCCGACTTTGATCGGAACTTTGAAATGAATCATACCGGAATTTAGTTCCGAGATGAAGAGCAGGGTGCAGGTATTTGTTTTTTTTTACAGGGATGGTGGAAAGGAACAGAACAACATATGACCAAATAAAAACAATAAAATTTCGGTTTTATCTGAATACCAAACTGAAAGGAACAAAATAATACGAGTAGCTCCATTGAGCCACTAACTTTTGGCTCCCTCACGTTTCACTCGTTTATATCCGTGCTCTCAAACTGTGTTTTTTATTTTTTTTTCTCGTGTTCGTCTTGTCGTTCGTGTATTTCGTTTTTTTCTGCGTTTTTTTCGTTTTTTGACCTTTTTTTCGTAGTGGTGAAGCGCTAAACATCAAAATGTGCGTGTCATGTCTGTTTTTCAATTTTATTTCTCAATTATTTCAATTCGTGTGAATAAAATGTTAGATACGTTCAAGTTTTTTAGGTTTAATTCAAATAACTTCGTAAAACAGCTATAACACTATGCTACAATACATTACTGTTAAGTTGTTTCGTAAAACTGTACTTAGTTTATACCTAACTATCAAACATGTGAACAAATTTTATTTATTTATCCGGACCGTGCAGAATCATTTCGTTCGTGAACGGGTCATCTGTTATCAGTAGCTGAAAGAGGGAAACTGGAGAATGACGAAATTAACAGTTTCGGATTTTGTCATTTTTTGTACTTGAAATGACTAAATTAGTACAAATTATTGAATAATATTTGATAATTTATACTAATTCAGTCATTCCGAGTACAAAAGATGACGAAATCGGAAACTGTTAATTTCGTCATTTTCCAGTTTCCCTCTTTCAGATACTGATAAGACGTGATAAGACGTAAAAAAGAATCGAATGCTCGCTGAACGAAATGATTCTGCACGGCCCGGATTCTGTTTTTCTTTTTCATTTGGTTTTTCACGTCCGTAAGTATGCTCCGATTCCAATTCGGTGTGTATATATTCAACTTCTTCTACTCCACTCAATGCCATCAAGCAACTTCGTTGCTCTGCTGCATTTGGGATAGGTAAAAGAGGGGTTTTTTTCCTAGGCTTCTTCGGCTGTGGTTGTGGTTTCCACCTACATTGCTCTCTCTGAGGGGTTATTTTTTTATTCGAATTTTCTTTCATAGGTTTTTCTTTCGCCACATTCGTCCGATAATAAATTGGAAGTTCGTCTAAATTAATGATGAAGTCAACGTTTTCCTCCAACACGTCGTCTTGTGTTAAACCAATTAGTACTCGATATTTTGACTTACAAAACGACGCAAGACAACAACGATAAAAAAAAATGAAAAAACAACTTACATTTTGAAATATTTATACGAGAATGACAAAACATACAAAAATATGAACAAAATTATACAAAACGATTTTAAAATTCGATAAGACGAGACCGGGAAACACAACGTTGATAACAGCCAGAAAAACAACACCACAGCGACGAAACAAACGTGACGAACCGTGAGGGAGCCAAAAGTTAGTGGCTCAATGGAGCTACTCGTCAAAAAAATGTTCTAAAAAATTTAAAAAAAAAAAAAAATTGTTTGAAAATACTATTTTGTTCTACTTCTTAGAACAAAAAAAAAACATAGTTTTGCCCCCAAATGAATTGTAAAATTTAAAAAAAAATTGAGAAGTATGAATTTTTTATTGAAAAACGATTTTGAAATTGAATGCTTGATTAAGGAATCCCTAAAGTCCACTCAGTTCATCGGATGGAACGTAAAACCCCTAACTTTTGTTAAATTTTTTTGAACGAAACACGCGAATGGTTCATTCATTTTAAAAATAAGACGAATGATGATGATGATGATGATGATGATGATAAGCAGAAAAAAATTACATTGAGGACTAAAAGAAGCATTTTAGAATAAAATTTTTTCCAACAACAATATCTTCATTTTGGAATACGGCCTCCTCATTCGCATTTTCCATCAATTGGACAATCAATGGCAACAAAAAACAAAAGAATAAAATAATATTTTGTAAAAATTCATGGCAAAGTCGAGGAGAACTAGTCAAACTGGCAAATTCGATTTTCAGGAGAAAAAATGTAATTCACTTTAAACCAATCGATCTAAGTATGTTTTTAGTCGAATTGTGGCTTCTGTTCCGATATGAAACCATCAGCGAAATATTATTTGATTTGAAAATTGACCCAAAAATGTCCATCTTCATTTCTGAGAAATAATTTTCTTTCAATTGAAAAGTTGATCACAGATTTTTAATAGAACGAATAACTGCCAATTTTTCCTGATTAACCATCATAATTGTCACTATTTTTAGATACAAAATTTTTCTCACTTTGAAAATGAATTCAAAATTTTTTTATTTACCTACCTACATTCTGTTTTTATTCCAAAATATTCTGATGGGTAAATATACATAGGCAGAGGTACGTCTGTGTTGATCTTCCCAACGAATGCACATCTATTTCAGGTGATAGTAACTAAAACGGATTTGAAAATATGTTAGGACGTCATATATGTGAGATTATTTTTGTGATGTCATTCTACCACCTATATAAACCACACTATTTTTCATCAAAAAATATAGCTGGCAATAGCGAATCGTTCCTCAGAAATGAGCATGAATTTTTGAAATATTTAGTTGAAGTTGATTTTTGTAGAAAATGAAAATGCTGGTTATAAATTTTTAGAATTCCACAATTTTGAACGAAGTTTTTTCTGCTTATTTCGGGTTCAGAAATTCGACAAAGGGTGACATTTTGCAAAATTCTAAAATATCTAAAATATTTCTACCTTATACATACTTTTGGCAAAATTTTGAAATTTGAAGAATTTAGGTAAGCAATTTTTTTTCAAACTTTGCTAGCCAGAGCAAATAAACAAAAAAATTGCAAAGTCAGAAAAAAATCCAATCGTGGTTTTTTTTGGCTTAACTGATTCGAGAGAAACCACATTAAAGAATATGACCAGAAGTCCTGGTCCTCACAGATGCTGGACTCCCTAGACAGACATTGCTCCCCCCCCATGAGGTTTTTACTTACCACTCGACGAGCTCAAAATGACCACAAAAATGGATTAAAAAGACTGAATAATTTCACTTTTCCTCATTTTTTTTTTAGATACGTTTAGTAACTATCTTTGGCTCACTCCTCCCTCAAGCGAGCGCAAAAACTGGAAAAAATTGGGTACACAGAATCGATACCATGAAATTCTATTTTTATTTGTATTTTTGTGCAATTTTAAAGTCGATGAGTCATGTTGGCGTTTGTGAGCTTGATTCGGATTTCGGACAAAAAAATGAAGAAAGCTATTTTGTAGAAAATTCAACTTGGATTAGTACCTTTTTTTTTTGAAAAATTGTGTTTTCGTCGATTTCTGAGCAAGAATACCATTTTAGGGGGTCACCCTCCTTTCCCACGGGACTCCAGTGACTTTTGGAGGCTAAAGTGTAAAATAACAAAAATTTGGAGTAAAAAACTCACTTCTTTTTTTTTACCCTTATGTTAGTACAGAGGCAATGAAAAAATAGTAAGGGGTTCAAAAATCTTTCTGGCAATCATAATCATAATCGAAGTTTATTATACTTGAAAATTGATTCAAAATTTATTAAATTCTCATGAAAAATTTTTATAACCCATAACCCGAGAAAAATTCGCTCTTGACCTATCTCTAATCAACTAAAAACTGAGCGATTTTTTTGTAAGTATTTTTATTTTTAAATATTGATCAAGATGAAAAAACGCAAAAATCGTACTAGAAAACACATCTTCAGACCCAGAATTGGAAAAACTGACAAAAATTTTAGAAAAACACCTAAGACAGTCAATTTCGGTCATCATTTAATCATTTCACCCCTATCATCTCTTCATTCCCTAAGGGTGCTTTTGATTGGTTGCCGATTTCAAAAATAATCTACCCATCTCAAAAACAGGCAACTTTAAACATTTTACAACCCACAAACACTTTTGCTACCCTTTTTTTGAAATGGAATAATAAAAACATGCGGTACGTCTGCGGCATTAATCGCCATAATATCCTCCGAAATGAACCATGACTGAAGAAATATCGAACAGAAATAGTTACAGTGTGGAAATTGTTTTTTTTTTTTACATTCATCCTAACGACACTACCTCCCAAAGGTAACGAAATACTTTCGGGACTACGCCATTCATACATTTACACTAATTCAATATACTATTCATTCTTTCTCACTATCATTTAGACTGCAGTTCGAATTCTTTGATTCGTTTTTCAATAAAAAATCCTACCGAAGCGATGCATAGAGCAAGGAAAATAGAGCTGCATTCATAACTGTCAGCTAGCTAATTAATCACGTGACCAGCCAAGCTATAAGTAAATGATTTGTCAGTGAAACTTAACCAAGGTAAAAATTTTCTTAAATATGTAGGTATTGTAGGTAGCATAAAAACAGACCTGACGATTTTCCATTATTTACCTATTTACATTTTTTTTCCATTCATTTATGAACAACATGAATGGCGAGAATTTATAAAACACGATTGATATTTTGAATTAATCGATCGTTAATTTTTTCGATATCATTAAAGGATAATTCTTCGAAATAATAGAATCACGATTATGAAATTCGATGGAAATTTCTCAGCGATTTAGCCATGTAATTTGTAGAATTGTTAAAATCAAGGAAGTCACACATATTAATATTGAAAAAAGTGTAAATTACATAAATTGAAAAATAATATATCATTAATAGATAATAGAAAAATTGAATTTATTATTATAATGACGAATTATAGAAATATTTTCAAAGAAAAGTGGAAAAGAATCAAAATTTCAAGCTGAAATAGAAAATATACTGTTGAAAAGAGATACAAAATTATTGCAGAGAAAATGATGAATTACCTTCAGCAGAAAAATTTTACATCATTGAAAATGTGAATCATTTTTAGAATAGTTACAAACTTTAATTGCAAATTTATAGATCTAATTCAATTCTAATTTCCGCAGAGTCCAAGTTTGTCTGCCGTAACTCCATGGCATGTCTGACCACTGGGACATTGAAAGTCATATGTGACGCCGCATACGAAAAGGTTACCCCGGGTCAACTATACCGTTTTTGGGGTTTTCCACTATTTGTATGTAAAATTGGCCGTAGAATCCGATAAAACCATCGCCAGGTCGCGATCTCGACGTTTAAGCGGTGAAAAATGGCTGTAAAGTGAGACACCTCCTACAAAAAAATTTCAAAAAAAACGTAAAAATTTTTTTTTCTTTTTTTCCCCACTAAAATTGGAAGAATACGTTGAATTTTGAAAAAATTGAAAAAAACACTTCGAAAACTTAAAACGCGTTTTTCTCTGAACTTACTAGTTGGCTCGGGGTAACCTTTTCGTATGCGGCGTCACATATACACAACATATCGGGTAAGGATTCGGATCATGAAACGGTTTCGATTCTGCTATTCGAAAAATAACGAGAATAGAAACGAAAACAAATGAAAACATTTTGTAAAAATCCATGACGAAGTTGAGCTTGACTAGAGAAACACGCAAAAGTCGATTTTTAAAAGAAAACTGAAATTCACTCGTTAAAATCGACCGGTTCGGTTCGGAGTCGAATAATGAATTCCAATGTTCTGATTTGAAAGCATATATACCGAAATTTTATTCAGTTTGGAGGTTAACCGAGGATTTTTTTTGATCAACGAATAATTTATATCTGTATTTTTGTAAAATACTTATTCACAATTGCAATGCGTTAAAATACATCTGTGTTGACTTTAGCAATCGAATGTACCATTTCAAACGGTGAAATTTTTTTTCAATTCGAATTTTAGGTAATCATAAATTTTTCATTTTCATAGAACAAATGTCATCCAAAAATTCCACTGTTGGTACAAAATCACCTGTACCAATCATGATTTGTAGATATAATTTCGGACTTGGTTCCAACACATACCTACATTATTCAATCTACATCATTGAAAAAAATTATTGCCAACTCATCTTCTTTCCTACCTTTTATTTTTTCACAGAAAGTCACGAAAACAATAAAAAAAGAGAAGAAAATGAGTCGAAAAATAATATTTTGAGTTGGAAAAAATTCCATTAACAAGAGAGTTAGGTATCCCAATTCAAAGTAAAATTTCGAGACCCAACAAAAAAAGGCCATAAGAGGCTTCATATTTAAAATTTCAGAAGCTAAAGTGCATTTCTCGAATATTGGAGGATTTTTGAAATTTCAAAATTACTTCAAAGCCCATAAAATATCAAAATTTGATGTGGTCAACGAAAGCCAAATTGATTGGAAGCGATTTCGAGACCTTCGGAGCCAACATTTTTTTTTGAATTTTCCACAGGGCATAGGAGTCGATTCCGGAGTCGAAGTCAAAATGATTATTGACTCCGAATCCGGCTTGACTCCGGAGTCAAACCGTAGTCAAGGAGTCAAGGTCAAAGATTGACTCCGGAGTCAAACGAAGTCGAGGTCCGTAATTGACTCCGGAGTTTAGAGTCAAGGTCAGAAATTAACTCCAGAGTCAAACCGGAGTCAGGAGTCAACTTTCTATTTCGACTCCAAAGTCAAGCTGGAGTCAGGAATCAACTTTTTCGCTGACCCTTATCCCCTGACTTTTTCCAGCACTGGACTGTAAATTTTGAAAATTGAAGCAAAATGATCACAAAAAAGGAGTTCATCGGAGTATTTTGACCAGTTGAACACGAATATGGTATTGGTTTTTTCATTTCTTTCTGCATAAAACATCCAAAATTTGAAAATTTTGCTCAAAGTACAACATTTCTGAAAGGTTTTTTTTTTTCGCAATTTTCGATCCTCAATTTGAAGAAATGACCAAAGCCGAATACACAGTGAAATTCCATATTAAAAAACACATCTTTTTAATGTTTTTTCCATGGTGGTGTAATTTTAGGTATGCCAAAGAACATGAAATTTCCTTCTCTTCTGTTGAAATTAAAAATTCTGGAAAATATGGCCATAGCTCCAAAAAAAAAAAAAGGAGCTGAGGGCCCAAAATTTTGTGAAAAAATGTGTCTAGTCAATAAACACCACTTGAGGGCCAGGGGCGAAATTCACCCCTTATCCAGCCATATTCTTTATTTCATTAAAAATACTAAAAATACATACGACGTGTTGATAATGTTTTATCGTATTGTATATTTTTCATTAACAACTCGGAGAGAATTCATTGACCGGTTGGTGAAAGTTACCGAGGATAAACACGGTAAGTATTTTGAATTAATCAATCGTTAATTTCGTCGATAATGCTGAAAGATCATCGTTCGAAATAATACAAAAAAGATTATAAACTCCGATGAAAAATTCTCAGCGATTTTGCTTATACGTTTATCTCTCTAGTAAAAAAATCCCATATACTCAGGTTACTTCATATTCTCAACTTTGTTCTTTCCTAATTTCTACACTGTCACGCGATTTAAAAAAATAAAAATCTTTACCGGAGGCTTAAGTACGATACGCGAAATGTTAAAACCAAGATGAATAATCCTACGGAGAATTTTTCAACGCCATATTTCAATTACACAGGTGAAAAATTTATCTCCATTAATAGGACATCTTTGTACGTACATAAGATGGACTCTCGCTAAAGGGCACCTCGTAACAAATCGCTTTATCGTATCAAAAGCCACATACCCGGCTCAATAACCTATTAAAAAATTACACTCGTGTTTAAGAATACTTTAATACTTTGAAGTGTGAAAAAGAAGAGAAGATTACACGATAACATACAAAATGTATCGAAACGGATTATTTTTCACGAAACGAGCGAGTACGTGTAAATACGTACACCGAAATAGAATGGAAAACACGAATTCCACGAGTACTAATATTCGATCCGGGGCTTACGATTATCTCGCGATTAAACACGTGAAAAAAAACCACCATCGTACCGTTTGATTTATCGGTTTGTATCGTGAAAGGTCTCGCAATAAACGGTGGCCAATAAGTCGAGGTACAAATACTCGAAGGGGTTTTGTATCTTCTTGGATGTTGCGACTGTAGATGGCCTGTCTCAATATCGTAATCGTTTTACCTGTGAAAGTTGTACTGTACGGGGACCTATTACGTTAATGGGTGCCATTTATAATTTTCTAAAGAAACATTCGAGTTGGGTAGATTTTTTTTTTTTGAGAAAAAAAATCGGGTATTTGTTGGAAATCTGTCGGCGAAATTAATTCCACTCCGGATCCAATTATGACCTTTTGCCGAATAAAAGGAGCTCGAGTCGATGCTGATTTTATAGAAGATCATTTTTCTACCGTTTGGTGACAGTTTTATAGATTTTATTTCATCGGCCATTTATTCGGTGCAGTTTTAACGAGCCACAAATGAGTCTGGAATCAGTATTTTCTCAGATTTTGCTCGCGTTTGTCAAAGTAATTTCGAGCCATCGTGGGTTAGAAAATTTTCTCCAATTAATTTAAAACCAATTGCAAAATTTTAGTGGTAAAAACGACACGATGTGGATAGGTATTTAGTCAACTAGCCAGACCATTTTTCATAATGACTGGGCTGGTTTAATTACTGAGAAAAACTCGGTGAGGTGAATGTTTTTTTTATTTGAGAATGGTTACTGCCTTGCTTGGTTGTTTAAAAAAACCTATTGTCGTTTAATAACGACTGGAATTTTTTAGATATCAAAAATCACGAAACAGACACGAGATACGGTGCAATGAAGAAGGACACATTAGGGATTTTTTCAGCACAGGAGGTAATTATCAAACCTATAAAAGGGCTAGAGAGAGATGAAAAGAGGATATTTAGCGACATTTTTCACAATTTGGTGGCCTTCTTTTGGGATTATTTTCATACGAATAGCCTTTACCAAGTTCAAAAATGCCTGATACACACTTTTAAAATTCAAGGGAGAGGTGTGAATAATCAAGATAATGATAAAACTATCATTAAGAGAAAGGAAAAGTATTCCAAATTTTATTCAAAATAAATAATATACCTGAATGATGAAATGAATACATATACTTAGTAGAAAAAATTTCATTACTGAAAACGTGCGAAGTAGGTATTCCAAAATGAAAACTTCGGTAGCAAACATAAAGGTCGAAACCAATTCTAGGTACTTTCAACAGCCACAGAGTCCATCCATAGTAGGCGAGACACCATGGCATTTCTGGCCATCTGGGCACTGGAAATCGTATACACAGCATATAGGATATGGATTCGGATCATGAAACGGTTTTGATTCTGCTATTCGAGAAATAACGAGGATAGCAACGAAAAAAAATAAAAAATTTTTGTAAAAATCCATGACAAAGTTGAGGTTGACTAATTTACGAGAAAAAAAATGCAATTTGATATTAAACCGGTCGGTTCAGTTCTCATCCGAATTATGAATTTTTATGCGTGGCATGAAATCATATATATAGCGAAATTTCACTCAGATTGAACGTTGACCAATTTTTTATTTCATGATCAACAGATAATTTATACTTTTATTTTCGTGAAATAATAGCAATACATCTGTGTTGATTTTAGTCATCGAATGTGATGAAATATTTTTCAATTCGTAGGTTTATCATAGATTTTTTATAGAACGAATAACCTATAAAATTATGTCTAAAATAATCACGATGCAAAGATACATCTGTGTTGATTTTAATCATCCATTGTACCGAAAGTATACATTTTCTCCCGAAAATAGTAGTAGATAATGTAATGCTTAGGTACATATGTAGAGATATATTTATGTCAGGGTTGGTCAGGATTCAAATCTTTCTAGTCTCTCATTCTGAATCAGTGAAAAGTCACAGAGGAACAGTCGAAATTGCAGCACAGGAAAAATCAGCAAAATTCATCGATTTTCCAAAGGTTTTCACTAATTTTTCAAAGATTTTCACTAATTTTTCGGTGATTTTTCTCACTAATTCGTTTTCAGCGAAAAATTTTTCACTGATTTTCTTTTGTGCGGCAATTCTGACTATTTTTCAGAGATATTCGATAATTTTCACTGATTTATAAATGAGAGAAAAGATTTAATATCCCAAAAATCTCAAAATTCGGATTTTGGATTTCGATCTGTTTTTGTAAAAAATTTTGGATTTGAAATCCCATTTTTTCAAAATCTTTCATTTTAGAATCGAAAAATTTTCGCGTTACTTGATCCGATGATAAGTGTTCAGGCTCCAGGTTCAGGCATCTCGGTATTTCACTTTTTATGTCGTATCGAAATTATATCAGTGTTCGATATTTTCAAATCACGTTCCCTAGTTTCACCAGATTGTTGACAGAACGAAAACCAATACCTATTTCTTTATGTTTTATTGGCCATAAAAATATAAATTTGCTTCATTTCGTTACGTAGGTAGGTAGAGGTACATAACCCAAATTAGAAATTGAGATAAAGCAAGGTTTCATAATTTCAATTTTTTAAAATCAATTTTACCTGGATATTGGAATTAGGATTTTGAATCCAACTTCTGAAAGGATTTTGTACGTTGAATGCATTTTTGCAGAGACGTTTGGATTTTAGATTTGAAATCCGTCTGCTTCGGATTTTCTCCATTTTGATTTGTGTTGATTTTCCCAAAAAATATATACCTATCAGGAAATAAGAGTCGACTCCGGAGTCGGAGCCAAACTAACTCCAAACTGACTTCGACTTAACTCAGGAGTCAAGCCTGACACAGGAAGCCAAGGTCATAGATTGACTCCAAAGTAAAAAAAAATCAAAATTAAGTACAGAATACAGATTGATTTTGGGGTTAAGGTGAGGTTCAAGAGTCAAGGTGAAGTCAGGAGTTGGATTGAAAGTGACTCAAGAGTGAAATTTGAGTCCAGAATAAGGGTTAGGATTAATTCAGGAGTCAAGTTGAAGTTGGGGAATCAAGGTCAAAGATTACCGGGGGGTGGGGGTCAGGTGGAGTTAAGAGTCAAGGTCATAGATTGATTTCGCAGTCAAGATGGAGCCAAAAGATAGAATGTGGTTGACTCCAGAGTCAAATCGGAATCAGGGAATCATGTTTCCTGGCTCCACTTTGACTTTGGAGCCAATCTATGACCTTGACTCCCGACTCCACCTGACTCCGCAGTTCAGGATCAAGGTCATAGGTTGACTCTAGAATTATGATGGTCTCCAGAGTCAAGGTGGAGTCAAAAGTTGAAGTTTGAAAGTCTCCCAAGAGTCAAAATTGAGTCAGGAGTCGTGGTGTTGGTTTGGCTCAGGAGTCAAGTCGAAGTTAGTGAATCAAGGTCAAGGATCAACTCCGGAGTCGGATGGAGTCAAGAGGAAAGAGTCAAAATTGAGTCAGGAGTCGTGGTGTTGGTTTGGCTCAGGAGTCAAGTCGAAGGTAGTGAATCAAGGTCAAGGATCAACTCCGGAGTCGGATGGAGTCAAGAGGAAAGATCATCCGGGGTCAGGTGGAGTGAAGATTCAAGGTCATAGACTGACTCCACAGCCAAACCGAAGTGCGAAGTCAGGGAATCATGTTTACTGACTCCACCTTGACCTCGGAGTCAATGTATCACCTTGACTCTTTGACTCCTTTTGAAGCCGGAATCAGACGGAGTCCAGAATCAAGGTCATACCGTCATATATTGACTCTAGAGTGATGGCGGACTCAGGAGTGCGGGAGTGAGTTTGACTCCGGAGTCAAAATGGAGTCAAGAGTTGAGGTTTGAAAGTGACCCCTAGAGTCAAGATGTAGGTTTGACTCAGAATCAGAAGTCAAAGTTACTCCGGAGTCAGGTGGAGTCAAAAATTAAGGTCATGAATTGACTCCAGGGTGAAAGTGGAGCCGTAACAGGGTGTGAGACAACAAAATTTTCTAAGAAAAAAGCTTGACTCAACTTGACCTTTTCGATGACTTTTTTGACAACCAACCCCAATTTTTTTAACCCCCTCCCCTTGCGTATATTCGTTTTAAAGGAAATTCGGCCCTCCCTCGAAAATACTCTTCTTTTTCAAAAGAAATTTTTAATAATTTATCAATGGTAAATGGAATTTCCATGATTCTGAAATTTTTTAAAAAAGCTCGTTTTTTTGAGTAAATTAGTAAAAAAGCTTGACTTATTAGACAGCTTGACCTGTTTGACATTGACACCCTGAGGTGGAGTCAGGAGCCAACTTTCCATTTTGACTCGGGAAGTCAGGCGAAATCGGGAGTCAACTTTTTAGCTGATTCATATTCCCTGATACCCAGTTCTAGTCATACCCAATACCTAAAATAGATTTGGATTTAAAATATTGCGAAAAATGTGTCAATTCAAATAAGCACGTAAGTAGATTTATTGTCAAAATGGTACCTTTTCTACTACCGGGTGCTCGATTAATTCTGGACTCCCCTTGTACTCTTTGTGGTAGAAATCATGAGTTGGCAATACTTTGTATTTGTTCATTAAACAAAGTATTACCAATTTACGATTTTTAACGACAAAACGTGCTGGGGGAGTCCAGAATTAATCGAGCACCCGGTACATAAATAAATTTAATGATTGGTTTGGATTCAGAAACATCCGGCAGTATTATTTGCCAATTCGGTATTGGAAAAAGGTCAATTTTACACTAATTTTACAAAATTTCATTTTTCAACTCTTCAATGACACTTTCATAAACTTTATTTCAACGACCATCTATTCAGTGTGATTTCAATGATCCGCAAATAAGTCTGAATCTAAAATTGATATCAGCATCGATATTTTCCCGGATTCTGCATCTTCGAGCCATCATTTGCACGAAAATTTTCAACCATTAATTACCAACTAATTGGAAAAATTTTGCCATAAAAACGACACGATACGAACGGGTATTTAGCCAATTGGTCCCAAATACCATCTTTCCTAATGGGCTGGTTTAATTACCGAGAAAAACGCGGCAAAGGGAATAATTTTTTTACTCCTAACTGGTTGCTGGGTTGTTTGAAAATCCGATGATATTTCAAAGAGTCCATGCGATCGGATTTTTTATCCGGATACCTACGTGTTAGAATGTAAAATAACCATACCGGGTATTTCAAGTCGACAAAAAAACCTCGGTACGTAAAATTTCAAGTATTTTCAATAAAAATGTGGACATGGAAGCGGCACATAGGTAATATACGTTGATAAACAAGGCGTTTAAAAATGGAAAAACGAAAAACTGAAAGCTATTAATTTGACGGACGCCTTCTGGACAGACGAGCTATTGTTTGTTAATGTTATACGTTGTGTAATTCCGCTGTTGGTATCTTGTTCGAAGATTTCAGTCTAGTCTGTCAAGAAAGCCGCCACTTCTGTCAGTCACATATTATCCAAACGTCGCTGACGTCTTCTGTATATATTTTTTTCTCCTTTTTTTCCTTTTTTTTTTTTTGCAAGATAGTTCATCTGTGTGTACACGATAATGCCTATTGCGGCGTATTCGTCTTGAGAAACAGAGTCTGTCTCTGTCTATTCGTATGTACGTTCTATCCACAATTCACATATCCGCGGGGCTACACGATTCAACAAGTGTTGGATGAGAGTAAAAACCGCATTTTTTATATTTAATACATCTGTTCTTCGAGATTAAACATATAAAATACTTTTTACCAAAGTACGCGTATTACATTGCATTACGCGAGCCCGACCAGCTTCCTAGCTCGCGTCCGTCGCGATACAATACCCCGGCCCTCCCCTCCGCGGTGTGTCCTTGTAGACCGAGGAAGATCGTAGGTCTACCGGAGCGTTTTCCACCAAAGGTAATTTTTTAATCGCGAGCTCGTATCCGAAATTATGATAAATCTTCTCCACTCGGGTGACCATCATTGTCTGCGATGACCACCGTCGTCATTACAAAGCCAAGCGAGGGCATCGAGCTTCGTCCAAAATACTGTTTACTTTCCTTGCTCCAGAACATCAGACACTTTGGAATCCGGCAATTTTGTTTGCATCCTCGGCACTGGTCGCCTTCTTCGTGTTGGATTATTATTTACGCTATCTCGAATTTCGTTCATAGCATTGCCACAGTAGGTAAGACACAATACGTCTACCTTTTGTGTATTGGTTGTTGATAACTTCGGTAGACGTGTCAATTGTGATGAATAATGTTGGTTACGGGATAATAGGATAATGAGCGATATGCGTTATTTGTTGGTACAGTTTACTCAATAATTTGGAATGAGCGCCGACCAAGCGAAGGTAACATTTTAAGTAACCGAGTTACCACGTCAAACAAAAGCTTCGACTGATGCGCCAAGTACGAGAAGCTAAGTGCCGTAGTGTGATGCACGTTCGACCATGTTTATTCAACCAATCCGATCCGCCGCGTACGTCAAGTTCAAGCAATTTTACCGCCATCGTCGGTGTCACCAATTAAATCGAATGCAGAAGAGAAACAGACAATGGTATGGGTTTATAGAAGAGGTCTAGATTGGTATCTGAGGGCAATTTGTTTTCTAGAGATTTTCAGCGTTGTTGGATTCATTTTTGTATTTTAGCCGATTTTATTCATAGAAATTGGAGTTTGGTCGTTTTTTTTTTTGTAGTCAATTGATTCAAATTCAAAATTTCGATATAGCAATAGCACAATTTTCTGATTTTACCAATCTCTATACGAAAATTTCTCAAAAATCGTTACTTTTTGAAAAATTTTGAGGATGCAGACTCAGATTAAATCATTTTGTAGATATTAGTCATGTTTCAAGGTTTCTCCTCGCTATTTTGTGATCACAGGAATTCTTGTTCTGGACACTAAAATTGAGAAATAAAAAGCTCATATGACTTTTTTTTTTTCTATATCGCCTATTCCATCATCTCGTGTACATTTTCATTTCTCATCAAAAACCATTTTGAAGCAACTCTCCCCCCCACCAATTTGAAATTTGAAAATTTAAAAAAAAAACTTCAAAATCGAGTTTTTGTATGTATTTTTAACAAAAAGTTTTAGAGATACCCCAAAATTTGTGACCACAAAAAGTATTCAAAATTGAATTTTCTATCCTAGGAGTTACATCACGACCATTTTTACCATTTTTCCCCGACAGACAGAAGCTTCCCCTCCCCTCATATTCTAAACAGTTGGACCTACAAAAAAATTGAACAATTTTGCCCAAAAATGATGCATTTTTTCAAAAGTAAATACCATGTAAATTCCGAATCCCAAAAATAATTATTTTTTGTAGCGTAGGCAATAGGCATAGAGATTCTTAAAATATTAAAACATGAAAAAAATGCTTCTTTTGGGCATTAAAAATATAATTTTTTCGCAGCTTTTCTCATAGATGAATAGAGGCAATAGAGAGAAAAAAACTCACATTTGTCCCCCCCCCCCAAAAAAAAAACGTTTTAGCAAATTAAGACTCCGAGCCTTCTTTATTTTGTATCTTCCCAAAATAAATTTCGACCTCTTCGATTTTTAGTAAAAATTAGATGACTCGTCATTTATCAGAAATGCTTTTTGATTTGCATTTAAAAAATAGTGATGGTATCCAAAATACAATTATCGCAATATTTTAAATCCAAATCCATTTCAGTCATCGAAAATAGATACCCATTTGTCGGGAAGGTCAACACAAACCTCTACCTATGTCCCTACCTACCAATGCATCGCGATTAAAATTATTTTAGAAAAAAAAACATCAATTATCCGTGAATCATTAAAAAAATCTATAATCATAACTTTTAAAATAAGAAAAATTTTACCGCCAAAAATAAGTACGTACAACTGATGGTTAAAATCAACACAGATGTACCTTTACATCACAATCACAGATATTTTAGTAACAGTTGGGTAAGTAAATTACGTATTCAAAATCATAAAAAAATAATCCATTTTCAAAACGAAAAACATTTCACTTCCTGAAATAGTTACAGTCAATGGCTAGAATTAGAATCAATACAGTTGTAGGTATGCATCGCAATTGCGACTATTTTACGAAAATAAAACCATAAATTATTCATTAGTCGAAAAAAACCCTCGGCCAACTTTCAAATTGAATAAAATTCCGCTATAAAACGTTTCATATCACAACATTAAAATCCGCAATTTGACTTCGAACCGAACCGATTAGTTCAACACATGATTTCATTTTTTTGTGAGTAAATCAACTTAGACGTTGTCATGGATTTTTATAAAATTTTAAATTTGTTTTTGCTGCCATTTTCATCGATCTGAGAACATCATCAGGTGAAATGTCTAGTCTTATCCCGAGTGGTTCCGTTTGTGACGATAGCAATGACTGCACAAGTCCACAAACATGCAAAGACGGACACTGTGGCTGAAAATGAGCATTTTTTCCACCAAAGTTTGTATTTTCAAATAAATGAATTCGTAATTTTCTCTGGGACAATTTTATATTTTAAATAAAAATTTTGATTATTTTTCTAGTATAATTTTTTTATTACAAATGTTCCTATATTGTGATGACGAAAATTTTTCTTGAAAAATATACAATTGTGACCTCCTGAAGCACCCACAGGCCACAGCATCATTCTTTTCATAAAAAAATTTCATTTTGAATCGAAAAAAATGCGTTCACTTGTAAAAATTCATGATGTAATAATTTTTTCAGAAAATTTAAAAAACTTGGAAATTTAATTCGAAAAAATAGCATCGGTGACCCTAAAAATTTCCAAAACTTCATAGAAATCGAAAATTTTTGAAATTTTTTGTACCTTTTTAATCTCATTGAGCTCCAATTTCGATTCTTTTTTCAGCAACTATTATAACAGAATTTTGAACCATTTCCAATTTCCATGAGTTTTATTAGAGTTATATAATCATTGGTTATGTAAGCCTAGATACCTATACAAATCACCCTCAAGGGTCTAAAATTAGTTTTTGAGTTGATACTGATTTCGGGCCTTTCAGAAAAAGTAATATAAAAAAAAAACACTTTTTAACCTTCAAGGGTAATTCGCATATGTAGGCTTTCATATAGATGATAAAATTATTACATTTTTGTATAACTTAATTTAAAATCTCTCATTTTGATTTTAACATAATTTAGATCAATTTTTGATATTTTCAGAGGCGATTTTCCCAAGGAAGTTAGGGAAGTCAGACTTCCATTCAAAGATTTGAATTTTTTCTAGTATCGATTATTTGGTAAAATATGTCCAGAAAATTAGGTAAATTGAATTAAATTTCATCATAGAAAAAATAGCTCTTGGTTATTTTTTCCATAAATAAAATTTCAACGATCTATTGTCC
The DNA here is from genome assembly GCA_038380155.1 of Pseudococcus jackbeardsleyi. Taxonomy (NCBI): domain Eukaryota; kingdom Metazoa; phylum Arthropoda; class Insecta; order Hemiptera; family Pseudococcidae; genus Pseudococcus; species Pseudococcus jackbeardsleyi. The sequence continues at coordinate 45,997,764 of CM076239.1, forward strand.
AAAATTTCAATTTCTGAGTTCAAATTTTTTCCACTCGAAATGTCTTTTATTACTTCAATTATAATTTTTTTCAAAACTGTATCCAATTTTCAATTTTCAATTTTTTTTATCAGTAAAATTATTTCAAGCCTGTAAATTTGATTTTTTCAATTTTATGATCTTAAAAATTCATTCCATCCATCTTTGCTTCGAAGAAATTTAAAAAATCATAAAGCTGATTTTTTTTTTTCAAAATGAGGAAGATTTTAAAATTATTTAAAAAATAGAATTAATTTCAGGAAATATGAATCTGATTTTTTTTCTTAATCCACGTTGAAAAAATTTGGAAAAATTTGAATTTAAACAATTTTACAGTTGAAATAATTTTTATGTAGTAACTTATCTACTAAAAAGTTTTCATACTCAAATTTCTTTCAATTTTTTTCAAATTTATATTTTGAAAAATTTCTTTCAACTTGAAAATGGTCTGAGTTTTTGAAAAAAATTCAACTTCATGTTCTTCAAAATTTCTCCTCAACACAATGAGCAATAATATATAATTAGAAAAGATTGAAAAGCAACAAAAAATGTAAGAGATGTGAACTTATTCGTATTAGAAATTTTTTTTAAAATGTTCAATGTCTTTGAACTTTTAGACTTCCTTAAATTTTCTCTTGCTGGATATTTTTCACCAATTTTACGACAATCCAACAAATACAGTATTTTCAAACACCTCACATACTTTAAAATAGTGATTTATGAAAAGTACTTTTCCACATATCATTTGGGGCTATTATCGACATCAAACTCATCTTTGTTCATTTCTAGTGCTATTTTATTGAGAAAAACAACACGTCCGAAAATTTATTAACACCCTGCCTCATAAATTCTCTACAGATCTGCCTCCAAAAACACAATAAACAATTTCTTCGATGCGATCAAATTTCTTCATCTATTTTTCTACACGATTTTCCCATCGTACTTTTGGATAACGGGCCATGAAAACCAGCGATACTAAATTACACGAAAAATTTTATCTCCGGAATAATTTTCAAATAACAACAGAATAGCTGGCGAAGGAATAGCCGTTATACAGCATCCTACATTTTCTACACAGAATACGGTATTCGTTTAATTAGCCCGATTCGAAAAAAATTTACAGCGTACAGTGTGTATACAATATACGAACGTAACCCGATGAAAAAAAGGAAAACATCGCATGTGGGCGACCTTGTATCACAATGTCCCGCATCAATTTGTCGGCTTGTTAGATTTCGTAGCGGGGTAAGTAAAAAAAAAGGCATGCAGCGACCTATAACGATACGAAATCAATAATGCCTATCTGTTTCTATATCTCAATATAAACCTGTCGATTAGAGATTATTAAGCATGATTTTCAGTTTAAACACATTTTCGTCCAGCATCCATGCGATCTTCGTACATAAATATTCACGAATTTCGATAATTTATCCGACTCCCTTCTCGTTTAATTAGATGGAAAGGCGTAACATGTTTCCCGATATAAGCATATAACCTAAGCAACGTCTCTTTGGTACGTTTATGTGCCCATCAAGGTTATAACACTGTCAACTGCGATGTAAATTCGCCCGATACCGAAAGATTACGTAAAATTTAATGGCCGATTTTTATAGATTTCGCGTCGTCGAAGGAAAGTCGCACAGACACCTTTAAATTATACTACCAAACTGAATTATGTCTTCTTTTTTTTTTCTCCAAATGTATAAAAAACTGCGCCTAGCTGGGGAAGTATCGACGATATCGAAGTATCGACAGATGTCCGACTCGATTCCAACCACACTTTCGAGATACGCAAAATTCGTACTTGAAAAAAAATTCTTGGATGGTGTAAACGCACCTCGCACCTGTTAGCAGTTAAATACGTACGCCTGTGTGCCATCATCTCGTCGCAATTCCTTTGAGAGTACTTTTGCCCTTATTAACAGGCATCGTGTGGCGTGAAAAAAAGGGGCAGGTTTTTATACCAATAAAAAAGCCAACGTTAAATGATATTTATAAGCGATTAAACAGACTGCGCGATGCATCAAATGGGTTATATTCGCGAAAGCGAAGAAGGTATAAAAAAAACGTACCAGAAAAGCCCCCATTCAAAGGATCCTCTTGTTGCGCTCGTACGAGGCCAAAACGTAACTGTCATTTTGTAACAATGATGCTTTTCGACGAGTTTTTTTGTAATGTTCGCTATTATCCGAGGCAAGTAGGTATATAAAATAAATGCTCGGTGTATAGATTTAGATAAGATATTATATCAATAAAGGGTTTTTGAATTTAAAATAGATCGACGCTAAACGGGGGTTGAAGCGGAGACTATTAATACTTCATTATGATACAGGGGAGTTGTCCTTTTCGAAAACCATCTGCTGAAATGTATGTAACCTATATGATTCCAGATAACCTCAAAAGCCATTAAAAAATAGTAAAGGGTGGGATATAAAAGCAGATAAAAAATCAAGACGATGGTAGGTAGGTGTATTACTGATGAGAAAAGAATTGCAAAAAAAATAGATAAACTAGCACCTAATTCTAAAAATTGGAGAACAATTTTCCAAAATTTGCAGAACAACTTTCTAAAAATTGGAAAACATTTTCACAATGACGAAGAGCAAAAATTGAAGAACAATTTTCTGAAAATTGTGGGAATTTTTTTTGGAAGATTTTACAAAAATGTACCTTATAAAATAATAAAATTGATGGCTCTAGGTTTTGTTAAATAATGCCTTGGAAACGACGTATCCAGAAGAGGTAAAATGTAAAACGTAAAATGATCAGATTCTCTCAGTGCTCTTTTCCCAGACACACAGAGGGATATTTCAGGATCTGAGAGTGCAAAAGTCCAATTTGTGACATATTCACTATTGAACCATTGATAAAGGGGCATTTTAATGCGCTGAATCCATTTTCTCACCAAAATTTTGAAAAATATCGAGTTTGATGTCGAAATACTTGTTTTTTGATGTACCGAATTCATTTTTGAACTCATTTTGAACCCAACCCCCAAAGACTCCTCCCCCAGAGGAGGGTAAAAACTCAAAATTTTGAAATATATCGAGTTTGATGTCGAAATACATTTTTTTTGATGTACCGAATTCATTTCTGAGCTTATTTTGAACCCCCCCCCCCCCCCAGGGGAGGGTAAAAACTCAAAATTTAGAAAAAAAAAGTCTGACAATTCCTTTACGATTCTTTTGAAACACAACACTCTTTTGCCATATTTCTTCTATAACAAAGTGCAAAAAACCACATTTAATTGAGAAACTGTCAGCGAAAAAAATTGCAAACTACATTTTGGGAATTCAATCCTTCAAAATTTATTAATCATATTTTACCGAATTTGATTCTCCAAATTGCTGAATCGTCCATCTCTGTCCCAAAGTAACACCTATCAGGAAAGTCCTACAGAAGAAAATGAAGCGACCACATTGAAAGAATAAGGGAAACAGATCAAACTGTTTCTCAGCAAGTTCCACACCACAGAAGACAGGCAAATCAGCCTAATGCAGACACCGATCAATGAGAATTGGAGTTTTGGCTGGTGCACGGCGCGGCGTATCAAACAAAGATTGGTGGTAAATTGGCTGTTGATATAGAAGAAGGTAAAGAATTTTATTTTAGATGATTGATAATTTTTTGAACTTTTTGGAAAAATTTGTAACTTTTTTACAGTTACTTCTTTTTTATTTGATGAATTTTTTCCAAATTTCATAACATTCATCCAAACAATTTGTTTAGGTTTTCATTCTTTTTTTTTAATTATAAAAAATTGATGTTCTTACCAAGAGCTGCAAAGAAAAAAAAAAACGCGAATTCACTGAAATTTTTCATTGAAACGAAATGCTCATAAAATCCAATAAAACTAAACGCGGTATCAGTTGAAAATGATCATTATTGTACATATATTAAATAATATTTACGCAAAATAAAGGGATAAACATCCAAATGTGTAACTATTACATGGGTACTTATTTGATTTTTTAAAAAACTACACTCATGTTATTTATATACAAAACTGAAAATTATTTCAAAGAAAATTAGTAGAATATTGTACAAACAGAAAAAAATCACAAAATTGAAAACTCATGGTTTCGGTGTATAAACACAAAAATATAATGGTTTGCCATTACCATCTGTACCAGGCCAACAACTATCACTTTCACAATCAGCAGGTACATTACAAGCCTGATTCGGAGCAGCTTTACCTGCAATACCAACAATCACTGAAGCCATTAAAACTATAGCAATGGCGAATACAGCCGAAAAAAATTTGTAAAAATTCATAACTTCAAATTGTGAAAGTAAATTTTCAACAGAATAATGTAATTCACAAAGAGCTTGTAATAATAAGATGGTGAAATCCGCACTTTTTCCGTTGGGGCTGAAACTCACCCAAAATGTTAGTCTTGATGTAAAACATCCCCAAAAAAATTTTTGGCTCGATCCCCCCACCCCAACCCGAGTAAAATGGCCGTAAATGCCCAAAATTCAAAAATTCATAGCTTTGAAGGGGGTGGTTCAAAAATTTTGAAATTTTCACAAAAAATAGTTGGTGAATAGGTGTATACGTGAGAATTTTTTCAAATTTTTTTTCGCATATTTGGGGGGGTTTTGGGGGGTTTGAAAACTTCAAAAATTCGTAGAAAAAAAAATCGGGGGGGACCCCTCGCTGGAATTTTTTTTAGAAAGTTGGTATTACCCTTAGGTATAACATATATTTTTTTCAGACCCCGTGAGGGGGTGCAACATGGTCAAAAAAATCAAAAACTATGAAAAAACGTGTTTTTTGACTTTTTTTCGCCATTTTTACACCTTTCAAGGTCAATATTTCGAAGATCAATTAAAATTGGTTTAATAAGGGTCCACATATACAAAAATTACATTTTTGAATAATCGGGCAAAAAACAGATGATAATAGCATCGCGGCGCTTCTGATTTTTAATGAAACATAAGTCTAGTGCAATTAGACTAACAAAATTATAAAGTACTGAAAAAATTCTGATCAAAGTTTTTTTTTTTGGTTCAATTGATTCAGGACACCATCATACCGAACAACATGATACCCAAAAATTGGGCTTCGTCTTGTAACTCGGCGAAAACGTAATTTCTAAAAAAAAAAATAGTTCGTAGAATATTGAGTTTGTTATAAAATGGATTTTTTCACTTGTTCGTGCAAAACGCGTACTAAGCCTTTGAGACAAAAATGAGCTAAAATTGATAGAACTTGAATAAGTATTTTTCACCGATTGGCAGTAAAATTACACTGGTTACCAGGAGAATCAATGGAATTTGATTGATTATCAAGGACCGGATATGTACATATGTTCTAAAAAACGCAAAATATGTGCATATTTTATGCGCTAAAAAAGGGTGACTTAATTATGTAAAAATATGTGTTGAAAACTCGAAATATGAGAAAATATGTGAATACGATATGGGTCAAGAGTATCAAAAAACAGCTTTTTTTGATCCTCTCAAATAATTGCTGAAATACATATAATTAATTTTAGGCAATTTTAACTGATTTCAGTAATTTCTCATTGATAAAAAGTGATTTTTGATTAAAAGTCCAAAGTATTTACTTTTTCAAAAAAAAAGTTGCGGTATGCATTTTCATTTCTCAGACAAAAAAAATTAAAAAATTAAATGTTGGGTGATAAGTATAAAATAAAGGGGGTAAAAAAACAAAATGAGTAAAATATGCTTAAAAACGTGAAAAATGGTTCAAATATGACCAATTAGGCGCCAAAAATGATGAAATATGTAAAAATATGAGTTCATACCAAAAAATATGCGAAAAAATGCGCAAACATGGAGCTCAAAAAAATCAGAATTTTTTGAATTGTAAAGAAACTATTGCTATGCGCGATAGGAATGTTCGTAGGAAAATAGGTATGTTTTTTCATACATAACCGTTGATCCTTGCTGATTATCAGTGACTTGATTTCCTTTATTTCATCAGTCAATGTTGTTATTTTTGACTGATTCAAATTCAGGGAGTAGGCTTAGTACGCGTTTTGCACGAACAAGTGAAAAAATCCATTTTATAACAAACTCAATATTCTACGAACTATTTTTTTTTTTAGAAATTACGTTTTCGCTGAGTTACAAGACGAAGCCCAATTTTTGGGTATCATGTTGTTCGGTATGATGGTGTCCTGAATCAATTGAACCAAAAAAAAAAAACTTTGATCAGAATTTTTTCAGTACTTTATAATTTTGTTAGTCTAATTGCACTAGACTTATGTTTCATTAAAAATCAGAAGCGCCGCGATGCTATTATCATCTGTTTTTTGCCCGATTATTCAAAAATGTAATTTTTGTATATGTGGACCCTTATTAAACCAATTTTAATTGATCTTCGAAATATTGACCTTGAAAGGTGTAAAAATGGCGAAAAAAAGTCAAAAAACACGTTTTTTCATAGTTTTTGATTTTTTTGACCATGTTGCACCCCCTCACGGGGTCTGAAAAAAATATATGTTATACCTAAGGGTAATACCAACTTTCTAAAAAAAATTCCAGCGAGGGGTCCCCCCCGATTTTTTTTTCTACGAATTTTTGAAGTTTTCAAACCCCCCAAAACCCCCCCAAATATGCGAAAAAAAATTTGAAAAAATTCTCACGTATACACCTATTCACCAACTATTTTTTGTGAAAATTTCAAAATTTTTGAACCACCCCCTTCAAAGCTATGAATTTTTGAATTTTGGGCATTTACGGCCATTTTACTCGGGTTGGGGTGGGGGGATCGAGCCAAAAATTTTTTTGGGGATGTTTTACATCAAGACTAACATTTTGGGTGAGTTTCAGCCCCAACGGAAAAAGTGCGGATTTCACCATCTTATTATTACAAGCTCTTTAAATGCTGAATATTAAAGCATGTATCTATATATATAGTAAATTTTTTGCCATTTCAAGAGTCAATTGCACTTGTTTTTGAACACTTCAACTTGATTTATGTTTGAAATTGAAGTTCCAAACCATTTTTAAAATCATAGGTAGTTTGAACAGAAGGTTATCGTGGTTTTTTGGATTTAAAATATCTACCGATGTTTATTCTAGAAAAACTAGCGAGGTAAATGCGAGCGAGAATAACAGATTTTTTTTCATCTGTTCAGGTGTAGATTGAACAAAAATAGAAACTGAAATGTAATTTACATTTTTTGGTGTCACAAACATTTGTATTAATTCTGAAAAAATCGGTGTTTTACAAGTGGTCTGTAATTGTTGTTTTTTCTACTCTAGCATCCTTCAAATTTGAAAATTTTTTAAAAATCTATTGAATTTTGTGTAGCTTTGGGCAGCTATTCATAAATGTGAGATTTTTTTTCAAAATTATCGATAATTTTTTAATGTAACCTGCATAGGTATGTATTAGAAAAATTTTTGACTTTTTTTAAAAAACTTCTTCTCTCCTATTTCACCCTACAGAGGCAATCTTCCAAAGAAATTTAAGGAAGTCAAACTCACATTAATTTTGCTCCAAGATTGAGATTTTTTCAGCAACAATTTTTTGGTGAACTGTTTCCAGAAAAACAGGCAATAAAATAAAATTCCATCCGAGGACCAGACCATAAATGCGATTTCAAAGGCATAAGTCCAAAGGTCCAGTTTTTTAGCTCAAATTTTTTCAAGTTCGAGTTTCTTCCTTCAATTTAATCGTATTTTTGAAAAAATTGTACCAAATTTCTAAATTTCAAATTTTTTTAGTAACAAAATTATTTAAACCAAAATTTGATTTTATCCGCTGCTTTTTTCAATCTCATGTACTTAAAAATGTCTTTCAATAAGTTAAAATTCGAAAAAATGCGGAAAATTCCAAATTATTGGAAAAAGTTTTCAAAGTGGAAAACATTTTTAGAATGATTTTGATTTTTTTCTGAATCCTACTTTAAAAAATGTTGAGAAAATTTTAATTTAAAATAATTTTACAGTTGAAAAACAATTTTTCGGAATATTTCAAAAATTAGTAGTCATTTGATAAATTCGTAGGTATCAAAAAAAATTTGAAAAATGTTCAGCTTCTCTCAAGTTTCAGACTTTTTCAGATTTTATTTTCTAAAATCGCCACTCTTTCATCTTTTATTTAAAAAAAATTTCACACATTAGGAACTGCAAGGACGTAGGACCTCTAAACACTGCATTTATAGGATTTTTTTTTTTCATTAAAAAAACTAATGTTTTAAGAAAGAAAAATACAAATCAATTACTGAGAATTTTCGATCAATCAGTTAATTGATATCAATTGGTGCAATTCGACGATTGAAAATCATTTAGAAATCAAAAAAATGAAATTCAATTAATTCGCCATAATTTGAAATTTTCTACAAATCGTTTGATAATGGATTTGCAGAATCGATTTCCGAAAATTTTCGATTTCGATACCTCAAAATAAAAAATTTTCGATTCAGTAAACTAATTCCACTAGAACAGTCGATTGGTAAGATTCTCTTATTCATCTGTCAATCAGTGGATAGTAAATAATGAAAACTTTTTATTAATCGAATAACTAGATTCAATAAATCATTCATTGAAACGGTAATATTTGATTTTATCGATCAATTACCTCAATTGGATATATGGATAATTGAATAAAAATAGAAAAATCGAAATATTCAACACTTCCTACGTATTTTTGAAATTCCGCCTTTAAACTATGCAAATGTGTAGTTAACCTACCAAGCCACGTTCATGGAATAAAATTCAAATAAAATGAGTTTATTTTGAATGGCTATTTTATCGAATCGTTGGTATTTGTTTTCAAATAAAGACTTCACATCAGCTGTACTTTTCAACCGCCGAAATACAATTGGCGATATATGTAACCACTGACCTCTTTACGCTTTCTACTGATTAAATGTCGAATAAAGCCAATAAAGATGTCGTCACAGCATTGTCTACCAAGGTATTCAGATCAAAGGTTTCTTTTGTTGACAATGCTCGATATAGAATCGGGGTAAACAAAAAATTCTATCAACTACAACTTTCTCTCGACTACCCTCGAAAAATCTTTCTTTAGGTTAATAGAGCAACGGTAGGAAAACCTTTTCTTCTTTCAAAAACATCTCCATTATTGGCCCACCACACAACCAAACAATCAAACCGAATGTCTAAATTTTACTCGAATCTAGAATCTAAAAACCCGAGAATCACTTACGATCACATTTCACCAATGTCATACTCCCGACGAACCGTCGACTCCAAAAAAATCCGCAAATGACTTCCGTTCGGCTATTTCAAGAATTACCAATTCTCAGAATACCCAAGCGTTAGAAATGATCACGTCATTATACGGTGACAGTTGCCATTTACTTTTCATATTTATTCGCGTACATTAAAAACATATACGCAATTTATATCTATTCACGACTAATCCCCAAGTCGTCGCGTCGGCTATTCTTCAAATGAATTATAAAATTTATGTAAGCGAGAAAAATACTGGTTTAAATTTTGTTTCATATTTTATTTAGCTGTATCGGTAATTTTTGGTAAAAATGGTTTCCACAAATGTACTTGGAAGTGAAAAACGTTATGTATAAGTAAAAATTAACCACGAACGCGATTTTATACTTGGACGACGATGATGTAACATATTTTATGATACTTATAGTTAGCCACATGGTAGCTTAAAATTATGCGCATTCGGTTCAAGTGAAGGTGACTAATATGTACAGGTATGTTACACATATCGTTGTAAATACGAGTACACATCATTACAAGCACCTAACCACCTATGTCTAATAACATGGGTGCCTAACCTACGTAATACTACTTAACTAAGTATATACAGAGGCAATTAGGTTACCTTATTTTTGGGCCCGGATTACAAAATAACGAGCGATCAGTTACGAGAAACTGAAAAGTACCTAATAAGTTGCGAAGAAATGGAACCATGTAAGTAAATCAGTAGGTAGGTAACTGGGATGTGTTGCGGGTTGCGGAGATGTTGATTGCATTTTAACGATGAATTTCCTGATACGAACTCGAAAATGAACTGAAATAAAAATAAATTTCTAGGCGAATTATCCTTAATTATGCGACGTTTGAGGAAGTTCAAAATTGGAAGATTTTTGAGGATGAGAAAAAAATCGAGTTAGGACGTCTTAAATAAAGTTTTCAGTTCTGTTTTTTGAGGAAAAACTTGATTTCACTTTTTTATATTTCACATCGGGAAATCTTCCAGCGTTTCTCCAAATCCTACACAAAACTGCACTGTATCTGCTTAGGTCACTTTTATGGATTTTATGTTGATTATCATAAATGCAAAATTTTTCTTAACCATTTTTTCACGTCCATTTGCAAAATTCGAATTCTCTTGAAAATCTTTTTCAACTCCAAAAATTTTTTCATTAGAAATTTTTTCTGCAACAAAATTGTTTGTAAGGTCTAAAATTTGTTTCAAAATTATTTTCAACCTGGAATTTTTCAGTTCTCAAAAGTTTTTTTATTTCGCAATTTTCTCAACTTTTCAACAGAAGATTTTCGAAAAAAATTATACTTAGCATTAAAAACAAAACTTCAATTTGAACAAAATTTTTTTCAAGTGAAAATTATTTTAAAATTTTAACACACGAAAAAATTTAAATTTAAACATTGCTGATGGAACAAAAAATAGAAATGAAAAAAATGATATGACATTATTTTGAGAATTAACAAATCAAAAAAAAACACCTGATGACCCGAAAACTAGGAAGTAAATCCAAACCAGAATTTTTTTTTGAAATGTAGAAAAACCAGATACAATAGGGGAATAAAAATAAAAATTAAAACAAGCTGTTTTTTTCGTTCCAAATTTTTTTTTTTTCAAAGTCTAAAAATATCTTGGGTGAGGGGGAGGGGAGGAACGGGTAGTAACTTTTGTTTCAATTTAATTTAATTTAATTTTATGAAAAGTAGGTCAGTTGAAGATTGAATTTTAATTTTTAATTGACTGAAATGTAATACCTAATGTCTGAAGAGCAAATAAAACGTAACAAAACAGAACGGAGTCTAAAAACTTGAAAAAAGAACGTTTTGAAAATATAGCCTGAAACAAAAATATTGAGGGGGGGGGGGGGGGGGCAGAAAGGCAGAAACATTACCGAAACCAAGAATCTAAAATGAAAAGAACGGAATAGAAACAAAAAAAAATAAAAAAGGCTAAGAACAAACTTCAAAAAACTAATTCGAGAAGAAATGAGCTTTCAAAAACCGAATTGGAAAGAAACTAAATAATTTTGTTCTTACAACCAGGATTGGGAGAACAACCAAAAAAAGACCAGGAGAACCACTTTTTTCGAATTTTCATATGAGAACCAATTGAAAAAATTTTATAGAACCATTCTCTATAATGAGAACAACCAGGGAGAAATAATTTTGAAATTAACCAGAACCACAAAAGGCAGAATTTATAATTCAATTTCAATAAATTCACAAAAATTTGACAAAATTCTAAAACTATATTGCAGACCATTTTGACTTCAAAATTGAAATTTAGTTACATTTTGACGTGTTATTTAGAAGTAAAAAAATTTTTGAAGAAAAAAAAATTGAAAAATGACTGGAATTGGGAGCACTAGAAGCACTTGGAACCGAGAAAACCAGTACTAATTGGAACCATAACCAAGAGAATCATTATTTCATTATATTTTCTTGACTCCTGAAATTAGACCACCCCCCCCCCAAAAAAAAACTGATTACGAAACCACTTCAGAACCAGAACCATTTCATCTTAAAAGTGAAAGAGCAGCGCCAGAAGCACCAAAAAAAATTCACATGGTTCCGCACCCGGTTTACAACACTAATTTTTAAAAAAATTAAATTTCAAAAAAGAGTTTAAAATTTGAATTTGGAGAAAATTTTGAAAGATTTTAGATTTTGAAAAAAAAAATTGATACAGTTGTTTGAATTAAAAAAATTTTGAAATGAAATTTAAAATTAAAAAAAAGCAGTATTTGGACATAGAAAAAAATTTAAAAGTGTGAGTCATACATAGGGTTTGGAATTACGTTCATAGTTCGGAGAATGAAAGCCACTGAATATTTTATTATTTGCCTTCCTTTTCCCTCCACAAGTTTCAATTACCAATCACTTTAACTTGAGATTTTTCAAGAAGGGAAGGGGGAAGAGTACTTTTCACAATCAAAACGATTTTTGAACGGGTAAATTACTAATCAGGCTTGGGTCGTTCGCGTTCACGTTCACGTTCGTTCATTTTGAAAATTTTACTCGTTCGTTCGTTTCTCGTTCAGTTCGTTTCTGAAAAAAGTCGTTCGTTCGTCCTCGTTCGTTCATTCCGGTCCTTCGTTCGTGAACGTGAACGAACGTGAACGAACGCGAACGACTGTGAACGATCTTTTTTTGATCACTTTTCACAGAATTTTTGCGTTTTTTCCCCTTATGATTGTTAGGATCAGGTCATGTTAATTAGTATACTAAATTTTTATCAATAATTCTATTTCACTTGAAAATAATGAAAATCGAGAACAAGTGGGAAACAAAAGTCGAAATTAATGAAAAATTATAAATGAAATGAAATATTAATTTCACATGAACGAAAAAACGAACGTTGAGAACGTTTCGTTCGTTCATTCTCGTTCATTTTTTGGTCGTTCACTCGTTCACGTTCGTTCGTTGTCAAAATACTCGTTCGTTCGTCTCCGTTCGTTCATATCAGGCCTTCGTTCACGAACGTGAACGAACATGTTCGTTCATTTAGTGAACGTCGACCCAAGCCTGTTACTAATTAATTATTCCAATTTTTTCTATTGTTGAATCGTACTTACGATTTCAACAACACTGAATTATTTCATTTGAATTTCACAATTAATCAATTGACCAGCAGGATTAATATTTCGAAATCGTTAAATAATGGAATTAGATTCGAACAAATCATTATACCAAAATAACAATAAGTTTTCGAATCTTTTGAAGATCGTACTTAAAGTTGAAAAAAAAAGAATTCCGATGACCTTGCTGATTCATTAATACAGTAAATTAAAACCACTTGTAAATTTATATCGTAATTAAACGTAATACACCGTCGTGTTACACTATTCAACATTGTATAAGTGTGCACCAGGAATAATAAATTGCCTTATCTGCGCAAAGACATCTATACCTACAGTCGAAGAATCTATTCTAATCAAACGAACACGTGACACAACAACGCGCCTCTTTTCAATGCAATAAAAAAAGGGGAATCGTGTGTACTAAACTTCTTCATCGGCTAAATCTACATAGATACAAGTTTCAAGAACAAAGCCACAATTATTTTTGAACAGGGTTAGAAATTTTCATGCAGTAAAATTCCCCAACAACGTTTTATGCAAACATAGAATTTTCAACTATCAATTTATTCAATTGGTCGGTTTCCAACGATCACAACGAGAATCGAGAATTCGAAAGGACATTAATTCACTTACGTAGGCAAATAGGAAACAATCAAAGAGAAAATTTTACTCTTTTTTCACTCCATCAATATTCAAAGTATATTGAGAGGTCACCTTATAAAACCATCCAGCTATTCAAATTAATGTAAGGTTTAATACCGCGGAGGAAACTCCGCGAGAAGGTAATAATGTGGACTGCGGAGGCTCGGTAAAGTACCTACGAGTACATTACCACAAAAAAGAAACCGTCTAATTAAAACTACAACTTCATGATTTAAAATGTAAAAATTTACGTGATGTCAATAGAGAATCACGCGCAGCGTGCTGTGCAGATGAAATGTTATACCATACACTGTTACTTTTTTTTTACCTTCATTGTTTTCGAATAACGAGAAAGTATGCAGCATCGGTAGAGGAAATTAAGAATTTACAATTTGCGACGATATAAAGATTTCATTGTCTTTGGGTTCGTTTCGCGATAAATAGGTAAACGAATGGAATTGACGAATAAATTGATACGATTGTAAGAAATTTTTACAGTTTTTTTTTCTGCGTAGGAGCTATGCATCAACTTTCCATTGAAATAATTATGAATCATACGTGATAGTGGTATATTGATGAGATAGATGCCATATATACCTATGTAAAATCGTCATCCATTTAATATAACGATGCATAGCATCATCATTCACCGCAACAGCTTCCGTTTCAAGAAGTCAAAATATTATAAGAAAAAATTCATTTTTCTTCCAAGGATTGAATTTCAGTGATTTTTCGAGAAAGCCATTTCACCTCCATTTCGCCCTAAGTTGAACTTACTTCCTCACATCGGATACAAAAAGCACGAGAAAAACAATTTTGAAAAATGACAATAGGTAAATATGACACCCAATTTCTTAGAAAACAGGCAAAGTAATTGATCGATATTGCAATGGGGTAATTTTACAACCTTTTTTCAACCCCATTCGGCTAATTTTCACCTTACTTCCCTTCCCAACAAAGACGAGGGAGTCATTGGAAAGATTATAGCCTTCACTTAAAACCTACCTCACCGCCAACACTTCCGGATGAAAATTAATTTTTCAATTTTTTTCAAAGAATAGAGCTAAAAGGCCCCTGACAATTGTTCTACTTTTTGATAATTTTACTTTTCTTACTGTTTGTAATTCCCTAACACAAACATCGGAAAAATTATGTCCTTTTCGAAAAATGTCTAATAATTTCTCTCTACTTTTAAAGATTTTTCAGACCATTTGTGAATTGTGCGAGGAGAGGGCACCAAAAGTCGGAAAAAATAATTTCACGCTAGAGCCAAAAATATGAAAAATGGACAATTTTTAGCATTTTTAAGCAGGTTAGACCTCTACGCAGCTTTAAATGTGTTTTTCTCGATTTCTTTTTGAAAGTAATGATTTTCTTAATTTCAAATTCCTGTCTGTATCTCACAGAAAAATTGACGTAGGATGCTCATCCAAGTCTTAAAATGTTCCTTATAGTCTCCCCTATGATTTAAGCCAACAAAAACTCATTTTTGAAAAATAATACTTTAGGTACCTTTCCCTACACCGTGCACATTTGTTTTCGGTGAAATTTGATGTTGCAATGTTGAATAAAAATGTAAGAGAGAAAAAAAGTTGAAAAATCAATGAAAATTCACTGAAAAATTGGCAAAAAAATTGCTTCAAACTCAGTAAAATTCTTTAAAACTATTGAATTTTTTCGAAACTTGGTAAAATTCTTTGAAGAATTAGAAAAACTTTTTTAGAAAAATCAGTACATTTAAAAAAAATTAATAAAAATCTTGGAAAATCAGTGAAATTTTAGGAAAAAAAATCAGTGAAATTTTTGGAAAACCCAGGAAATTTTTGAAGAAAATTGGAGAAATCTTTGAAAAAAATCAGTAAATTTATGAAAAAAATAAGAGAATTTTTTAAAAGATCAGTGAATTTTTGAAAAAATCAGTGATTTTTTAAAATCAAAACCAGTACAGTTTTTTTTAAGTCACTGATCATTTTGAAACATTGATAAATTTTTTTGAAAAAGTTGAATTTTTTTTAAAAAGTCAGGAAAATCTTGAAAAATAGAAGAAAATCCATTGAAAATCGAAGAATTTTACTCATTTTTCCCGCGCTGCGATTTTGGCTTTTTTCGGGTACTTTTCACCAATTTGAAAAGAGAGAGCGATTGTTAAAAATCAAATAGCTGATTTTAAAAAACAAAATTCACTTAGAAAAATATTTTAAATTTTATCTTGTTGCAAATTTTCTTTTCGTTTCTGTAATTTCTCGTTTTTCTGCAATTCTCTGTCAAATTCTGAAAATTGTTAAAATTTTTTTCCAAACATGGGTAGATTGCGGAATCATCTTTTAAATCACGAAATGAAAAATTTATCGCAACAGGTTCTAACAATTTTTTTCAAAAATATCTACTTCTTTGTGAAAAATGGAAATGAAAACAATGAAATTATAGGCATCGGCTATGCAATCCTTACAACACGAACTAGTTTCAATATTGAAGTCAATTTTCTGGTACGTAATTTTTATATTTTTTCATCATTTTTACTTACACATCATATTGGAGCAGCGATGTGCCCGAAGGGGGGGGGGGGGTGAAGAGGTGAGCTGAGGTACCAAGAAAATAATAATTTTAAAGTCAAAAAAATAAATTCTAAACGTCGAGAATCAGGTATTCAAAATTGAAAATTGATTTTTAGAAAACAATGAGAATGTCAAATGGAGGGGAAAAAGAAAAGAAACAGTTTACTCCTTCGAAAAAATTCAGAAAACAATTCTACTCTAAAAAATTTAAGAAATTTTGAAAGTTGTGGGAACTTTTTCGACTTTTTTTGTTTTGAGATTGAAAAAAATGAGGAAAATTGTATTTCGAGTCCAAAAAATTAAAAAACAACGATTCCCAGGAATTTTGGATGTTTCTCCTATATTCCCTATTTCGATTCTTCCCTTTTACAAAACTAAAAAAGTTATTGCCGGAGAAGCCTCGAAACGAATAAAATTCCTGTTTCGATCCGCCAAACCGAAATATCCACAGAGGGCAATTTTTACATCCCATCCCTTCGCCAATTCCTTTTCGATCCTCCCTCGAGTTTTACAATATTTTCATACACGAAGATTTAGCCAGGCACCTCCAATAACCCTCGAAAATACATAAACAAACCCAAGGTTATCGCCACATAAAACAACACTCGTAATATGTATTTTTCTTTCATATAAATTCAGTCAACGTCCGCATACTTCGTACTTTCATTGTTACCGACACAGAGGTTTGGAAAAAATTACAATGTGAATTACCCCAAACCCAACCTAACCCCACAGGGCGCGTGTATCCGTAAGCAGGGGGCGTTTTCACGTAGGAAATTGAATTTTTCATTCCGATAAGAAATAGTTATTGTTCTAATGCGTATTATTACCCTAATCGTCGATGTATCGGTTTAGCTGTAAAGTTTCATCGTAAGGGGTGACTTTTTAAAAAAAACTTATATTAGCCGGTTGAAAAAGGGGACTAGCGTAATAAGAAATTCGCTTATGTATAACCACGGTTGGTCGTTTCCAAGCCGAAATTAATTTCAAAAGGGAAAATATTTGTACTCGTGCGTTACTTCTTCCACCAAGCTCTCCGGCCACATCTCGCTTATCGTTCCGCAAATACCTAATTAAAAATGCAGGAAAAAATCATAAAAATTCGAATAAAATTAAATTCAACCGCGCAAAGCTTTATGACTCATCGTGGATTAATATTTTACCGGGAAACGTTGTCGGCTGAATAAAATGGTATGCTAAATAACCCAACAGAGGAAACGCAATAACAACCGGAGCAAAAAACAATACGATTTTTCAAACTGGACAAAAACGAAAGTTTCTATAAGGATTGTACTCGGTAGACAATCTTTGAATGATTCATCGAACGATTCGATTCATTCGAAATCATAAAGTATGATATTTAAACGATATCAGACGACGTTAACGACTCTCTAGTCGGAAACTCGGGTACAGAATTTTCTATGAAACCATTTTACATGTACGAATAATAAGTCCAGAGTTGGCAGAAGGAAAAAAACAGGTTCGGTACGTCGCGTCGGGTCGATTAGTTGACCCATTATTATCGCTATTTTTGGAGAGCAAGCTTTATGATAATTATAAATTTTTTAATTCGTCGTATCGGAATTTTTTTACAAATCGATAGAGTGGGTTCTGATGTAGTTATTGGAAAATTATTTTAAAAAATTTGGGAGCGTTGATGACACGACGCGACGAAGACGATGTGACGATAACTCAACCACTCGACTAGACCTCCCACAAATGGTGATTCAATCTGCACGGATTTTACGGAGTGTCATCAGCATCAATATGTCAAGGCATTAATATTCCGATAAGCGTATCCAACTTTACCGCACTGGAAACCAAACATATGCAGCCTCAAATGACTCAACGCTACCGTGGTTGGATTTTTCTCCATAGCGATTGATCGATTTTAAAGCAGCGTAAATCCAAGCAACGTAAACATTACACGCCCAAATGTAACACGTTCTGCGTAAGATATATGGGCATAGTCTAGAGGACCAAAACGAGGAAAAAAAACAAGAGGGAATATCCCCATAACAACCCCACGCATACCTCCCAAATACCAGTATTTGCAGGGTTCGCGAGTTTTGATTAATTTTTCCTACAAATTATTCACGCCTACTTGGTTCAGTCCGGATCCGGGGACAACGATTATAAATCAGTAGCCGATTCCGGGCCAATTATGACGATAACAAAAGAACCGTTGGAACGAGTCGGCGACACTGCTGGAGTCGGACATTGCCAAACTGACCACACAACGTTCTTTACAAACGATTTTTCAAAAAAATCGAAAGTATTGGAATCGGCTGAAAGGTTTCACTTTTTTCCACGAGAATACAATTAGTCGAGGTTTTTTAATGTTTCCTTTTCACGAGAGCTAGGTTCAACGCTGGAGACCATCCTGTATGCTGCGGAGATAACAAAATCGCGTTTTTTGTTTTCGTTTTTTCCCTTCTAGAGACCCTTAGGGTTTGAATAGAAAATACGTGTATGTGTCCAAGGTTACATTTTTTTAGTAGATTCTCTTTTATTCGCCTTCATTACGAAAAGTGAACACGGAGACGATGGAACAATATGGAAAGTTCGTAGGTACCGTAACAGAGCGGACGAAAAAACTAAACTCTTGTACGAATAAATAACACGACCAGCGTGAAATCTCGTATAAAAAAGGCTAAAAAACAGACAAATAAAAAGGGTCACATCACATTCGACGGTAGTTTTTAAAAAACCTCGATCTCGCTGCATTCGTAGTGTTTTACGTGTAAAATATATTCTTCGGGGTCGAATAGCGAAAGACAATGTAAAAACACCTCGGTGTTTTATAGAAAATGTCACTTCACTTTCCAAGAGGGGGGTGAGTGGAACAACTCGCTATAACCTTGTAATTCTCCGCAGGTCCGTATTTTTCGAACCTCTTTCCTCCCCAATCTGATGTTTTAAAAAATGTTTAAAATTCTGAATCGTGTCATTTCATTTCTTGCCAGTTTCATCAACACGAGAGAAAAATACATAAAAATGGTCAAAAGTCAAAATGACGTAAAATTATACAAAAATATAACCCATTAAAAAAATGAAAGTGTTGAAAAAAATGGTTAAAGAACCTCATCCATAAAAATCGATGAATCATCAATAAATGTTTGAAAAATTTTTTTTGCAAACTCTGTTGAAATAAAGGAAACATGAATTAAAGTGGTAAAAAAGTTGTTAAAAAGGGGAAAAACTTGACGAAAGTTCTGAAATATTGAGATGGATAAGAAAAATTATTGGAAATTCCCATCAAAAATCGATAAAAATGAAAAAAAAATTCAGATACTGAACTCAAATTATGTAATAAAGATCAATTTTTTGGTTTTTACAGTTTTCATTGTAACTTTTAAATTATAAGGTCATTTCTATTCAGTTTCGTTTTCAAAAAACTAAAAAAAAGAGTAATTTTTGTTATTTTTGGTCATGTTTTACTCTAAATTCAATCATTTTCTCCAGAAATGACAAAGTCATTCAAGGAATTAAAAAATAAAAAGAAGCATTTGGAAAATTTCTATCCAATATCCTTGAAAAAAATGATTATGCATGTGTAAAAAACACGATCAAGCCCCCTTTTTTTTCAAACTGAGAATCCACATTATCTCAAAGGTTATTTTCTTTGATTTTCTAGGTTTTCCAAACCAATCCTTCCCAGTTTTTCAGACTTTTTGCGGCGGGGGGGGGGGGGGTGTAAACTAAAAAATTATGCTATAATGGGTATGAAACTCTCAAATTGAATATGAAAATTTAATTCTGTTGAATAATGGCTCGAACTGATTGAAGTCAAACAAGAAAAACGTAGATCAAAATTGATTTCACTTATTTTTCATTGACAAAAAAAAAAAAAAAATGATTTTTCTAGTGTGATCTTCTTATGAAATGAGAAAAAAAATTAAGAGAAGGGGAAATTATTCTTATAATTGTTTTTGGATTTCATCAATGGTTTGAGCAATGAAGAATTGCAAATGTGTTTTTTTAAAAGAATATTCTATGAAATTTTTCAATTTAAAAAAAGAATTAAATATTTACTGCCCAATTGGAGGAAAGCCAATTTTTTTCGAAAAATTATAATTCAAAAACAAAAAACAGCCATTTTTATTTATTCTGAATACCTATGTTGAACATGTTGAATAATTTTCCATCCAATTTTCTTTTGAAAAACAAGCTTTTTTTTAGCTCGATCAAAACTATTTTTGAAAAATTTATAATTTAATGCGGACAAAAACGCGCGGCTAATTTTTTTTCAAATTCTATAAGTATAGTTAACACATATCTATCAAATCACAAAATTTGAATTTATAAAAAATAAAAGAATTTAGCCCGAGCGAAACGAGGTCAAAAAATTTATAGTAAAATGAGCCGAAAACTTCAGATTTTTTGGTCATGGTTTTTCCAGGTTTCCCAAAAAATAAATAGTTGGATACTTTTCTAAATAAAATAAAAAGTGACGTTTTTTGTTTTTTTGTTTTTTTTTTCAATTCGCCTCAAGAAAGTTTTTTTAGAAATTGTCCAAAATTCTCCTTATTTCATTATTTAAAAAAGTTATATTTTTTCAAAGCCAAACATAATTTTGAATTTCTACTTTCGTTTTCAGTGTTTTACACGCATGAAAATTCGTATTATTTTTTTACTTTTTTTGGATCAAAAATATGAAATTTTTTTCTGGCTTTTTTTCTTTAGAAAATTGGCCGACTCAAATCACCAAACTCCATGCAACCCCCCAGAAACTTTTCTAGCTTGGCCCATTGAATAAATAATCAAATGGAGGTAAGAAAAAATTTACGAAAAAAAAGGGCTCATGAAATATTGAAAGAAATCAGTCTGCTGGTAAAAAAATGAACCTGTGAAAAGCAAGAGTGAATTTTTACGAAGAAGGACAATCAACCCCTGAAATTTTGTGTTTTTCTCAACATTTTAATTAGATACCAATCAAAAAAATTAATTTGGGACTTCTGAGTTCATTTCAGCTAAAAAGAAAACAAAGTGAGAAAATTTTGGACTCATTTCGAAATTTTAATCTAAATTGGTTATTTTTGTATTTTTAGAACCTCCCAGCGAAATTCAAAATTTTTCCGGATTTTCGAACACTTGGTCAGAAAATATCGTTTTCATTTTCACTACATTGAATACTGATGAGGGAAAGAAGTCTTGGCCACTGATAAATTTTCAAAAGACCTCTGCTTTTTTCTAGATCCATGTCGACTCTCCGCAGCTCTGTTCAAACTGCAATACTGGTTGCCTCGTCAAAATTACGCGATTGCTTAGAAAAACGCAATAATACTAAACCTCGGCAAACACCGGGCTCACTTGTCAGTTAAAATTCGTTCGAGCTAAGTACGAAAATAATTCAACGAAAGTATTAAAATGAAGCTGTTCAGCATGTATCGTAAAAAACTACCGAAATCCTCGCGATCGGTAACATCGCACTCGACATACGACATCACCTCGATAAACTCTTTACACAGTCTCGAAGACACGCTTCAAGCACAAACACCCAAAAAATCTCCCGCCGAAGAGAAAAAAGGCGACAGCCGCGATGTACCGATGACCACGGAAGAAGAGCCCTCGGCTGGTGATGCCCAAACCGGCAAATCGGCTGGGGCAGCAAAATCTCCAGAACCTACGACAGCTGGGGCAACGGGGGGTTCTGCTGAAACAGGCGAATCTCCTGGGACCACAGCAACCTCGGATGTCACAAAATCGCACGAAGACGACGACAGTGAATTCGATACTTCCAAGTCGACCACGAAAAGACCCAGAGAAAAACGTACCGATACGTACGAGGAACGTGAACGTAGGCAAAAGGAAGAATCGATGATGAATATGTGGCGAAAAACAGCTTTACCGAAAAAGCTCCCGATACCGACTCGATACCCAAGTTATCTCAAAGAACCTCCTGAACTTTCGTACGAAGAAACCTCTTCCTTTATTAGACGTAAAATGTTCAACGAAGCGAAGATCAACATGCGAGAAGGTAAATTCAAAAAAGGTCCCGTCAAAACCAAACAAATCGAGCCGAAATCCAACAAGGCTGTTCAATTAAGAAACACGTACATTCGCAAGGATCCGGTAGTCTCGCAATATTTTTCCGATCATTACAACGCGTACAAGAAACCGCCTTTTAAACTTACCAATGTAAAATTTTGCAAATAGACGGTTCCTCTGGACGCCCAAACGTTGAAATTTACTGGTTTTTTTTTTCAGCCGTACAAAAATAAATTGTGTTTTCATTTTATTCCTTTAAGCGTGTATTTCTTCGAATAAATTTTTTCACACCTTGTTTTACCGGCGTTATTTTCCAACTGCTGCGAACACGTGTTGGCGTTATAAACTTCCAGCACCTCTGCTGCGAATAAAAAACAAGCTACACGATTCCGAACCCAAGGCCATATCGCAGACGTTTAATTCGATGAATGAAACGGAGGTTGAAAAAAAGCGTATTTGGCTTTTGTCGACACGACGTTTATACCCCGCCGTTCCACATATTCGCAGTTATCGTATACTTTGCACATACTGAGAGCATACGAATGCACAGCAAATATAACGTTAATCGGTGAAAACAAATTAAAAGGGCAGTTAAACTTGTTTGATGAGAACAGCTCTTGACAGGGTGTAATTTTCTAGTTGGGGAACCGATTTGTAATATTCTGCGTTACGTTTACATACGTGAGGATTTTGCACGATGCATAAACCAACCAGGAAGAAGTGAAAGGTGCAGGGTACGTGATGATGGTGATGGTTTTACTAACTCACCGACGACGCGACGAGGGAGTCTTACAATCAGAAGCGCAGACACCGCGCTAAGGCATCAAAAGGCGCCTCCGCTTCGGTGAATTTCAACTCGATCGTGAAACAACTCGAAAGCGAATGGTATGAGTACCTTTCCTCCCTCTTGTTTTGGTTAATTTTTTTTTTCAAAAGCGTGCTTTTGTAATTTGCCGCCCAACAGAATTCGGTCAATTTTGAACCATCGAAACGGATGTCGAAATGCTCGGTTCACCGAAAATATATGTAACATTCGAATATAGATATGGGTGAAAAGTCAACAATGCTGTCTAAATCACATATGTCTAGGTTTGAAGGGAGTTTATTCAGTTGTTACCTAATTATGTTTTCACAAGATGTAGTCAGAAATAAGGTAATTTGATACCAATGTATTTTGTCAAAATGAAAATAGTAAGTACTATAGCAATTGTAAAAAAATATCGAGAGGTAAAAGCACAAAGGTTAAGTATTTCTCACATGTGGAAAATTACGTAGGAATTGCGAAAATTAGTTTTTTCACAGTGTTAGATATCATTTTTCCATTTCTCGAAATTCTCTTTTCAAGGAAATGTATTTCAATCAAGATACATAGAAAAATTATAACAATGCGAAAAATTAATTTTTCTTTACTTTAAAAAAGTTTTCCAAAAGTGAAATACAATCTGTGTGATCTTACCTCTCGATATGTGCTAAATTTTTGACATGATTGATACCCAGACCCACACACATTTGAGTTTTCAATTTGATAAAAATCGAGACTTATTTTTGTTTACAATTTACGCGATTCATCGGTGGAAAGGAGGAAAATAAAATAGATTGAGATGACTCGAAAAGTACTTACAAATCTCGTTAGAAATCGCAACTGAAACTGGCGAAGAATAATATTGAACTTACAAAGGATTCCATTCAATAAAATCAGGTCACAAATAATACAATTACAGCAAATTACCCCAAGTATTTGAGTAATTATAGGAGATTACTGTTAATATTCCCATAATTACAGTAAATTATCGTAAATAATTCAAGAATCGCGGAAAATTATCGTGGATAATTCAAGAATTACGATAAATCACCGTAAATATTTCAGAAATTATGATTGAATTACTGTAAACGTTTCAATGATTACGGTAAATTACCGTAAATAGTTGAACAATTACGGTATATTAACGTAAATATTTCAACAATCACGACAAATCACCAAATATTCCAATATTCACGGTAAATTAATGCAAACATTTCAATAATTACGGTAAATTACCGTAAATAGTTCAGAATTTACTGTAAGCTACCGTAAGTATTTCAATATTCACGATAAAGTACTGTAAATATTTCAATAATCATGGTAAATTACCGTAAATATACCAATAATCACGGTAAATTACCGTAAATATACCAATCATCACGGTAAATTACCGTAAATAGTTCAACAATTATGGTAAATTACCGTAATGATTTCGATAATGACGGTAAATTACCGTAAATATTTCAACAATTATGGTAAATTACCGAAAATAGTTCAGAAATTACGGTAAATTACTGCAAGTATTTCAATAATGACGGTAAATTACCGTAAGTAGTTCAATAATGACGGTAAATTACCGCAAGTATTTCAATAATGACGGTAAATTACCGTGAACATTTCAATAATGACGGTAAATTAGCAAATAATACAATAATCACAGTAAATTACGGTAAACATTTCAATAATCACGGTAAATTACCGTAATTGTTGAAATATTTAGAGTAATTTAACGTAAATATTTCAACAATTACATTAAATATTTCAACAATTACGGTGAATTACGGTAAATATTTTAATAATGACGGTAAATTACCGTAAGTAGTTCAATAATGACGGTAAATTACCTCAAGTATTTCAATAATGACGGTAAATTACCGTGAACATTTCAATAATGACGGTAAATTAGCAAATAATACAATAATCACAGTAAATTACGGTAAACATTTCAATAATCACGGTAAGTTACCGTAATTGTTGAAATATTTAGAGTAATTTAACGTAAATATTTCAACAATTACATTAAATTACCTTAAATATTTCAACAATTACGGTAAATTACGGTAAATATTTTAATAATTACGGTAAATTACCGTAAATATACCAACAATCACGGTAAATTACCGTAAATAGTTCAACAATTACGGTAAATTACCGTAAATAGTTCAACAATTACGGTAAATTGCTGTAAACATTTCAATAATTACGGTAAATTACCGTAAACAGTTCAACAATTATGGTAAATTACCGTAATGATTTCAATAATGACGGTAAATTACCGTAAATAATTCAACAATTATGGTAAATTACCGTAAGTATTTCAATAATGACGGTAAATTACCAAATATTTAAATTATCGCAGTAAATTACGGTAAACATTTCAATAATCACGGTAAATTACCGTAATTGTTGAAATATTTAGAGTAATTTAACGTAAATATTTCAACAATTACGGTAAATTACCGTAAACAGTTCAACATTTACGGTAAGCTACCGTAAGTAGGTATTTCAATATTCACGGTAAAGTACTGTAAATATGTATTTCAATAATTATGGTAAAGTATCGTAAATATTCTAATAATTACTTTCTGCAAATTATCGTAAATATTTTCTTAATTGCAGTAAATTACAGTAAATATTTCAGTAATTATGGTAAATTACTGTAAATATTTCAGTAATTATGGTAAATTACTGTAAATATTTCAATAATTATGGTAAATTATCGTAAATATTCTGGTACTTCGTTCAAGTTGTAGGTAAGTACTTAGGTAGGATATAATTTTGAGATTTTTAAAAATATTAAGAATGGAAATTTTGTGAAAAGGGTCCAACTGGGGCTTTTGTTTTTGAGAAAGTCAAAATATTGAGGAGGAACAAAGGAAATTTGGCCTTTATGCGAGCATAAAAATTGTGAAAAATGAGAATTCAATTTTTCAATAACTCCAACTCTTCAAATTTTTAAGCAAATTAAACACTTTTTTGAATTTTTTTTTACATTTCTAAACTATTTATGAACTGTGCGTACAATTTATCGAACTATTTGTATTTTCCGAACTGTTATTGGTTTCATTATTCGATTTTTCTTAAATTTACAGTCGAAGTTATGTATGAATGATAAAAAAACTTCATTAAAAAATTACCTCCTCAAATCGCACACATTTCGAGCCATATCGAATTATCGATTCGATATTTCCATCTAAATCATAATTAACCCAGCACAAAGACGCCGGTATAATCCCATTGAAGATTTTTTTTCTTCACAGAACTAACGCATAATAATGTTGAAAAATCTCCCCCACCCCGGGAGAAAAATCAACTCCAACCGATTGTTAACATCGATAACTAGTTTTGATAATTTTGACGACTAGTTAATTCGACGGGTAAATGTATTCATTTACGTATCGAATTTTTAATTTAAAGTAAAATACACGAGGAATATACTCGCGGTAGTTATTAATAATAATTTTTATCACGTTGTTTGTAAATGAGGTACACGCGGCCGCCGTCGGATCCTTTCTATTCGCCAGACCTACCGCACGTCTAAATATAAAAGCTACATTGTAATACATAAGATAGTGAATTGGTAGGTAAGTCCGAGTCTGTCATTAATGGGGAATGCGTATTCGTGTTTATTGGGCTCGAAAAGTTGGGAGTTGAATTTGCCGCCGCAGCGGTCTCGTATATTCATGAAAACATATAAGTAAATTATTGGATCGAGGCGTTTTTGCTCGTATGGTTTCATTAAGTAGCCCTCTCTGTCTTTTCGTGTTTGTTTAGCCGAGCTCGCCGCACGCTGCTGGTCAGTTAACTAGGCGACGAGTTGATAGCAATTAACTAGGTGGATTCCGTGGAAATATTTTTTCCAAACACTTCGAGGTATTTTTTCGACTCAACGATGAGAAAAAATATCAAATGGGACAATGTGTCCGCCAGTCCTTAGAGATGTCCGTGTTATATAAACACCTATGTGTATTATAAAACGAAAAAATATCGCCGAAAAATGCCAGTACATTGTATAATTTGCAGCTCTACTTGTATACGCGTAGGCAACAGATGGTTATAACATCTGCACTAATTTCGAATATTTTTCGTCATTTTATTAGCCCCAGTTCCGGCCGCTCACGTGCGACCGAGGTCCGGGGTCCACGACGAAAACTCTCCAAGGAAACAATAAACCTGTTGGGTTACTTTTGTCAGCAAAAGGTGAACAGCTCGAGAAATATGTACGAGGAAATCAGATTGAGTAATTGTGTGTTAAAGTGATGGTCTTCAGTTTGAAAAAGATATCGGTTTAATGGTGCGAGATCACGCCTTTGAAGTGCGAATTGTTCTGTTGTCGTATTTACGTTGGAAATTTCACTCTTCGTTTGTGATTAATCGATTACGAAAGAGGAATATCGCAGGTGTGTTAGTGGCCGTTTTACGTATCAACGTAATGCAACGTAACGTTGGAATTCTTTGTCATCTGAGGCTATTTTGGGTACCTATTTGTTGGTTGCAATGTAATGAGGTAGATGACTGAGTGTTTTGGTAACAGTTCGACAGAACTGGCGGCGTTTTGTGAATATCCAAATTCTAGGCTGGATCCTGTGAGAAATTGGAAGATATTTTTTTCATTTTTTTCATTCATTTGTTTGGTGGGTTTCAAGAGAATTATTCCCTAGGCTAATTATAATTTGATTACTCGCGATAGAGAAGTACGAAAAGAAGAAACCTTTTTTTTAGCTACCTTCGTGTTACGTGTGTATAATGAATGGAGTCAAGTGAACGTGTGACCTATGGATTGCACGTGGCTTACGCCAGGTTTTATGTTGTGTACCTAGACCTACCTACTACCCAGGACTAGACAGTGTGAGTGAAGTTGGCTTGTTTTATGGTGATGTTATACATATTGCTCGTAAAATATACTATCAGACGTAAGGCGGCGCGGCGATGTAGGTCTAATTTTCATATCTTACAGTTAATAATTATAACACGTATTTCTCAAATTGACCGATCGTTATTCTTTATTATCTTGTTATATTGTGGTGTTAATTTGGTCGACTTTTTATTACCCTGGTAAACTTTTTTTTCTACTACAAAAGTACCTGCGTCTATTTAGTCCATCGGTTGGTGAGAAAATGGGAGTGAAGGGGGATGTAAAATCCGCTATTGTGATACTATGTGAAGCCATTTGACCTGTGCCTATTTTTCTCGACCTCGTACCGAAAAAATTGGACGAAAAATTAAAAATCCTATTTTCAAGAGAAATTTCAAGGTGTTTAAGCTGTATACCGGGTCTGAAATATGAAAATTCGTACTTTTTCCGGATTTTTCTTGTCATTTTCATGTCATTTTCTTTGCTTTAAATTCTTGAGAAGACCTTCTTTTAAATATTTTATTAAAAAATTCAAGAAAAAGGAAAATGTTGAAAATTCTGAATTTTTGCAGTAAAATCATTCAAGCTTTTGCCATTTCTAGTTTTCTTGCCACTGAAGTAAAATTCTTACCATTTTATAAATTTACCGTTGAAATGACTTTATCTAACAAAGGAGATATTATATTCCAACTCAAAGTACAATTTTCAAGCCCAAGCAAAAAAAATAAGAAGTAAGTAAGTACACCTTGTGAGAACTCCATATTCAGAATATCAGATTTTGAAGTGCATTTCTCAAATTTGGGCGAATTTTTGAAATTTCAGAATTATTTTGTAGTTTGCAAAATATCAAAATTTGATCTAATCAGTAATCAACGAAAAAAGTTGAAATTTGGTAGATATATACCCTATTTTTGAAATGACAAATCGATTGGAATCAGTTTTAAAACGTTTTGAAGTGACCAGAAAATTTCGGAATTTTCCAGCACTGGAGAACCCCCCCCCCCCTCCTCCCAAAAAAAAGTTCATAAAAATTTTAGCATCTATAAATCGTGAATTTACAATATTATTGGTAATCTAAAAGCAATTTCCCAAAATTTGGTTTCTGGCAAAAATATAATTTTTTCCCAGGGAAATCGACCTTTGAAAAATATTAATTTGAACTCAAAGTTGCGAATTTCGGAAAATTGCATTTTAATCGATCAAATGGGTGACCAATATTGATAATCCGTAATGATTGGTGCTACAGTTCATATGGACCATTTTTAGGAGAATTTTCCAGCACTGGAAAATTTCAAAATTTTCTGGTGGCTCCAAAACCTCGTAAAACTGCTTCCAATGGCTTTGGCATGTCAAAAAAAGGATACATACCAAATTTCAATTTTTTTCGTTGATTAGATAAAAATTTTGAGTCTTTGCAAAGTAAGAATAAAATAATTTTGAAATTCAAAAAATTCTTCAAAATTTTAGAAGGGCACTTCAGTACTTGAAATTTTGGATATGGAGTTCTCATGGTGTTACATATTTCGATTTTTTTTTGTTCGGGCTCAAAATTTTACTTTGATAGGGACACCTTTCTTGTGAGATAAAACGAACCCAGTTTATTTCACAGAATACCACTGAACGTAAAGTAAACAAGTACAAAGTTTTAAATTTCAAATGAATTTTGAGTAATTTTATACTTATGTACTTGAAAGCACGCATTTTACAATGTTTTCAAGTTGGCATTTAAAAATCTTCACTAGAGCCAAAAAGCAAATTTTTTAGCTTTTAAATTTTTGAATAAAACGAGTAAATTAAATAGGTATTCTGAGCCAAAAATTCGGTTTTTTGAGAAAATGAGACGATTTTTGTACCTAAATGTAATTTGAAATATCTATGAGATGAGTGTTTTTTAAAGGTGGACGCTTTTCACTTATTTTGAATAAAAAAATTTAATGCCCAACAGACAGAAAAAAAGAACAAGTCCATGCAAAGAAAGGGATATGTTTCAGCAAAACGGAATTTTTTAAGATTGAAAAAGTAATTTCGCGGTATTCAGAATAACTTTTAAAAAATATTTCGTTTTTCCGATATTAACATAAGGTAAGGTGCCAGTGGTTGAATAGTGCCCAGTGGTTGAATAACTCGAAATGAAGTGCTAATATTAAGGCTCAGGAAGGTAGTTGGCAGTACTTCTCTGTCTCATATGTTACTGTACACTTCTGACTATAGTATAAAACTGTGATATTCCATTTTGGTTGAAATGAATCGCTGTCAGAAAATTTTTACGAAATAATGGGGAAGAAATTTTGAAAAATCGCAATTTTCTTAAGAAAAAAATTATAAGAGTAAGAGCATAAAAGTTGCCGTAGTTTTTTTTCTAATGCATGTGAGAGTACCAATGCGGTATCATTTTGAAGCTTAAGGATTAGTGAACATATTCTATGCTTCAAATCCGGATTTGATTCAATATTGGATGTTTACTGTCCTATTCAACCACTGGAACACAAAATCTGTTGTTTTCCAGTGGTTGAATAGTATTCAACCACTGGGCAATTGATGATAATTCCGCGATGCCAGTGGTTGAATATCAATTTTTTTCATGCATGGCGTTGACCTTGGGCCCCCAAATTACCAAAAACATGAAATACTAATATTTTTTATTGTTGTTTAGGCAGGATATTAATCGAGAAGGTCCAAATCCATAAAATAGGCAAACATTCTAACTCAATGCCCTAAAAAATCCCACAAACGACGTGTCGCACGCTATTTTTTCTCTTTTTTTGAATTTCAACTTCGTCAAGGAGGCTGATAAGAGGGTTCAGAGGAGACAGATGCCTTCTATTTGGGTGTTACGATCTCATCTAAAAAAGTAATTAGTAGAAAAGAACCTAAAAAGTCCTTCTCTTGATAAAAATTCCAAAGGTTAGTCCCCACTCCTATTGTATTAGGATCGCAGTGAGGGCAATTCCGTCACTAGACCATCAAGAGAACCCATAAAAATGTTTTGAGTGAAATTGGAAGACCCAATGTACTTGATTAAAATAAAAATATTCATTCAACCACTGGGCAAAAATTCTATTCAACCACTGGAGAAATGAAAATTTTAGTATTCAACCACTGGGCAAAACAAAATCAAAATTCAAAAATCCATATCTTTGGTTCTATTCATTTATATGGCTTCAAATTTTTATTACATGTATGTTGAAGCCTCTAGATTAACTTTACGAAGTTTCAGCGCTTTAAATTAATTTTTAGTTGTTCTAGAAGGAAAAGAATGAGCATACCTCCTTAACCATTCAACCACTGGCACGTTACCTTAGATGTGTTTTCTCTCGGGGGGGGGGGGGTCGGTCGTTATTCAAAAAATTTTAAGACGCTATTTTTCGTCACCAAAAGTCAAAAATTTATAAATTTTTATATTTTCAAAATTTTCTGATATTTCGTAATTTTTTTTTTTTACTTATTTTGTAATATTTTCCTGTATTTGTGCCTTTCCAATTTTCACAATCAATTTACACCATTATTCAATCCATGAGGAAGAAAGATTCAATATTTTTGGTAACAAATTTTAGAAGAATTTTTCCCATCTTTGCAAAAAAAACTACAATTGAAATCTGAAGAATTTTCAAATGGCATAAAGCAGAGATAAATTAAAATTGGAATTATCGAAGGAGAAAATTTCTTACTAATATGAATTTTTGCTCTTTTTTTAAAACTGCATCAGTATTTTCTTAGGTCTCCAATTTTTTGAGTAAACCCCAATTTCTTTCATTGATAAAGAATTTTGTTGTCATTCATTGGGATGGGGGTTTTCATTGTCCTCTCGATCAATTCAGTCCTAGATAGAAATAAGAACTCTATCAGTCTGAAAAAAATTGAAATTCAAGTATACCTGGAAAATTTTCAAATAAGACGCATACAAAAAAAAAAAAAAACAGTAGATAGGTATCTAGTAATTTTTCAGTATTTTTTTGACAGAATTTAGTTTTGAAATTCTTTTTATGTGTTCAACGCAACAGAATCTACGTAACCCAACATAACCATCAATAATGCATCAACATATTCGCAACTCGTTTCGAAATTCGCGTTAAAATTCTCCAACCACGAGTACCTACGTCAACCTAGCGATTTTTTAAAAGCTCATTAATAATTCGAACATTGTTCAGTTAATGGCACAAATCGCCCGAAACTATTCGCGAATAACACATCAGCAAGTAGTTGATGAACTGTCACAAAAATCAATTATCCAGATCGTCAACCGGTTAAAATTACACCTTACATGGTTCGCGCACATCCATTAGCGTTGATTTCACCATTCAATCAAAGCCCTTCTCTCTTCCTTCCTCTCTACCCCTATTATCAGACCAGCTATGCAAAACGCATTAATTCTTACCTATTCAATATGAATAATAAATTACAAATTAAAAATAGAATCGAACGCCTTCTTTTACCAGCACCAGTTTGTCTTTCAAATTAACATTAGATTTATTGTTTTAAAGTGGTGAAAGTTTAAGACAATATGAGAAACGTACGAGTCGATATTTTTTTACACCGTTTGTGTGAAGGAACTCTGTTCATATAGACAGACGCCTCCAGGCATATTTTCTTCGACTGCTAAGCTGGAAGTTTCGATATCAAATCTTTTTATCATTCTCTCGACTAAACCGAGATTCCCTTCTAGCCTCTTCCTACCATTCGATTTTATACAGAACATTGGGCTGAAAAAATTTGCAAATTTGGTTGAAAAAATTCTCTTTCAGCAGGATACCTCGATCTATGGCTACAAATTGAGCAATCTATTCGGATCGATTTCACGCAACCAGTTGTGCTATTTGAAAACTGACAACTCATTCGCCAATTCGCCTTCGAGCTTTTTCTCCTCGTATTATTTTTTCAAACCATTCCGAGTTCTCGTAAGGTACTTAACCTTTGCGTTAATTTTTTTCTCCTCGAAGATTCTATTTTCAATCTAGGTCCGAATCGTTCGCAAAAGTTGCCATCAGATTTTTATTTCACGTTACGAGGCGATATTTTTTCGATGTGTTGGGATCGATATATCTGGTATTTAACACGTTTTTTAAACTCGTGTCGAAATATTCGTTACCGATCACGCCCATGTCATGTTTCGGTTAATAGCATTTTTTTCAAAGACGCTTCAGCTTCGTTGGTTTCTTCAGCAACAAACAATACAATACAAAAGACGATAATTAATGATGGAATTAGATTAAGTCGGCCGGGTTCCTGCACCTTGAACAAATTACATTTCTGCCTACAAAATCAGACCTACAACAATATCCAGCCTTATAATGAAAATAAGGGAAAAATTCTAACAATATCGACACCGACGACAAGAGGTCTCCTAATCCTTTTATATAAAATAAGCTTCGTCTAGGGACACACGTGCTGCTCTGTTTTTCAATTTACCGGCCGGTATTACATTATTAGTGTGAAAAAGAAGGACGATTAAGGGTTTGCACATGCAGATGACAAAAGTACATACGATTGGATTTCGTTTGTAAATGCGAACACGGTTGGTTAATGATTTAAGTGGAAATTCGGCACGAGCTTCGAACATCCAACTGATTTTTCAATCGGTGAGTCGAACGTTGGTACGGATATTTGGATGGTGTTCCAAGATGGGGAAAAATTTCCAAGGTATCGAGTTTAAGGGCAGAAGAACATAATTCGATCATCAGTCGAAGAAATTATTACGATTCCGCGACAACCTATAATTCGATCCTTTTTATCGCAATCTTGTCCAATACGATTTTAATAGACGTACAATTGGAAGGTATTAGCTTACATCGTCCATTCGATTTGATTTCTTATCGGATCTCGGTACAATGCATTTTTTCGCGGATTAATGGTAAAAATAAAAGCGAACTCGCGACAGTCGTACGTTTACGAGAGAAAAAAAGTACACGTACGTGGTGAATACGAGCGATAGGCGTATTCGAAAAATTGTTTGGGCTACGCCATAAGGACCCGCTGCGAGACGCGGATGACAATTCTATTCAGATGCCAATCAAATCCCGATTAGATTGGCGATTCCTCTTAAAGTGCCCTCAGCACCGGCAAACGCTCTCATTGAAATAAGAGAACGCTTATCCCTCCCGGCGAAACGAGAGCTGGTGACAATTGCGTAGGTACCGAGCCGTCGTCGCCGAACCCTCCAAGGACAACCTATTAGTACCGAGGATTACCTAATTCTGTTACATTAGCAAAGAAATCACTCTTTTGTGCATCTTCAATAATACCGGCTTCAATTTAAGCTTGTTAATAACATCTGCGGCACTTTAGAGCGTTCGCGTTCCTTCTTTTCTTATACTCGCCGTATCGACTTCCGCGTGAAAACGTCTACGATTCGACTACCCGTCCCGAGCCATGGGATTTTTCAATAGGGTAAATAGTGATTGAAAAAAATCCATCCGTGAAGGAATTTAATAATTTACGGTGATAGTTCCTCTTTTTACAGTATCTTTTTTACATCGTTGGCGAATTTTATCTTTTACCTTAAACATGTTTACATTGTGTCAGATCTGATCTCGAGATAATTCAATTCTGTCGATATTTTGGACTAATTTTTGTAGGGGGTTGATCGGGCCACCAAAGGACCATTTCTTTGTGTGTCAAAAATTCAAGGGGAAGGCACACCTTTGAAGTGGGAAAAATTTAAACAATTGAGCAAAAAGAAATTTTAGGGGTTAAAGAAGATCTAAAACTTCAAAAATGAATAAAAAATGAAGATAGAATTCAAAAATTCATTTTTTTTCTCAGTAGAATTATCTGAAATAATTATTAAAGATGAATTATTAGATGCATTCATTTTTAGTAGATTGGAGGGGGGAGGGGTAAATTATTCAATTCTTATTTCATAAATATCTCAAAATATTCCCTAAAGCCGGAGCTGGGGCTATACTTTTTAAAAAATTCTCGGGGCCGGAGCTGGATGGACCAGACCCCCTTTTTTTGGACTCCTGAGCACCTATATAAACCTGCAATCATTTAGAACCAAAATTATTTTAAGATATTTGAAATTCAGATTTTTAAGAAATGAATTTTTTCAAGGTCAAAATCGATTAAAAATTGGGAAAACTAAAGGAGGGTACAATCAAGCTAAATGAATTTTACCCTGTGAGAATTTTCAAAAAATTCACAAAAAATTGCCACGATTTCAAAATAATGCTAATTTTTGTCAAAAATACAAGTATACCTACTTACTCCAGCTATTATAATGTTTTCATCTCGATATGCGCGGTGTGTTTCGCATTTTTCCAATCAATCCACATTCTCCCAGCCTTCAAAAAAGTCGAAGGATTGATGATTTTTTTTTAGACATCAAGTATCGCATTAAAAAACGGACTCAAATTACGAAATCTGAAGGACAATCAGGGTGTCAAACAAAATCTCAATCTCCAAAAGAAGGACCTTAGACGAACTTTCAGCATGACATTTTCAAAATTAATATTGTACCCCATTTTTGAAAATGAAAATTTGAAATTAATTTCATATTTTTCTTTCGGATTCAAAATCTCTCCGGGGGGGGGGGGGGAGGTGGCCGAAAGCTGAAAAAAAATACACTTTGGATCGAAATGAAAATTTCAGAATGGCTTAAGTTGGTCCAAATAATCATGTTCATTAAAAATTAAATTGAATAAAATTTTCGGCAGATTTTATGTTTAGACACCCCCTCTTCCATCTTTCTCAACTTTGGTCCAATTGAACCTAAACAATGTATTATAATTTTTGAAAAATTGAATTCTATAAAATGGCTCCAGACTCCAGAGGATGATGAAATGCCATAGAACCATACGAGACCAGCTATACCTTATTTTGGACTAACGTTTCTGACGTCCTTTCTTCTTTACTGTTTTTTAAGCATCTAAAATAAATTTGCTCAATACCAACAAAATTGGCTCAAAATTGAGAAAAGAGGTTGATTTAAAGGCACTACCAAGAGAAAGGAATTAGGATGGCCCAAGATCAAAAATGAGTTAAATTCTACTTTTTATATAAAAAGACAGAAGGAAATAGGTAAATCATGAAAAAAAAAAAATTAAGCTAAGATCAAACAATAATGAGATCAATAGTCGAATAAAATGAGCAAAATGCGAAAAATTCAATGTTTTGAAAGAATTTAAATATGTAGGAGAAAAAAAGGTGTTTCCACATTTTTGGCCACGAAATGGGGAAATAAATAATTATAAAAAAATATACCATACGTTCTGAACGCTGATTTTGAGGGATTTGAACATTTCACTCTCAAAAATTGAAATTTAGGGCCTCATCGGATTTTTTAAATGTAAATCTGATATCATCCTACAACATCCTAAATTAACTTGGAAAGCTGAAATTTGGTATGCAAATTTTCGAGATGCTTTAACTAATACTTTTAAATAAATGGCATTTTTCAACTCCTTTTCATCTTTCCAAGGCCCAAAAAAACTCAATTTTTGAAAAGTTTTTATAATTTTCCATTTTGAATCACATTTACCACCACCCTCCCCAAGAAAGAGTTTGAATTCGAAGGGAAAACTTGAAATTAATTTCAAAACTTCATTTTCAAAATATATTTCTGAGGACATGATGTCCCTGAGCAAAATTCTATATTCAGAATTCGAAAAAAAGGGAAGTCAGAGTTGAAAAATCTGAAAACCAAATGATAATTTCGTTTCGCAAAATCGAAAAATTTGACCCCAAATTCTAATAAATTCGCTTTGAAATTCTAAACTTAAACACTCTGAGCCTTCTGCGGAAGCAAACACCTAAACTTCGATTCCAACCCCTTCCCACATCATTGCCTCGTAACCACGCGAGCACCTGTGCCAAAACTCCTGGCGCACGTGGCATATTAAAAATTGCACACATTCCAATCTATCAGCCCTTCTGTTCGCCAACTCTCTATCAAACAAACCCCTAATTATCTATCGTTTACATTTTTAAACATCTCCAAAAGCCAACCGAAGCCATTGAAATTTTCAAGGAGGGTTTTAATAACGGCGAACTTGACCTAGAGTTCTCGAGTACCCAGTAAGGTACTCGTATTTCTTTAAATATTGAAGAAAATAAAGAACATATATCTTTTGCATGAAATAGTACGGATCACCCAGGGGGCAGCTGAACAAGCAAGCGGAACACCCTAATGTACAACAAAATGGAAAGTATACGAATAGAGAAGTGGAACCCCATATACAAACATTTCTAGATCGATGAGTATTCTTATACGCATTGTTTGGTCGGTATCAAAGCAATCTAAATCATCCATAACTCGATATTTCTTTATTAATTTGTTTGCGTAGTAGGAATACACAGTCGGGGCCGCCATCCACGACCGAAGAATTTTTAATGAAAAATTTCTCTTCTTCCCTTGGTTCTGGCGATGACTCTATATAAACGCGCGCACGCGTATTTTTCAATAGAATATAATACGTAGCAATGCGTGAAAAATACTGTTTATCGAACCGGCTGCATAAATTAACGTACATCCATTTTTATTAGCTCAAACAACTATGTGGGTATAGGAAATTAAATCAAAACATTCGCGCCGCGTCGCATCGCTTAGGTATTCCCACGAAAGGTAATAAAGATCGGTTCGCGCAAGGAATGCACCAGAAGCTACAAAAGGATAATAGGTAAACGGCGGAATGAAAACGACGATATACGGTACTGCGTATGTATATGCGGATGCACCGCGTTGGCCGCAGCCAGCGGAGCCGACGATGGATACATGAGTAAGTAAGGGAAAATGTCGTCACGTTGCATGAATTATTAGCCGGCTTGGTTCATCGTGAAGCCAGTATTGATATTAAAAAAAGTAGGCAGTGTTTTGTTAAGAAAAGGAATATTTATCTCTAATTTAATTGAGAAGCTGCGCATCCAGCAACCCCAAAGAATGTGAACACTCACACTGCGACATCGTACATACCAGCACAAAATTCTTCCAATATTACCAACTAGTTTTATCCTCTCGGAAATTCAATTAAACCCCTAGAATTGAAATTGGTGTTATTTCTGATACAGTAGATTAAGGTAAAAAATTTAACGGGTATATGAATTAATGAGGCAATGACTGTTCTTTCGTCTTGAATTAGTGAGAAGTAACCGATGAAGCAAAATTATTTAGTTTCCTGCAAATTTTCATTTTCTCTGATTATTGAAAGAATTTCGCTGATTTTTCAACGAATTTGAGAGTTATACTGATGTTTTGGTCATTTTTTCACTGTTCACTTTCAGGGAATTTTTTTCATTGATTTATTTTTGGGCTGCAATTATAACTGTTTTCCAGTGGTTTTCCATAATTTTCAATGATTTTTAAATGAAAGAGAGTAAAAGCATGCAACTATTTTGAACTGGAGTTGCCTTTCATTCTCATCTTTATTTTCACTCAGCTCCAACAAAAAATACTATTTCTATTTTCACATAAGATTTTGATGCGCTCTTTATCATTCTGAATCAGTGAAAAGTCACTGATGAAAAGTCAGAATTGCAGCACAGGAAAACCCAGCAGAATTTGTCAATTTTTCACGATTTTTCACTGATTTTTCAGTTATTTTACTGGTTTTTCAGTAATTTTCTCCGATTTTCCAGTGATTTTCTAGTAATTTCCACTGATTTTCCAATGATTTTCACTGATTTTTTCAGTAATATCACTGATTTTCAAGTGATTTTACGTACCGTAATTTTCACTGATTTTTCAGTGATTTTCACTCATTTTCGAGTAATTTCATCAATTTTTCAGTGATTTTTACTGATATTATTAATTTTTTAGTGATTTTACTGATTTTTCAGTGATACCTATCACTGATTTTCCGCTAATTTTTTTTTACCCGATTTTCCCGTTATTTTACTGATTTTCCAGTACTTTTCTACGATTTTCCAATGATTTTGACTGGTAAAATCACTTATTGTCCAGTAATTTTTTTACCGATTTTCCAATGATTTTGACTGATTTTTTCAGTAATATCACTGATTATCCAGTGATTTTACTTATTTCACTGATTTTTAGTGATTTTCACTAATTTTTGAGTAATTTCATCAATTTTTCAGAGATTTTTCCAATATTATTAAATTTTTAGTGATTTTACTGATTTATCAGTGATACCACTGATTTTCCAGTAATTTTTACCGATTTTCCCGTTATTTCACTGATTTTCCAGTAATTTTTTTTTACCGATTTTCCCGTTATTTTACTGATTTTCCAGTAATTTTTTACGGTTTTCCAATGATTTTGACTGATTTTTTTCAGTAATATCACTGATAATCCAGTAATTTGACTAATTTTTAAGTGATTTCATTCATGTTTCAGTTATTTTACTGGTTTTCCAGTACTTTTTACTGATTTTCTCAGTGATTTTCACTAATATCCCGATTTTTTTTCAGTAATTCTCACTGATTTTTTTCAGTGATTCTCACTCACTTTCCAGTAATTTCACTGATTTTCCAGGGATTTTCACTGATTTTTCAGTGATTTTTTACTCATTTCTCCAGTGATTTCATTGATTTTCCAGTTATTTTACTAATTCACCAATTTTCCAGTTATTTTACTAATTCACCAATTTTCCAGTTATTTTACTGATTTTCCAGTAATTTTCTCCGATTTTCCAATGATTTTCACCGATTTTTTCAGTAATATCACTGATTTTCCAGTTATTTTACTAATTCACCAATTTTTCAGTTATTTTACTGATTTTCCAATAATTTTCTCCGATTTTCCAATGATTTTCACTGATTTTTTTCAGTAATATCACTGATTTTCCAGTAATTATACCAATTTTTAAGTGATTTCATTCATTTTTCAGATATTTCACTGATTTTTCAGTAATTCACTGATTTATCAGTGATATCATTGATTTTCCATTGATATCACTGATTTTTTAGTTATTTTACTGATTTTCCAGTAATTACACTGATTTATCAGTAATTTTCACTGATTTTCCAATGATTTTCACTGATTTTCCAGTAATTTTCACTGATTTTTTCAGTGATTTTTATCAATTTTCCAGTAATTACACTGATTTATCAGTGATTTTTACTGATTTCTCCAGTGATACCATTGATTTTCCATTGATATCACTGATTTTCCAGTGATTTTCACTGATTTTTCCAGTAATTTTCTCCGATTTTCCAGTGATTTTCACTGATTTCCCAGTAATTTTTACAGATTTTCGGGTGATTTTTCTCACTAATTTTTCGACCTCTACGGGTAGATTGAGCACCTGAGCTCACATATTTTTCATTTTTTGAAGTACCCACATTTCCCCAGACCCATACTCGGAAACAGCTTATTCTATTTTACGATCATCAATATTTGACGAAAAACAACTTGGATTAGATGCTACTTGTCCTCTAGTTGAAAATATTGGTAAAATTTCAGGAAAAGACTGCAATTTTCGTTTCAACTCAAAAGTAGGTACCTAGCTGACTATAAAAATGAGATCAAACAGTACTACCACCCTATTCATCTATATACTTGCTCCATATCATAGTGGAATTTTATAGTACATATGAAATTTCTGAAGCAGATCACTTCACACAACTACCTAGAAGTGTGGTCAAACAAGGCTTAACAATACCATGACCACATAAAAATAGGGCGTTAACAGCGACAGAAGCAGTAAAATACAATATCAGTTCTAAAGGAGTTGATTTTTCTTATAGGTATCGATGGTTTGACACGTTCCGCATTGTTTGAAAAACAACCAGTTGTTGGTTTTCTGCCATATAGGTTTCGATTCTAACCTTTTTTCCAAGCTGGCCTCGGCAAGGTGCGGGCTTCGGGGCGTGATTTCTAAGCACACGCACATCGTAGCCTTATTATGGGCGAAAACTGCGCAAAGTCACCTGAAAAAGAATAAAGTCGGATGCGTTTCGAGCCCTTCTAAATTACGCATTCAACGTAGATCGCTTAGGTATAGAAGACTATGCAGGCTACACGCAGCATAAAGAGTGCTAACGACGGTGCTGAATAAACAGTACCGCCCCATAGTACACAAGCGTGAATATTTCAGCTGTTGTGAATTTAGTAGGTTTTTCTTCGAAATCAGTCCACCGTAGGGGTATCCTTTGGCTGCATTCTCGGTTTAATCTTATTTAAAAGACCGACGGGGTGCATTTCGGCTTCTCGCGACGTGACTACACGTTATCTTCTTCGGTTCTCGTACTGTTCGGTAGAGGACAATTATAAAAAAGGGGCGCGTTTTTCCAACTATAATAACTGCTAACTAGACGATATTCTATAATCTGCGTGCTCTTACAAACATCTTGTTTAACTACATTGTGAAGATGGTCATTTGTTGTCGGTCGATGCGGCCGACGCGGACGTGGCGGGCCGGATTGATGGTATTTTTCTTCTTACGATTCTCGTGTACCTATAACTCTGTGTAATGAATACTCGTCGAGTTTTATGCGGTTTTCAACCAGTAATCATCACAAAGACGTGTGGAATTGAAAATTAATTGAACGTTGTGGCTGCGCATTTGAAATTTTACGCTTTAGTGTACAGTACCTATGCTATTCCGACTATTCCGTACCGTTACATGAATGATCGCTTATGCGCCGCGTACGAGTACCATGTCTGCCTGATGTATAGAGCCCGGAAAAATATTAAATGCATGTTTTTTTGTATTCAAGGTAATAGTGCATATCCAACACATCTTTGCGTTTCATGAGATTCTGAGTAGGAAAAACCAAACTTCATTTTGCATATTTTGCATATTTCGACCAAAAATGCATATTTTGGCATATTTTAGACTCGTAAAGTGCATATTATTGCATATTTAGACCATTTTTCTATTTTTCTTGCATATTTTATATTTTTTTCCAACATTTTTGCGAAAATTTTCATTTTTTTTTGCTTAAATTACAAAATTTTAAAAAGTTTCGACTTTGAAAGAAAAAAATTAAAACGAATGTTCTTTTCAGCTCAATTATGGGGTAACACTGCATTCTACGGCATTGTCAGTGTCACAGTATAGTAGAGGGTGGAAAAACCTTTCTATTGATACCCATATTGAAAATGCATATTTTGCATATTTTTGGGTAAAAAGTGCATATTTTTGCATATTTCAGGCCTCAAAAATGCATATATTATGTGCATATTTCAGCGAAAAAAGTGCATATTTTTCATGGCTCTACTGATGTACCTATACGTACCATACCGGTATGAGCAAAGAAAACAATTCCATCGTCGATTGTAGACGTGTTATTGTTGTTTTTTTACCTTGATTTAAAGATCTGGAACCGAAAGACCAGAAAAGTAGCCTGATAAGTTGATCTGAAGTGAAGTTTCCCTGGCTTGATGTCCAAGGTCAAGTTTGGCTGGTGGAAACTGAACGAATTCAGAGGTCAGTTGGATTTA
The DNA here is from genome assembly GCA_038380155.1 of Pseudococcus jackbeardsleyi. Classification (NCBI taxonomy): domain Eukaryota; kingdom Metazoa; phylum Arthropoda; class Insecta; order Hemiptera; family Pseudococcidae; genus Pseudococcus; species Pseudococcus jackbeardsleyi. The sequence continues at coordinate 46,039,729 of CM076239.1, forward strand.
TTGAAAAATGGAAAAACTCGCCTGTATCCCTTTAGAATTCCTGAGGCGAGGAGGGGGGATCTATGAAAATTTCAACTCAGATTTCAAATTTTTACAATTAGGGGTCAAAAATTTGTTTTTGAGATGAGATTCTTTTTGGTTTTCATTCCTTCTGAAAGGTCTAAAATCAGTATCAGCTCAGAAACTAATTTTTGACCCCTAAGAGCGGTTGCTATATCCAGGCTCACGTAAGATCCCTACTTCAAATCAATAGAATTTTACCCCCCCCCCCCAAGAAATTAATTTGGGGAGGGACTAAGAATTCGAGAAAAAAAGGGGAGCCATCAAATTTCAAATCAGTCATTTTCCATTGATTTTTCAGTTTAAATTACTGATTTTTTTTGACAAATTGGAAACTGATTGAGAAATAAGTGATTTTTTATTAAAAGATCAATGAAAAATCATTTATTTCCAAAATAAAATGATTAAAATATTGCCAAAGTGAAGTGAAAGCGAATTTTTTTCGAGAAATATTGCTTGAAGAGCAAAAAATGTGTTTTAAAAAATTTTCTATCCGAGTTAAGTGAGGGGGAGGGATCGAGTCTCTTATTTTTACGACATACCTGCCCTAAACTTCAACCTAACTAAATTTCCCAACATAATTGAAAATGAAAATCAGTTCGCTCCGACAAGAAACAGATAATTTATTGTCTTTTTTCGGGGGGAGGGGGGGAAGGAGCGTGGATCGCATAACGGTTTGGATAGTTTTCAAAACTAAAATACTTGGGAGATTTTATACCTCAAAAACTTCTTTTTTTTAAAATCATTTTTTCCAAAAGTGATCAACAGGGCATGTCAGGGTAAGAATGATAAATTGGCCCTTGAATGATCTATAGGGATAATATTTACAAGGTTACAATATTCCCCTGAGTTTCAGACCCGTTGAAGTAATTCGTGAGTAATGACTCAAAAAGTGGAAATTGAGTTGCAATTTTTTTTCTCTGAATTGAATCGACCGATTTTTTTCTAACGGGGGGGGGGAGAGATAGGTATACGTGAGGGCTTTTCACAAAAAATTTACAGCTTCTCCTCCACTTTTTCCCTCTAGAAAAATTTGACTTAATATTTTGAGATTTTCCTTAGTCTTTACCAACGAAGGGCTTTGAGCAAAAATAATCGTTAATTTTTTCAAAATTTTACCGCAGGTGGTTCATTTTTAAAATTGATCAAAATGTTGTGATATCAAAAAAATGATAAAAAGATGATATTTTCCCAATTTTTCCAATATGGCCAAAGGTTATTCAGGTTTTTGTCAATTTTAATCATGGACCCACCTGAGGAAAATTTTTTGAAAAAAATAATTTCTTATAACTACACATTTTTTAATGAAAAGTTCTTACACATCTGGTTAAGAAAATAAAACTAATTTTCCACCTTTTGAGGCATTGCTTAAAAACTAATCAAATCCAAGGGTCTCAAAACTCAAGGGAATGTTGTATTTTTAGGGTAGGTATCTGGAGACTCTGTAAGTATCATTCCAAGATCATTGGGGGGGGGGACAATTTACCATTTTTATCCTGATATGCCTTTTGGGAAGCAATGGTTCAGCCCCCCGATAGAAAGGAAGGCTAAAATTTTTTGGAAAAGTCCTGAAGTACTTGAAAGTTTGAATACCTCCCTCCTCCCCCTCCCCAACAATGGGAGCTGGAACTGGTGGGATTTTATCGCCAATTCCGAACATCAAAATGAAAGCTTTTTAAGCAATAAAATTGCGATTAACATCAATTCTCTGACAACACTTTTTCTATACTACTTCCCCTGACCAAATAAAATAATCGTACCGAAAAACTTGTTCACAAATTCTCCACAACTCACCGCGGTGGTCTCCAGGATAACAGATCTGGACTCCTCGGACGAAAATAAAAGTAGTCATCGTCGTCGTATTTTCGCATCGGTCATTTCAGAAAAAAAAATTCCATCGCGAGTTATTTCATCTAGGTAAGTAACCGATGTCAAAACGCGAAGGGGTAAACAAGAAAGATGATGGCGTTATTGTCGAGTCATTATGGAAAATGAATTAGACGCCGGGTACCTGGGATAAGTAGTTTGAAAATACGATCATCTTTGTTTCAGCCATCAAGATAATGCGATGTATTTATCTAGAGTAGTTAATCGACTATAAATACATCGAATATTAATGAAAAATGGTACGTTATTTTCCTTCCTATTGTTCTAAAATTCCGACGAAAAAAAAAACATAAAAGGTTTTAGAATTTTTGGGGTAAATTCTCGACTCATATTTCGAGAATATTTCATTTTACGTTGATAGATTAGATTTTAGATAGGATTTTATTAAAAAGGAGGGAGTACGAATGAAAAATGAGCTTATTACCGAAGAAATGGAAAATAGAGGGGGATAAGTGTTGAAAAAAGTTACAAAGGTATTTTGAATAATTTTTTTACATTTCGAGATATCGCAAATGAAAATGGAGAGCTAGGAGGATGAGTCTAGAATCGACTCAGCATTGATCTACCCATCGAATTTATGCTTCGTAGGCGCCTATCTCCCAAATCTCATCTCAACAGCACTTAAAAACATATCCACATCATGTGAAGTTCTTTTTTCCGAAAATATTTCCACTCTACGTCATCTCACTTCCATCATCGGCCACCCAGAGCTCGAGTAAAAAATCGTAACCAATTACATCACGGCCGATGAACTTAATCCTTCAGTCATCAGATCTGAGCTGGCAAGAAGTAGCACTGCGAGACGTACCACAATAAAGAAACAATGTAGACTAACTTAGATGGTAAAAACCACTCGTAAAGTTCACAACTTGTCGTTCTAGTGCACTTGAAATGTTGAATTTTCAATATACCTAAAACAACGGGCACGATACGCTCATTAGAATCGATCAAAATTTCAACGCTGGATAATCCTACTTGTCGGCGGAACATCAAAAGTGGCCGAGTGGTGAGCATTTTTGAAAATTGTTTCGAAGAAAATATTCAAGGATCGGGAATGTTCAAATGGGAAATATGGTTCATTTTATGAATTTCGAGATGGAAAATTTTGAAATATACTGACACATTTACTGAAATTCAGAGCAGGGTGGAAAACCGATGAGAATTAATTTTTTTAAGGGAAAATCTACTGTTTGAGTAAGAAGAATGCACTGGGCGTCTAAAAAAATGATAAATTGAATACTGTAAAGGAAAACTAACAATTTTTCAATTTTGTGAGAAAACGTGAAATTGAGAAATTTAAGTACTTACTTATTTTCCCATTTCTCAAACCAAGGCATCCTACTTAAAATTTCAAAAAAAAAAGGGTAACTTTCACAATTTTTTCTAAATTTTAGAGTCCGGGGAAGTTAAACTTTCTATTTTCTTCATCATATTACATTTGTTCAAGATGCCCATTAATGATTTTTGGAAAATTTTTGACGTCTTATTCTCATTTTGGAAAAGAAATGGTTTCAAAAATTTGACTGATATTTTTCATTCCCTTCCCCGTTTCACTTCAAGCATTATAAACATCAGCACATCCAGAAATAAATCAAAGGAGGGGCTGAGAACTTGAGAAAAAATATAAGGACATCAAAGAGCCTTTCCTAATAAGATGGTGAAATCGGCCCCTACACCGTTTGAGCTGAAACTCACCCAAAATGTTAATCTCGATGTAAAACATCCCCAAAAAAATTTTTGGCTCGATACCCCCACCCCAACCCGAGTAAAATGGCCGTAAATGCCCGAAATTCAAAAATTCGTAGCTTTGAAAGGGGCGGTTCAAAATTTTTGAAATTTTCACAGAAAATAGTTGGTGGGTAGGTGTATATGTGAGAATTTTTTCAAATTTTTTTTCGCATATTTGGGGGGTTTTGGGGGGTTTGAAAACTTCAAAAATTCGTAGAAAAAAAAATCGGGGGGGACCCCTCGCTGGAATTTTTTTTAAAAAGTTGGTATTACCCTGAGGTATAACATATATTTTTTTCAGACCCCGTGAGGGGGTGCAACATGGTCAAAAAAATCAAAAACTATGAAAAAAACGTGTTTTTGACGTTTTTTTCACCATTTTCTCACCTTTCAAGGTCAATATTTTGGAGACCAATTAAATTTGGTTTAATAAGGGTCCAAATATTCCAAAATGTAATTTTGGAGTACTCAAGCCTCAAACAGATGATAATAGCATCGCGGCGTATTCAATTTTTAATGATAGGTATATTAACGTTAACGGAATAGGTACTGAACTTTCCCCATTCACCTACACGCTACTTTGTTGAATTTTTTCAATTACTTGTTTAACCCTGTTTTTTCTCATACAAAGTACCTAATTCGTCATTGTTGGTTTCACAAGTTTTCAGAATGAAAAGGGTTTGGTACCTAGGCTACCTACTCATCAATGAAACCAATGTTCCAAGTTTTGTGAGCCATTTGAGTTAGCTTCCTGCATTTCTAGGGAAAATTATTACTGCGATTTTTAAGAAGGTGTACTTATTGACGAATCTAACGCCATCAAGTTGGTACCTACCTACCTACCTATTGACGAATCTAAGTAATGATGAAGTGCGCCGTTCAAGTAGTTTCACGAGTTTAACAAGTGAAAAGAACGAGTAGGTATTTAAGTAGGTACCTAGCGCCGAAGCTAGCGCTCGGGTGTGCCATTGGGGTAGTTTTGGGAGTTTTTCGACTGAAAAAACGAGTAGGTTTTTCAAGTAGGTACCTATTGATAAACCCGATGTTATCAATTTTGGAACTCGGTTCAAGAGGTAGCCTAGGTACCAAACCCTTTTCATTCTGAAAACTTGTGAAACCAACAATGACGAATTAGGTACTTTGTATGAGAAAAAACAGGGTTAAACAAGTAATTGAAAAAATTCAACAAAGTAGCGTGTAGGTGAATGGGGAAAGTTCAGTACCTATTCCGTTAACGTTAATATACCTATCATTAAAAATTGAATACGCCGCGATGCTATTATCATCTGTTTGAGGCTTGAGTACTCCAAAATTACATTTTGGAATATTTGGACCCTTATTAAACCAAATTTAATTGGTCTCCAAAATATTGACCTTGAAAGGTGAGAAAATGGTGAAAAAAACGTCAAAAACACGTTTTTTTCCTAGTTTTTGATTTTTTTGACCATGTTGCACCCCTCACGGGGTCTGAAAAAATATATGTTATACCTAAGGGTAATACCAACTTTTTAAAAAATTCCAGCGAGGGGTCCCCCGATTTTTTTCTACGAATTTTTGAAGTTTTCAAACCCCCAAAACCCCCAAACATGCGAAAAAAATTTGAAAAAATTCTCACATATACACCTACCCACCAACTATTTTCTGTGAAAATTTCAAAAATTTTGAACCGCCCCTTTCAAAGCTACGAATTTTTGAATTTCGGGCATTTACGGCCATTTTACTCGGGTTGGGGTGGGGGTATCGAGCCAAAAATTTTTTTGGGGATGTTTTACATCGAGATCAACATTTTGGGTGAGTTTCAGCCCAAACGGTGTAGGGGCCGATTTCACCATCTTATTAGGAAAGGCTCTTTCATATCAATTATTTTTCATTGATTTTTCAGTCAAAATTACAGATTTTTTTGACCAATCGGAAATTGATTTAGAAATCATTGATTTTTGGCTGAAAAATCAGTAAAAAAATCACGGATTATCAAAATAAAATTATTATTAAAATACTGCTCGAGTGAAGCGATGAAGAAACTTAAAATTTTTTTTGCTTGTTATGTAATAAATTTTCCAAAAATTTATTTTACTGATCCTTGGCTAAATTGCATTTCTTGATGAATTTGATTTTTCAATTCCACATTTTAACCCATTGAATTATTATCAATTTTTCAGCAAAAATTACTTTTCCTTGGAGGAATTATTAATGACTATTTTTATTAAGTACAAAAATATTTTTAAAAAAGTTTTTTTGTTTTTCAAATAACATTTCAAAGAATATAATTTGAAAACTCAAAAAATACCTAGTTTCAGCATTCAAATCCCTGCTGAAGAATTTCTATCAAGACATCTTTCCAAATTAAGAAGAAAAATTTCCCATATACCCGAATAGGTTACAAATGTCACAAATACGCATTTTTCAAACGTCTGCCTCCTCGGTAAATTAATAATCCGACACGTCAGAACGGTAGAAAGCGTTTTGCACCTTCGACTTTACATCTCTTCTGGTAATTACCACTAAACTAAAGTTTGATTGACGTAGAAGCCGATGTACGTCTCAGTTGAAATTTCAAACCAACACGTTTGACGCTCAGTGGTCGATAACTTTCTATTAGGATTTTAATTTTTCACGTCGACCTGGCGTTAATGAATTAATAAACATCCATTAAGAAAAATTTTCAATCTTATTACTCAGTCGACATATTCTCGGTTCAGGTTCAAAACACTGATACCAACAATCTCGCCTTTCCAAGGAGATCACGTACCAGGCTACCTCCACCTGCACTTCATTCTCTCACAATCAGAAAACTTATACGCACAAAATCTACATACTTTCGACCAAACTATCCGTGTTCGCGAACCAGCCCGCGAATAAATTCCTCATTTCCTCGTTAAATAAATAAAACTTATCCGAAAATTGCTCGTACTTCTGCCAGTGACGCGGACCAGCATCAAAAACGATTGCGTTTTCGTACGTGATCTAACATTTTCGAGCAGAGTTCTCTATCGGAGCTGGACGCGGATAAAAAGAAAGGTAGATAAAAATCGTACTCTCATGGGATTTTTCTCGTTAAATACGATTTCCGGATGAAAACGACGCGCTTAAAAAGGTCACAATGACTGGGATTAACAAAGACCAAAGCTCAGCCAAGAGAGAGAAAAACAATAAACCGAGTCACGGTAGGTACATCATCTGCGATATGGAAGGAACCGCGCGGGCTCTTTGCCTAAATCATAAAGTACACGTGGTTTTCTATAAATCTGGAATATTTCTCGTCAAAAGTGTTGCTCGGGTACTCTTCTCGGTACCGAGCTCTGTAATAGTACAACATTCGTTAACGTTAATCTAGTTTCGCGATAACACATCATTATAAGCCTTCTTCACTTCTTTTTTCGTGTACTTGTCCAAAGCCATGGGAAAAAGTTACTCAGCTCGGATCCACCACAAATAGCAAGCACTTTAGGCACAATCCGGGTTATATTCTTTCTCTTTTCATCAAATCTTGGTAATACGGATAAATATCTACGTAATTTATTATAATAATCGAACAAAACTACGCGTAAACAAACGCGGATGCTGATAATAGAAAATACGCCAAATAAAACGATCAATTAATCAGATAAAATTTCATACAAATTCAACCAAAGTAGAAAAAAATTACGAAACGATAATCTCACGATCGACGAAAATAAAAATCCCGACGAAAATTTAGTTTTCTGCGCAATTATAGGAAAGAGTGGGAAAGAGTTACGACCTCTATGACTTCCCTCCAGATGCTCGCCCGAAGGTTTACCACCTACCAGACTATTGCCGAAGCTCAGTCGATAAAATTAACAAAATCACAACATAATAGGAATAATGTACGTGGATTAATTAGATTTTCACGTAGTATTTTAACGGTAAGTTACATTCATAACACCGATGGAGAAAAATAATACACGAGATCCTCCCCGCAGTCAAGGTAATTCACCGAGGCAATTAAGCAATAAAATAGCACGACAAAACCTCGTGCTTTCGAACCTTATAGGTACATATCGATGAAATTAATTAACGAAAAAATATCATCGAGTGTACGAGACTGGAAATGAAGAACTTCGAAATCCGCCACATAGTTCGAATCATCGGTCCGAAGAAATATGTCATTCGATGAAATCTACTTTCTATGCGCGGATACGTACAATGAGCAGTAGAAATTTCTCGTTAAGATCAATCAAGACAACCTTTTTTCAAATCGAAAATATGCGAAAGCGGCATTCCTCCGGTGCACTTGCGATATGAAAAAATCATACAGCTATATGGATCGAATGAAAGAGAGAACGGTTTCCAAGGAATAGCGCGACCCCATCGGTGTAGGTATATTTAAATTCAATATGTTCAAGTCCATAAACAAGGTGAACAATTCCGAAACTAGTTCGATATCATCCCTATACCCAATTATTCACGATTCAATTGCTCAACCCCTAAATACAGGTTTTATGTGGTTCGAGGTAGGTAGTCCATATGACGAGACAAGCATTTAACTCGTTCAATGACATTCGATAACCTTTTCCGAGTTGTATGACTAGAAGAGAACAGAAGGTGCTATGCCAGATTTCCAGGCACCTCAGAAAAAATTATTAAAATTTTCACGACACTCAATTCATAAAATAATTGAATGGAATCGGATAACTGAAGGGTGCAAAAAAAGGAGAAATTCTTCCCATTTTCATATTGATGGAGAAATTACAATTTTCATAACTTTCAAAAGTGCTAAATGACTTCTTTTGAAATTTTCGTTTTGAGCTTGAAAAAATTGAAAAAATTCATCTATTCAAATTTTTCATTTTTTTCATCCCCCTCCCCATCCTTTGAATGTCTTTTTAGATTAGTTTTTTTTTCAGGAGCCATTTTTGACTACTTTGGTGTTCAAAATTTTACATTTTAAAAATGGCCAAATTTTACAAAAAAAAAATTGAAAACCAAAAATGATGAACTTCGATTTGAATTTGAATCGTCAAAAGTGAAATTTTTTTTAAAAAGTCGTCTACGACTGCAAGAACCGAAATTTAGTCATTTCCTTAAACATTCATAAGACGTCGATAAAAGAATCCAGAGCCTCCTTCTAATACCTACATCACTGGATCATGAAAGCCATCCAGTCGATTTTTAAAAAACAAACGAAATCGTGTTCTTTCGAACAAAAAAATAACACTTTCCAACAACGAAAAGCCACGTATTGTTCAGCAAAATAAAAAAAAATAACAGACAGGATCGTAAATCTTAAAGGACACACTGACACAGAAACAACACAACATTTTACCACAAAAAGGACGAAATTTCACTTCACCGGTCCGAACCAATATTAAATCATTCGTTGGTGGTTTTTACTTTCATTCGTCACCACTTTGAAATTCTTTTTAAAATACCTCTTTTTTTTTCTTCGCCTTTGAAATAGAAAACAAGATCGTTTACGTAAGAAACTAAATTATAGAATAAAAGGAACAGGTTAATTTAGACGTATTTCATTCCATGTCGAGTGTGAAAGTGAGCGCATCGTGGGCTAATTTTATCTTTTGAAAGTAAATGTGGAGCAAAAAGGAATGGGTTTATCAGATTTACACGCTTCTCAGGGGACCAACGAGTATGCGAGAGTGTGACAAATATCCTGCAACAGGATGACTTTCGAACGGTTGAAAACGAATTTCGCAAACCTCTTTCAAGGTCTTTGTTCTGTACTCGACCGTTTCGTCTTTCAAAACAAACAAATGGTATGAGTATTGCGGTAAAACCATCAATTATGCAAAAATGCAAGGCATGGGGCTTGAAAGCATTGTTGCCAGATTGTAGGAGGTGATCCTCAGAGCGCTAGAAAATGACCGAACCCTAGATAAATATTTTCCAGGATTTCGCTATAGGAGACAACACCTACCTACGTCTCATGCATACTCCAACAAAAAATCGTATACGGAGAGAACAAGTTCAAGATAGATGAATGAAATGTGTTCAAATTTTGAAATTATTAAACTATTGAAATCAATTTGACTTTTAAAATTTTTTTGGAAGGAATTCAAATTTCAAGGAAATTTCAGGTACTTGAGAATATTAATTTTCAAATGTGTTTTTTTAAAGTACCAGCGGCCATTGATATTGACAATAATGAATTTTTGTTAAAAAAATGATTCTGAAAAATTGAAATTTTAGTTTTGAAATATCAAAGTTTTGATTTAAATCAGAAGCTTTCAAGTCATGAATTTGTTTTACATATGATTTTCCATTGAAATGTTATTTATATTATTTTCAATTGGTAACTTGAAAACATTCGTTTTGAAAATGTCATAGGAATCCAATCGTCAAAAATTTTTCAATAATTTTCAATAAAAATTTGATCATCCAAAGGTCTCACGTTGTCACGTTATTCATAAACTGACAGTTTAAAATCGATTTAAACGCAATGTCTCGTCTTCTTAATTTGATTGGAAAAATAAAAATAAATTGGATATTGTGTCCGACGGAAATCCAATTTGAACATGGTGTCTCACAAAATTCCTATTTTGATACATAGCTCCCAAAAAAACGAAACCTCATTTTGAAAATAAAATACTCAAAAAATTCAATTCGGACATAGTTTTCCAGAAACTCTTAATTTAGGCATTCTGTTGAAAAAAAAAAAAAAACTTTATTCACACATGGTGTCCCAGAAATCTTTAGTTTACACATTACATTTTCAAAAAAAAAACTCCTTTCGAACATGATGCCTCGAAAAATTCAATCTGGAAAGTGTCCTAAAAATCCTCAATTTGGACAAGATGTCCCAAGGAAACTCAATTTGGACCAGGTGCCCAGAAAAACTTATTTTGGACAGATGTCTCAAAACAATTCGATAGGGACACAAAGTCCCTCAAAACTCTCAAATTAGACAAAATGTCATAAAACCTGGTTTGGGACACAATGTCCTAAAATTATTCACTTTGTGAATTGTGTCTCGAGAAAATTCAATTTAAACATGGTGTCCTGAAAAATGCCTCATTTTGGTCATGAAATTGGCACATAATGTGCCAAAAATTCCCAATTTGGACACAAGTCCCAAATCCTTCAATTTAGAATGAAACTGGGACACAATGTCCCAAAAAACTCAATTTCAGACAAAATGTCCTGAAAACTTGATTTAGGACATAAAATTCAATTTGTACATACGATTGGGACACTTGTCCAAAAATCTTCAACTTGGACATTATGTCTCAAAAAATTTATTTTGGACATCGCGTCCCAAGAAAATTTAATTTGACAATTTTTGATTGATTTTTCAGTCAAAAATCACCAAATTCTCAATAAATTCTCTGTTTGTCAGAAAAAATTGATGATTTTTGATTGAAATATCAGTGAAAAAGACTCAATTTTAAATTTGACCCCCCCCTCCCCATTTTTTCTCAAATTCTCAGCCCCTCCCTCCCTTAATTAATTTCTGGGTGCGCCTATATGTTTGGAAATCATGTCCCAAGAAATCTTAATTTAGGCCAGTTGTTCTAAAAACTTCATTATGGACATGAAATTTAATTTAGACATGAAATTGAGACACAATATTCCGAAAAATACTCAATTTGGATATTTGTGTCCCAAGAAAACTTATCTTGGACATAATGTCCTGAAAACACCTTATTTTAGAGATAAAATTCAATTTGGGCACAAAATTGGAACACAATGCCTGAAAAATTCTCAATTTGGACATCATGTCCCCAAAAAACTTGGCCAACTTACTTTGGGCATGATTCTCGATTAATTCATTTGGACATAAAATTGGGTCTCAATGTCCCAAAAATCCTAAATTTGGACGTAGGTAGGTATCAAAAATTTTTCCCAGTTGTCTATGCTTGATAAAAATTGTCACTGTATCTGTCAGGGACATAAAAAAATTGATTCTCCATTTTATTGATTGGCCATCAGAACTTTGACACATCTACGTTCAAAATTGAGAAATAAAATTTGAAGGCGAAAAATTCTGATTCAAAAATATCCAAGTCAAAATTAATAATTTTTCAAATTTTTTCAGCAAATTCACCAAAAAAAAAGTTGAAATTACAAAAAATTTCTAAAATTATAAAATTTAAAGGAGTGAAATTTCAACACCCTTCGGATTTTTCAAGGGTAAATTTTAAAAATGCGACCACCTAATTTAAAATTGACCCTCTCTAACCTCCTGACATTCCTGACGCCGATCTTTCTCAAAAATCATCTCTCAACATCTCACATCATCAAAATTTCAGACGCTGCTATCCCATAAATAAAGGTGTTATTCGATAACCATGTGTACTCTATTAATATCCGACATACCCAATAAACTACTTACTCACGAAGCACGTCTCATCAGTATCCAAACGCTCGAAATTTTTACTTTTCATCGTGCCTAAATAAAAATCTCGTATTAAAAAATTCCGTTACCTTCTCACATTCGAATATATTGCGAAGAAGATGGAATACGCTAATAAAGCGGAATCGCGGGTACCTGCCTAAATAATACACACAAACTGTACTCTTTTTGCTTCCTCGCGCGTATTCCGATGAATAATTCGTATCCGTTGCTAAAATTAACCTGTACGTGATTTTCAATCTTCAAATATGGCCGTACAGCAGAGTCGTTTGTAATATATCTGTTATATCTTATTTGTGCGATGCTCTTCGGCTTCATTCTTGAAGATTTTTTTTCATGTCTAGCGATTATTACTAGCGATTGTTGGCGATTCCACGACCTCTGGCCATTAACCCGCTTACCTTATTTTACTATATAATCAATATTTCTATCTAACAAGTCATCAAAATATCGATACCGTTATGCTGTTTTCTTCATTAATTTGTATTCTTTCATTTGCACAATGACGTTATGGTTTTTTTTTTTTCAGTCGGGTACATTACTCGCTCGGGTACTATGAGAATATTTCAGGCGACATTGGGCTCGCGAAGATATTTACGAAAATGGATGTGTAACGTTTCGGCATAGAAAGTTGAAAATACACCTATATTATGAGCAACATATTTAGACGATCCTACATGTACAATTTCAATCATATGACAAAAGGGGCACACACAACACGTACAATAATACATTAGTCGGTTCGACTTTACAACAGGCGACCAGCGTTGGTTCTTTTTCTACCATCATCGCGCGTTCATTTCCATTCTCTTATTGTTTTCAAGTCTGTGATTAATGAACGACGGTGTATACGCGAAATGCATCTATACAAATGATGCATTGAGTTACCAGCCAAATTTAACCATACCTCAGAACGTGGATACCTAAACGGTGAGATTATTTCGGCAGTTTGGTATATAAGTCGACTTGACACAAGGGTGGCCTTCGAGAGAGATGGAAATAGGATCATTAGCGTTCTTACGCCGATTTCCTTTTGGCAAATAATCACTTCTCATTGGTTTGCGATAAACAATCGTGTATGTGCTCCGATTTATATTTGGCCGGCTCAAGATGGTTACGCTTTTTTGTAACGATGATTAATTTTCAGATCGGTTGTGTCGCCTTGGAGCATTTTTTCACGCCAGAATCAAAGGTACCTGCGTCAGAAAGGATACATAGTCGCAACCCTACTTGGTTCGCGGAATCGAGGCCATCTGAGGCGTGGAGCCATTAGGATCGTATGTGTATCTTTGTGTAGATTCCGAGCATGTACAGAGTGAAACGGTGTGGCGTCTTTTTTCTGCGGGGTATCGTGACATAGGAATTTCTAACGTGGATTTCAGGATGGAAGTGTTTTGTAGTGTTGCGTCAGAGTTTACAAACCCTAGGGAGGATCGAATTCGAAAATCAAAAAATCACAAAAATACTTGGATGAGAAAAATTATTGGAAAAACAGAAAAAATCGGTTTTGATAAATTACAGAAAAATTTACCTCGATATAAACTGAAATGTGACGCGCCATGAGAAACCGACCCTTAAGGTGAAAAATGAAATTTCGCGAAAAACGCCAAAATATCAACTTTTTAACCGATTTTTGCGTTTTTCTCAACATTTTATTTTTCACCTTAAGGGTCGGTTTCTCATGGCGCGTCACAAATGATGAATTCATTGATTTTCTTGATTTTTGTAGCCAAAAGAATGGTTCGAGGATTCAACTTTAATCACGTTTCTTTCTATCAAAACCGCAGGCAATATAACATTTGCTCAGACGAATTTTTCCACTTTTGCATTTTTTTTTGGTAGTTTTTGTTATTTGGGAATTGTGGAAAACTGAAAAAAAAACTGAAAGTGGAACTGAATTCCATCTTCAGTTCCAAAAGCTTTAGTTTTTATATACTTTTTTGAAGTTAATACCAAAAATGCTTACGAAATACTGAACATTTTTATGAAAAAAGTGGAAATTTTTTGTCGTTCTTTATTCATTTCAACTTGAAAAGTAAATACCTATGTACTGAAAATTGGAACTGAAAACCGAAGCTAAAAATTTTGAAAACTGAAACTGAAAACTGGAATTTATATAATTTCAGTTATCCAATTTCCATCTCTGTGCAAATGCAAAATTACCAAAAAAAATGAATCGAAATTTTCATAAAAATGAATCAAAAATTCCAACTATTGAAAAAACATGGCAATCTCGATTAAAAATTTTTCATTGCCTTGGGCAATTACATCGCACGATCGTTATTATTACGAATGATGAAAGTAAAAATAACCAGAAAATACAATTCCTAAAACTTTTTAAGTCCAAATACATGAAAAAATTGAAAGTTTCTATAAAAATGATTTAAATACACCAATAAAAAATTCAGAAGGAAAAAAATCCTTATTGCATTTTCATCAAAGTAGTCAATATGATGTAAAAATTAATGAAATTTCGGTATTTGAAGGAATACCTTACTGCCAAAAAATTCAGAAAATCTTCAATTTTTTTGAATCAGTTTAAGAAGTGAAAGTTAATAAATTTCTACCAGAAAAAAACATAGAATGTATAAAAGTGAAAATTGCAGAAACATCAATAAAACCGAGTAATGCAATATTTCATTAGTATAATTAAAAATGAAATTTATTCAAGAAGTGGAACAAAATGTTCAGAATTTCAAGAAAAAATTCTGTAATTTTTACAGACTTTTCGAAAATATTTCGAAAACTATTGTAAATGTAAAAAAAAAATTAGGAAATACCGACAAATCCAAAATGTAAGAGATACCAAAAAATAGTATTAGAAATCTGGTCAAAAAAATTTTAAATCATCAAAAAAAATAGGTATCTAATTGATAAATTTTTATGAAAACATAAGCGCACCTAGAAATTTATTAAGTAAGAGGCTGAGAATTTGAGAAAAATAGGGGGAGGGGTCAAATTTCAAATTAATCATTTTTCACTGATCTTTCAGTCAAAAATTATTAATTTTTTCCAACAAATTGGGAATTTATTGAGGAATCTGTGATTTTTGACCAAAAAATCAGTAAAAAATGATTGAGGGCGAAAATTAGTAGAAAAAATACTGGTTGAAAAGCAGAAAAATGAACTTTTTTACATTTTTGCAATGAAAAAATATTTTTTCCAAGCTTAAGAGGGGGTCGATCCCCTTGAGCCCCCCTTGTATGAAAATCAACTAAAACATAGGTAAGTAAACGTAAAATAAATGAAATTTCAATAAATCTGAACAAAGGCAGATAATATTGCTAAAAAAAATGCTTAAAAATGAGACTCGTTCGAAAAGTGAAAAAAAATTTTTCAGAATTTCAGGGAAAAAAGTTTGAAATTTTGAGCAAATTTTTTGGAGATAAATATTGAAAAATCATAAATTTTTCAACATTACAAAACAATAATTAGGTACAGATTTTAAAAAAATTTCTCTATTTCTCAAAATTTTGGAACATTTTGATCAAAATTTCAAAAAATTGTTTCACTTTCAAAACCTTCAGGCATTCTTCACCTTTCTCATCATTTTATATCTTCGTCCTCGTCGTCGCGTCTCTTTGATATAATTTTTTTTTTAATTTTTTGCCCAGTATTCAGATTTGTTTTATACGAATAGTGAAAATTCGTGATTTTTTTACGTAGATAGGTACCAATTTAAACAATCTTTTCAATATTTGATTATTTTTTGTGTTATTTAAATAATTTTAGAGCACTTTGACCGAATTTAGATACTTTGTATTTTTTTTTTCATTATTACAACTGAAACAATTTTTGATCCAGTGTTAATGATTTTTATACCATTTTATAAAATTTTATGACTCTTTTACTCGCCTGTTTCATATCCTCCAATAACGCCATAATTTCCAATTATTTCCATAATCTTAAGGAAACTTTTTCGGTAAAATTCCACAGACAGATTCCTGAATCAGATATTTTTACAACTTGGAAAAAGATTTCCCAAATACTCTAAAATCCAATTTGAATGGAGAAGGGGAGTTCTCTCACATAACAGAAATGAAAGGGTGCATTCTCCTCCATCGCAATCTCATCCCAAATTCTTGGGGCACCCCTGCTTCGTTATTTCCCGAATACATCCCAATTAATTATTTTCGCTCCTGGCAGAAATTCTTTCCGAATAATTACCAAAAAAGGGTCATGTACCCAAGGATAAAAGAGGAACAGAAGCACAAACCGCTGGTCGAGCAGTCATCCGACGACGCCCAAATTTACCACTCTATTTTCTACAATGTAGTAAACATCGAAGCTGTCAAGGCACATGTGGAAACACCTCAGCACCGTGCGCCTTTTGCAATTTATCGCAAAAGTGGATTCATTATTGATAAAAAAAATCATAACATAAAACTGTACCTTTTGATTAATGGCAACACTCCTCGAGTAGGAAGGAACTGGGCACCATCGACAATAACTTAGATTTATAGTGAATCGGATCTTTTTTTTCAGCGACTCGTTTATAACTCGAACGTGGCCGGTTACGTATTAATTAATCTTGGAAAACCACTCTATATACAGTGTGTATATCGCAAAGTGTTTTCGTAACACACGTTTCGGTCATTTTTCATCGAAATAAATATCGAAGCAGAAAAAAACCACCAAAAATTCCATACCTGTAACAGAAAAATTAATCATTCTATAATTATTATATATGACAGACTGAAAGCTCTAATCAAATCTATCAATTAAATGCACGAACCGGCTTCCGTTGCACCTAAAAACGGTTGCAAAACATAGTCGTATATTCGCATTCGATGAAAACGTTAAATACTCGAATCAGGGGAGGGGAAAAATTTCGGTATACAAAATACCTTACGTATTTTATGCTCGGGTACGTGTATTCGGCAAAAAAAAACCACATAGTACAACAATAACGAGCCGAATACATCCTTTAACAAATAATTTGGTATCCGGTTCTAGATGCTGTAGGGCAACGCAGTCTGCTCTCTTGGTAATCATATGCAATGGAACTGGTAGTTTGAGACGGCAATTTAAACTAAATTATAGCGTAAAACACGGCGACTTCTTAATATTAGATTTATTGATTGTATTTTAATGTAAATATAAAAAATAGCCCGGTACCGTATCAGCCGCACATCTAATACGTACTACCGGAAGGGCGTCCTATAAGCAGCGTACGGGGATATTTATATTTTGAAAATCCATGGCGCAGATACGAGAGCCCGAGCCAGGCGTGCCCGATGATTTAATGTTTCCTTAAGGGTTAGAAAAAAAAAGGACACTTTTTACACAAAATTCGACCGTAATTGTACATGTCACAATAAATAATCGGCTTGTTTATCAAAACCCCGAAACAAAAAAAATACCGACGAAAAAAAAACACAACAATGCGGAATATTCAACCTGACTCGATAAATACGTAGGAAGGTACTTATTAAGCTTGTAAAGATGTAAACTTTACAAATTGCCCATTCGTACGTCATCTCGATACGAGATAATGGTAATTTTCCATTTTTAATATTTACGTAGGGTTGAAATTAGCCGAATTCTTACCAAATACGATTTCTGGAACGAGGAACGATTAATTTCTCAATCGAAAATATTACGTAATTTTAGTAAAAATATTCAAGTACATTCCGCCTTCGTGAAATTGTGACCGAGAAAAAAAACCACCAATTTTATGCCTATGCCGGGATAATTTCCGTTTAAAGAGTTCTATAAGCAAAAGGTACGTAATTCCGAATGAAATATTATTCATAGTTCGAATTAGAACATTGGCCTGAGAGAAACTATAAGAATGAGCGACGATTTGTCATTAATGTGAATAATCGTTCGTTAACACTTTTTCTTCGAGTAGGTTGTCTCGCCTATTTTCCATCGTTCCTCGTCTGGCCCACCGAGTATCCGTAATGAGAAAATTTTCTATAAAATTTTACCCATCTAGATACTCGTAGTCTGAGGATAAAGCAGCAGAGAAGAGTTAAATATGGTGTTTTTGTTCTCGGCCTACGTAACCGTTCTCCAAAGCCCCACGGATACATGCTCGTATACAGATAACTGTGCTTCTTTGAAAGAAATATGAACGAAATAATTCTTATAATTGTTACAGAAGTTGTGGGGAAAATTACATAAGTAATTACAAAAGTCACGTTGGACGCTTTTTCTTTTTCGCAGCCTGAGTTATGCCCCGGTGCTAGTATCATTCGGTGCAGTCGTTATTTATAATAATGCAAATTGGTCTGATTGCAAATTATACTTTGATGGTGATTGCGAAAATAATGTTGGGAAAAGAATCGAGCGGTTGGAAAATACTTTGGAATTTGTTATTTCAAAGATTTGAAATCATAAATTCGTCTGATTGCTAAGATGAGATATCTTGCCACAAGTAATTATCAAAATTATTTATCGAATGGAAAAATCTGCAGAAATTTTCCATTATTTCGAAAAAAATGGACGAGAATATTTTAAAATTTGAAAAAATGCAAGGCTGCATTTTGAATCAAGGAATAAAAATTTTTTATGGAAAGAAGTGAGTATTTAAACCTTTTCTGTCCAAATAATTTCCTTTCAATTGCACACCCAACTAAGTAATTTCTGAAAAAAAAGTGATGATATTCCATATTTCAAACAGGTTTTTTTGAAAAAAAATTGTGAATCTTTTCTGTTTTCAAATGAATAAAATGGAAATTTAAAAAAAAAATCAATTCCTGTATCTTTCACGAATCAATTCCTCTTTCTCTGTTTTTTTTCAACAATTGGGAGACCTTGAGGATCTATAAATTTGGATTAAACCGAAAGGAAGGAGGCTAAAAAGCTTGTCTCTGTTTAGCTCCTAATCACACAATTGCATTTCTGGTATAAAGTAAAATGAGTTTCGAATCGAAAATCTGAAGAAATTTGATCTATCCTAAAAAATTCGCAGGTTCAGAGTCAGAAAATGTTGAGATAACTGTAACTTTCTTGCAAGTCAAAAAAACACGACTTCTTAACGATAATTTTTAGTTTTTTGCTGCTCCAATGTATCTACTTCGCTAATTCATTTCGTCTTTGATTTCTGCTCGTCCAGGCAATACAAATCATCAATGCGATTCTTCTGAAAATCAGATTTTCAACAAAAACACGAGTTTTGAAGAATTTGCAAAACGATGCCAAAGACGTTTGGGGAGTTTAAATTCAAATATTATAAGCATTTTTCAAAATTAACAAGTAATATTGGATTGAAAATCAAAATCAAGATTAAAATTAATGAAAAAATTATAAAATCCAAAGTATTCATGGGAAGAGAAAAAAATGAAAAAAATCTGAACCCTGGTACCATTTAAAATTGCAAAAAAAATCAAACTTTGGCTCGAAAATGTATCTTTTGAGCAAAAATTTCAACCTTGTTTCGCTAAAATTCAGAAAATCTTATTTCCATCAGAAAATAGGTGATCAATATTTTCAAAATTTCATACGAATAAAAAATGGGTAATTTTTTTGCAAAACTTAAGAAAAAATTTTCAATTTGTCAAATTTCCAATGAAATTGCTGTTTTATAAAATTCTAAGAGCTTTTTGAAAATTTTAATCAAACCTGGAACTTGGGAAATATTTCAATTTTTTTTACAAAATTTCGAAAGTTTTTAGGTAAGAATTACGAGTTTTTGTAATGTACGTTATAAAAATAGAACGAATTTTTGACAATTTTCAACTGACCCTGCATTTCAGGACATGGGGAAGATATCATTTTTACCTTCCTTTTTCTTCCAATCTCTTTATATTTTTTTGAAGTAGCAAAAATAATAATTTGAGTAAATACGAGTAAATCAGGAAAAGCTGTAAGTACCTAGTGAAATTTTGGAGTTTCAGGAGGGGAAAAAACAAATCTTGAAATAATTTTTTCTTAAAGAGAACCGGATTTAAAAAACAAGAGCTTTAAAATTTTTTAAAATCAAGGAATTTCAAGAAGACGTTCTCAGTGCACTAAAAAATGGTATAATTCATTAAAAAATTTTTAATTTCCATTTCCTTGTCATCCTTTTCCGTCCGTTTCCCCCTCAAGCTTCTTTATACGACCTGGAAATGGGTCTAAGGTCTTTTACAAATATTTCCTCATCCTTCAATCTTTCCTTCACATCGTTCAAAAACACTAAAAAATTCCAACGACTCATCCAGACACGCAATCGAATTAAAATACTTCACCCCTTTGAAATAATGTTATCAAATATCGCTACAAAACAGCGTGAAATTAAACGAAAACATCCAATCAACCACAATTCGATTTCGAACGTACCACACGTACGAGTTATTCTACAAGCAATCGAAACCATTTAGGATATATCTTTTACATGTGATCACAACGAATCGAAGGTGCAAACGCGACAGACACATCTCAGCCGAGCCCAAAAACTAAAAAAAAAAAGACAGAATGTAAAAATAAACCTAGCGAGTGATAAATTATATCTACACACAAAAAAGTGGAGAAAAATAACACACTGTCTTGTTAAACAAGGGTATAATTTTTTTAAGGTAAAAAATATACCTACATCTCACATGCTGGTTAATTTCGTAGCCCTGCACACTTCACATGGAGACAGGTATATACTTAGGTAGTCCCATGAAAAAAAACAACAACAACAACAAAATATCTAAACAAGGGTGAGTTGTTTTAGGTTTCATGTACATTCGCAGTGGGTTACCAAGTTACCATCATATTTGAAACGTCAACCGTGTTTGAATATTCACATACCATAATATTTGAAGGAGTTAATATTCAAATGAAGGGCAATCCTCGCAGAATACAGATGATTAATACGTCACTGCTGAGATATCGCGAGTCGAAACGAGAAAGGCTCTGGTGTGGTAAGGGGGTCATTTAGCCCTTGGTCTAACTTTGACCAAATTCTTATGCCATTCGATTTGGCGTGGTAGAAGATGATTTTAGAGCGCATGAGCGAATTTTTACCTCACCCCTGGGGGGCTGGGGGGCCAAAATACACGATTTTCAAGCTGAAAACTCTTAAAAATTCTATCTCCTCGAGTTTTTAACCAATTTTTTCCAAACTTGGCACAAAGGTAGTGGTACTAGAGGGGAATACCCTGAAATTTTTTCAGATTTTTTCGACCACTCCAATGACCTTGAATTCGACTTTGAAAATTTCAAATCGCCCTGGGAGCACCGTTTTGCCGCGGGGTATAAAGAAAAAAATTTTTTCATGTTTTCCACTCCATTTTACACCACTCAGAATTTTTTCAGATTTTTTCGAGTGGTGGTTTACATGTGGCGTCCGAAAAACTGATAAATCGGTCGTTTTATTACTTTAAAATTATGCCTTTCCCATCAATTTCGTATTTTTCATTTTTTTCTCACTAAAAATACATTCATGCTCGCTTTTTATTAAATTTTGATCAATATTCACCCATTTCCCATGACTACGACATTTTGAACAAAGGGTATCCCCGGATATGATAGGCGAATCAGCCCAAGAGCTACTTTTTGAAACTAACCAGCAGACATTATTAAGGACCCCAAAAAATGATTTTAGAAAATTTTTTCCACTCCCTAACTCACCCTACCCCCTTACCCCCACCCCCAAAATAGCGAATTTTCGTCAAAAAATAGTATCTCGGAACCTAATGGACCAAAAATTCCGAAATTTATGTGGTGTATATAGGGAGTGGTGACCAATTTTTGAGAATTTTTTCAGATTTTTTTTGCGATGCATTTTATTCTAAAAAACTACCTTAAAAACTTTGAATTGCTCAGAGGGTCTGGCCGGATAAGGGGTGATTTTGGCCATGGGTTGGATTTTCGCTTTAACCTTCCCAAAGGGTACCCTCTGATGTAAAAAAATCTGAAAAAATTTTCAACCTCCCCCCCCGCTTCTATTCCTGAGTTATGGCCATTTTATTGCTAGATTTTCAACAATTTTTTAATTTCAACTGTGTGAATAGTATCCCACAAATGTGTATTTCAACGTAGATTCACGTCACGTATTCAGTTTTGGCGATTTCGAAGCCGCAAGGGTCAAGAATCGCAAAATACCTATAAAAATGTTTTTAGCTGATTCTTTCACATTTTTCAGCATTTCGTGCAGAAAGAAATGATCACAACGTCGCATTTGTGTTTAGCTGTCCAAAATACCTAGATAAACTCCCTTTTCGCGATCGTTTCACTTGAAATCTCGAAATTCGCTATTTCTGTCATAAAAAGTCAGTGAAAATGGATTTCTGAGAATTTTTCAGTTTTTCTTTGCGATGCATTCTATCCCAAAACCTACCCTAAAACATTGAAATTGATCCAATACCAAAACTAAAAGACATAAATTCTTTCTTTTTGATATAAATGCAACCCCTCCTTGATAGGTACAATAATTTGAATTTTTTTTTTCAATCTCAAATTTTCATTTCCCAGCCCATGACAAAAAATGCACTGTAGTACAAGAGCAAAATATTAAGATGAAATGAAAAAAAAACCTTTCTTTCATAATTTGTAGATACGAGACATAGATAACTTTGTGCCAAAAAACAGAAAATTTCCTTCACAACAGTTGAAATTAAAAATTGTTGAAAATCTAGCAATAAAATGGCCATAACTCAGGAATAGAAGCGGGGGGGGGAGGTTGAAAATTTTTTCAGATTTTTTTACATCAGAGGGTACCCTTTGGGAAGGTTAAAGCGAAAATCCAACCCATGGCCAAAATCACCCCTTATCCGGCCAGACCCTCTGAGCAATTCAAAGTTTTTAAGGTAGTTTTTTAGAATAAAATGCATCGCAAAAAAAATCTGAAAAAATTCTCAAAAATTGGTCACCACTCCCTATATACACCACATAAATTTCGGAATTTTTGGTCCATTAGGTTCCGAGATACTATTTTTTGACTAAACTTCGCTTTTTTGGGGTTGGGGTAAAGGGGGTAGGGTGAGTTAGGGAGTGGAAAAAATTTTCTAAAATCATTTTTTGGGGTCCTTAATAATGTCTGCTGGTTAGTTTCAAAAAGTAGCTCTTGGGCTGATTCGCCTATCATATCCGGGGATACCCTTTGTTCAAAATGTCGTAGTCATGGGAAATGGGTGAATATTGATCAAAATTTAATAAAAAGCGAGCATGAATGTATTTTTAGTGAGAAAAAAATGAAAAATACGAAATTGATGGGAAAGGCATAATTTTAAAGTAATAAAACGACCGATTTATCAGTTTTTCGGACGCCACATGTAAACCACCACTCGAAAAAATCTGAAAAAATTCTGAGTGGTGTAAAATGGAGTGGAAAACATGAAAAAATTTTTTTCTTTATACCCCGCGGCAAAACGGTGCTCCCAGGGCGATTTGAAATTTTCAAAGTCGAATTCAAGGTCATTGGAGTGGTCGAAAAAATCTGAAAAAATTTCAGGGTATTCCCCTCTAGTACCACTACCTTTGTGCCAAGTTTGGAAAAAATTGGTTAAAAACTCGAGGAGATAGAATTTTTAAGAGTTTTCAGCTTGAAAATCGTGTATTTTGGCCCCCCAGCCCCCCAGGGGTGAGGTAAAAATTCGCTCATGCGCTCTAAAATCATCTTCTACCATGCCAAATCGAATGGCATAAGAATTTGGTCAAAGTTAGACCAAGGGCTAATTGACCCCCTTACCACACCAGAGCCTTTCAAAATCTAATCTGATTTCGAAATGTTGATCGTAGATCAAGACAAATTTTTTCGACTTGAAATCTCCATAACTTCAAAATTTTGAGCAATGCAAAGTGAAAAAAATGAATACTTGTCTATGTCAGTTTGCGTTTTTCCTCC
This sequence comes from Pseudococcus jackbeardsleyi, assembly GCA_038380155.1. Taxonomy (NCBI): domain Eukaryota; kingdom Metazoa; phylum Arthropoda; class Insecta; order Hemiptera; family Pseudococcidae; genus Pseudococcus; species Pseudococcus jackbeardsleyi. The sequence goes on from CM076239.1 coordinate 46,063,494, forward strand.
TTTTTTTTTTCCAATTCATATTAAAATACTCAGAATTTTGAATGAGGATCTGAGTAGCTGAGATGAGAAAAATGATCATCATTCAATTCTTTTCAAAATGGAATTTATTTGAAGATTTTATCAAAAGCTGATTAAAGGTTAGGGAAGTTTTAAGTTGAAGAAATATTTAAAATGCATCAAATCATGGTGATTTTTTTCAATTTATACAAAAATTACTCGAAATTTTGAGTTATCACGTGAGAGTGTTTGAGATCATTGAGATGAGTAAAATAATCAAATATTAATTTTCTACGAGATTATTCAAGTTAAGAATTTGTTTCATCATTCAAACACGACTTATGATGAGAGTTCAAAATTGAAAATACTGAATTATTAAAATTGTTTTTTTCTCTGTCAAAACTTTAATTTTAAATTCATAAATTTAGTTTGGCTGAAAAAACAACTTTCAAAATTGCATAATTTTGTGGAAAATTTATCTTCGGTCATTTTTCTCGTCTCAAACATCCACTATATGTGCTTAATACAAATTTTGAAAAATGCTTGAAAAATCACACGTGCATAATACGAAAATCATTCAAAAAGTAAAATAATGAAGCCAATTTTAGAAAACTGATAGAGCTAGAAACAAAATTGTAAATGGCATTGAATTCTGCAAAAAGAAATCGTCAATTCTTTGAATTTTCAAATATTTTTGAGAAAATTGTCTTCAGTTTTCTCTCTGCCATGTCAATTGGAATTTTATAAATCTTTTTCAGGTTTTTTAGGTATCAAATAATTTCATGAATTCATCTACAATATTAGCTCATGAAAATTTTGAAAAAATTCGAGTGAAGAAATCGTAATTTTTTTCAAGTTTTTCAATCGTGAGAGTATAATCAAACCATACTGTGTAGAAAATATTTTGATTCTCTTCCATTCGTCTTCAAAACTAGACACCGATTAAAGCAATATCACTAGTTGAAAAAAATAATGAAAATCAGCAAAATTTTCAAGTGTCCAAAAACTCGAAATATTCTTGAAAAAAATTAACTATTTGGCAAAAAGGGATGAAAAATTTTCAAAAATCAATGGAAATTTGAAAAATTGACGAATTTTCTCTCAAATATGTCCATTTTTTGAGAAAACTATGCAAAATTTGATGCCTATTTTCTCGATCTTTTAGCTTTTCTCTAAATCTCCTTCATCAGCCAACCTTTTGAATAACCCTAAACATTCCCGGACTTCAGCTTTTCTCTCCTCGTCTCGCCTCACGGTATCCGTTATGCAGCCCGATTAACACGAAACGTTCAGCCGGTGAAGTACACTGGTTCGTTACCCACAGCCAACAGCCGGTCTATCGATGGTCGCCTAAGTGGGGGATTCTAGTTTTCAGAAGGTTAGATCTCTCGGTTATTCCGCCAGCTATCAAACGAGTTTTACCAATCGAGCAGCATTTAGTTGAATTGAAGTGTAGTTCGGCTCTTGGCACAGTGTCGATCGCCAATGTAAATGTACGAATCGAGTTTTTTTCTAAATTTTCTCCGCATTGAAATTATTTCGCGAGTGAATAAATGATAATTTCGTTGGAATAAAAAAAAAATGCCACGCGTTATTTCGAATCGTTTCGTGGAAAAGTGTTCGCTAACTAAAATGTGTCGGTGATCAGTGCTCGGTAATTTTCTTTACGTTATTACCTACGTAAAAGGAAAATTGGAAAATGCGTTGCGCGCGTGAAAATTGCATCACATCTTAAAACCATGCAATCCGGTGGGGCGTTTTTCGCGGCCATTGTCGGTACCATGCTATTGATAATATCCGGAAAATCGCTACGTTATCAGGCGCCGGACGAATGCAAATGGTATTCGGTGACGGCGGATGGCGAACAGGAGGTCTCGGCGAATCTGCCGGACGACCAGGAGGTCGCCTTGGTTTGCCGGCTACGTACCATGAATTCGGAAATCGAGAAAACCAACCTGAGCGTAATCCAGCCTCAGTACACCGTTAAACTAAAAATAGTGTGCAGTGAAATGTTTTTCTATAAAAGTTCCGTGAATCCGGGCAGTTTTCAAACGCTAATCGATCTCAAAGATTTATCCATCGAGTTTTGTAAAATCGGCAATGTGACCGCGGGTGCGTTTCGCGGGCTTCGTCAACTTCGCAATCTCACCTTCATCACCCATAACGACGACTGGTCCGGGATGACTTTGGAAGTATATCCGAACGTCTTCGCCGACGATTTACATCTTCTCGAAAGGCTCGACTTTAGCTGTAATAATATTCGAAATCTTCCGGACGGCGTTTTCTGCCCATTGCAGAATCTTCGTTATTTAAATCTGACCCGAAATAGGATCTCGGGTGTCGAGAATTTCCTCTTCAATGAAAACAACGAGGTGGTAAAATGCGGCGAAAACCTACGTACTTTGGATTTATCCAACAATACCATCGATTCGTTACCCCAAAAAGTGTTCACCCGGTTGACCCAGCTGGAGGAGCTCTTTTTGCAGGATAATTCGATCACGGTGATCGCCGATCACGCCTTCGATAATTTATCCTCGTTATCGGTACTGAATTTAGCTCACAATAAACTAGTCTACCTGCCTCCCGAGCTATTCACCGATACCAGACAAATCAAAGAAATCCATTTGCAGAATAACTCATTAACCATGTTAGCGCCCGGATTATTCAACGATCTGGGCAAACTTCTAGTCTTAGATTTATCGCAAAACCAATTAACTGAGGAATGGATTAATTCGGCCACATTCGGCGGCCTGGCTCGATTAATCGTTCTCAATTTATCCGGCAATAATATAACGAAACTGGACTCGTTCATGTTCCGCGACCTGTTCCAACTGCAGATTCTACGTTTAGAAAACAACGCCATACATTCGATACCCGGCAATACGTTCGCGTCTCTGTATGAGCTCACCACTTTGGTATTGTCGAATAATAAAATCAAACGGATCGACGGTTTCACCTTTGCTAGCTTGTCCGGGTTGACTTTGTTGGCGTTGGATAATAATTTAATATCGTATGTGGACGAGGATGCGTTTAATAACTCTACAAATATGGAAGATCTGCATTTAAATGGCAACGAACTCGACACCATTCCGATCGCTTTGAAAAATATACCGAATCTGAAAACGCTGGATTTGGGAACGAATCGTATTTCTCAAATATTATCCAACTCGTTTCCAGTCATGAATCAGCTCATTGGGTTACGTTTAACCGAGAATAATATCACCGAGGTTCGTAAAGGCGTCTTCGATCAATTAGCCGAACTTCAGATTATCAATTTATCCAACAACAAAATCCGTAAAATCGACCAAGGCACTTTCGACGCGAATCTCAAAGTTGTGGCTATTCGTATCGATGGCAATTACCTCAGCGAAGTCGGCGGATTGTTCTCAAAATTACCCAATCTAGTCTGGTTAAATATCTCGGAGAATTTCCTCGAATGGTTCGACTACGCTTTGATCCCAACCGGTCTCCAGTGGCTCGACATCCACGGCAATAAAATCACCGAGCTTGGAAACCATTTCGAAATCGAGAATCAACTTCAGCTCAGCGTCTTCGATGCCAGCAACAATCGCCTGACTGAGATCACCGGCAGCTCGATCCCCGATAACGTTCAAACTCTGAATCTGGCCAATAATCAAATCTCCAAAATCCAATCGTACGCTTTCTTCAAAAAATACAACTTGACCAAAATCGACCTTGTGGGCAACCAGTTGAAAATCCTCACTCCGCAATCCCTTCGTATTTCTTCGGTTCCAGCCGGAAAACCGTTACCAGAATTCTACGTGGCTGACAATCCTTTCCAATGTGATTGTACGATGCAGTGGTTACAAACATACTCGGTCGAACCGGAACGAAACAAACCGATATTGGCTGATTTGAACGAGATGAAATGCGAGCTTCTGTATAATCGTGAAAATTCCATGGTACCTTTGAAGGAGGCCACCGATGATCAGTTCCTATGCCGATACGAGCTCGAATGTGCCAAACGAAGCATGTGCGATTGCTGCGACTTCGACGCCTGCGATTGCAAAGTAGTCTGCCCGACCAATTGTACCTGTTACCATAGCATGTCAGCCAAGGCGAATGCCAACGTGGTATCCTGCAGTAAATCCGGATACTACGGAAGTATTCCGGAGAAAATAGCCATGAATGTTACCGAGCTCTATCTGGACGGTAACGATATCCGAGTTCTCTCCAGCCACAGTTTCATCGGCCGAAAACTACTCAAGGTGGTATTTCTGAACAACTCGAATATCGAAATCATCCATAATCGTACTTTCTACGGTCTGAAGGAGCTCGAAATTCTCAGGCTGGAGAATAATCGAATAACGTCGCTGAAAAATAATGAATTCGAAGGCCTGGATAAGCTCAAGGAGCTGTATTTACACAACAATCGAATCTCGCATATTCAATCCAACATGTTCATCACTCTCTACACCCTGTCGACGTTACGTCTAGACCAAAACCACCTGACTCAGTTATCCGTTCGAAAACTACCCCCTTCGTTGAACACCGTCACCTTGGCCGATAACCCATGGACTTGCGAATGCCAATTCATCCAAAAAATCCAAGACTACATTCAGCAATTCAAAAATCGAATCGTCGACCTGAAGGATATGAAATGCTTCAATCATTCGAATAAATTCGCCTTTCCGATCATGTCCGAAAACACCAGCTCGTTTTGTATCCAGGAAGCCACCCAAATATCCAATATCACCAGTAATATCATCGAGGGTGCTCTGAATGGTAATCTGAGTTCGAACGAAAGCGACGCCAAACAAAATCTGCATCATTTTCTGCCCATAACCGTGATCGCGATCTCGCTCTTGTTCTTTTTCGGTATCATCGCTATTGTTGTGTGTATGTATAAAGACGAGCTACGTATCTGGTTCTATTCGAAATTCGGTGTTCGGTTGTTCTATCCTACCAGTGAAATCGAGATGGACGATCGCGACAAATTATTCGACGCATTCGTCAGTTACAGTGCGAAAGACGAAATATTCGTGGCCGAGGAATTGGCGCCGATTTTAGAAAACGGCGACCCTCCTTATAAACTATGTTTACACTATCGCGAGTTCCCAATCGGTGGATATCTGTCGGATACCATTGTCCAGGCTGTGGAATCGTCTCGACGTACCATTATGGTGCTATCGGAGAATTTCATAAAATCCGAATGGAGCAGATACGAGTTCAAATCGGCCCATCATCAGGTGCTGCGCGACCGGCGAAAAAGACTGATTGTAATTTTACTCGGCGACGTGCCACCCAAGGATCTAGACCAGGATCTCAGGCTGTTCTTAAAAAACAACACGTACCTGCAATGGGGCGAAAAGCTGTTCTGGGAAAGGCTGCGGTTCGCATTGCCCGACGTGCCAAATAACCAAAGGCTTAAAAATAACAGGCATCGGCATGCCCATATTAATTCCCACCATCACCATCATTCGCTTCATAGGCACCATAATCGAAATAATACCAATTCGAGATCCGTCGCCATACATATTTAGTGTTAACTTCTTTTTTTTCCTTTTAAAATTCTAATCGATGCGCGTGTACAGTGTAAAAAAAATCTTATTTTCAAATCGCGAAATTTATTTTACTTATTTTATGGGATTATGTGCCAAAAAAGTCGGATTTTCGAGATTCAAGGTAATTTTTATTCATTTTTAGCCATTATTAATTAATTTTACCAGCTATGACGAATTTTAATGATTTGACAAAATCAAGATGAACTTTCAAACGAATTTTTAATTTACCACGTACAAGTTACGAATTTTCGAACCCTTGAAACTCGAAAAAAAGGCGATTTTTTCGAAAAAAATTAGTGCATTTTTTACTGTTTATTTTAGACTGACGTTTTTTTTATCGTGTATATTTTTCTCAGCATGTATATTTTCGTTGTAAATATCGATCGAGAAGACGAAAAGAGTAAAATTTTCTAGTTCCTGTAGTTCTTACTAGATCTTGTATAAAAATTTTCTAATACCTATATTTTTTTTCTTTTTTATAAAAAAATGAACGTAACTATTCCTTGTTTTTCGTATGTTTTTTTTACTTCGATTTATGTATATAAATTTTCTTATACTTCCTATCGACATCCTTTTGTACTTTTTTTTAAAAAAAAATTTGTATAATATTTTTATCGAAATTTTTTTCTATTTGTTTTATTATGCTTTTTAATTTTTTTTCGAATTTTTTCTCTTATGATTAGCGTTTATTTGAGTACGTCGAGTACTTACAAAAAATTGATAACCAAATGTGATATTATATTAATAATTATGTATGTATGTTTTTTTGTCTTTTTTTTTTTACGCGTGTATTTATTTATTTTCTTTTTCAAATAAACCCCAGCGATGGGATTTTCATATTAAAACTGGTTTTTATTTATCGTCTGTGCCCTGATTTTATACCTGAGATATTGGTTACTATGAAAAGGTGAATTATTATACCTGAGCACCGAGCGCTAGTTCTAAACATATTATAGGTATGATGAATGCGATACGAGGTAGTTTTCGTATAACATTCAACAGATAAGGTTTTCGATCGAATTGTGTAGAATAAGGCGGAGAGCCAGTACCGAGAATAAGATAGAAATACGTATAGGCGGCGTATTACCTGAAGAATTGTAAAAAGAGCTTAGCATTTGGTACAAAATCTCAGAGGTATTTTCAAACGTAGAATAGATACATAATAAAAATTCATACGCGGTGTAGAAAAAATCATACAATTCGAGGAGGAATGTGTCTTTCAAAAATTTTACCAACACGTTTGGGAATATGTTGAACTATTTGGTATTCAAAATCTGGAAATGGAAATCGATAAACTCAAGGTGATCAATGTTGTAAAAAGTTATCCGCGTATAAATCTAAATTAACGAGAAAATCCACAATTTCAACGTAAACAGTGAAAATAATCGAATAATTTATGTGTATTTTATCAATCATTTGAATTTCTTGATTAGATGGTACCAAAATAATTCGACGAGAAAAAAATTCGATTTTATTAAAATCAATTGATTAAAATGCTTGACACCTATTTTATATGTAAAAATTTGTTTTAATTTATGGCTTTCAAAATACTAATAAAAAATGTGATAAAAATTGGAGGGAAATTCATTCGTAAGATGATTTTTGTCTCATTAGATCTTCCTACTTATTTCAAAAGCTTTCCAAGTTTTTTTAAAAGATAAAATCAGTATTTCGGTTTATTTTAAATTAGTTTCACGAGCTGAGTCAAAAACCCTCATTCATTGAGTCATTCTTTTGAAAATATAATTATAGAACCGAAATGAGTCATTAGGCATAAGATTTGGTCTTTTTGTAATCAACATTGAGATAATTTTGAAAGTTATCGTCATTTGGTTTCTTTGAAACAAAGAATTGAGTCGAGTTCGTTTGAATTCCCCATCAATTGATAAAAATGTAAAATTTTGATAAGGAAGTAGAAAGCTACGTGTACGAATGAAACATCGCAGCATACGACAATTCGCTGATAACGAAACGATAACCAATTACATCAAACAAACTCGTATCAAAAATCAATTTCCAACTATCTCGAATTGGAAAAACATCAAAGAAGAAAATCTATTCGAAGAACAAAATTATCGTATTTTTTCTCAGAATTTTGATACCGAAATGAAAATTTTCGATCAGTGTGTATCTTGTATGGCTAGCAAAAAAAAAAGAGAAAAAAACCTCATACAAAATCCTCGTTCTGAAAAGTAAATTAAATGATAAAAGAATATTTTTTCTTAACAACGAATGAAATTTTTGAGTACCTTCGAATTTAAAAAATTTTCAAGTAGACAGTGCGTATTCTTGGAGGTTTTAAGATCTTTTTAGGTAGCTCCAAAAATTTGTTGGACTTGGACAACTTCAAAAAAAAAAAGGATAGTTCTGAAAAAATTCTGAAAAAACTCTTCGTTTCAGTTCTAGAATGTTGAAGAAATAAATGAAGAAATTTCTACTTTTCGATGCCTTTTCCCGAATTTCCCCCCTCCCGGCTTTGCATGGGCTCGATAACTTTACACAATTCATTTTCAAAAAATTGTATGAACCTCCTTTTTTCCAATCCAAACAATTTTTCAAATTAAAAAAAAAAATTTCATTCATAAGGAAACGATAAAAATCTTGAACTAAATTTTCAAAATTTTTTGATTTTTTTGGAAAAAGAGGAGCTTATTAAGGAATGTCGTATTTTTTGAAATCCAAAAAAATATCACGTAAAAAGTACGAATTTAAATTAAAAAATCTCAGATTGTGGATGTTTTTTCTTCAAAAATTTTCGTACTCGCTTATTCGCTGGGGCTCGATAAATTTGCACAAGTTACCTTTCTCATGTCAGATGATTCATGAATAATTTGAAACGTAAAAAATAGAACTTCTCCCTTCATCAGGGGATTTGGAGGCGATCTCGAATAGAATTTTCAAAAACTGTTTAATTTTAAAAGGCAGATGGTCTTATGGGTCATTAAAAGAAATAATTTTTTTAGAAGTTGAAAAAGTCGCTCAAAAAACATTTCTTTAAAATTTCCAATACCATACCAGTGGTCGGAAAATTTTCATTTTTTCAGCGCGAGTCAGCAATTTTTTTAAAAAAAAGATTAGTCAGCAAATTTTTCATTTTCACCACCTCGAGCCGAAATTTTTGCTCAAGTTTTGTCCAATTCATTCTTACCCTCATAATTTTTGAGTATCTACTATTAAAAATTTTCATATCAAAGAAGTTAAAATTGAATCGAATATTTCTGTCTCAGAAGGGGAGAGGGTGAGGGTAGTTGGTTAGGAGAAAAACTGTGAAAAACTTCAATTTTCCAATTTTCGCAGCTCCAAAAAATCTGTTTTCGATTTTCGACAATCATTTGGATAGAAAAAAGAGTAGGAAGGGCCCATGAATGAATATTCTGCCTGACACCTGAGAAAAGGAAAAAAAACCGTCATCCGAAGTCAGCGATGTATCCGAATGAAATGAAAATCTCGTGACATGATTTACCTTCCTGTTGTAGAATTTATACAAGAGCCCGGGGGTTATCAAAACTCAGAAAACAGTTCGGTACGTAGAAGTAATCGTCGTTGTTTCGCTGTAACTCTGTGATGCTTATCAATCAGTACCTCAATTAAGTAGGTACCCCAAGAGTGCTTCTAAATAGAAGGTTGATTTTAAAATAGACGAGAAACATATTCTGTGGATAGCATTAGACACGACCTGTAATTTGGACCAAGTCGGAATTTACCGTTCAAGTTTTTTTTCCTATCTTTTCGAAGGAATAAACAAAGAAATCCTATAATTATCTTTTATTCTTTACTTTTTTCTTTGGTAATTTAGGAATTGTACAATTTATATAGATCCCCCAATTTTTTTTACGTCTCTGAAGACGCAGCATTCGTTTTCAAAGGTTCTTCACCCGAAAACAATATCAAAATGTTGAGAGAGTTTGGTTTTTTATGTAGACCTTAGCAAGGGGAGGAGGCGTTTCGAAGGTTCTATATCACTCTCGGCATATCTACCAAAAAAAAAAAAAAGAACTCTGATCTATTTTCCCATTCATCTATACGCACGTATATGTAGAATAGGTAGGTTAACTACAGGTACCTATAGTATAGAAATAACCAACCGTGACAATTATTGTATGTTTTTTCATTTTGATATCGCGTTACGCATCATTTGATAGTAAATGCAATGCATCTCTTATAGTCTCCGCGGCAAATATTAAGCAAAAAAAAAAAAAAAAGAACAGGAGAAGAAAGCCCATGCATCAGTATTTCTATGCTATAGATTCTCGGTACTCTCTCGACGTGTATTTGTATTGTAGGTATCGTCGCATGAAACAAGGCTAAATATTCAATTACCTATTGATATGTGAAAAGTTACACCGTAACCGTGAACTGGCGAAATTTCACGCCGAATGTCAGTCTCATCTCGTATATTCAATTATTAAAATTTTTTCGGCGTGCTTATTTTCATTATGCATGATACATGCCAATAACCTACTGTATGATGAAAATACCATACGAATATGAGCATAGTCTAAATTCCTTATTTTTTTTTTAATTAAAAAAATTGTTGAGATCATTCGCAAGCAGTTTGACTAACCTTCGCTGTATAAATTATACCCAGATAGTCCAATATGGTCCAAAACTCATAAAACATGCGAATAAAATGTCATTGAAGAATATCAGAAATAATTGAAACAATTTAAACGAGTATTAAAACTGGTGCCAAAAATATGCCAACGTAAACAACGAGATTAAAAATTTCGCTAACGACTAGAAAATCGACAAAAAATTTTTATTTTATTTTAAATTCAACAATGTTGGCGGTTTTGTCCGAGATTTAAAAATAAACACGAATTTAACTACTTGTGTAAGTGTTTCGGTTGTAAAAACATAACCCATCATTCGCTCTATTACTTTGAAGATCTCGGTGTGGTGCTTCAAGTAAGTGTCTGATTAACGTTATTATTCAATCAATTATAATGGTGCGATGTCCAATAAATTATAGGTTTTTTAGATGGAAATCTTCAATCCAATTAGCAGTTTATATTTTTTTAAATAATTTTTTTCATGTATTTATGTCTGAGAACCACTTTTGATCCATAATTCGTGGATTTGGACGTGACTTGAGAGGATAAAAAGCACATGTCGGGAAATTTTATAAATTTTTAGTAGCTGCATTTATTTCACTATTTTTGGTCGGTTTTTAGAAAATTTTGTTCAAAAAAAAATACAATTATATAATTTTTTTGATCAAACATACAGAAATGACGAATAATTACTTTCGGATAGCTATTAAAATTTTTTAATCGAAAGCATCTGAAAATAAAGGATTGAAGAATTCAATAGTTATTTGCTTCAAAAACGTTCAAAAAAAGAAAATGAAAAATTTACATAGAGAAATCTTCATTTTTTTAGGGCTGATTTTCTTTTACTTCTATTCCTGATAAATTTTCGAAAAAAATCATTAAAAAAATCAATTGGAAAATTTCAAAAATTTTAAAGCATCTGAAATCGAAAGACTGAAGCTTCTTTCAAAGTCATCAGTTTTAAAAACGTTCTGAAAATTGAAGAGAATAAAAAGTAGCTATAAGTCTGGAAATTTTCACAAATTTTTGTCAGAGCTGATTTTCTTTTCCTATTCCTGATTAATTTTTAGAAAATTTTATGAAAAAATCAATTGTAAACTTTAAATATTGAAATCATCTGAAAACAGAATACTGAAGAATTTAATGGTTGACTGTTTCAAAAACATTCTCATGATTTGAAAAGAATAAAAATTGCACGTTAGTAAATTTTTCATAATAAATTTCAAAAATTTGAAAAAGTTTGGGTCGGATGAAAAAATTTTACAAAAATTATCAATAGATTTTTTTGACAAATATATGTTCAGAAAACTGAAATAAAAACTGTTTTCATATTTCAGATTGAAAGAATTTGAAAACAAAAAATTTTAGAATCCTTCGCCATCTCCTTTGAAAGTTTCTAAAAATATTCTCAATCTATTCTAGAGATCAAATTTACAATTCATACCGATCAAAAAAAAATTGACAGAAAAATAAATGAAGGATTCTACGGTTCAATTTTAGTCAAAAATATGTTTTTACCTTGAATTTTTGAATTTCAGAATAATTTTCAAAAAAAAAAAAAACAAAAAAAACAGTAGTTGTTGATGTTCAACCCGACAGCCTTTTTCTCCTAAATAATCACTCTCAAAAGATACAGATTTTTTCCTTTTTAGATGGATTCTTGGAAAAATTTTTTTGCCTAAAATTATTATTTTTATAACCCAAAATATTTTTACTCTTGTTTAGAGACGCTTTCGGGGTATGAAGGAGGGGATTTTTCTTTCAGTGTAGAGACAAAATTGCTCTTTTAGTTGAAGATTATTTTTGGAAAATTTTTTTGTTGATTCAGAAAAAGTGGAAGAAACAACTTTGGGTTTAATCGAAAAATCTACCTAATTATAAATGTTTCGAATTTCATCTTCCTATTCTTGATTTTTTCGTCAAAAATCGTATCAACAAGACTGAGCTCTACAAAGGATTTGAATTCAAAAATCTCTTGCATTTAGCCCATTCCCAGGATTGTTTAAATCTGTTTATTTTACAGGAATATGTTTCCCTAAAATTTCTCAATTAAAAATTGATTTAAAAAAATTGAAAATTAATGAACTCCATGACAAAAATATAGGTGACCAAATTCGTCGAAAATTACTGCATCGAAACAAATAAAGAGTGATTTCGATTCAGATAATTAATTTCATCGAGGTTGGTACCAAATACTCCAAAAAAATCCTTAATATCAAAACGAAGGCGAAACGTGTAATTTAAAAATCACCTCATTGTTTTCTTTAGGCGGATCCAGGTACGTCCAACATATATCATATTTGACATTTCACGTTGCTCTTTGAATTCGCAAAATAGCGTGTCGAAAATGCGACGACAACCCTTTATTTTTGGCTAATTTGCCACTGCAGAGAATCATTTCACGACGTAATAAACCATGAAGGGCCTCCAACAAAACAATGTTTTCTTATCAACGTTTTCCAGCAAACTTCCGACTATTAAATTCGTGCTCTTTATTCGATTCAATTAAATCATTATACCGACAAACAATGATAGAGTTGACAATACAGCAACCTCGTAAATACAACATTTAAATTTTTTTCTACAGATTTTTACCTCGAAATTCCGTCCAAATTACTTCGAAAAAAAAAATTCAAAAAGAAGAATTGATGCAAAAAAAATTAAAGGAAGCGAAAAAAAATTAAGATTTATGAATTTTATTTGAAATGCAAATACAGCTACTGTCCTAATTTTTTCCCCCATTTTTCAAAGATATGTGTATAGTGTACCTAGTTATCCGTCAGGTAAGCTTCTAAATACCGCTGAAAAATGTAACGCAAACAAAAAAGACATTAATTAACGTTATCTTTTGGTCAATAAATGTTAATGAAGTTCGCATGCATTTTAATTAATCGCAGTCTAACATGCGAACTACCTACTCAATGAGATTCGCGCCAACACCGAGACCGAGGATTTTATTCCGCACAGGGCACATATGCGAATTGTAATGCGTGAATAAGCTGCCTTAGATTTCATGACCACGTATAGAGTAGCTTGTTTCAAATGAAGTGTTTTTGTTTTTAAATCGAATAAAACTAACGGTATGAAAATTGACCATTTTTGTCCAAAAAATTATAGAATCAAAAAGGCCTCAAAATTGTGAGAAAATTCTAAACGTAGAAATGATTCATAGAAGACATTCAAAAAAATTGGATTTTTCAAATTTTAAATAAAAATCTTAGTTAAAACTCCTTCGTGAAATGGTAACATATTTTTAAAGTCTAATGAAAAAAATTCCAAAAAATTATATTACAGAAAATTTCAAAATTGACAAAAAAATACAATTAAAAAAAAACGAGAAAACTAAAGATTGACTAACAAAGGAAGAAACCCCTCTCAATTTACTTCATTTTTTCAATATTTTCAACATTTATGACATGACAGGGGCGTAACCAACAGGTGGATCCAGTGGGTCTATGGCCCATCTGAAAAATCATCTGGCTTAGCTCTGGCCCACCCAACAAATGATTAGAAAAAAATTACTGCATTCAAAGAGAAAAAAATCTTTTCAAAACAAGCATAGTTGGAAAAAGGGTCAATTTTGAATATTAGAAATCCAATTTTTTAAAGTATTCGAATCAAAGTTCTACGATCGATCTACAAATCAGAGACGCCAATGCAAAAGAATACTCCATTTTTCCCTCCTCCCCTTGAAATTCTTTTGGTTTTCAAGACTCAAAAAAAAAAGAAAATCATTATTGTCGTAACTTACTTTTTTGTGGAATGTATTAGGGGTACCTAATTTTTTTGCATACCTAAATGTTTTCGGCCCTTATTTGGCCCACATGTTCATTCCCCTGATTTATGACAAGTTTAGCATGCCTCTCTCCTTCTTTCGAACCTCAGCTTCATCTTTCGGATATCGCTTTCAATACATTTTTTCTAAAATAATACAATAAAAAAATTTCCAATTCGTTTTTTTTGAAAAAAACAACAACTTGAAATATAGGAAGCAAATTTTAAGAAGAACTTCGAAAAAAAAAATGATGAAATCGTTCAATTTAAAAAAAAAAAAAAAACTCTGCAAAACTTCGTGAAACAGCCTGATGATTAAACTTTTGTTGGAGGGGGTACAAAGTGATTCCGAAGACTTGAAAATTAAAATACGAGAAGAATTTTCGGGGAATGGGGTAGAAAGGTGCTTTTTTTTCGCATGGTCGCCTCAGATTGAAAAAATTGGCTGTCAGATGTCCAAAAAAAGACACTGTTTAAATGTTTTGAAAATCTCTATCTTATCCATTTTTTTTTTTTTTTGAAGACTCTCTTAATTTGAATCAGTCAAAAATACCTAAACTGACTGATGAAATAGAGAAAATCAAGTCACTGATAATCAGTCAAATTCCACATATTCTCCAGTTAATCAGCGTCATTTTACTACCAACCAATGAAAAATTACTGATTCAAATAGTGAATTTTGATTGTCGAATCAGTGAAAATTAGTTGACTGATTGAAATCAGTGAATTTTTATTATTGAATCAGTGAAAAAAATTTACTGATTCAATCAGGAATTAATTACCGATTGAATCAGTGAAATTTTATTTTTACTGATTCAGTAATGAAAATTTACCGATTGAACCAGTAATTTTTTTACTGATTTAAATTAAGAGAGGAGACGGAGAGAGGGAAATTCTGACTCCCCTGTTGAACATTTTTTTTTCAATTTGAAAAAAATTCAAAATTGAGATCCACTTGAAATTTTTTTTCAAATTTAATACAATGAAATTATTTTCAAAATTGACAGTAAAAATGATTTTTCGGTTAGAAAAACTTCAAAATTTTATGTTTCCTAAAAACTCACAAAGGAAGGAAAATGTATTTCAACGTTGAGATTTGTTTCAACCATAAGCACACCTAGAAATTGATTAGGAGGGGGTGCTAAGAATTCAAGAAAAAATAGGATGGGGAATCAAATTTTAAATCCGTGATTTTTTATTGATATTTCAGTCAAAATTAATGATTTTTTCTGACACATTGGGAATTGATTGAAAATTATAATGATTCTGTCTGTAAGATCAGTGAAAAATCGGTAATTTTCAAAATTAACCTGAGCCTAGCGAATACGAAAATTTTTTGAAAAAAAATCTTTAAAGACCAAAAAAAGCACTCTTTTATATTTTTGTAATAAAAAATCTCTTTTTTGAGTCTGGAGAGGGAGATTGAGCCACTTGAGCTCTACTCTCTTAATTTGAATCAGTCAAAATTGACTGATTAAAATCGACAAAATCAAGTTAATGTATTAGGAATCAGTAAAAAAAAATTACTGATTTAATCGGTGAATTTTCATTACTGAATCAGTAAACACAAAATTTCGCCGATTCAATCGGTAATTAATTACTGATTCAACCAGTGAAATTTTTTTCACTGATTGGCAGTAAAATGACGCCGATTAACTGAAGAATCAATGAAATTTGACTGATAATCAGTGACTTGACTTTCTCTGCATTTTTGACTGATTCAAATTAAGAGATTGGGAAAAAATGATTCAAAAAAAATAAGAGAAATTCCTCTAAAAGTTGATTTCCTGCAAAAACCTATCCCCATTCTTTATTTTCTAAAATTCTACCAAAATTGTATAATTTTACCTTACCATACCTCTCCTTCTCATTCCCTTCTTTTCAATCGGCTCTCTGGACCCCTCCCCTTCTACAACGTCGATCCACACTTCGTTAATCAAACATCCAACCTATGGAATTTTCAACCCATGCAAAAAAAATTATTAATCGACTGAAAATTATGGCATTTCATGCAGGAAATTATCCAACGATTATAAGGAAATTTCGACACCGCTGACGAAAAAACCCCACTCAATGGCCATCTTTGTTTACCATCCAGACCAACTAGTGTACGCGTCGATTACACGAGAAGACGCTGAAAAAAAAACCTTAGAAACAAGATCGTATACAGGATGTTATATTTTGCATGTATATTTTAATGTTGTTCACCTGTTTATAATTCGTCGCGCTGGTAACATTGATAACATGATGAGTTGGCGTCCATTGTAAAAGCGTTAAAGCGTTCATTGTGACATTATACCGTATACACTTTTTATTAAAATCACACTTGGATGGGAAATATAATTTAGTATAATACTGGCCACCGAACGACCAAATATCGCCGCTACTGCTTATGAAATCAAAAACTTGGACCATATCTGATGCATGATGAACACAAGAAAAAAAAAATAAGAATCTATTAATCATGCACGAAAAAATTATCCGCCTAAAAAATCCCTCCGCCGTATCTAAAATGTTCTACATATTGAAGCTATGTGTAGCTCGAGAATGAAAAAAAAAAATCTCATAATCAGTTCATATTCGCAACCAAGGGTCAGAATTTGCAATGGTCAATGGTTTCAGGTTAAGTGCCTTTATCATAGTTTTTCGGATACCATTGTAAAGTCTACGACCATGCAAATATATCAGAAAAGAAGCTTGTCCCATACATTACAGATTAAGTCAACCAATCCATTTGGCATTAAATTCGCCAATTCTTGGCCACAGATGAGTTTCCAGCACTGAAAATTTATATTTTCGAGTTCGAGTTTCGAGATACACCAAGGTTAAATATTTGCTATAATTTCGATCCAACGTTTGTCGTCGGTTCAAGAATCCAACTCCGAACCTAACTTCTGTTTTGTTTTTCGTTACATAAGCTCCTGGCCAGGTAATCGAATAAAAATCATATATCGCCGGTGTGGCTTGGAGACAATACACGAAAGTCTTGCCACAGACGTGTATTTTTTCCAACATAAATTTTAAAATAAAGATGACTTCGAACGTTAGTTGAGTTTCCATAAACTATATAATAACGAGACATTCTTCAACAAACGACCACGTATTGTTCTACTAGTTATATGTAAAAGTACAGTACGGATAGGTAAAAGTACCTACTAGGATATAAAAAATATAGCATGGTCGGATCGCCTTCAGCCAAAAGGCGGTATATTACTCTTGGAACGATACGTATGAAACAATGGTTACTAATATTGGTCGAAAAAAAAAACCGTAAAATGCGTTAAAACACCCTGAATTGCTGGAATAGACAATTTTCAATATATTTTTCAGCTGATTTATGAACCTAGCTCTTTCCCTCCCCGCTGCCTTTAACGAATTACGCCAATGAGTTGAGATAAATTAATAGGCAGCCGAGCTGCGCGTACCAACGTCGTAAATTTACTTAAGATGAAAATTACATAAGTACGATGCGTAGAGTATATCGACCTATCAACCGCATCGATAAGGTAAGTCGGGTTCAGTATTAAAAATAATGCTGCGTATTGTACCTGGATATAGTCAACAGGTTCTCGAAAGAGTAACATTGTCCAAGGACGCGATTCGGGCTATGGCCTAATGAATATGTGAAGATGTAGGAGATTTTGTTTTGTTCTAATCTCCTCTCGACCATGCTACTGAAATATACCGGTTGAAATGGTATTTCAATCCATCAACGAGGCGATTTTCAGCGTTTCAATCATTTGTCTGTAAAGACACTTTGTTTTATCATATTCCACAGTCGGTTTGTCATTTGGATAACATCAATCAAACCATCTTACATCGTATTCCCATCAATCAATAAGGTTTTTAACGAGGAACAGAAATGCCGACGTGATGTACCTCTACCGGCTGCATCAATTTGAATTTTGTGAACGCGAAAAATCTCCGTCAGTCGGGGTTTCTCGAACGCCATCGTTGCAGATAGCTGGCCAAGATACTTTTGTAATTACCAACTCTCTCCGAATCACGCTTGGTTCGGCTGTGAGATGGTGAGATAGTGTACTTTCGACATCGATAGTGGCTAATGTGAGTGTACGTAGAAGCCGGAGTACGGAATCAGCCTTGTTACTAAATAATACCTCGTATATTTCGATGAAAACGTACTGATAACTGAGTATTAATTTGAACCCAAAAAAAGACCAATGACCTAGACTTTTTCTATATTTATGGCCGATTGTGGGTTAGTAAGCGAGAAATTCGATAGTATGGATTTGATTGGAAAACGTGACTTTGGAAATCGGACTTGTGACGCGAAAACGTGATTTTTTGGGATTTTGGGGGGATTTTATTGGAGACGAAAGTTGAGCAAGAATTTTAGGGAGTTAGAATGAAAATTTTGCCGAATAGTCGTACTCAAATCGGAAAACAATGCTCGAGTCAATTAGTTTGAGAGTTTACTTAGAAATACAAAATTTTGGCTAAAAAAATATCGAGATTGACAATGAATCATGCAATGGAAAAAATCAATCAAGGTTGCCAACTGATGTTTTGAAAAATCACTGGTTTGACCAAAAAAAAAACCGCATCACTAAAAATCACTGCAGTCAATTTATACCAAAAAATCACTAAATGAAAACAAAATGCTCAAAAATCATTAAAATTACTAATTTTTTTCAGACGTCGTTCCAAATTCGCTCAAAAATCAGTTCCTAAATTTAGATTAAAAATACAAAAATTGCCAAAAAATGGCTGTTTTCTAATTTTTTTTTCAAACATTCTTCCATCAAACATTAGGAAAATCATTAAAATCACTGAAAATTGGAACAAAAACTCGTAAACAGGGCAAAAAATCACTAAAATCACTGAAATCGCTGGAAAAATTACTATCATTTTTGAAAAGCTGAAAAATCACTGAGGTTGGCAACCTTGAAATCAATAACTTGACTTTTCATATCAAAAAATTTATTTTATAACCAAATAATTCGATTCCTTGGAAATGAAAAAATAACGCGGCCATGGGCCAACGCAGAAAATTAACAACCAAATTTTTTTTTTCCTTTAAAAAATTGTAACAAAATTCCCAATCGCCAAATGACTGTTTCTTACTTTTTTGTTGATTTGAGAAATCTGAACGCATTTTTTAACAGTTGGCTACCATGGTTACCACAACGAAAAAAAAACTGATGATATGGGCAGACAATGGGTATCGAATTAAACTTCAGACGTAGTCGCAAAACTGAAAAAATCCCGTTCTTTCCCTCTCATTCCATTTTTTATTTGATTTTAAATCGCTTAAAAAGGAAAATTAGGTCTCTTTTTCCTTAAAAAAAAAGATTGAATGGTTGAATTTTCCATTATGAAATTTTTTGGATACTTGAAAATTTAAATTTTGACAAGAATTATCAAGAGAGATTTTTTTGCTACTGCGTCCACCGATGTTCAATTCGACACCCTGGGTCCTGTAATAAATGTTTCTCAACACCTCGTCACTCGGATTCCAAGATAGCTCAGTGTGTCGTAGTAAGAAAGTGAGTATAAATGACTACGCTAATCTTGATATTCATGTACAAAAGGTCACTGGTTCGTGGCTCACCGGTACCAAAATTTTTACTCTTCGCATTTTTTTTCAAAAAAAGACTTTTCGAAATTTAAATAAGACTCAAACTTGTAGGAATTTTATCGATTGTAAGCAGAAATATTGCGTAAACTATGCTCTCGATTACCATGAAACAGAAAACAACGTTGTTGCATACAATTGTGCTATTGTGCCCTCAAATCAAATTGGTTTGAAAATTTATATTATTAATAATATTTGATTCTGACTAAAGAATGTATCGGAATTGATCGAGGCGAAAATAGACATTCGTTCTTTTTATGGAGAAAATGATATGAATGTGAAATAGGACAGACATCTTACATTAATTTTATGTTCATTTATGACTTTGTGTTTGACGATATGAGAATATAAAAACTCACGATTTGAAATTTTTTTCCTTCTGCATATAAAAGACTAGCGAAGTATCTATCCATCTTATTCGGATAAGAAATGTCATATGATCTCATTGTATCATAAAAAATCAATTGTCGATTTCAAATTTTAAATTTATTCTTTAGGATTAGAAGAGAAAATGTCAAAAATCGCTGATTTCTCAATCAACCTAATACCCAACTTATTGGAAAAAATCAATAATTTTGATTGGAAAATCAGTGAAAAATGATTGATTTGAAATTTAACCCTATGAAAAATGATTGATTTGAAATTTAACCCTATAAATCGAACCAGGGATATTTTGACTGATTCTGTTGGGGGTGGGAGAGTGCGTTTTTTTGGAAACCTTGATTTTTGAATTTTTTTCAACATTTTTTCAGTTCAATTGTGCATAAAAATATTATTAATCATCCTAAGTTGATAGATTTCAATTATGTATAGTATTTTCAAATTCAACTTTTTTCAATTCTTTCATTGAATTTTCAAGTTTAAATTGTCTCGAACATGTTTTTACGTTGGAAAAACATAATTTCATATCAGATTCACTTTTTTTAAAAATTATGAAATTGAACAAGAAAAATTTTCAAAAAAATAACATTTCGACTACAAACAATTAAAGAGAATTTCATCTAGAAAAATATTCAGCAGAGTTGAAAAAAATACGAAATTAAACTTGAAAAATATTCAAAAAAAATCGACCGAAAAAATTTAAAGAAAATTTCAACCTGAAAAATTTTGAAGTTGAAAATTGTTTTACAAAAACTTGATTTTTTTTCAAAAAATTCATGAAACTCAGGACAAAAAAACCTCGAGTGGAATTAGGATAATTTCATAATTCTTTTAGCAATTCTGCTCGTATTTCCCTCCGGAGCAGAATTTTTAGAAAGAATTCCATGAAAATTCAAATTTCTTCAATAATCTCCAGGGCTACTTTTTTTCAAAATTTCAAAAAGTTACCCTCCTACCATGTAGATTTTTTCCACATCCTTCTTCTACTCAGATTTTTGACAATTAATGAAAATCTCTTGAACCATCTCTCTAGAGCAAAATTCGGTGATTGAAATCTCTTCCAAACAATGCACTTGAATTTCTCCAAGTTTAGGATGCCAATTTTTGAAAATTATAATCGCCTTAAACCATCCCCCTCCCCAATGAGCTTCCGTGTTTTCAATCTCATCAATATGTTAGGAGGTTTTCATTTTCGTATATCACAAAAATGGATAAAAAAATTGCTCAAACTGAATCGGTATTTTTTGAGTTTGATTAATTTCATAATTTGGAAAAAGGGATAAAGAGAGTTGAAAAAAATTTTTGCGGCTGTTTGTACGTATGAGAAGGGTCAACATTGTCACAAAAAATCGTTTTCGAAATTTTGTGTTAATGTTCAACCTTGGCATATGAACAGCCTCATTTTCTGATTTTGTCAATACTTTTCCATATGAAATAATTTATGATTTTGGAGCGTAAAACAAGAAGAAGAGGAGGGGGGGAGCTATTAAAAAAATTACGACATTTATAACACATTCATAAATTTAGGTACTTTTTAGGTAAAAATGTTACCCCTGCTTGTTTCATCTGAATGGACAGCATACAGCATTAAAGTATTGAGCTAAAATTTTAACAAAAAATACGATTTTTTTTTACGATCTTGATTTTTTCTGTTCATTCTAAAATGATTCATGAGAGCACCTCTAAAAAAGCTACGGATATATTGTCTATTTTTCAATGATAAAATAACATTATGTGCAGGAAAAATAAAAAATTATTCCATGTGAGTAGGAAGCTACCAATTTTCAACACTCTCATCACCTAATTCACATCGAATTTAGACTAGTGAAACCCTAAAAACGTATCCATACCTAATTTTAAAAATTCTTCGAACAAGGAAAACATTATTTTTCGCTCAATTCCTGGCTCAAATTCCGATAACATTTTTCATTATTTTTTCCCAACAAAGCCATACCTTTTCAGGATTTCTGCGCTCATTAAATGTCCTACATGCTACATCCATGAAAGAATCTTTTGAAAAAAAAATACCTTTTTACACTCAGTCATATCGACACTTTGAGATATTCGCAAGATATTCTATACAAGTGTTATCTAGCAATCATTCCGAACAAGTACCCGTGTTATTCATTTCCGCGCAAGTGTATGCCGCGTGTATAAAAGTTGAGAGTTCACTTAACAATCCGTCATTTTGAACTGTCCTCTTTCATCGATTGGAATCCACAACAAGATGGTTTTATGACTAACGTAAGAATGTATGATGGTTGCTTACAGCGGCGCGCGAACCAGTTGCTGACAAACTGGATTCGACTTCTATTAATCTGGCTGATGAAAAAGCAGTAGGATCCCGGATAAGATATTCCCTTTTAATATTCATCACTTGATCGATTACGTTCATAACTAATAGGCTTATATAGTTGAAAATCGCTTTAAAATATAATCGGCACATATTAAAACTGATACATCTCGCCCACTTCGACATAACACAAGATGAACGTAGTATATTTTATCGATTATGGATTCCAGCATCATTTCTATAGATGTTCTCATCGTAAACATGCCACCGAGCTTTTGATATTTTTAGGAGATAGGCGTTAGGGCAATGTTCTAACTTGAAAAAAAAAATTAATGAGCTACATTTGCAAAAAAAAAGTTGAATTGAGAATTTGGAAAAGAGAAAATTTTTTTCTTAGATTTTTGAACGAAAAAAAAAATCCTCGAAAGAATAAATCCAATTAAATTTAAAGAGTGTTTCAAATTTCAAAAATAGACATTTTTTAAGAAAATTGTCTTGTCGTATTTTCTTTGCTGTATCAATGTCTTCTCGTTATTTTTACGCCGCCAATTATTTCTCAGACTTCAAAGGTTGTTTCCAAGTATTAAAATCATCGAAGACAAAATTTTTTCAACCACATAAAAAGCCCAGATTATAAAAAAAAGAAATCTTCTCCCCCAAACAGAATCTCACTCTATCTGTAAATATCGTCTGGATAAAACCATTCCCCCCAAAACACACGATCCTTCTTCCAATTATACGATCCTTAGAAACTTATCACGACATCCTTTTAATTTTAAAATCACCTACCTCAATAAACGAGCGTTTTATTTACTTAGGTATTCGATCGTAAACCTTTGCCCATATGACATCGAAGCGGTGCTTTCCAGTCAAATATTTTCTCGAATAGAACCCATCGTCTTACCTGTAAAACAAACAGAAAAAAATAAAATGGTTAAATAAATATACTGATTGGGTGAATTTTTCTTGATATAGATAGATCGGTATATTCGATAGCGAAAAAATGTATACACAGTTGACAAATTTTTCACAAGTTTTTAACTGCGTTCGAATAAAATAAAAAAATGTAACCGTATTTCGATGAATATTCAATAAACATACATCAAAAACTCTCGCCGAGATTACCAAACTGAGCTCATTCCTATGTGGCAATGGGCCAAGAGGGCAAGAAGGGGACACCGAACCGGGTGCTATGTTACCTTTAACATGTAAAAAAAACACTGCTTCACCAAATCATCTCAATTTGTCTTTTTTATATCAACAAATAAGTCAAAAATTGATAGACTTGGATTAAAAATATCCTACGATGAAATAAAATACCTAACCCTTTTGGTAATCAGTTTTTTTTTCAACTCTTTCGACTATTCATAGAGCAAGCTCGAAAAAAACTTCCATGTAATATTTATACCGGTAGGGTACCAGGATAGGGAAACCTCCAAAATTTATAGAATCACCTTCGAACAAAAATAGCCATTTTTTATTGCCTTAAATACGGTGAAATTTAACTTGAGAGATGTCGTATTATATTCGGCTTTCATTCAACAGGAAGTATTACATGGCGGGGTGGCAGATGTTTCAAAAAAATAAGGTAGAGTTACTGTTTCGATTCTTTAATGCTACCTTGCCACATTTTTGTAAATACGATGACGCGTACGAGGTAAAATGCCATATGTGCGAAAGTGACGAATGACGAATAATATTTAGGAAATATCATTCAGTGAGACGGTAGATATAAAAATCTCACTTTTGGGTAATAAAAAGTGGTAAAAAAATGCAACAAGAAAGGGGCTCGTTTTAAAGATGTTCATTTTGCAACCGTCTCAGAGTTAGAAATTATCAAAATTTTAATAATTCGGGGATTGCATGGGTATTAATCCATTTAAATCGATTTCGCTTCCTCAAACGATCTCAGATTTCAAATTCAATAATTCGAATGAAATCAATTTTTTCATTTTTTAGAAAAAGGTGAAAAAATGCAACTTACGAGCCAATAACTGAATTCTCAAAGTCAAAATTCCAAACCAAAAAAAAAGAGTGAATTTAATTAACGTTCCTCTATATTTGGGGCTCGGTTGTGACTTGTGAGTAACTGAGTACAGAAGAGTTTTAAACTTGACTGCATAAATTATTTTTTTGGTGTAGATGTAAACCTAAAAAATACTTCTCACTTTTTTTTTCAATTTTCAATTTTTCAACTTACATGGCGTCAAGCAGAAATAACAAAATATTCATTTTCAAAAATGATGGACTCAGGTCTGTAATTTTTCCAATCTGGATTTTTTCAAAAAATATTTTCCAACTTGAACATTTTCGCAATTTGAATAAAATTTTTCCCTCCTCCCCCCCACTCCAAAATTTTCTCAACTGTGGTAATTTCCCCAAACTACATATTTTTCAACTCTAATTTTTTCAATTCTCAAAATTTCATTGTTGAACTTCAGTAGTCAAGGAAGATAGTGAACTCCTGACTACATTTTGACGCCGGAGTCGACTTGTGACCTTGACCCTTTGACGCCAGAGTCCATCAATGACCTTGACTCTGGAGTCAATCTATGATCTTGACCTTTGACTCCGGAGTTTATCTATGACCTCAACTCTTGCCTCGAGTCAATCAATGACCTTGACTTCTGACCTCGGAGTCAATATATGACCTTGACCGTTGACTCTTAAGTTGATCTATGACCTCGGCTCTTGAACCCAGAGTCAATATATGACTTTAACCTTACCCTGGCGTCTAACTATGACATTGACTCTTGACTCCAGAGTTTATCTATGACCTCAACTCTTGATCCCCCTCCCCCGGAGTCAATACATGACCTTGACCTTTGACTTCAGAGTTTATCTATGACCTCGACCCTTAACCCCAGAATCAATATCTTTTACTCTGGCGTCCAACTATGACATTGGCCCTTGACTGTGGAGTCCAAAATGACCTTGACTCTAGAGTCAATCTATGATCTTGACCCTTGACTCCGGAGTTTTATCTATGACCTCAACACTTGCCTCGAGTCAATCGATGACCTTGACTTCTGACCTCGGAGTGAATATATGACTTTGACCGTTGACTCTAAAGTTGATCTATGACCTCGGTTCTTGAACCCAGAGTCAATATATGACCTTACCCTTACTCTGGCGTCTAACTATGACATTGACTCTTGACTTTGGAGTCCATCAATGACCTTGAATCTGGAGTCAATCTATATATGATCTTGACTCTTGACTCCAGAGTTTATCTATGACCTCAACTCTTGCCCCCTCCCCCGGAGTCAATACATGACCTTGACCTTCGACTTCAGAGTTTATCTATGACCTCGACCCTTAACCCCAGAATCAATATCTGGAGTCCACAATGACCTTGACTCTGGAGTCAATCAATGATCTTGATCCTTGACTCCTGAGTTGATCTATGACTTCGACTCTTGACCCCCAGAGTCAATACTTGACTATACCCCTTTACTCTGAAGTCAATCTATGACATGACTCCAGAGTCTATCTCAGGGTGTCTAACAAAATTTTTTGAAAAAAAAGTTCGACTTGACTTCACCTTTTCGAATGACTTTTTGGCAAACAACCCCAAATTTTTTGACCCCCTCCCCTTGCGTACATTCGTTTCAAAGGAAATTTCATGCACTTTTTTGTCTCTCCCACAAAAATACTCTTCTTTTTCATAAGAAATTTTGAATATAATCAATGGTAAATAGAATTTTTATGATTTTGAAATTTTTGAAAAAAAGCTCGACTATTCAGGACCACCTTGACCGCACACCCTGTATCTATAACCTTGAAATGATCTCAATTTTTGACTCTGGAATCAATCTATGCCCTTGACATGACCTTGACTCTTGACCCCCCAGCAACTCTGCAGTCTATTTCTATTTTCTGATGAAAATTGACACTCAGCTACGGCTTGACTCTGAGATCAATTTTAGACCTTGAATACTGACTTTGGCTCAAGTCTGGAGTCCACTCTTGT
Organism: Pseudococcus jackbeardsleyi; assembly: GCA_038380155.1. Classification (NCBI taxonomy): domain Eukaryota; kingdom Metazoa; phylum Arthropoda; class Insecta; order Hemiptera; family Pseudococcidae; genus Pseudococcus; species Pseudococcus jackbeardsleyi. The sequence goes on from CM076239.1 coordinate 46,089,586, forward strand.
TTTTTATTGAAAATTAAAAAATATATTTGTAGCAGCTTAGCAAGTAATGATCCTAAAATGCGTCGAATTTATCAGTTCAAATTCGACCGAAAATTAATTATAAATCTACCTAAAACACTCCAAAATCTGTTCAAATTATTCCAAAAAAAATCGATTTTTCCAATCTCCTCTACAATTTACAAAATTCAATCTATTTTCCCAACAAATCCAGCATCTTGTTCCTTTCATATCCAACATATGCTTCGATCCGCATACTTAAGCAATAATAAAGCACCAAATTCACCAATAAGGAAATCGATCGTTTAATCAGATTGAAAAAACCATATGTATAATTACATCATGCTTAATGAAATCAACTTGGCAATCAGCACGCTGCGCTATCACCAACGCCAAGCATCTCACAACCACAACTCCACAGCTGTTCACGAATCTCGCCACAATAAACCTTTAAAAGGTAAGTACATCTACCTCTACGTATATTAGAGCTCGATGCATTTTCATTGGCGCAATTACCATAGCGCTGATGACAATGAGCTTAATTATTTTCTATTTACGATTCGACTACGAGGTTTCTTTTTTTTTATTCGATAAATTATGCAATCGATAGAAGGAAACGACTCATTTGAAAATGCTTAATGGACTTTGACAAATCGACGAGGTGTTTTTTTCCCGCCGCAATCCGACTCAAACTTTTGTTTCCCCTTACGCCACACAGTTTTGACATGTACAGAAAATTTCTCACTTTGAAATGATCTACTTTAACAAATTTTACAATTAAGATCATCTTGATGTGTCAAAATATCGCCACTTTCACAAAACTAACGTCGGACGCGATATTACAACGAATGATGTAAGTCGATCATTAAGATCTGAGTGGATTGAATAACATATAAGTAACGTGTATTTTCGACGTATTGTTTTCTCTCTAAATTGAATTCCGTCATATTACGTTTACGGTTCTTGGTGCACAATTCGACGTTACACTACTTCACACATTCTACATTTTTTTTCCAACGAGTTATCTCGAAAAACTTTTTTTTTTCGTTGAAATGTTCATTTGGCTGTAGAAAGTAATTTAGGAAGGTCGTACGCAGTACGTACGGTGACCATCGACCGAAAATTTTCCTTCGTCATTGAGCATAGTCGGCGAACATGTCTTTTACCAATTGTTATGGTCAGGTATGCCCAGTCTACTAGAACATTTCAGGAAAAAGAGCCATGGTCCGATCGAATCTTACAAAACTTTCCTTCCGAATTCCTCCATCTCTGACCAAGGATCCACTTTTATTATTTGGTTCAAGGTACAATTCTACAATGGTATTTTTTTCATCGTGGAAAATTTCCCATTTTTTAACAAAAATTCATACTTTACTGGTAAATTGGATAAAAATTCAATTATATTTATTTTCACATGCGAATAAATCAACATGAAAATACCTACGTAAATACGAGAAAATCATAAGTTCTCACTATACACCTAATTCGACGTAAAATATTCGCTTATTAACTATTCAGCATTATTCGACCTTTATTTAATCAAGTTGGTAGTTGAAAAATGATGTTGGATGCGCGCTTTTTCGTTTCAAAGATCGCCTCATGCTTATTTTTTTACGCGCGGCGGCGTGCCGCGGCGGTATTCGTCGGTTTCTTATGTACTACCGGTTGTTGTTGCAATTTAAAATGCAATCATGAAAATTACAAAATGCATCGGATGCAGTTGAACATATAAAAGAATTAATATATGTATCGAGGTGTAAGAATTGAATTTAACGTTGTGAATAATTAATCTGCCGGTATAATCCCAGAATGTGTTGGGACCGGAATGCGTTAATAGCGCGAACGAAAACCCATTCCATAACGGTTTCTATAGCAGAATGGTAATCGCACATAATAGTATCGTCTGTAAGGATAGCAGAAAAAAAAATGCAGTAACCGTGCGTAAGCGTTCTATTTCCATGTGTAAATAGTATAAATATACTAATAACGTATTCTCAATGAAATCGCCGATAGGGCTATCGTGGGTATGGTTCGATACCGGATACCTTCTTTGGATGATTAATTTATTAACATATGTAATTGATCGGTGCGAATATTCAAGGTGAACGTTGGTGGTTTATTGAATCGAGATTTTTTTTTTTTAAATTTCTTCCGAGTTCATTAATCAGAGTAGCCCTACTACAAATTGAGAAATTTTATGAAGTGAAATTATTGAAAATAGACTAACCCAAGTGGAGAGGGGCCTAATTGCAAAAATTTTGGGGTCGTTGTTCTTGGAAAAATTGAAAAAAATATTTTGAACACTTTCCTCTTTCCTCACATCCGAAATATCAAAAATAATACTTACCTAATTTTCAAAGAAATGATCAAAAAATACTCAGCATTGGTTGAGAAAAAAACTGAAGAAATTTTGAAAATTTTAATTTAAGCAAAAAAATTTCTTAATCCGGGAAAATTATCGAAAATCACTGAAAAAAACTCAGAATTACAGCATCTAGTAATAAATCAATGAAAACCATTCTAAAAAAAGGCAGAGTAAAATATCTGAAATTTGGTAAAAATCATCAGTGAGAACTTCTTTGGAAATACCTGAAAAATAAATTAAAAAATTTTCCCAATTTTTCCTAAATTTTCACTGATTTAAAATGAATGGGTACCTAAAATTATCAAAATAAAATAAATTTTTCCTGCCATCAAAATTGACAATTTTTCCAAACTTTCATAACCTGAGAATTTTTTCTAAAATTTGTGGGTTTTGAGAAAAAATTTGCAAAAATTTTAAAAAATTTCAACTTTTTCTGGAGTGAAAAGCCATCAATTTATTTCAAAATGATGAATTTTTTTACACACATTCCGATTTTTAGTAAGATATTATTGATTTGTCTTTTAGCGTTGTGTTGGCATAAAGTCATTTTGAAAAGTTTCATGGCTCTAAATAATTCAGAGCAACAAATCGCAATGTTGGTCCAGAGGAAATGCAGTTTTTTCACTTTCCTCTCTCACGTGAGTCTTCAGTATGAAGGCTCATAAAAATTGTCTCCAAAGAAGACTGGCAAAACCTGTCTAACTTCCAGAAATATAGTTCAAAGGTCAAAATTTTGGCTGAAATGTGATTGAAAATTCATTAAATATGATGCTAAAATTCAAGAGAGATCAATAAATTTAAAATACTCACATTCTTAATTTTTTTTTCACTTCAAACATTTTTATCAGTTTTGAAAAATTATACGATATTTTTTTAATAAGAAAGAATACATGAAGTGAAAAAGATGAGTTAGTGAGGGTGGAGGAGAGGGGGAGGAGGAGTAATTTTCCCCCTTTAAGCATGTAATTCATCTCCCTCCTTCCTTCCCCTTAATTCTATCACCGAAATTTCCATGCCTGAACCAATTTTTTTTCGAAAAAAATCATAATTTTTTTAAAAAAATTAAATGAACCATTTTTTTTGTGTATAAAAAAATACGAAAAATTTTTCACCAATTTTAACGTTGTTTTCAATCAATTTTTCAAAACGTTTCGAAAAACGTGGAAAAAATTTAAAAAAGTTGATCATGATGATCGAGGTGTGCAACAGGACAACAAAAAATGATGAACTAACTTTAATTTGATCACATTTCTTTTCAATTTCTCGGAGGGGTAGAAAAGGAGAGGAAATTTTTGTCATTATTCCGAAATTGAACTCTAAAAATTTAAAAATTCCAATTGTCAGATTTTTACCAAGAAAATCTACGAACTTATAAAAAAATTGGTAACATTTTGAAAATGAAATGAAAATTGATCAAAATAAATTATCTGTTTAAAAATAAGGGAGTAAAAGAGGGAAAAACTGGAAGACATTTCAGTTTCTCAGATTTTGTTCAGATACTTTTACAATTTTCATTTTCTATTTCAACAATAATTTTCCTACATAATTCGAATAATTTTCATGAGATTTTCAGCATTTTCTCTAATTTATTAAGAAATGTTTGACCAATATTTAGGCTATTTTTTAAATCAATTTTTACAATTTTCCATTGCATATTTCTGAAAATCCACAAAATTTCGTGGTACCTATTGATAATGATTTCTATGATTTTTTTTTTCGATTTAAATATTTTTTACCCAATTTAACTGATCGGTATCCAGTTTTATAATTTTTTTTTACGAATTCGAAATTCTTCACTTTTCTAAACAGTCATTTTCACATTTTCAATCTTTTACACATTCAAATCTTTATGATATTTTGATGACTACTCAAGTCACTTTAAAATGAGTAATTCTATCAAAAATTTATTTTTAGATTTTTACATGAAAAAGCAACTACATTATGCGATGCATGAAAAAACCAACAATTTCTCTGTTTTTTTCTTTCAAGTAGCCGATTAATATAATTATGACATGTGACACGATTACGTAATCTCGTGAAATTAATCAACGTACCTGGGTTAAATTCTGCGCGGAGGTCTTCATTTCTTTTAAAAATGCCGCAATATCGCTGTTGATTGACAAAACATTACGACGACATGTTTGAAATGTAGATACGTCACCCAGAGATTTTACGCAGTTTATACGAAAAATTAAGACCTCACACTGGCATAGCCATGTGTTAAACGTTTGGCCAAGTTTTACCTACTGTTGGGGTTATGAATACGTTTGTTTTATCCACAGCATGTTATAATTAGCGAGATTTTTGTTCGACTTACGATTGAAACAGACACATAAGTCGTAACATCCACAGATTTTTTTCTCAAACTGCACAAATTTTTCCAAAAATGTGCAACAAAGTTGATATAAAAATTTGAAAAATTTTCGCAAAAAAAAAACGTGGGATAACCTACCGGAATTTGAAATTACGTACTAACAGGGCCACTTAAGTCGATATAAAAAAAGTTGATGAAAAACTTGCGAATCATTAAATTTAACGAGTCGCGGTTAAATTTTTTTTACACGAATGCCAATTTTAACGTTGCATCGGCGCTTTCTTTAACACTGGTTAAGATGCGCTGAGCGGCGCGGTGAATTCCAGGCACGATTTTATGAGAAAATACGTATTTAACTGGAATCTTAGACGGTAATGGGTACGTAATTAGGGTTCCTCTTTAGTTCTTATTTTGAAGGCACCTCCCTATATGCTTTATAATGATAACTGGTTTGTCGTCTAATTATTTCCGTCGTAGAATTACAGTTATTAGTGGCATATATATTGAATAGAGTTGGACGTCACCGAGTAGAAGCGATGTTAAGTAAGAGAAGTACAGGCAAAGGTGCCCTAAGCCCAGCAAAAGGTACTGATAAATAAAATATTTCATTCGGAAAATATGGGTTAATTTTGACGAATAAAAATACCATAAGGAGGAAGAGGGTGTTGGTAATTTTGCATCTACGAGTCGATTCGAACATATTTGCGAGATAAAAACGTATACCTGCGTGAATTCGAGTTGGGTACGTAGAAAAAAACTCATCTATTCGTAACGTTGAGATCTTTTTAGGTATGATTATCTTTACGCTCAAATGAATACAATAAGCAATGGGTCGTGCGCGAATACGCGTTTCATTCTGGTTCATTACAGTTCTTACTACGTCATTTAGTATATATTCTGTTTAATTACACGTTTAAATTATTTCGTTGTGAGGCCCCGGAGCAACACCGAGAAAATGTGATTTAAATTTAGCCATATAAATGAGTTACGAAAGGGTGAAATATTGTAGTACGCGTACGAGTCGAAAATTACTCTTCTTCGGGTGATTAATAAATTTTAGGGTTGGTAAATGATACGAGTAATTTGAAAAGAAGCGCAGCCCCGTGTAATGCGGGTGAAATTCGTTGAAAATTTTCATCAATTTTGGATACTCGCACCGAAGAGAATTTAACGCAGGTGCTATCAGTTGCAAATACGATTAGACTTTCGATGATGAAAGATGCGAGATTCGGATGCGTCAAATTAACAATCAAAGGAGTTGTTTTTCGGTATGGCGAGTAAATAGCGAAATCAACGTCGAAGGTGTAATTTTACCCGTAATTTCCGCCGAGTAATTAACAATGGTTTAACGACCTGATGATAATGATAACTTGAACTTTCGTTTTTTTATCGTATTGTCGAACACGAGTAGCGAGTTGAATAAAACGTGTCAATAGATTCATCGCGCGGTTGCGGAAAATAGTGGCCTCGATTTGTTCAATGTTGCGAGGAAGCTTCATTTCTCCATAAATTTTTATCTGTTGTGTTTACGTAACTGATTTTCAAAAGGTGTGCATCTTGATGATCCATAGATGATGTAATATTTTCCTCTATTTCAGTCAAAGGTCTCGAAATTTACTTTTTTGCTGATTTTTCAGGCAACTGAATCGAATGAATTGAGCCAAAATGGAGTTTTGAGATTTTAATCGCAATGGTGGCAAAATGAGTGCTTATTGAGGTGTTTTCACCTGCTGAATATAAATCCGGGCTAAAATTTTTCATGAGATTATTATTTTATTCTCACACTAAGCACCAAAAATTTGAAAAATTTGATACGAAAAATAAATTTTGGAGATTTGATCTCGTTAGGAAGTCAACAAATCAAGGGAATGAAAAACTCAACTCGAGCAATTTTTTTTCAAACAATCAAAATTCCCTTATTACGATTTAAATTTTTAATTTCGCAAATTATGAATCTTACAACATTTTTTTCCCTCGTCACTTTATTCGAATCAAAAATTATTCAAATTCTCAGTGAAATGTAATACGATTACAATTTTTATATCACTGGCCATTTTTGACGAAAAATTATTAAAATTCAACAAAAAATGTCTTTAGACAATGAATTAAAAATAACTTTTAAAAATCCCCCCCCCCCCCGGGATTTTGTAGTAAGGAAAGAATATCACACTATCTTAGATTTTATGATTTTATCAAAAAAAATAAGGACAACAAGCAAGCAGACCTTGGAATTTGAACCCAAGGAGGAGAGAGAGAAAAAATTACCAATCAAAAAAATAATCAGTTTTCAAATTTCGAACAAATTAATGGTGGACATGGAAGAAGGAGGGTAACTCTTTAAATTCTTGAAAAGGTCATGTAGAGTTGGCATGCAAAGTGATTCTGTCTCTTTCCCTCCTCTCCCAAAATCAATCAAAGCTTGATCAGATAATACTGAATTTTTTTCACTAAAAAATATTCAAGTTTTTCATTATATTTTCAAATTTATTAATATTTTGCTCCTAACTGGCTTTAAAAAGGGTCAAGTACTACAAAAACATCAAAAACAAGATACGAGGGAGAAATTTTTCGGAATATCAAACGCTCCTTATCTTTTTCATCATTTTTTCCCCTATTGATATCTGTTTCAAATATGTATCATTACTCATTAGAAATTTTTTTTCTTCAAACAAATTTTCCAAAAACCAACATCAAAAATCTTCAATCAAGAATATGTTCATGTCCAAATGAGATAAGGCAATAGGAGTTACAAAACTTCAGAATTGTTTCCTAAAATTTCAATGCACTTGTCAATTTTTTCTCAACAAGTTTCATCAAAAAGTAAATGCGCTAGTAATTAGTTTTTCTTAATTTTTCAACATTTGAAAATACTACTTTTTCTAGTTTGTTTTTTTTCAATTATTTAGAATTTTTTTCAAAGCATACCCCAATTCATAACTTTTTATCAAAATCTCATTTCAACATAATAAAATATTTTATCCATTTTTTTCTTTTTTCTTAACTAGTAACTTTTTATCAAAAAGTAAATGCACTTGTAATTAGTTTTTCTTGAATTTTTCAACATTTAAAAATGCTTTTCCTAGTTTTTTTTTTCAATTTTTTAGAATTTTTTTCAAAGCATACCTCAATTCATAACTTTTTATCAAAATGTCATTTCAACATAAAAAATATTTCATTCATTTTTTTTTCAATTCTTTAACAATACATTTTTTCAATACGATGTAGCAATTTGAAGAGACAGTGTTGCTAATTTCGAATTTAAAGATCGATCTTTAAAAAAAAAAATCAAACTTCATAATTTTTCAATAAAATGTCAATATGTTTTTTATTTTTTCAAGTTGTACATAATGCCAGCATTTATCTTGATCGAAAAACGTCACTCTTTCCAAATATTACACCCCTCCCCACCCCCTCCACCCACAAGACCCATCCATACTAATAATTTAAAAGCGTGTTTGACTTTAATTTAGTTCGGTTTAATATTTTTCATTTTTATTCCTCCCATCTCCTCTCACTTTGATGCAAACTTTAATTATTCTAATCCAGTCAAAAACATTTTCAAAAACTAAGAACTCTAGGAGACGTAACTCAGAGATGATTTTCCCTGACCTTTTCAGGTTTTCCAAACCAATTTTTCTCATTTTTCTGACCTTTTTTTTGGGAGGGGGGGAGATTTTTTAAAACTATGCCATATTGGGTATCAAAATAAAGGTTTCTTCAAACAAAGTACATATATGTGTATAGAAAAGGTTTATTTGTTAAATGATGGCTCGAATTGATGAAAAACATAGAACAAAGTTGATTTAGAAAAAAAAATTACTTTTGAAATGAAAAAATAATTTGAAGATGAGGTGAAATTATTTTTGCCATTGTTGTCGGATTTTTTCAATGGTTTTAGCGACGAAAATTAAAACGTGTTTTTTTTGAAATTTTTTTATAAAAATCAACATTTATATCAAGTACAGACCAAAGTGTCAAAATTCAAAATTGTAACAATAAAGCAATCAATTTTCGGAAAATCTTCTGCTTTGAAAAATGTACCGAAATTGAAAAAAAAATTCTAAAATCAAAAATAAAGTATTAGGTACTCGTATTTATTGTCCGAGTGAAGCTGTGGCAAAAGCAAGAAGTATTATGTGCAAAAATCTAAACAAATAAAATTTTCTCGCGTCATTTGCACATCCATCAGTCCAAAAAAAATGGCAATTTCACAATCCTCTTTTCCAGCTTTCGAAAAAATTCAATTCACAAACGAAAAACTTCAAAAACCACACAACCGGTTCCCGACCGAAGAAAATTTCCACCTCGAATCAGAATGACAAATGGTACTCGGCCAAAAATTCAATTACTTAATCTCGCTGTTTAATAATTGCGGTCAGAAAACTGATATTTTAATGAAACACCTAACCCAATCAAGTCATCGATACAATCATCGGGAAAAATTTACTAAAACCGTATTAAACCAGTCTAGTTATCATTTCTCAGCACTCGTGTCCGATTCATCGATGCATTCGGCGAGAACGGCCGGTAGAAAATTTCCGCCATCATCCGGCTGTTCTTACTCATATTACAGATTCGTGTCGTTTTACGTCGCGTCGCAAAAATGACCTAGAATTATGACACTTATGAAATCTATACCATTGCGAATAACACCGAAGAAGAGATTTTGTGGTCACTGACGAACACATGATTTGCTATACGGGCCACTTATTCGATCAAGCGAATTATGGCGCGTTTCTTCAAAGCATATCACGCCGGTAACCGCATATTAAAGCGGAAGTTGGCTTAATTTTATGCATTTTTCGGAATCCGCCGTCACGTACTCGAGCGCATAATTGCTCGAATATCAGTCACCAAAAAAAAACAGCAAATATTCGTCGTTTCGCGGTTGGTAGGTGAAAATTAGGTTGAAGCTGGCGTGGTAACGGATACACACGCGAATGTGTAAAAATCTTCTTTCGTTCGAGTATCAACATACGGATGAATAAGCTTTTACCGATGCGTCGGTCGCCGCCATCCGCCGTATCATTGGAAAGATGCCGACTACCGAGCTAGTTTGATTACTCATTAGATAAAATAATTACCCAAATAGAAGGATTTCGAATAAAAATGTAGTGACGGGAAGTGCGGTTATAATTAGAAACATTTAAGATGATTCGCAAACGCAAACGGTTCACTTCACCTGGAATACTCCCAGCCCTTGGTACATGAGCCGCGTTTTAACGCCGCTCATATAATAAGTAATAAAAAATTTACAGCTTTTTTCTCTCGTTTCAAAATCGTATTCCCATTTTGTAACCTGTCGGATCGTAGGGAGAGGGAAAAAAACGAGTCAAAATACTCGTGTATTATTCGCCACATACTTATACAAAAGTACACCGTACTCGAATAATATTCGTACGTACATCGATACCTATTACGTCGACATATTGACATTACGATTTTCATTACGCGTTATGAAACGTGAAATCGTAAAAAAACCAGCGAAATTAGACTCCATGAGGTATTGAAATCGACTGATTTAAATGTGGGCGAATTTATACGACGTGATGGTTTTCTTAACTTGGATTTTTATGAATTTAAAGAAAATGAACACGAAGAGGAGTAATAAAAATTGAATAATACCTTTTTTCGCGCATTTTTACGACTTATTACGCGGTCCTGTTGCGCAGGATTTTTCTCCACATGCGCGCACGTAGAAGAGAAATGTCAACAATTTATAAATTACTCGTTGTAGGTGTACCTCGAAGGCGGAAAACATTCTCTCCTAAGTGCATTTAGTGGTTGCATCCGACGAGTAAAAGCAAATTAGAAAAGGTATATAGAACAGGTTTAATATATGAACTCGATTAGATGTATTTTTCATCGACAATTCGTCCTGAATGTCGTTATACATCTTACCAGATGATTTGGAATAATTTGCGATTAAATGCGAAAGGATGACGAGGTAATTGAAAAATGAGAAATAACTATGATTTTTTAAAGATAGGTTCGTACTTGGTACAGAAATGAAAATTAGTTTTAGAAAAATGGAGAAATTGATAGCTACACGCATGGAGCAAGGTAAAAAACGAATTAAAAAGAAGATCACTGTACTTTTTTCCAAAATTCATTGGAAAGTAGCACATGAGTTGAATGCAGTGGCGCATGGCGTGGCCAGAAATTTCTCATGGAGGGGGGTCTAAACTTTCATAAATTTTGGAGAAATTTCGAGTTCAACCAACTTCCTTCCCTCATTTTTCCTTTTTCTAGATTTAAAAGCACCAAATTCAAATTTCGAATCATTTTCATAAAATGAGGAGCCAGGCAAGTGTTATTATTATGAAGTTCTTATGCTTACGATTTTCATCGAATTTTTAGGAAAAAGATACGAATGAAAATGAAATTTTGGAACAATCTGACCTTAAAAACCAAAAATATTCCCAACAAATCCAAATTGTGTCGTGTGCAGCTTTTTTGTAAGGGTACAAAGTGGGTAAGAAGACCTAGAATACCAAAAAAGAGTCTTTCTATTTACATAGGTAGTCGCCTCAAATTCTTTGGAAAATCTGATTTTTAATGCTCCAAGAAAGCATTGTTGACTTCAAAAAAAAAATGAAAATTTTACCTGCTCCCATCTACTGCTAAATCTTCAAATTTCACGTAGAATTTTCAAAAAAAAATTTCAGAAAGTATTGAAAATAATTTTATGAAATTACCTATCTTAATAAATAAAGTACGTACCAAAACAAACAAAGAAGTAATAAGAGCATCCTCTCTCCACCCAAATAAAAAGAAAACTGGATGTAAAAATTGAAAATTCTTATTTTTTGATTTTTTTTGCATTTTCTATTCCACATTTTTTTTCTTCAAATTAGTCCAAAAGGAAACAAATTTTATTAAGTATTCCACTAAAAAATTCAAGGAAGAACGAATAAAAGTTTGAAAATCTCGCTTTTCAAAGTTGAATTACTAAACTGTTTGTCTTTTAAAATTTTTATCAATTTTTGGGAGTTCTTGTTGTAACCCTAAATTGCATTTTCTGCGGGAAAAGATGAATTTAAGTAGGTAAATTTTCAAAAACGAAGTCTTATTCGAAAAGTTTTTATTCCATTGCTAGAAAAAAAAAAAAAAAAGGATAACAAAAACAAGTTTGATTTGTCGTAAGATGATTACTTATAAAAAATTGAAATAAAAACAGGAATAAGTTTTTCCTTTGAAGTTATTCAAAAATTTCCACTTTTCCCCTCACTTCTTACATACCCATGAAATTGAGGAATTTTTTAGAATAATATAAAAATAGTCTACGAAATTTTGTAAAATTTCTTTTATTTGAAGAACTGCACCAACAAAATTTTTTATATTAACCATGGTTTTTTTTTAGGAGTGCTTCAAGACCTAAAAAATTTACATTTTTTTCCAAAAAGTCCATGAACTTCAATTTTTTACCATTTTTACTCAATTTAATGCAAGATTATGTAAAACTTTTTTTAAAAAAATAATTAAGTAAGCAACTTCTTGATAAAATGGTTTTTGGAGACAGGCAACGATGAATCTGGGTTTTCTCTCTTTTCTTCCCAATGAAGATTTTTTTTTTTGCAGAGAGAAATTTGATTATCTAATACAAAGTACAATTTTCCTGAAGTAAGTAACTCTCACAAACAAATGAGATAACAATGAAAAATCTTTGCATTAACTATTCGTTTTTAAATCTTTTTCTGATAGTTATGAATTTATGAGAAAATCATCCAAAATTCGTACCTCTTGTACTTGAATTATATTTTAAAATTTGTTCTAATTACTCATTCCAACTTGAAAAAAGTTTTAAACAAATGAAGTTGACAATGAAACCTATTTAAAAACATTCAGTCATTTTTGAGTCGTCCCGAAATTTAAAAATAAGTAGATACCTACGACTACGTGAATTTAAAAAAAAATGAAGAAATCAAAGCCTGCGATTTATTTTGAAATATCATGTTCAATTTCAGTAGCCAAAATTTTAGCAGCCCAAATTGAAATCTCGATTTATCTATTGCGAGTTTTTGAAAATTGAGATTTTCAGAGAAAATGTGGTATTTTTTTTTTTTTTTTTAAAGAAGGAATCCTTTAGCCAATTGATAGATAAAATTAACGTAACATAGGTAATCGAATATCGACTTTTTGGACTTGTTTTAAGGTGGAATTTAATTCAATTTATGCATTTTTTGAATGAATTTTATCAAACAATTGGTAGATATTCATAAAAATCTCAAGTTTTTAAAAAAAATCAAGGGAAGTCTGACTTCCTTATCTTCCTTTGGAAAATCGCCTCTGTTCAGAAGAGAAAATTACACCAAATCGTTTCGAGATCTAAACACAACTATTGAACTACCCCTTTTTCGACCTACATTTAATTTTTTAAAAACAAAAAAGTGTAAAACAACTCACAATAGAACGACAATGCACATGTAATTTTAATCTTATGCAGATCACGATCTACTTAAAAATTCATTTTCGCAGCTGTATTCCGTTTACGTACCAAGTCTTTTGACGCTCCTTATTTCACAAAGGTCTACCTAAGGCTAATTTTCACCTCGAATCATCACAAATTCCAACCTCCGGTAAGTTTATTAAAATGCAAGCACCAAAGTCAATTATTTCCGCATCGTTTAATTTCATATAAACTGCGCACCTCGACAATGCGTTTGAAAATGGTTCCGCACCCTTTTGCCTTTCTTTTATCTATCCGATACCTACCAAAGCAAAACACCATAAACAGTGTCATCATTTGTAAACTGCTGGCTGCAATTGAATTGATTTTCAAATGAACTGGAATTTTTTTCAGCAGCAACTTCTTACCCATCGAGCTATTTATTTTCGGTAATAAATCAACTTGGGTTTTTTTCCTTTTCGAAACCGAGTATTTCACCCTCCTAATTTCATAAACCCTTTACTACGATATGACATAATACAAGTATCACCGTAATAATTGAACTTTTCCCTTTTTACATGCGGTAATCGCCCTTGTAGTATTTTTCCATGTGATTTTTGAAATACCATTCGTCGCATGAAGAGGGTCCTATGTGGAGGAACTTTCGAACCAAAAATTTTGATTAATCAGAGACCTTCGCCGAGCTACTCAACATCGATACGGCAATTTCAGTTCCCCCTTTTTTTCGACTAGCGATGACGATGCAACTGTCGAAAGCATTCGGTGTCTTAATATAATTTTACTTTTACGCATACACGTTGCTACGTAAAACGTGTGATTTGATGAATGATATTTGCCACACATGCACGAATATACTTAACCGCAGCACTCTCAACATGTACTTTAATGATTAAACAAAAACGAAAAACCTTGGTAATCATAATCAAACCACATGATGTAAACGTATTCGTTTTAGGTAAAGCAGAACTCGCCGATGAAAAAAACCATCCCCGAAATGTCGACTTCGACTTTCCGTTAGGAAAAAAAAAGGCAGGAACTCGGGCACCTGTGATCTGTGTCCATAAACCGCAAACACAATTTTCGTATCCGTTTGCTGATGGAATTGCTCTTCTTAAAATTGGTGTCATTGTTTGACAATGGTCACTATATCGTCTTTTATATCGATGATACGAATATAGACAGAGCCAGGTCTTTTACCAAATACAAACGCTCACGTAAAGGTGTTCTCATTAGACCATTCATTGTGAAATACAGTAAAACTGGCTGAAATACGAGTTCAATAAATTCTCGTTTCCTGAGTCGAATAAAAATATTAATTACAATTCGAACAAGTCGAAGAATAAGAAGAAAGCCTTTATAATTAAAACAAAAAATAATAAAAACTAAGGTGGATCGCGTGTTTATACGTATTGAACGGTTTAGACGTACAGGCGAACGAAATATGTCGAATTTTTATAGGCTCCGTAACACCCAGCGTGTTGGTTTGTATTTTGTAACATTTCGGTGTTTGTTTTAGACCGAGCACTACAGACACAGACTTGGGATGCGTTTCGTATTTTCTTCTCTTTCTTCCTCCTCGTCCAAGTCGAGTTCTACTCTCGTGTTTTCTTCTCTCTTTTCCTGTGTGAATGAAATTTACGATGACAGTTCAAGGTTACCGGTTATTTTACTATCGATATATTCTCCGAACGTGTACACAAATCAAATAATGAACCGAAAAAATCCAAAAAAAAACATCGTGTGTGAACCTTATCGAACCGAGTGTCAAAAAGTTTATATACCTCATTGGAAAATATTAGGTACCGGTTTGTGGTCAACGCGCAATGTGTTAACAGAAAACTAGTGATAAGATAACCATTTCGTATAATAAACGAGTATACAAAAAAGCCTCGTCGATGGTGATTAGGGGTTTTGGTTCTTCTTGGGTGTCACGAGACATTTTCGAAGTGGGATGAGAAGAGAATTTGCGTTTGTCTTAATGTTCAAAGGATTTTGAAACCAATTAGTTTGGAAATGAAACTGTGTAACTGTCATCAAAAGGACCTTGGGAATTGGGCTTTGACAAGTTTTCATCAATCAAAAAATGGTTGAAAATGGATGAAAAATTGAAATTTTTGACCGTCATATCCCCTCCCCCTCCCAAAAAAAAGAGCTCTGCAGACTATAAAAAACTTCAAATCTTTGAAAAAATTCGAAATTCCAATTTTTGTAGGGTATGGAACATTTATTTCGAAGGTCAAAAAAAATTTAAAACACCCGATGATTTCACAAGATTACCCATTCATAGTCACACAGAGACTTTGAAATCTAAAGTCACATCAAAAACGAACCCGAAAATTTATTACATCATTCCAATTGTGACATTTGATTCCATGAAATTTTTTAGACGAAAGTCGCAATTTTTCAAAAAATTTCGAACACTGGAAGACAAAACCAAATTTCGAAAGAATTTTTTCGTCTGCCCTTTGCGGCCAAAACTGTATTTTTGGTATTTTTAAAATAATGAACTTCCTCAAGTAGTCCGTCCATTCAACTTATTTTTTTTCCTCCTTCAGAGAAAATGTGGTCAAAAACAAGATGAAAAAAATCAAAATGAATTCATTCAAACCTGAAAATGGCTACAAAAGTCTTTTGGTAGGTAGGTAGCTTCTGCATTTATTTCTAAGCTTAAACACACCCAGAAATTAATTAAGGGAGGGGATGAAAATTTGAGAAAAAATAGGGGGTGGGAGCTTACGTTTCTATGAATTTTTTGACTCTAATCTTTCATTCTGAATCAATTAGAAATCTCTGACGAACAACAAAAATAAATTACAGTAGATAATAAATTGAAACTTTTTCTCTGAAAACAAATCAGTGGGAAAAATTGGAAGAAAATTGACAAAAATTACTAAAAAATTTACGTTTCGACCCATACCTACTGAAAATTCACCGAAACTAACTGAAAATTGAGGAAAATTAATTGAAAAAATTGATAAAAATTCACTAGAAATTCGCTAATTTTGGATCGATTTCCTATGCTGCAATTCTGACTGCATATTCATCAACAATTTCTCGCTGACTGACTCAGAATAACAAGGCAGACTCACCAAGTGACTTAAATGGTGCAACTGAAATCAAAATTCCCAACTTTTTCAATCATATCGAGAAAGAAATTAAAGACGTTTTCAGTAGTGGGTTTCTGATGCCACTTTACCAAAAAAATCAATTTAATTAAATTTTTTTTTCAAAGCCCGCACATTCCGACGTTTTTTTTTCAACTTCAAAATTTTTCTTGACAAGGTCTAAATTTTTTGCTTTAAAATTTTTCTTAACGAGGTCTAAATTTTTTTACGAAATTACTTATCAACTTCAATATCTTTAACGTGTTCTAAATACTTTTCCAAACTTCAAATTTTTGTCAAGGTTACAATTTTTTAAAGTGTCTGAGGAAAATTTTTGACTTGAAGAATTGACCTGACTCAGTGACGTTGAAAACATTTTGTTAAAAAAAGTTGTAACCTCGACAAAAAATTTAAAGCTTGGAAAAGTATTTAGAACACGTCAAAAAAAATTGAAGTTAGAAAGAAATTTGGTATAAAAAATTTAGACTTCGTTAAGAAAAATTCTGAAGTTGAAAAAAAATTCCGTAAAAATTTTAGACCTCGTCAAGAAAGATTTCAAAGTTTGAAAAAAATTTCGACCTCAAGAAAAATTTTGAAGTTGAAAAAAAAAATCGTAAAAAATGTCGATCTAGTCAAGAAAAATTTTGATGTTGAAAAAAGACCGTCGGAATGTGGACTTTGAAAAAAAAATCGCTCACCAACCTGCAGAGATCCGTAAAACAGGCTCACGTTATTACGTTTGATAAAATTTGAAAATTTTCAACTTGATCATCATAGTGCATATTTTTTGATCTCCGAAGTTGAATTTTGACAAAACTTTTGTTAGAACTTCGCCTTTTAAAAGTTTGGACAGTCATTTTAGTTTTTTTTTTTTTCATAATACCTACTGAGAGTCAAAAATATGCATTTTGTAACCATTCTCTTCATAATGTCTATGGAAATTGAATTTCATCCCCCCCCCCCCTCCAAAACCTTGAAGGGGCGTCATTTGCCCTCAGGTAGAACTAAATAAAAATTGTTATGCCGTTCGTTTTTTCTCTGACTTCAGAATGACATTTTCATAATATGTGTACTTGTCCAAAATTTTAAAATTTCTCTCCCAATTTTCAACCATTTTAAAAATTTAAAAACCATACTAAATATTTAACTTTGCTCAAGTGGTAATTCAACTCGTGTTTTCGATTCACTCTGTGAACTTTTTTCAAGTTTTTTTTTTTTTTTCACAGTGGATCCGAAATATTTTAAAGTTTTCATCTTCAATGCTCTCAGTTGCTACCTTCTCTCTTCTATAAACGTCTTTTCTGACAATTTTTTCAATTTACGTGTAGATTGAAATAATTTTTCTACGATGGTGAATTGATGATATATGCTTATTTGAATCAGTTTCTACCATGCTTGAGATCTTCTTTTTTAAACTGGAACAATTTGTAAAAGAGTTTCTAATTTTTACCACTTTTGAACAATTTTCAGAAGCGTTTCTCAAGTTCTACAAAAATTGAACGAATTTTCCACTGATGTATTTTTACAAGCACGTTTTGGGTGTTCGATTATTTCTGGCTCCCCTCAATACGTTTTGTAGTAAAAATCGTGAGTTAATGAAAATATCCTTAGGTTCCTTGAATCCATAGCTCACAACATTGTTTTATTAGAAAAAAAAAATTGAAAAAATTTTCGTCCCTTGTCCATTCAAGAAACTGGATTTGGAAATCAATTTTTCAGGATTTTTTCCATTCGGGAAATAGGTCGTACGGGAAAACGTACTCGGGAAAATGGGTAGGAACTCCATGATCCAAAAACCAAATCACGTGAATCGATAAAATGTCTAAAAAATTCATCTATTTTTCTACGAACGAGTATTCGATAACGATTTCCAAACCCACAAATCGAAAAAATCACCAATTCATTTATAATCATAAAAACCAAGTACCGAAACTTTCTAGTTATCAGACCACCTCATTTCTACCTTTTCCGTACATATTAAAAACAAATTAGCCTAATTGCTCGAAACCAAAATACCGTTCATACCGAGAAACATTTCTGCTCTCCAGGAATGAAATCCCAGCTACAAATACACGCGACCAGCTCGAAGGAAACAGGATATTTACACAGCAGACAATTAACTCCCCTCAAAATAATGGCATTTTGTGACAGAATATTTACTACAGAGCTGGTATATCGGTCAACCCTACGAATAGCGAGCAGCTTAATTACCTGCAAATGGTTTTCTCCACATTGCTACTGCATATGCAAACTGTATATTTGACATTCCTCGGGTTCGGGTAAATTTCGTGTAAAAGCTGCGGTCGATGGTGGAAACTTCCTCGAGGTATCATCGCAGTTGATAAATCAAAGCACGAGGTTAGATTGATTCGGAAGTCGAAGCCATATATTCGTTATCGTCGCTATTAATAATCATAGCTGTCAGTCGCCTAGAAGTGCCGAAGTGTCAGCTCGGAAACCCAATCTAAATGGCAGATGCGCATCCTATGTACTTTTCAGGTTCCAGCAGCATACGTAGGTTGGATACACAAACATTTGGTCCCGTGTTCGCGTTTTGGTTTGGTTTCCTATAATATACGTGTAGTGTGTACTTATTTAAGATGAATTTTGATACTTTTTAAAAGGCGGGTGGTTCTCGCAGGTTCGGTCGCGTATAAATTGTTGGTAATACAGTTAACGAGCAGGAAAATAAACAATCCATTAAAACTGACGGCATGGCAGTTTTTAATTGCTGCGTGTTCGACGTTGCGATGAAATAGGTGACAAGCACGCCTTAGCCATTTTTACCTTTTGTGTGGTGGAATTTAGATGAGCCTTTTCCGTTTCCAATGCTTGGGCCGGGGCTTCGATGGGTAATATGGCGTTAGCCTTGCTCAGGGAAACGTGAACATTGGTTCGGCTGACTCGTATATTGATTGATTTGGACGATCTTATCGTCGATGTAAAATTATACGATTATTTTAGCTCGATTCAAATAATCGTAAACTTTCAACACTTTCATCCCGATTTGATAATATTTCAAGCGAAGAATTTTCATCGAACAGATGGCAAATTCGTAAACTATCCTCGATGGTCCAATGGTCAGATTACCAGCTACTTAAGGTCCCCATTTTCGTATTTTCTACCCAGCTGTTTGAAAATATATTCGACTTTGTTACTTCACACTATGAGGTAATAAAAATATGTAAACATGTTTTTTTTTCCTCGTTCCTAATTAGTTCATTTTTAACCAACAAACGGCGCGACGTTGATTTGTGATCGAAACCGTATTGAATATTTCCAACGCATGTAACCAAGCTGTGTATTTTGGAGACAACTGAATAAGACGTGTATGATGGAGGAAAAAAATCCGGGTAACGTGAAATAATCCCAAATACTTTCCTAACCCCCAAGTGAGCTTGACTAAATGAAACCTGAATTACAAACATAATTTTCAATCTTTATGTGTAACTTACGTATAAAAGGAAGACTAGATTTATTAATTGTGATTATTCGACTTCGGAAGATGACTTCAACGCTGGTACACGAACAGTTGGAATTCAAAAAAGTGTGTTTTCCGACTTCTTAATTTTTATTCGCCTATTTGTTTTTTATCATTTGTTTTTTTTTCTCTCCTCAACGAATAAAAATGGTCAATACCGGTCTCGCTGAAGTAATAATTTATTTAACCGAAATCTCGTGTACGAAACGAATATCGGACCCAAGATGGATTACTGTTTCGGAATAAAAAGAAAGTATCAAATTTACCCCCTTCCTTCATCTTTGGCATTCGGATTCGGGTGTTTATTAATGATACAAGTAAGACCGTCTACCTGGTAATTTCATTGTTCGTGTAATTTCCGTAAAAGAAAAATATAATAAATGGTGAATATTTAAGATTTTTTTTCTCATCGTGTTCGCAGTACCGATTTAATAAGCTGATAAAATTCAATATTAATGATTACGCGTTATCATTTTATACTTCTGCGCGGAATCAGGAATCACTTTCATTGTTATCAATGACAGTTTTCCTTCCTTTTGGTTTTGTTTTACCATTAAATTGAATAATTAGGTAATTTCACGTCGATAAGTCATCTGGGTACGAACCATATTTCTCAACTGGACCTATTTACGTGTGTTCTATTTTGTCTTAGATTTTAATCTCAATAGGGAAGAAGAAAAAAACGTGAAAGTTTATGTTACAATTAAGTACCTAGACTTATTCTTTAAACTTTATCTGGATTATATCGATGATTTAACGATTTCGTTTTTATGTTCGATTATGTGTGGTTTTTTTTTTTCGTGAATAGCTCTTTATTGGGTTTACCTTGCTATGGGAATGAGTCTCTGCCATTCGTTCTTATCGCGTATTTGATGAATTTATTGTATTCGAGAGGTTTTTTTCATTATTTTTACAACGTGGTATGTAAGTACTTTCGTTCGTGATGTTCGAGGCAGTGTTGGTAAAAAAGAAAATCTTGGAAGTATTTTCATTTGAAAAAAAAAAATACACTAATCAATGAATGTTGTTTGGTGAGGAGAAGGAAAAATTTACTTTTTAAATACTATTTCGATGGGTAATTTGAAAAATATTTTCCTCGGGTTTCACTTTCTCCTAATTTTTTCTTAGTGCAGAAAACGGGCAGAAATATGGCCAGGCATATCATAGTGAAGATTTTCTGTAAAAAAGTGACTTTGAAAGCGAAAAAAATGAAAAAAAGTGAACGAATACCTAATGAAAAAAGTGAACAAAAAAGGTCACTTTTTTTAATTTTCGATGTTAAGTAAATAAAAAAAAATGCTTCTCAAACTTGATTTTTACCAATTTTTCGCCCGAAAAAATGTGACCATTTGACTTGGGATCTAACAGAATTCTTCTTGGTCGTCTGTCCCTATCTAATCCAGGTTGAATAGGGACAATTTTTAATTAGAAAGCCAAATTTCAAACCAAACTATCCTCGAAAATTTCATTAATAAACGCAGAATAAGAGACGTATACTTCTAGACATGAAAAAATGTCCTGAAAACTTTCTTGATGGGTACCTAACTAAATCAACACGCGATTTTACTCGATACACTAAGTTCGCGCCACTCCACCAATCAGAAACGCCGTTCGAGAAGATTCTCAACTTGAGCCTGGTTGGTGAGCGATTTTTTTTGAAGTCCACATTATTTCGACTTTTTTTTCAACTTCAAAATTTTTATTCACGAGGTCTAAATTTTGTACGAAATTTTTTTTGAACTTGAAAATTTTTCCTGACGACGTCGACATATTTTTTCAATTACAAAATTTTTCTTAACAAGCGAGGTCTAAATTTTTTACGAAATTTCTTTTCAACTTCAATTTTTTTGACGTGTTTTTAAATACTTTTCCAAACTTTAAATTTTTTGTCAAGGTTACAATTTTTTAACAAAATGTTTTCAACGTCACTGCAAATTTGTAAAACAAGTCCAGGAGCCCAGGTCAATTATTCTTCAAGTCGAAAATTTTTCCGAGACAATTTAAAAAATTGTAACCTTGACAAAAAATTTGAAGTTTGGAAAAGTATTTAGAACACTTCAAAAAGATTGAAGTTGAAAAGAAATTTCGTAAAAAAATTCAACCTCGTCAACAAAAATTTTGAAGTTGAAAAACATTTCGTAAAAAATTTCGACCTCGTTCATAAAAATTTTGAAGTTGAAAAACATTTCATAAAAAATTTCGACCTCGTCAATAAAAATTTTCAAGTTAGAAAAATTCGACCTCGTCAATAAAAATTTTCAAGTTGAAAAAATAAAAAAAATTCGTATAAATAATGAGATGGCATAAACAGAGCAGATTTGCGCGGTCTTATCCATGATTCAGTATTCGGATGGTGCAAATTTAGTGTATCGAGTAAAATCGTAATGAGCACAAATCCGTATTCAAATTCTTACACAAAAAATGCATCATTTTTTTTAAGGAAAAAATTTCAATTTTTGCAGTTTTTTGATTCACTTTTTTTTGAAAAATTCCTTTACGTCATAGAAGGGAATAAATCGCTACTTTATCCTTCTAGCGAATCGCTCGAATGCTTATAAATTCGCGTTTTATTCCCTCTATGACGTAAAATATCGTATGCTATTAAAATATTCAAAAAAGTGATTTTGAGAGAAAAAGTGACCAAAAGTGGCCTTTTCACGAAAAAGTCGCCAAAAGTGTCTTGATAAAAATAGTGATCTCGTTACGATGCCTAATAGCAATGTTTATTTATTCATTTTTTATCCATTTTGGCACAATTTGAACCACTTGAATTCATTTTCATACAATCTGGAGGAAATCTGAACCAAATTTCTTGTATAATGAACAATTTTCATCTTTTCGAAGAATTTTTCAGAATTTCAAGTAGTTTTGTTGATCTTGAGTAGGTTCCTATTTTTCAACCATTCTTGAGATTACATCCAAAATCAGATTTTTCCAACAAAAAATTATTAAAATTTCAAATAAACATTCTACAGCTTTTTTCTAAATTTTTCTTGCCAAAACTATCATTTTTTTGAAATTAAACTCTTAGCAAAATTACAGTGAAACATATTTTGAAGGAAAAAAACGAAGGAAAATGCTTCGCATTGCTCAAGATAGTCTCAAAGAAATATTTTATGATGAAAAGAGGGAATGGCTGATGGCACATCAAAGAAATGATATCCCTCTCTTTTCGGCCTTTCTCAGTTACGAGAACAATGAAATCAAAACCCTTGCTTTTATTACTTTCAGTAAAAAGATATGTCATTTTTTCGGCGACCTTTACTTTATCCCCACATAAAGAAAGTAATTTCTTAAAGCGATTTTGAAATACTTCTGTTCGATCATATACCAAACATTTACAACAAATCGACGTACTTCTGAGGGCAAACACACGAACAATACTTTTATATCCCTTTCACATATAAAAGACCCCTTATAGTAATACAAGTTTCCATGTACGGCGATTACGAGCTTTCTTTTGCACCCCAAAATGACCACACCCCACGCAAACATACTCGCATTATCACGCCACTAAATCATCGGTAAACTGATTTACAACTTCAATAACCTAACGCCTGAAATAATAATTTGTCGCAGGTGTTATATGTACCTATTTCCTTTACGCGGTATTTTAATTTATAATCCAAATTACCTACGCTGGCGTTGGGCTGCGATGGTACATACGCACGAACGTAGGTCTACGTATGAATTACTCGTCGCACATTTGAAACGCGATTTCCTCTTGATACTTCGGTAAATGTGCATATATAGCTAATAAAATAGTGGACGTCGAATGCAAGTGCAACGAACCGAATCAACCCCACTCGTACGTACCCATATAAAAGTAATTCGGTAACAAAAACCGCGTAGCTAAAACTGCTAATTATATAGCAGTAAGTTGATTAAAATAATCATAATTAAGGCCTGTGGAATATACTATCTTGACATTGGTACGAGCTACGTATAACAACATTGTGAACCATACGTTACACGGCGACGCGTTCCACTGGTTAAACTCAACGACAGTTATTACAATTATACGAATTTATTAAACGTTTTAGAACGACGCGTCGTTGGGACCGAGGGGGCCAGCGGGGTGAGAGTAAAAACGTTACTTCGAACTTCGGCGATGATAAAATATGTCTAAAGTTTTGTCAGTAATTGGTACGTAGGCCTGTGTACCTAGTTTGTTAAAATCAAACATCTTTTTCCTGCTTTTAAGTGTATTCAAATGGGTATGAAAATAATCATACGTATTTAAATAGTTTTGTTGTTTAAAAATTTATATTGGCCCGGGATACTCTGGCTGGTAAAAATTACAACTTTATGAGTGAAGGATATCCCAAAATTCATCATGGGAAAATTTGTGGGAAGCAGAGTCATCACCAGGGATCCCGGAGGGAGGAGTCTGGTCCCTCCGACTCCAAAAATTTTTTAAAAATGTCTCCGGTTCCAAATAATTTCAAAAAGTGCCTCCGGCTCCGAAAATTTTTTTCGGCTCCGGCTTCGACTTCAGAAAGGTTAAAAAGGCTCCGGAGGCTCCCTCCAAAAGGACCCTCCGACGATGAAAAATCAAAAATTTTGTGGAATTATCATGAAAATAAAACTACCATTACTTTTTTGAAAAACAAAAAACAAGTCATTTTTAACTATTGTCGTAAGCAAAACAATAACGGACAATTTTGATAGTTTTTAGGGAAGAAAAACTGAAAAATTCCTAGAAGTAAAATTAAAAATCAAAGGAGGGACCTCTGGAGCGAGGAGCCGGAGCAGTTCCAACGTGGCCCCTCCGGCTCTGGAATTTTTTTAAAAAGTCCCTCCAGCTCCGGCTCCGAGATTTTTACAAAAGTCCCTCCAGTTCCAGCTCTGACTCCGAAAAAAACGTCCGGAGGGGGCCCTCCTCCCTCCGGCTCTGCTCCGGGATCCCCCCTGGTTATCATCACGGGATGAGAGCAATGAGCTATCTCAAGGCTCTGATGGCTGGCTACCAGGGTATTTTTTCGGGCGATTATTTACTTATGTGATTTTTGAATGTGATATTGAGCACTGATTGAAAGGGTACCTATATTTAAGTAGATCATCTCTTTTTGATATATTTTCGGATTTCCCCAATTTTTCCAACTTTACAAACCAAAACTTGGGAAAAGTGGGGAACTTGACTCAACTTTTTTTCAATTTTTTCAACTTTTTGCAACTTTGGGATGGTCTGAGGGTGTCACATCTCCCATACCTCCTGGTTGTCACGCCTCTGTTTGAATAAGTTGGAAAAAAGGGACCATCTGGTAGATTAACAATTTTTTTCACTGTAAAATCATCGGAATTAGGTATATGTAGTTATTCCCATCCCATTTTTTTCAAAATTTTTCACTTATCATGTTCTCAATATTGTGTTTTTTCAAATTCAATTTTCAAATTCCACTGAAGAAAACAATTTTTTACCTTAAGACCTCTGCGAGGGCTCATAAATGTCCACATTGCATATGAAACAGCGAAAATGACTCTAGAAAATGAATTGTGAATTGACTGATTCTTTTTTTCAGGAAATGATCTGTAAATTGGGGAGTTGGTAAGTTGATTCCCAAGTTTCAAAATCGTTCCAATTGATTCTCACTTTTTTTGAAATGGCCGAGTTGATTCACCCCTTTTTTCAGTGGTATGTACGAATTGATTCTCTCTTTTTTTCATCAGTATGTACGAATTGATTCCCTCTTTTATCAGCAGTTTCACCATATTAGCGTTCCTCAGGAGATACCACGAGAAGGCTGGCTGTTCAGGGACGTAGCGATAGAGGGTTTGGGGATAGCTTATCTAATGGAATTTTTCAGAATTTTTTTGGGAAAATTCGCCATATTGACCCTAAAATTGAGAAAATTCAGTTTTGTACTCATGTTTCCCCAACTTGAAAAAATACGAGTACAAAATGGCGAATTTTCCCAACTTGGCACTATCTACAGTATGACACAGAAGTCTTGTTCACGAAAAACACCTCATGATATCTCGAAACTGAAAAGACAGGGTGTCCACAAATTGAGAAACCGGTTTTGGTTTAAAAAAATGAAGGTCTGGGTTTTTTATGGATTTGAAGTCTACACACTAAGACGATTAAAATGTGATAATTTTTTTTGAAACCGGTTCGATAATTTGAAACCGGTTGTCAAAAATACCCCAAAAATCGAGATTAGAAAAAATTTTTCAATTGAAATTTGTAGAGCTATGTAAGTCAAACATTTTCAGTGAACTCATTTTTTGAACCGGTTCACTCTCGGCAACTTGACAATTTTAACAACAAAAAAAAGATATGAATTTTTTTTAGATTTTTCACGGTGTTCAACATTCATTTGAAAAAATATCTTTTTTTGTTGTTGAAATTGTCAAGTTTCCGAGAATGAACCGGTTCAAAAAATGAATTCACTGACAATGTTTGGCTTACAAAGCTCTACAAATTTCATTCGAAAAATTTTTTCTAATCTCAATTTTTGGGGTATTTTTGACAACCGGTTACAAATTATGAAACCGGTTTCAAAAAAAATTATCACATTTTAATCGCCTCAGTGTGTAGACTTCAAATCCATAAAAAAAACCAGACCCCCATTTTTTAATCAAAACCGGTTTCTCAATTTGTGGACACCCTGTAGATAGAACTGAAAATTTGACTATCAATCTTCAATATCCTTGTCTCCAGGAACATATTGCCGTTTGAATCATCCTGATACCTCTTTTCAGTTTCGAGATATCGTGAGGTGTTTTTCGTGGACAAGACTTTTGTGTCATACTGTATACAAAAATATTTTCCCAAGTTAAGAAATTTTCAATTTTTTTTCCAAGTTGGGAAAATTTACCATTTTTTATAATTTCATAGTTTCTTTTGATGAAAAAGCATAATTATAATGATTCATTTCAAAATTTTCTATTTTTACAAGTTGGGAATGGTGCAATTTCGGAAAATCGCTGTACTGCCCACAGGGCCATTGCAATTGATATCACAGGGCGATTTCTGGAAATATTCGATCTTCTCAGAATCGCAGATCCATCAATTTCGAGAACATACATTTTCGTAGATAATTTTGCAATTCTCCTCATACCATCGGTCACATATTTTCCAATCAAAATTAGGACACTTTGTAATATTTCACAACCAAAACCCTAACACGACATAAAGGCGATGGAAAGTAACACTGCGACGATTAATCTAACCCTGGACGAGCCTTTGAAAAATTCGAATAATGATTCATTTTGTTGTTTTATAGTTTGATTACTCCTTTAGCGGTACATACGAGACCGGCATGGCAATAACAGATTAATAGAATTCAGAAAATGCCTACTACATAGTATACGCTGGGTTTATGGAGGTCATGCGGCGGAAGAATCGTGAGATGTTGAACTATGGTCTATTACTCTCGCGGCAGACTAGCCTTCGGGGCTGACTCACATTCGCAAAACCTGTTGTCATCGATATACGTCGATGGTATCGAAAAAATTCTAAATTATTGTCACGGTATACCCAGCTCAGCTCCAAAAATAAAACTCTCGCTTGTCCATCACATCGAATCTCCCAGTCTTCGCGCAAACAATACAACACATAGTTATAGGTTACCAAACGAGCCAACGTAAACGATATTAAACGTATCGGAGAGAGAAAAAATTTCAGAGATCCACCCACCCTTGCGCTGGTAATCTTGATTATACTGCATAATCAAATACAAATAAGAGTACCTTCGCGTAAGGTATAACGATGAAATCGCGTACTGCCGCAGCCAAACAGGTTGTTAATCATGTACCTGTAATCACTGAGCCATGGAAAGGATATTTCAAGACTGCCGAATGGAAGTGGATGGTAGATGGAAGTGGTCATCAAAGCTTTACTGATTGAACTCGTTGACTAAGTATCTGGCAACGTAGCTGGAGAATAAACTCTCCGCACGAACCCTGCGCTTTGCCTCGCGCCCGTTGCCCGTTGTCGTAAACTTGACCAGAGGCGCTTTACGGTTGGCCCAGCTCTTTGCTTTAGAACAATCTTGTTTCAACGATCAGACGCACTGATAACTCGTTTAACGTTTAATTCTCTCTCTTTCTTTCTTATTTCTTCCTCTTTTTTTTTTTTAAATATATATTTTTTTTCTTTTTGTTATACCGTCCGTCTCCGTATATAAGAAGCGCCGATTTCTTTCCCAGCCTCTCCGCTTCTCTGTCTACGTGTGTTGTTTTCGAGCATAAACTACAACCCAATATATCCGGTAACTTTCACGAAAACGTATATTATACATAGGCAAGTGCCGATGCCTGTTTTGATTAACATTCATCCTACCAAAATTGGCTTCGCTTAATTACTCTCGAGTTGTTGAAAAATAAAACGAATAAAAAAATACTCTTAATTTTCCACCTTTTTTTTTAATTTTTTTTTATTAGAAAAACGTCGATTTTATTAATTACCGCAAACGCCATCGTCCCCATCGTACACCTTCTCCGATTTCAACGTGTTTTAATACATCGACGCGAGTTAAATTATAAAAAAAGCATTGTAGTGAACCGGTAATAAGAATACCTATAGGTATTTTTTTTTCTGCCTTCTATTTCGGTTATACCTCTCCGCGGCGCTCTGCTCGAAAGACATTTTACTATCTTCGAAACACGTCATGTACTAACAAGATTAATTCCGAAGTTTTTAACATCGGAAATTGTCGGCCAGTTTATAATTTAAATTATGATAGAATGTACATGGACATCGATCACGCCTTCCCGGAGAGTGGCGCTGTTGGAGCCCCCTTACTAGTAACAAGGCTTCCTAAGGTTCGCGTTCTTTAACTAAGCGATCAAATCCACGACCGGCTATCGCGCATTCCCCTTACTAATTCATACTCGTACCTTTAACATTATAGGTACCTCTTATTGCGAAAATACGCACTAATCGTAGCCTATTAATCAAATCAGCCGTATACGAATTGCCACCCATTTAAAAATGCGAAAAACTAATAGTATTTTTTTCTTTCCTATATTCAGTTGGTTTTTTCCTTTTGATTTTTTTTTTCAGTTTATTAAATCAACTTTCTAATGCGTATAGCGCCGCCGTAGAGAAGCGTGTTTCAGAGGCTCGATTTTTATATTAATTTTTTTTCTCATTTCAACATCCCAGGATATCCCAGTGATCTAAGATTAATAATATTACGGAATTGGTTTTATAAACTGTCGTCATTTTATTGCTGGTGAATTTTAATCGAAACATTGAGGAATGGAAGTAGGATAAATAGACTGGCAGAGGAGTACATTTGTGGAAATGGATGCGGAGAAGGTGGCTCCGGAAGAGGCATAGAAATAACATTTAAAATTGATAAAAACATTTCAAAAAATCATTAAAACGTTTTTAATAGCCATAAAATTGTTTAAAACGCTATAAAAATTATCTTCAAATATTAACATGTTGCGATTATTTTTTTATTTCAAAATGATTGGATAGAGTTGCTCAATAGGTACTTTACAAAGCACAGTACTGATTGAAATTGGGAAAATTTTTCTTTCACGGTGTCTTGAAAATTGACCAAATTGTGTAAAAATTTGTTTTAAAAAATACAAAAAGGTTACTCAATTGATAAAAAACCATCTAAAAAGAGAATTTTATACTTATTTTTTCTACATGTGTAGCAAGTATTTTGAACAATTTCTGATGGTTCAATATGATTTTTTTCAAAATTGATATAATTTCCTGTTTGTAGACTTGGAGTCTGTTCAATGCTATTTAGGACACCATGTCCAAAACAATTTGGGGACACTACGTCCAAATATATGGTTTTAGGACATTATTTCCACGAAAATTTTAGGACACTAGCTAATTTTAATAAGAATAGAAGTTCGTTCAAGAAATGAATTTTCAAGATTTTGCATATTTATGCCAAAAAATCAACAGGGTATCTAACTGATTTTTTTTTGTAAAATCACTACTTTTTCACTATTTTTTTTAAAAAAAATTTCAATTTGTACCCCCCCCCCCCTCCCGTCCTCCAAAAAATCGGCTCTCTTTCCAACATAAAAAAAGATCAAAATTTTTTTGAAAAAAAAAATGAAATTAGAAAAAAATCTCCATTTTAAATGTAATAAATGAAAAATGAACCTATAATAATATAGTAGACGAAAACCAACAAAATGTAGTACCTAGTGAGTAGTAACCACCAACTATTAAAAATAAACAATTTTTGAAATTTAAATAAATAAATTTCGCGTCTTTGGAATTTTTTCATTTTTTTACTACTTTTTTTTTCAAATTTTCGTCTGAATTCACTACTTTTCCACAACCGGCATGACCGGTTTTTCAAATCACTACTTTTTCACTACTTTCACTACCCGTTAGATACCCTGATTAAATATTTTTGAAAAATGATTCATCATTTCGCCAAGTCAAGAAAGAGAACTTTTGATGAAATTTTTAGCAGGGAATTTTAAAATTCCCAACGTTTGATTGAATAAAGAATTCTTGATTTCAGCACACGAATCATTTTTCAGCCTTCTTCATTGAAATTCCGAACGATTATCAAACAGGATTCATTTTTGAAATATTTCATGAAACTATGAAAATTTTCAACCATGAGAGATTTGAAATCCTGCTGAAATTCAATGTTCATTAGGAACTTCCGGGCCCCACCTAGTGAGGTCAAGAATTTGATGGAAAAATTCATTTCACATTCATTCTAGGCTTAAAAATTTGAAAAAAAGTTTGAGATGAATATTCGGACGAAAACGAATTTTAAATTCACCCCAAGTTATAACAAAAATTGAAAAAAAGATCGGGATGCATGAGGAATTGAAAATCCCATGTTCATTCCAGACGAAAAATTCGAAAAAAATTGGGATGAGAATTCATCTCGAGTTCATCCCAGTTTTAAAGATTCAGGTACATATCACCGTAGTGACCTAGAGGTGAATATGTGACCTTGCCGTAAAGAAGGGACCTCGTGTAAAAAAAATCGATGTATTCATTTTAATGTGTTTGGTCCAGATTTAATGTCATTTGGACCAAAAACGTGAAAAATAAGACATCGATTTTTTTTTTACACTAGGTCCCTTCTTTCCGGCAGGGTCACATATTGGGATGAAAATTTATCCTCAAGTTCATCCCAGTCTTAAAATTTCGAAAAAAGGTTGGAGAGAATGCTAAGATAGAAATTAATTCCAAATTTACCCTCGGCTGAAAAAATCGAAAAAAATGTTGATGAAATGTGGGATGAAAATCCGTCCCATTTCATCCCAAGCTTGAAACTTTAAAAAAGCTTAAGATGTATATCGGAGTAGGAGGCAATCATCTGGACCTCTTCCGTAGATTTTATACATTTTGATGTCTGAGTGATTCGAGGAGGGAGGAGGAAATTAAAATTTTAAAAATTTTGGTCGCTGTTCGTTTTTCCGAGAGCTCATTATTTGGTCTGGAGTACAAATAATCCAGAAATCTATGCAAGGGGCTGTTAAACATGGATCTTGATAGGCCACTCCATAAAATTGGAAATTTTCCAAAGAAGGCAATTTTTTGAGGCTGGGACCAGCATAATCCAAAAAATTGATTTTGACAGCTTCGGAAATTTTCTTAGAACAATTTCAATAAATTTTCCAAATAATTAAACCTTTTTTCATTTCATGGTTTTCTATTATTTTTTGCAATTCAATTGGGGCTCCCTCTCGAGGCAAAAGAAAAAAGAAAAATTCATTTTCTGACTAAAAACTCCAAGGAATTTGAATACCACAAAACCAAACGCCTCATATCTTCATCTGTGCCTTCGTTACGACTCTTGAACTGTGGTGGAGGCCTAGAGGGAGGGAGGGAGGGAGATGAAGTCCAACAAAAAAGTGATTAGATTTCGGCTTCCCCTTTTAAAGAGAGAATTTTTTTCGAAAGCAAGCCAAAAACTTGAGAGATAAAATATACTCCAAATAAGATTTTTTTTAGAAATTAAATTTAAAATCTTAAAATTGAACAATTTTCGAATTTTTAGCACTCCAACTCCTTCAAATTGACCCACAAATCCAATCCAACAGATTATTTCGAACGTACGATTGAAAAACTTTTTTTCCCTCGCTCCTAATCAAATTCAATACATTCTTCGCGTACAAATCAAAGTACCCAGTACCGACTTCAATGACCGTTATATTTTCGTGCATTAACCACGAACCTAATTGAAATACCATCTCGAGTCAAAGTTCACGGTTGATTAATTTCTGCTGATCTAATTATCCGAATCAACTGTCAACACATTAATTCGCCATGTTTTCGATCACCGCAATCAAGTATTGGTATATTGGTCTAATATTTATCTCGTGTGGGTTTTCACTTTTTCTCCCCTTCATATTAATTAACATGGAAATATCGAGCGCTGCCAGACTACGTCTATGTAACTCAATATCTAAACGCCATGCTAGACGTTTCGCAACATTATAACTCTATCATGTAGCCGCATTCGCTTAATTACATTCGAATGCCCATACGTCTTCGATATACAGTCTCCAGCCTCCACTAACCTAATTATCGCGCGTACATGTGCGTGATATCAAATCAAAACGAGAAGAAAAACAGCAACCATATAGCACATTAGAACGAATATTGCACCAGTCACTAGCGCGTAATTAATGTAACAAAAAAGGCAGAGAAATAGGGTACGATTAGTACATTACATATGATATTTGACTCGTCACCGGTTCGAATGGAAAATAAATCAAGAGATCGTGAATCGTTACCAAAAGTCAACCAAACATGTAATCTCAATAGGGAGAAGAAAATTTGTACCGCTGCTAATTTAAACATTATAATTGTACCACGGTTTCTAATAAATATCCAGCCCTAAAAAAAACCATGTACCTACCCAAAATAAAAACGTGCATTGGAGACCCCTTCGAAATGTCTCGTGTGACAACAACCTGCGAAACCGTGAATCAGCACAAAAAATGAACGGAAAGAAGACCACGAAATCTTTTCCCCCTATTTCTTGTAAAATTTAATTACAAGCGAAAACGAACGCATCATATTTTAAATCATATTTCATTTTTTTGTGAAAAAAAAAACTCCAAAGCGCCGACAAAAGTTTATCTCTGGTACTGATCAATGCAAGCTCTTTAAATGTTTACACGCATCCTTCCGAAAACGTTGATTTTTGATGATTAAAATTATCTAGAAACGTTGCAGTTTCATCTCCGCTTTCGTAATCGATAGCACGAATTTTTTCCGGCATGAAAAAACGTGCAGTTTTTTTCCAAGACCTGAATTTCGAATATTTGGGTTCGTACGTGAAAATTTGGATATGCAGTTTTACTTTTTCGTAAAAGTAGGTTTATGGGAGGATTATTATGGATTTTTTTTACAATTCTAGAAAAACGGAATCTCACAACCCTATTGACAAGAAAATGTAAAAAATGCTAGCAAAATGCTAGCACACCGTGCTAGCTCTAGGTAGCGTCTTTTTGGACACTTGTTGCTAGCAAATACGCTAGCATTAGCAACTTGCTAGCAAATGTTAAGCTAGTTCAATTTATGCTAATGATGCTAGCATTTTGTTTGCTAGAATTTTGCTAGTCATCAAACGTTAGCAAATTGGTAGAAATTTGTTTGCTAGAATTTTTTGCTAACGTTTGATGTCTAGCGAAATTCTAGCAAACAAAATGCTAGCATCACTAGCGTATATTGGTCTAGCTTCGCATTTGCTAGCAATTTGCCAACGTTTGATAAAATGCTAGCATCACACTAGCATAAATTGAACTAGCTTAACATTTGCTAGCAATTTGCTAACGTTTGATGACTAGCGAAATTCTAGCAAACAAATTGCTAGCAATTTGCTAACGTTTGATGACTAGCAAAATTCTAGCAAACATATTGCTAGCAAAAATCCAGCAAACAAATTGCTGGCAATTTGCTAACGTTTGATCACTAGCAAAATTCCAGCAAACAATTTGCTAGCAATTTGCTAACGTTTGATGACTAGCAAAATTCAAGCAAACAAATTGCTAGCAAAATTCTCGCAAACAAATTGCTAGCAAAATTCTCGCAAACAAATTGCTAGCAAAATTCTAGCAAACAAATTGCTAGCAAAATTCTAGCAAACAAATTGCTAGCAAAGTTCTAGCAAACAAATTGCTAGCAAAATTCTAGCAAACAAATTGCTAGCAAAATTCTAGCAAACAAATTGCTAGCAAAATTCTAGCAAACAAATTGCTAGCAAAATTCTAGCAAACAAATTGCTAGCAAAATTCTAGCAAACAAATTGCTAGCAAAATTCTAGCAAACAAATTGCTAGCAAAATTCTAGCAATTCGTTCGCTAGCAAAATTCTAGCAAACAAATTGCTAGCAAAATTCTAGCAATTCGTTCGCTAGCAAAATTCTAGCAAACAAATTGCTAGCAAAATTCTAGCAAACAAATTGCTAGCAAAATTCTAGCAAACAAATTGCTAGCAAAATTCTAGCAAACAACTTGCTAGCAAAATTCTAGCAAACAACTTGCTAGCAAAATTCTAGCAAACAAATTGCTAGCAAAATTCTAGCAAACAAATTGCTAGCAAAATTCTAGCAAACAACTTGCTAGCAAAATTCTAGCAAACCAATTGCTAGCAAAATTCTAGCAATTCGTTCGCTAGCAAAATTCTAGCAAACAAATTGCTAGCAAAATTCTAGCAAACAAATTGCTAGCAAAATTCTAGCAAACAAATTGCTAGCAAAATTCTAGCAAACAACTTGCTAGCAAAATTCTAGCAAACAAATTGCTAGCAAAATTCTAGCAAACAAATTGCTAGCAAAATTCTAGCAAACAAATTGCTAGCAAAATTCTAGCAAACAAATTGCTAGCAAAATTCTAGCAAACAAATTGCTAGCAAAATTCTAGCAAACAACTTGCTAGCAAAATTCTAGCAAACAACTTGCTAGCAAAATTCTAGCAAACAAATTGCTAGCAAAATTCTAGCAAACAAATTGCTAGCAAAATTCTAGCAATTCGTTCGCTAGCGAAATTCTAGCAAACAAATTGCTAGCAAAATTCTAGCAAACAAATTGCTAGCAAAATTCTAGCAAACAAATTGCTAGCAAAATTCTAGCAAACAAATTGCTAGCAATTTGCTAACGTTTGATGACTAGCAAAATTCTAGCAAACAAATTGCTAGCAAAATTCTAGCAAACAAATTGCTAGCAAAATTCTAGCAAACAAATTGCTAGCAAAATTCTAGCAAACAACTTGCTAGCAAAATTCTAGCAAACAAATTGCTAGCAAAATTCTAGCAAACAAATTGCTAGCAAAATTCTAGCAAACAAATTGCTAGCAAAATTCTAGCAAACAAATTGCTAGCAAAATTCTAGCAAACAAATTGCTAGCAAAATTCTAGCAAACAAATTGCTAGCAAAATTCTAGCAAACAAATTGCTAGCAAAATTCTAGCAAACAAATTGCTAGCAAAATTCTAGCAAACAAATTGCTAGCAAAATTCTAGCAAACAAATTGCTAGCAAAATTCTAGCAAACAAATTGCTAGCAAAATTCTAGCAAACAAATTGCTAGCAAAATTCTAGCAAACAAATTGCTAGCAAAATTCTAGCAAACAAATTGCTAGCAAAATTCTAGCAAACAAATTGCTAGCAAAATTCTAGCAATTCGTTCGCTAGCAAAATTCTAGCAAACAAATTGCTAGCAAAATTCTAGCAATTCGTTCGCTAGCAAAATTCTAGCAAACAAATTGCTAGCAAAATTCTAGCAAACAAATTGCTAGCAAAATTCTAGCAAACAAATTGCTAGCAAAATTCTAGCAATTCGTTCGCTAGCAAAATTCTAGCAAACAAATTGCTAGCAAAATTCTAGCAATTCGTTCGCTAGCAAAATTCTAGCAAACAAATTGCTAGCAAAATTCTAGCAAACAAATTGCTAGCAAAATTCTAGCAAACAAATTGCTAGCAAAATTCTAGCAAACAACTTGCTAGCAAAATTCTAGCAAACAACTTGCTAGCAAAATTCTAGCAAACAAATTGCTAGCAAAATTCTAGCAAACAAATTGCTAGCAAAATTCTAGCAAACAACTTGCTAGCAAAATTCTAGCAAACCAATTGCTAGCAAAATTCTAGCAATTCGTTCGCTAGCAAAATTCTAGCAAACAAATTGCTAGCAAAATTCTAGCAAACAAATTGCTAGCAAAATTCTAGCAAACAAATTGCTAGCAAAATTCTAGCAATTCGTTCGCTAGCAAAATTCTAGCAAACAAATTGCTAGCAAAATTCTAGCAAACAAATTGCTAGCAAAATTCTAGCAAACAAATTGCTAGCAAAATTCTAGCAAACAAATTGCTAGCAAAATTCTAGCAAACAAATTGCTAGCAAAATTCTAGCAAACAACTTGCTAGCAAAATTCTAGCAAACAACTTGCTAGCAAAATTCTAGCAAACAAATTGCTAGCAAAATTCTAGCAAACAAATTGCTAGCAAAATTCTAGCAAACAACTTGCTAGCAAAATTCTAGCAAACCAATTGCTAGCAAAATTCTAGCAATTCGTTCGCTAGCAAAATTCTAGCAAACAAATTGCTAGCAAAATTCTAGCAAACAAATTGCTAGCAAAATTCTAGCAAACAAATTGCTAGCAAAATTCTAGCAAACAAATTGCTAGCAAAATTCTAGCAATTCGTTCGCTAGCAAAATTCTAGCAAACAAATTGCTAGCAAAATTCTAGCAAACAAATTGCTAGCAAAATTCTAGCAAACAACTTGCTAGCAAAATTCTAGCAAACAAATTGCTAGCAAAATTCTAGCAAACAAATTGCTAGCAAAATTCTAGCAAACAAATTGCTAGCAAAATTCTAGCAAACAAATTGCTAGCAAAATTCTAGCAAACAAATTGCTAGCAAAATTCTAGCAAACAACTTGCTAGCAAAATTCTAGCAAACAACTTGCTAGCAAAATTCTAGCAAACAAATTGCTAGCAAAATTCTAGCAAACAAATTGCTAGCAAAATTCTAGCAATTCGTTCGCTAGCGAAATTCTAGCAAACAAATTGCTAGCAAAATTCTAGCAAACAAATTGCTAGCAAAATTCTAGCAAACAAATTGCTAGCAAAATTCTAGCAAACAAATTGCTAGCAATTTGCTAACGTTTGATGACTAGCAAAATTCTAGCAAACAAATTGCTAGCAAAATTCTAGCAAACAAATTGCTAGCAAAATTCTAGCAAACAAATTGCTAGCAAAATTCTAGCAAACAACTTGCTAGCAAAATTCTAGCAAACAAATTGCTAGCAAAATTCTAGCAAACAAATTGCTAGCAAAGTTCTAGCAAACAAATTGCTAGCAAAATTCTAGCAAACAAATTGCTAGCAAAATTCTAGCAAACAAATTGCTAGCAAAATTCTAGCAAACAAATTGCTAGCAAAATTCTAGCAAACAAATTGCTAGCAAAATTCTAGCAAACAAATTGCTAGCAAAATTCTAGCAAACAAATTGCTAGCAAAATTCTAGCAAACAAATTGCTAGCAAAATTCTAGCAAACAAATTGCTAGCAAAATTCTAGCAATTCGTTCGCTAGCAAAATTCTAGCAAACAAATTGCTAGCAAAATTCTAGCAATTCGTTCGCTAGCAAAATTCTAGCAAACAAATTGCTAGCAAAATTCTAGCAAACAAATTGCTAGCAAAATTCTAGCAAACAACTTGCTAGCAAAATTCTAGCAAACAACTTGCTAGCAAAATTCTAGCAAACAAATTGCTAGCAAAATTCTAGCAAACAAATTGCTAGCAAAATTCTAGCAAACAACTTGCTAGCAAAATTCTAGCAAACCAATTGCTAGCAAAATTCTAGCAATTCGTTCGCTAGCAAAATTCTAGCAAACAAATTGCTAGCAAAATTCTAGCAAACAAATTGCTAGCAAAATTCTAGCAAACAAATTGCTAGCAAAATTCTAGCAATTCGTTCGCTAGCAAAATTCTAGCAAACAAATTGCTAGCAAAATTCTAGCAAACAAATTGCTAGCAAAATTCTAGCAAACAAATTGCTAGCAAAATTCTAGCAAACAACTTGCTAGCAAAATTCTAGCAAACAAATTGCTAGCAAAATTCTAGCAAACAAATTGCTAGCAAAATTCTAGCAAACAAATTGCTAGCAAAATTCTAGCAAACAAATTGCTAGCAAAATTCTAGCAAACAAATTGCTAGCAAAATTCTAGCAAACAACTTGCTAGCAAAATTCTAGCAAACAACTTGCTAGCAAAATTCTAGCAAACAAATTGCTAGCAAAATTCTAGCAAACAAATTGCTAGCAAAATTCTAGCAATTCGTTCGCTAGCGAAATTCTAGCAAACAACTTGCTAGCAAAATTCTAGCAAACAAATTGCTAGCAAAATTCTAGCAAACAAATTGCTAGCAAAATTCTAGCAATTCGTTCGCTAGCGAAATTCTAGCAAACAAATTGCTAGCAAAATTCTAGCAAACAAATTGCTAGCAAAATTCTAGCAAACAAATTGCTAGCAAAATTCTAGCAAACAAATTGCTAGCAATTTGCTAACGTTTGATGACTAGCAAAATTCTAGCAAACAAATTGCTAGCAAAATTCTAGCAAACAAATTGCTAGCAAAATTCTAGCAAACAAATTGCTAGCAAAATTCTAGCAAACAAATTGCTAGCAAAATTCTAGCAAACAAATTGCTAGCAAAATTCTAGCAAACAAATTGCTAGCAAAATTCTAGCAAACAAATTGCTAGCAAAATTCTAGCAAACAAATTGCTAGCAAAATTCTAGCAAACAAATTGCTAGCAAAATTCTAGCAATTCGTTCGCTAGCAAAATTCTAGCAAACAAATTGCTAGCAAAATTCTAGCAATTCGTTCGCTAGCAAAATTCTAGCAAACAAATTGCTAGCAAAATTCTAGCAAACAAATTGCTAGCAAAATTCTAGCAAACAAATTGCTAGCAAAATTCTAGCAATTCGTTCGCTAGCAAAATTCTAGCAAACAAATTGCTAGCAAAATTCTAGCAATTCGTTCGCTAGCAAAATTCTAGCAAACAAATTGCTAGCAAAATTCTAGCAAACAAATTGCTAGCAAAATTCTAGCAAACAAATTGCTAGCAAAATTCTAGCAAACAACTTGCTAGCAAAATTCTAGCAAACAACTTGCTAGCAAAATTCTAGCAAACAAATTGCTAGCAAAATTCTAGCAAACAAATTGCTAGCAAAATTCTAGCAAACAACTTGCTAGCAAAATTCTAGCAAACCAATTGCTAGCAAAATTCTAGCAATTCGTTCGCTAGCAAAATTCTAGCAAACAAATTGCTAGCAAAATTCTAGCAAACAAATTGCTAGCAAAATTCTAGCAAACAAATTGCTAGCAAAATTCTAGCAATTCGTTCGCTAGCAAAATTCTAGCAAACAAATTGCTAGCAAAATTCTAGCAAACAAATTGCTAGCAAAATTCTAGCAAACAAATTGCTAGCAAAATTCTAGCAAACAAATTGCTAGCAAAATTCTAGCAAACAAATTGCTAGCAAAATTCTAGCAAACAACTTGCTAGCAAAATTCTAGCAAACAACTTGCTAGCAAAATTCTAGCAAACAAATTGCTAGCAAAATTCTAGCAAACAAATTGCTAGCAAAATTCTAGCAAACAACTTGCTAGCAAAATTCTAGCAAACCAATTGCTAGCAAAATTCTAGCAATTCGTTCGCTAGCAAAATTCTAGCAAACAAATTGCTAGCAAAATTCTAGCAAACAAATTGCTAGCAAAATTCTAGCAAACAAATTGCTAGCAAAATTCTAGCAATTCGTTCGCTAGCAAAATTCTAGCAAACAAATTGCTAGCAAAATTCTAGCAAACAAATTGCTAGCAAAATTCTAGCAAACAAATTGCTAGCAAAATTCTAGCAAACAACTTGCTAGCAAAATTCTAGCAAACAAATTGCTAGCA
The DNA here is from genome assembly GCA_038380155.1 of Pseudococcus jackbeardsleyi. Lineage (NCBI taxonomy): Eukaryota > Metazoa > Arthropoda > Insecta > Hemiptera > Pseudococcidae > Pseudococcus > Pseudococcus jackbeardsleyi. The sequence continues at coordinate 46,129,115 of CM076239.1, forward strand.
AAATTCTAGCAAACAAATTGCTAGCAAAATTCTAGCAAACAAATTGCTAGCAAAATTCTAGCAAACAAATTGCTAGCAAAATTCTAGCAAACAAATTGCTAGCAAAATTCTAGCAAACAACTTGCTAGCAAAATTCTAGCAAACAACTTGCTAGCAAAATTCTAGCAAACAAATTGCTAGCAAAATTCTAGCAAACAAATTGCTAGCAAAATTCTAGCAATTCGTTCGCTAGCGAAATTCTAGCAAACAAATTGCTAGCAAAATTCTAGCAAACAAATTGCTAGCAAAATTCTAGCAAACAAATTGCTAGCAAAATTCTAGCAAACAAATTGCTAGCAATTTGCTAACGTTTGATGACTAGCAAAATTCTAGCAAACAAATTGCTAGCAAAATTCTAGCAAACAAATTGCTAGCAAAATTCTAGCAAACAAATTGCTAGCAAAATTCTAGCAAACAACTTGCTAGCAAAATTCTAGCAAACAAATTGCTAGCAAAATTCTAGCAAACAAATTGCTAGCAAAATTCTAGCAAACAAATTGCTAGCAAAATTCTAGCAAACAAATTGCTAGCAAAATTCTAGCAAACAAATTGCTAGCAAAATTCTAGCAAACAAATTGCTAGCAAAATTCTAGCAAACAAATTGCTAGCAAAATTCTAGCAAACAAATTGCTAGCAAAATTCTAGCAAACAAATTGCTAGCAAAATTCTAGCAAACAAATTGCTAGCAAAATTCTAGCAAACAAATTGCTAGCAAAATTCTAGCAAACAAATTGCTAGCAAAATTCTAGCAAACAAATTGCTAGCAAAATTCTAGCAAACAAATTGCTAGCAAAATTCTAGCAAACAAATTGCTAGCAAAATTCTAGCAATTCGTTCGCTAGCAAAATTCTAGCAAACAAATTGCTAGCAAAATTCTAGCAATTCGTTCGCTAGCAAAATTCTAGCAAACAAATTGCTAGCAAAATTCTAGCAAACAAATTGCTAGCAAAATTCTAGCAAACAAATTGCTAGCAAAATTCTAGCAAACAACTTGCTAGCAAAATTCTAGCAAACAACTTGCTAGCAAAATTCTAGCAAACAAATTGCTAGCAAAATTCTAGCAAACAAATTGCTAGCAAAATTCTAGCAAACAACTTGCTAGCAAAATTCTAGCAAACCAATTGCTAGCAAAATTCTAGCAATTCGTTCGCTAGCAAAATTCTAGCAAACAAATTGCTAGCAAAATTCTAGCAAACAAATTGCTAGCAAAATTCTAGCAAACAAATTGCTAGCAAAATTCTAGCAATTCGTTCGCTAGCAAAATTCTAGCAAACAAATTGCTAGCAAAATTCTAGCAAACAAATTGCTAGCAAAATTCTAGCAAACAAATTGCTAGCAAAATTCTAGCAAACAACTTGCTAGCAAAATTCTAGCAAACAACTTGCTAGCAAAATTCTAGCAAACAAATTGCTAGCAAAATTCTAGCAAACAAATTGCTAGCAAAATTCTAGCAAACAAATTGCTAGCAAAATTCTAGCAAACAAATTGCTAGCAAAATTCTAGCAAACAACTTGCTAGCAAAATTCTAGCAAACAACTTGCTAGCAAAATTCTAGCAAACAAATTGCTAGCAAAATTCTAGCAAACAAATTGCTAGCAAAATTCTAGCAATTCGTTCGCTAGCGAAATTCTAGCAAACAAATTGCTAGCAAAATTCTAGCAAACAAATTGCTAGCAAAATTCTAGCAAACAAATTGCTAGCAAAATTCTAGCAAACAAATTGCTAGCAATTTGCTAACGTTTGATGACTAGCAAAATTCTAGCAAACAAATTGCTAGCAAAATTCTAGCAAACAAATTGCTAGCAAAATTCTAGCAAACAAATTGCTAGCAAAATTCTAGCAAACAAATTGCTAGCAAAATTCTAGCAAACAACTTGCTAGCAAAATTCTAGCAAACAAATTGCTAGCAAAATTCTAGCAAACAAATTGCTAGCAAAATTCTAGCAAACAAATTGCTAGCAAAATTCTAGCAAACAAATTGCTAGCAAAATTCTAGCAAACAACTTGCTAGCAAAATTCTAGCAAACAACTTGCTAGCAAAATTCTAGCAAACAAATTGCTAGCAAAATTCTAGCAAACAAATTGCTAGCAAAATTCTAGCAAACAAATTGCTAGCAAAATTCTAGCAAACCAATTGCTAGCAAAATTCTAGCAAACCAATTGCTAGCAAAATTCTAGCAAACAAATTGCTAGCAAAATTCTAGCAAACAACTTGCTAGCAAAATTCTAGCAAACAAATTGCTAGCAAAATTCTAGCAAACAAATTGCTAGCAAAATTCTAGCAAACAAATTGCTAGCAAAATTCTAGCAAACAAATTGCTAGCAAAATTCTAGCAAACAAATTGCTAGCAAAATTCTAGCAAACAAATTGCTAGCAAAATTCTAGCAAACAAATTGCTAGCAAAATTCTAGCAATTCGTTCGCTAGCAAAATTCTAGCAAACAAATTGCTAGCAAAATTCTAGCAATTCGTTCGCTAGCAAAATTCTAGCAAACAAATTGCTAGCAAAATTCTAGCAAACAAATTGCTAGCAAAATTCTAGCAAACAAATTGCTAGCAAAATTCTAGCAATTCGTTCGCTAGCAAAATTCTAGCAAACAAATTGCTAGCAAAATTCTAGCAATTCGTTCGCTAGCAAAATTCTAGCAAACAAATTGCTAGCAAAATTCTAGCAAACAAATTGCTAGCAAAATTCTAGCAAACAAATTGCTAGCAAAATTCTAGCAAACAACTTGCTAGCAAAATTCTAGCAAACAACTTGCTAGCAAAATTCTAGCAAACAAATTGCTAGCAAAATTCTAGCAAACAAATTGCTAGCAAAATTCTAGCAAACAACTTGCTAGCAAAATTCTAGCAAACCAATTGCTAGCAAAATTCTAGCAATTCGTTCGCTAGCAAAATTCTAGCAAACAAATTGCTAGCAAAATTCTAGCAAACAAATTGCTAGCAAAATTCTAGCAAACAAATTGCTAGCAAAATTCTAGCAATTCGTTCGCTAGCAAAATTCTAGCAAACAAATTGCTAGCAAAATTCTAGCAAACAAATTGCTAGCAAAATTCTAGCAAACAAATTGCTAGCAAAATTCTAGCAAACAAATTGCTAGCAAAATTCTAGCAAACAAATTGCTAGCAAAATTCTAGCAAACAACTTGCTAGCAAAATTCTAGCAAACAACTTGCTAGCAAAATTCTAGCAAACAAATTGCTAGCAAAATTCTAGCAAACAAATTGCTAGCAAAATTCTAGCAAACAACTTGCTAGCAAAATTCTAGCAAACCAATTGCTAGCAAAATTCTAGCAATTCGTTCGCTAGCAAAATTCTAGCAAACAAATTGCTAGCAAAATTCTAGCAAACAAATTGCTAGCAAAATTCTAGCAAACAAATTGCTAGCAAAATTCTAGCAAACAAATTGCTAGCAAAATTCTAGCAAACAAATTGCTAGCAAAATTCTAGCAATTCGTTCGCTAGCAAAATTCTAGCAAACAAATTGCTAGCAAAATTCTAGCAAACAAATTGCTAGCAAAATTCTAGCAAACAAATTGCTAGCAAAATTCTAGCAAACAACTTGCTAGCAAAATTCTAGCAAACAAATTGCTAGCAAAATTCTAGCAAACAAATTGCTAGCAAAATTCTAGCAAACAAATTGCTAGCAAAATTCTAGCAAACAAATTGCTAGCAAAATTCTAGCAAACAAATTGCTAGCAAAATTCTAGCAAACAACTTGCTAGCAAAATTCTAGCAAACAACTTGCTGGCAAAATTCTAGCAAACAAATTGCTAGCAAAATTCTAGCAAACAAATTGCTAGCAAAATTCTAGCAAACAAATTGCTAGCAAAATTCTAGCAAACAACTTGCTAGCAAAATTCTAGCAAACAAATTGCTAGCAATTTGCTAACGTTTGATGACTAGCAAAATTCTAGCAAACAAATTGCTAGCAAAATTCTAGCAAACAAATTGCTAGCAAAATTCTAGCAAACAAATTGCTAGCAAAATTCTAGCAAACAACTTGCTAGCAAAATTCTAGCAAACAAATTGCTAGCAAAATTCTAGCAAACAAATTGCTAGCAAAATTCTAGCAAACAAATTGCTAGCAAAATTCTAGCAAACAAATTGCTAGCAAAATTCTAGCAAACAAATTGCTAGCAAAATTCTAGCAAACAAATTGCTAGCAAAATTCTAGCAAACAAATTGCTAGCAAAATTCTAGCAAACAAATTGCTAGCAAAATTCTAGCAAACAAATTGCTAGCAAAATTCTAGCAAACAAATTGCTAGCAAAATTCTAGCAAACAAATTGCTAGCAAAATTCTAGCAAACAAATTGCTAGCAAAATTCTAGCAAACAAATTGCTAGCAAAATTCTAGCAAACAAATTGCTAGCAAAATTCTAGCAAACAAATTGCTAGCAAAATTCTAGCAAACAAATTGCTAGCAAAATTCTAGCAAACAAATTGCTAGCAAAATTCTAGCAATTCGTTCGCTAGCAAAATTCTAGCAAACAAATTGCTAGCAAAATTCTAGCAATTCGTTCGCTAGCAAAATTCTAGCAAACAAATTGCTAGCAAAATTCTAGCAAACAAATTGCTAGCAAAATTCTAGCAAACAAATTGCTAGCAAAATTCTAGCAAACAACTTGCTAGCAAAATTCTAGCAAACAACTTGCTAGCAAAATTCTAGCAAACAAATTGCTAGCAAAATTCTAGCAAACAAATTGCTAGCAAAATTCTAGCAAACAACTTGCTAGCAAAATTCTAGCAAACCAATTGCTAGCAAAATTCTAGCAATTCGTTCGCTAGCAAAATTCTAGCAAACAAATTGCTAGCAAAATTCTAGCAAACAAATTGCTAGCAAAATTCTAGCAAACAAATTGCTAGCAAAATTCTAGCAATTCGTTCGCTAGCAAAATTCTAGCAAACAAATTGCTAGCAAAATTCTAGCAAACAAATTGCTAGCAAAATTCTAGCAAACAAATTGCTAGCAAAATTCTAGCAAACAACTTGCTAGCAAAATTCTAGCAAACAAATTGCTAGCAAAATTCTAGCAAACAAATTGCTAGCAAAATTCTAGCAAACAAATTGCTAGCAAAATTCTAGCAAACAACTTGCTAGCAAAATTCTAGCAAACAACTTGCTAGCAAAATTCTAGCAAACAAATTGCTAGCAAAATTCTAGCAAACAAATTGCTAGCAAAATTCTAGCAATTCGTTCGCTAGCGAAATTCTAGCAAACAAATTGCTAGCAAAATTCTAGCAAACAAATTGCTAGCAAAATTCTAGCAAACAAATTGCTAGCAAAATTCTAGCAAACAAATTGCTAGCAATTTGCTAACGTTTGATGACTAGCAAAATTCTAGCAAACAAATTGCTAGCAAAATTCTAGCAAACAAATTGCTAGCAAAATTCTAGCAAACAAATTGCTAGCAAAATTCTAGCAAACAAATTGCTAGCAAAATTCTAGCAAACAACTTGCTAGCAAAATTCTAGCAAACAAATTGCTAGCAAAATTCTAGCAAACAAATTGCTAGCAAAATTCTAGCAAACAAATTGCTAGCAAAATTCTAGCAAACAAATTGCTAGCAAAATTCTAGCAAACAACTTGCTAGCAAAATTCTAGCAATACAATGGCTAGCAAAATTCTAGCAAACAAATTGCTAGCAAAATTCTAGCAAACAAATTGCTAGCAAAATTCTAGCAAACAAATTGCTAGCAAAATTCTAGCAAACAACTTGCTAGCAAAATTCTAGCAAACCAATTGCTAGCAAAATTCTAGCAAACAAATTGCTAGCAAAATTCTAGCAAACAACTTGCTAGCAAAATTCTAGCAAACAAATTGCTAGCAAAATTCTAGCAAACAAATTGCTAGCAAAATTCTAGCAATTCGTTCGCTAGCAAAATTCTAGCAAACAAATTGCTAGCAAAATTCTAGCAATTCGTTCGCTAGCAAAATTCTAGCAAACAAATTGCTAGCAAAATTCTAGCAAACAAATTGCTAGCAAAATTCTAGCAAACAACTTGCTAGCAAAATTCTAGCAAACAACTTGCTAGCAAAATTCTAGCAAACAAATTGCTAGCAAAATTCTAGCAAACAAATTGCTAGCAAAATTCTAGCAAACAACTTGCTAGCAAAATTCTAGCAAACCAATTGCTAGCAAAATTCTAGCAATTCGTTCGCTAGCAAAATTCTAGCAAACAAATTGCTAGCAAAATTCTAGCAAACAAATTGCTAGCAAAATTCTAGCAAACAAATTGCTAGCAAAATTCTAGCAATTCGTTCGCTAGCAAAATTCTAGCAAACAAATTGCTAGCAAAATTCTAGCAAACAAATTGCTAGCAAAATTCTAGCAAACAAATTGCTAGCAAAATTCTAGCAAACAACTTGCTAGCAAAATTCTAGCAAACAAATTGCTAGCAAAATTCTAGCAAACAAAATGCTAGCAAAATTCTAGCAAACAAATTGCTAGCAAAATTCTAGCAAACAAATTGCTAGCAAAATTCTAGCAAACAAATTGCTAGCAAAATTCTAGCAAACAACTTGCTAGCAAAATTCTAGCAAACAACTTGCTAGCAAAATTCTAGCAAACAAATTGCTAGCAAAATTCTAGCAAACAAATTGCTAGCAAAATTCTAGCAATTCGTTCGCTAGCGAAATTCTAGCAAACAAATTGCTAGCAAAATTCTAGCAAACAAATTGCTAGCAAAATTCTAGCAAACAAATTGCTAGCAAAATTCTAGCAAACAAATTGCTAGCAAAATTCTAGCAAACAAATTGCTAGCAATTTGCTAACGTTTGATGACTAGCAAAATTCTAGCAAACAAATTGCTAGCAAAATTCTAGCAAACAAATTGCTAGCAAAATTCTAGCAAACAAATTGCTAGCAAAATTCTAGCAAACAACTTGCTAGCAAAATTCTAGCAAACAAATTGCTAGCAAAATTCTAGCAAACAAATTGCTAGCAAAATTCTAGCAAACAAATTGCTAGCAAAATTCTAGCAAACAAATTGCTAGCAAAATTCTAGCAAACAAATTGCTAGCAAAATTCTAGCAAACAAATTGCTAGCAAAATTCTAGCAAACAAATTGCTAGCAAAATTCTAGCAAACAAATTGCTAGCAAAATTCTAGCAAACAAATTGCTAGCAAAATTCTAGCAAACAAATTGCTAGCAAAATTCTAGCAAACAAATTGCTAGCAAAATTCTAGCAAACAAATTGCTAGCAAAATTCTAGCAAACAAATTGCTAGCAAAATTCTAGCAAACAAATTGCTAGCAAAATTCTAGCAAACAAATTGCTAGCAAAATTCTAGCAATTCGTTCGCTAGCAAAATTCTAGCAAACAAATTGCTAGCAAAATTCTAGCAATTCGTTCGCTAGCAAAATTCTAGCAAACAAATTGCTAGCAAAATTCTAGCAAACAAATTGCTAGCAAAATTCTAGCAAACAAATTGCTAGCAAAATTCTAGCAATTCGTTCGCTAGCAAAATTCTAGCAAACAAATTGCTAGCAAAATTCTAGCAATTCGTTCGCTAGCAAAATTCTAGCAAACAAATTGCTAGCAAAATTCTAGCAAACAAATTGCTAGCAAAATTCTAGCAAACAAATTGCTAGCAAAATTCTAGCAAACAACTTGCTAGCAAAATTCTAGCAAACAACTTGCTAGCAAAATTCTAGCAAACAAATTGCTAGCAAAATTCTAGCAAACAAATTGCTAGCAAAATTCTAGCAAACAACTTGCTAGCAAAATTCTAGCAAACCAATTGCTAGCAAAATTCTAGCAATTCGTTCGCTAGCAAAATTCTAGCAAACAAATTGCTAGCAAAATTCTAGCAAACAAATTGCTAGCAAAATTCTAGCAAACAAATTGCTAGCAAAATTCTAGCAATTCGTTCGCTAGCAAAATTCTAGCAAACAAATTGCTAGCAAAATTCTAGCAAACAAATTGCTAGCAAAATTCTAGCAAACAAATTGCTAGCAAAATTCTAGCAAACAAATTGCTAGCAAAATTCTAGCAAACAAATTGCTAGCAAAATTCTAGCAAACAACTTGCTAGCAAAATTCTAGCAAACAACTTGCTAGCAAAATTCTAGCAAACAAATTGCTAGCAAAATTCTAGCAAACAAATTGCTAGCAAAATTCTAGCAAACAACTTGCTAGCAAAATTCTAGCAAACCAATTGCTAGCAAAATTCTAGCAATTCGTTCGCTAGCAAAATTCTAGCAAACAAATTGCTAGCAAAATTCTAGCAAACAAATTGCTAGCAAAATTCTAGCAAACAAATTGCTAGCAAAATTCTAGCAATTCGTTCGCTAGCAAAATTCTAGCAAACAAATTGCTAGCAAAATTCTAGCAAACAAATTGCTAGCAAAATTCTAGCAAACAAATTGCTAGCAAAATTCTAGCAAACAAATTGCTAGCAAAATTCTAGCAAACAACTTGCTAGCAAAATTCTAGCAAACAAATTGCTAGCAAAATTCTAGCAAACAAATTGCTAGCAAAATTCTAGCAAACAAATTGCTAGCAAAATTCTAGCAAACAAATTGCTAGCAAAATTCTAGCAAACAAATTGCTAGCAAAATTCTAGCAAACAAATTGCTAGCAAAATTCTAGCAAACAAATTGCTAGCAAAATTCTAGCAAACAAATTGCTAGCAAAATTCTAGCAAACAAATTGCTAGCAAAATTCTAGCAAACAAATTGCTAGCAAAATTCTAGCAAACAAATTGCTAGCAAAATTCTAGCAAACAAATTGCTAGCAAAATTCTAGCAAACAAATTGCTAGCAAAATTCTAGCAAACAAATTGCTAGCAAAATTCTAGCAAACAAATTGCTAGCAAAATTCTAGCAATTCGTTCGCTAGCAAAATTCTAGCAAACAAATTGCTAGCAAAATTCTAGCAATTCGTTCGCTAGCAAAATTCTAGCAAACAAATTGCTAGCAAAATTCTAGCAAACAAATTGCTAGCAAAATTCTAGCAAACAAATTGCTAGCAAAATTCTAGCAAACAACTTGCTAGCAAAATTCTAGCAAACAACTTGCTAGCAAAATTCTAGCAAACAAATTGCTAGCAAAATTCTAGCAAACAAATTGCTAGCAAAATTCTAGCAAACAACTTGCTAGCAAAATTCTAGCAAACCAATTGCTAGCAAAATTCTAGCAATTCGTTCGCTAGCAAAATTCTAGCAAACAAATTGCTAGCAAAATTCTAGCAAACAAATTGCTAGCAAAATTCTAGCAAACAAATTGCTAGCAAAATTCTAGCAATTCGTTCGCTAGCAAAATTCTAGCAAACAAATTGCTAGCAAAATTCTAGCAAACAAATTGCTAGCAAAATTCTAGCAAACAACTTGCTAGCAAAATTCTAGCAAACAAATTGCTAGCAAAATTCTAGCAAACAAATTGCTAGCAAAATTCTAGCAAACAAATTGCTAGCAAAATTCTAGCAAACAAATTGCTAGCAAAATTCTAGCAAACAACTTGCTAGCAAAATTCTAGCAAACAACTTGCTAGCAAAATTCTAGCAAACAAATTGCTAGCAAAATTCTAGCAAACAAATTGCTAGCAAAATTCTAGCAATTCGTTCGCTAGCGAAATTCTAGCAAACAAATTGCTAGCAAAATTCTAGCAAACAAATTGCTAGCAAAATTCTAGCAAACAAATTGCTAGCAAAATTCTAGCAAACAAATTGCTAGCAATTTGCTAACGTTTGATGACTAGCAAAATTCTAGCAAACAAATTGCTAGCAAAATTCTAGCAAACAAATTGCTAGCAAAATTCTAGCAAACAAATTGCTAGCAAAATTCTAGCAAACAAATTGCTAGCAAAATTCTAGCAAACAAATTGCTAGCAAAATTCTAGCAAACAAATTGCTAGCAAAATTCTAGCAAACAAATTGCTAGCAAAATTCTAGCAAACAAATTGCTAGCAAAATTCTAGCAAACAACTTGCTAGCAAAATTCTAGCAAACAACTTGCTAGCAAAATTCTAGCAAACAAATTGCTAGCAAAATTCTAGCAAACAAATTGCTAGCAAAATTCTAGCAAACAAATTGCTAGCAAAATTCTAGCAAACAACTTGCTAGCAAAATTCTAGCAAACCAATTGCTAGCAAAATTCTAGCAAACAAATTGCTAGCAAAATTCTAGCAAACAACTTGCTAGCAAAATTCTAGCAAACAAATTGCTAGCAAAATTCTAGCAAACAAATTGCTAGCAAAATTCTAGCAAACAAATTGCTAGCAAAATTCTAGCAAACAAATTGCTAGCAAAATTCTAGCAAACAAATTGCTAGCAAAATTCTAGCAAACAAATTGCTAGCAAAATTCTAGCAAACAAATTGCTAGCAAAATTCTAGCAATTCGTTCGCTAGCAAAATTCTAGCAAACAAATTGCTAGCAAAATTCTAGCAATTCGTTCGCTAGCAAAATTCTAGCAAACAAATTGCTAGCAAAATTCTAGCAAACAAATTGCTAGCAAAATTCTAGCAAACAAATTGCTAGCAAAATTCTAGCAATTCGTTCGCTAGCAAAATTCTAGCAAACAAATTGCTAGCAAAATTCTAGCAATTCGTTCGCTAGCAAAATTCTAGCAAACAAATTGCTAGCAAAATTCTAGCAAACAAATTGCTAGCAAAATTCTAGCAAACAAATTGCTAGCAAAATTCTAGCAAACAACTTGCTAGCAAAATTCTAGCAAACAACTTGCTAGCAAAATTCTAGCAAACAAATTGCTAGCAAAATTCTAGCAAACAAATTGCTAGCAAAATTCTAGCAAACAACTTGCTAGCAAAATTCTAGCAAACCAATTGCTAGCAAAATTCTAGCAATTCGTTCGCTAGCAAAATTCTAGCAAACAAATTGCTAGCAAAATTCTAGCAAACAAATTGCTAGCAAAATTCTAGCAAACAAATTGCTAGCAAAATTCTAGCAATTCGTTCGCTAGCAAAATTCTAGCAAACAAATTGCTAGCAAAATTCTAGCAAACAAATTGCTAGCAAAATTCTAGCAAACAAATTGCTAGCAAAATTCTAGCAAACAAATTGCTAGCAAAATTCTAGCAAACAAATTGCTAGCAAAATTCTAGCAAACAAATTGCTAGCAAAATTCTAGCAAACAACTTGCTAGCAAAATTCTAGCAAACAAATTGCTAGCAAAATTCTAGCAAACAAATTGCTAGCAAAATTCTAGCAAACAAATTGCTAGCAAAATTCTAGCAAACAAATTGCTAGCAAAATTCTAGCAATTCGTTCGCTAGCAAAATTCTAGCAAACAAATTGCTAGCAAAATTCTAGCAAACAAATTGCTAGCAAAATTCTAGCAAACAAATTGCTAGCAAAATTCTAGCAAACAAATTGCTAGCAAAATTCTAGCAAACAAATTGCTAGCAAAATTGTAACAAACAAATTGCTAGCAAAATTCTAGCAAACAAATTGCTAGCAAAATTCTAGCAAACAAATTGCTAGCAAAATTCTAGCAAACAAATTGCTAGCAAAATTCTAGCAAACAAATTGCTAGCAAAATTCTAGCAAACAAATTGCTAGCAAAATTCTAGCAATTCGTTCGCTAGCAAAATTCTAGCAAACAAATTGCTAGCAAAATTCTAGCAATTCGTTCGCTAGCAAAATTCTAGCAAACAAATTGCTAGCAAAATTCTAGCAAACAAATTGCTAGCAAAATTCTAGCAAACAAATTGCTAGCAAAATTCTAGCAAACAACTTGCTAGCAAAATTCTAGCAAACAACTTGCTAGCAAAATTCTAGCAAACAAATTGCTAGCAAAATTCTAGCAAACAAATTGCTAGCAAAATTCTAGCAAACAACTTGCTAGCAAAATTCTAGCAAACCAATTGCTAGCAAAATTCTAGCAATTCGTTCGCTAGCAAAATTCTAGCAAACAAATTGCTAGCAAAATTCTAGCAAACAAATTGCTAGCAAAATTCTAGCAAACAAATTGCTAGCAAAATTCTAGCAATTCGTTCGCTAGCAAAATTCTAGCAAACAAATTGCTAGCAAAATTCTAGCAAACAAATTGCTAGCAAAATTCTAGCAAACAAATTGCTAGCAAAATTCTAGCAAACAACTTGCTAGCAAAATTCTAGCAAACAAATTGCTAGCAAAATTCTAGCAAACAAATTGCTAGCAAAATTCTAGCAAACAAATTGCTAGCAAAATTCTAGCAAACAACTTGCTAGCAAAATTCTAGCAAACAAATTGCTAGCAAAATTCTAGCAAACAAATTGCTAGCAAAATTCTAGCAATTCGTTCGCTAGCGAAATTCTAGCAAACAAATTGCTAGCAAAATTCTAGCAAACAAATTGCTAGCAAAATTCTAGCAAACAAATTGCTAGCAAAATTCTAGCAAACAAATTGCTAGCAATTTGCTAACGTTTGATGACTAGCAAAATTCTAGCAAACAAATTGCTAGCAAAATTCTAGCAAACAAATTGCTAGCAAAATTCTAGCAAACAAATTGCTAGCAAAATTCTAGCAAACAAATTGCTAGCAAAATTCTAGCAAACAACTTGCTAGCAAAATTCTAGCAAACAAATTGCTAGCAAAATTCTAGCAAACAAATTGCTAGCAAAATTCTAGCAAACAAATTGCTAGCAAAATTCTAGCAAACAAATTGCTAGCAAAATTCTAGCAAACAACTTGCTAGCAAAATTCTAGCAAACAACTTGCTAGCAAAATTCTAGCAAACAAATTGCTAGCAAAATTCTAGCAAACAAATTGCTAGCAAAATTCTAGCAAACAAATTGCTAGCAAAATTCTAGCAAACAACTTGCTAGCAAAATTCTAGCAAACCAATTGCTAGCAAAATTCTAGCAAACAAATTGCTAGCAAAATTCTAGCAAACAACTTGCTAGCAAAATTCTAGCAAACAAATTGCTAGCAAAATTCTAGCAAACAAATTGCTAGCAAAATTCTAGCAAACAACTTGCTAGCAAAATTCTAGCAAACAACTTGCTAGCAAAATTCTAGCAAACAAATTGCTAGCAAAATTCTAGCAAACAAATTGCTAGCAAAATTCTAGCAAACAAATTGCTAGCAAAATTCTAGCAAACAAATTGCTAGCAAAATTCTAGCAAACAAATTGCTAGCAAAATTCTAGCAAACAAATTGCTAGCAAAATTCTAGCAAACCAATTGCTAGCAAAATTCTAGCAATTCGTTCGCTAGCAAAATTCTAGCAAACAAATTGCTAGCAAAATTCTAGCAAACAAATTGCTAGCAAAATTCTAGCAATTCGTTCGCTAGCAAAATTCTAGCAAACAAATTGCTAGCAAAATTCTAGCAAACAAATTGCTAGCAAAATTCTAGCAAACAACTTGCTAGCAAAATTCTAGCAAACAAATTGCTAGCAAAATTCTAGCAAACAAATTGCTAGCAAAATTCTAGCAAACAAATTGCTAGCAAAATTCTAGTAAACAAATTGCTAGCAAAATTCTAGTAAACAAATTGCTAGCAATTTGCTAACGTTTGATGACTAGCAAAATTCTAGCAAACAAATTGCTAGCAAAATTCTAGCAAACAAATTGCTAGCAAAATTCTAGCAAACAAATTGCTAGCAAAATTCTAGCAAACATATTGCCAGCAATTTGCTAACGTCTGATCACTAGCAAAATTCTAGCAAACAAATTGCTAGCAATTTGCTAACGTTTGATGACTAGCAAAATTCTAGCAAGCAAATTGCTAGCAATTTGCTAACGTTTGATGACTAGCAAAATTCTAGCAAACAAATTGCTAGCAATTTGCTAACGTTTGATGACTAGCAAAATTCTAGTAAACAAATTGCTAGCAATTTGCTAACGTTTGATGACTAGCAAATCGCTAGCAATTTGTTTGCTAGAATTTTGCTAGTCATCAAACGTTAGCAAATTGCTAGCAAATGTTAAGCTAGTTCAAGTTATGCTAGTGTGATGCTAGCATTTCGTTTGCTAGAATTTTGCTAGTCATCGTTAGTAAATTGCCGGCAAATGCGAAGCTAGACCAATTTACGCTAGTGAGAGCCATCAACGTATTTCTATGAAAATTATCATAAAAAACCACAACAAACTATGAGTGCTTTTTTCGGCAGACAAATGTGAATTTGAAAACCAAAACAACACATCTGCCAAATAAAAGATTAAATTTCATAATCAAGTGAAATCCCACAATCTCGGCGTCATCAGCAGTAAACACCGCGGAGAATATGGAAAAACACGAATAAAAATTCATCATCTGGTCATTTCCAACACCGAGCTCACACCAGATACCAAAAATTCGAATAATTTGATTAATCGATTCGATTTTTTAATCAACAACACAAATATTTAGGCGTAAAAATGATCAAGAATAGAGTTATTTTTCGAAACGTTGCCTAAAAAAACACGAAAAACTAATACAAGACAAAAATTTGAGAAAAATTGATATGTTTTTTAAAAATTTGAAGAAATTCCAAACGATTCCGATTATACAATTAATTATTGGTCGAAAAAGACTAGAACTTAATTACGATGTTACAAGACGAGTTCAAGGAAATGGGATTCATTGCGGACAAAATACCGATGGAAGGACGAAACCCACAATAATTTTTTACGACATGATATTCTCGTTAAAAATATTCGTAATTACTAAGCATGGAAAACCGCCGAGACAAATCATACATAACGTGGTTACAACAATAGATTATAATACCAAATCTATCGAGAAATATCTTCCAACAGTTATATCTATACCATCGAATACACTATGAGTAAAATATGATACATTTTTTCGGTTCATAAAAATGTATAGGAAGAGTTGAATAGAAGACGCGTATCGTGTGTACTGTGTACATAACGACGTTACCCACGACTGATTGCACTGATCATGTGAATGGTACGTAAACCGCTATCGCGCGGCAACGGATTTAAAAAAGTCCGTCAAAATTGATACTCGTTCGTTAACTAGTCTGCCGACGATAATGATGACTGGCAGTGACCGTGGACCAAGGTGTGAACTGCGAAGAAGCGTAGGTCGATTCGTTTCACCTGAAGGTGAGATAGCTATGGCTCGCAATCACTATGGTACGAGCAGCGAGCGCCGTGTATTTCGTTCGGTGTGCGAAGATATAGGACGTTATTTGCTGGGTATGAGCTATGAGCGCAGTTGGCGGTCTTTGGCATGGCATGCTGCATGATTTGTTGAGGCAAAGCCTTTAGTCTTACAACCCACACTACCGTACGTAGAGAAGCTGGCCATTGTCCCGTCTAGTTTGTATTCATAATCTGTGCTTTCAGTCCACACATCGTTAGCCGATGTTCCGTCTGTTATGTGGCGCGAGCCTTGGTACATTTTTTTTCACCATTTTTCTCCCATACCCTGCGGATCTTTTGAATGTTTTCCTCTTCCGTGTTTTTCCCTATGTGAAAGTTCAAGTTGAAGGTGTGTTTATCTTTATTTTGAACGATTTGATTTTCCATATTTTTTAACATGAGTAGGAATCAGGAAGGGCGGAAGGGCCATTGGAAAATTTTTAACAACATGTTTACAGACCAAATTCAATGCAATGGATTTTTTTCAGAAACATCACAGATAATTTTTCAATTATTGACATTAAAATTGAAGAAAATTTTCTTATCATAACACAAGCCCATCAAAAATACTCAACAAAATTTGTTCGGCGAAATATTTCCACTCCTCTCGCCATTTACACCACCCCCCCCCCCCCCTCCCCAAAAAAATAATAATCGCGATGTTTTCAACGTTTGTACTTATAAAAATCAAAAATTCATTTGTATTGTTCAAAGATTGATAATTTTTTGGTGACCAGCGGTGAACCGAAAAGATTTTCCAAAAGAGGAAGACAAATTCACTTAGACGAGGTAAACACTACAAGAGTGCTGATTACCCACAACATTTGAAAAAAATGAAAGAAAAATCAGCATTTTTAAGAACCTGAAGATTGGTGAAATTTCATTTCATTCTGTGTATTATAGTAGGCACAAAAACTTGGGAGGGGGAAGAAGAAAGAAATACAGGTAGTGCCCTTTTTTTAATTTTAGGATTTTCACGTCATTTTCATGATTTGCTAGATCTGTTGGACATTTTGTCCTTCCTACATAAACATCAAAATAACTTGAAAAAAAAATAATAATTTTAGATTTTAAAAAGAATTCATGTTCTCCCTAGTCTTTCTTTTCCACCAAAAATTAGTTTTCGCTCGAAGAAAAATATCGAAAATATTTTAAATCAAATATCCCAGTAAACCTTCCTCACCCTCACCGATGTTCGACTTTCCTGTTTCTTTCCATCAACATAAAATCAGGCATACTTTAAAATTTTCTTATTCCACTGATACCCCCCCCCCCCCATTTCTACAAAATATACATTATACAATTGGGAAAACATGAAATTATTTTTTTTTTTTAAAAAAAACAAGAATTTTTACGATTACCTAGCGAAAATTGCGTATTGAATTTCGAAGTTAATCATGAGATACTTATCGAAATGACAGCTTCAACAAGCCAGTTTGAGTTGACAGGCGCAAAATAGGCAAATCATGCATCCCGAAAACGTTCCAAGTCGATAGACTGAACGTCGGAGGAGGGATGAAGAGCGAGTGAAAAAACTTCAAAATAATTATTGGAAAACATGAATGGGAAATTCTGCCTTTTTAAATCAGTGAAATAAGTTTTACTGGAAATCAGTCATTTTTCTCCGACTGTTTGGTCAAAAATGATTTATTTCTCGTAATTAGCAACTTTTGATTGAAAAATTAACAAAAACATTCAATTTTTTTGATGAAATTCATTTATTGTTTTTTAATGAAATTCGTTTCACCAATTTTTTTTAGTGAAATTCGTTTCACCAATTTTTTTAGTGTTTGTTTTACCGATTTTTTTTTGTGAAATTCTTTTTACTGATTTTTTAGTGAAATTCTTGTCACTGATTTTTTTAGTGAAATTCTTTTTACTGATTTTTTTAGTAAAATTCTTTTCACTGATTTTTTAGTGAAATTTGTTTCACTGATTTTTTTCAGTGAAATTTGTTTCACTGATTTTTTAGTGAAATTCATTTCACTGATTTTTTCAGTGAAATTTGTTTCACTGATTTTTTTAGTGAAATTCATTTCACCAATTTGTTTCACTGATTTTTAGTGAAATTCGTTTCACTGATTTTTTTAGTCAAATTCGTTTCACTAATTTTTTTAGTCAAATTCGTTTCACTAATTTGTTCTATTCATTTTTGCAATGAAATTCGTTTCACTGATTTTTAGTAAAATTAGTTTCATTGATTTTCAGTGAAATTAGTCTCACTGATTTTCAGTGAAATTGGTCTCACTAATTTCTCAGATTTCATTGATTTTTTTAGTGAAATTGGTTTCACTGATTTTTGGTGAAATTCTTTGACTGATTTTTTAGTGAAATGCAGTTCACTGAATTTTAGGAAAAATGTTTTCACCGTTTGTTTTCTAAAAACAAAACAGTTTCCCTGTTTTTTTAGCAACATTCATTTTAGTGATTTTCAGTAAAATCTATTTCTCTGATTTTTAGTGAAATTCATTTCTCTTACCTACCTCTTCAAAAAAGCAGCAGAATACTGTAGAAAATTATTTTTCAAAAAGTTGATAACAAGAAACTACGAGGAGTATTTTTTCTAAATGAAAAATAAATTTTTGATTAAAAAAATTATTTTTTGTTTTATTTTATGTTTTAAAAAATATTTTGAAAAATGCTATTCTACGAGAGGTCAAAATATTCTGAATCTTATTCAGTGTTTGAAATCGTTGCATTTGTTTGTTCCAATTGAAGGCAAATAAAGGGTAGGTAGTATTCTTAAATCTATGGTTTATATTTCATCAAAAAGAGAATAAAGTAAATAGCCATTTGTCGCCTACTTCAAATAAAAGTACACATAATGAACTAAAGATTTTTAAACAATTTTGGTCATTCATATAGACGGAACATTTCTCAGAACTGATACAACTTCCAGGTTCAATGTTACGACCATCACTTCCACGTTTTGTTTGTCATCGAAGTTGACTTTAAAAAGCAACCATTGCATCGTACCAGACACGCAACTGATGGGGTTTATTGCACTTCGCATAGGAAATCCAGGCATTTTAATTAGCAATACATTCTGTTTGAGCATAGTACGAAGATGCAGCGAAGATTTGCCATTCAGTTAATGTCAAAAATAAGCTCATAAAGAGTCTTCCTTGTCCATCGGTATATTGATTTCACTTATAGACAGAAAACAAAACGCAATAAATCTTACATACGCCATTTTATGCCGTTTCAATTCACCTTGTTCACCTCCTCCCTTGTCTTTTCTACCCGTATGCGTTTCGATTCTGTAATCTGTTAACTACAATTCTTACATAATGTATTCCTCATACACTTAATATGCAAAACAGTTTTATTTCCAACAAATCTGCATAACAGGTGGGTACATTGGACACATTAAAGGCTTTTCATGGCGGTACACACAGACACCAGACATTTCAGAAAAATTTTCACAGCTAAGCAGAATTTTACCACTTGAACGACGTGTAAATGTACGAGTATAAAGCGGCAACACGTTGAAATGCTTCTGGGTTACACTTGTATTTATTTATGGTATTCGTATTATTATCTATCTAGTTAACTATGCCTAACAAACGAAATCTGCTATTTTTTTACCGGCGGTTTAATTAAAATGTCGCTCAATGCCAAATCGATTCGATACGGTGTTTTTACATTCAGCAAATTTTAAACCATTCGACCCTTAAAATAAATAACGATTAAATTCTTTCGCGCTTTTCGACTCGTTATTTATTTACCAGAAACGTCCAAGTCGGTCTGTGCGAATTGAGATATTCGTATTCGCTCATCGATCAGAATAAGCTTCTATATGGTGCAATGTGTAGTAGTAGGTAATTTCGCATTACTCAACTTCTGGTATTCATAAATTAGAACTAGTTTTCTTTTATTATTCCTATATCGATATAGTTTTTTTTTAGCCTATTTCTCGCTCGTTAACGCCGCCACGACTCGCGTTAGTTTTCTGATTTCGAATTTAGTGTTTTCTGGGTGCTGCTTTGATTCCACCTACACGTCGTGTATGATTCGTTAACGAAACCGCTAATGGTAGCTTGCGGTGAAACATTATAATGAACAAAAAAGTAGATCATTGTTCGAAAGAAATGACCAAAACACGTCTAACGTCTTCGTATAGATATTAAATACGAATTCTGAACGAGGTTGGGTTATATTCGTCAGCAAAGCGAGGCGATTAAATTGGAATTTTATTTTCAGCTCGTGTTTGTAGTAAATGTTGATTTAAAATAATTCAGGTGTGAAGATTTTTTCAATATGGACTGAAAAATTCCAAAAGAGATATTTTGCAATATTTTCAATCTAAATGAAATTTTGAAACCATCAGTGTCAATTTTACGAAAAATTTGAGGATGGATTTCTTCCCCAAATCGCCAGAATTGGCTGGTAAATACCTATTTTCAACTTTTTAAATCTAATTTTTCAAAATATTTTGGTTCTTACTTCAGTCTGGCATTATTTTCATCTTCATTGCCCTAAAATCACTCTGTGATTTCAAACATTTTTTCACATGGTATTTCCTAGATTTAAAAAATAAAAATGTTTGCTATTTCAAAAATTTTTCTCGCTTCAAATTCAATCAAAAAATGTTCCCCTTCCGTAACAGAGATTTTAAGCACTTTTTTTGAAATTTTATCCTAATGAGGTAAACCTATCAGGTGAAAAATTGCAAGTTGACAAGTGAAATAAAGCCTTTAAAAGCGTAAAAAATCAACAGGCAGGATTTGAACCAAACTTTCAAACAAATTTTACTGAATTTTTCTCTTCAGCATTGGAAAAACTTATCCTTCTGCCTTCTCTCCAAATATTTTCTTAACTACATTATAAAGTACTCGTTTCTCAATTTCCTCTTCAGTAAGGAACTGAAGATCACTTCGGGAAGAAGTGGGGGGAGGGGAGGGAAACAAAGAAAAAAGGGATTTCTTGGGAGTGTGCTAATTGGGTATAAATGCCTCGAATACCAGAAACATTTCAAGGACAGGAAGTAAAAGTAAGGCTTTTTTTGTTCTCTGTTGCTTAAAATTAGAGGGTCGATCAGAAAAGCTGAAAAAGCTGGAAACAACAGATAAACAGTAAGGAATTCTGGGTATTTTTCTATACTGATCAACATAGTTGAGAAAAAATTCACCAATTTTTTTGTATTTTTAGAGATTTCTGAGAAAATTAAAATTTACCCTATTCTTCTCCCACCAAGGTAATAATTTAATTTTAGGTTTTTACAATTTTCAATCATCAAATTTTTTTATAGATTGATTCACATTCATAGTGAAGACCAAAACGGGAGGGAATTTTTTTAAAAATCTGTGAAAATTTTTAAAAAATCCGTGAATTTTTCGCCAATTGTTTCGACCAGTTGAGAAAAATGAACAGGATTTGACTTTTTCGAAATTCCTGTAATCAGTCTTGGTAACATATTTTCGAACAACCCTCGTAATTAAATAGGTTTTTAATACTAGGAAAATTTATTTTTGAACCGTTTTTGAGCTACTGTGCCTCTTTCTCCTCTTCTCCTCTTCCAAAAGTTGTATTCCCATACGTCTATGAATTTTAACCCAGCAAAATCAAGACAAAAATTGAAGAAAATTAGAATAATTTCAAGTTTTAATTTGGCACCTAAAGACCTAAATAATATTTTTGGAACGAATTTCATGTTTTTTTTATCAATCTTGAATGTAAAAATTGAAACATGAAAATCATTCAAATTTTATGGAGAAAATTATAAATAATACAAAAATGAAAAGAGGGTATAACATTTTCAAAAAAAAAAAAAGGTAAAAATTTAAAACAGAAAAAAAAAGTAAAAGTTTTTGGTTAATTATTCTAAGTACGATGAAAATTTTATGAAAAATTGAAGTTGAAAAAAACATTTAAAGGCATAATCCGGTAATTGAAATTTTTTTTAAAAAATTGTTTAAAATTCTAGTTTTTAATAGTAAAATTATTCAAAATCTTATTTCTGGACTAAGGATAAATTCTCACTATTTTCTGGATTTTTTTGTTTTCCTAACCACTCTCTTAGCTTGAATCAATCAAAATCTGAGGATTGACTGATTGAAAGGGACCAAATTATGTCACTGATTTGCAATGAAATTTCACTGATTGAAATTTTACTGCTAATCAGTGAAAAATTAATGATTCATTTATGTAAATTTTCATTTTTGAATCCGCAATTTGTACTCGACTGCTGAAATGAATTGATTACTGATTTAAAAATGAAAATTCATCGATTGAATCAGTAGATTTTTTACCAATTTCTACAATGCAATGACATAATTTTGTCGATTTCATCAGTTAATTTTGACCGAGTCGGATTAAGAGAGTAGTAGACACAATTTTTCAATAACCATCTCACAAGCAAGATTTTTTTTTTTGATTTGGCAACATTGATACTCATAAGTATTTTCTCTTCCTTTGAAGGAATTCAAAAAAATTGACACCAAAAATTCTAAGTGTACTCTCCAAATCTAAATCGACCAATTTTTGTAAAATTTTCATTTTTTAAGTCATCGAAATAAATTTTACTAAAAATTAGTGATTTTTTACTGATCTTTCAATAAAAAAGTTCTGATTTGAAAAAATTACCTAATGATTATTGACTGAAAAATCGGTAAAAAAATCACTGATTTTCAATGAAAATTATTTTACTGATTTAAAAAGGCAGAATCTTATCAAATTTGACAAATTTGAAAACAAGAGAGACATTCTAAATCCCCTTTTGAACAGAGCCTAAATTTCCTTTTGAGAAAAATTTCAGCCACCGAGGCTATTCCAAACATTCATGATTATTCGACCAACTGAAAAGTATGTTCGAAACCCTTTTTCATTCTCGATGGTAGTTAATCATTATTTACCAAAGGGTAAAAATGGCATAAGGTGCTTGTCACAAAACAACACATTCAGCCTTTTCTACGACCCGGTTAATAAATGCACACTGCACGTCTGCGTGTATTTCTTCAATAGAACCATTGCAACAGAAATCTCGTTCGAGTTGCGATCATGCTACCGCGTAACCCGATGAATTACCAAGACCGAAATTTTTTTTCAACAACCGGAGCAGACAAATTTCAAGTACGAACCACTGTGCAATTCCACGCGACGCATAAATTAGTTCGCGTTAGAAAAAAAATAAAGAGAACTTTACAAGCGAATGTTATAAATTCTTCACCATTATCGTATGATATAATCTAATGCAAAGCTGCGAACGTATACAATGCATAAATCAAAACGAAATAATATTTACACAAGAGGCTCTTGACAAAAGATGCAAATACGAGTAGGTTGCAACGTATATATTGCCTTGTTGTGCGCCGTTCGAATCATCGGTACCTATACACTATATATAAAGATGATCAATAAATAAACATACTCGGTAATATATCAATAAGTTAACTATATTTTAATAATGCTCGTTGCCTGCTTCGATAGCGGTAATAATCCGTTCGCGATGGTATTCCGCACACTGCACACATTCGTACCCTTTTTTATTCAAATAAACCTAAACTAGTTCGCAATTTGTGATATGCTAAAAAATTCAGATTCCGGTTTATTTCGGCGAATCGAGCCATCCAGAGCGATAATTTCTATAATGCATCGAAGAAACACCACAGCCACGCAATTACATACCATAACGCAACGAAAAATGACGACGTATGCGTCGAGAAGTCTCCTAGGGGTCTGTACACTGTATAGGTATACCGTGGTACCATGTCGAGTCC
Source organism: Pseudococcus jackbeardsleyi (assembly GCA_038380155.1). NCBI lineage: Eukaryota > Metazoa > Arthropoda > Insecta > Hemiptera > Pseudococcidae > Pseudococcus > Pseudococcus jackbeardsleyi. The sequence goes on from CM076239.1 coordinate 46,151,909, forward strand.
TCACAGCTACCTGCGATATTCTTACCCAATTTTTATACCGAAGACTGTTTCGTGTAGCAAGTGGTAATTTCAAACGACTGAATGACCCTTATTCCCCTAAGGATGATAATTTATTTCGTATTAGGACAAAACACCATCATTTTATACCTGTTTTGTTCCTGCGCGCTTTAACTGATGGTACGAGAATGAGAAATTTTCGAATTCTTGTCGCGCAACATGTTGAATTAAAAAAACATTTTAAAACAGAGGCTGTTCCAGGCGCCTGCGATAAATCAAATCGAAACCGAGTCATCGTGTAACGAGTACACGTCAATGGGGATGATGTTAACTCGCAGGGCAGCAGCGACAGAGCGACTAATCTTTTGCAGTTAATTGCCAAAGCACACTTGAAACAGGATGTGCCATGGGATGGGGGATTCCCTGGTGCTAATATCTTAACGAGCAGAAAGAAGTACGTTTCGAGTAATTAATGCTGGAGTACTGTAGGGTTTTGGTTGGGTTTCTATTTTCAGGAAAAAAAAACCTAAAAAAAATCGAAAATAGGATTTTCTCAGGGATACGCTAAATTAAAAGCAAACCCTTGACAAAAAATAGATTAAGTTGGAGAAAAATTACAAAATTTTGAATCCAAATAGTTGAAATTTGGCAAATAACTCGACTTGGCCAAAAAAAAAAAAAAGTAATTAATTGCCTAAAATAATGGTGATTTTCCAAAACTTGACTCAATTTTTCATAATTTGGAAAAGTTTGAAAAAACTGAATTAAAAGATACTTAGATTTCACCAAATTCTCAAAACTTGATTAAATTTTACAGTTCATTTGAATTGGGAAAAATTCATTTTTTGAATCAAGTTTTATCAGATTTAAGGATTAGGCAGTTATCTCTCGAAAACGATTTCAAGAATATATTTGTCAATAGATCCACTTTCTCATTCTGAATCAGTAAAAAGTCACTGACGAACAGTCGAAATTGCAACACTGGAAAATTTAGCGAAATTCACTGATTTTTCAAAGGTTTTCACTGGTTTTTCAAAAACTTTCGCCGATTTTTCAGCAAAATTCAAAAATTTTACTGATTTTTCACTGAATTTTCATTGATTTTTCTGTGATTTTTCTTACTGAAAACGAATCAGTGAAAAAATCACAGAAAAATCAATGAAAATTCAGTGAAAAATCAGTAAAATTTTTCAATTTTGCTGAAAAATTGGCGAGTTTTCGAAAAATTAGTGAAAACCTTTAAAAAAAATCAGTGAAAATCTTTGAAAAATCAGTGAAGTTTACTAATTTTATCCTCAGTGAATTTCACTGATTTTATCCTGTGCTGCAATTCTGAATGTTTTTCAGCGATATTCGATAATTTTCACTGATTTATAAATGAGAGAGTAGAAGCCTGAACCCATCAAAAGTACCTACGTATTGAAAAAATTGAACATTAAAAATGAAATTAAAATTGTTGAAATACTAATCAGAGATTCAGAAGTTTTAAAACGGTGCATAAATATTTGAGATGGTGTCAGAACTGTTCAAAATGTCGAAAAACTGGTCCCAAATATGATAACATTCGTGTGAGAAAAAAAAATGAAATCGTTCCAAATGTCATAAAATCGTTAAAATGACGTCAGTTTTTTTTTTTCAACAACTTTTATTAAAATAATTTTTGAACTAACTATAATAATTAATAACTATTCATCAATAAAATTATTATTTTCAATAACATCAAAACTGATCGAAAAGGAAGAGTGACAAAAAAAGAGATGGTCATTTTTTTCGCTTTAACTGCAAAATCATTATTTTCATCAGTTTTAAAAAACTCTATTATTTTGTAAACAATCTATACCTACATCAATTCTAAAAAATTTCAAAATAAAATGTTTTGCTTTTTTTGAGAAGAAACAGAATACCATCATCATGCATCTGAACAAAACTAAATAAACAGAAAAAAGAGCTAGTCCTCTTGATTTTTTAGTTTGAAATTTTTGAAAAAATCGCAAAATCTTACAATTTGAGAAAAACCAGAAAAAATTTCATTCCAGTCCAGAATTTTTGATTTGTTTCTTCTCCACCAAGCCAACTTTGATCCGTCTCAGAATATTATAAAAATGGTTTAAAAAACTGCTGGAATATTTTTTGAAAATATTAGGTATGAAAAATCGTTGAAATTATACTTCAAAATTGCTTGCAATGCCATATAAAATTCAAACTTTTCATAATCTTTCAACGCTTTTCAATTTTTAAAAAATTGAAAAATCTTAATCGCAATTTTCAATAACTTGCATGCAAAAATAATGGGTTTTCAAGCATTTTTCGATGATTTGGGACAACGTTTGCAGTAAGTATAAAATAATAAATGTTAATATTTTTTTGGAAAATTTTATGGAAATTTGGCAGCTTTCCTAAGATTTTTACATTACATGAAAACAGAATTTTGAACAGCTTTTGCGTCACGTTACCTACCTAATTTTAAAGATATTTTATCAAAATTCATGTGAGCAGTAATTTTTAAAATAGATTTTATTTAAAAAAACACCAATTTTTTTGTAATATTTTCAGGCTGCATTTCAATATTATTTTTACCTTGACCCTTGAACAATTTCAACGATATTTTCATCTATTAATTAAAAATTTTCTAAAACAAATTTCGTATATCAACTTTTTTTTTTTGAAATTTTATCACACTGGACGTTTATTTGTCAAGATTTCTACCTCAGTGTCGAAAAAGGGAAGTTGAAAAGGAGTTCATCTGTAAATTTGGTGTTTGAGTTTGAGTTGACTTTTTTAAAAATAAAATTTGTCTCCGTCAGTCTAAAAATCAATCACCACCAATTTCAACTCACCACACTACAAAATCATTTTCACATCAAAGAAACCGTTACTCCCCGAAATTAATATCTCTCCATCCTATTAAATACCTATTAGAATTCATTCAAATTTCGCCCATTTTAAACTACATAGAAACTTAATTAAAAGAAAGTTCATGCAAGGCCCAAATGTAATTTTTTTTCAGCGGTACCTATATTCAATTCTCACTTATTATACCAGCTTGACCGTTACTAATAAAAAGGCATTATCGGCGAGGATGGTATAATACGACAGTATGTAGCTGGTTTTTACTCTACACAGAGTCTTATTTGTTCTACCTTCGGTAACACAATGGATGGAAAGACGTTAACCGTGATAAATTAACTTTCAATATCCTAGTAAAATTTCGTCCATGTTCTAGCTCGTCTAATCGTTTGTCCACCGTAATTATTCTTAGCTTAATTCTTATTTCGCTAATTTAATATGTATAGTTGGTTAATTGCTTTATAATATGGTCAATTCGGGCAGAAAAATTTCTCTTTTGATTTTTAATTATTCGTTGTTATTTTCATCAATAGATACAACAAAACGGTGTCTTTTAAAATGGTAATTTCACCAATTTAACTATAGCAAATGGTATTTAACGACCTAGTATTTCTTTTTACCATAAATTCTTGACCTTTTTTTCGCATGACTTTTTCAACTTTTTTATATTCCCTCCTCCCATCCCTCAAAAAAAAAACAATTTTCACGAAAAACTTGCAAAAAAAATCACAATGAGATCCTTAATTACAATTTCTATTAAATTCAAGTGAATGATATGATTTCAAAAAATCACAATGAAATCATACATTTAAAATATTTACAAATAAATTCAAACAAATCTGTGAGCCTGGAACCCTGGATACAGAAACCCCCGTCAAAAAGGTTCAAAAATTAATGAGTTGAGATTCTGCCTTGATTCCACATCTTTTGAAAATTCAAAAATCAGTGTCGACTCAAAAACCAATTTTTGACACCTCAAGGTGGTTTCTATATTCAGGCTCACATCTGATGAAAAAAATTATAATGAGCTCTTTTTTTAATTTAAATTGTTTATTAAAAACTTGGAATTTTAGGTCAAGGGTAAACAGAATTTTTTCATTTTTTGAGAAAATTTTGACTTATTTTGACCAGCTTGACTGAGCTTTTTTCTGAAAGAAATTCAACTCGAGTAAAGACATCTTTACCCATATTTTCCAAAAGAATTACATCATCCATGAAAACCTCTATGGAATTTCCCTCCTATAAATATTCAACTTGCAGCCATTACCGAGTCTGGAAAATTCTCATTTCAACCAACCTCAACGCCTTTCAAATTACTACCCGACCATTGCATTTATCTACATCTTTAACAGCTTCTAATTACCGACACGTTCGAAATTAATATTCTCCCAACATCAACACCTTTTAAAGAGAACGAAATAAATGACCATCTTGGACAGATGTTTCCAACCGTATGCTCAACACTCGGACAAAATCGACAGAGTCGAAACGAAATTAATTACAGCCTCTTTAGTTTTTATAGCCATTTAAACCGTTTTTCCTCCTTCAGCTCGTATTATCCATATTATTGAAAAATTTTCAAATTAATCGCCCCAATTGTTGATAATGGTCATTTGGAAGCGGCCCATAGTTAATAATTAATAGGTCAATAAAAGTTACATCGTTTTTAATCATGTAAAAAAACAAACTCCTTATCCAGCAATTAAAAAGCATCGGGTTGGAAAAAAACTACATAAAGTATTAGCGAGTATTTTCGTCGCAATAAATTCAAGATTTTTTATTCATTCGACAATTTGTTCGGTGCAAGTACTTATACGAAAATGTATGAGTACCAGAAGTTGGCCAATGTAATGACGCCTTCTTCTGCAGCACATATATTAGATCTCATTTGTAATATTTCAATGTAGAAGCGAAAAAGGCACTGCTAATATGTTCGGTTACTTGTAAAAATAACTTATATGAGATGAATTTCGGACTCGAACTTATTCAACCATTAAACATACATGTTTGCATTTTTTTTTCGCCACATACCAACATACGTAATGATAGTGACCATTAGTGGAACATCGCAAATGATCAATATTTCAATAAAAAAACATTAGCGTAACGGTAAAAACAAAACGTATAATAAAACTGAGCTAAATGTAAATACTGTATGATATACAACGTAATGACTTGTACCAATTAAAGGGACAAGCACCAACGATATGGATATGAACTTGCTCTATGAGTTTTCCTCTTCATATGCAATATATCACTATTGCGAAGAGAAATATAATGTTGTGTCAAGGTACAAAACATATGTAGATACCTTTACCTGGTATTAACAGTATTCATACGATTGATGTACAATTTACGCTTCACGGTTTAAAATATAAAGAAATTATATCGGATAAAATTATATGTAAAAGTAATTTAATAAAATCAGGTCAATTGCGACCTAAATACGATTAAAAAATGGTCATATTTGAAACAGTATGGTACACAAGACGACATGCGATCGTTTTTTAAATCCATTCATATCACAATTAACCACGAAGACATCCCACAATTAAACTTCGTTTCATGAAAAAATTTATATCTCTGAGATTATTTACGAATAGATAGTCTATGATGCATATTTGGAGGGTAACATAATGGCGGGCTGGATAAAAGAATTCTATTTTTTAGCCCTTCTTTGAAATGTAGATTTTATAACAGAAGTGGAAGTATCGAAAGGTTAAGAAATGATACTTCTTTTCATCGAACAACTACCTACATAAATGATGGATAATGAGAACTCTTTTATCATTCGAGGTAACTCACGTATGGTAAACTTTTCATTGGGTTTGTATTTTATTTTATTTTATTTTATTTGGAAAATTTAAGCATATTTAGATGCTTTACAAAAAGATTATCAAAAATTTAAAAATTGAATTTCATTTTTCATCATTGTAAATTTGAAAAGCGTTTCAGTTTTGGGTAATAACTTTCAACATTTCTCAAATGAATATTATTTTCAACACATGCCATGCCATACCTACCTATAAGAAACGAACAGAGATTCCCATTCGAGGCAAATTTCATAAAATTTTTCAGACTGAAATCGAAATTTTGTAAAGTTAGATATCAGTTTTGCATCATTTTTCTATTAAAAATTGGGAAGAATATTGGGATGAAAATTCATCCCAAAATATGTAAAAAATGGGATCAAACTTCCTCCCAAGTTCATCCCAAGCTAAAAAAATCGGAAAACGCTTGGGGTGAATGTGAGATGAATATTGGGATAAAAATTCATCTCAGAATCATCTCAGGTTTAAAAATTTGAAAATGAGATTCAAATGAATATTATAGTGAAAAATCATCTCAAAATCATCCCAAGCTTCAAAAAAAATCTAAAAAGGTTAAGATGAATATGAAATGAATATTGAAATGGAAATTCATCCCAAAATCATCTCGGGCTTAAAAATTCAAAAATCAGTATAGGATGAAAAATGGGATCAAAATTCATCCCAGACCAAAAAAATCGAAAAAAGCTTGGATTGAGTCTTGGAACGAGGTGAGAAGCAACCAAAACAGTACATTGAAAAATTCAAATTTTTCAAATTTTGCAAACCGCCAAAAGGGCATAAGACATGATTAAAACATATCTATACCTATTGTAAGAAATTTAAAAAATTTTCCAAATGGTCATAAAATCGATAACTATAGATGTAAAATTCAGAAGAGACAAATTTTTAGCAATCGATCCAAAAACTGTTAGAATGAAGTAAAGGAAATTTGGCACTCACCTCGAATTTTTGTATTTTAGAAAAATTGACATTTCCATAGAATGATGATGAAACATTGAAACCATAAAATTTTCTAGATATTCAAAATTTGCAGAGAGACATTTTCAAAAATTGACCGAAAAATGGTAGGAATAAAATACGAGATCTATTACAACGAACCGTAATTTTTTTCTTTTTTTAGTATTCTGACTGAAAAATGGTTGGAATAAAATAGAGACTCATCAAAACGAACCGTAAAAAAATTTTTAGTATTCTATGTCAAAATTATTACTTGATTTTAAAATTAGGTACATTCCCTCTAACTCTCAAAATTTTATGAACAAAAAATTGCGAAAATCAATCTCAAGGGTCAAAGGTAAGCCTGAAGGAGACATGGAGGTCCAAATCCAAAAATGAAGTCAAAATTTCAAAACAAAGAGATTCCTTTTTGAAAATAACAAAAAAAATCATACTAAAAGTAAAATAAATGAATGTTTTTTTTTTTTTTTTTAAAGTCATATCTACAATTCTATATAGAAAGAGTCAAAATTCAGTTTCAGCATTTTCAAAAACATGATCAACTTATGCAGATTATTTATTTTTTTGGATAACTTTTAACTGCCTCTTTTTAGCTTTTCAAAACAGAGAAATTTTGGAGTAAAAATTTTGAATGAAATCGGAAGATGTGAGGAACCAAATCAAATGCAGTACTTTCTCACTTATAAATCAATGAAAATTATGGAAAGTCACTGGAAAACAGTTGAAATTTCAGCACAGTTCCTAATAAAGCAGTGAAAAACATTTTCACTAAAAGCAAACAAGGAGAAAAACTGTCAGAAAATCAGCGAAAACTCAATATGTTTGAAATTCTTGGAAAAATTGGCGAAAATCCGCAGAAAATCAACGAATTTTTCAGACTTTTTCAATGATTCGAAATAAGAGGGTATCAATGGGTACTAGGTACGTCAAATATGAAGTTTTTAGAAAATTTTCAAATCAGTGATAGGATTGAACTCTTGTAACTTTTCTGACACCTGCCCCATTCTCACTCCAACCACCCAATTTTGTGCCAACTGAGTTCCACAGAGTGCCTTGTGACATTTGGTAAAATTATTGATATGGAGGAATTTTAATTTTAGAATTGTTTTTTATTTTATGGAGTAAAATTTATTTTTGGTTCGCATAATCTGAGGAGTAGGTGAATACACATTGGAGGTTGTCTTTTACTCTTGAATATTAGCACCTTAGAAAACATTTTTCACAAAAAATGGTAAGATAAGTTAGACTTTCGAAGAGTACTTCATCAATTTTTACAACAATTTCCACATGAATTCTTCAATTTCTCTGGCAACTCCATCAATCTTCATAACGCAGAAAAAATTGACAACATTGTTTTAAATTTCTAAAATGAAATCTGAAATCCAACTCCAGCAGCCGAAAACCACCTAAAAATAAGTCACGACCTCTCATCATCATTTCGACTCCCGGTCACATTCATGGACCAGTCTTCAAACTACACAGCACCATCCTCTTGGGAATCTCCTAGACATGCAATTTCACTAATTTTCCACACATAATTGCTTCGGATAATTGAACCTCCTCATAAATATACAAATCCAATCGGTTCGAAAATTTTCTCAACAGCTCATCCAGCAGTATTCTCATTCCTGAGCCATATATCTTTAGGTACCACTTCACTTACACACCTGGTAAAGCGGCGCATCAATTTGTTATGCGATTATGGTGTCATGCGATGTCACTGTCAACAAAGAGTTATGGACACTGCCATCAGGCGGGAGAACATGCCGGAGTTGATGTTTATTCCTGTTTTGTTGTTATTGTTCCGCAATGCTGACCAACGAACGATCCGACGTGTTCGAAGCTGGCCAATGTAACTCTTCTCAACAACTACTTGCTGTTTGGCATGTTTGTCCTGTCTTGTGTCTTGTCTATCGCTTCGTTGGTTTATAATCTCGTCTTCTCCCATTTTACCTATTCTTTTTCTTTCATTTTAATCGATTATTTATAGATGTGGCGGTGGTTCGCGATTTCAGCAGCGAATTCTTTTCATCGAGGATATTTTTTTCTGCGGCGGCGATGCATTTCGAATTCATCTCACGAACGCCAGCCTATAACAGTTTTCGCCTATAGCAAGGACACTGGGTGTACAATGGCGAGTTTCTATGGCTACAAAAAAATATCTAGATCAGCGTTATCTCGGATTATTTCCATTCGTATGTGCGTCAATAAGACAACGGTGTAAAAAAAAATCCGCCAAACTGATTCTGCAAAATTTATGGCATGGAAAATTTCCAGCTTTCACGAAAACCTGAACCAAACGGTATATAAAAAATTGATGTAAATAATTTATAACTAGCGCTTCTGTTCGTCGAATAATTTCTTCCAGTCGTCAAAAAACACTTTTCTGGTTCAAATAGACCCACGAGAATGACACTCCTTAAAAATACTCGCACTTGAGCAAAAGCATTAAACTGGTTTGAAAATAATCGCAACATATCTTCGACTCGATGTAACTCATAATTAACCGCTAAAAGTACCGTCCAATAGGTAAACAAGCAGCTAGCCATGTAAAAGTCAATAATTTAATTACAATTATAAATATTCGACACGTTGTACCACCAACACATCATAACGAATTTTAATATAAATCGAGTACTGGTATTTTCAAAACATCTCCTCTTTCTTGTGTACAACTCTAAATATCTTCTAAACTTGTACTAAGCATCGATATTACATTATTTCAGGTATTCGGTTGTCATCGTGGATAATAACCCCAAATATACATTCATCTTCGCAGTCCCGTAGCCAGATTATTTTAGAGAAGGGAATTTCAGGTGAGGGCGAATAAAAATGCATCAAATCAATTGACGACCTCCCCCCCCCCCATGTAACCAAAAATTTTAATCAATTTCTCAAGCTACGGATTTTTTCCGAATTCAAACAAAATGAATTGAAGATTTTTTGGACTATTTTTTAAACGAATGAATGAACAACGCGAACTTGATGAAAAATAAGGGAATCGAAATCCAGCTGGCAGTACTGCCGTGAACATTTTCTGAAAATTGTATAAAAAATTATTTCAGACGATCAAAACAACTTTCAATTTGCAAATTCGAATGACATTTTTTGATCAATTTTTAAATTTTTGGCGTTTTTTTTTCGTATAAAAAGGAGGACTTTTTTCGAATGTCTCCTCTTAGTATAGGCATAGTATTGCTGACCAAAATCATGCTATGCTGATAGAAAATTTGCAGAATTTTTCAGGCAGTGATGAAACTTTAATTTTTTTTTTTTTTGGGGGGGGGGGTCCAGAAATTTGCCGACTTGAAGTTCTCCTTAAAATATGGAGGAAAATCTCAGAATGAATATGAAAAATCTGGCTACCAATATTGAAAAAAAGAGAGGTTCGCGCAAAACGATCGTATTTTTTATGGTGCTATTTTTTTGACTTTCAAAAAAAAAACAATATATCCCTTGATGAGCTCATCTCCTCTCAAAAAAATTGAAAACATTTTGAAACTTTCATTCGAAATTGTCATCGAGTCCCTCGAGTTCCATAAATGAAAAAAATGAATTTTTTCACTTGAAAATATTGAATTTTCTGAGCTGGAAATGAAGAGAATTCATATACCATTATTTAAAAAATTAATTGTATAACTTTACTGAGTCCGAAGGTTCGAAAGAAATCAGACCAAAAATTTTGGAGGAAAAGGGAATCCAAAGCAAAATTTTTTTCATTTTTTAAATAAATGATGCTAATACAGTTTTAAGGAGAGTAAGATTTTGAAAATTGATGATTTCCAGAAAAAAAATAGTCTATTTTCTAATGGTTTGTTTTTCTGAAAGAATTCCACATTAGTATTTGGAATGAAAATTCAGTGTTTTTCAAAGCCATTCTCTCTTTACAAAATTTCGTACTTTTTTACATTATTTTTTTGCTGCGTGGTGAAAATTTGTGTTTTTTATTTGTTAATTTTTCGTACATGTTTCTTTTCAAATAAGTCGATTTTTCAAGAAAACTTGCTCCAAAAATTGGAAAATTGTGTTCTAAATCTGTAAATTTTTGCAAAAAGTCAAAAAAAATTCGTTAAAAATCGAATAATTTTGTTGAAACGAGCAATCAATTGAATATCGAATTCAGATTTCGAAATTGTATAATCAAAAATGATTTAAATAAGCTCCAGAATTTCTAAAATTTGTTACATTTCTTCAAAATTATGCCGATTTTTCAAAAATTATTCAATTATTTCTAAATTTACTGACTTGTCTGCCATTGGAGGGGAGGGAGGGTGGCCCACGTTTCGCCTTTGTTTTCAGCCTTATTTTTTTACTGTGAGTGGAAAAAGAAACTATCAAAATATCGTCAAACTTGAATAAAAATCTGTAAAAATTCATCTCAAAAGTTAATAAAGGGTCGCAAAATTGTAAAAAAAAAAAAAAAAAAAAAAAAATAGAAAGGAGAGAGTAAGTGAATCTTTGCCAGGATTTATAAAAATTCTGACATTTGAAATGAAAATCTTCACAAACTCGATATTTTTCATTAGAAAATTGAAGAATTTGATGAATAATTTTCAAAATTTCCGAGAACTGATTCTGATAGAGATGACAAAATGAAAAAACACAATAGAGGCAGCATTTTCATACTTGGTTTTTCATCAGATTGGCATTTAAACGGAGATTTTGGCAAATTTTTTCATAGCGGGAGCAAATATAATTGTCCCAGAAAACATTTTCCCCCCTCCGAAACCACAGCCCTGCATCTTCGTACAATAGACTCTCGATGAATGAAAAAAATAGCCCATTTACATCTTACTTTTTGTTGGCCAACTCCGAAATATCAAGTCTTGCGATAAAAAACCCAATTCGGGATCGAAATTTTAACCGGTTTCAAATGTAAATCCGCCAAATAATGCGCAATAAATTTAAAACTAAGTAAATTCAAATTTCGTGTAACTTTATCTCGTTGGTCTGATACGGAATTGCGACTATATTCGCAGGCTCCCTCTCGCCCAAGACAATCGACCAGCACCGGGGCAAAATAGGTACCTAGGTTAATACACCGATTGAAATATTTGACCACACGCATACGTTATTCAAAGTCAATATAACAATACGATACGCTGAAATGTTTAAATACATAGAAAAAGATATCATTTAGCGATCACGATTCGTTCGGACAACTCCGGTGCCGCGCATAATATCAATATGAAAAAAAAAACAACTTCGTTTAGCTCCTAATTTCAAAAGGTAAACTCGATAATAATCAAGATCCAATAGAGGAGGAATAAATAACCCAGCCAGTAAACGGTAGTGACTCAATGTTATTGTAAACTTATTCGAATGCAATAATGATGGTCGAGGGGGAGGGGAAGAAGGATGATTTACATAACGAAATAATGCACCGTAGGATCCTACGGAAAGAGGAAAACTTTCAAAAAAATTCCCTTCTGTGGATTTTTCCCTCGTTCTATCGCGAAGAGTATTTGAATAGGGCAACGATGCCACCGCGAATTTGCCCATCTCGGGCTGGGACAACGCATGACTTGTCCTTTTAACTCCGGGTAGAGGTATTCTTCGTATAGTATACATTAAAAAAGAGGCTACTATCATTTCCCTTTATTAAGTTCAAAGCACGATTTCTGTCGCTTCCGTATTTTCAAAGAGAAAAACAATATCAGTACGTTCTGTGAGGATAGTAATGTTCGGTTGCACGTGTGGTCTCACGATCGAACATGTTCGTAATTAAATACGTATAAAATATCGCTTTAACGATAAAAGCGTATTGGTTCTCGTGATTTAATATTTAGAGAAGAATACAACGAAAAAAAAAAGAAAATAAATAAAAAAAATAACAAGCGAAAAAAAAACGAAGAGTTTAATTAAACACGCGCGTATGCACTTTACATGTCCTATTCATTAACCTTTCCAAGCCACACCACGAACTTAAAATTTCAATTTTAAATCTCCAAAGGTATCTTAACACTTGGGATGGAACACCTGCTCAAAAGAAGGATTTTCTTCATCGAAACCACTCGTATCATTCGAACGACTCGTTGTTGATTTTTCGAAATGTTCGATAATAATAAAAATGTAAAATAAGGTGCCATAAATATACACCTAAGTATATACTCGTATCTATCACAAAGTCCGATAACGATACAAAGTTAACAGTTAAAATACGTGCTGTATCAATCGAAATAGGGATTATTGCCTCGTAGATGCTTTTTATTTGTGGTTTTTAAAAAATATTAAAGTTTACGATAAAGCTTAACTCTACAACCATCCGAAGGTATGAAATAAACATCAATAATAGAAAATTTTCCATTCTCGCGTTCAAATCTCCAGCACCATTTCAAATGTAATCCGGATTTAGATAATACCCATTCATTTCCTAAGTAAACTGATGTCGACTGGGGAAAAAAAATCGATTTTCAATGATCATCTTTAATTATGGCGAACATCGAACTGCCATCGTAATTTTCTCAACTTGCCAATTAAAATCGAAACGAAAATATTCCCTTATGTAAATTAGACACTCGGATATCGAAAATGAAGAAATAATTGTCAATTTCTAAACGCTACAGTTCCAACAAATTGTTATAATTTTGCTGAAAGAAAATAAAAAATGCCAACGAATATACACAATCTGCTATAATACGAGCCAGTAAACGTATATAAATGGTCCAAGATGAACCCAGGCTCATATCATAAATCAGCGATTATCATTTTCGTAACCGGTTTCGAAAATTATTCGTTTTATATTGAGCCCTTTTGTATTTAACTGCAACGAGTTGATTAGAATATGAAAATTAAATAATTTTTACTGATTTGAATTCATCGGTTGCATCTGAGCAGATGCCCGATCATAAGACATTCGTTATAACAATTAATTCGCCTAAGGTTGATTTTTATGCATTTTTTGGAAATAAAAATTTTAATCACCGGACCATACAGAGTTTTATAGTAATTTTTCGCGGAGAATTTTCAGATATAACGATGATGACTTGAATAAGCAGTAAGTCGTGACATCAGCTATATGTATCAGAGATAATTTATTGTTGGAGAAAATTTCGCCAAAAAAATTTCAACGAAGGCGTGACTTATTAACATTGACCTTACGAGATCGAATATGACAAGCTGGTTTCTCTATAAAACGATTATTTTTGAAGCATTGTAGGTACCGTTGTCCACCAACATACGTGAAAAAATTATTCCAAAGGTACCGCTCGGTTGAGAGGAATCGGCGCGTATAATTTGGTGTAGATTTTTTTTTTAGGATATTGTCGAGACGAAAATTATTTTAAAACTGGTTTCCATAAAATTTCTGCGTTCTTGGGTCCATAGGAGTTGAAGAGAGATTCCGTGACGTAGGTAAATTTACATAGAAAACAATAAATTTATGATGTAATTAGAATTTATGATACTGCGGGATCATTAATAAATAAGTATCGGAAGAATCCAATCACGTTGGAAGTATGAAATTTGCAGAAGAATTTAAATTTCTCTCTTGAACGATTCATAAATTAGTAGAAATTTTCTAAAGGTTAAGCACTGGTATTGAATGTGTTTCCAAATTTGTTTAAAAAGAAATGAAAAATATATCCAAGAAAGATGAGAGATTATACTCTGAAAGTTGACAAATTAGGTATATTTTTTGAGATGCGAAAAATGAAGTCCGCGATGTGCTGAATTTATTATTTAAATTTATGTATTTTCTGAATAATTCCCCCCCCTCCTCCACCCACCCGGGACTAACGATGAATTTCCTAATTTTAGTAAAAATTAAAGAATCTCAAAGGTCATGAATTGAAAAACTATCATCAGCCAATTCTTAACGATTGAAGTTGTTATGGTGAAAATTTTCAAGGGCCTGGATGAGCTGCAGATGTTTGAGAAAAATGAGCTCAGCGACTCGATTTCCGGATCCGAGCAAGAGAACATTGGACTTCGGACCAGTACCATGTCCTTGATCAAATTCGCTCATAAATTTCAATTCCCAAAGTTTATTAAGTAATCAAATATCCACACCAAAATTAAGTTCCAAAAATTTTCCAAAATTCTAAAAAGTACTTACGTTTTTTCAAAATTGGTAGGTGAAGTTTTTTATTTGAACATTTGAAGTGCTATTTCATTTCATCAATTTTTGTTTAATTCCGCAAACAAGGAGAGTTGACCAATTTCAGACTTCCCAGGAGGCTTCAGTGGGTAAAAGTGTGAATTTTGTGAAATTTTTGACTGTTTCAATATTTATTGAAAATATGTTTTGCTTGAAAATTTCTAATTACCGTTCTCGAAATTCGACTTTTCAGAAAATTTCATTCTGAAAATAGGTAACACAATTTTTTCGAATTTTTGTCTTTCTAAATTTGGGGGTATTTTTCTAAAACGCACCAAATCCAATGAAGATAATTTTTCAGAAACTGCAACCAACTGTAAATGGTATTCTGAAATGTTCAAAAATTACATTAATGGAAAAAATTGGATATGCTCCTTCCAATAATGCAATTTCCCCCAATTTTGAAAAGTTGGCATCGTATTTGCAGTTTTTTGCAATTTTTGTAAACTTTTATTATTAAACTTGGTAAAATTATTGGAAAACATTCCCAAATATTTTTTTTTAGTTTTATGATCTCTCATCAACAGACTGAGGAATAAAATGTAAAAAAAAATTAATTACTTTGAATATTTTTTCCTAATAAAAATATTTTCAAACAAAGTCAATAACTTGACTCATTTTGAAAAAATACTCGATGATTTTTTTTTTTTTTTTTAATTTTACGCAAAATTATATTTTTGGGTACCTTTGCTGGCCACATCATTACAGCTTATGCAAAATTACGTTCATCAAAGTTTTTTTCGGAAATTTCATAAGGAAGGAAATCCAACAAATGCCTTTCATACCTTTCAAAAACCGAGGTTATTATTCTTCTTGCATCTAAAAATAATTTAAAATTTTCACGAGGAAAAAAACAATAAACAAATGCAAGAAACAAATTAGAAAATTAGGTAGGTGTAGATCAAAGAATTTGAAAGCCATTTCCGTGACATATGTGCGTTGTAAGTACTTTCTCAGCTGGGTTAGAAATTCTAACTATATGCAAAATAAGGTACACTTATCAATGGGCAGGTCTATAGGTTTGGTTTTCCTTAATTGCCAAAGGATGTATACTACTCCCCCATTCCTCTTAAAATATGCAAAAACTTCAACAAAAAGGTACTCGAGACACTTAAAAGTCTACACCTCAACCATTAGCTTGTATAAATGTTTGATACGTAAAAGAACAAAAAACAATCAAACATTTTACTTTTCATTATTCAAATATTCAGGCGATTGATTCGACAGCTGAAAATAGTTTCAATTGTTGCGTATACGCCCATTTTGTAACTTCCTTCCATATCCGGAAACCCTTTCTTTCCCAATTGAATTACCTTTACGGATCTTGAATTCGTAAAACGTACAATGATTAAAAAGCATTACAGAAGTTTATTGATTTTTTTTTTCTATCGAATTGGATTGGAATCAAAAATTGAAGGTTTACGTATTACCGAAGGGATGAAATCAGATATTTTATTTCAGACTTGGCTAATTTCATGGAGTCTGCCGGATCTAAAAAATGAAAATTTTTGATATTTTTTGAATTTTCCGGTAATTTTTGTGCACATTTTCTCGCTTTGAATTTACCCAAAAAAAGAACCACTCTTTTATTATCATGGTAAAAAAAAATCAAAAAGAAAGAAAAATTGTGAAAATTTTTCATTTTTTGAAATAAAACCATCAAAATTTTCACTATTTTCTTGTTTTCCAACTCCTATAAAGTGGAATTCTTGCTATTTTCTGATTTTTCGAAGAAATTCCTCAATGGATGGAGAAAGGGGGTATTGGAAAGAATGATTTTCCAAAAATGCTGACTTTTCGACTTACCGAATTCTGAATAGACAAGTTGCACGAAAATTTATTTTCAAAAAAAATATGATAGATCGAAAGTAGATGTTAAAATATGAAGATTTAAAAAAAAATTCGAAAATTGGTCCATTAGGACCCGCGTAATGATTTTTTGAAAGTTGCGTTTTTTTCGTAGCTCTGAAAAAGGGGGCGTGGTCACTGTGACGTCAGTAATTCGGATTTTATGGAAAATAGTTGGCTGGTGGGTATAAAATGATGCGTATTTTCTAAATACAGGAACAAAAAACAGAATTTTCATATACGTACTTATCAGTTGTTATCAATGAAAATTCAGTTTTTATTCTCGTATTTAGAAAATACGCATCATTTTATACCCACCAGCCAACTATTTTCCATAAAATCCGAATTACTGACGTCACAGTGACCACGCCCCCTTTTTCAGGGCTACGAAAAAAACGCAACTTTCAAAAAATCATTACGCGGGTCCTAATGGACCAATTTTCGAATTTTTTTTTAAATCTTCATATTTTAACATCTACTTTCGATCTATCATATTTTTTTTGAAAAAAATTTTTCGTGCAACTTGTCTATTGAAAGGGATGAAATTTTTTTAAAAATAAGGCAATCTTAGTACATTATGTATAGGTACAATGCACCTTCGTGAAATTTCACATCAGAATAGACCTATTCATTTTTTTGCTAGAAAAATTGATAACTATTTTCGGAAACTTCTTTTCAGCAAGTTTCAATAATGGGGAAGGAGGTTCAAAGAACTGAATTTTTATGACAAATTTTACACAGTTTGAGGTTTTTAAAAACGAATATCTGAATTTTTTTGAGAAAAATATTGAAAAAATCCGTCGCATTAGATACACGCTATTTTTTCAATTTTTCAACTGTCTTTTACAAAATTGGTTCAGAAGATGAACTTTTGAAGTGAGCACAAGAAAACACCCCTCTCTCCACATCTTTTTTTTCAAAAAAAAACTCCCTTTTACCATAAAAAAATCCCTACCTTCCATAAAAAATTCTCTATCTTCCAAAAAAAAACTCCAAGAATTTTTTATTAAAAAAATCATTTTCTTCAATCATATTAAAAAGAGAAATTTCTATTAAAAATCTCACTACCTGAATAATTTTCAATCGCCCAACCATATGCAATCATTTCATACCTTTCTCATTCAACTGAAACACGATCTAGAAGCAATTTTTGGCAAACATTACAACTCATCGTACTGTCAAAAATAAACGAACGTATAGAACCAAGTGGCATATTTATTTATACGTATTTTATACAATTTAAAATTCATCAAGCCGGCATACGAAATTAAGCGAAACCCAGCACAGCGCAGAAAACAGCACGTCAACACAACACGCAGTCTGATACTCAAAACAACTAACACCTTTTTAGTCTAAGAGACTGAGGACGCGACGTCGATACAGCAGAACCATACGAAGCATACCGTAAAAGTTTATGTAGAAAAAAAAAACTTGAGTTACGCAAATACGAAAAACCGTGGGAGGTTTTGACGCTGGTACGAGTATTTTGAAAGCGCGCAGCCATGTTCTTGACGATATTCGCGCAACACGATTGGTTAAAACGAATCCGGAAGTGAAACCCGAATATGGCGACTGGGTACGGAAATGGAAAATTTATTCGATACCTAGCATAGGGTCTACTGTTTGGTTGGTGTGAATGTTAATTCTTATTCACCAGGCACCAGAACGTCTGCTCGGATCGAGTCATTAATTTATTTATTAATTCTGTATGCTTATACTTCGCAACAAAATCGTAAATTTACCGAATTACCGTGAGTCTGCGGGATGAATTTCAACGAACGTTAACTCGAGTATATGATGAAAGTTAATTAAAAAATTACGAATGGAAAAAAAGAACAAATAAGTGGCTATGAAAACTATTTAACACCGTATCTTTCTATAATAATTTAACGTGAAAATACTACTGTTATGGCCCGCGATGGCGTTGGAAAAAGGAGCATCTAATGATAACATTTGCCTAAATCATAAGGCGAATACACGCAAATAACCAATTTTATAATTGAATCCGGAGAAATGTTATGGTTGCGCACGAAATGAATAAAATAATGTATTTTGCAGGATCCCATGAACCAATTTATGAGAATAATTTTTTAATTACCTTGATTATAATTTTTCAAATTGATTTTAGGCGAGGCATAAGCATAACGAGGAAGAGAATTTCATTAACGGTGGAAATTTGATGAAGAAGACTGAATAATTTCCACGATTCAAAGGAAGAAAAAATGAACAGCTAAATAATGAAAAAAATTGTAATTTGAAAAATAATTATACCTATTCGTTTTCTGCATCCACCAAATGAGAATTTTTGATATTTTTTTTTGAAATTCAATTATAGGTACAATTTTTTCGAAAGTTCTTAAAGTTCATGATAGGTACCTGTTTGTCCTTTTTCAATTTTTCAACTTCTTACACCCTCAATTCACTTCCTGCAAATTCTAGAATGCTAGCACACAATTTTTTAAGGAGACGAAATATTGCAAAAAAAAAAACCATTGAATTCCGTTCATGGTGATCGAGTAAAAATTTAACTCATAAAAAAAGTTACATGATCTCTTAACTCGAAAAAATCGCTCTATCAGGATGGATGGGTTTTTGAATGTATTTGTTGGAGTAATGAAGCAAGTATTTGTTCATTCAATAATTGCACATGCTACGTAAAATACGAATTTTCTACTGTGGAGAAACAAAACTCAAAATGACTTACCCATTAATACTTCTAACCCCAACACCAACAATGAATATTATATTTTGGACTCACCTGAAACAAAAAAATGAAATAAAATTCTCATTAATTGATAATATAATAAAATTTCAATTTTTCAATGGACTGGCAAGGTTGTACTTAATCTGGGACAAAAGGATTTTAAATCTATATGTTAATTCCAAAATCCTCTCAAAAAATTCCTTTCAAATTCAAAATCATTCACATGATAGAATTTCAAATTCAAAATCTTTTCAGAACCTGGATTCAAAATCCAAAATTCAAAATCCAGATGAAGATGACTGAAAAAAATTATAAACGTTGAAAATGATGTAATTTCACTTCATTTCAATATTCACATAGGAAATTCCGACTTTTATGAACATTGAAATTTTGTCAACAAACTGATGAAATGGGGGGGGGGGAGCAATAGAATTTTTCGGACACCCGGTATATTTCGATATGGCAAGGCGAACGAAAACGCTTATCATTGCATCTGAATGTAACACACAATTTTTCCAATTTAAAATTAAGGATTTTGAAAAAAAAAACAGGATTTCAAATTCAAAATCCGAATTTTGAGATTTTCATACCACATAATCCAATTTCTTTGAACATTTGATAAATTCTCATAGAAAGGACATCACTCTGCATTCTCTATTAATGATTTTTTTTTGTTTTGCTTTAATTACCTATCTATTTCCAAATTCCACTTCGCAGTAAAGTTCACGAATATTTCAATTTTGAAATTTCAGCTATCAGTAACAACAATTTTTATTGATCAAATTGAAATGCAGGACTTTATAACTCGACTTTTTTCAGAATTTTCGCAGCATTTTTGGTGAAAAAAAATCATTTTTGCAAAAATGTCCCTACGCTGAATAGAAGATTTGAACGAGATGTTCACCTGGAAATCACGCTAAAAGTAGTAGAACTCGTTACGTTAGTCGAAAAGAAGCCAGGACTCAATTTTAGCTTTTCACGTAAATGTGATTGACTTCCAGAAAAATTTGATAGAATGCTAAAAAAAATCGAAATCGTGCAAAAGGCTTCAAAATAGTTGGAAAAGGTCAACTTTGAGCTTGTGAGGTCAATATTTGGCAGAAAATCCTATTTTTATCGCAAGTTTGGCAAAACAAAATCAGTACCTTTCATATTTTTGCTGAAAAAGTTTGATTTAAAATTTTCTAGTCATAAAAATAGAGATATCGACATATTCTCTCATTTTGAATCAAAGAAAACAGAGGCTAAAACGATAGTTTGAATCAAGGCTTGTGATTGATCAATTTCAACAAGGATATGTTTTTTCCTCTTGAGAGGGGGCCTGGCGGGGTCATTCCAAAATTTTTAAAGACCCTATTTTGCCTCGCCAAAAGTCAAAAACTTATAAATTTTTATACTTTCGAAATTAACTTAATGTCAGAAAGTCAGAAACTGAAAATTAACTCGATATCAGAAAGTTAGAATGACAAAAAAAAAATGCCAGAGAGGTAAAAGCCAATTTTTAAATTTTGAAAACAAATTTTTATATTTTTGAAATTAACTTAGGTAATATAGGTAATAACAGAAGTCAGGATGAGAGGAAAAAACTTATCCATGTTATCAAAATTTCCTTTCAGAAAATATTTTATTTTTTTATTTCTAATGAAGTTTCTCATGTAAAACTGTACAGATCGATTTCAAATTATTACAGACTTGTGCCTAGGAAGCTGAATTTTTGAGCTTCAAAGCTCACTTTTGGGGCAGTTCTTTCTGAGGTGATCACTGACATTGAAGTTGACCAATCGACTAATTTGTTTTAAGAACTTGATCATATTTTAAAAGATCTTAGAAAAGCTAATCAACTATAATTTCTGATAAGCAAAAATTATTATGTAGTTGAATTTTATCATCATGATAAACATGTAACTTAACTGTGATTCATGAAAGTAGAATGTTCGAATATTGAAATATCTACTTTAACATTTTCATTCGTTTAGTCATCAAACTATAATTTTTTTCAGAACGTTATTTGATTTCCATTTGTCGAATTGTAGGTACATAGTAGGTATAGGTACATTACCAACTACATACTTCATTATGCACAAAAATGTACTTTTTACAATGTTTTATGCCTTGAGCTGTGTTCTTTTATGTGCAAACACAAACAGCGATCAAGAATCCGAACAAGAGACAAATTATTGTGAGTATAGGTATCTATTTACTATAATTAAATTTTTACCTGTAACTTCTCCCCCTGTACTTAGAGTATTGAATTGCAGTTTTTTGATATCGCCTGTATTGTACAATTATTAGATACTTACATATAGCCTGTTAATTTCATTCACGAATCCTTTGATCATTTTTATAATGAATTTTTATTTCAATTTTAGTTTCAATCGATATCGAACCCATGAAAAAAGAGGTAATGGAGAAGATTAAAACAAATCGAACAACTGAGTTGTTACAAAAAGCGTTTCAAGAAGGACTGCCAAAAGTAGGGGCAGAAGTAATGGCAACACGTGTGACAGAAATGTTGGTAGAAATGATGTTAAAAGGAATCAAAATAGGACTTGAAGTAGGAGTTAAAGAAGGGGTTATTACGGGACTTAAAGAAGGTTACAAATCAGGATATGAAGAGGCCGAATCAAAATTTAAAAGCAAAAGTGAATAAAATTAAATAAAAAAATGTTGAAATTTTGTTTCTACGCGAATGTTTTTTTCATGGTTGACAATATTACCGAAAAAGAATTTGAATGATTTTGTCCGATCCATATTAAAAAAAAATCTTTTGAGATACGTGTTGTTGAGAAATATTTAGCTTCCTAAATATTATAAATATTTTCCGGCAATTAGTCGGCTACCATATTTATTTGTTGTTATAATTAATCACTCTACTCTTTAATTCATTTCTTCTTAGATACTCTTCGAGCTTACATGTAATTCTCCTTTATTCTGTTAATAAATATATTTTCCTATAACTGTTCGTCCAACACGTATTAATGAATCTGTTAATGCAAAACAAGGGTTACCTCCATTTTCAGTACTATTTTTGAGTTTATGATCGAAATTGAGAAATCAAAATACGGCGCATCAACTGCTGTGTGGGCAAATTTTTTCATCATAATTGTGGATTCGGAACCGTTGACTTTTTGATACCAAGTTAATTTCGAAATATGAAAATTTAGAAGTATTTGAAAGTCACCTACTGAATTTCTGATATTTTTTCTGTCATTCTGATTTTCTGATATTGAATAAATTTTTTTTTCATGGATTCGGACTACGAGGTCCATCAGCCCAGTCTAGAAATTAAATTTCTAAAACAGCGTGTTGAATAAAAACATATCAATCTACGATTTTCTGGCATTAAGTTAATTTCGAAAATATAAAAATTCATAGTCTACAGTCCAAGTGGCAAAAAGTGCTCTAGAAATCGAAATTAGCGTGCATTTCAGCTGGACAAAAAAATCAGTAGGTTTATTTCAGGTATGGGTCTGGTGATCCCAAAAAACCGTATTTTGGATTTTTACCCGGGCACAATGGGGAGCTGAGCCCTAAAAACCCCCATTTTTTCTCAATTTTTAAATTTGATTTTGGACAAAAAATGTTTTCATATTCTGGTAGCAGACACTCCCCCGACTCCAAATATATGTCACATCCCTTGGGTCACGGGCACAATGGGGTGCTGGGCCCCCCAATGTGCGATTTTTTGCCAAATTTGATCATTTTTGGTACAATAATGCCTCTGTAGGGGTCATGCGGTAGGTTGGACGAAAAAAATCGAGCGCTCTGTATTCTTGGGTTCATTCTGGGTCCAATGAGCCAAAGTTTGAGGAAAACGGTGGGCACAATAGGTCGTGGTGAATTTTTAAAGTTTGAAAAACGCACGATTTCCCCTTCCTGTTATTGAAAAATAAGTTACCAAAAAAACCTGAAACATGGGTTGCGACCTATCAAGATGGGTTAAAATTTCACGAGCAAGCCAAAATTATGGATGAATATTAAATTTGAGCAATTTTAACGCATTTTGAGCCCAAAATGGAGGGGTGGGGAAGGGGTTAAAAGTGAGATTGGGGGGAAAATATCGTGTGACATATCAAAATGCATGTTTTTGAGGCTGTAGATTACGAATTTCGCATTAAAAATTTTTTTGGGAGCAAGGGGAGAGGTTGGGGGGGGGGTCAAAAGTGAGATTTGAAGAAAATATCGTGTGACGTATCAAAATGCATGTTTTCGATGCTGTAGATTACGAATTTCGTATTAAAAAAATTTTTGGGTTCAAGGGGAGGGGGTGAGGGAGGGGTCAAAAGTGAGATTTGGGAAAAATATCGTGTGACATATCAAAATGCATGTTTTCGATGCTGTAGATTACGAATTTCGCATTAAAAAAATTTTGGGTGCAAGGGGAGGGGTCAAAAGTGAGATTTGAGGAAAATATCGTGTGATGTATCAAAATGCATGTTCTCGATACTGTAGATTACGAATTTCGCCATAAAAAATTTTTTAGGTGCAAGGGAAGGGGTTGAGAGAGGGCCAAAAAGTGAGATTTGTTTTTCCTTAAAATTTTAATCGATACTGATTGGTTTATAAAAAAAAAACCTACTGAATCAAAGGCTCAAAATTCTCAAAAGTGGCTCAAAAGTTTTAGATGGGCATTTTTGAATTCGTGGTGAAATTTGACTATGCTTTCATTGGTCGCCTTGCGCATCCTAAGAAGGAGCGAAGACCAAACAAACAAATTTTTAGAACGAAATTCGTATCCTACGACCACGAAAACATGCATTTTGATATGTCACGCGATTTTTTCCCAAATCTCACTTTTGACCCCCTCCCTCAATCCCTCCTCTTGCACCTAAAAAATTTTATGGCGAAATTCGTAATCTACAGTCCCGAAAACATGCATTTTGATACGTCACACGATATTTTCCTCAAATCCTACTTTTGACCCCTCCCTCACTCCCTCCCCTTGCACCCAAAATTTTTTTTAATACGAAATTCGTAATCTACAGCATCGAAAACATGCATTTTGATACGTCACACGATATTTTCTTCAAATCTCACTTTTGACCCCCCCCCCTCCCTCCAACCCCACCCCTTGCTCCCAAAAAAATTTTTAATGTGAAATTCGTAATCTACAGCCTCAAAAACATGCATTTTGATATGTCACACGATATTTTCCCCCCAATCTCACTTTTAACCCCTTCCCCACCCCTCCATTTTGGGCTCAAAATGCGTTAAAATTGCTCAAATTTAATATTCATCCATAATTTTGGCTTGCTCGTGAAATTTTAACCCATCTTGATAGGTCGCAACCCATGTTTCAGGTTTTTTTGGTAACTTATTTTTCAATAACAGGAAGGGGAAATCGTGCGTTTTTCAAACTTTAAAAATTCACCACGACCTATTGTGCCCACCGTTTTCCTCAAACTTTGGCTCATTGGACCCAGAATGAACCCAAGAATACAGAGCGCTCGATTTTTTTTGTCCAACCTACCGCATGACCCCTACAGAGGCATTATTGTACCAAAAATGATCAAATTTGGCAAAAAATCGCACATTGGGGGGCCCAGCACCCCATTGTGCCCGTGACCCAAGGGATGTGACATATATTTGGAGTCGGGGGAGTGTCTGCTACCAGAATATGAAAACATTTTTTGTCCAAAATCAAATTTAAAAATTGAGAAAAAATGGGGGTTTTTAGGGCTCAGCTCCCCATTGTGCCCGGGTAAAAATCCAAAATACGGTTTTTTGGGATCACCAGACCCATACCTGAAATAAACCTACTGATTTTCTTGTCCAGCTGAAATGCACGCTCAATGAACACTTTTTGCCACTTGGACTGTAGACTATCATTAGTTTTTGACATGACAAAACATATTCATTGAATAAAGGCATGAATTGCAGCACAGAGAAAATCAGCAAAATTCTTCGATTTTTAGCGAATTTCCGCTGATTTTTTAGAAAATTTCTCTGATTTTTTAAAGCAAATTCCAAACGTATTCTAGGTAGTCGCACTTTTCAATGAATTTTCACTGATTTTCCAAAAAAAATTCACTGCTTGCGTTTAGTGAAATTTTTTCATTGATTCATCAACTGTGTTGCAATTCTGACTCTTTTCCAGTGATTTTCGATAATTTTCACCAATTTATAAAAATATGAATTAAAGGCCGGCTGAAATTTTGGTTATGAATGTTAAAGGATAATATTCCCTTTCCAAAAAATCAAAATCCCGTCTGCATCTAAGGCGGACACTTCGAATGGTTCATTAGTTCCCCTGGAAAAAAATACTCGTAATTTGGCTGTATTTGCTTCGCTTCTTGAGTCATCATTTGTTACATCGAAATCCAAACACAGATAACGATCGAATTTCAATAAAATGGAAAAAAAAAACTTCACCAAAAAATAAATACAAACCGGTTCCCATTCGTACATCTCAACTCGGGAATCGAAAAAATACCCAAAATGAAGTTAAAAAATGAAAACGATTTTTACCTTTTTAAAAAAAGCAGTTTTAATAAACGCGACAAATTGGGAATAATTTGCCGGATTCGCTTCGTAATCGTTCAAAGGGAACTCAAACGCCCACGAAGCTGTTTTGTAGATCAGATTTTGTACGATGATAACGAGTTGTCTAATACGATCGTACCTACTGTTTGACATTTATAAAATAGCTGGGAAGTTAGACACACCGAACTGAAAGCTCTTCTAAAGGACGAGCCCGATAAAATGATCATAGCCTGAGACAATCGCCATATTATGTACTCGAGCAATTTAAACACCGGTGATTTGATATTGTAAAGGAATAAAGAATCTCTGTTGTTTGGAATTGTAATTAGGTACATGTTACAGAATTGACGATTGAATTATCTGATTAAAAATGTAAAAATCTATAGCGACGAATGGCATAAGAGAAAAATGCATTTAAACGTCAGCGCTTGGTGTTAGAGGAATAAAGAATCAACGCCATCTATCTCTTTGTCTCGCTGGACTTTTTTTTTTCCTCGGCACATTTTTTTATTATATTTACACACACGCCGGGGTAGCCATAAATAAATAAATGAATAAATAAATATCAGCGGAGAGAATTATAAGAAAAGCTGCAGAAATGAACAACTGTAACATAAAATTACAAGACATACTCATTGCTTTTAGATACAAAGAATCGTCTATCAATCTGGTCAATTAAATAAATGACTTTATTGTGTTGCTGTATACGCGATACAATTTATTTCGCTTGGAAAAATCTGCATGTTGGACATTCTCGTATGTCGCCGGTCGTCGTTTGACGAGACAGTTTACAATGAAAAAATAGTGTTAAATACTCGTATTATTTGCGTTAATGTAATTTAACGAGACAACAGGAATTTCAAACGTAAAGTCAACGGACTTATCTTCTCTGTACGGTTACAATGAATAAGGCAAAAAAAAATTCTATACGTAAAAATACTTCTGGCGATAACATCTATCTATACGACTCGCGAGTCTTTTTCTTCCGGCTTTTCTATCCTTTGATTAGCTTGATATAGCTGAGAACGCACAACCGCACACACGTTTTAGTAAATTGATGTCAGTTTAGTTTTATGTTCGCTAATTAACGCTACATAACCGTTCGCAAGAAGTAAACAACTGACATTGTTGAAATCTAATAATGTCAAAGTTGCTTAGTTGCTTTTTGCCTAATTTGGTCAAAGAGAATATCGAAGAAATTTAAATCCACGTACGAAGACAGATTGTTTGAATAATTTCCGGCCTTCTTTTTTCTCCTCCGAGCCAATCGAATGGTATGGGTGATTGATAAAATGACTTATTCCGAGTTGTCACAGTGGCAAAAGCCATTAAATCTAATTAGAGGTGAACATGTTGTAGGATATGTGGTTGTGCAGACGAATAATTCCACCTATGGAATTTATACATATATCACAGCCATCGACACAAATTTCCAATTGGTGAAGTAGGTAGGTAATTTTTTTGAGGAAATCTTCCAAATTATACGTCGAATTTATCAGAAGGCGTTTGTAAATGACACGATGTCCACGATATTTTAGAATTGACTTTCTCTGAATTTTCCGAGTTAGATATTCCAGACCATTTTTTTGAGTTTTAGCAAAGAAAAGGGGGTAATTTTTTACTACGTGAAGTGCATACAGCCTGAAATTTTGCAGAATGATTTAGAATGCACGGTATGTCTCACTTTTTTTTTCAAAAAGCACTGCATTCTAATTTTTTAAAAGATTTTTAGATGCTTCTTTTTTGGCCATAAAAACGACTTAAATTTAATTTTGAAAATTTTAAACCCCTCCACAAAAATTTGAGAACTTCAATTCATTACTGTTGAAAAAAAATCCAAATAAAAAAGAAAAACTTTATTTTAAAGCAAAGGTTCTGGTCTGGCAAGGAGGTAATTTGGCCTCGAACGGAACTCATTTCAAAATTTCCAATTCATTAGAATTTTATTATCTTGGTAGACGATTATATTTTTAGAGAGCACGAGCAAATTTTCATTTCGACCCTAGAAGACAGGAGTCTCGGAATACGATTTCCAAGCTAAAAATTCCATCTTCGCGAGTATTCAATCAATTTTTTTTTTAAGACTTGGCAGTTGGCACAAAAGTAAAGGTATATACCATACCAGGAAAACTAGGCTCTCCCATTAGTAAATCAGTGAAAATTAACAAAATCACTGAGAAACAGTCAAAATTGCAGCACAGGAGAAATTCAGAGAAACCATTTTCACTGAAAACAAATGAGCGAGAAAAATCATTGAAAATTCACTGAAAAGTCAGTAAACTTCATGAATTAAGTGAAAAATTAGTGAAAATCTTGAAAAAATCAATGAAAATTTGCTAAAAATCAGTGAGTTTTTCTGATTTTTTTTGTCCTGAAATTCTGACTGTTCATCAGTGACTTTTATTTTTGGGATGGATAGAAAAAAATTTTTCCATTGTTTTCAATGTAGTCAAATTTTACACTTTTTAGATTTTTTCCAAATTTTTTTCAAATGGTAGAGTTGGTCAAATGCAAAAAACTGGTGGTACTTAATTGATCATTTTTGTTCCGGATAATTACTTTTTAGCAATTTTTCACGGTTTTTTGAATATTTGTTTTTTTTGAATATTTGTTTAATTTCCACCACTCAAAAAATCAGAAAAAATTGTAAAAGGTGTGAAATACGTAGAAAAACTTTGGAAATTTTTTTCCGGCCATCCTGAAATTATTGTGTTCCCATGGAGGATTTAAAATATTCAAAATTGATTCCAAGGGTCATTAAAATGTTTGGGAAAATTTCAGGAACTTGGTGTAAAAAAAATCAATGTCTCATTTTTCACGTTTTTGGTCCAAATGACACCAAATCTGGACCAAACATAAAAATTAAGACATGATTTTTTTTTTACAATAGGTCTCTACTTTACGACAGGCGACAGGGTCACATATTCTTCTGTAATACTTTCTACTCGCGTGTCAATTTTTATGAAATCAATTGAAAAATCGCATAGATGAATTTTCTAGCTAAGAAATCACGTACTTACAGTATTGTGAATTTGTGATCCCAGCTCCCATAAGTGAGATGAAAATTTGCTCTAAAATAATCTTCTACCAAGATAAATGTAGTACAGAAATTTTTATCAAGTTCCCCTCCCTCTCCCGGGGCCAAAAATAACCTATTTAAGATGCAGGTTGTGCACAATGATTTTTTTCTCAAAAAAGTATACATTTTTCTAGATTTATACATGTTTTTTTGTCGGCCACAAAAGACTCAAATTTAACTATTTAGATGAAGTTTTGGCTCATTTCTCCCCCCCCCCCAGAAAAACTTTAGAACTCAAATTCGTAACTGAAAACATTTCAAATAAAAAGGACGTACCTTCAGATTACGAAGAGACCTACCAAATTATGAGACTAAGAATTTGGGGATTTCCATTTATTTCAAAATTAATGATTCCCCCTTCAAAAACAAAGTATCTCTGTGAATTCCAAAAAAGATTCCGCCATCTTTTCGGCTTGCCCCAGTAGATTAATGTAAACGGTGGAGGGAAAAGGTACTTAAAGTTAGATTTAAAAAAAATATGAGTTTTTCTCCTAAATGATAGGGGAGCCAATGAGGAACATTCTAAGACTTGGACGAGCATTCTAGGTTAATTTTTCGGTGAGAGAGAGGCATTTAAAAATGTGAATTTCAAAAAAAAATCGAGAAAAACACGTTTAAAGGTGTATAGAGGTCTAAACTGCTTAAAAATGCAAAAAAATTGCTCATTTTGCATGTTTATGGTTCTAGCGTAAAATTATGTTTATCGGCCTTAGGTACCCTCTCCCTGCACGGCACACAAATAAAAAATATCAATTGTTCTGATGAGAAATACGAAGCAAGGACGAAAATTTTTGCAAAAAAAAAAAACTTAAAATGTTTATAATGAATAAAATAAGCGAAGAAACTTTTTTCTAGACAATTTATTTTAGATTTTTACAAAATTCAAGAAAAATTTCAAAATTCTCTGACCTTTCTAGGTTTTTATGCTTTCCAAAAAAAATTGACACCCTGTATAGAAAAATAAGAAAGAAAGCACTCTTACTAGGAGATTTTTTTCGAATTTCCGAAATTTAAAAAAAAATTTCTGACATTTTCTTCTAAATTTTCCAAATAATGAAAATTCCTGATTTTTCTAACTTTTCCAGAAAGTGAACACTCTGCAAGATATCATTCATGAGAATCCTTTCCCCATCAAACTTTTTCAACAGCAATCAAATTATATACTAAACATGTAAGAAAAACACTGAAACTCGATTCCAAAGCGTTAACATAACGGAAAACATTACCATCGGGTACTGACACGAGATATTTGGTAAATACCAGACCACAACCAAAAAGCGACCATATTCGTTTATGGCAGACTAACACCATGAATTACATTTATACAAAATACGACGTATAAAACGAGGCATGGAAATCATACGTATGTATTCTTGATTTCTTGCATATTGAATCGCGCCTCGAAGTCGAACCTTGCGTAGGTATTACAGATACTAATATATACACATAACGAGCCAGCCAACTTCAAAAGTTCTCTGACAATCCGCGGCAGAGCACCTGCTACATACATAATTAATGCCCATCATAATACACAGGCTAATTATAATTATACGCCAAATTAAACAAAAAAAAAAAACCTATACCGCATTTACCAAACGATTTCTTAAGACTCAACGCGTCAAATTTTGACAGCTTTTTAAAGATCAATTGATGCCACACGAAATGGTAATTGATAATTATAAACACGGGTTATACCGAAGGCGAAATGACAATATGTTGTTTGACATCGATCGCCAGTCTATAATTTGGGCGAGAATAAATGAAAAACGGGGCCAGCATAATAATTCATCTCATTTTGAAACAAAAGTATGCGGCTACTGTTTTGGACATGGAGTCGTTGTGTTCATAGAGTTGAAAATTACTCTTCGGGAAGAATCTACCTTCGGTATTTCATTTTCTATTCAATCAGGTTAATGTGGGTAAACTATAGGATATTTTTTATGCACGAGTAGATTTAACGATAATAATATTCGTGTTTCGAACTGACAATTTTGACTTATCTATGGAGTGTTTTTGGTGAAAGGTTCTCCATATTCCAGATTGCGATGTAACCGGGTATGAGAAATTAAAAATGTTGAATGAGAAAACCAAACGGTTATAGAATTTCAGAAATGATAAGTTGATACTAATAGTTCATTGGAAAGCTGCAATAGATTCTGAATCAGAAACAAGCAGTCAATTACCCAGTTCGAGATGAAAAATAAGACGGAAACGTGACCAAAAAGTTACAGAATTGTTTCCCTTCGGAGATGAGAATAGAATCAAACCAAACCCCTCCTAAAAATGCTTCGGCTTGAAATTCTGCAAAAGAATCAAATTTTGAGGAGCCTTTTTTGAGCTGGAAGTAAATAAAAAATTGAATCATTTTCTCTATCAATTGAATGATTTTTTTCACTTTTCTAGATCTGAAGTCTGAACTATCTATGCCACACTAATTCGGACCAAGATTGCCAACCGATGGTTTGAAAATTCACTGATTTGATCGGAAAAACGCATCACTAAAAATTACTGCAGCCAATTTTTACCAAAAATTACCAAATGTAAAGAAAATGTTCAAAAATCATTAAAATCACTAAAAAATTTTCAGACGTTGTTCAGAAATCACCCAAAAATCACTTCATAAATTTAGGTAAAGAAATGTCAAAATCGCCAATAAAAAAAAGTTTCATCAAAAATCAGAAAATCACTAAAACCACTAATTGGCAACCTTGATTTGGACCAATAATGAAGTAGGGTCTTCCGATTTCACTCAATTTTTTTACGAGTTTCCTTAGATGGTCTATTCATAAATCGACGACCGTTTCCCTTCTAACTCTAACCAGGGGTGGGAAAAATCCGGGACAAAAGGATTTCAAATCCCAAATCCGAAATCTTCTGCTGAAATAAATTTCAAATCCGAAATCCGGAATCTTTTTAGACAGCGGATTAAAAATCCGAAATCCAAACTCCAAGTGTAAAGGTGATGGAAAAAAATGAAAAAAGATTCTGAACTTCGAAACGTTTCTACACGGTTTTTCCCTTTATCATATGAAAATTTCAATGAATTTTTTTTTTGGTAATTATTAAAACGTTTTGCTAACATTTTAAATTTTTTGAATTTTTTTTTTTTAATTTGGGCATGCTGAAGGTTTAAAATTAAAAACAACATCACAACTCGGAAAAATTTCCATTGTCTTTTGAAAAGCTAAGAGCTCTGAAGCTATCATAATTTAATCTAGACCGTTGAGGGATCATTATCATTTTACAAGAAAAAAACCAACGCTCAACCGGAACCAGAATACTTATTTCCCATTCCAAGCACAAAATACAAAAAAAAAAAAAAAAAAAAAAGGATTTTAAAATAATGGATTTTGAAAAAATAAGGATTTAAAATCGTGATGAGAGTGGATTCAAATCCAAAATCAAAAATCCAGAATTTTGAGATTTTTTGGATTTTAAATCCAGAAGGATTAAAATCCTGCCCAACCCTGCTTCTAACCCTCACGAGAGAGGGAGGAGCTCGTAATTTTTATGCAATTGCGATTTTTTGCAAAATTAAATCCAACTTTGAAAGCTCATGCTCATTGCTCATATCTCGAGATAAGTAGTTGGAGGAAAACTCTTCGCGGGACCTGAGAGATAATCGATAGAAGATTTAAAATCGATAATCACATTTTGAAAAGCTCAAAGTTGAACATCGTTGGCGATCGCTCAACTTTCATAATAAGTACAAAAAATGAACGCTACTACTTTAAAATCTGAAAAAAATTCAATTTGTAGCCCCTTTTAATCCTTTTTCCAACCAATAAATTTTCAAGACGGGATCTCTGCACCCCTGGGGATACAGGGGCTTACAATTTTTACCAAAATTTTAAAAACTGAAAACAAAAATATAACGAGTCGGTTTTTACTAATTCGAAAGCGTTGAAATGGAATATGGTGCTCATTTTTTTTCATCCAGTCCCTCTGACATCCCCCCAACCAACCCCCTTGAAAAAGTCAAAATTCAAAAAAATTTTAAATGACATATGACCTGTCGTTTGCAAGGCATTTGAGGGCACTGAATTCGAATATTTGCTTATTTTTTGGATTTGACCCTTCAATAAGTTGCTAGTACCTCTTTAGTCCCCAATTCCGTAGGAATAAAGTACATTAAGAAATTGAATGAAAAATAGCGTGTGGCATATTGATTCTCACTAATTTTAGGACGTAGAATTCGAATATCAAGAGAACATTTATTATTCAATTTTTACCATTTTTTAAAATTTTTACATAATGGAAAAATATTTTACTATAAAAAACTGAACTTTTTTCAATAGTTTTTAATTGTAGACTAATGTTCAACAAATAAAACTAATTCGAATTATATTTCGATTCAAGATGGAAGAACTGACATACATCCAAATTATATGAAATACCAACGTAAGAATGACGAACGTATACCAACCTACCCATTAATTTCAGAACTCTTCTTTCATCTTAAATTTGATTTAAATGAGATGAGTTTAATTGAAGGTACTTATCCAGTTGATTCGTATTTCATAATTCTTCAATGAAGCAATTATTCAACATTTTTATAACGAATCATGACAAAATGATGCAGCGACTTCACGAACGTAACAATTACACAAATACCAAGCCGAACTTCTCGTAACACACTTGATCCAATTATTTTATCAAAAATACAGTTTCATTTTACAAAAAAAAAAAAAAAAAAAAAAACTATCATCTACACACCACCAAACCACCTTTCACAAAAAAAATTCAACAATGTAGGTAAACTAAAAATAAACACAAAATATCGAAGGTAATTTACAAAATTATGCGCGGTAATTGACCAAAAAAAATCATCGATTCCCTAAACCAGCGAGTAAATTGTGTCATCGTCATCTAATTGGGCTTACAAAGTAGGCAGTAGGTGCCTCGTGATAAATAATGGTCACTAATGTTCCTTATTATTTTAAAAAAACACAGCCTTCGAAAAAAATTCTGCCAGTTGAACTATGGAAACAGGTTTGGTCTATCACCACACAACGTTCAAATCAGTTCCAACATCAATAAAAATTAGTTTGTTGTTGGCCAATACGTGCGAATATTTTTAAATAATAATTCGCCCAGTCAGGTGTTTTGAAAAAACAAAACGAAATAATCATTTTGTACCAGACTGGAAATCCATTGATTTGCAAATTCAACACATTCGAATAAACATCTTTCTAAAAAAAATTTCCCAGAATTGACCGATGGAATTTTTCGACCCGACATTTCATATTGTTCGTTATCAAAAGTAGGTAACCCGAGTCGGAATTTATTACTCAGTTGACGTATTCACCACCGAAGTTGGTTTAAATATGATCGATCTATGCAGTATCCTCAATACTGGGATCTTTCGAAGATAAATTAAAAGTACCTAGTGTTTGACGTTGTTTAATATCGATTATGCTACGATATGAAAAAAAAAGAGAAAGGGTGGGGAAAATTAAAATGGTAATTTAAATGAAGAATATCGATAATGACAGTCGAGTATTTATTGGTTTGTAGGTATTTTCTACACGAAAAGAATAGAAAAAAGTTATTTCGCCGATTCAAAAGAGAACGAAGAAAAAGGCGTGGAGTTAATTTGAAAAATTTCCTAGGTAATTTACATTCGCGATATCTAAATTATTTGGGCTCGGATTCGCGCCCACTGCATGAGACATACAATTAATATCAATTCCATTTCCGATACAGAAAAGAAGGCGACTGGAGGAAATCAAATTGCGACGGTTTAATTAGCATTTGAAAGCGCGATGGTCAATGAGTGGCAGAGACATTGTACCACGAGCGTTTAATCTTAGGTAGGCGTCGACGGTCGGTACCTACCTATATTTAATTAGGAGTCGATGGCTATAATAACATTATGTCATACGATATAGGCGCGATTACGCAACTTCTACAGATATTATGCAGGAAATAAAATATTTCTATGGGTATTGATACGGCTTCAATAACTTCAAAGTGAGCCTGGAGTGATATACCAAAGCATGCACTTTGGTTTGGCCGGCCTTGATGAAACGATCAAGCAGAAAACATCATACAAACTAACCTACATTGGAAAGTAATAGCTCGCGCTCTCATTCATGCAATAGACTGGTCCGAACTGCGAAGGTATTATAACCACAGGTAATAAAACTATGTGGTAGCCATCGAGCAAGCTAAAAAGACCTTCGTCGTAACGACACACGTTACTCTGGGGTCTGGGTCTTAGCTATATTTTACTTCATTATCATAATTAACCGTTTGTATTTTGACAATCTATAATACGTTATCATTAGGTAATGCTCGACTTCTGTCACATTCGCTCAACGTATCCATAAAATAGGATCCGATATTGGTGCTATTTGCCATGCGCACGCAGCCTCGTTAAATTCCATTAGCAAACGAATTAATTATTAAACGATATTGATAAGAGAGCCGTTTCAATTGAGAAGAGATTACAATACGATGTCGGTACAGACATCAAAAACCTTTATAATATTTGGACTCGATTCCCTGCTTCTTTTCACCGACTCTGATTCCGTAGGTAGCTGGATAATAGAAAGGGTTGAGCATTCCGAACCTTTTGTCAGAGCAAGCTGGATGACTTTTTTATTAGGTTTACTCTTTTTTTTTTTCATCAATGAAATTCGTTATTCGGTTTGATGGTGACCTTGCCTCTTTTTATAGTATTTTCGCTGTGTGAATTGACATCCGGTTAATTTTTTTACCATTAACCCTTCGGTGCCTCAGAGATAAAATACCGAATGAAATCTGAATTATTTTTAAATGGTTGAATTCACGTAGTGCAAATTAGAAATTTGGCATGGCAAAAATTTAATTTCGGGAATTTTTGATTTTAAAATGTATTATTTTTTATTTTTGAAATGAGAAAAATTGTCATGCAGAGGGGAATTTTCAACTAGTCGACAGTATGATATCAGACCACAGATAGTTATATATGTAAAAAAATATCGTTCCAAAAATACCAAAATTGGCTTTCTAAAAAAGTTTTTGAATTTTTTTTTCAACTTTGAAACACGAATTACAAAATGAGTTATATCCTTTCCTTTGTTATTTTCTGCGGACCTCCCCTTCCATTTTTCTTCACAGTATTTCAATTACTTAGATTATGTACGAGTACCTAATGGTTGGGTTTCTTTATATAATCGGACAACTCAGAATACATTTTTTGACGATTTTTTTCTAGAAAGCGAATAGGTATTCATTTTGGGGAATATTTTTTGTTGTCCATGATTCGAACTCGTATCTTACTGTTTACTTGTGTGAATCCCCCCCCCCCACCATAAAATGGCTTCTTATTTCGGAAATTAAAAACTATCAATTTTGAAATTGTTTATTTTCGAAATGAAATTTATGTGGTATAGAATATTTCGGATAGATTTTTTTCTCCTCAATAGCTTTAAACTGCAAAATCTACCAGCCTCATTCACAGTCGAGTAGTTTCAAATAATGTACAAGCAGGTGCCCAGTTCAGCTGGACTCAAAATAAAGTAATTTCAATGCTCAAATTTTACCAAAAAAATGTGATTGAATAGTTACTAAAAATCCTTCTTTTGTACAAATATTTTTTCAATCACCAATCCAGACTCAAATAAAAAGCTCTCAATTCCCTGTTCATTTATTGAAAATGAAAATGAGAAATTCTACGACTTTTTTCGCCTTCATTTATTTGAGAAAACGAAAAGATTTTTTGAGACATTACAGCAAATTTTGTAGGGATTTCTGTACTTTTCGATGATATCAAAATTTTCAAACTCAATTTGTACCATTTCCGGAATCAGTGAAAAATATTGAAAATCATCGGGAAAAAAGAGAATTAGCACAGCAATAAATCAGTGAAAAAATTTACTGAAATCAAACACTAGAAAATTCTCTGAAAACAAACGACGGATAAACTAATAAAAATCAGTGAAAGTCACTAAAAAGTTGATACAATGTTTTAAAATTTAGCGAAATTTAGTGAAAAATCAGTGAAATTCAGTGAAAACTCGATGGAATTCAGTGAAAAAATTAGTGAGCTCTGGAAAAAAATTAGTGAAAATTAGTGGAAAAACACTAAAAATGGTGAAAACCCATTCAAATTTGGCGAATAATCAGTGTAATTCATTGAAAACTCGATAAAATTCAGTGAAAAAATTAGTGAGCTCTGGAAAAAAATTAGTGAAAATTAGTGAAAAAACACTAAAAATGGTGAAAACCCATTCAAATTTGGTGAAAAATCGGTGAAATTCATTGAAAACTCGACAAAACTCAGTGAAAAAATTGGTGAGCTTTGGAAAAAAATTAGTGAAAATCAGTGAAAAAACACTAAAAATGGCGAAAACCCATTCAAATTTGGAGAAAAATCGGTGAAATTCATTGCAAACTCGACAAAATTCAGTGAAAAAATTGGTGAGCTTTGGAAAAAAATTAGTGAAAAATCCCTAAAAATGGTGAAAACTCATTCAAATTTTGTGAAAAATCAGCGACATTCAGTGAAAACTCAGTGAAATTTAGTGAAAAAATTTGTGAATTTTTTTGAAAATTCAGTGAAAATCTGCTCAAAATCAAAAATTTTGCTGATTTTTTCGGTGTTACAATTCTGACTTTTTTCAGTAACTTTTCACTGATTCAAAATGAGAGTGGCATCATTTTCAAAAAAAAAAATCAAATCATATAGGAATCAATTTTTTTGAAAAATAAAATTCCTGGAAAACAGAATTGCAATAACGTTATATATCAGTGAAAAATTCACTGAAAACAAACGATAGATAAACAACTGAAAGTCAGTGAAAAGTCACTAAAAAGTAGATAAAATGTTTAAAAAATCAATAAATGTTTTGAAAATGATTTCTGAAAACTCATAGAAAATTCACTGAAAAATTAGTAAAAGAATGTATCTAAAATTCGTTGAAAAATCAATGAAATTCTATGGAAAATCAGCACGAATCCGCTAAAAATTAAAAAAATGTTGCTGATTTTTTTTATGCTGCAATTCTGACCTTCTTTTCAGACTTTTTTCACTGATTTGAAATGAGAGAGTAATAACAATAAAGTTTTCAAATTTGGCCTATCGTAAAATTTTAATGATCGATATAAAAAAAAGATAAGCACAAAATCTGACACGCACACCAAAATTTGGTCGTTTTCAAGAAATTTTGAGAAAAAGAGGCAGCGTTACTTTTGCTAAATAATTCAATTTTGAGAGAGGATTATTATCATCATTCATTTTTTGTAATTTTACTCTCCTTTTTTTCATTATGGTTCAACAAATATCAGAAAACGCCGACTGGAGACTTTTTGGTGAAAATCGTGACAAAAAAGGGACTAGTTAAGCGCAAAAGAAAAGACATTTTTCAGCTACTTGAAAATATTTGTATCCAAGCCGACAGTTTTCTCTGGGACACCCAATGGTTAATCTTCCAATGCTCGGTTACTTTGATGTATAATGTTTTCATCGTAGACGAATCCGAGATGACCTCACGAATCGTGTACAGTATTGATTTCAATTTCTAGATTGATGACCTATTATAACATTCGTATGGGATTCCCCTTGTTCCCCCTTTGGATAAAACTGCTTATACATGCACCATGACTTTCGCTCACTCTCATTATCAATTGATATACGTTTTGATGATGCTTTCACTAAACGAATAGACCCCGTTGTGATTCAAATCTGCGACGTATCTTGCTTGGCAGTCGAGATAGGTAGTACTCAGGAAACAGCAAATTTTTGTCAAACGGTATTGAAACATCACGACATGGCAGCGTACGACAATTAAAACGCATCCGATCCGTGGCATCTTGGAATCTCACAAATGATCTCTTCTTCCTACGACGAATAGATTTCAAAACTGCATCACAATTTTCAACCCTGCTCGCCCCTCTTCCTGTATTATCTCGTGACATGGGCGCGATAAACGTGCGACGATTTACTACGCCAGTTTATCTTCCAATATTGTGGTTTCTTTGGTTTGGCTGCGCGACATAATCGTTCGTGGAGCTCATCAAAGGCTGAAATAACACCACCGGTGCCATATTGAAGATTTTGTTAATTCTTCAACGTGACGCGTTCTGAGCGTCTAATATAAATCACTAACCCAAGTACAAAACTGGGTATGCAAATAGCCGACTCGAATCTTTTTATATTCGTTTCGAGAATTTCGCTGCTTTTGTTTTCCAACGCGTCTATAGAATTTTGAAAGCTGAGTACTGTAGTTACTCGTTTTTGTAAACTATTAGACCTGTACGGCTTGATTTATCGCGTGTTTTTCAACCTCGTGACGATGGCAACTTTGTCACGGGATTATTAGCTTTCCTCGTGACATCTCGTTTATTCTCGTGATTAAGTTCAAATTAAAAAGTCGGACGAAATTTCGACTCCGGTGCTGGGTATTTTCGCTTCGGTGGCGTGTCCGGAGATTTTTCACGCCCGGTTAAGATAAATAGCCATCCAGACTTCGGCAATGGAAACGCTATTTTTTCAGATGGCTCTCTTGTTTATACGAGTTTTCAAAAGAATCGTAATGGCGTAGCCTTTTAAAGGTAGTACCTTTAACTCGACTCATTTATCTGACTCGATAATTGATGTGGTTTTTCAACTCATTTGGACTCGATGGTTTGAGAATTTTCCATATTTGGTACCCCTCTATTCGTCGCATGAGATTAGGTCAACAATCATTCCGAAGCTGGCTGTTGAAAATAGAGCAAAACTTGCATGCTCATTTAACGGAGGCGTTTATGTATAAATCGTAACTACGTACACCATAAAATAAATTTTTTCAAAGTAATTAAATCGGTTGGATATCGACTTTAATGTATTTGTCCTCTGGAGAGCACATACGTTCGAAGTTGGCTTAATATACGAGATATTATCGTCAATAAGGAAAAAATATCATATTGATATAAAATAAGGCGTATGAAGCTAGTAATTTAGTTGCCCAAAACTGATTTATACTTCCAGTAGTAGGTAAAAACGTAGGTTACATAATTGTTTATTTCATTACGATCGCTGATGGTCACTATGGACTCTGGAATCTATTTTAATCTCGCTATGAGGATGAAGTTGGAGAGAATCTGGTTCACCTAGTTCATTTTTTTTACCTCTAAACCGCCGACTAGTTAAAGATTTGCATCTGTGATATACCTATGTAGAGTGATTTATTTAATTAGTTATTTTTCTTTCTTCATCAGGCCAATTGTTACGTAAAACTTGTTTAAATTAAATACGAAATTGGAGCAACATGGCGTTGTGTGGTACCGATTAACAAGCGATTTTACACCGGTGGTATTTTTTTCAAATCACCATCGTGTAATCGAGAACTTCTCCAGTGGCTGTGGAGTATGGAAAAAATGTGGAATTTCTCGTGGATCAATTTTAAACGTATTTTTTTCTCAATCGATACAAATTATTTTTATTTAGTTGATTTCTCATGCCTTACTGATTCAAGCCAGACTCGTCAACTTAATTGTTTTCCATCAAAATGTACATACAAATAAAATAATACTACATTGATGACGGCAATAAAGTCAAAATGTTTGAGGGAAACAAACCGAAACGACGC
This sequence comes from Pseudococcus jackbeardsleyi, assembly GCA_038380155.1. Classification (NCBI taxonomy): domain Eukaryota; kingdom Metazoa; phylum Arthropoda; class Insecta; order Hemiptera; family Pseudococcidae; genus Pseudococcus; species Pseudococcus jackbeardsleyi. The sequence goes on from CM076239.1 coordinate 46,192,311, forward strand.
CGAAGATTAATTACCACTATCAAAAAAATTAATAATAAAAAAAAACCACATCCAACTTTTATCCTTAATATTTCCAGTTAAGCGAATCCGTCCGATGATTTATTCAAATTACCGAACTGAAAAAGCGGTCTCGTCTTATTCTATTCTCGAATATATGGTATAAATTAATATGTATTTTGATATCAATTTAATAAAACCAGAAGTATCATCTTGATTATTTATTAGAACTATTAAAAAGTATGGATTAGATGACCATTATGATTTAATACGAATTCAACGACTACCTGAAGTTATTTATAAGGCTTGTTAATAATTTTATGAGGGTTTTCGCGTGTTTTTTCATTCGTATATACAAATTTCACGAGTGATTTTAAACTAATTTATTAGCGCTGCGCGGCCCTTTTTGTCCCCAGTGGAATTGATTTTGATTTATCGGGTGTTCGAATTTAAACAAAATGCGAGAATACAAGTGTTTCTTTTTGTGTTTGGCTGCGGAAGGATGCACAGAAAGTTGTGCGATGAAAGAAAGTTCCATTAAATGCCGCAGAAAAATATTTTAAAATTTAAACCAATATAGGGATTTATTTCGGAGGGAGGGGGGGGGGGGGTAAATTATGGAAAGGTGAGTAAAATTGTTGAAGATTACCAGTTTTTCTTTTATAATTAAAGCAAAATTTGAAAAAAAAAAAAAAAAAAAAAAAGGAGCTCAGATAAAAGTAGGGAAAATATATAAGTATGAAAATAATAAATAGCAAAACTCAGCTTTTAGAGACAAAATATTTCAAAAAATTGAAAAGTATGTATCAAAAGTTTTAAAAATGCTTAGAATTGGAAAAATCAAGGAAAATGAGAGAGACTCATTTAAAAATGATTATAGTCAAAAAATAAATTTTACAAAAGAAAAAATACTTGAAAATTTATAATCCAAAATTTAATTTATTTGTTGAAAATTGTTTACTAAATGGACGTTTCTAAGCCAAAACTGACCGTGTTTTAGGAACATTTCAAGAAGAAAAGTTTGTAAGTTCGAAAGTGTTTTGAAAATCAGAATAGAGGAAACTAGGTCGCAAACTGTGCTAATTTACTAAAATTGAATTAGTTTTGCTACTATATCGATTTCTTCGAAAATTTTTAATGACGTTTGATTGGTTTTGGCTTATAAATTATGTAAATTCAAATTCGCACTATTTTCAAAATATGCATTTTCCCCAAATTTTAAAAAATGACGAATTTTTTAAAATCGAAGATCAGTTTAATAATGAAATTTTCTTTCAAAAATTACACTTAAAAGAACAATGTTTGTAATTTCTGATGGAAATTATTTTTATCCCCTCTTCCCCTTTGAAATTGTCATAGAGAAGGGATGAAGAGGAAACATTTTTTCTCATTTTTTCAGCTTGATGTAAAAAATCTCCTCCTCCGTCCCCCCCCCCCCCCCCAAAAAAAATAGGAAACAAGTATACTAATTTTTTGAGTGAAATATTATATGTGACGGCGAATACAGAAAGGGTGTATCGACCCAAAAATCATGTTTTTTTTTATTGTTGATTTTTATAAGAAATTTAGTGTAGAATCCGAAAAAATGGTTGTCAGGTCTCAATTCCGTCAAAAAAGGCGACGAATGTAAAAAGGGTGTATCAAATAATTTAGCGAATACAAAAAGGGTGTATCACTTTATTTCTGTGCGTGTATATGTTTCTTATACTGAATTTTCACGTAGAATCTGTTAAAATAATTACTAGGTCTCCATTCTTATGAAAAATATGTGTTAATGACGCGAGTCTAAGTTACCCACCTTCGGAGAACATTTTACTCCGAAATGAGCAAAATGAGCTCCGTGGAAATTCGCATAATTAATCGAACATTCGCGTGGAGAATGTTAAAATAAAGAATTTTCTCTCTATTTTTCAATTTTTTTCAAATTGCTATTTTTAATTCAAATCTGTTCTGATTGATCTTTCAACACGATTTTTCTTACCTTCGGTAAAAATCATTCAAATCTTGATCTCAAAATTTTCACATTTTCCTAGTTCCAATTTTTTTTCGAAAAATGTTTATCAACTTCACATTTCATTTTAATTTTGTTTCAAAAATTTTTGTCAACACTCAATTTTTTTCAAACTTGGTCCATACATTATTTTTTCAACCTCTCAATATGTCGAACTTTGACTACTTTTTCAAAAATTTTCAGCCTAATTTTCAAAGCTGATGAATTTATTTATACATATATTTTTAATTGGATTTAGAAAAAAATTGAATTCGAGTCGAAATGAATTTAAAGAAACAGAGTTTAAAAAATGTTAATAAGGAAATCTGAAAAATTTAAACTTGGACATTTGTACCTAATCTAAAAAAATGTGACAAAAAAATGAAATTCAAATAAATGTTGAAAAAATTGTAAGTTGAATTTTTTTGAGAAAAAACGAGTTGAAATAAAATTTAAAAAAAATTGCAATCGAAAAAAAGTGAGAAAAAAGTGGAGCTGAGAAACAATTTGTCATAAGAATTTGTACGTATGTCAAAATATAAAACATACCACCAGAGTGCGTCCTAATTGTGTAGAAAGTGTACAAAATTCAAAAGTTCATAAATTATGTCATAACATTTTCAAAAATAACAAAAGAAATGTTTGAAAACTTAAAACGCGTTTTTCTCAAAACTACGTTTTTTAACGATACACCCTTTCTGTATTCGCCGTCACATATTCTGATTATATTATCAATAGAGTTTTCCCACTTTCCCATTTGTCCAGCCATAATCAAAATAGGTAAGTCTGGGTATAAAGACCCCCCTCTTGGGGGTCGAAAATTGGTTTCCGAGTTGACTCTGATTTTGGGCTTTTCAGAAGAAGTAGAATCAAGGGAAGACTTCAACTTAGAAACTAATTTTTGACCTCAAAGGGTGGATTTTATGTTCAGACTCACATAATTTTTATATACAACATTTCGACATTTTCTCAAGTATTTAAACCATTTTCTTGATTTAGTAACAATTTTTGAGAAATTTCCCAGCACCACACATTATTCGATGAATCATAAAAAATGACTTACTTATTTTCATATTCTGTTATTCTCAAACCATGAATTTTTTTACTCACCTGAAACAGAAAAATAAAATACATTGTCGATTAGTGAGACTGTTTGAATGATTGAAACAATTTTAAAGTTTGAAAAACATCCTTAAAAAATTTTATATTCATCTCCCAACATACTTCATATTATCAGACTGCTGATGAAGATTTTTTTTTTGAAGAACTTTTTTTTAGAGATTTTTTGCAGGACATCTAAACGTCTTGATATTTCCACTGACTTGAAAATTCAAGCGTAATTTCAAAATACATTGAAGACCACAGACAAATCAGACAATAATTTTTTTTGTTAGACTTGAAAAAATGTTGACGAATTTACATTATAATGACATTTTTATGGACTTTAAAAAATTGTAAAAATATTTGAATTTCCAGTACTTTTGGTCGATTCCAAGAAACACGTTTTTTTCTTTAAAATTATAAATTTTTTAAAGCTAGATGTAACATTCCAAATAATTTTTACCACTTTTCGCCACTTTTCAAACAATTTATACGACATGTAATATTAGAACGATCAAAGTTGGTATAATTTTTTTGAGGGGAAATATGAAAATTGAAATTGTTTAACGATGTAACAACCTTTTTTAAAGGTCAAAAAGCTTTTCGCCTCTAACTGAAAATTTTTCGTAAAGAAGAAATAACAAGAAAATCATAATTTTTTCAATTCTAACCGAATTTTTTTCAGTAAAAAAGTGAGGATGCTTTGCTCTTTACTTATTTCTATGAATTCAAGTCATTTTCACCAAGTTTCAGAACCAATTTTCAAACTTTTATACATCAAAAAATTTTAAAATAATTTTTATATTTTATGCAGTTTTTTTATTTTATTTTTTGTATACTTCTATTTTCCTACACATCCACTACATTTTTTTAAAACTTTTAAAATACTTTTTTTTTCAGAAATGCCGAATAGAAACCAATTTTTAATTTTCAAGTTTTATTAATGATTTTTAAAATTCGATTTCGGTGATTTTCCCACCAATTTTTGAGAATTTTTTTTCTCGATTTTGATGATTTTTTCCCGATTTTTTTTTTTGATTTTGATGATAATTTTCTTTCATTAGTAGGTATGCTTTACTTTTTCCAATCCAATTCACAGTAATCACTCAAAAATGAATTTTTCAAGTCAACAAAAAAGGAATGAGTTCCACTCATTGGTAATTTTTAATTTACACGAACTAATCCTAACTCGATGAGGGCATTTAATCCTCATAATGTCTTCCTGTACAAGAGTCCAGCTTTCACTGCCGATAACTCAATAAAAACATGGCCATACAAATAATCCAGTTGAAAAAGTTCCATCACATTCCAATTAGATTACATTGAAGATTAAAAGTAAAAAACCCCCCAATAAAAAATAAATAAGGAAAAAAAATACAAAATACGTTGCAGTTCGAATGTGATTAGCGATTATGTAAAATGTTTAAATCGCCTAACGGCAGACCAACATAGCGTGCGCAATTCGATCTAGTTATTCTATATTTATTGATTTATCGGCGTTGATTTATGACGCCGATTTGATTTTAAAATTTCTTTACTACTTAATTTATTTGCGCAGGTGTTTACACGAGATACTCGCAAACAGTGCCATACGAGTACGCGTGTATAGTATGTAAGTACATTACAAACAGCACACAGGTATAGAAGGCTGGAGAGAGGCTGCAAAACGCGTGAATACACCGCACAGCTCACAATCTGTGAATGAATTTATACACCAACGTTCCACGCAATCGAAAAGTAATGTCGTACTTAATTTTAATAGATTAATCTGAGCAATAAATTTCGTTATTTGAACTGCAAATGATAATAATATAATAGCATTTTAGCGTACTTGCAAACCAGAGTGAAACATAACGACCCATTGATTGAGATAACCCTTTAGCACACATGAGGATTTTGAAACAGTACAGAGGAAATGGAAAAAAAAGGACACCCCGATACATAATACGTACTAAGTAGGTATAGCTCAAAACCCAAGAATGTTTACCTTTCACTTTGCAAACGTATAAAATGGCGTCTCGATGGTTAATTTGCATACATCAACGTACGAAAAAGTAACGATGAAAATTTTTTTTACAACTTTCCGACATCAGCCACGATGGGTTTACATTTGATTACGTCGCGTCGGTGAACAAACGACGGAATTCGCCAACTTGTTACATTAATCGCGGACAACCGATGATTTCCACCAGACCAGTTGGGTACGAATTTAAATTTTGTCATTTTTACATCGACTGTGAGACGACTTCGCGACGACATTTCGCTGAAAACGTTCTCATCATTTAAATTAATAATATTCGTCTTGAATTATCGGAGTCGTCGGAGGTGAACGAAACTCGTTCCCGGAGAGGGTGCCAATTCCAATATCAACGTATAAAGGTACCAATAAAATAAACCTACATCCAATTTGAAAAAATCCAGCCAACGTTGTATAATTAAATCGTAAATTCCGATCGACCTTTATGTACACGCTTATATAAATGAATACATCGTAGACGACATTTTCGATTGTTTTTCTATACCTTACGACGATCGTAATTCTCGTTCGTTATTTCGATACGTATAATACGTACATGAAAACAAACGACGATAAAATCACCTCGAACAGGGTGTTAAAATTCGATCAAATCCTACGCCAATTTGTATCGCGTATTTTACATTTTGTATCGTGTGATTTAATCCGGCTCGAAACGAGCGAAGGCTTAATTTAATCGTCAACGTGGGGGAAAAGAATACCTGGGAGGAAATCCGAAAATACTGGAGGTTGATTTTTTTTCATTTTTTAGATCGGAGTGTTGAAATTAAGGACTCTTCCAGGAAAAGTAAGAGAACTCGAGCAATCTTATTAAACTCACCGAAGAAATTTTTCATCATGAAAATGTCAAAATAGTGCATTTTTTGTTTTTCAAACACAATTTTTCAGAAAAATGGACTATTTTAGAGTTGTCTTTTTAAATCAATACTATTTTTTTGAACAAATGATCATCAACAATACCAAAACCACCAAAATTTCACCAAATACTCGCCAAAAATACTTGACCAAAAACCCCCATTAAAAAAATCACTAAAAATCACTCTCCTAATCTGAATAGTCAAATTTGATGTACTTCAGTCTTTTTTAAATCAGTGAAAAAAATTTTAATTTACTAGAATCAACGAATTTTTACTTATTTTTCAATAAAGAAATTACTGATTTTTTTGACAATTCCCAATTTGTCAAAAAAAAAATCACTGAATTTGTTTAATTCATTACTTTCTTGATTTAAATCTGTCAAAATTGACTGATGAAATCGATAGAATCATGTCACTGTAGAAATCAGTGAAAAATTTACTGATTCAATCAGCGAATTTTCATTTTTAGATCCGTAAAAATAAAATTTCACCGATTCAATCATCGTAAAAATTACTGATTCAACCAGTGAATTAGTTGAGCAAAAATTACGGGTTCAAAAATAAAAATTTACCAATTGAAATGATTCCGTCTCTTTCAATCAGTCAATCTTCAGATTTTGACTGATTCAAGTTTAGAGAGTACGCTGATTAAAAAGGGTATGGAATATCATTTTTGATTGATTCACAAGGTGTCCATGACACCTCTGCGATTTTCGCTGCCTTTCCAGGTTTTCCAGACCAATTTTTTCCAATTTCCCAGATTTTTTTGGAAGGGAGAGAGGAATTTTATTTTTAAAAACGTTCATGATGGGTATCAAAATGAAGGGATTTTCAAACAGAGTGAAAATTTCATTTTGTTGAAGTGAATTAAAACTCAGATTGTTTTAAATTAATCAATAACATAAAAAAAAGGTTGATTTCTTCAATTTTTTATTAGCAAAAAAAAAAAACAAAAACAATAACAAAAACAAAAAAAAATTTTAGTACATAGGTAAATATGACCTTCTTTTTTAAAGAAATGAAAGGTTTTTAAAAAAAGGTAACATTATTCATAGGTATCATTTTTTTGGATTTTCTGAATGGTTCGAGCGATAAAGAATTGAAAAAATTTTCTAAAATCAAGATTTATATCAAGTATCATTTACAATCGTACTTTGAAACATTCATCAAAATTTGAAAAAAAAAAAAATTAAAAATTGGTAAATTAAGTATTTGATAACAAATCAGAAATAAAGAGGACAATTTTCTCGAATAATCATGTCCAAAAAAAACAAAAAAGACTCTCTTTAATTATTCTGAATTTCTGAGGATGCTGCTTTATTAAGACTTTATTTCCAAACGCAGTTGAATGATTTTTTTAACAGAATACTAGAAATTTTTTCCAATTCTTTATTCCAATTTCAAACGAAGAGATTTTACAAAATTCCGACGGAAATTTCAAAATTCTTTGACTTCTTCAGATGACCAACATTTCCTCACTTTACCTGGTTTTCCAGGTTTTCTGAAAAATGGACATCCTGATTCAGATTTAAATAGCATATCAATTGTTGGCTTTAAAAATTTCGCAATTTTTTTTCTACTTGAATCTATGATTTCATACTAAACTGAAATATCAGATTATTCAGTTTTTTCATCAAATTTTGATTAGTCTCCCATGTTTTCTCGAATTCTCAGCCCACTTGAATTATTTCTGGGTTGAAATGAAAAAAAAAAACTATATCCATGCAAAAAATGAACAAAAATTTCATCTTTGATTCTATATAGTCAATTTAGAATAATTTTTGTCAATAATTTCGTTTTGAGCATTGCAGTTCATTCAAGCTTATGGATTTTTAATAAAATCACTATTAGAACTTCAAAATTTCTGCCTTCACCAGAATTCGAAACTGGGTCATTACCATTCAAATAGAAAAATTTCGATTTCTGACGATCATTGGAGATTATAAAGATTCTGGAAACTCTTCTTCTCTCCCTTTCCTCACTCTTGCTGAAATGAACAGCTACCGTTTTCACTTCAAAATTGGAACTAGTCACCTATTAATACCCATGTACACGTGTAACTATACCAATGAATCGAGATTCCTATTCAAGACGAATTCGCTACCAGAATATTTTTAAAATCTTTGTATTGATTTAAAAAAAAATAGTAGGTAAAACCGATAATAGTATTTCATTCGTTGAAACCAGTAACACGTTTTTTGTCACCCTGTTGGGATCGTAATTTAGGAATTAAGAATGCCATAGATTTTACAAGTGGAAAAAGACTGCTATTGGAAATTCTACATATTCAAAATAGGCACCTCGGTCGAGAATTACTTAATTCAGATATTTTAATGCAAATGAAATTTACATGTTGATAACTTACGACCAGAATACTAAAACGTACAACAATGTAGAACATGTAAACCGTTCAAAGTGTGTTTGTTCTCTTCTTCTTATCCTGATCAGATATTCTTGAAACTTGTAACACGCTTGTCTATTCCTATTTTAAGATTGGTTTCGGGTGAGCAAGGAAACAAACACTTGACGCATATTATTAACGAGAATTTTGTAGAAGGTCGTTAATTAGGAGATACAAATTTTACAAAAATGTCTAGTTTCGCAGATACGTGGAGTGTTAATAAACATCACTCGCAATTCTTCCTTCTTTCGAAATGAGACAATGTTGGCGTTAAGTATTGATAGAGCAAATGAGACAGAATTATTTTCAAAATTTATATTTTTTCAACTAACTTGAATTGTAGGTTTTTGTAAAAAATTAATCACTTCTTCAACAATTTCGATTCAAATTTAATTACAACGATTAGAAATGTAATTTTGTGCTGATTATATAGGAAGGAGGAGGGGTGTGGCAATAAAGGAATAAGAATGATCCGAAAACCGAAGTCGATATCATTGAAGTAGCAAAAATAATGATTTGAATAGGTTTTTTTTCGAATTTTTCCAACTTTGAAATGCTAGATTTTTTTAATGTCACCATTTTCCTTGAATTTTTCATTTGAACCCAATTTCTCGATTAGAACACGATTTTGATTTCATGAGGGGAGGAGGAAAGGATAAGCTGATTTCTTCGACTGGAGGAATCATCTCATTCAATTAGGCCATTTCCCCTTGAAATAATGAAAAATCAATAAAAATGGTTTTTTACAATTCATATTAAAAATTCAATTCAGCCTGAAAACCGAAATTTGTTTATTGAAGATAGAAGAGAAAAGAAATTTGCAAAAATTTCTTGATTAATGAATTTTTTGATTTCTCGACTTCGACTTCAAAGAGAAAAAAATTCCTCGAATAAAACGTCATCATTTGACAAATTTTCAACTCCAACCTAATTTTAGGATTAATGCTAATTCATGGTACGAGGGCAAATTACTCCCTTTTCCATCCTTCACCTGATTTAATCTGGTATTTCACGCCGTAAAATCAGTTCATTTTTCGTAACCGCCCAAAGACATAAAAAACACTCAAGAATATTGTAACACAGGTTGCAGACTCAGTCAGCAACAGGCAAAATTTAATTACTGAATTGATCCAAAATAAGAAAGAAAAGGCGAACTCGTCGAACCCTATGCTAATCAATGAAGTCTAAACCTTTTAATTTTACAAGCTGAATGCTCGTAACTAGTTAACGCGCGTCCGCGTCGATTGTCTGGTATTGTTTTTTTTTCACCGAAGGTGTGAATGTTTCTTGTTATTTGAAAGACATTAAAACGTCTTCGAGACTGTTGTTGGGAACCACACCCAATTCTTCGTATCTTGTGTGAATTTTATCTCGTCTCGGTGTTGGAAGAATGAGTTGGTTTTCTCATTTCTTGCACTCATTCGACTGACATCGATTAAAAAATATGTTGTTCAAAGTTTTAATACGTTCAAAAATAATTTTTTTATTATTCAAAATATCTGTCTATTTTCAAATTATAGTCTCAACGAAGTATAAAACAGATCGACAAAAAATTTTTGCTCTGGGTCTGGATCCTCATGCCAAAATTCTGATTTTAGTATATCAAAATACATTACCTTGCTCAATCCTGGCTTCCAAAGTTTGCTTTGGAGGGCTGGGAGGCCAAAAAACTGACTTTTTTTTAGGGCAATTAGCCTGAACATTACAAAAAAAAAATTGAAAAAGAAAGTTTGACCAATTAATGCGGTTTTTTTTTTACAGAATTTTGGAAAGAATGAGCTGTATCTTTTTTTCTAAAAGAGATGAGGATCTGCGGTTGGCGGAATTCGATTCGAAAAAAAATGTTTCATCAGATTGTTCAAAAAAAATTTCAGGCTTACTGCCCTAGAAAAGCCATTTTTTTGGCCCCTCAACCCCCAAAGCAAACTTTGGTCAAAAAAATTTCCCCTTCATTTCATTAGTTACATAGAAGCAACCTAAATTTGGCAATCGGAACACAGACACAAAAATCGTGTCGACATTTTGTAATCAGAGAGAAGAATAATAAGGAAAGGTCTGAAAAAAGTTGTCCTTTTCAAAGATTTGCCAAAATTGTCAATTTGAAAAATATTTCAAAACTTGAACGTACATAATTTCAACTCAAAAATTTTCATTATTGTGCCCAATATTGTCCTTAATGAAAACTAAAAATCCTTCCTCCCAGCTTCCCCCCCCCCAAAAAAAATGTCCAAAACATCAGTTTCCGTAACTTGACCTATTTGTACATATGCACCTCTTCAATTTTCTCATTTCTAGGACTTACATTTGAATCATTGAAAGAGTAGACCATTCATGCATCAGACAGAACCAAAAAATTTTGAACTACTGAAGTTGATTTTTCGATTTTTACAATATTTTTAAAATAGCTGAAAATGATCTATGGATAAACTTCTATAATTATAGGAAATCTTCAGAAGAAAATCTGGTTCCTACATACGCTGAAATTGACCTTCCAAATCGATTATGACTAGTTATTGGAAGCAAAACAATTTTTTTATTGGTTTTGGCTTCGTCTTCATTTTTTAAACTTTTGGTTTGGGTTTTTTAATTATTTTTTTAAAGTTTTGGTTTCGTTTTGGTTTTTAAAAAATTTTTCGGTTTTGGTTTTGTTTTCAATGACTAATTTTGGTCAATTTCGAGTCGATTTAAAGTCTAGTCAAAGTTCCTTTTTTCCTAACATGCTGGAATTGCCTCAGAAGACATAACATTCAATTTGGGTATCTGAAAATTTGATTCTGAATTTTGATTCAATTGCGATAACGATTGGTAGAAGTTCGCTGTAGTAAGAATAATTTTTCAAACATGAACTTTTTCCAAAATGTAATTACCTTCGAATTCGTACACTGAAATCCAAACGAATCAAAAAATTAGACAAATATCACGCTAATATTCTTTTATCAAATATTACCCACAACCTCGCCAAAATCCTCGCCGATGACAAATTCGCTCCGCAGAGAGCAGCCTTTAACCCATCGGACACCTCAGACCCGTCATATTTTACACGTCGAGGTGACAAATCCGGTTAATTGTTCGATTTTCCAACCACATCCATGAATAGTGAACCGAGATTAGGCACGTTAAATGCGAAAAAAAATAAAAAGAAACCACCATCAGACCTTTTTTACAATTTTTTTCATTGTAATAAGCAAGAAGAAAAAAGATCACACAGCCTGTCACATAACACCCTTTTTTTAACTAGTCATTATTCTAACGTGTATAAGCGTTCGATTTAATAATGCGTAATATGCCAGTCGAGTTCTTTATGAATTACCTTTCTAGTAGTCTTTAAAGCCTTTTTTCTCTCTTCTTACGATCATTCGAATGGAAAGAATTGGAGTGGTGAACGAGTAAACGAAACTTGGAACGAAGGCGACAAAACTACTAACTAGATTCCAGGGGCTCTACCGTTCGCCCGAACAAAGATCTACTTTAACAAATGCGGGCTGCCTGAGTGACATTCTCTTCTTTTTCATCTTCCGCCTTTTATACAATTCGTATTGAATTTCAAGCTATAAGTAATTGAAAATCATGCGAGATTTGATTACCAATGAGGAATCGGGGTTTCCCATCAATTTTCATCTATCAGTTGAAAATGCATAATCGAACGAAGAAAATTCTGATCTTATCTAAAATCATTTTTCGATAAAACAATAAATTTTACGATAAGTGATCTTGATATATTGTATTAAAAGCTTCGGGTAAACAAAATGCTTCGTTTAATGAATATTATAACGTATTAACCATTCACAACGTATCTTTTGCCATTAATTTGTACACCAAAAGGTACATCGACCAGTATCTACGGTCACGTATTTTTTTCTTCCCTCCTGTATGATGTTCCGAAGTTAATTAATATTGTATTGTACACCTACACTATCGCTGTCATTAAACGAAAATAATAATTCGGAAAGCGATAATGTCACACAACAGGGAGCCTAATTTATCTTCCGAATATCCTCAAATATCTATTGTTAACTCGACTACCGCCCTCTTGTAAATGTATATTGTTTAAATATACCCTCTAACCTTAGATAATACCTGTACCTGAACGTTAAAGATGGTTCAAATTGCAGTTACATTTTCCTTTTTTATTATCGTGTATTTGTACAGGTTCATCTTGAACAAATTATTTGCTTTTTAAGCCTCGACATAGGAAAAAAAACACAATATAATTTCCTAACGTATTTTTCGAATTATAACGGTGCTGGTTCGTGCAAAAGTTAGAAACCGACGTTAAAAATGATAAAATTAGCATCGAATTTCGGTGGGCGGTTTTCGTAATGCTGGAAGGTGCCAAAAGAGAGGCGCCAATATCGGGAATATTCTTTTCAAAGGATTTAAGGGCGGAGATGATGAAGTCTTTCGATGAATTTAAACCAGCAACGTAATGATGTGAGAATACATTGACCAGAGAAAGTACGAGAGACGAGGAAAAGGGGATTCTAAGGCTAGTTTCAGTGCCAACATCAATTAATGAAGGTGAGATGATCTGCAAGGGTGTTCTGAGAGGAGAAGGCACCAGAGCTCATTCCGTATCCTACGACTGATTAAAAATCATCGACTATTCGAATGCAAAAAGGATTTACTAGCCTTTGCCCTGAAGGAATTTTCATCATTGCTGCTTCAAAGGACTACTCTGGACATGGGACATTAAATATGCCAAACAGAATTACATTCTGGAAACGAATTTTAAAAAATAATCCTAATCACGTTCGAGAGCCTTTTACGTTAATCTAACATGAAATAACCTCGATTCATTCTCTAGGGTGTTTTGTTTCAAGGGTCACACCCCTTTGACAAAAAAACGAGTAGAGAGGATCGACTCCGTGATACTAAATGGTCATGTAGGCATTACAGAGATGCAATCGAGCCAAGGCAATACAACTGGAAACCTTTAATTAAACTCAGCGATACATCAATAGGCCTCCACTTACTTATCAAAAAGTAAATTCTTCACAGTATCTATTGGAATACGCGTAGGTCTACGTACAGTACTTGTACGTGTCAACACAATCATCTGATATGTTTTACCTTAAGTAAAGAGTGTATTTTTTAATTTGTTCCAGCTCGGCGCGGCGATGTACTGAGATAGCGTTCGATAACAATCAATATTTGCTTACAAAAATATTTCGGCTTGGTTGTAACACGTTGTTCAAAAGAGTGCGCTGTTTATTCTATAAAGTAAACCGTAAGCTTATATCAGTTTCCGAACAGGTTTCAGCGTTCAAGAATTTTCTCTCAATATTGATTCTTCTGTTTATAATTTGAGTAAGAAACTTTCAAGATGTACCGAATGAGTGAGAATTTTAGCAAATACTTAATGTCATAGGCGAAGTACAACAAGTACATAAAGTAGACCAAATTGTAAATATTCATAATGCAGGCACGAGCATCCACAAAAAACGAGAATATACTTAAGTACCATCTCGATTTTGAAAATTATGGGAAAATGATTCTGAAAAATCCAAAAAATCAAATGATGTTTCAAAAGAACGACTGAGAAATATAAAAAATAAAAAAAAACAATGCCTAATTTTTCGATTGTTTTAGAGACCAATCGAAGTTGGATCATTGAGAAAACGAAAATAAAAATTTTAAATTGAACTTTTTTCAGTTTCAAGCCTCACTTATCGATTTTTCTAATTCGACCCCCCCCCTACCCCCCCCCCCAAAAAAAAACATAGTTTCAAACAATATCCAATTCAATCCTTACTTTTAGGTACACTGGAAATTAAATTTTGCCAAGAGGAAAATAGAGAAAGAATCGATCCAGAATTCCAGAACTATTTCAGAATTTGTCAAATGGTGCAAGTATTAATTTAAAATACTTACCTACAGTAAAAATCAAAGAAAAATTCACCACAGTGCTCTAGAAATCGAAATCAACGTGCTTTTTTGGAGCGCAAAAAAATCAGTTGGCTTATTTGGGTTTTTGCTGTTGCACAATTGCGGGAGCAGGGGCCTAAAATCCCCTTTTTTTCTTATTTTTTCAAATTGACCGATAAGAGAAAAATTCTGAAACTTGGATTGTAAAATATCAAAATGAGTTAAAACTTCACGAGGAGAACAAAATTATCCGTGAAAATTGAATTTAAGAAATTTTGATTTTTTTTGAGCCTCAAATCGAGTCCTATTTTTGAGCATGTTTCATAAATTGACACGTAATCCATGAAAATGAGATCGAATTTCGTTAAAAATTCAAAAATATCATCCAAAACAATTTTTGAGCAATTTTGAGAATTTTGAGCCCAAAGTAGGACCATGGGTCAATTTTCGCGTATTTTCAAAAATTGACATGTAATGCATGAAAAAGAGGTAGAAATTTGCAAAAAAAAAAAATCAAAAACGTAATTTAAAACTTTTTTTTAGTGAGTTTTACTCCAGAGCCAATGAGGAGTCAGGAATCCAGGTCTGAAAGTCACTCCGGAGTCAAGGTGAATTCAGGATAAAATCTTGACTCTGGAGTCTGGTTTGAGTCAAAAGTCAATCAGAGAACAGGAGTTAACTCCGAGGTGGAGTCAAAACGACTCCAAATTGACTCTGACTCCAGTTTGATTACGGAGTCCAGCCGGAGCCAGAGTGTCAACTTTTTCCATTGACTCCGGAAAACAGGTATAATCAGAGGGAGTTAACTTTTGGCTGATTCCTATTCCTTGGAAAATGTTGATCAAAGTGCCTTCGGGCGGCTCTGGTTTTGGAATTTTCATAAAAAGTCCCTTCTTGGCTCCAGCTTTAAAGAATCGTCCGGAGGGCGAGGCTTTCCTTCCTCCGGTTACTCAGGATCTCTGGCCGTCCCAAGGGTCCGAGGGAATCCTCATCTCACCGACTCTGATTCCAGCTCTGAGATATTTGATTTCGTCTCTCCAGCTCCAGGATTTTTTAAAAAATGCCACTGGTTCCAAAAAATCGTCAATAGGAAAGCCCTCCTCCCTCTTTCCAGTGGGGTAGCCAAAGAGGTCCATTGAAAAATGTCTTTTTGGAACATAAAAAAACAGATTTTCTGAAAAGCTTCACTCCTTTTGGAATTTTAAGTCTCCATACCCACTTTGTACCTTCCCAAAGAAAGTTTTTAATGTTATTGCTTAGAGTTTCTGGGTATTATTTTCGTTTTTTAAGGTCAAAATAATTAGCTTGAAAGTTGCTTGTTCCAAAATTACACCTTTATCGAAGTTTTTTAAAAAATAATTTATGCAAATTGAAAAGAACTTGATAACATCCGTGTAACTGTGATTTATTGATCCATTAAATGAATGAAAATGTTTCAAATTATGAATTTACTGTTCTCATAGTTTTTTTTGAGGAGGGGGTGTGTGAGGTGAGGAGAGGTGAGGGGAAATTGGTGAAAAGTAAACTAAAAATTTCTCAAAAAATTTCGAAAGTTTGAACTCCTCACGAAAAATTTCTGGCTTCGCCACTACCCCTTCCCCCGGCTTCGGATCTCTGGTTACAACATGAAATCTTGACGAAAACTCGGGTGGCATTAATTCAGCTCAATAAAGTTATTCAACTTCCATTTTTCACTAAACTTTTTCCTTTTTCTCATATTTATTTCATCTGAAAAAATTATTTTCGAGAAAGATTGGCCTATTTACTCAAAACAAGTCATTATTCTACAAAGTTCCAAAATTCAAATACTTTACTTCAATTTTGTAAAAAAATTATTCATTGTTTGAATAATGTTCAAGCTCTAGACATACTTAAACCCACAGAGAGAAATAAATTTTGACCCGATTTCAATTATTTTTCATGTCTCTCTAAATTCATTTTATTTCTACCAACAACAGTATTTTTCAAATTAGTTCGTGCAATTTTCACACTCTGCTTGAAATATCGCAAAACTTTACAGTTATTTTTAATTTTCAAACAATTTGACCTCATCCAATAACCAATACCTAACCAATAACTAATAAACCCCGATGCACGTCAATCCGCAGACACTCATTCTCTCATCATCGGACAGCTAATTTTCAAAATAATTTACTCTTGTTTAATAGCTTCTCATAAACATTTGCACTGCACTTGGCGCTGATTTCAAAATAAAAAAGGACTCTGACGCCGTAAAAAAAAAAAATACCTCGCGCACGTACTCTTCACGCGCGCCCGGTACATCGGAGTAAATTTCACGCAAATGAAAACCTCTTACACGTAATGTAATTTCGCTCCAACATTTGTAATCTTGGCAAGAAAACAGTAAAAGAAAAAAAAGGCACGTTAGTGCTTCGATACTTTGACATGTACCAAGTTATACTGTAGATACTCGGACAATGGTTAATTTGCAGCTGTAATTGTTTTTCAAAGCGGTAACGTGACAAATGAAAATTCCACATATCTGGCCGATGTTAAACGTGACACGTTTCACATCATTAGCGCGAACACATTGTATTGAAATTTGTTTGGCTTTTAGAGAAAGGAAAGGGGGAAAAAATTAGAAATGAAATTCGCTCGAGTATAAATTCTTCACTTAAATACCGAACTACCGAGTACTAAAGCTCTTAGTTGAATCGTTTTCGTCACGTTCGAAATTCTATACTCGCAGTAGTCTAAACAAACATCAAATCTCGCATCTGCGTATGCACCATGACAATGGTAATTGCTGCGTAGCTTGTGAAAATTTTCAAATGGATTGTTTACGTAGCCAGTTTTTCAGTTGCGTCAACACATCATCGTAGCATTTTTATTAAATAAGACGAATCATCGGATCATTATTCGAATACCGAGTAATGATAACACCCACATGAGAGAAAAATTGACGTGCGGTGAGCTCACGTCTTCCGTCACGCTGTGACTGATGCTTTTGACCAGTCTCCGGTATGGGCGAGTTTTGAGTTTTTATTGTTACCAGAGCTTCGTACGTTCGATGGTAATATTTGCATTCGGGCACGTAAAATCGTATTTATTCGTCTAGTTGACATTTTCAGTACAAAAAAATGGGAAAAATTTACTAACTCGTGTTCAAATACGCTGCCGAACGAGCCATTATGCTACGAGAGTACATCGAGAGACCAACCCACGGCCACAGGATCGGTCAATTTAATATTATTACAATCGCCGAGTTTAATGTTTTGCAAACTCTTATTTCTTCGATTATAAATAATATTGAAGTTAAGAGAATTATGATAAGAATGCGCACGACTTAGCAGACAAGTGACTTAAAATTACATACCGTCGTTCTAACCAGCCTGACAACGAGTTCGCGATAGAAAAATGAGATTCCGTATGGTATTTTCTGCTGAGGTTGTTGGCTAAAGTAGCCGATGACATATCAGCCGAGCGGATTTATTTACGTAACGTTGAGGAAAATGTGTCTAGGAAAAATGGATAGGATAGGCATCGCAACAACCACCATGCCACACCGTTGTAATAATAAATCAGTTATCATGTAGATATTATTTGTTTGACTTAAGTTCGCTATTATTCATTTACCGAATCTAGATTGAAAATGGCTGCTTGGGGTCGGTGTGTTGACGATTGTTTAGATTTTGTGTTTGTTTCTGTATGCTGCCTGTCGACACTCAGAGACAAACATCGTATCGCCTGCCTTTCAATATAATACACCAAGAGTTACACGGTACCAGCTAGTACCGAACATGCAGCTGTAACGGTCCCGTAAAGGACATCTTTTTCCTGCATCTTGCTCAAAACCGACATTTTCCAAGTCCAGTGATACGCCGATAATGATGACTAAGTGTTTTACAAAGGTATGTACCGGTGTTTTATGCGGCTGAGGATTTTTCAAGACGTAGACCGAGAAGAGGGATCGAGAAAAAATCTGAGGATGTCTCCAACCGGTTGGGTTTGATAGAGCAGAATCAAAGAGAAGAAGTTGTTTATATAAAGGGAATATTTTTTGAACAGTTTTTTCAAGAATTTTTCGAAAAGGTAATTAGCATTTTTTTTAAATTTTGACCCCATGGGGGGCTGATGGTGGTTCCAGAGGGATCGGACGAAAAAACTGAATACATATTCGAACTCAGCGCCTTCGAATCAGCAGAAATCGATACCCCAAACGATATTTTCCCTTCTTACAGGTTTTTCTCAAAATGGGAAGGGGGCTAGAGGACCTCAAAGGGTCGAATCGCAAAAATAACCACATATTCGAAATCAGCGACCCCAAAAACCTAACAAACGACGGGTCACACGTAATTTTCCATTTTTTTGAATTTTTACCCTATGGGAGCCAATAAGGGGGCTCAGAGGGGTCGAATGAAAAAAATGAATACATATTCGAACTCAGCGCCTTCGAATCAGTAGAAATCGACATGTATCTTGAGTTTGAACATTTTTTTGAATTTTGGTCAAAATTGGGGACCCCCGGTACCCCCAGGGGTCTTGAGATTCCATTTTGAAAATTCGTAAGTTGAAAAGGGCATAAAAAGTACTACTCATAGTAATTTTTTTTTCAGATTTTTAAATGGGGGCTTACATATGTTGTAATCATCACGAAAGTTGAACTTTCATTTCATAAGTTCAACTTTGAACTTTTCGAAATGTGATTATCAAATTCGAATCTCCTTTCAATTCTCTACAAAACTGCGTAAACAAATCTGTTCTACGCCAAACCCACTTCGAGCTATACGCCTTCAAAGTTGAGCCGTTTCATAAAAAATCCCGATGATACGAAAATTACAAGGGCCAATCCCCCCCCCACCCCATGAGCAGTTAGGATCAAAATAATGGTGATTCCTTCATTAGGTCATCGAGAGGAACTCGTAAAAAAAAAATTGAGCAAAATCGGTGGACCCGACATCAAAAAATGGTCGAGTTGACATGGAATGAGCCTTTAAAAAAGGTGATCGAATCCACAAAAATAATTGGATTTTTTTTTTAAGTGCAAGTTTAGTAATTTTTGACATTTTTTTAAAAAATAAGATGAAAATGGGGAAAACCATTAATTTCTGATCAAAGGCGTACCCAGGGGAAAAGGCTCAAGGGACTCGGGTCCCCCTCAAGCCTGTAAGTTTTTTTCATCACAAAAATGCGAAAAAGTGCATTTTTTGTTCTTCAAACATTTTTTTCAAAGTTATTTTAGTCACTTATTTTGAAAATTGATGATTTTTTTTACCAACCTTCCAGTTACAAATCACTAATGTCTTAATAAATTACCAATTTGTCAAAAAAAATCAATCATTTTGACTGAAAGATCAATAAAAAATGATCGATTTGAAATCGGACCCCTTTCCCCCTACTTTTTTCAGCTTTTTTTTTCTCAAATTCTCTACCACTCCCTCAAATAATTCCTGCTGGGCGCACTTTTTTGGTCAAATTTAATAAAACTTTTGTGCAACTAGTATGACCTAAAAATTAAAATCAAAAAATGTGAATTTTGTGTCACAATTCTGTGGAATGAAAGAAAGTAAATTATACCTAACTTCCAATTTAAAAAAAAAAAATGCATCTATAAAAAATACAAAAAAATTTGCAGAGAACCATTTTCAGGAAAATTTTAGCCAACATTTCCAATTTTTTTTGGCATTTACCTACCTGATTTTTCTGATTTTTAAAATTCCTGGATTTTTTTCACATTTTAGATTTTTTAAAATGAGGTCACTCTGTTGTAGAAAAATATTTCAGAAAATTAGAAAGAAATATTGACGGCTCGATTACAAGTGGCTCCATCTATCCGATGTTGTTGCAACTACGTGCCGCTGGGGTGATACAATCATATAAAATACATTGGCTTATATGGGAGGAATAAAGTTTTTCGAATTTTTAAGAAAAACGGTGGGTCTACGTAAAATTTACCCATAATAAGAATTGAAGATGATGAAATTTCCTATCGATTGGTGCAAAAAGTTTTGAATTTTGTTCAATAATAAACATTTTATGGGCATTTCTTTTTATTCGTTTTTTGCTCACGTCAGATTTAAATTAAAATAACTCAAAATTGAGATCGACAACACCAATTTTTCATTGCAGTAAGTTGTAGAGAATTTTATCCTCTTTCCAATGATGTATTGACGAGCTTAATCGCGTTAATATTCCAGCCGCTATTCACGTTTTAATGCGTTGAAACAGTTATCTTCATATTTGAAAACATCTGATTAGCTGATCCGTTATTTTCAAAAATGATGAATTTGTTTCAATGCATTAAACCGTGAATAGCGGCTGGAATATTAACGTGATTAAGCTCGTCGATACATCATTGGAAAGAGGATAAAATTCTCTACAACTTACTGCAATAAAAAATTGGTGTTGTCGATCTCGATTTTGAGTTATTTTAATTCAAAGTTGACATGAGCAAAAAACAAATTAAAAGAAATGTCCATAAAATGTTTATTTTTGAATGAAATTCAAAACTTTTTGCATCAATCGATAGGAAATTTTGTCGCCTTTAATTCTTCTCATGGGCACATTTCACAAAAACCCACCGTTTTCGATAAAAATCCGAAAAACCTCCTTTCTCCCATATAAGCCAATGTATTCTATCACCCCAGCGACTTTAGCGCTCCCCGTGAGCGTCGAGTTGTCAATTGATCGAAAATTATGTGAAGAACTATACAGATCATTTCATGATTAAAATTTCTTAAATCTACAAAGTAAGTAAGCACCCTAATTTAATATAATCGTTTAGTTTCTTTGATTTTTTGAATGTAAGAGCAAAACTGTTTTTAATAAAATTTTCATTTTCAATTTTTCCAAATCAGTAGGGTAATTCGCAATTATGATGGAACTTTTGGCTAGTTTTTTGGACCAATTTCATAAAAATTTTTAACTTTTTTCAAAAATTGACAAACTTTTGGCGTTTAGATTTTGGTTTTCAGCTTAGCTTGACATTTCTCAAATGGTTCATTCAATTTTAAATTAATTTATGCCCGATTGAAAAAATTTATCAGATTTTTAATGCACAGCAAAGAAGATATTTTTTTAATATTTTAAAGCTTTGAAAATTCTTATCTGACGTATACTTGGAGGGGGATGAGGTGCAAAGTATCTTTTGCATCTCAATCTGTTTTTTTTTGGGGGGGGGGGAATACATTTCTGGTATCCGACGTCACTGATCCTCCGATTCCAAATCAATGGTACATCATTTGAGTATTTCAACATTACAATCTACTGAATGTTTTAGGTAATACCAAGAAAATTGTTGGATTAACAAGTTGCATATCTTCAAAATTGAAGGGACGACATTTGCTTTGAAAAAAAAAAAAATATTTAGAATGGATAAGTTGACAGTGCCTCAAAAATTCAGCACTTTTTACATTTTTTTTTGTCCAATTTTAAAATTTAATTGGGAAAAACAAAGTAGTCAAATCAAATGAAGTATATTTCAGCGAACTGGAATAAAAAATCTTATAAGAGTTTTCGTCAGTTTTCTAGATTTTTACATAGGTAATGTATAATTAGCCACAAACCCACCAATCTAAACTGGGACACCTTGTATACCCAGATTCCTCCAAAACCATCATTTAATTCCAGACACCAAATTACATATCATCAAGACGTCACAACCCATTAAACCAATTCTAATTAAAATTTTTTAATCAAACATTAGCGTCGTAAAGCTGGCAAATATCTCATTCCAGGAACGTGTAAATAAAAAGGGTAAAAAACAAAATCAACAAAAAAATAAAGCGATATTCAGATAAGTTACGATTATTAAAATTTTTCCCGGCGTAAATCCTTCCATTCCGTATTCCGGTTATTTGTGAACAAGTTTCTCTATACAGCATGCGCCATCCGCGACGTGACGTACCAGATACTAAAATAATTTAAAAATATAATATACTTTGAACGAAGTTATAGCGCTAATTTCTCATCAAAAAACTACCATATTAGACGTAAATTACACTATAAAACGGTATCATATTCGGGCTCGCTTCTACATCAGCTGTTTCCAAAGACAAATAATGAAGACACCGTAACACTCGTTCTCGGCCATAACTCAACTACATATTTACCTATAGTATCGAAATTCCAAACCGAATCGTTCACAGCCGGGAGTTTGTACCAACAAAATTCACCAAAGAAAAGTCCCAGCGTTGGAAATCTCAGCGTGATGTACCAGTAAAACATTCAACTTGTTAACCAGTATTTGAAAAATTTTTCTACGCTTATAAAAGTCACGAAATTAAGCTACAAATATGAACCAACTTGTTCGAAATATATTTTTGGGTAAAAAAATACCGCATAATATTAAAATATCCATTATAATCGAGAGCCAAAGCAAGACATGGCCGAAAAACGCAAAATATCAGCATATTATATGTGACGGCGAATACAGAAAGGGTGTATCGTTAAAAAACGTAGTTTTGAGAAAAACGCGTTTTAAGTTTTCAAACATTTTACTGCAATTGTTGTATATGTGACGGCGAATACAGAAAGGGTGTATCGTTAAAAAAACGTAGTTTTGAGAAAAACGCGTTATGTTTGAAAACTTAAAACGCGTTTTTCTCAAAACTACGTTTTTTAACGATACACCCTTTCTGTATTCGCCGTCACATATGGGCTTTTGTGACGTGAAATATGTGAAATTTATGGTTGAAAAATATGAAATATGCACACGCAAGGTGCACATTCGAGATAATATTTTGGATAAAAATCTTTTTTTTTTGGAATTTTACGATTTTTTGAAATTTTTCCGGAAAAATAAATTTTAAAAAGAAAGCTGCATAAATTTTGAAGGGTGATTCGCCGAACTGAGCAAAGAATTGATGGAGATTCTTAAAAAATGATAAGAAAATCTGAACGTGAAAATTTGACGATTGAAATCAGACTCGTTTTTTGACAGATGATTCCACTCACAATGGGCAATTCTCACTTTCCCCAAAAAAACCTCGAATCATAAAATGCATCGACCTAATTGCCAATAATTGATAACTCGATTGCAGATAAAACGAAAAAAACATGGGTCCATACTTGAACGAAACAGAAAAGAGAAAAAGCGAATACGACTATTAATCGACATCGATCAGACAGTTATGCGTTCTCCCTCCACCAGAACGACCAGACGTTAATGAGGTTGTTTACCTACAAGGTAAAGGTAAGATGCAGATAC
This sequence comes from Pseudococcus jackbeardsleyi, assembly GCA_038380155.1. Lineage (NCBI taxonomy): Eukaryota > Metazoa > Arthropoda > Insecta > Hemiptera > Pseudococcidae > Pseudococcus > Pseudococcus jackbeardsleyi. The sequence goes on from CM076239.1 coordinate 46,215,726, forward strand.
TCGCGTGTAGGCGAAATCAAAGCGGCGGCCTCATCAATTTTAGGCTTATTTAATTTTCTTTTTCTTCATCTACGAGCGCGAAAGAATGAAGAAAAAAAACGTATGGAAGGGGAAAAAATACCGATAGTGTAATAAACTATTGCTTTTGAATATTTGTTAAAATTCATATTCACACCTACGAGAAGGGTAGAAAAAACTGCTCTCGCAACAATTTATATACACGAGACCTTCGACCAAATGAACATATTTAACTCTCGGTCCGAGTTCGATTTCATTTCGCGATGTAAAAATGAAGGGGGAAAAGAGTCGTAAAACGTACCAACATGAAAATGTACAGAGAAAAAAATCTCGACTCCAACACACATAATAAAGTTTACTAATTACAACCATTTAACTCAATCGCGTTAACTCGTTCATACCTACATGCTAAGCGTTAATCATCGGTAATTTTTATCGTTTCTCTGGCCGATGATATTTTTAAATTTACAACCCTTCGGTTTAACGAATGCTGAAAAAATAATAAATAAAAAAAAAATAAAACTTCGAAGCTTCGACTCGAAATCGCCTATGGCCTGAGTAAGGTTGAAAGATGAAAAAAAAAAGGTGCTAGAAATAACCGTCATAAATAAACTACATACACGAGTTAACCAATCAAACATTCGATTCGCCTCTCACTTCGTTTAAAAATACCTGATCTGGTTATAAACAGGACGGCGCGTTGATACAAATTAAAAAAAGAAAAAAATGCGATTCGACCAGTAGCTGTACATGTCAACTGACCAACAATGTAACCACCCAGGCAACTCGAATATAAAACGACACTTTTAAAACTTCCAAATAGTTACCACGCACGAAGCTGATTTTTTCAACGTTATTTTTACACAATTTTCAACGAGACGAGAAAATAATCAACTTTTTCTTCTGTTTATACAGTTCGAAATAACAATCATAAGCTAAGCTGGCTCGTATCGCTTAATTATTTCTGATTCGGAGTCTGCGGGAGAGATTTCTACCTCATCACATAAATTTCATAATGTAATAGACGCGTAAAAGATCCACTTTTCTTGTAACGTTTTCAAGGTTAAAAACACTAAAATTCTATTGATCGGTAAATGAACTGCTGAGAAGATTCGAGGGTAAGTTAACTTCGTTTCATTAGAAAGGTAGAGGTAATTATGCATTAGGATTGAGTGAAAAAAAATATATATGTATTAGATCTGGATAGAAATTAGTGAGGTGGTTCAATCTGAATGCAAGATGTTCTAAAAAAAATTTGAGCCTCCCTCGTACAGAGGGCGACAGAGTTGGAAGTCCAGGGAGTAATCGGCGAATGGGCAAAAACCATCTAGAAAATAATCTGACCCAGATTTGACCCACCCAACAAAAAATGAAAAAAATAAATCTATTCAAACCAAACATTTTTAGTAGGAAAAGAGGTTAATTTTGAATATGGAAAATTCCATTTTTTAAACCTTCGCTCAGCCATACTTATGAAACAAAATCAAAATTCTATGATCTATCAGAGAGGTCAATACAAAAGAAAACTCCCCTTTACCTCCCCCCCTTAAAATTCCTCTCATATTCCAAGTCTCCATACCCACTCTGTACTTTTACAAAAAAAAAAAAAAAGGAGAATCATATTCACTTTTTTGCAGAATGTTAAAGTAATTTTTTTTTACCTAAAATTTTTGGCGCTTTGTTTGGTCCGCCTATTCATTATTTTCTGGTTACCCACTAAAAAAAAAGTTTTTACATGTAAGTACCAGAACCATTGACCTCAAAATTAGACTTGACGTTTCACTCTTTACCAAAAGATATTAAAAGATAGAAATTGCGAATTTGAGGAATTTTTGATTTTTAAAAAATTCAAATTTTTCAGACTCATTACACCTATTTTGGTATGTAATCTGAGAAAATTTTTGATGAAAATTACTGAAAATTTCGTTTGCAGTGTTGCCAACTGCGTATATTGATTGAGGAATATCTTTCGAAATATTTTGGTTGGCAACACTGCTATGAAAATTTTCAAAGAAATTTTCGAAACAATTCTCTATATTGATCATCGAAAAAATTGTGATTTTTTCGAATCATTAAATCGAAATGAACAACTTGAACTTTATGAGAATTGAGAATTGCTTAAATCAAATAACAATTTGGCAGCACTGCCATAAAATTTTTTGAATTTTTTCAAATCAATTTCAAGTAAGTATTGAAAATTATTTTACAAATTTATACAACTAAAAAATTTTTGGCTCGATTCTGACGTCTTTCAGTGAGCAATTTGAATTTTATAAAAATAAAAAAATCCTTAAATTTTTGATCTGTAACTTTACAACTCCTCGACAGAAGATCAAATGATATTAAATTTTGAGGTCAATGATTCAGGTAGATGTGTAAATAATTGAGCAAAATCAAATCGTCACTTTTCAAGAAATAGCCGAAATCCTCAACAGATGGCACAACCTAAGGTGCACGAAAAAAACAGAAGTTACGAAAATGAATACATTTTACCCCAAAAATAATAAATCTTATCAAAAAAAAAAGATAAGATTTTATCAAAAAAATAATAAAATGTATTCAAAAAAATAATAACGTGTTTCAATTCACAAAATAGGTGAAATTTGTTCTAAAACATAATATTTATTATCAGAAAAAATGATAAAATTTGTCAAAAAAATGAATAAATTTTACCAAAAAAAATAAATTTTATCCAAAAAAATGATAAATTTTACCTATTTTGAGAATTGGGACACGTTATTATTTTTTTGGATAAATTTTATTTATTAATTTTTTTTCAGTGTGGTAAAAAAGGAGTTTTGTCAAAACCAGGGATGTGTACCGTTATTTCTGCGGTATCGGTATTGGTATCGGTACCGTACCGTAAAAAATACCGGTATCGGTATCGGTATTGGGATTATACCGCTAAAAATACCGGTATCGATATCGGTATTGGGATTATACCGCCAAAAATACCGGTATCGATATCGGTATTGGGATTATACCGCTAAAAATACCGGTATTGATATCGGTATTGGGATTATACCGCTAAAAATACCGGTATCGGTATTGGGATTATACCGCTAATAATACCGGTATTGGTATCGGTATTGGGATTATACCGCTAAAAATACCGGTATCGGTATCGGTATTGGGATCATGCCGTAAAAAAATACCGGTATTGGTAGCGGTATCAGTGTCAGGATCATACCACAAATAATATCGGTATCGGGATTATACCGCGAAAATACCGGTATCCGCATCGGTACCATATTTTCGACATTCTTCCAAAACCTGGGTTGCGTTCAGGATGGATTGTGTATACACAAAAATGACGTCATTTTTAGGTGTATACAAAAATTAACCAATCAGATTGTTTTCGTTCCTGAAAGATTTAGATTCGAAAAAATAGTGATTAAAACATGCAAAGAAAATGAAACTGCAATCATTCAATGTAAATTCAAGGCAAAAAGGGTGCTTTGCTAACCATCAGTTTTTAAATTTTTATTTTTAAAAGGAATGAATTCGCACATCCTCTGAATTTTTTTGTATGTTTATACACAAAAATGACGTCATTTTTGTGTATACACAATCCATCCTGAACGCAACCTTGAATTCTTTTGTTTAAAATTTTTGAAACTTTGAACTTGTTCTAAAATTTTTCAAAACACCGAATTTTTTAATCAAAATTTTTCCAACTACCTACCTAAAATTGAAAAGTTAGAGAAAATGAAAATTTTTGAACAAAAATCGTGGTATATATACATTTTAAATGCTGAAAAAACGTAGGATTTGTAAATATTTTAAATAAAAAAAATTGAACTTCGAATTTCGAAAAGTGATTGAAAATATTTTTTAAATGAAAATATTGATATAACTTCATTTAAAAGGAGAGTTGAGAAAATTTAGAACTAATGTTGAGTGAAACATTTTCGAGAAAAAATCATGAGATTAATAAAAAAATTGAGAAAACATTCATTATAAAACTTATTCGGAATTTGAAAAGAATTAACAGAAAAATTTGAGGTTTTTAAAAAATGAAAAAACAGTTTTGATTGACTGTTTTTGAATTTTGAGGAAAATTACAAAATTTGGTAAAAAATTTTGAGAAAATAATTTCAAGATTGAAAATTTTTAAAGAAAGGTACGAAGATTTTGAGAAAAAATTGTGATTGGAAAAAATATAAAATCTAGAGGTAGTGGAGGGTGGAGGTGAAAAAAAAATAATAAGTCGAAAAAAGTTTAAAAATAAAAATGATTTAAGTATTTTTAGCGACATTGAAAAAAAAAATGTTGAAACTGTTGAAAGAAAAACGAGCACTCACACACAAACGAGAACGAAACGATCGTAACCTTGAGAATCGCTCATGTGTCCCGTTATTTCTGTGGTATCGGTATTGGTATCGGTATCGTACCGTAAAAAATACCGGTATCGGTATCGGTATTGGGATTATACCGCTAAAAATACCGGTATCGGTATTGGTATCGGTACCGTACCATAAAAAATACCGGTATTGGTATTGGTACCGGTACCGTACCATAAAAAATACTGGTATCGGTATCGGTATTGGTATTATACCGCTAAAAATACCGGTATCGGTATCGGTATTGGGATTATACCGCTAAAAATACCGGTATCGATATCGGTATCGGTATTGTTCCAAAAATACATTTGGTACTGCTAACGGTAGCGGTACCATGCAAAAATAAAATACCAGTATGGTATCGGTATCGGTACAGCTTTTTCTCGAAAAAAAAACGTTTCGGTATCGGTACTGGTATCGGTATCGGTATCGGTACACATCCCTGGTCAAAACTGACTGCACTTTGAGGATCCTCAGTTCCACCTTTCTTTAGACTGGGAGAATCGAAAATTTTTTTGAAAAGATTCCAACTTGAAATGAACTACATATTTTACCAAAAAAAAAAAATTTCACTTCACCCTGAAATACATACCTAGCCCTATCTAGTACCTATACATTTATATTTTATATTTTTTAAAAAATCATCGAAGCAACGATTTTGAAAAGTTTTAAGCGGGGCATAGGAGTCGACTCCAGAGTCGGAGTCAAGAATTAAGGTCTGAAATTGACTCCGGAAACAAACCGGAGTCAGGAGTCAAGGTCTGAAATTGACTCCCGAGTCAAGCTCGAGTCAGCAGTCAACTTTTTTGCTGACTCCTATGCCCTGGTTTCAAGTTAAAAAAAAATCATACAAACATCAATTTCATAAACGTACCAGAGAAAATTCGGGGGCTGGAGCCTTCCAGCTCAGAATGGAGATTTTTCTATTACAAAAATGTGGAAGCGTATTTTTTTGCTCTTATCAGACAACATTTTTCATATTTCAATAATTAATGATTTTTCATTGATCTTTCAGTCAAAAATCACTGATTTCTTCATCAATTCCAAATTTGTCAGAATAAATCCATAATTTCAACTGAAAGGTCAATGAAAAATGACTAATTTGAAATTTGACTCCTTCCCATTTCTTTTTAAAATTCTGAGCAATTTCTGGATGAACTAATGATCGATGGGACTTAAAAGCAAAAAAATTTCTCGACGAATAAAATCTTGAGCAAACGAACAATTCAATCCATAAAATTCTCCCCTGAGAACTTCTCAAGTAATTTCAGAAAAAAATCAACTACCATCGTTTTTATGGGACACTCTGTATAATCACTCGCAATACCACCTAAATCATCCGACCCCCACAAGGGAATCGCTGAAATGAAAAATACTAGTACGAATTAAAAACGCTTACGCTACTTTTCACACAAATCGAACTCGACAACGTAAGATATGCCTACATAACTTTTTGTCATATCTTTCAACCCAGCCTATATAAAATTATTACGATCATCAGGCGAAAGTACCTATAGAGGCACAGTGTGTATAAATTAGCCAGCAGGACATCAATTGGTTTGCACCATCGGGCAAAAATAATTTTTAAAACTACATACGACGAGATTTTTCCACTCCAGATTAGATGTATTAATTTAAACTAGATGAATGGGTATTTTATTATAATAAGATTATAAAGTATTACATATTATAGGTAATTTAGGTACGCAACGACGACGTAGCTTTCTGTACGTAATTGGAAGTTTGACCGCCTTATACTTATAATAGGCATAATATTTATGTACACATTTTGTCAAAAATTCAAATTTTTGAAATATTACATAATTGATAATGGTCCTTAATAGAGCGTAGTAAACTTACAAAACTCGAAAATAATGTGGATTTTAAATGCCAATAGCATTAAACTGCTTGTAAAATCCCGAATTTTTTTCCTGCCAAAATTAGGTACGATAAAAATTTATAAAAAAATTGATTTATTTCACCCTGTAGTCAAATTGAATAAATTTTTTTTTTTTCAATCAGTGATTTTTCTGCCAATTTATCAACTTGTCAGAAAAAAATTATCAGTAAAAAATTAGGTACTGAAGTTTAGTAAAATTTATTTAACTGTTTCATTAAGAGAAAATTTAACTAATTCAAATTTCCAGAGCAGGGGGAAAATCATCCAAAACAAAATCACAAAAAAACTCATTCGAACATCTTAATTTTTAAAGGGTTCCTAAATTTCTATGGCATTTACTTCAGTCTAACAAATGATTTGGTTTGTAAAACAAGACGAAATACTTGATCATCTTTATCAAACAGATCGATCATGTAAAGTTGTTCTACTTGTTATGGCATTTGATTTGGTGGGCATTTTAGACAACGTGACGTCGTTCCACAACCCTTGATCGACTCGGGGTGCGTTTTATCATATTTTGCGATCGTAATCAGTACGGTTTCATTAGTTAAACAACGAACTGTACAAGCTGGAGCGTTTTTTTCTACGCATATTTGCTCGATTGAAGAAAACACTGGACTCGAAAATCTTCACAATCCATTTTGTTATGTCAACTCCGGAGTTGAAATATGTAGAAAAGGGCGGCGATCTGAGTCTATATAACGATCCGTCTTAAATTAATATTATCTATTTGAAATATCTGCGCCGAGGAAACGTGAGCTTGTGCTTTGTATTGAATAATATAGGTTCCATGTTTGTTCCGTCGAAATAAATCATCTTCGTAATAACTATATTCGCCCCACTCATTCTCACACCTGTCTACTGTTTCATATGAATATTTTCTTTTTCATTTATATTTCATATGCATTATCGCTCTCAACTTGTACCAGAGAATGAGAGAAAACTAAATACTACTTCGAAGATCAATCGAGTTGTATTGCCAATTGATGTAGGAAAAAAAATTCATCCGAACGGATCAAATATCCGAGTTCATGACTTACCGGTAGGTAACTAGGTATACAATGGTATATTCCGGTACATAGATAATAACGAAATCAAATTACTGGTATTATAAGCGCGCGATGACACATATAGAAAATTTTACTATGCATATGAATTGGGTTACATTGAATAGAAAAATCCACTACGAGTATCTCTATTCAGTAAGCAGGTTAATTCAACGCGAGATGGATCGGATTATCAATGAAATGTTTTTCACTTCTCATTTCTTCATTGTGCTGATCGGTAAGCCGTCCATTGTCGTATCATTTTGATAAGACTCTTTTTATGTATTATAAGTGTCACGGATTATCAGTTCTGTGAAATGAAAAAAAGACTTGGCAAATATTTGCCTCCAGAGGAAAAAAGCAAGTACTCCAGTACTCGTATGTGACGTGGTTTAAATGAATTGAAGGGGTGTATGTTGATAGTGTATTATGCATACCATATTTTAATGGCGAACATGGTCGAGGGTGCGGCATCCCTTCTCAATTGTAAGTTCTTTTTTTTTACGTAGTACATTAATACGTGGACATGCGTAAAGCTGATTCCGAACCCTTCAATCGTGATTGCAAAACAGCATCTTATTCGTTCGAGTATTACGCCTGCGTTTCGCGTGAGAGGGTTAAGGCGAGTACAAGAAAATTTGAAAATATCTAGGTGGTGATGGGACTATACTTTTTTTAAAAAGAAAAATAGGGGAGGTTTGAACGATGAAATGTTTCCTTGTTGAATGAAATTACTCTGATCCAAGTCGTTAAATGATCGAAATTTATAATTTTTATCAAATTCCAAGTGGAATGAATCAATAAAATATGCAAAAATGCCACAAGATAACACGTAAGGTCAAATAATTGAGCTTGGATACGGAAAACCATCCTTTAATGTCAAAAATTGATTTTTGAGTTGGCGTTGGCACTGATTTTGAGCCTTTTAGGAAAGATAGAATCAAGAGAAAACTTCAACTCAAGAATCAATTTTTGGCCCATATAAGGATGGTTTCCACACTCAGCTTCACATAGGCTGAAATAAAATGTTGAAAGGATAAAATTGAAAAATAACATAAGTCAATAAAGAGCCTCAAATGATGCAATAAAATTTGCAAAATGCTCAATCAATATGGGTAGAATATCGTATTGAAATATCAGCTTAGCGAAACAAAAATATCAGATATCAATGTGACAAATGACACAAACGTCAATTGAATTGATTTAATGGCACGTGTAAATAAGGGATACAGTTGTGTAAAATTTATTTCTAATTGACAACATTGCCTTAGCTGAAGCAATAGATCAAATTACTTAATTGACCTAAGTAATAAATAAATTGGTCAAATGACACAAAAATGTCGATAAAATCGTCAAATGACATCACACTGTTAATTTTTTTGGAACCAGACAGAATTCATTTGAATGAAATCAGTGGCACCTATAAAATGAAGATTGGCCTTTTTTTTTGCTCCAAAATGTCAGTTTATTACCTCACACGACAAAAAAAAATTGAAAAATTACGAAAACATTATTCAGGGATTGCAACTATTTATTATATTTAAAAAAAAATTCTCCTGAATTTTCCAATGGTTCCAGGTCAAATTTTGAGAATTTTTCCCATGTATAACGATATTATTGCATGTTTGAAGTCCTGCAAAAGCTATAGAAATTTGACATTCCATTCCTTGAAGTTTTTTTGAATCCTCAAGAAGAATAATTTTAAAGTAGGTTTGTGTTTTACCATACAGAAACTTTTGAAAAAAAATTTGAAAATTGGACTCTGGTGTATTTGAAGTCTCTGAACTCAATTTTGGATATTATTTTGATTCCAAATCCAAACCTATACCCATCATAGTGGTGAGGGGAAGGGGGTCGAGGTGAAAAAATTTCTGATGATATTGATTGTGGAATTGAAACCTGTGTTTTTTAAACTCTTGAGTTCATTTTTGACACCCCCCCCCCCCAAAAAAAAAACACCAAGAGTCCATGGACAAAAGGGGAAAAATCCAAAATTGAGGAACTTTTGAACTTTATCGAGTGAGGTATCAAAAATACATGTTTTTTGACCTCCTGAGTTCATTTTTATTATCATTTCACCAAAAAATCTAAATAAACCCTGCAGAGGTTAAGATAAGAGGCCAAAAAAAATCGAAGAGAGATATCAAAATGCAAGTTTTTTGACACCCCCCCCCCCCTCCGAATCAATTTCTGAGGTGATTTCAACTTTCAACCTATAATCTTGAAACCGAGATTTCAGAGACTTTTTAAATGAAGAGAGACTATTTATACAGTTATTTACACTTGAAGAGAGACTAAAGTTATTTACACTTGAAGAGAGACTGAAGTTATTTACACTTTTCGCTTTAAAAGGCTCAGTTAGGAATCCCAGTTTAAGTTGAAACCAATTTTTTTTTTGCTATGATATGTTTGAAAGATGAAAAAAAAAAACATTTGAAAAAATTCACAAGGCATGTTTACCTACTTTTAGTGAACGGGAGAACAATAGAGTAAAATTATTCATTTTTTTAACGAAAAGCATAAGTAACTTTTCTGTAGCTTGCATGCTCAAAATCTTAAATCATGACTTTGGTATGATTTGTATGAATTGCAAAACCTTTCAGACACATTACTAGGACTGAAAAATCAGATTCTTGCTATTTTCTAGATTTTTATTGCCATTTTCATGCCATTTTTTTACCTTCAAATTTACCCAAAAAAGAACTCATTTTTAATCCTCTGAAGAAAAATTCAAAGAAAAAGGAAAATATTGAGAATTCTCGCTCTGTTTAGTAAAATGATTAAAGTTCTGGCAATTTTCAGGATTTTTCTCACCATTTTCTAGCAATTTTTTTGCTTCAAATCTGACCAAAAAAATCTGAAAAAATTCAAGGAAAGAGGAAAATATTGAAAATTTTTGCTCTCTTCAATGATACTATGAAAATTTTGGTATCTCGCTTCAAATTTGTCCAAAAAGAACCCATTTTTAATTCTTTCGATGAAAAAAATGCAAGGAAAAAAGAAAATTTTTGCTTTTTTTTAGTAAAACTAGGCATTAAAATTGTTGCAATTTTCTGGATTTCCTTCCCATTTTCATGACAGCCGTCTAGTTTCAAATTTTCCTCCAAAAAATGATTTTTTTAATCCTTCGATTGAAAATGCAAGGGAAGATAGAAATATTGAAAATTCTTGCTCTTTCGTCAAAATTATGGAAATTCTTCCCAGACCTTTCTGGTTTTCTGGTTACAAACGCGGAATTCTTGCTGTTTCTAATTTTTTTTTGGCAATGAGATATCTACCACTATTAGGTACGTTTTTTTGGATCATTCCGTGAAACCTTGAAATAATTCATTTCGAAATCAAAAATCATTAGATGCATCATTTGTCAACAAAAATATCACTCAAGTGAATTATAAAAATCTAGATCTTAGAAACGGAATAAAAAAATTTCCTAACCATTCGTTTCATTCCAGGACCACAATGAAAACCTGCCAAAAAAGCTTCACCATCAACAAAGAAAATTTATGCAAAAAAACAAAATTTCAGGAAACCTGTACATCTCTATACCAAAAAGAAAAAAAACACCAACTCAAAAGTCATTCCATCGACAGATACATGGAAAAAGGTAGACAGGCACTAGGCAAGGGCAAGGGCACCACGTCCAGATTAAATGCCAGTATAATCCAAGCGTAGTACACGGAAAAGAGAGGGTTTTGCGCAATACGCAGCGTATAGGCCGTGTCATATTTCATCGAGGATGATGATGAGGTCGAGGCTAATCATTTCACGCAGTTCGTAAAGCACAATAGATCGTTGCCCTATAACTGTCATATTTACCCTAACGAGCGTCGGTTTGCCGAAGGGCAGATTTCCGAGCCAGTCAATTCGCCATCTGCGATTCGGTTATGATTTTTTAATACCCCGAAGACGCGAGTCCGATTCTGATAACCTCGGTTGGCGTACTCGCTACTAAAATTACTAAAACGCATCGTACAAAAAATGATACACCGCGAGCAATGTACGAGCACATACAATGGCCATACTCCGTCCGTGTAATTCAATTATAATTTGGTTTATTAACCCGCGACAAAATTCTCACGGGGATTGCAAATTATTCAGATTTATAATAAAAAATAAAAGTAAAAAAAAAATGAAAAAAAACTGTTTTCAACGAAAACGAATCCGCAGAGTCGCATATTTTTGAAATTCATGTGTACACATACGTAAACCATTATTTTACTCGAATGTCGAACCAGAAACACTTTAATTGTTACCGTTATTGTCTTGGTTGGGCGGCAACTCGGCCCGTATGGATTTGTAATATTTATTTTATGTAAATGACTCGAATTGTGTACAAATTATATGCGTACGATGATAAGCGCGCTTCTCATGAGTCGTTATTCAATTCACGAGTCAGATTGTCAACAGTTCGAAAAAAACCTACGGTAGGCGACCGGTGTTACACGTGAACAAGATCATTTAATGCGTCGATAAAAAATAGGTATTTTGTCGCGTTAGTAGGTGGTCTAGCTGGTATCTTGAGTATCGTGGCCGAAGCGGCATTATGCTCTGTGTGACCATTTTGCATAAATTGGTTCACGCGACAGTCGCATATATGATAATCGTTGCAATGCCAGAATGCGCAAGAAATATGAATATTATACCAGCCAACGAACCAGCGTAGACATAATTATTCACGCGGATGCGTTATTTCCGCGAGAGCGCCAGTATCACTACAGAGATGGAGGAAAGAGAGAGCTTTGTTTTCATTTTGCTGGTAACATTAACGTTAGGTTAAATGCGGTAATGACGGAGAAACATCGAAGACCTATTTACCTAGTCGCAAGTCCGCCGCGGTAATTAAACTTTTTTTCAACGAGCCGAGGATAGGTATTTGAACAATGTGCTGGTCGTATACCGATGAATTACCGATACAGCGGAATTCCTTTATTGATTGCCTTCTCCATGAGCGAATTTTTCCACACTGATTATTGATCCTGTATCGCATGATGTAGGAAAGTTGATGTTTGATGCAGATATTACGGATGGATTTTTGGTTTTGCTTCGCTCATTGAAATCGGTTTCAGTTTGAAAGTATATTAAATTTCATTCATGCCATGGGAGCATATTTTTTGCTAATTGCTTCAGGATTTCGGAATATGGACTACTTAAAATCCAATTAGGGAGTTTTAATTTTGAATTAACGACGTTGAGATGGTATGAAAGCGGATCAAAGTTACAGATGTGAGAATAATTTCGGTGCAGTTTTTTCCATCTCATTTGAAAAATTGTGGATAAGCCCCGCAGAAAGGGGTCTTGAAAGTAGGAGTGGGAATCCATTAGTTCCATATTCGAACTCTGGAATTTTTGGAAATTATACTTATCGGTCGATGAAAGATTCTCAGAACAACGGTTGCAATTTGCATTTTTTTTTTTTTTAATGTTGCCAGGATTTTCAAGGTTTTTACCTCGTAGAAAAAAGTTTTTCGAGAGTTTCTGGACTTTCCTCTGATCTTCCAAAAAAATTGATACTAGAGAAGTACGAAAATTCTGAAGAAAATCAAAATCTTATCAAAGGCTCTGAAATGGCCAAAAACGAGTGTCGAAAGGTAAGGCATACAATATTTATCAATTTTACAAAAATGTTACATTTTTGCTCAGAGACGATTTTTAAATTTTGGAAAATTCGTCCAAGATTTTTAGCCAATTCAAAAAACTAATTTTCTGAAACTTTTTTTAGATTGAGATTTTGAACATTTCCAAATTCGCTGACAACTATCTGAGGAGTTGAACTACGTTGGTTGTCTAACCTCAGCGAAAAAAATTTGATGAGAAAAAGTGCAGATTAAAAGAAACTAAATTTTTTCGTTTGGTCAGAAAGAGGTCCAAATACATATTTCGAAAAATGGCACTAAATAAAAACTTTGAGTCTTCCTGAAGATTCTTCAGCTTCGAAATTCTTAAAATTGGTTAATCGTGAACGATTCAGCAATCAAATTAAATCGTTTGCTCAGATCTGATTACTCTCTCATATTAAATTGAAAAAAAATCCCGAATAGTCAAAATCGCAGCACAGAGAAAATCGAAGAAATTTTTGATTTTCGACAAATCTTCGCTGCTTTTTCATAAAAGTTTCACTGATTATTTCAAGCAAATTTTAAAGATTTTACTTTTTTTTCAGTGAATTTTCACTGATTTTTCAACAATTTTCTTCATTGCTTGCTTTCACAGTGAATTTTTATCCTGATTTATTGAGTCCTGCAATTATGAGTGTTTTTTTTTTTTTAGTGATTTTTGATAAATTTTCACTGATTTATAAATGAGAAAGTAAATCATTGGTAAACATTTTTAAATCAGTGAAAATTATCAAAAATCACTGGAAAACAGACAGAATTGCAGCACATTAACAAATCAGTGAAAATTGAAAAAAATCACTAGAAGTAAACAGTGAAAAAATCACTAGAAGTAAACAGTGAAAAAATGACTGAAAAATCAATGAAAATTCACTGAAAAGTCAGTTAAACATCTAAAATTTGTTGAAAAAGCAGTGAAAATTCGTTGAAAATCAAAAAATTTTACAGATTTTTGCAGTGTTGAAATTCAGTCTTTTTTCAGTGGCTTTTCAACGATTCACAATGAAACAGTGCCACTTATATTTCTTGAGTTTAATGTTAATACTCATAAAAATATTAAGGAAAAAGTTTACGAAATTAAATTTTTGAGACGCACAATTTTTCGAAAAATAGTCAATTGATTTTGAGTACAAATCTTTAATCTCCTCTCCTAAAAAACTATCAGAATTGCCACACAGCAATAAATCGATGAAAAATTTTTTTACTAAAAGCAAATAGAGAAAAAATTTTGGAACATCAATGAAAATTCAAAGTCAGCAAAATAGTTTAAAGGATAATTTTTGAAAAATCAGCTAAAATCTGCTGAAAATTGAAGAATTTTGCTGATTTTTTCTCCATGCTGAAATTTTGAATTTTTTTCAGTGACTTTCGACAGATTAAAAATCAGAAAGTATGAAGCTTTATAACACAGCACTCAGTTTAACTCAAGCTTGCTCAACAGAGTGCGCTGAAATCATTTTTAAAAAATGGTGACCAACAAGAATAGAATTTTTTAAAAAATTTCAGCTTTATATTGGTGTGGGGGGGGGGGGGTGTTATTGAAATAGGATTTTTTAGAAGCCAAAAATATAGCATGAAAAAGCACAATTTTTCCCCATTTCCTCCAACTTCCACGTTTTCCAAACTGAGGTTTCCACGCCTCTTAACATAAAACTACTCTCATCGGATGAATTATAGGGAATACTTCTGTTCAAATTTTTAACCGATATTGAGTCCCCAGAAAAAAGAAACAAAAATTTTTCTCAGTTTCAAAATATTCAACAATTGTCTAGGATGGATGCAAAATGTTCAACTGTTTAGGATGGAAAGGGGATACAATTATTTTGAGGAAGAATTTTGTAAACTAAGTAATAAATGACATTTAAAAGCTGAATTTTCATCATTGGAAAATTTGTGATTTTCTCCAAAAACAAAAATAATTCTTTTTTAAAGCAGTTTCTCAATTGAAAGCAAAAAAGTCATGATTTTGAGGACTCAATTTTTATGCATTTTTTTGTCTAACATGAAAAATTAAAAAAAAAAAATTTGCCATAGTACCCATGTTCAATTTCTCAGGTTATCAAATTTCAAGGCAGACCTATAATTACACACAAAACTTGAATTTTTTCATTTCTAATCGCGAAAATTTATCAAAAGCCCTCTCAACAGATTATACTTTTCCCATAGTCATCAGCAATCAAAAACCTCAATTCTTTCCTCTCATTTTTCAAAACACTACTCAAAAAATTAGACATTTCTAAAAGAACATTCGACGATTATCGCCGATCTTCGACGCCATCATCGCAACCTTTTCCAGCCCGCCAATTTACACCATTTTTTCGCCAATTTTACACCAATTAAACGAGAAACGCCCTATTTCATCACTGAACTAGAAAAAAAATCCAAACAGGTGCAAAAATGTAGACCAGCGAACAACTTTTTCCACATGTACACCAGATCCGAACCTACCGCCAAAGAAAAAGCTATCCCCACACCCCAAGCAACAGACATCACATTAGAATTTCAACGAAAGGTGGCCCGGCTAACTTTCAACAGCAGCAACAAAGATTAAGATATCTTTGTCACACCTTTAAAGCAATCCAAATCACGGAGTCTTTTGAAGCCAACTTATGCCAATGAAATGTCAAACACGAAACCTTTTGAAAAGGCTCGACTCTTAAACTGTCATTCATTCTAAAACACCCGTACAAAGCATCGAACTAATAATCCTTTATTTACGACCTAAATAAAGACACCATCTGAGACTCGCTATACCAAATAACTTTTAAACCCGCACATTCGTCCGACTGAAAAACTCAATAGATATGAATCCAAGTACGTAACAAAATCTCAATAAAAATTACACCAACGTATGGAAACGTAATGTAAGAAAATGTCGCTCATCTGAGAAAAAAAAATCATCAACATCAAACAATCGAACAAATTATGAGATACTCGGTAAGTGTACACGGAAATAAGACAACGACGAGAAATTTATACTTATATTTGTACACAGATATTGAGTAAACGCGAGCTGTAAGTCATTTGTATTGTTGTTTGTAGCATCGGCGAGTATTCAGTATGGAACATGTAATATGTAGCATTATATTGTAGTTGCGTACATTGCTCGGCCGAGAATATTATTATATACCTGTTAAACGAGTTTCGTCAGATCAAATAGCCAATTAAATTTTATAGGGTTGTTCTTTCGATTGAAGTTTATTACAAACTTTTCAAAATGTGATAACGCATCTATTTAACATTCTTCTACTCTTCCTTCTCCTTTTTCCTCCCCACCCTGTCTTACGTTTTACTCCGTACAGAAATACACGAGGTATTAAAGGATACGAGGGAAAAAAATAATGAAATGAAAAAAGATACAAAATGCAAGAAAAACAAACGTCGAACAATTCGAATATAAAGGAAATAAATGATAGGAAAACGAACTCGATAAAAAGTGGCCATCCATTAATTGTATTACCTATAATACAACGAATTAAATCGCTGATAATTTTCTCGATTATTTTATATCGTATTGTGGCCGAAGCTGGAGCTGAAGCTACACAACAAGTAATTCTTTTTATCTAATTACACGAGAAGAAATGCCATTTCAAGTTGTAGATGCCTACAACAAGAATGTATTTCGTAGATATAGGAATCAGATGCAATATGAAACTGAATCTTCTCGTCAGGCAACATCTTTCGTAACCCCAGACTACCTGGTGATTAAAAGCTGAATCTTGGGCCGTATGTGCGACAAAATCCGACACCACTACCTCTTTTGTACGGGTAATTTAGCCGCGAAAATTCATACTCATCAGTACTCGGTCTTCGGAATAGGTACGGAGTGCGAACGCATTAAGAATACGAGAAACGCAGTAATTAATAATTCCTTCCAGAAATTGACGGACGTTCGAAATAATATTTTCAGATAGCCGTATACGGTACATACGCGGCCGAGCCGACCAGCGAACCAGGCAATTCAAAATGAGTAATATACTTGTCAGATGAGGCGAAAGAAACGTCAAGAAAAGACAAAGACAAACGACGTCATCGAATGAGGTCTAGACACCTCGTTTCCACGTCACCGCGCCGAATCATCCTTTTTCTACCGATATTACGTGCGTACCCCTGGCTCACCTCTCGTCTTACCCAGATCTCGGTAAATTAAGCTGTTTAACGTTACTTAATAGGGAAAAATAAGTCCGTAGTCTCATTAAATTTGAAAATAAATGCCGCTGTATAACCTTTTTTACACGTATGAAAAACTACCTTACTTTTTTTTTTAGGACTCCTCAAATACGTACGTAGTAAGTACTCGATAGTCATATGTAACTGTTATTACGCTGCAGTCGCCGATGCTGCCACCATACCAGAAACATTACCGGAGCTAGTACCGCTCTTAATGATGTGTTTTTTAAATGCGAAAATCATTTATGCTTTTCGAATTATTCTTCTCGGCTGATGCCTTCACTTGGGGCGATTTTTAATCGAATATCATCATTTACCCGTGGCTTTCGAAATGTTTCTAATTTTCACCTCGCTGCAGCATCGTTGCTGGAAAAGTTCCCGGAAGTTTTGTTACCGAGGTGTAATTGCCCGAACGATCGTTATTCGCGAACAGATGATGAGGCAAGCGGTAATGTAGGTTTTGATGATGAGAGTACCGTTTTAAAACTCCGGGTCGGCGAAATCGAAAAAATAAGTGTAGGGTTGAAAATTCCTTCAACGGAATGATGGAAATGGGGATAACCCACAAGAAGTTGGGAATAAAATTAATCGGAATGGTCGAATGTATTTGGGCAGAATGATAACAAATTTTGCCCAAAATCTACACTTTTTTTTTGAAATTAAATCTGCTTGAGAAAGAAATCCTTCGATACCAGTATTTGAGTTGATAATGATAGCTTATCAACTTCAACATAATCAACACCATTTTTAAATGACTTTTTGCGTGATTTCTCGAATTTTATTTGATTTTTTTTGACCAGTATTTTTTTGAGCATGAAGTTTCAAAAAATATTCACAACAGTCAAAAAATTTCCAGACTTTTTCAAAATGACTTTCGAAAGACAGTTCTTTATTTTTTATGCAATTTGTCTCGCTTTCAGGAAAGAAGAAAATGTTGAAAATGTTAATTTTTTGCAGTAAAATATTTCAAATTTTTCTTCGATTTTATGAGTTTTTTCTACAGGGGGAAATTCTTGAAATTTTTGGCTTTTAATAAGGTCTTCCTTCCAAGTTCCAACCTTGCAAGCATTATATTCAAGTCATTTATTTATGCGAAAAATTTTTCTAATAATTTCTCTTGAATTTAAAATGAAGAAAATTTGAAAATTTATACTTCCAGGCCTGAATAGAAAATCTTTGAATTCTGTTCATTGAAAGCGAACAGACCTCATTTTCCCTCACTTCCCAATTCATTGAAAATTGAAACCGTGCGAAGATTTTTCGTTTTTACAAATTCGAAGCGAGGGGATTTCATGTTGACTTGAAAATTACAGACTAAAATCATGGACGATTGGATACCTATACTTCAACATACCAATGTTGGAATCACCAAAATGCAGCCATTTTTTAAAGCGATAAATTTCTCATAATTAGCCCTATATTTTTAATGGAAAATGGGTGAGAAAAAGAGGAGCAGAGAATGATACAATTTTTTCATTGCGAACTTCCACTAAAAGTACAGCAGAGAAATAATTCAGCGCGCAAATGGAACATCATGTCCTTATGGGACAATATGTCCTTATGGGACAATATGTCCTTATGGGACAATATGTCCTTATGGGACAATATGTCCTTATGGGACAATATGTCCTTATGGGACAATATGTCCTTATGGGACAATATGTCCTTATGGGACAATATGTCCTTATGGGACAATATGTCCTTATGGGACAATATGTCCTTATGGGACAATATGTCCTTATGGGACAATATGTCCTTATGGGACAATATGTCCTTATGGGACAATATGTCCTTATGGGACAATATGTCCTTATGGGACAATATGTCCTTATGGGACAATATGTCCTTATGGGACAATATGTCCTTATGGGACAATATGTCCTTATGGGACAATATGTCCTTATGGGACAATATGTCCTTATGGGACAATATGTCCTAATGGGACAATATGTCCTTATGGGACAATATGTCCTTATGGGACAATATGTCCTTATGGGACAATATGTCCTGATCTCTAAATTTGAATCAGTTAAAATTGACTGATTAAAAAGCCAAAAGAGTGCAACTGAAAAATCACTGATTCAATTAGTGAATTTTCATTTTTGAATCAGTAATCTTTTTTCAACGACTGAAATAAATCGATAAAAATTTCAATTTACTGATTGAATTAGTAATTAATCATTGATTGAATTAGAAAATTGAAATTTTTACTGATTCATTTCAGTAGTTAAAAAAAGATTTACTGATTCAAAAATTAAAATTCACTAATTGAATCAGTGATTTTTCACTGATTGACAGTCAAATTTCACTGATTAACAGTTGCACACTTTTCGCTGTTTAATCAGTCAATTTTCATTTTTTTGACTGATTCAGATTTAGGGAGCGATGGGACAATATGTCCTGATGGACAGTGTTAGGAAATTGAAACTTGGATTGAAACTAAAAAAATAAAATACTGGAATTGGAACTGTAATAGTTTAAGTTTCAACAGCTTTATTTTTCATTATTATCAACACCAAAAATTTTTACAAAACTTTGAATATGTTTTTCAAAAATTTGACTTGAAAAAACCAGAATAAAGTGAAAAATGAAATGGAAAACTGGAACTGAACCTAAAAAAATTTTGATAACAGAAATACAGAAACTGAAGCTGGGAGCAAACAATTTCGAGAATTGAAATTGGAACTGGTATCATTTCAGTTTTCCATCGCTGCTGAGGGGACAATCTGTCCAAATTGAATCACACTTTTTGTGGTTATTTTGTGTCAGGGGGGATAATTTTGAAACCTCGACATGAAAAATTGACAATTTCGATCAAATTTAAAGTTCGAAGGTCATTAATTCATTCACATTCAGATGACCGAAATTAACAAAAAGTAATTTTTTCGCAAAATGAAGCATTTTCAAGACCAAGCCTTCTGTCGTTCAAAGAAAAACGGTTTCTTTCAGAGTATCAACAAGAAAAACGTACCTATATTTGAACATAGCAAAATTAAAAATATTTCAACGTTTTATTTTTCAACATTTGAAAGACTCAACAACCGGAAATTCAAAATCCTGTCTATTTTACATTCATGAAAAAAAGAACGAAAGTAATATTCTCCTTTAAAAGTAAATTACAAAACTTTGCACAAAATCCCAACACAAAATTCTCCCACAATTCTCGCAATAGATGCACCGACGTCAAAATGCAACCGTACTATCAAATTATTGAACCGTATTCGGCGTCTTGGCTATTCCAGAATATTTATAAAGTATACGAGCAACAATTATAGCCTTATTTAATACCTGCCGTTAAAATAATTATCCAATTACGGCGCGTTTACGACGATACTATTTTTCGACACCGCTAACACTTCTGGCAGTTGGCACATCGTAGACATTTTTATGACGTTAAAATATAAACCCTTTGCTCTCCATTTCAGCATACCCGACTACCCATTTATGATAGGTACTTTGTCAACACGATTTATTGAACTTCTTTTCAACGAAACAAAAGTTGCAGCATGATAGGATTTTGCGCATTTCGCTGTAGCCAGCTTTGCTTTTTTTTTCAACGGTTAAAATTCGACGATCACGACAACATGCGGCCACGATCTGCGGATGACCGTAAACGGTCGCCTACATTTTCTCATAATACATGATTACTTCGTGAAAAATTCCGTAAAACTAGCGTCCACATTGAAACCAATTATAAACACAAGAATTACACGACTGTGCAAAAAAAAAACAACAAAGAAAAACACTCGGACGACAAAGACCGTGATAATGGCTATTTCATTGACCTATCTGGTGTCAGGTTAATTAAATAAGAGAATAAACGAAGCGAGTCATGCAATACGATGCATGCGATGCAAACATGCGGTTAACCTGTATGTACCGAAGATACTCAATTCCAATATACCAAGCAATTTCTTCTAATAGGGTGTTAGAATAAACACCCTAATCGTAAATTTCATTTCTGGTAGCCTCACTACCGGTTTTAACCATCTTGGTAGAAAATTATCGATAAAAAATTGAATTTATTTCATCTTCAGTTCTGCATAAAGAACAGGTCGATGAAATACTGATGACAATATTAAAGTCCTTGAAAAAAGATACTGACTTGTTTGGAACGTAACTAGTCAAAAAATCTGATAACAAAAATCATTTTCAAATTTCCAATGCAATATTTGTCATTTCTTTCAATAATTTCTGGTTTTTCATCACTCAAAACGTAATGAAGAAATTTGAAAAAAAATCATTTAAAAATTTTCAAGTCCCTACATATATTTTTTTTTCAAAAAATTTCTGGTTTTTCATCACTCAAAACGTAATGAAGAAATTTGAAAAAAAATCATTTGAAATTTCCAAGTCCCTATTTTTTATTTTTTTTTAAATTTCTATTTTTCATCAATCTCTCAAATTTCCAATGCAATATTTTTCATTTTTTTCCAATAATTTCTGGGTTTTCATCACTCAAAACGTAATAAGGAAATTTGAAAAAAAAAATCATTTTAAAATTTCCAAGTCCCTATTTTTTATTTTTTTATCAATCTCTCGAATTTATAACGCAATATTTTCCAATAATTTCTGGTTTTTCATCACTCAAAACGTAATGAGAAAATTTGAAAAAAAAAAAAACATTTTAAAATTTTCAAGTCCCTATATTTTTTATTTCTTTTCAAAAAATTTCTGATTTTTCATCAATCTCAGATCGTAATAAAAAAAATCTGATGAAAATCATTTTCGAATTTCCAATGCAATATTTTTCATTTTTTTTTTCAATAATTTCTAGTTTTTCATCACTCAAAACGTAATGAGGAAATTTGAAAAAAAAAATCATTAAAAAATTTTCAAGAACCCATATTTTTTATTCATTTTCAAAAAATTTCTGATTTTTCATCAATCAAAACTTAATAAAAAAATCTGGTAAAAAATAATTTTCAAATTTTCAACGCCCTATTTTTCAATTCGTTATAAAAAATTTCAGATTTTTCATCAATCAGCAAAAAATCTCACAGTTAAACTCGCCATTAATTTAAATTTCTTTCGAGTTTGCGTAATGACAAACGATAAAACGAATACCATCTTTTCACGGATTTACGAAACACTCGGTCCACAATTCTAAACGTTTCGCAATCGTTTCGAGTCCGCAGTCAGGAAAGCTCGGAAAGGGCTCCAATACATAAATCCTTTTTAAAGCATGGCAACCATGACATTAGAACGTGGAAAAAATGCTTGCGTCGCATGCGCCACAAAGAACCAAAAACAAATACGCGATTGGTCACGACTCGATTGTAGGGATTAACAACCCAGTAGTTCGCCACCCTTTGTCAAACATCGGAATAATTTCCAAAGAGACGTCTCCTGTTTCGATGCTATAGGGCAGGTCGCGCAAACAGTGTGTTGCATCCGTTGGAAAAAGCAGCTGAAACCTCGAGGGCGCAATCCAAAAAAAAAATTACATTTACAGCTACCGACCAGCGATAGCCTTCGTTAACTCGATAGAAGTTATCAATCCAAATAAAGATAATTATACCTTGTGAATCTCGTTAAGGAAATTTAATGGAAATTTAACAAGACGTGCGTCTTTCGGATCTTTGCCGCCTCTTGTCGTAGGCCTATGAAATAGAAACACATTCGATGAATTAACCAAATCAAATACGCGTTCGTTTTGTTTCAAAACCTATTCGAGATTTACATACTATTTCCATTGTGGTTCACCAACCCTAGGAAGCTATCCAATCCCGAAAAATATAAATATACCGAGTGATAGCCCACGATATACGATATCCACATTGACACTTATTTTAAAAATACCCCAGCATAAGGAATTACATAACGAGTTAAGAAGATATAGCATAACACAAAGAGCAAATGTTATCTGTCGATTAAAAACGCAGTCGACATAATTCAAATATATGAGCATCGAACACTGTACACCCGTATTACTAAAAATAGTGGCAATCTTGAAAAAAAAAATTAAAATGTGGGTATGGGGGAGGACAAACGGCCTTCTTTTCTCTTAACATTCGCCGTCGTCGAGTTCAATAAGAATGAAATCAAATGACAGCCCTTATCCATTTTTCAATACGAATGGAGGTGAGACTGGAGTCCATTTCTGCATCAATATTTTCAAATCAACTTGACATACAAATTTTTATCGAAGAAGATTAACTCCATATGGGAAAATACCTACAAGGAACATTATTTAAATGACTTTTCGTCCCAAAAGGAAATAAAAAACCGACATGAAATCTGTGTCGCCAGTTGCCAATACAAACCAGCCGAAAAGTTGTCAAATAAACTTTCTACTAATAATGTATTCGTCTTAGCGAGAGAAAAAAAAGTCGACCGATGAAGAAACAAATGGATAAAAAATGTAAAACAAACCGAGTTTGAAAACAATTACCAATACATTTTACAATCTACCATCAATGCCATCGTTTGGAAAAAGACTCCTGAAAAACAACATCGTTTAATTAACAGACTATGAATTTTTAATTAATCGAAAACCTTCGAATGTTCGAAACATTATTTAATACCGATGGAAAAAATAAAGAAAAAGGAGTCGTAAAATTCGAATATTTTCGCATCACTTGAACGTGATACGAGATGTGTTTTTACACGCGAAGAAATTCCAAAAAAAACACAGGTATCGAATTTATCGTCGAGTTATGAAATTTCTAACTACCTGTATTTGAATACGTAACATTTTTATACGCCGAGCTGGAATGTGAAGCTGTATTTTTTGACAATTCATTTGACATACAATGAGAGACGTTTTTATGGTCGTCATTGAATGTAAATTGCTACGTAATTTTGTTCACACTGAAAAAAAAATATAATAAAATTTATCCAAAAAAATAATAACGCGTCCCAATTCTCAAAATAGGTAAAATTTATCATTTTTTTTGAATAAAATTTATTTCTTTTGATAAAATTTATTCATTTTCTGACAAATTTTATTATTTTTTCTGATAATAAATATTATTTTTTAAAACAAATTTCACCTATTTTGTGAATTGAAACACGTTATTATTTTTTTTGAATACATTTTATTATTTTTTGATTAAAATTCATCATTTTGGTAAAATTTATTAATTTTTTTGATAAAATATATCTTTTTTTTTGATAAAATTTATTATTTCTGGGGTAAAATGTATCTTCTGTTTTTTCCGTGCATGAAATAAGGTAAATTTTTGAAAGAATGGTAAATAAAATTTATAAATGCTTATTCTATTCATATCCACAAATAGGTAAATTGAATTTTATCGATTATAACAAACAGGAGACAAATATTCACAATTTTATGACATTTTTTAAAAAGCTTGTTTTTTATGAAAACCAATAAATAAGACAAAATCCAAAAATATAAGAACAATTTTTTTACACAAAAAGAAATGAGCAGCAAAAATCCACTCTTTCAATAGAAAAACTTGAAAAGTCCTGCTACACTTTTTACAAAAAACGTTTACTAAAA
Source organism: Pseudococcus jackbeardsleyi (assembly GCA_038380155.1). Classification (NCBI taxonomy): domain Eukaryota; kingdom Metazoa; phylum Arthropoda; class Insecta; order Hemiptera; family Pseudococcidae; genus Pseudococcus; species Pseudococcus jackbeardsleyi. The sequence goes on from CM076239.1 coordinate 46,240,280, forward strand.
TGAATCAAAATCTACAAACGTTCTCCCCCCCCCCCCCTTCAAAAAAACAATTTTCAAACAAAATGATTCAAAAAACTAACCCCTTTTTTTAAAAAAGAAAATAACAGGGGCATAGATCAAAACAAAAGAACATAAGATAAAATTTTTTAAAATAAACAAGAAATATAGAATCTTCAAAAAAAAAAAAACACAAAATACTGGCCTTACAAAAAACATTTCTTCTCAGATGAAACACCAAAAACCAAACTATTTTTGGACCTTGCCCTTCCAAAAAAAAGTATTTTCTAAAAAAAAATATACATAGGAGTAATCGGGGATTTAAAGGAAAACAGCTAAATTGTTTCATTAAAAAAAAATATATACCTATTTTAAAACCCTTTCATTTTTATAAAAATAAATAACTCCTTTCAAAAAGATATATGTAAACCAAAAACTAATTCATTTTCAAAAAAAATCAGATAAAATCAGTAAAAAATAAAAATTCATGAAAAAATTCTAAGAATGAAATCAAAAGAGAAACTATTTTTTAAAAAATAAAAAATGCCAAAATTCAAACCATCTATGAAAAGTTTTCCAAAACCCAATTTCTACAGAAAAAAAAAACAACGACCTATTAAAAAATAAATAATAATAAAGAACAGCTATTTCAAAAAAAAGGGACCACAATTTATAGAAAAGGTCCAAAACAATTAAAACATGTAATTGGGAAAAAAATTCTGCCCAGCAAAGTGTTAATTTTCCAGATTTTTCAGATTTTCTCGACCAATCTTTTGAAATTTTCCGGGCCTTTTGAATATGATATTCATGAAAGATGTAGATTTTTCGCGTAATGAAATTGAGCAGAAAACTGATTTAAAATCCCTAGGCAATGTTGAATAATTTTTTCTTTTCAAAAATCATCGCTTTTTGCAAGGGTTTTCATTTGCAGCCATAAAAATGATTTAAATTCAAATTTGAAAATTTTTGGTCGATTCAAAAACTTGAAAAATTTAAGAATGAATGAAAAACTTAGGTTCTCCTGCCAAATCATGAGAGTAAAAATTTGAATATTTCCAGTCTGCCAGTCTGAAAAATCAAAAAAAAATCACAATTCATTATCATTACTCCCCCACCCCCACACAAAAAAAACTACACGTATACCAAATTTGCAAATTCCACGAAAGCTTCTACATTCTACAATCTTTTTGGCCGGCCCCAGTGAATGAAAAAACGATGGATGGAAAAGTAAAACATCAATTATTTTGATGAAATATACCAATGCGATGAGCATGAGCGAACCGAGAGCGAAAATTTTTGCAAAAATATACCTTCAAATGTAGAAAATTCATCAATTCATCCTAATTCAAACAATTTGGCCAAAGTGAACGAGGAAAACTTTTTTTTGAAAAATTTATAATAAAATGAGCTTGGAAACTTCATGTAATTCATTCTTTTTCTCAACTTTTACAGAATCCCAGTGAATATTTTAAAATTTCTTGACCTCCAGACGATCAAAATTCCCCGACCTTTTCAAATTTTCAAGAAAATGGACACCTGCCCAAAAAGTTACCAACTCCCACATCCCTTGTTTATTTTTTTGGGAATGGAACCTTCATAGAAAATTTAGCAATGGGTCTAATCACATTCTCGATAGCTTTCTTCAATAAAAGCTTTGCTAAGCATCGAAATGGTTTTTCATGCCCTAATTTGCCCATCCTGAACATCAACTCTAAAACCCTTCCTCGCCAAAGCATCAAATCATTCCGAAAATAATACTCAATTCTCAAACTCAAAAAAATTTTGAACCGTAATCTTGATTTTCCAACGCACTTAATTCCAAACAAACTCAAAACCAAAACAAACAACAGTCACTACAAATTAATCCCATTATGACCGCTGGCATTTCACTTTCGTACTTCACGCACCAATCATCGGGTATAATTTCTGGAAAAATTCTTCAACAAATATTCACGCGATCTCCAAAACAAACGCTGCTCCGACGATATTTCACTTTCATCATCGACCTTTATCATTGCCCCGATTGCATTTCAATTGTAATTTCGATTTTCGTATAGGGATTTTAATTTTCAAACGATCCAAACGTAATACCATGCTACATAACAAGTGGAAGTCGGCAATGTAATAAATTTATGTTATCAGTTAATTACTAGTTACGCTCGGGTAATCCACACGAAAGTCTAGAACCACGTTGAAACGCCTAGCATATTATAAAGAATAATTTTCAACCTCGCTCGCTTATAAACGAAAATACAAAGTGAATTTTATCGTTGAAAGATAAAGAGTGTACCGCGCGAAAGAAAAAATTTAATATTTGTGCGTGTTTTTTTCTCCACAATTCGCTGCGTTAGTTGAAATTTTTCACTCAAACTGGCAGCTCTCCTCAAATACGTACATGAAATTCGTATATAGCAACTAATTCCTCTACGTAGGTATTCGTATTTCGATGGAATGAACTGTCGAAGGTCGCAATATCAAATTAGCGACCGCAAACTGGTCAACATATGTCGAGCAGTTTTTTTCCAACTTGATAACTTCCGTTTGTAATTTTCTTCAGACACCGACAGCGCCATTGCCAGAACTCGCAATTCTTCAGCGTTTCGCGATTCGTTGCCCTATCTTTGGATACCCTTCCTTGGGAGATCCTAATTCAAATTCTAATTAAACATTGCAAATCGATTTGTCAAACGATAAAACATGGATGGAAAAAACGAGCCTTTAAAGGTCATAAATTCGCCAAGGTACACGCCTTTTCCTATATCAATTGCGGTCCGAGAAATATTCGTGAAAATTGACTACAACAACAAAGATACCTATAAGAAGAACACCGTCGACCGTACCACATCCACGATATAATTAGAGTACTGTTGTAACTGGTATCAAGCAAACGCTAGTTCAAGTTGAAGTACAGTCCGGTTCGTTCCGTACGAACTTCTAATTATAGATAAAGCCAAGGAAATCACAAGCAGGGCGGTAATTTTCTGAGTTAACTAGCCACAAAACACACTATGTTAATCATGATAGCACAATTATCCGCTATATGTAAAAAATTACATTACTATTTGCTTTCGTTCGATAGTTTATAAACTATTAACACGTATAGCGATACGAATTTTCATCTCTTTATAAACCAGTTACGACATATTTATTCGCTTTTCGGGTTCACTATCCGCGGCTGGGCAGCCCAGCTTTGCAACCGGGCAACATTTTTCGCGTTCAGCCGATCGCGTGATCTACCGTATTCAACTTATTTAAATCTTATAAACAGCCTTTTTTTATTTTTGTAGTACCTCTTTCTCAAAGGTAATTTCTTATTAGATAATCGGGACAACAAGTCATCCGTCGTAGCACGACCCCGGCCCCGTCGGCAATAAGCAACTTATCCGATCCAATGTGGTGTATGGTCGAAATACCACGTGTGTTTACACGAAATCTTTACACAGAATTGAAAGAGATGTTATCGTTTGGAAAAAAAAACGCAGGCGATAAGTGAACGTTGAATAAAAAATGAAAACTTACCAATTAGCGTACACTTTCATGATTACGATTCGATTCAAGCCGAATGCTGTACGTAATTTACGCGAATACCGAAAGAGAGTGAAGAAGTTTAAAGGTACATACCTGAAATCAGACAATACATAATAAATCTTTAGTAAGTTATAGGTGCTAAAAAGTTTACGTCAGAGGAGGTAAATTGGGAAATGTGAGGTGAAGTAAAAAAGATTAAAATGCTATTTTTTAAAGAAAAAAGTCGATTTTATTACACAAGTTCAGCTGGAAGTATAAAAATACATAGTTTTAACGTGATATTAGAATTAAAATTTCCAAAATATTGAAATTGATTTTTTAAAAATAGGTAGAAACTTTGGAGCAATATAAATTCTCATTCATGAATCAGTAGAAATGATTGATACGTTGTAAGAGTGACAGCACAGAAAAAAATCAGGATCAGTGAAACCACAGTTTTTGGGGTTCCCCAAACTCTAGAAACGGTAATTTTGATGGATAATTCCTATCCACAAAATTTGCCACATATTCAAACCTTTTACATTTGTGGTGAAATGTATGGATAATTATTATCCATAAAATTGACCACGGTTATTGGGTTTCCCTGAACTCTAGAAATGGTAATTTTGATGGATAATTCCTATCCACAAAATTTGCCACATGTTCAAAACTTTTTCATTTGTGGTGAAATGCATGGATAATTATTATCCATAAAATTAGCCACAGTTTTATGGGTTTCCCCGAACTCTATAAATGGCAATTTTGATGGAAAATTCCCTTCCACAAAATTTGCCACATGTTCAAACTTTTTACATTTGCGGTGAAATAAGTGGATAATTATTATCCATAAAATTAACCACGGTTTTTGGGTTTCCCTGAACTCTAGAAACGGTAATTTTGATGGATAATTCATATCCACAAAATTTGCCACATGTTCAAAACTTTTTCATTTGTGGTGAAATGCATAGATGATTATTATCCATAAAATTAACCACGGTTTTTGGGTTTCCTTGAACTCTAGAAACGGTAATTTTGATGGATAATTCATATCCACAAAATTTGCCACATGTTCAAAACTTTTTCATTTGTGGTGAAATGCATGGATAATTATTATCCATAAAATTAACCACGGTTTTTGGGTTCCCTTGAATTCTAGAAACTTGATGGATAATTCCTATCCACAAAATTTGTACATTTGTGATGAAATGTATGGATAATTATTATCCATAAAATTAACCACGGTTATTGGGTTTCCTTGAACTCCAGAAATGGTAATTTTGATGGATAATTCCTATCCACAAAATTTGCCACATATTCAAACCTTTTACATGTGTGGTGAAATGCATGGATAATTATTATCCATAATATTAACCACAGTTTTATGGGTTTCCCGAACACTAGTTGAGACATAAGATAGATCATGACAAATGATTTCATGATACATATTTTAAAATTTAAATCAAAAATTCAACGTTTTTCATCACAATAAGGCATTTTAGGAAAAAATACTGGTGATCCGCCCCCACCACTTCCTCAGAATACTTGAAATCATTAAATGATAGTGACTAGTGAGTAGGTAAATTGTTGATGAAAATTTCCACAAAATTTTTTGCATAAAACTTACTTACATTTTTCTCAAGTCGAGAATTTAAAAAAATCGAATGCTCTCCTTCCCTCCTTAAAAACATTCTAAATTTTCCACTCGCAAAACTATATCCCCAGTCGAAACATTCCGATCGAAAAAAAATTCCTCGATCATTAATGCAACCAATACCAGAATTTCCAACGATCACCAGCCCGCATTACACAACATACATTTAAGATATTTTCAATAAAAACACTCTCCCTTTCTCTCTGCTCTAGTTAATATACTTGACCTAAAATTAAACTCGTAGTAGTTTTTTTTTCATATTTACACCTATACATCATCCGTTAGCACCAGTACAGCTCATTTGATTCGAGCAATTGGCCAAAGGCTACAAAGAACCTTAATCATATTCGTAGTCTTTCTGGTGAGTACATAAGGATGGTAACGTGATACCGTAGCCCGAACAATTTATTCACGTAAATGGAAATGTCCACCCCGTAATACTTTAATCTTGATATTTCGTCCATCATCATGTAATTAGAATGAACTTAGATAGATCACCTCAAGGGAACAAATAAACATCAACATGGAGAGAACGAAAAGTCCTCAAATCATTTGGTCGAAAACTTAGGCATAATCTGACCACAAATCATTCGGTTGAAACTTAAGTATGATCTGGCCAATGTTACAATGACCATTTGATAAAGTATGTGTAAAGTTGGTATTATTTCGTACCACTATTTTTATACATGTAGTTTGTTTCCACACATTCAAACATCATTAACAAAACTACACATATAGTAATTAGAGAGAATTTCCAACGTATACGTGATTACATTAACGGGCTTGGAAAATAAAAAATGAAAAAGTATCAGATTGTTAAATAGAACAAACGAGCATGTTTCCATTTGACGAATAATATTGACGTATGGTATCTATCTGTATGAATATGTTTCGGTTAATCAAACGACTGTTCAACCTATGAACCTAAACGATACGTCTGGAACGTGCGTATGAGAGAAAATTCATGTGTGAAAAATTTATAGGGCGCCAAAGTACACTTTGAAAGTGCCGCGAAATCTGAATACACACACATCGTAAGTAATAGTATTTTGACGTCCGTATGTTAATTGACAGATACATTGTGTACACACGATTCTCCTCTTTATTTAGTAAACAGATAAAAATGTTGCTGTAATTTATAGTTTTACGCTTATCCGTCGGAAATATTAATTTCGAGCTGCTGTTGTACGTACACAAATATCAGAAAATAATAACAATTGACAAAACGACTACCTGGTGCCGAAAAATTAAGGAAGTATGGCAGTAGTTGATTGAAATATGAAGGTGTTTTTCGATTATTGAGATATATCTACGTATTTATGTACTCGGCAGTCTTTAAAGACAATTTTTAATTATTAAGATATTATATTCGAAAAATCAGCTTTGCTTTTTTACCCCTCCTCAATATAACCGCACATGTATCAACCATATGTTCAAACGAGCAGTTTCATATTTACAATCTCAGTCCAAAATCTTCGTCGTACTTCCGGCTAATAATTAGAGGGACTAACTATGATAAAAGTTCCAATCGTGTTGTAATTATTCGCTGTAGGTCTAACTGCTTCGGGTTAGAGCTCGATATACCGCAAGTTTGTTTTTTAAAAATATATTGCATGTGAAGTTGGGCAATGTGTCAGCTTGATCAAATTATACGTATTAATCCTGTTTACATAGTTTTATAAGCAGAACGAAAAATATGACGAAGTGAATCCACAGATGTGCCAAATATAATAATTTTTAACCCGTAAAATAAACTGAAAACGGATGAAGAGAGGAGAACTAGAAAAAAAATTGACTTGGTAAAATTGAAAGTAATGACAAAGGAAATGTTGGCACTCCCTTGTCATTTACCTTAGTACGTGAAGTTTTTATTAGAATTTCGATTGGTATTGCAGATCTAACGATAATAAGGAAGTTATCATTACTTGTTCATATTGTGTATGGCGCCTTATACCTTAGAAACATATACGGTTAACAGGAATAGTAGTAGTAATAGTAGGAGATGTTAAAACTCGATAACGAGTATTTCATTCGCTTCATAAGTTTTAGTACGATTAATCATTCTACATGATAGTGATTTACATTACATTGGATGTCGTGCCAACGTTGCTTTTTTCTGTGTTTTTTCTCCTATTTGTTGCGATACGTCTGCCTATATGTGTGTGGCTTGGATCGCTTTTTTTTTTCCATCAAAATCATTCATTATATTTGTTCGCTTTCAGGAGTTTTTTTTTTTCAGGGTTATGAATGATGATCGATTTTTCATTTCGGATTGATATTTTTACGAGGAAGATTTGGTAATATTGATTGGTATCTGTAGAAAATATGTAGGGATGTGAAAAATGTAACAAGTTGGATTGGTAGAGGCTTGAAATAGCCTACAAATCAAATTGAAATCGTTCACCTGTTACGAGACTGGTGAGAAAATGAGCACCTTTGAAAGAATTCGATACAAGTGAGTACCTTTTGTGATTAAGAAAGTTAGATAAACATGTTGCCAATATTGAAAATTGAAGGAGCAAACCTTTAAAAAAATGTAAATCAAAATATATTTTAAATTATAAGAAAGGAGCGTAGAGTGCCACGAAAAATGATTAAAAAATTTTGAATGTATGATTATTGTTGTCCACGTTTAAAATTGAAGGGGGTACGAATTCCAATTTCAACCGAAAAAAAATTGAGAAAACATTCATTGAGAAAAAAAACTTTACTTCATACACTGAATGTGAATACATTTTATTCTGATTATTTTTGCTTGACATCAAAATCAGAAAAATCAAGAATCTATTCAAAAAAAAAAACCTTTTTGAAGTTCATCTCTTTCTAAATTTTTGGTTAGGATTTCAACCGAAATTCAATTTTTTTTTTTTTTAAATCGAGAGAAAACCTCACAAGAATGAATTTTTAACTGTATAAGGTGTTTTTAGATTTTGGATGATTTTTTGAAAATGTGATTTTCTCACATTTCATTTTTATTTAACAAGTTGTCTACAGGATCTGAAAAAAGAAAATTCTTATTATTTTATAGACCAAATTTCATAACAGTTTTCTTGCTTCAAACTTTCTCAACAAAGATCCCTTCTTTTTTTAGCGGTGCCGAGATCCACAAAGTTTCTGAGAACCTACCCCCCCCCCCCCATCATTTTCTCACAGCTTCTTATTTTTTCGCTAGTTTCAATAACGATGAAAAAAAGTTTTCTACCTCGTTTTAATCTCGTCTTTGATTCCTAAAAAATGAAAACTCAATTCGTTTTAACCAATCGGTGACATTCTGAAAGCATTTCGCCAAGAGTACGAGGAGGGGGTAAAATCTGAAAAATCTCAATTCTGATTTTAAAATTACCATTAAAAGGTAGCTGCAGCCAACAAAATTGAAAATTTTGAAAATCCAGTTAGGTATATAAATTTTTCGTTTAAACTAAATTTTTCGATCCCCTCCCTCCTCGTTTAGTTCATTTCTTATTCCTTCGTTATTTTTTAAAATCTTAGTTGAAAATTTACAAAACTCCTTATTTATCCCTAGGAAACTAAGAGCTGAAAATTTCAAGAAAAATACTTGATAATTTTATAAATAAAATTTTGCAATTTCAATGTGAATGTAAGGGAGATGAATTTGACCGATGCGAGGAAGTAAATTTTAGAAAATCTTAAATTCAATGTTTCGCATCAATTAGTTCGAATAATTAATCAACCACGTTTACTGAAGAAAAAAAAACGCTGAAAGGAAAAATTAATAAGTAGGTAAGTACAATACAATGAGACCGAAATGAGATTTCTGAAAGGATACGTTTCCCCCTCACCCCTCCAGAAAAATTTTCCTGAGGACTTGATCCTCAACCATTCAGGTTTCATGAAAAATAAGAAATCCAAAAAAAATCATTAGAAACTTATTTCTCCTTTCTGTTTTGTTTTTTTTTTTGCTAAGTTCGGGAATTTCTTTTTTTTTTCAGTGGGCTCCTTGTTTATGCGTTCTGGAGTTTCCAATTAAAGTTAAATTTCGTAAGTTTGTTAAATAAACGTATTTAAATGTCATCAAATTTTTGAAAATTAATTGAAGTACTCGGTGGAAAATTTGTTCTTCATTTATAGTAAGTTTATAGTCTGGTCAAATGTTGCAGCCAATTCCAGTCAAAATTGGAGACCCAAAAACTGAGAATTTCACACAAAGTACCCTGGTTTAAAAAATAATGGAAAAATCTTACAAATTTTTACACTTTTTTAACTTGAATTTTGCCCAAAACAGGTTTAGCTGGAAATTTCACGTAAGTTTGGAACGTTCCATCAATCAGAGTTGCACAAGTTAGGAAAGTGAACATTTTTTCAATTCACTGAAATTCTTCCAACGGTCTAATCTTTAAAAATCTCGTCCATTTTCCAATTTTTTACAAAAAAAAAATCATTTAAAAATTTTGTTCAATTTTGAACCACGATCCATCGGCATTTCCATGATTACAATCAATATTTCGAGCTGAATATACGCGAACAAAAATTTATCTCGTCAATTTCAATGCCCAATTCATCTAATGTTCTCCCTCGATGAAACCTAGAACACCCAGTAGACTACAATTTTCAATGCAAATCACTCCAAACCTCAACTTCTATACAAAGAAACACACAGCAAAATCAACTCTTGAAAAAATTTCGCGATACAACGAACAATTAATTAAAATCGCACGCAACGCGATAATAAACCAATCGCGAAAAATCATCGAATTCGCACACGAATGCGTTCGTATTTTAAAATCCGACACGATACGATGCGGAAAACGAGTATATAAATCATTGAACCAGGCTTAAAAAATTTTAATCAAATAAATCCGCCTAAAGTTTATAGGCGGCTTTGAGAACGTTGTTTAATCAGCTTAACATATACGGGGAGAGAGAAAAAAAAGTCATCCTCCGATCAAGTATCATCAAAAAGCTAGAAGAAAAAATAAGCGTTAAAAAACTATTTTAATAATGATTAGCTGGTAACACTAGGCAATATTTTTTCCATTTCGAAGTCTTGTCAACAAAAATACGACCATGCTGTTATCATTGAAACATCAACAATAACCGGAATGTCCCTTATCCGTAGGTAATCTCTTTTTTCCTCTCTTTTTCGTCCAAGTACACGATATTCGATTCTTACGACTTTTTGTCGAACCGAAGTGATCGGAAGAATAACCCGAAATTCTGGCAATAAATACCTACCAAAGTCGATAGATTTTTATCAAGATCGAATATTTTCACCGTAAACAGAGTACAGCGCTGAGGTAAAAGCTATTCGAGTTTATTTATAAACATAAACGAACATATTTTGCTACTAAACATGAAGTCGCTAATCAAATCAGATAAATGATATTTGATTCTTAAATACGAGCTACTACGAGTATTATGCTGAGCAAGAGTATCGTGTACGAAGTACGATCGTATGATCCCATCCCTGTCTGTAATGCTTAGTAAGTCCAATATGAAGAATAGACCGTGAGACGTTTATGGTTCTAATGTAACATTACCATGCATTTGTGTATCGAATTAATATGACGAGTGCGTTAAATTAAGATATTAATTAACGTGTACAAATGATGAATTGATGTCTATTGCGTGTGCATTATGTACGATGCTTTTCAGTAGGGTGCTGAGATGGTAACATTTGGTACAGGAAATAACGGGGTAAAAGTAAACGACTTATAAAAATAGCAGTAGTTTCACGCTTTAATATTTTTGAAATGAAAACATAATCGACATTGGTTTAGCTTCTTTTCTTCTACTCGTATGAGTCGTACATTGATATTTTGAATTCAGGATGCAATACAGAATTAAGAATTGAGAAGATCAGGGGCGTAGCGAAGAATTTTTTCTGGGGGGGTGATGATCACGATTTTGCCAACTTTGAATCTGAAATTTTCCAATTTTGAAACTGAAATTTGCCAACTTTATAACTGAAATTTTGAAATTACCTTAATCTATTAAAAAAGGAAACCTCATTTTCAATTTCTCGACGGTTTTGAAACCCCCAGAAGATGTTGGAATTCTTCAACGCGGCGAAAAGCCTGTAAAAGTTGTCCATGTGAGCTTCAGCATCTGCATTTGTAGACTCTCTAGATAGGTACTTACTAAGTAATGACCAGTAGCATCGCAAGTTTTTTTTTTGGTGCAAAATGGGTACAAGAAGGATTTTTGGAGAGGGCGGTAAAAATGTGCTTTTTTGAACTTTTGCTTTCAATAGTTTATAAATTGTAAGTTTGTGCATGCCCGAGCGAAGCGAGGGTGAAGATTTGAGAAAATTGAAAATTTAATGTCCAAAAAAACCAATTTTTTTCATTGTTTTAGTTCTTTGAAAATCCTTCTCTGCATGATGTGATTTGAGGGGGGATGTAAATGATACTTTGCACCCTTGTCAGAATTATTTTTGGAGGGCGCAATGCGCTACTTGTACCCCACTTTCCGACGCCACTGCTCATGACCCGTTGAATCGATCAAAGCTCAATTTTTCAAAATTCGTCACCTGGTAGGTACTTCTAATTTGAATTCATATGGTTTTTTTTGCAAAAAAATTTTATGGAAAAGAAATAGGTACCCTAATAGCTTTCAACTCGAATTTACGAATCGAGTAAAATTGTACTTCAATCGATCTAACAGGTATAGGCACACCCAGAAATTAATTAAGAGAGGGTTGAGAATTTGAGAAAAAATTGTGGGAGGGGTTAAACTTCAAATTGGTCATTTTTAACTATAATATTCCAGTCAAAACCCATTGATTTTTGTCTGCCAAATTCGGAATTTGATTGAAATTTTGACTGAAAGATTAATGAAAAACCAAATTGAAATGAAGCGAAACGAGGGCGAATTTTTCTTTTTGAGAAAATGCTGTTTGAAGAACAAAAAGAATGCACGTTTTTCTCATTTTGGCAAGAATAATTTCAAAGAGGCAGCTCCAGCCCTATGAACCTCCCTGGGATGATTTCCTGCTAAAAGGTCACGACAGTAAATACGCTAGAAGGTACATATTTAGGTGCTAAAATAATTTTTTTTCAACGATCATTACTCGTTTTCTTTCTTCAACTCAGTTTGGGTTTCTTATTAGTTGTTTTTTATCATTTTTGCCGAATTTTCTTTCATTCTTTGTCAAATTTTCCAACTTTTCATCATTTAAGATAAATTTGCCAACTTTTTTTTCATTGGAGACGAATTCGCCAACTTTTTCTACTAACGCTGCGTCTGGGGGGGGGGGTGACTCACCCCCCCAACCCCCCCGTTCGCTACGCCACTGGAGAAGATGAAAGGAGAAAGTGATTATTGATAAGATAGAAAAAGAGTGTTATCAAATTAAATTATCATAGGTAATGAAAAAGCATAGGATTCAAGGTTCGAACTAAAATTGAAAAACAAAAATTCGTATTTTCTTTCATCCAAAGTTTTTTTTGCATTTTTTGACTCCAATATTATTCTTGATCAGGGACAATTATTTCCATAGATCAAATTTCCTCAAAATTTCAAACTTGCGATTAGTTTCAATAAAATGCATTTTTTTGCAATTTTTCGTAAAAAATTTATACTTTTTTCGGATTATTGAACTACCTACTCAATATTCGTTTCATTTTCGAATTCAGGACGGCCTCAACACGGATTTTCACGAGATATTTTTCAAACATTTCGCGGTATGGAGGGGGGGGGGAGGAGGAGGAGGCAGGAATTATTCTTTACACAATTTTTATTGATGAGGTAAAAAAAAATCAGTCAAAAATTTTTCAAATGGAGTAATTCTAAAATTCTGAATTTCAAATTTTCACTGAAAAAAGAAAAAAAAAAAAACAAGACGTTTCAAATTTTTTGACAGAAAAAAAAACAGGACACTACCATACAAAAGTAAAAATCGAGACAAAAACAGAACCTGATGCAGGACTGTTGGACGCATTGAAAAATCAATCATGTAAATTTGTTGTAAATTTTGTCATTAACAAACTTTTATTGCAAGAAATACAAGAAAGTCTGAATTTCACATTTTCAAATTAGATTGAAAAAAGAAAAAAACAGCTTTTTGACTTTTTGGACTCAAAAAAAAAAGCAGGACATCGATTCTGAAACCTGATTACAAAAGCAAGAAAAAAAAACATATTTTGAAGGATTTGCAAAGACTGTTGTGGCACCTTGAAAAACTATCACGTAAATGTTTTTTCAGTTTTTTCATATAAGTATTTTTATTGGATGAAGTAGGATGAATTTTACTTCTTACCAAAAATCAAGGAGAAAAGGGAAATCACCAAAAAAGAGTAAAATTCAATTCTTCCTCAAATCGATTTTAAGCCAAAAAAACATTTTCTTGATTTGAGCATTTTTCAGTTTTTTCATTTTGAAAAAAATTCCAATTCTGTTTAAAAATGAGTATTTTTTCTTGATAAATACACTTATAGGTAAATGTAAAACCGAATTTAATCAAATTTTCTGAAACTGTACACATTTTTAGAAATGGTTCTTCAAAATTATTTCAAAAGTTTTATAAGATTTCCAGATATCGCAGAATTTCAACTAATTTCTGGAAATTCAAATCAAATTTCAAAAAATCCCTTCGAAAGCCACCCCCTCCCCCTCCAATAAGATGGCGATATCACTCAGGTCAACGTATAATTTTATGATTTTTTTTTCTTATTTTGCTCATTTTGAAAGGAGTTTAAAAATTAAAAAAAAAAATTGAAAAGTGACATGGCTGGAATTTTTTTAAAAATGTTCGTTATTTAGCCAAATAACATATTATTTTTTTTACATACCCAGAATAACTGCAAATTGGTCTTGATCTCATTTTAGACTAAAAAGTTGATGTGACCTTAAATCATTTACTATGAATTTTTGATCCCTCCTTCATCCCTTTTAAATAATTGCACTGTATAGTGTGCTGAAAATTCAATGAGCAATATTTTCAAAGAGTAGGGAAATTTTTTTTAATTTTTACAAAATTTAGACTTTTTGAAATTATTTTATCGAATTTCTTCCATTTTAGAGATGTTAAATTTTTTTTTCAAGAATTTGACAAAAAAATTCAAATATTAAAATAGAAAAATCACCAAAATTTTACGTAAGTATAATTTTGCAAATATTTTGAAGTTGCGCAGTTTTTTAAAAGATGCCTCGATTTTTCAAAGAATTTTACAATGTAGAGGAAATGATCAGATGCCTCCATCCAAACTCTCCTTGTGACGTTCGTAAATCTTTCTTTGAAGGAAAATTTACTGCATTTTTAAAAACAAAATTGTTACATGTGACCCTTTTTTTCTGGCAAAAAAAACCTCTATTACATTTAGTATGAAAATACAAAATACACTATTTCATTTGACTGGAGAGGTCAACGAAACAACCCACGATGAATTTCATTTCCTAAACAGATTTTAAGCGAAGTTTCACCTTGCGAAATATTAATGATTAAATTTCATTTCACTTCAGATATTTTTTTAAAATTCTTATCATTGAATCGGAAAAAAAAAACAATACAATAATACAAGAATAAGAAAGGTAATTTCAATAACAAATAGAGCCGAATTTGCAATACCCCAGATTCACTTCTATTCTGTCTTCAGTTTGATAAAAAATGATCCCCAAAAAATAATAAATTTCGTAAATTTTTCGTTACTCCAAAATGTCAGAGATACGAATCTCAGCAAATAAATAGGTATGACAACTCGTATCAAAATCATCACCCACCCAAAAAGGGGTAAGAAGACAAATTATTCTCGGTTAATCTCGTATACATCGCATAAGATATTTTGTTGCATTAATATTTAAAAAAAAAAAAAAAAAAAAAAAAAAACACTAAATATAAATGACGATAGTTTTTCAAAACGGATATTTAAACACGACACCGACGTTAATTTTTAAACCATTAACAAAACCAAATACGTAAGAGAAATGCAACGAAGCAAAAATTTTCATTCGACTCCGTTTCCTTTCGAAGTAAGCCTGTCGGCAAAAAAAATCACTCCGAACTCTCTGCGGGGTCATATTTCCCTTCGACAGCGGTGAAAATACTCGTATATCACTACACGTCAAACAATTTCGATTTCTCAATCAAAATTTTCTGCACTGCGGTGTTGACAAATCATCGTACATTTTAACGATATCATTTTCAAAACGAACAATACTCATTATCGTTCAGTAGCGAGTATTAATAAGTTGAAAAACACATGGCAATAATATCCCATAGCGTTTAAGGCAGAAAAGAATGCATTTTTTTCCGTTGATTAATGAACTCAAATATGTTATTAATTCTTAGAAAAAAAAATAACCTCTCGGTCTACGAAAAGATGAAAAACGCTGTAAGTGTATTCGTACTTGTACCTTTATGGTAGTACGATTCATTTACCACAATCAAGATACGAGCTTTCATCGAAATAATGTATTTTATAAACACATACTGAGCAGGTCGGTTCGCAGCGTACACCTTACCGGCAATTAAAGGTACTTAACGCAAATCGATCTGTACACGTGCTCGTAGATTATCCGAGATAATTTAAAGAATTGGTCACGATATCGATATTAAAAGCCCATTGTCAAATTAATTTTTCCCTACGAGCGCGGATATAAACTGGAGCTAGTAATATGTAGGAGTGTTCGATGTACTCGTCTGACTAAACTCTTCCAGCAGATAGTAATTTCATCGTTTAAATATGCACTTGCAACCAAAATGGTTTTTAAATTAATGAATATTTCAGCCGATTTCGACCAGCACATCCGAACGAACCAGGGAACCGGCCACGAAACGTACAATTTTAACATCGCAAAAAAAACTAATTCTGTGTTGCCATAATTTTTATAAAAAAAAAACGAACCCAATCCACCTCTGGTTTTATTGGATGTTAAGACACGACTAAATTGTTTATTTTCGAATGATAGAGGGAAAAAAACTGCTTTCGACGAGAATACATACAGCGTCTAATAAACGGACAACGTACCGAATACAAACTTAATTAAAAGAATTCAATCTTCGATTTGTATTTTCCACGACTGAAAGAAAACGAGAAAAAACCAGTTTCGTTTTTGAATAAATAAAAAAAAAGAAACCTAACAAGCTTTTCAAAGATAAATGTTTACAATGTTACATCGAATTTCCGTGTTATGGGAGATTTAAGAAATCCACGTGGTACCCACCTATCGATACCAATTCGACAGCAGATCGTTTTTTAATTCAAATAACTGGGATAATTTTAATAAATAAGATGAAAATGTAAACAAAGACATAGGTAGTTACTTGAATTTGGAGGAGAAATAGGGAGGGGATGAAAACAAAATATGCCTAGGTATATTTTATTTAGGTACCATAAATTATTACAAAATTCGCTTTTCTCGTTTCAGATTTTTTTTTTGAAATTTCCACGTATGAATTGGAGAAAAAATTGCATCAAAAATTACCTGAGTATCATTTTGTGAGAAACTTGGAAAAAATGATGAAAAAAATTCACTGCGCGATAAATTCAAAGATGGTGGTTCATTGCATAGTAGAATTCAAGTTCAAGTACATCATAAAATTAAAATAAAGAGGTAGTTCTTATACTCGAACATATGATTATAGCATACCGTACAATGTTACGGGCGTTTCATTGCATCACATTAATGTGTGTTCGTTAACCCTGAATCGGTTGATAAAGTTGCCATACTGGGTATTCGCAGGGGCACACTATTGTTTGATCAACACGAGTATCAATGGAGAAACAAGCAGTAAACGTTGTTTTTTTTTAAACTGATGGTTCAGTGATTTTTTTTTAATAGAAAATTTGAAGGGTTTTTCGAAAAGATGAATCAAAATTTTAAAAATTGGCACGAAAGTTTTCAAAAATTCTCGAAATTGAATTTAAATGAGTTGACTTTTTAAATGGCTAATTTTTTCCAATTTTCACATTCATGATGTAATGATGTTCCTCGATTTTTCCAGATTTTCTAGACCAATTTTCCCAATTTTCTGGACCTTTTTGCTTGAAATAATTTCTACCTTTACAGGAATTTCCTGCTGATAAATTGAGGGAGACTGGTGACACTTTTTCGTGGCTTCGAAATATGTATTCAAACTTTTTTGGGATGAAACGGAGGATATTCGTACAATCGTTGTAGAATTCTTTTTTTTTTTTTTAGAAAATGTGCAAAGGAACTGAACCTATGAAAAACGAAAAAAAAATTCAGAAAAAAGTAAAGGTTGAAGTTTCAAAAAATTTAAAATATAAACAGAATTTTACTTTGAACGTTTTATGAACGAACATCCCAATACATCATATTTCATAATTTATTTTCATATTTTAATTTTTATAATTTACTTACTTACTAAAATTTTTTTTTCAAATTTGAAATTTTATGAAAATTTTGAAGAAAATTCATACGCTAAAGGGTTAAAATTTAATTTTTTGGATGGTTCAATTTTCAAGAGAAAGTTTGATAAATTTTCAATTTTCAATGGCTGACTATCTGAGTAATTTTTACTCAAAATTTTTCTAGTGTTTATTTCATTGTGAAGGAAAAATTCGACCCCTTTAGGACATTAGAATGAAAATTTTTCAATTCTTTGAGACATTTCTTGAAACCTAAAAGTCTTCAACTTTTCAGGGCGTGTACTCTCTTTTTTTTGAAAGAAAATAATGAAAAAAATGATAAAAATCAATGAAAATTCACCAAAAAGTCAGTATAATATCTGAAATTTGCTGAAAAACCAGTAAAATTCTTTGGAAATTCAGCGAAAATCCGCTGAAAATTGGAAAAATTTTGTTGATTTTTCCTGTTCTGCAAAATTGTTTTTTTTTTTAAATGACTTTTTACTGATTTAAAATGAAAGGATGTCCAAAAGGATACAAGCCCAGTTGCGTACTTTTTTATATTTTTCAAATGGTAAGTTCAAAATTGATATTTTATTCGTGAATTACGATGAAATATCATCACAAATTTTTAAGGTTTCTAAAAATGAAATAAAAATTGATAATATTTTTCACCATTAATTTCATAGAGAAATTTCAAAACAGTATTTTTTACCCTCGAATGCCAAGTATACTTTCTGAAAAAAAATCAAAATTGCAGCACAGGGAAAATTAGCAAAATTTTTATTTTTAGTGAGTTTTCATGAATTTCAGGATATTTTTTCAAACTGTTGACTTTCAGTAAATTTTTCTCACTGATTTATGATTGTGTTGCAATTCAATACAGTTTTTCAGCGATTTTCAATCATTTTCACCGTTTTTCAAAAATATTACACTTTGTATGTATTCAAATTTTTACTTTACTACCTGGATTTTTTTAAAATTCTTTTTATATGGATATTCGAATTTATACGACTTAGTACATTAACACTTTGAATTTTCAATTTCAAGATGCAAAAATTTCCTATTTTCAAGAATGAAAAAGTGTATAATTTTTCTTCATAAAAGTACGAAAAAAGTCACCTGGCGAATTTTGAAGCATCATTTTCATCCAAATCTGTAGAGTCAAACTGAAAGAAGAAGAATCACCCTTCCTTGCAATATAACAAACTTCAAGATTCAAACTTGAAACTTTGCGAGCTTAATGGTATTTTCCTCACCAAAAAATTCTCATCCTTACAATTAAAAAAAAAATCGAAAAATTTTTTTCAAATGAGAAAGTTTCAATGCCCTATTTTTCCACAATATCGAATATCGATTTTAATGCTTCTCTTTTAGAAAGATTTTTCGAATAACAGCAAAATAAATTTTTATGGTTTTGGATAAAAATCTATTCAAAAATCGTTGCTGCAAGAGTTCGACACGATCCGACATTGAAAAAAATCCACTCCAGGTATATTCTTCGGGTAAATGATCCTTTCGCAAGATTTCGTTAAACTTACAAAGTATGGAAACGCGGTATTTACAAAACAGCGCCACCAATTGACTATTAATTAACACATTTTTATGTTTTTCTCGCGTGAATACCAATTACACGTCGGTTCGCGTTAGGTACGTAGAAAAACGCCGAACGAAGTGTTAACTATCACGACTTTGTTGATTTCTTTAACATTTTTTTCTATGGTTACCGCCAAACATACGTTTGATGTCGCTTATACTATCTACATCCAATATACTTTTTTTCAAATTCTATCCGGCACTAAGTCGCGTCAGGTCGTGATTTGAAAAATTTATGCACTTATAAATAACAAACGCTTGCATAAGTATTAGGTGAGATACGCAGACAGAGCCAGCACTACCTGAAATCACTAATTTCACATTCAACGAAGGAAAAAATAAGAACAGACCGCTAAACGTGTAAGTTTATGAGGACTGAGAAGGGCAAGGGCGTTATTCCTGGTCGTCTCATATTCGCACTATGCAGACGGTCAGCGGCGGCGATGAAATCGCCATTGTAATTTCTTCATCAACGCCTACTTTTGATTTAATTAGATGTTTTATCGTGGTAAAATAAGTGCCAAAATCTATTAACTAGTATTTGTCCAAGTGTTGGCTTCCTGCCCATAGGCAAGTCTTGTTCAGCAAAACGAGCCAGTCTGTTTGGATTTTTAGCATATCCATCATTTGTGGAAAAGCATCGAATGATGCATCATTAGTAAGATTATTATTGTAAACGAGACAGTCTATAATGATGCCTATTCTGCGAAAAAATCTACTAATAACTCGAGATAATTTTAAAGTCAAAAAGTCACGTTACTTTTGTGTAGTTTTCCTGTTTCTATTGCTATCAGCAAGATATCTATAGGTACAAAAATGATTTGTTTTTCCTGCGAAAGTATATGAAAAATGAACAAAAATGTTTTAAAAATCATCATTTTAAAAAAGATTCGGATTCAGGCTTAAATGAAATATGTAACTGGATTTTTAAACCATACTGCCCTGAAAAGTATTAACCTTAAAAAAATTTTAAAACAAAAATCTAGAGAAAACGTCGATATCGTTTCAACCAGATTGGTCTGCGCTTACTCTCAAACCTTTTCTGCCTGAATTTTCAAAAATGCATCTTTTCACACCTCGAACAACTAGAATTATATTTTTTTAAAAAGGCGTCTAACAAAATTTATTGAGCAAAAAGCTTGACCAAGGTGTCCACTATATTTCAGAAATGATTGTCCTGGCTTTTCCAGGTTTTCCAAATCATTTTTTTTCGAAATTTAAAGACATTTTAATTTTGACATTTACGAAGCATGGGGCAGGGAAAGTTTTTTTTCGCGTGATGAAATTATCCAGAAGAATGATGTCTTACGAGATTCTTAGATGATCTTATTTCTGGCCAAAAAATCACTTGAATTTATTTATGAAAATTTCTTACCCCTCCCCCTCCAGGGCATAAACACTTACGAACTTTGATTTGTAGCGGGAAAATTTTATTTCAAATCTCCGCCTTCTCTCCCCCTCCGTTCTCAAAAAACACGTAATTCAAATTTATAAAATTATTTTGATAACGGAAAAATCGGAGAAATATTTTGAAAAATTGATGATAAAATAAGAGAAAAAACACTTTATCTAGATGGTTCATTTTGAATTTCTACATAATTCCAACAAAATTTCAGAATTTCCTGACTTTTCCAGGTGTTCCAGAAAAATAAAGATCCTGCTGACTTTGAGTTGATCTTTTTGCATTACTTCTCTGGTTTTTTAATGGGCCACCACCACCCCCTCCCCCACCCCACCGCACAAAAAAATAATTTTCACGAAAAACAAACTTCAAACAAATAATATGAATATAAAAAGTTACATACAATAAACTTCTTAAATGCTTACGAACAAATTCAAACAAACATGATTCAATAAGAAAATCACAATTAGATATTTTTTAAAATCCCAATTATTTATTTGAGGTGAACGGAAATTTTGTCAGTTTTGGAAAAAACCGGATTTTTTGAGTCTAAAAGCTTCACGCGTGCCTAG
Organism: Pseudococcus jackbeardsleyi; assembly: GCA_038380155.1. Classification (NCBI taxonomy): domain Eukaryota; kingdom Metazoa; phylum Arthropoda; class Insecta; order Hemiptera; family Pseudococcidae; genus Pseudococcus; species Pseudococcus jackbeardsleyi. The sequence continues at coordinate 46,261,274 of CM076239.1, forward strand.
CTGCCTACCTCGACCTTTTAGTCAAAAGCTTGACTTTTCTCGACTAATTTAATTTAACTTTGCTTGATCCTTGGATATACTTTATTCTGCCTAGCTCAAAAATGATCATTTTTCAAAAGTAGGGACCAAAGTTCCAGAAATTACAATTTTTCAATAAAATAAAAATGGCCATTTTTAAAAATAATGATCATTAAAAATGATCAGATTTACTATTTTTAGCCAGTTATGAAACATCTACACTGAAAAAATAATAATAAAATTTATCCAAAAAAATAATAACGTGCCCCAATTCTCAAAATAGGTAAAATTTATTATTTTTTGGAAAAAAATTTTTTGGTAAAATTTATTCATTTTTTTGACAAATTTTATTATTTTTTAGAACAAATTTCGCCTATCTTGTGAATTGAGACACGTTATTATTTTTTTGAATAAATTTATTATTTTGGGGGTAAAATGTATTCATTTTCGTAACTTCTGTTTTTTCCATGGATGTTCTCTGATTTACATTGAAAAATAGTACAATGATACTCGAGTGGTAGAGTAACATCACCAAAATAATCACACGTATGACGTTCCCACAAATTTTTCGTGATATTTTGAATCCAAATCTATTTCAGTTATCATCACCTAAAATAGGCATATGTTCGTTGGGAAGATTAACAAAGATGTTTCTTTACCTCTGCACCAATAAATCACAATTACTACTATTTTAAGGGAAAAAATACATAAATTATTCATTAATAAAATTACAAAAAAGTCCTTGGTTAACCTCAAAATGAAAAAAAAAATTACCACCGAAAATAGGTGACTTGGCACTTGAAAAATTTATAGTTGACTTTCGAAATGAAAAAAACATTTTACCAAAATAGATACATTCGATGGCTAAAATAAATACAGATGTACTAACGCATCACAATATTGCGATTATTTCATGAAAATAAAGATATAAATTATTCATCATAAAAAAATCCCCAGTAAAATTTCTAACTGAATAAAATTTTGGTATATATGGTCTCATATCTGAACATTAAAATTCATAATTCGACTCTGAACCAAACCGACCGGTCAGCAAGTGAATTGTTTTTTTTTGGCAAATCAACTTTTGCCAGTTTTTTTAGTTTAATATATAGTTTGGCTTTATCATGGATTTTTGTAAAATGTTTTTATTTGTTTTTGTTGTCATTCTTGTTATTTTGAGAACATCGTCAGTTTATACAGATGAAGACGAATCTTGCAAACCTCCTGGAGGTTGGTTTTGCAACGGTGATGGTGAATGCACGTGGCCAGAAACATGCAGTAATTACCATTGTGTTCCAAAATCAAATTGAACATATTATTGCTACCAAAGTTTGTATTCTAAAATGCTTCAAATTTTCGTTAATGTGTTTTTTTCTGCTTTAAGCATTTATCTTATAATTTTCGATGTGATAAGATCATTTATTTTTTTTATTTTGAAAATAATTTTATCATCATCAGCATCATCACTCATCATTGATATCATGAACATCTAAATTTTAATAATAAACGCAATTTTTATACCACTTGCAATAAAAATTCCCATTTTAATTTAATTGAAGCCGATAATAGACATGGACTAATCAGGCCCGGCGGACAGTCTGGCAAAGGTATTGAGAAAAAGAACGTCAAACGCCTATTTTTTTTACGTGTCTATCGCGTGCTCACACCATATCGTCTAATAACAGAATTTATTCATTTGTACCAATGTCAGCCATACGATAAACGCAATTTCAACTTTGTTTCAAGAATTTCGAATTGACAGGCACGCGATACTGGTAAGTACCTACATTGTTCACCAGCTGTTTCCTCTCTCCTTTAAACTCTCACCAATTGCAATTGCTATATTAGCATTTTTCCATGTCACCACGAAGGTGTTATCAATTCGAGTAAGTAATTCAATTTAAAATTTACATTTATCGTCTTCTTCGCATTAGCCACATAAATCTGTGTACAAAATTATCCGTCAACCGAGCACGTATTATTATTGTTGCGTTTGAATTGAAATCTTGATATGACACTTATTCGATTGCATACAATGAACCCATATGTACCGAGACCAACATCTAGAGTATCGCACATTTACATAGATTAATCCGAAATTTTCCTAGTATGATTTTCAACAAATATGATTTCAAGATGCCTACGTATTTTTTGGTAGACATTTACGATAATCCGAATCTGATGAAAGTAGCAGATAGAAATTTAATATGTAAAATAAATAATAGGTAGGTAAAGTAGAGCAAAAAAAAGTATCTTGGTTTGACGAAAATCGGCGGTGCGATGTGATTTACTTTGAATAGAAAGACCTCTTAGAGAAGTTTAGGTCCCTCTGCCCAAGAGGAGCGAATCCAAGAGGCCTAAAAATGGGACCATTAAAAAAACACACACTTTCACTTCAAGTAGTGCAACTAACTGAAACCCTTCAAATTCATAATTTATTTACATCTCCTTGAACCAGGAAATTTTTCAAAAAAAAATCAGGTGGTAGTGCTGCCATCTTCATTCTGATTCACGTAATTTTCAGAAAATTTTAGTTGGCAACAATGCAACAGAAAAATTATTTTTAAATTTGCAAAAATCAGAATATCGTCCCTCTAATGCTAAAAGGTCGTAACTTCAAAATTTTAAAATTTTTGTTTTTTTGCTAAAATGGCAACTATGGGACGTCCTCCATCTGGTAATATCATTTCAGTTCAAACATCAAACAAATCCTTGAAATTAGAAAAAAGATATGTTCGCGTAACTCCATATTCCGAAAATTTTGAAACTTTTTGGGCGTAACTCCACCAAAAATTCAAACAGGTCATGAATAGAAAATTTGACTTTTTACAAAAGTGATAAAAAAACTGTGTTACTTGGGATTTTTGAATTTTGGGAAACGTGTGAAGATTTTAATATGCTTTTGCAGTGTTCAGAATGAATATTAAATTATTTTGTTTCAAAACACAAATTTTTAATTAGACGTAAGTATGTAAAAACTCCATTTTAAAAATTGATAAACCGGTATTTTGAAAAATATAATAGTTGAAAATTCATTCTCAACACTACAAAAGCATAGTAAAATTAACAACTCTTCCACGAAATTTAAAAATCTCAGATAGTACAGTTTTTTGAATCTCCTGTAAAAAGTAAATTTTTGGAGTTACGACCTTTTAGCTTTAGAGAGACAATATGTTTGGGAGCAGTATCGTGGCATTTTTTGAAAAAAAAAATTCATAAAAAAAATTCCAAACAACCAGAAATTTTTTTAAAGATTGAACTGGCGATTTAACTTTAATAATTGTAAAAATCAAAAACATTTCGAATTCGTGATCTGTATGAGGTAGGAGGTTGAAAGCGAAATTTAATTTCAAGTTTAATCTTCCACGGATGTTTTTTCAACTTTTTTCAAACTTTCATGGACTTTTTCCAAAAATTGTCGTAAGATGGCCCAATATAAAGATCCGGAAAAAATTAAAAAAAATTGTTGTTGGTGCTTACTCTTTCTCCTCCTCCCCCTCTTCTCACAAAATATTCAAGTTTCAAATTTTTTCAAATTTTCTTTTGTATTTCGCTTCTGTAGCAAGTGGTTGTATTATTACTACAATGATTTTCAAAGATATTTACACGATATTTTTGCATGACAAAAATACGAAGGCTTTGATCGATTCTGGGAGTTTAATTTTGACTTTAGATGAAAAAAAGAGTACCCCACACCATCTGTCTTCTCACGTTTTACAACTTACATATGACGAAATTATGTCGAATATCAGGGAAATTTTTACTGACCTGAATGCAAAAAAAATTCAAAGTCCAAAAAAATGTGAATGCGGGATCGAAGGTTGTTTTATACGTTCACCCTGAGTCAAAATCAAGCACCAAAATCACCAAATATGGCCGAAAAGAAATCAAAAAAGATTGTCAACATTCTTTTCCTAAAAATTAAAATTTTGTAAATTAGAGCTTCAAGGAAGAAAAAAAAAGAGGGAAATGGATAGAAATTTTTAAAAAAATTGTGAATTTTTGAGATATAACAATTTTTGGCACAGATTCATCAAAATTCAAAAAACGTTGCATCTAGTCCCTAATCTGCTTATATGTAGCTCAAACCTCACCTCATTTGGGGAGGGCGAGGACGTGACCGACTAAAAGAGGCATAAAGAAAGCGCATTTTTCAGCCTCACTCAATGTTGGCCATATCTGGCATAATTATGCCAAAATTATGCTAAATTTCTCAAAAAAATTTCTCCATCTTTAGCTTCCTAGCATCATATTATTATGCCAAAAACACCCCCCCCCCAAAAAAAAAAAAAAATCTGGCAAAATTACCCTAAAATGCCAATACCATCACATTGACACTTGACAGGGTATCTGACTGATTTTTTTTTTTTGTAAAATCATTACTTTTTCTAAAAAAAAAAATTATTTTCAATTTGTACCCGCCCCCCCTCCCCCCAAATCGACTCTCTTTCCAACATACAAAAAAAAGAGAAAAAATTTTTAGAGAAAAAAAAATGAAATTAGAAAAAAATCGTTATTTTAAATGTAATAAATGAAAAATGAACAATTTTTGAAATTTAAAAAAATAAATTTCGCGTCTTTGGAATTTTTTTATTTTTTCACTACTTTTTTTCAAATTTTCGTCTGAATTCACTACTTTTCCACTACCGGCATGACCGGTTTTTCAAATCACTACTTTTTCACTACTTTCACTATCCGTTAGATACCCTGATTGATGCTTTCTAGCTCTGTTTTATCTCGGATCTTGGATTAAGAGTTCAGTATTTTGTGAGAAGTGTTCCATTCAGCACTCAAAGTACATAATTTGACCAATTTTCGTTAAAATCCAATAATTTTTTACGCTCCACTCGAGTAAGTAAAATAATACCAATATCAATACAAATGTATGTTTTTTTTTCTGCATCAGCAAAAATCTCAAACAATAAAGAGAACTCAACTTGGAAGCAATCTGAGCACTTTGTTTACGACGAACATAAACCGAAGCTTTTTTTACCTCCAGCATCAGCGAAAAAAAAGCACAATACACCCGTACACATAAAACTACTCTTCGACCACGATCCACAGAGGTAAACTGAGAGAAGCTAGAATAATAATCACTCGGTGAACACATAATTAACTACAGGTAGGTATTACGTTGATGAGAAAATCCATACCAAAGTATCGATGAAACACACAACACCCAAGCTCGTAAATGAAATCCGTAAAATTATTTCATTAAATATTTTTTTCTCAACCCAGCAGTACTAAAAATTCATACGTAATAAATCACAAATTAAATAATCATAAATTGTAATTTTATTACGATTTCGTTTCGTCGATTTGAAAATTTCCAAAAAAAAATATCTAAGGCAGCTCGAAAACATTAATCCTCCAGTGACAGGGGCATCATCACCTAGTACTGGTACAGTAGGTCTACATCAGCAGGATTTCAAGCCACGAGGATTGTATATTAATGAATGAAAGAATTGAACCTAACACCTTTATAAATAATTCTACGGGCTGACGGATTATTAAGGTGGTTTTTCGAATTTCTTTTTTCGTACCCTCGATAGACTGAAATGCTGGTGAGATGGACGCGAAGACAATAGGAATACGAGTGGAAAAAAGACGTGCGCTAGGCAATGAGAAGAAATTGCCATTAAGGGTTGATGCTTTGGCGTATACATAAAAGTAAATAGGTAAATGAAATAAGTGGCGGGTACAGAGTGTACGCGTATATGATAAAAGTACATCAGATAATATTATACCAGTTGTACGAATTAAATGGAAAATCTAATCTGTGAAGCAGCGGGCGGTCCTCAAGCATAACGTCGACGTACCACAGTACAAGCCCATCATGAACAAACAAACGGCGCGAAGCATGCCAAGCCAAGCTATCCCTGATGAAACAGCAACTATTATAATCAGAAGAGACCAACGAGTTCACACCAAACAACACGAATTCCATCGTTACCTTTTTGTTTTTACCTGATATAAGTTGGAGAAGGTCATGAGTGTCAAAACGTATCTATAAATTATCTCGGCAACTAGGAAAATGGATGAATTGTTTTCTTATAAGTGTAATAGTATAAACAAGGGCATATAAGCATTTAGTTTAATAACCTTTTAAACACCATCTGCTAATCTAGCCTCAAACCTTAAAAGAAAAAAAAAACTAATGACGAACCAACTCAGTTTATGTAAATTTCCGACTTCATGATTTCGTGTGTTATTAACAAACGCAGCAAAGATGGGAGGCAGAATAGGCGTTTTACACATGACTAATTGGTTTTGACAGGTTCCTCAAAGGACAGGCGCACGTTCGGTTTCGCCTTAAAGGCCTCATATGCTGCGTCAAAGAGGGATTTTCCTTCGCGAATATTCTCCTCACTGTTGTGCTTTCATAGGTGGTGTGTTAAGTTGAAATAAAATTAAATCAACTTTAAAGGGCGTTTTGTATCATTTAAAATTAAAAACGTCAACATAAATTAACTACCCCGAAAAAAAGAACGCTTCCGTTTGGCGTCTACGCGAACGCATTTCGTGTTAATGAACGTAATAGCGTGATTTTGACGCATTACTCATTCTAAAATACTCTAACGTCTTAACAAATCAATTTAAAAAGTACCATTTTCCATTCCTATTCGCAATATATCATCTGTCCAATTCAACTGCCCCAAATAGCCGAGTTAATGGAATCGCGTTCACAAGACGAATTTTAATTGTCGATTTAATACGTTCTTTATCCTGCGGTACGAATTTTCAACTGGTAAATAATCTAAGAAATGAATAATGGTGCACGTACAATCGTCCTACAAATCATCGCCTAATTTACAAATTGAATTATTTTACCGGAAAAAACGAAGCTAATTTTGGAAATTAGGTATGAAATTAATTACATCCTTATCTTATCTCGAAAAAATAAAGTAAAAAATTGTAAACAATTTTTCAAATCGTAAAAATTTGAAATCGGGTAATTTTTTAAACAAATTATTCAATGCAGTCGAAAAATAAAAATCGTAACTTTCAAAAATTATATTATACTGTAAATCAAAATATTATCAAAGTCGAAACTTCTAAAGTTAACCCTTTGGTGCCCGGCGAAAAACTAACGGATGAAATTGAAAAATTTTCACGCTGCTTAAATACACCAAAGACCAATAGTTGAAAGCTAAAAAAATATTTGCTTCGGGTGAATTCATTGATTTGGAAATGAATAGCTTTTAAAAATCTTTGAAATTTGGCTATATTCGTTTCCAAAATTACAGAAACTTCAACTGACCTGAAAATTGCGTCAAAATGTAAAGGACTGAAAATTTGATAAGGTAATGTGAAAATAATATGTATTAGTTCAAAGGTCGAATCACCAGGAAAAAAAATAAAAATGAATCTAAAATTTTTTCAAAAAAAGTGAAACCTTTTCCGCCGGGAATATCAAAATTTGATCATGCTGGAAGCAAAATTTTCCGATAGAAAAATATTTTGTGGTAAATTCGAGATATTTACAGAAGGAAATTTGTGTAAGTATTGAATAATATTTGGAAACTGAGGTTCAATTCTAAATTTGACAAAAAATTGAAAAAAACTTGATATTCCAAATCATCTACTTATAATTTGAAAAAAAATTTATTTCTTATCGAAGTTAACTCTTCATTAACCCTTGGTATGGCGCGCTATGGAGGAATCCTCCGTATTTAAGTACGTAATGCGCGTCGTGGAGGAATCCTCCGTAAATTTACATACGTTAAGCGCGTCATGGAGGAATCCTCCGTATCTCAACATATTGAATATATTGATGCCCTCGCTTCGCTCAGGCTTTATTAAATTTATGCAAGTAATTCTCATTTTTCAAAATGATGGAATGGACTCCTTCCCTTTCCGTTCCAGACAATGGTGTATTGATTTAAAAAAAAAAATTCCTACGGAGGATTCCTCCATGACGCGCATAACGTATGTAAGTAAGGATACGGAGGATTCCTCCATGACGCGCTTGACGTGTGTAAATATGGAGGAATCCTCCATTACGCGACTACTGTCCGTTAGACATGGGCACGCGACTTACCAAGGGTTAATTAAAAAAGAGTGAAAATTTTCAACGTAAAAAAATGTTTCATATTTTCGATAATTTTTCTCTATGCATTTAAATTATCAGTGCGATCTTGAAATCTGAATTCCAAACATTATTAAATAGGTACTTATACGAATTTCTTTCTGTAAATGTCTCGGTTTTCCCACAAAGTATTTTTATATCGGAAAATTTTGCTTCCAGCAAGATCAAGTTTTGATATTTCCGGCGGTAAAGGTTCCACTTATTTTTGAAAAAAAAAATCGATTTCTTTTTCTAGTAGTTCGATCTTTGAACAAATACGTATTATTTTCACGCTATTTAATTAAATTTGCAGTCCATCACATTTTGGCGCAATTTTCACTCCAGTTGGAGCTTCTATAGATTTGGAAACGAATATAGCGAAATTTCAAAGATTTTTAAAAATTATTAATTTCCAAATAAATCAATTCCCCCGAAGCAAATATTTTTTTGGCTTTCCACTATTAGGCTTTGGTGCATTCCATCAGCGTGAAAAATTTTCGATTTCATCCGTCAGTTTTTCGCCGGGCACCAAAGGGTTAAAAAAATATTTTTCATACAGGCAATGGATGAAATTTTCGAGGAAAAGGGAAAAAAGATTTCATAAATCAGAATAGAAATGAAGAAGCATAGGTACTTGAGCCAATGAAATTTCATTAAAAAAATGTCAAAGAAACATCATTAAAATTGTGTAAAATAAAATAAGTTCTCTCTTTTGAATCGATGAAACTGTTCAATTACAGAAGTAAATTAAACAAAAACATTTTCAAATTGAAATCGGAAAAATCCTCTTGTGGAGAAAGAAAAATTTCTGAACATAATAAAAAATTTTTTAAACAAACGGTCGAGTAGTTCCAGCGAAAAGGGAGTAAGAATTCTACACTGGATTTTCCAAGAAAAAAAATTGTACCTATTTTATTATTTTTTTTTTCTTAAATATTTTATGACAATTCTAAAATATTTTCATAAAATTCAAAATATCAATATGTCTATTTCTTGAAAATTAAAGTTAATTCAATCCAATTTCAAAAATTTCTCGAAATCTCTTGGCCCATTTTTTTTTTATTTCCATTATTTAAAAGTGACTTTTTCCCTACCTAACGTATTCAACCCAAAAAAATTTAACCCCCCCCCCCCCCCGATTACTGATACAATCAGTAAATTAAAATTTTTACTGCTTTATTTCAGTAGGTAGTTGAGGAAATAGAATCAGTAAATTTTCAACTGATTTCTATATTGTCTTGATTTTGTCTATTTAATCAGTCAATTTTGATTGATTCAAATTAAGAAAGATTTTCATTACATGTAGATCTAGGTACACAGACACAGAAGCTCAAAAAAAAAGTAAGATACCTAAACCAAGTATTGCGCAAAAAAGTAGACACTCGGAGAAAATTTATCAAAAATATTAATTGAAATTGAAAATAATAAATGGGACAATTTCACAATTGAAACAGGAAAAACTTGAAATGCATTGATGGTGAAATGTAGGCACTTCTCTCTATACTATCTCTTCTTGAGGCATTAATCAACACTGATTTCTTCTTCTTCTCGATATCTAGCTACAGTTATTAAATTTTTTCAATGCCAAACTCTATCAAAAATTAATCGAAATTTTCACCAAGATGATGAAACAAAAGCCCAAATTTCCTCATATTCCAAACTAATAATCAAGTAGATACGGCAAAGAGGATTAAGAAAATTTAGACTTTTGTTCATGAGAAAATAAGGATTTGGTAAGATTTACTAAAAATTATCTTGAGGATCCACAAATGTTTTTTAATGGATTATCTTCGTCAATGGCTGCAATTTCTGTCATCAAAAAATTTTTTCTTCAAAATCATGCAACATAACTACAGTACACACACATGGAATCCCAAAAAATCGATTTAAAATTTAATCCATCCCACAAAATTTATAGAAATCGTTTGATATTTGAATTTTTTTATTTCTCATTTATCACAATTTTTCTGCAGGATTTTCAATTTTTTGATATTTTGAGTACGCTAGTTTATGGGTCTGTTGGATTTTGTTTGTTGGACGGGTCTTCATTTGGCAGTCCTTTAGTTCGGTGGGCCTTTGGTCGATATCTTGCCGACCATCTCCCATAAATTAATTGATTTTTCCCAAGGCATAATATAAACGGTTTCTTCAAATGTTATTTCCATGAGCGTAGATCAGCGTAATTCTGCACACTCGGAAGAACCCAAGAAACTGTTGAAACATTTCCGTTAAAATCACGTAAACAAATATCAAATAGTTTCCAATTTTCGTCGGCTTCTGAATCGGAATTAGCATACGACGAAGATGGTCCACGTAGCTCATGGTGAAACATATTTGCCAAAAAATGCGCCCTTAATAACTGCTGGACTAGAAAAGGGGATTTCAAGTCATATTCAGAATTCTTTACCTTTTCATTCAACCAATTCTGCCATCTCTTTAAAGAGACATCTGTTAATCTATCACTTGGAATATTCAATAGAACATCACAGAAGACTATCCATTTTTCACATCTAGTAGGTGAGTAATAATCTTCTTTCGTTTCATTCTTCGAGTTTGAGTCGGAATCTCCATCAGGGTCGTATTCGAGCCGTTTAAAACTGCAATGTTCGCGGTCATCGAATTGTAAAGTGAAACAATCGAGGATATCATCTACAAAAACTTTTCGATTTGAATTGTTATATGCCAGCATTTCTAATACGAAACGCTTATTTCTCCGTCTGAAAATTTTACTAAATTTGCCAACATTCATAAATGTCTCTTCTGTGTATGGAATAAACGTACGATAGAAATCTGAGCAGAGCCTGTTTCCCAAATCTTTGTGATATTTATAACTGATATGGGAATAAAGCGTAGAAAGATACTGGTAAGTTGAAAAAGGAACAAATTCTTCACTCTGTTCATTTGACGCAAAAGTAATCGCGAAAATTAACGTTGAAACTATCAAACTTTCAAGAATCATTTTCATAGCATGTAAGTACACAGATGTTCGAAGAAACGAATGATACGAAAACCAAACATTGCTCAACGATGCAGGCACTTTGAGAAAATGTATCAAGAATATTTATGGCAAATCTTTACCGAAATAAAAAATATTAAATGGAACTTTTTCATAACTTGAAATTGATGGTGAAATATACTTCTTTATGCTATCTCTTCTTGAATGAGGCATACCTTTACCTAAATTAACTCTCATTTCATTTTCATCTCGATAACTAGGCTACAGTTATTAAATTCCTTTATTGCGAAACTCAATTAAAAAATTGATTGAAACTTTTATCTCGACGATAAAACCAAAGTTCAATCTAGATGATGTCCCTTAAAATAGAAAAATTCTAGGAAATTCCCCCCCCCCTCACCCACAACTTTCTCTCCTTCGGTGCCATAGAAATTTTATTGCATTATTTTCGAAATTTCCAGTGAAGGAAACTTTCTGTTCTTTGGCACTTTTGCAAAAGTGTATTTTTAGTAATTTTTTTTGCATCAAATTGTAAAAATTAAGATCTATGATGGCAAGTTCGGCTACTTTATGAAAATTGATCCCGAAAACGTGTTTTTCAAAATAGATTCTTCTCATATTATATTGATTTTTGGCAATTTCAACGTCGCAAAGTCCGAAAATCGCGAAAACTTGGGCAAAAATGTAATTATTTTAGTATATTTTTCAAGTTTTGTGAATTTTTAAGGAAAGAAATGACCAAATGAAAAAATTAACGTGAAAATGCTCAGAAGGAGGAAAAAGGAATTTTGAGCTTTACAGCAGACATAGGGGGATTTAGAGGAATGGAGCTGAGAGGGCTAAGTTCCGAGTCAGTGGCGTCGGAAGGTTTTTTTTTTTCAAGAAGGGTGCAAAGTTGGTGCAAAAACTTGAAATGTGGGGAAAATTTCAAAAGGGGAAGTAAAGAGGAGTCTTCTACGGCACTGTTGCCTTAAATAGTTCATATAATAATTGAAAATTAATTTATACTCGAGCAAAGCGAGAGTAAAGCTTTAAAAAAATTGAATTTTTAATGCTCAGAAATTGACATTTTTTGACGTTTACATTACCCCAGGCCATTTCAGATGTTGAAAAGCCAACATTTTTTTTTTATAGGAACGAAAAAGCTAAATTGGAGTACCAATAGGATTTTAGGAGGAGAGAGGCGAAAAGGAGCCTTCCATCTTACTGTTACTTCAGATAGTTCGTTGAAATGGAAATTTGTTCGTGCCCTAGTGAAGTGAGGGCAAAAAAGTTTTGAAAAAAATGGGCATTCAATGCCCAAAAATTACATTATTTCATGTTTCAAAAATAGTACAATTCAGAAATGTTTTACAACCAAACACAAAGTTCCAAAAAATGAAGATCCACCAAGTAAAAACCCACTCAATGAAGACTCAATAAACAAAGAATCCAGCAGACCCAGCAAATGAAGGAGAAGACACAACAATTTCTCTTATAATTTAGTGAAAATTAATTTTAAAAAAATAACTGGAAAACTGTCAGAATAGCAGCACAGTAACAAATCTGCGAGAAAACAATGAAAAAAATTTCTGAAAAATCGGTAAAAAAAATTTCTAGAAAATCAGTAAAAAAAAATTCCTGCACTGAAAAAAAAAATAATAAAATTTATCCAAAAAAATAATAGCGTGTCCCAATTCTCAAAATAGGTAAAATTTATTATTTTTTTCAATAAATTTTTTTTTTGATAAAATTTATTCATTTTTCGACAAATTTTATTATTTTTTCTGATAAAAAATATTATTCTTTAGAACAAATTTCACCTATTTTGTGAATTGAGACACGTTATTATTTTTTTAAAATAAATTTTATCATTTTTTGATAAAATTTATTATTTTTGGGGTAAAATGTATTCATTTTTGTAACTTCTGTTTTTTCCATGTGCTGCAATTCTGACTTTTCTTCAGTAATTTCTTACTGATTCGAGCATGAAACGAAATTTGTATTCTCTAAACTTGAATCAGTCAAAATCTGAAGATTGACTGATTGAAAGAGACGGAATCACGTCACTGATTAGCAGTGAAATTTCCCTGATTCCCGAAAATTTTAATTTACTGGTTGAATCAGTAATTTTTACGATTGAATCAGTAATTAACTACTGATTTCATCAGTGAAATTTAATTTTTACGGATTAAAAAATGAAAATTCACTGATCGAATCAGTAAGTTTTCACTGATTTTTAGAGTGACATGATTCTGTCGATTTCATCAGTCAATTTTGAAAAATTCAGATTAAGAGATTACATTAGAGATTAAAATTTTGGTATTATCCTTTAGTATATTTCACCACTCATCTCAATTAAATATTCATAAATCAGTGAAAATCAGTGAAAATTCACTAAAATGCCAATAAAATTTCAAAAAATTGATAAAAATTTGAAAATCTTTTTAAAAAAAAATAAGCAAAAATCCGTTGAAAATAAATGAATTTGGCTAGCTCTAATATTCTGATTATTAATCAGTGACTTTTCAACACCAAATAATTCAAAATGAGAAAGAAAGTCTTCTTTTTGAACTTCGGAGCCAAATTTAGGTCTTGTTCCGCTCCATGCACAATTCGCCTTCGAACATCCCACTCCAACCCAACAATTCATTTCTTCTGCTCCTCTAAATAAGAATTTCACAAATCAAACATTCCAGACACATCGCATGATTGGAAAATATATCTCTTCGTCTTCGAAGTTCAAGAAAAAAACTCGACAGAATTTTTAAAAATACGAGATTTTCTCCTTCGCATCGTGATTAGCATCAAATCAGCTTTGTGATTTCTACACTTTTGCCGTTAGAATGAATTTAATCAAAAAACGTGTACCCGATAAATTTTCATATTCGTCTGTCATCCATAAACAACACTCTACGAAACGAAGTCTATATTCGGCGCATTTCGAATAAATCGCATCGAATATTGCTTTTGGGAAAAATACGTATAGAATATAGATACACCAAAATCTGTCGGGCATTGCTCGTAGGTAGGTAGTCGTTAAATTCTATCCAACGATAATAGAACTCATAAAGTTTGTTTAAGCTAGCGCGTATATTTTTTACCTGTTCACCAATTTATGTCTCTTTCTAAATGATTACCGCACATTATTTCCATTTCTACCGGAATTATCGCCGTTGGAGAGCGTGTAAAAATTTTAAATACTTGAATTTCGAATATACGAAAACATTTTTAACGCTGAACCGGATCATTCATTAGAGCTGCTAAAATACACACCCCCTACCCCCTTTTTTCCCATACAGAAAACACTCGCCGAAAACCACCAACAGTCTTGTACACATAATTCGATCTTTATATCATTTTATGACAAAGTTTTTTCCCCCCTTGGATCCCCAAGGCATGGCATGGCACGCGGTAGACTCCGCTTACGTATTTTACCGCCTCCGGTCTTCCCAAATATTCCAATTAATCAACCGAATCTTGGTATGGCGGAACCAGAAAATAATTTTTATACCGAAAATTTCACCTTTTGAGGATTCATATGGATTCATATCTGAATAACGTTGATTTGACCTAACACTTGTAATAGCATCGTTTAAAGGTATCTTCTTAATTGACCAAAACGATCGTCAATATTCACGCAACGTTACCTTTCTTCTACTTTTTTTTGACTCGCGTGTAAAAAACGCCTGCGCTCGAAATTATTTACCTTGGCGGAGGTATTTTACCACCTTCTGCGTTGGAAATTGTCTTACTTATTTGTCTCTGTCTGGTGTTTTACAAGTTTGACTTGTCTGAGCGAAATTTCCTTTCGGATGAGCTAATTATGAGCTAAAATCAAGAAATTGTTCGACGTTGATTTTTTTTTCAAACGATATTTAACCAGATGACAAATTCGGTAGAATTATTCGAAAGGAAAGGCTAAAGGCAATTTGCCAAACGAATAAATGGGCTCGACCTCATACTCCAAAAATGTACATTTTGGTTTTGAAAAATGACCAATTCAGAGCTAGAAAACAGAAGAACCAGTGGCGTAGCCAGAATCCTCTGAAAGTAGGGGTCTGAACAAGTGGCATCGAAAGCTTTTCTTGGATGGCTGCAAAATGAGTACAGGGACTTGAAAAACGAGAAATTTTTGGAGGGGATGGGAGGGGGTAAAAAGAACCTTTTTGGCACTTTAGTCTTGAATCGTTCATACTCGTATAATATTGATTTAATTCGTGCCCCAGTGTAGCGAGGACGAAGATTCGAAAGAATTGGATATTAAATGCCCAAAAAAGGCCATTTTTTAATGATTTTGTTGCGAATTTCTTTTTTCAACTGACTTGGAGCCGTTTTCAGTGTTTTAAATCTGCATCTAATTTGATAGATTTTCGATCATTGACTTTTCGAATTAAAATTCTCTCAAAATTTTTACAACTTTGGCCTCCTTAATTTTTTTACAATTTCATATCTTTATTATTTTTTAAGGTTTCCAATTTAAAAAAAATTATATCTGACCAGAGAAAAAATTGAAAGAAAACTTTAAAATTATGGGAAAGAACCTTAACGTGAGAAGAATTTTTTTAGAATAAGAATTGAGAACTTGTAAAAAAATTGAAGAAATTAATTTAAATAATTGAATTATCTTGAAAATTTTTTGAATAATATAATTTTTTTCAACCAAGTAAGTATATATTTTTCAAAATTTCTTTCAACGTAATAATTGTAAAAAATGTTTGAAAAAAATAATGACAATAATGACATTCGTAGAAAAAATGTAAAAAACAAAATCGATCAAATTTTGTGAAAATTAGAGTCGATTTACAGTTGGAGAAATTTTTAAATCGGATATTATTTGAATAAAAATTTTAACTGAAAGTGAAAGGAGCTGAAAAAATTTAGTTGAAAAATTGAACTTTGAATTGGAAATGCCGAAATCTGTTTTCTTCAAAATTGTAACTCTTTTTTTAGTAAACTTCCAAAAAAAAAGTAAGTATTTTTACGACTAAAAAAAAATCTTTGTATATGAAAAACTATAAAAATAAATTTAATTCACCATTTAATTGAAGATCAACACATAATTTTGCGCTTATGTGCGATGACCGAAAGCTTCACGTTCGCGAAGTGGCACAAAGTCAGTGGAAAAAAGAAATTCGCGATTTGCGAAATGCCCGAACGAAGCGAGAGCGAAGCTTTGATAAAATTGAATTTTTTAATGTCTGAAAAAGACAATTTTCACAAAAATTCTTGACCTCAAAAGGGGTTCAGACCTCTCCCCCTGGCTACGCCCCTGTGCAGGAACTACTTTTTTCAATCACAAGTTGAGATTCACAAAGACCAAAAGATGAAATTCCATCTTCGATCGTTGGCTCGAACGACACGAAAAATCGTCCTTGAAAAACATTCAAAAATATCCAAATTCCCATGTGATTTCCTGCCCAGTCTCATCCGTACGGACGACGCTTATCCGACGAAGTTCAAGGCAAATGCACGTTATTTTTTCCATCCAAATGCTAATCAAAATCGAAAGAAAACGTTCAAAAGCAATAACACTCGAGTTGAGCGCATCATAACGAATAAATTATCGTAAACTATGACACGATTCAGAGTGGAAAAAAAATTCAATTCCCAATTCACGCGTACAAAAGCTAAAACAAATTTCCTCGACGCGATGGTGTAATAATATATAGGCCGGAAGCTGTGTAGAAAATTAATTACGAAATTACCAAGGGGGGTTATATAATAAAAACAACAAAAAGAATATTGTGATCAAGGCGCACTCGCGCAGAAAACACCAAAATACCGAAGGAATAGATAACATGCACTCGCGCAGTACCAGATTAATAATTTATAAATACGGAAAAAAAGCAACAACTTCAAGAAACTATCATTCCGAAACTAGACCCCCTCACCGAGTTGTCACCATAAATATTATTTCTTAAATGGTTTTACAAAATATATGTAGGCAAATGAACACAAATATAGAGGAGAAGAGGAAAAAAAACCAACGAATAAAGACAGAGGTACAAAAAAAAGGTGGAAAACAGAAAGACGATAATATACCTATTATTTGTATTTACCATTATGTATTCCAGCATCGTATAATGGTATATAGCTTTGTATAATCTTCTATGAAAGAACATAATATTTCCCTTCTCCAATTTAATCGCCGGAATAATATATTCTTCTTGTTTATTTCTTCGGTATTTTATTGCTATTTTATTTATTACTTGTCCTAGTATTAATATCCTTCTATACCGACCTATCGCTACTGTGAAAAAAATCAAGCTCGTGTAAGACGTCGTCTTTCCAAATGAATAATGCCTTTTCTTCGGGTCTTTGCACCTCATATACCACCATCACACCTTTACTAATTATTTTGCCATCCTTATTCCCACCGCGTACTCGACCAGGATTTATTGTTTTTCGAAACGATGGTCTCGAGGGATTCGAAATGGTGATTTTCAGGGTTTCCTCATTTATTCGCTTCAAAGTACCAAGATTTGTAAAAATCATAGATACGGAATTGATGTGTTGGCAGGGAGAAATTGGGGAGAAAAATTACTGAGGAAAAATTATGAAATTTACCAAAATGTAGTGAAAATTATAGAACAATTAATTAAATTTATTGAAAAATCGATGAAATATACGTATTTTGAAAAAAAAAAAAAAAAAATTCACCAAAAATTAAGAAATGTGACTATTTTTCTAATTAACTTCACTCATCATTCATTTTGAGAGATTTTCACAAATTTTAAACCAGAAAATGAATGTGAAATTAAAAGCATCTCTGGCCTACTACAATCAGTTTAATTTTATTTCAATGAAAATTAGCAGGTAAACCCAGTAGAAAATTGAATCAATTTTACATTTTTGCAAACACGAATCAATTTTTCCCAAGTTTACTAATTCATATTTGAAGGGGCAATGCAATGCATAAAAAAGGACTAAAATGAGTTTTTCTTCAATTAAAGAAATTTTGAAAAATGAAGTACTTACAAGAACATTTTTTAAAGTAATTTTCAATTGAAATAGGAGGCCGAATTTTAAGAAAGGATAAACATTTTTTCTTCGACGTATATTTTCGAGTTTCTTTTCAAATTTTCAGGATTGAAACATTGCCCTTTATTTTTTTCTGATGAGGATTTTCAAAAAATGGTACAAAAAAGTTGAAGGTATATAATTTTTTTCAGAAAATTACAAGTTTATCCAAAAAACGTTTGGCTTTTAGTTTTTAATTTTTCAATTGATTTATTCAAATTTTCTCTCCATCTTTGTTGTAGGAAACGAAAATTCCTTTTGAGTGCCTACTCTCTTAATTTGAATCAGTCAAAAGTCAAAATTGATTGATGAAAAACTGATTCACTGTAAAAATCAGTGAAAAATTCACTAATTTAAATTAGTGAATGAATTTTTGAATCAGTAGTTGGGGAAATCTACGTACTGATCCAAAAATGAAAATTCAAAAACTGAATCAGAAATTTTTCATTGACTGGCAGTCAAACTTCACTGCCTATCAGTGACTCAATTCTGTCAATTTCAATCAGTCAATCTTCAGTTTTTGATATTGCAACTTCAAAACACAAAATACTTTTTCAAAATTCATTTTTATTCTACATATTTATATTGGCAACAGCTCAACAGATCAGGTATTTATAAAGATTGAAAACTAGAGAAAAAAAACAAGACAGATGGAAAGAGAGGTAAAAGTTATGAAAGTTCTCTTCCTAAATGAACATTTTTCAAAAAACAAAAAAAAAACATTCGCAACAATTTTCCGGGAAATGTTTTTAGTAGGTAAAATACCATTTTCTAAAAAGAAATAATCAGCTCGCATTTTCCTTCATTTTTTTTGATCTTGTGAGATGAGAAGAAATTTTCCCAATTCCCCTTCTTTTCTCTTATTCTGGATCAGAAAAAAAAAATCACAGAAATCGATCATAAGAATTGCAGCACAGGAAAAATCAGAACAATTTCCCAATTTTCAAAGAAATCTATAGGTATTCATTTTTATTCGATAATGAATTTCATGAGCAAAAATGTTTTCATTGCTAATTTTCTTGTTTTTTTTTTTTCAGTCCCATTCATTCATTCATTCATTCATTCAAAAAAAGTTTAACGAGATTTGATAAAAATAACATAAGAACACATTCAAGGTCATTAATAAGAAAATTTATTGTCTTGAAAAATGGACTGTTTTCTTGATTTTGGTGTGTTTTTTTGGTTTTGGCCCTAGAGACCTTCAATTAGGGCCGTAAAAACATTTTTTTCCAGCCCTAGAAGCCATCGATTGGGGCCATAGAAATACTTTTGAGGCCCCGGAGGACGTCAAATAGGGCCATCGAAAACAAAAATGCTGAAAATTCTCAAATTTTTCAAAAAAAATGATGATTTTTCACTTTTTAAAAAAAATTCCGAATCTTATGACTGATAAAAAACAGTAAAATGCAACAAAAGAATTAATACAAAATGTCCAGCATTTCTTCATGACCTTTCCAGGATTAAATTAGTCAAATCTGGCGAAATTTGGCTTTTTTGAAATATGTACATAGTTAGGATAAATTTCACCCAAAATTAGCACGATTTTTTGCAGATTTTTCAGTCAAAAGTTATCAATTTCTTCTGTCAAATTGGTAAATTGACATAAAAGACGATTATTTTTTATTGAAAATTTCCTGATTTCTCATGAGAATTAATCTCTCTGTTTCAAAAAAACCAAAATGATTCAAATTGTAATCTCATATTTAAGTCTTTTCATGGAGCATATCGTCATTGAACCTTTACATACAGGCAACCATCACAAAAAAATCCTCCAGCAATCTACAACGCTTAAAACGACTTCTGAAACACGTCAAAAAAATCTCTATTTTGATTTTCATATCCGTCCAGTCGATCGAACAGAAGTTAAGTCAAGTGCCACGTTCATTTCTTATTAAACGGTTCATTCGCCAGCATAAAAAAGCATCGCGAACCGACACCATATGCTTTTCAATATCTCGCAGTCGGCCGATTCGATGGATGCAATTAACGTAATCTCAAAGGCGAATAAAATAGAGGTACCCATACGCGTGACGTGTATAAACAAATGGCAAAGTCAGCGAGATGCCGAAGCTGCTGATTAATTCGATTGTTGCATGCCGCCGACATTGTATTGTATTCGTAACCAATCGAGATCACATGCGGTATTGCAAGCAGCCAGAAAGGTAAAAAACCCCGAAACCTATCAATTTCAAAACAGTAACTTCTCATAGCACAATCATTCACCGTACTAGAATCGCAAATCAGCCAACATATGGTAACCGACATATCCGAATATCTAAAACTTTCGCAGTCTATTGTCATATTGTTTCTTCATTACGAAAAAAAAACACATCAGGTGCGATAATAAAAAGCATACATTTTTCAAGGTGCGAAAAAAATATTGTACGCGAGATGTACACGAGTTTAAATTTTATTTAATTTTTCAAACCTTCGTAATCATATTTCCATCGACTCTAGTCATCGAAAAGGCGCTAACGAAGAATAAAAAAAAAAAAAGGAAATTTATTTGAAACACGAAGTAACGACAAAACGTATATGAGGAGCGGCCGCGACTACGATACCTAATGAACTCGCCCTATTAAATTAAAACTTATTAAGACTTTTCGATTAACGTCGCCGGCATCCAGCATATTTCATTTAATTTTACAGGAAAAAAATAGGGAAGAATAGAAACATCCTCCGACACCGCAGTACATCGAAGTACGGATTTAACAAAAACCACTCGAATTATTTACGATTATCTAGAATAGAATTGGTTTGCCGGGTATAACGAAATTAAAAGCAGAACCTACGTACGATGTCGTAAATATATAAGTATGGTGTACTACCATACTCGAGGAATCCTGAGCGGGATTTTTAAAAACGTCGTATTTTACAAACAAACCTTAAATAAACAATTTCGTATTCATTTTCACCACGAAAACCGTGATTTTTCGTCCATTCAAGAGACCAGAAGAGAGAAAACTTCACGTAACGGAACCTCTTCCTAAATATAAATTCAAATCGTCGCGACGTATTTTCTCATTATATCCGCCAACTCCCAAATGTGTTTGCGTCGTTGTAATAACTTACTCGACAAATAAATCTACACTTTACGGTAGGTATAAATTCGAGATCGCCGTGCTGGGTGCATACAATTTTGACCATAGGATGGTACAGGTATACAAAATAATTCCGATGGCAACTGTTGATAACCTCATAAATGAAATCATTTTATCAGCGGCGTCGTATATTCGTAAATACGGTACTAGGTTACATGATTGCAAGATACCAGTTGCGGTATCTACCTAATAGCTATATGAGGCCATCCCTCTACTTCTCTGGACAGTGTAAAAAAAATACCGCCGCTGAAATAGGCATATGAAGGTACATCTACCTCACAGACTACTTCCCAATTCCGTACGTCGAACGAGATTCTTTTAATGGCGTGTTTTTATACTCTCCTTATGATTGACTACCTCTGATTTCCTCTACTTTGGTGTATTACAACATCATAATTTGTATACGAGAAGCGGATTGTGGCCAACAAATCATTACACGCAGACGACTTAGCACCAATGTATCTAATATGAAAATCCTGTTACATGAGACAATTTACTTATTATAAGATGAAGTCAGTGTTACTTTAAAATGTAATACATTGAATAAGAATGGTTGGTGATGGAATAACCACAAAAGTACGGAGATATACTCGAATCTTATTTTTAGCACCTTTTAATCAGGTCATGTCTTAGATAATGTACAATGCCCAAACAGGATGCTCATTCATTTTGAAGCAAGTTGAAAAATTAAAAAAATATATATATATTTTGAAAGTTTTCGAAAGATTTCTTCATTTTCTCTCTCATTCTGAAGGAGTAAAAGTCACCGATGAACAAGTCGAAATTGCAGCACATGAAAAATCAGCAAAATTCACTGATTTTTCAATAATTTTCACTAATTTATCAAAGGTTTTCACTAATTTTTCAAAAAAATTCAAAAATTTTACTGATTTTTCATTGCATTATCATTGATTTTTCATTGCATTTTCATTGATTTTTCATTGATTTTTTCATCGCATTTTAATTGATTTTTCATTGATTTTTCATTGATTTTGATCACTGATTCGTTTTCAGTGAAAATTTTTTCACTGATTTTCTCCTGTGCTGCAATTTTGTCTTGTTTTTCAGTGATATTCAATAATTTTCACTAATTTATAAATAAGAGAGTATGATTCAAATCCTCCGCAAATGACACTGATCATTTTTGATCTTTTTTCTAAATGGTGGTCAAATTCATTGGCGTGGAATTGAGTGAATCATCATGAGCATAGGTTCACCTAAGGGAAAAGCTCAATCGCTCAAGGAGATTGAGTATACCTTTTGTTTTAAGCTTGAAAAAAAAATTATGAAAATGTTTTAAAAAGTGCATTTTTTTACTTTCCAAATACGATTTTTCAAGGAAATTATCCATTTATTTCTTGAATGAGCATATTACTCTCTGAATTTGAATCAACCAAGTTTGCTGAAATTTGTGCTTTTTTGAATCAGCAATTTTTGATTTTTCACCAATTTTTCAGTCAGAAATTGCTCATTTCTCAGTTGATTCCCAATTTGCCAAATAAAATTAGTAATGGATTTTTGGTAAGTAGCAAAATTTGTGGAAAATCACTGATTGAGTTATTTCATTATTTCAAAAAATCAGAATTTCATCATTTTTGTTTGATTTAGATTTAAAAAGTATACATATGTGAGCCTTAGAAGAATTACCATCCTTAGGAGTCGAAAATTGATTCCTGAGTTTGAGGTTTCCCCCCTGATTCTACTCCTTCTGAAAGGCCAAAAATCAGTATGAACTCGAAAACCAAATTTTGACACTCAAAAGTGGTTTCTACATCCAAGCTGGCCTAATAATTCTTCGTTCCGCAATTTTTCAATTTTCGTTTGCTAAAATCTTTACATGCATCATCTGCCTACAGGGGACTGAATGATCGTGACGTCACGAATAATTGTGGCATAAAAGTTCTAATTTGTAAACAATCTCATTTGGTCCAAACCGAAAATATTTTTCCATTACATCAAGAAAAATTGCAAATTTTCAAATACAAAAATTTTTTCCATTCAACACAGCGATATAATGAAAAAATTTCAAGGGGGATAATTCTTCTCCAAAATATATTCAAAAAAATCTTTATGTTGAATGTAAAAAAAAATGAATTCGAAAATTCACAATCATATTATTAATTTCTAATTATAGTCATTTGATGCAATACAGAAACATTTTCTGTTTGGATCAAATTTCGAAAAATTTCGTAAAATCGTTCAAAAAGTAAAAAAAAAAAATCATCGTTAAAATTGAAATCATCCGCAAGTTGGCAAAATTTTTAATACAAAATACAGGACTATGTAGAAGGCTTCTACGGAATCCCTCCAAGACCTTTGGCACAATGTACTCAATGAAATTGGCTTTTTAAAAAAAAACTTTCAAGATTAATTTTCACCAAAAAAATGACAAAATTTTTTTACTTTTGCGAGTATTTTTTCATACAAACTTTTTAAATGGAAGGTGACTAGACAATTTTCCAAAAGATTTCTAAAAATAGGACAATGCCTGAAAATTTTTTCAATAACTGACGAATCTTTTAAAATTTGAACAATTTTCTGAACATTAATTTTCCAAAAATTCCATAATTTTACAACAATGCGATTTTCTTAAAAAATGGATATGATTTTCTAAACATTGGGTAGTTTGTAAAAAGGTGAAAACTTGTAGAATTATTTTGAAATTTGAACAATTTTTTTAAAAATAAATTCTACAATTTTTCAAACATATTAGACAGGACTTTCCAAAACTTGGTACAGGTTTTTCCCAACTTTTGAAATCGGTTGTTCTTGATTTCAGAAAAAAATTTTCCAAAATAGAACATTTTTTGAAAATAACAATGAGTAATTTGAAACAATAAAAATTGGATGACTTTCAAAAAATTTGACTTTTTAGGATTATTTTTGTTTCCAATAAAATTTTATGAAACATTGAACTGTTTTTAAGCTCACAAGTCACAACCTTATCAAAAAAAAAAAAAAAAAAACACATAATAATTTCATATGAATAATATTTCAAACCTATTCATAATTATTGGCATGCTTTTCGAATTATTTTTCCAAAAAATTGACAAAATTTTGATTTACATTTTGAACTATTTTTAGAACATTAGCAACACGCACAATATTTTAGAATTTTTAAAAATATTAGTCTGCCTATCAAAATATTACCAATTTTATTCATATTTTGAAAAATTGTACACCATTTTCTTCAATTTTAATGCAATACTTTAAACAATTAAACCAACAGGTCCTCGGTATGTTCCATTTATTATTCATCTCCGCCCATTTCCTCCCATAAGAAAAAAATAATGGCCACTTTTAATGACACTTCACGTGCTTCCATAGGTTTACCATCAGGGTCTGTCATGGGTGTCTCCCTGGTTATCTCACGTTTCAATTCTATAGCAAATGCGAGCAGAAGCCAGAAGGGCCATTACAATAAACTTATAAAAAAGGGAAGGGTACGAAAGTCGAGGTATTTCTCTAAATTCAGCAGACATCCCTGACATAACCGTAAATTTTTTATCATAATTCTAAGTTATTCGCAGGTCGCAACCCAGATAACACGCGATTTCACCACAATGGATACCGACAAACGCCAGACAGCAGATGATTCTTAGGTCGAAAAAATTTCCTCGATTATAGCCCATCTTCGTCAAAAATTATACCGTAAATTCCGTTAATTCGCTTATTAATAAATAGCTCTTAATTATTATGAAAATAATACTTTATTCTGGGTGTCTAATTAACTATAATACTTAATTAGAGTTGTAAATTTTGTTAACACCACCTACGTAATTAAGTTATCCAGTCTAAATAATTCATATAGAATTTTAAACGCGTGTTTAATATTTTTTGCTCCTTCGAGTGCGCGATTTTATAAGTATATTTCAAAAAGGGATATGTCTGTAGAAAAAGGTATAGGTATAGGTTGGACGTTCCTTACATACGAAATGGTTACCCGTACCCAAGGCCCATGGTTGTAATTTATATATGCAGGAAGAATCGTATAAAATTATCATCCTCCGTTTAACGCCGGTACCTGTTAATTAAGTTATAAATTAAACAAAAAATGCACCTAATAATGATAATACGAATAGACTGATGCTCGTTATAAACGTGTAATAATGACGTAGTATAAATTTCAACGTATTACACGTACGTATCTTTCTGAACATTCGACGCAGAATCAAAAAATTACGACAACGATGATGACGACGCGATACGCGCCGTTTACGAATAATATACGATCTTGCGAGGGTAATAAGTTTTTATAACGCATTCACAGGGTGCCTATTAATGTTATTCGTTAATTGAGGCGCTAAATAATCATGGCGTGCGTAGTGCACATTTTTATCCACTTATACGAATGCAAGTTTTCCATTCGTGGTAACCAGTAACCAGGGTCGCATTGTTGGACCGGCATTTTTCGTGTTTTTCTATTGGTCGTTGCATTTTCACGTGTTGGTTTTACAAAGTATCGACCTTAATTAAGGAATATATCGATTTGTATCTTTGTAGGATCATGTTACGGTCCAAGAAGTTCTACATTTCCAAAGGAAGTAACTAGTTATTACGATGGATACTTTTTTTTTTTTAATACACGTACCTATGAAAAAAACAAATAAACGTTTTTGTTTTTTTTTTTCGTAATTATAGTGTGCTATGCTGTAATAATATTTCGTTTATTTTTTTGTTGAAATGTTTATTTGTTTTAGAACGAGGAGACGAAGAGGCGATTTTCCCTCCAGAGCAGAAGTGATCCTAAGATATATGAGAACGAAACTTCAATGAAATATTTTTATAATCGAGACCACCAAGCGTTTCCAGGAAGTTGAAAATTCTATGATATGAGATATCTGAGTCAGCATGAATTATGATGATACAATAGCACTCGAATATATATCTATAGTTCTTCGTCCATTCACGGATATTTGAATCCCATTGAGCAAGATTAATTTGGTTTTCAGTGAATTTTCATTGATTTTTTAGGATAATAATTTCTAGAAGGATTCACCAATTCAAAAATTACATCTTGTTGTAAAAATTTTAAAACCCACGTCTCCGGCTCGCAAAAAGAGTAAAATTCAATTATGAAAATTTTCCGACCCTCCCCCTTCCTTTCTATACTTAAATATCACAGGTTTGAAAAGAATTCGACTGTATAACCCACGCACAAGAATATTTTCAATGTCTGCAGCAAAACAAGTTCAAAAGTAAATTAAAGAAAATTTACTAGAAATCAAAGAAAATTCACTAGAAATCAGAGAAGATTCACTGGGAGTTGAGTGAAATTTACAGGAAAATAGTTGAAAATTTGTTGAAAAATCAGATAAAATTTATTAGAAAATCAATTAAAATTCACTATAGGAAAAAACAGCGAAAATTCACGACAAAATATCAGTGAAAATTCACAAGAGAAATCAGTGAAAACACTAGAAAAATCAGAGATAATTTGCTAGAAAAAAAATCAGTCAACATTCACTGGAAAAATAATTTAAAATTCATTCACTAGAAAAATCAGTGAATATCACAGGGATCAATGGAAATTTACTAGAAAAGGTCAGTGAAAATTCACTGTAAATTGAGGGAAATTAACAGGGAAATGAGTGAAAAATCAGATAAAGTTTATTAGGAAAATAAATCAATTAAAATTCACTAGAGAAAATCAGTGAAAATTCACCAGAACAACAGTAAAAATTCACTGGAAAAAATCAGTGAAAACACTAGAAAAATCAGTAAACAATCTAAGTGAAATCAGTGGATATGCACTGAAAAAATTAGTAAACCTGCACAAGAAAAATCAGTGAAAATTCACTAAAAAATCGGTGAAAACGCTAGAAAAAAATCAGCGAAAAGTCACTGAAAGTTCAGTAGAAAAAAAAAACGTGAAACTTCACTGGAAAATCAACTAAAAAATCGGTGAAAATGCTAGAAAAAAAATCAGCGAAAAGTCACTGAAAGTTCATTAGAAAAAAAAAACCTTGAAAATTCACTGGAAAATCAGTAAAAAATTCACTAGAAAAATCAGTGAATATGCCCTAGAAAAATCAGCGAAAATTACGTGAAAATCAGTGATAATTATTTGAAAATCAGTGAAAATTCACTGACAAATCAGGAAAAATTTACCAGAAAATCAGTGAAAATTTATTAGAAACTCAGTGAAACCTGCCAGGGAAAATCAGTGAACATTAATTTACAGAGAAATTACATAGAAAAAATCATGGAAATTAGAGAATATTCAGAGGTAAATCACTGCAAATTCACTGAAAACTGAAAATCGGAAAATTAAGCTGATTTTTCTAGTGCTTCAATTCCAACTAAGTATCAGTGATTTATAAATGATTCAAAATAAAAAAGTTGATTCAAATCACCTCAATTATACCGCTTTTTCAAATCGGTGAAATCTTTCTCACTGAAAATCAGTAATTCTTGACAGATCTTTTAATCAAAAATTACAAATTTTTTCCGGAAAAACTTTGGAATTTGCGTAAAAATTAGTGATTTTTCTCTGATTCAAAAAGGCAAAATTTAACCAAAATTGGACTGATTCAGTTTCAGAAAGACCATTTTGCTAGTCTTCATAAACCAAAACATCATAAACACTTATACCTACCGCAATTTTTCAAATTTATTATAAGTACTCTCTTCATTTGAATCAGTCAAAATTGACCGATTAAAATCGAAAAAATCAAGTCCCTGTAGGAATCAGTAAAAAAAAAAAAATCACCGATTCAATCTGTAATTAATTACTGATTCAATCAGTGAATTTTTTTTACTAATTCAATAATGAAAAATCACTGATTTGAATCAGTAAATTTTTACTGATTTCAATCAGTCAACTAATTTTTATAATGATTCAATAATCAAAATTCACTATTTGAATCAGTAATTTTTCACTGATTGGCAGTAAAATGACGCTGATTAACTGAGGAATCAGTGGAATTTGACTGATTATCAGTGACTTGATTTTCTCTATTTCATCAGTCAATTTAGGCATTTTTGACTAATTCAAATTAAGAGAGTACCTTTTTTTTGAACCACAATTCATCGAATATGATGAAATTCTGGTTTTTTGAATTTGTGTAATGGATTTTTACTGAAAATCAGTGATTTTAAATTCAGACAATTATCAAAAATTCCTGTTTTTTCAATCAGGCAAAAAATCACTAATTTTTTCATTCAGTTCAAAATCATTCATTCTTCAGAGAATTTAATGATCTCTGACTGAAAACTCTCTTACATTCAATAAAACTCATTTCACTGATTCAAAACATGCAAAATTTCACCTTCAATTGTTTCAAATTTAAAAAAATCACCTGCACTTTTTCCAGCTGAAATTTTCCATAAAATTTTCCAAAGTAATTTGAAATACCTAAATTGAAAAAACAAACACAGGCAGTTCCTCTCATCCAAATTAGGTATCCCATTTACCAGGAAAACCGCAAATTACATTCCTTTATATTCATCCATCGACAGAAGTACGCCACAAAACTTTAAAAAAGATTGTTTACTTATGAATCAGTCTGTATACGAACCTTTTTCTCTATTCACAACGACCTATAATATTAAAAATGAACTTTATGATCGATAGTATAATGTCGAACAAAATAAACATATTGTAGACGTATAAGCGAAGTAGGCGCGCGTCTGAGTTTTTTTTTTTCCTTCCATTCTATAACACTAGAAATAATACCATAGTATAGTTCTTGGTAAACGGGAGAAGAAGTTTGGCGGGGAGTTGTAAATTATAGGAAAGTAAGATCACGAATTGAACTTAGTTCGAATTAACAACGAGAGCGCAGTCAGATAATGTCGGAGTAATTGCAGGGTGGCAACCCTAAATCAGCAGATAATTTAATACCTAGTTTGGTCATAATAAGACTAACTGCGCTGGTTCTTGCCAAGACAACGGTTTTGATTTCGTAGACGTCTTCGGGTGTATGTTTTTTCCTATCATCCTCGTGCAGGTGTATAAGGTATTGGGTCATTTGAGGATATCTCATATGTATAGCATGCGATGATCCCATATCGATCGATTTTAAAGGATTTATCCCATAGAGTCCAACTATCCTGAAGGTAAAATGTAATACGTATATCTTTGGGAGAGCTCGTATTTAGCATACTTTTAACATTACAAAGCTGAGATTGTATTCCATAATAACTATACAGGTAAAAGCAAAACGACCAAAATTATTCATCTGTGAAAACCGAAAACAAATATTTACCACGAACCAGTCAAACGTAACCTTTCATACATACGATCACCCTCGATAATTGCTTAATTCACCATTGATAAAATATAAATCACGCGTTTTTCACCCTACCCCCTCCCTCCGGCACGTAACTCGCTTCCAAGTACGTATTACAACATGCAATGCCCTATTCATTCAACAAGATGTAGACAGACCTCAGACAGAGAAAGAGAGAGAAAACCACGTAAATTACGAGATTTTCTTCGCGGCCAAACTGACACATTGGAATTGGAAGTCCTCAGCTAACCATGTTTGCAATCATCGTCTCGAGAACGATGAAATCGAAATGAAAGAAGAAAAAAAGTTCTGGCGTGAAACAGTCAATTAACTTGTCGTCGGATCGTTTGCTAAGCGAGTGATGAGATTGGCATTGCGACTAGGTATATTAAAATGGATAAAGAAACCGCGCCAGGTGCTTCAAACAGCTTGCGCCCGCTCCGCCCTTTCTAACGCCCAATACAAATATGGCGGCTGTACAGCCAGGGGATGAAACCGGATGCATTTGAAGGTATAATCAGCAATCATTTATAGGAAGCAAGCCGCCCTTATGAAATTAATGGGAAATTTTTTTTATTAATTTATTGAAGAGAAATGCGGTGTACCGAGGAACCGGTTGCTTGGATGAAAATTTTAATCGTGGCCTTGAAAATTTTACGATATAGTTGAAAAATTATGCAGTAGGTCGACGTATTATACTGAGTAGTATGGATAAGCATGTTTTATGGCAATTTTTTTCAAAACAATGACAGCAATGGGAAGGGAAATTCACTTCACGAATATCATAATAACAGACATAAAATTATCGAAGCGTTGAAAAGGGGATAAATCAATTTTATCAGTCAGATATGGGCAGTGAGAGGGAAAGAATTTCCAGCCCTGAAGTTGGCAAAATTATTTCCTCAATTTCCTCAAGTAGGAGAAATTCGTAAAATTCTAGACCTAACTGAAGATGAGGACAATTTTTTTTTTAGGAAAATTTGAAAACTCTCTTGATATGAAACAATAAAATTTTGAGCAGTTTTGGGTGTTTGAATTTATGAGTTTTCAATAAAAATCAGTGATTTTTGATTAGTTTTTCATGCATAATTATTTTAGCAGTGAAAAAAAAATTAAATTATGTGAAATCTCAAATCATCAATTTTGTCAAACAAAAGTCACAGAAAAAATGCTCCTCGTTTTACCAATTTGAAATTAAGATAGGTATGTACTAATAATATTTTTTTCTTGTGCAAATATAGAAGTAAAAATCATCCAAAATTTTACATCGCAGATAAGAAAGAAATACGTAAAAACATAAATGAAGGCTTCAATTTCAAAGTGGCATAAGTCCAAAATCTATACACGACAAAAGGTGCTCAAGTGTAAATTTTTTTCAGCTTTTGACAATAAACAATTTTTTGATGAATTTCTTTTTTCTTCTGCACGAATTTTGGGCTTACGCCACTTTGGAATTGGGATTTTCATATTTAATGAAAGGAAATCACTGAAAAACTTAGTTTGATTTATTTTTAAAGAATTGTCGAAATTTTCAGGAAAATCACTGAAAATTAATTAAGTAATTGACGTTTCGCAAAGTCAACTTCACTCATTTTATTTCATGTGCTTCAATTTTGATTGTTCTTTGGTGATTTTAAACGCCAGATTCAAAATAGGAAAAAAAATACACATTTTTCGCACTCGCATTTTTCACCATAATTTATCAACTTTTTTCCAACAATTTTCTCTGATATGTGTACTTAAAATACTGCCTTATCCTGAATTAGTGAAAATGTACAAATGAACAGTCAGAAATGCAGCACAATATAAAATTAGCAAATTTAATTGATTTTTTAGTAAATTGTCACTAAGAAAATTTCGGATATTTTTCTCTGTGCTGCTATTTCGATGATAAGTTTGAGTGATTTTCATTGCTTTACACTGATTTATATTCAAAATTTGTCCTGATAATTATTATGATTCAAAGTCCAATAATAAAATAGATACCAGTTTCATTCACAATACAATCAGCAGAATTTACTGAAAAATCAGAGAAAATTTTTTAGAACTTGAAATAATTTGGGTGACTTGCACTATTTCATCATGTTTTTGAATTCATGAGGGTACTTTTTGACTTATAAATCAGGAAGAATTATCGAAAATCACTGGAAAACAGTCAGAGTTGCAGCACAGTAATAAATCGTCAGGGGGAAAATTCACTGAAAGTAAACAGTGAAAAAATTGCTTGAAAATTAGAAAAAATTCACTGCTCTCTCAATTCGAATCAGTCAAAAATGACTGATTAAAATCGACAAAATCAAGTCAAGGTATAGGAATCAATAAAAAAAATTACGATTCAATCAGTGAATTTTTATTACTGAATCAGTAAAAATTAAATTTCACTGATGATTCAACAATCAAAATTCACTATTTAAATGGGTAATTTTTCACTGATTGGCAGTAAAATGACGCTGATCAACTGGGGAATCAGTGGAATTCGACTGATTATCAGTGACTTGATTTTCTCTATTTCATCAGTCAATTTAGGAATTTTTAACTGATTAAAATTAAGAGAGTGGACACTCTCTTAATTTGAATCAGTCAAAAATGACTGATTAAAATCGACAAAATCAAGTCACTGTAGGAATTAGTAAAAAAAAGTACGATTCAATCAGTGAAATTTCACTACTATATCAGTAAAAATAAAATCTCACTGAGTCAATCGTTAATTAATTACTGATTCAATCAGTGAAATTTTTTTTCACTGTTTCAATAATGAAAATCCACTGATTTGAATCAGTAAATTTTTACTGATTTCAATCAGTCAACTAATTTTCACTGATTCAACAATCAAAATCCACTATTTGTATCGGTAATTTTTCACTGATTGGCAGTAAAATGACGCTGATTAACTGGGAAATCAGTGGAATTTGACTGATTATCAGTGACTTGATTTCCACTATTTCATCAGTCAATTCAGGCATTTTTGACTGATTCAAATTAAGAGAGCAGTCAGTGAAATATCTGAATTTCTTCGACTCTTTGTTGGTTTTAAATGAGAAAGGATCTAATAGTACTTGCTTGAAAAGAAAAAAAATTTTTAAAAGATACAGTTTGAATAAAGAAACAGAAAGAAAAAAAGAGAACCTTGGCCTTAATTTTTCACATCGCTTCTGATGAAATCAATGAAGCCTCAGAACGACAATAGGAATGAAAAAATTATAATACTGCAAAAAATGTCACAAACGATTCAAAATTGCGATCCATTTACAACACAAATTTTTTCAAAACTTTTAAAAACTCGTGTGTACTTTTCCCACGGCGCCGGCGCCTATTACGTCATAAAAATCAAAATTCGTACCATTTTAGGATTTTTTTACATCAACAATTTTTTTTCACAATTTTTTAAATTAATTTTACTTAATAATAAACGTGCTACAGAACAATAAATTCCATACAAATCCCAGAAAATTTTCTGGCTTGCTCCACTAAATATTTGAATGAAAGTCTGGGAGGAGTAACTGAAGAAAAACAGTGAAATTTCAAAGAATACATATAGTACATCATTGATTTTATCAGAGGGTGAAAAATTTTGCCCGATAGGAGTACTAAGATCTAAAATTTCATGATTTTTTTCAACATTTCGCTCATCAGAGAAAGTAATTTTGGACTTCGGAATTCATTCCAACTAAATTGCAAAAAAAAAAGATTCAAACAAGCCAAAAATGAAAACAACTGTAGAAAAAAAATTGGATTTGTTTTCAAATTTTAGCCAAGAGTCGTATTTTTTTGAAATATTTCGTACTTCAGGTATATCTTAACAAAATTTGTACATTAAAAAAAATCGAACTTTCTGCACTAATGTAGACACCCTGTTTTCAAATCGTCCAAATAATGAGCCCATTCAAGAAATTTTTGGACGATGTGAAAAAATCCCAAAATGAACCCTTTCACTCGTAAGCATCGTAAATATGGTACACCTATTTCCTCTCTGAGTTTGGAGGGTCTGCTGGTGGAAAAGCGTGATAGTTCGGTCATTTAGTTAACAAGGCAAATGTGATTAGAAGGCTAACCGATAAAACCTATATTTATGCTAATATTTTATAAGGATCTTCGAGCCTTTGTGCATATATACATAAAAGTAACAGGTACCTTTTTGTTTCTACGCGATATCTATTCGTATATAAGATACATATAGGCACTTGTTTTATTTTTGGGGGGTTTTAATTATAATCATTGATTTATAACAAGAGTCAGGTGCGATTCACAAAAATACATCGATGTGGAGTAATATACCTACATAACATAACAGGTAGATAAAGAAAACCTATAACACCGTGACATTAATTCGAAATACATCTGTTATTACCTATCGGTATGTAATTTTTCATAACAAGATGCTAAATTGTTGATGAAATTGGATCTAAATTTCTACTGGTTCGAAATTTCAAGGGTTTTTGGCTATACAGAAAATAACAAGGGTGAAAACTATATACTTATAGGCATTCGAACGATCTAGGAGGTTCCATAACGAATAATTATATAGGAGAAGGAGACGTCGACGCGCCGAGGCAGCAAATAAGAAATTTGCCACTGGAAATCAGTCGCCAGCCACTCGCCAAGACGCCAAGTTGCAAGATAAAGCACGCAATATCGTGGATGAAATGGCTACTGTACGTGTACACGTATAAATGTACTCGATATAAATATCGTATGGGGATTGCTTATCGCATACTGAGTAAATTATGCCTTCAAGTACGTGGCATTTGCGTGCACTGAAAAGTAATTACGTACGAAATAGTTATACAAAGTCACAATTCATTGACATGACGTGAGACCGTAATATGGGTACATTGGCGTTGGAGAATTTATGATCTGGTTTATGTCTTTCGTAGCACATTTTTTGTCAGGACGATTGAGCGTGATTTTTTTTCATATTTTAGAAAGATAATACGATACGGTGATGGAAAATGTAGACGTTAATGGTCAATCGTAAAATTTACAATTGGACGTATTCCACGAAGTTCATGATTTTTTTTTTTTATTAAAATATCATTCATTTTTTTTTTGCTAGTTCCATTTTCAAACGAATGTAAAGTTTATGAAATTCTGCTTCCAGGCTTCGGCTTCTATAATGATTTGAATTTGCATTGAATAGTGTGGCAGCCAGAGGACTATGTCGCCTTTCACCCGAAGTCGTGGAGTTATAAATAGGACTTGAGTGCGGATTGCAAATGAAAATACATGTCATAAAAACGTTCGATGGATTCGATAATTTTTTCTGTTGGTATGATTTTTTTTTGAGAATTTTGTGCGTTTTTGATGAATTTAAAAATTATTAGGTATGGAAGCTCAAAATCAAGACTTTGTAATATGTGCCTACGAATAAAGTGGATTTTTTCTGCGACGTCTATCCAAATTCAAAAATCGAATTTCGAAACTTCTTTATGGCTTTAATTTTGAATTTTTGAAAATTTACCCATCTTTTCCTTCAAAGACGCCTTTTTTCACAAAAAATTCAGGAAAAATGCGAAAAAAAAAACAAACAGTGTTCTAGAAAACCTCGAATACACTAACTTTTTGTACACTATTTCGATCATTTTAGTTTGTTTACTACCCCCCCCCCCCCCCACCCCCTTTCTTTACCAATAAAACGTGCCCATTTTTTTTTTTAATAATGTTTTTAAATTATCATAATTTTTATGTCTGAGTTTATTCAAATTTAGAATGCTTCACTTAAATTTTAAAATATCGACCTCTTTTCTTGAGATTTTTGATATTAAAAATTTGTTATAGTCAGTTCCCTCTTAATTTGAATTTGTCAAAAATTCCTAAATTGATTGATGAAATGGAGAAAATCAAGTCACTGATAATCAGTCAAATTCGACTGATTCCCCAGTTAATCAGCGTCATTTTACTGCCAATCAATGAAAAATTACTGATTCAAATAGTGAATTTTGTTTGTTGAATCAGTGAAAATTAGTTGACTGATTGAAATCAGTAAAAATTCACTGATTCAAATCAGTGATTTTTCATTATTGAATTAGTAAAAAAAATTCACTGATTGAATCAGTAATTAATTACAGATTGAATCAGTGACTTTTTTTTACTGATTCCTACAGTGACGTGATTTTGTCGATTTTAATCAGTCAATTTTGACTGATTCAAATTAAGAGAGTAGAGCTCAAGTGTTTCAATCCCCTTCTTCAAGCTCGAAAAAGAGATTTTTCATCACAAAAAAATGTGAAGAGTGCTTTTTTTGCTCTTTAAACATTTTTTTTTCAAAAAATTTTCGTATTCGCTTCGCTCAAGTTAATTTTGAAAATTACTGATTTTTCACTGATCTTGCAGACAAAATCATTATAATTTTCAATCAATTCCCAATGTATCAGAAAAAATCAATAATTTTGACTAAAATATCAATGAAAAATCACCGATTTAAAATGTGATTTCCCATCCTATTTTTTCTTGAATTCTTAGCACCCACTCCTAATCAATTTCTAGGTGTGCTTATGGTTGAAACAAATCTCAACGTTGAGAAAAATTTTCCTTCCTTAGTGAGTTTTTAGGAAACATAAAATTTTGAATTTTTTTGAAAAGAAGTTTTGAAAAATTTTGGTAACAACTAATTTTTAATTATAAGTACTCTATCATTTATAAATGAGTGAGAATTATCGAAAATCAATTGTAGCACAGAAGAAAATTAGTGAGAAAAATCACTGGAAAGTCAGTGAAAATTTACTGAAAATTAGTGAAAATCTTTGAAAAATCAATGAATTTTGCTGGTTTTTCCTGCTGCAATTCTGATTGTTCATCAGTGATTTTTCACTGATTCAGAATGAGAGCGTAGGTACATAAAAAATTACTTTTTCATCCAGTAAAATTAATGTCTTGAAATTTTACAAATTGAAAAATGACACAAATTAAATTTTTTTTCATATTTTTAATGAATTTTTATGCACAATTACTTCAATTTACTTTTTTTTTCGATCTAGATTATCTACTCATTTTTTTTTTCAAATTATATGAAAAACGTATGAAACACGTAATAATTCGTGCAAAAAATTATTTTTTTATAGCCATCAGATTATAATTGTTACGAATCTTACTTCACAAAAAGATAATATCAATGTGAGAAAAGTAGATGTATCCTTTACGTTCATAAGTTGAGTACATAGACACACACACTTGTTAAAAAATTAAAAAGAGAAAATGATAGATGAAATCTCATGTCTCATGATGAATTATATATAAACAAAGGTGTCTAGAACAAAGATGAAGACAGCTTGGACCGAAAATCAAGGAAAAAATCGAGCCAGTGAATTAGTTATTGTTAAAATAGACAGAGGAGAAATTTCAAGTTGGTTTATTGCAAAGTTATGTTGTACCAGCAGAATAATTTGAAATGATGGACTTTTGTACCTTGGAATTGATGTATTGGAAAACTGAATTTTAAATTCGACTTCAAGTTCCCAATATTTGGTCAAAAAAAAAATTTTTAATTCGTTTTTCAGAGCTATGTCAAAATCAAAAATATTTTTTTAAAAAAGTCCTAGAATTTCCTAAAAATCCATTATATTTTTACTTGTAGGAATAGTTGATTGAGGAAGAAGCAATATGGAATAGATTTCATTGCTTTTCTTGAAAAAATTTCATTTTGAATAAAAATTTGAAAACAAATCGACTTTGGAGGGAATTTACCTTAATTTGAGATTATTTTCATAAGCTCAACACACAGGCGGATGAAAAATTCATCTTTATACCCATACAAAAGAGGGGAAAAAATCAAAATACTCGCTGCATATTTTGCTTCGAAATTGTGGAATTTACGTTTTAAATATTTCAACACCATAAACAACCATCTTCGACTGGAATACGTTTAAGCTGAAATAATGGACCAATACGACAATGAATTGGCAAATTGAAATTGCACACGAAGCCATTCCAGTACTGAAACAATTGTCGATCGTCTCATTGAAATATAATCGAGTGCGTTATTCTTAGGTCAATTTTCTGTTTTAGACTTCGAAGAGAAAAACGTTAGCCGAAAATTCAGACACTGAAACTATCGTTTGCGTTATTTATTAACCAGTACGATAACGGATTCACGTTACCTCAATAAGATTTATACGTAAATCCGGTTGAATTATACTGTTACAAGATGACGTGCTTCGAAAGGAAAAAAAAACTTGAAAAGTAAAAAAATTCTAATTTTTTTTCATTCTATATACTCCGTACGTATACGTAACACACTTACATACGAGTATTCGTACGAGTACTGTATGCGGTCAAGCGCGCTTGGAGTTTCGTGAAAACTGTACGCGTTATAAATTTATGTCTGTTTGACACCAACGAAACGCCTTTACTATTGAAATAATGCACGGATTGTTTCTCAATGTACCGCCCATTTCTTGTTTTTTGTTGTATACGAAAGCTACTTATAGAGCTTCGATGCAAAAGTATGAATGATATATTATGTAGAACGTTTACGTGCGAGAATTTCGCTGCTGTACCATTTCGCGAAAGGATGCTGCGTCTGAATATGCAAGATTCTGAGACGATATTTGGACGAAAATCAAAATTTCAGAAAATTTTGTGTTTTGGTTCGTACCATCATCAAGGTGCTCTTGACGATCAAAATAAAATAAATTGGAAGAATTTATTTCAAAAAAATGTAAAAATGTTTCCTTACAAGGGAGACACATAAATCTCAAATTGAAGTAAGATTTCGAGCCGAAACGAAAATAATTCGAAAATATATCACTAAACGACCTCATATTAAAAATTTTCAGGTGCTAAAGTTGATTTATGGAATTTTCAAAATTTCAAAAATTACCTTCCTAATACCTTGAAAAATACGAAAATTTGATCTAATCCACGAAAACACCCAAAAATAAGAAAATACCTTATTTTTTACCTCTAAAATTGATTGAAAGTGGTTTTGAGACATTTCAGGGTCTCCAAAAAAAAAAACTGAAATTTTAGAAAAATTCGTAAAAATGATTGATTAAAGCTCAAAAAAATTTTCCTCAGAAATTTCTTCTGGAAAAAATTTAAAAATTCTTTGACGGGGCATACATCGGAGTAAAAACTTGAAAATTGGTGATATCCCATTTTTTACCTCCCAAAATTGACAATTCACGATTATAAAAGCTGAAGTTTATATACATAGACAATTTTCATGAGCCTTTTTTCTATCTTGGAAAATTTCAAAATGCTCAGGAGGCTCTGAAACGTTTTAAAAACACTTCCAAGCGATTCGGGGGGTCAAAAATAAGGCATACACCAAATTTCAGTTTTTTTTATCGCTCAGACAAAATTTTTATTTTTTTGCGGTAATTTTGAAATATTAATTTTTAAAAATTCGCCAAATTTCGAAAAATGAATTTTAGCACCTGAAATTTTGGACATGACTTTTTTTTATAGACCATAGATTTTCGATTTATTTTTATTTTGGCTTAAAATTTCACCTCAAGTTTTGATACCTCCCTTGACCTCAAGAATGAATACAAAATTCTTCATTTCAATAAAGGAAAAAATAAAATAAAAGTAAAACAACCGACCGCGGTACCGCAATTGCATTGAAAAAATTCAAATTTTACCCATAACCTTTTTTACATACTTCGGCACGTTAAACTGTACACCAAAGCCGTACCGAAGATTTAAACACGTGTAGAAAACACGTTATCACGACTTCCGAAGCTAATAGGTATAAAAATAAAGGTTAAAAAATGCATTCGGTCTAGTTACTACGCGTACACGACGAACAATGACTAAATTTGCACTTGGGAGCACCGTGTAAATACATAAAAAAAAAACAATGCCCATTATATCGCGCGCATTAGTATCCAGTAAATATGCAATAAATATCATCGCCAACGACCACACATTGTTTAAACAACCACATCCTTAGGATATTTTACGTAGTGCAAAGAAGAAAAAAAAGAAGCAGCTTGGTCAAACAAAGAACCAATGGGTTAGCGGATATTTTATGGAGGTATAATGCAAAATAGATGCGAAAGGAAAAAAATATTTTAAATTAATTTTCAATGTTATGCTGATAAATCCGACACCCTGAGAATAAGTAGGTATGGTAAAAAATAAAGTGTAAATAATGCAAATTAAAATAAGTTCATTCAACGTACAAATATAAAATTTTGAGAATTGGGTGGTTCGTATTTTGTTGGGTAACACGTACAATAGAATAAAATCCAAGTCTATAAATGACTTCATCGTGTCTATGCCTATTTTACCCTTCACCCCCCTCCCATTTTCATCAAGATCCATCTTCAGAATCACTGGTGAAATCGTGAAAAATGAAAAGAAGAGAGATGGAAAACTGTCAAATTTTCAAAACATAGGTGTTAGCAAAAAACATCAGAAAGAAATTCTGTGAAACTGAGAAGTTGAAGTTTTCAACAGAGTTTTATCATTAAAAAGCAGAATCTTTTCAAACATTTTATGATAAGGTGAGGAGGGAGGGGTGTAAATATTTATTTTTTTGTAAACAATTTTTTATGAGGAAAAAATTTTAAATGAAGCATTTTAAAAATTCTGGAATTATATTTTCAGGGTAAATTAAAAAAAAAAACTCAGCCAAAAAGTAAATTTTGAAAAATTTCAACTCATTGAACTTAATTATCCTGATTAGATTTGAAAATCAATTTCCTAAATTTTGAGAAAAAAATTCGACATTAAAGTGAATTTAACTTGAAGAGTTTTGCAATACCCCCCCCCCCCCTTGACAATCTAAGAAAGTTTTCATAGACGCACTCAGAAATTAATGAAAGAGGGGCTGAGAATTTGAGAAAAATTAAGGGAGGGATCAAATTTCAAATTAGTAATTTTCGTTCACTGGTCTTTCAGTCAGTGACAAATTGAAAATTTATTGAAAAATTGGTGATTTTTGACGAAAAAAAATCAATGAAAAACTATAATTTTTACAAATAAAAATTACTAAAATACCTACCGCCCGAGCTATGCAAATGCGATTTTTTTTTGAAAAAATACTGTTTAAAAAGCAAAAATATGCACTTTTTAAGCAGTTTTGTAATAAAAAATCAGTTTTTCGAGCTCAAGGAAGGAGCTAGAGTCCCTTGAACCCCCCTTGGATGCGCTCAAAGTGCCATATTCTCTCTAAGAATCTGAAGAATCTTTCTTTTGGCACGAGCAGCAAATAAGTAGATATTTTTTGAAATGTCGACAACACTTTCAGCTTTCTCTCCTTTTTCAAAAAGATCATAATTATGAGAAAATAAATTAAGTACATATCTACCTGCTCCTATCTCACCAAAAAGAATGAGGTGGGGGAGATTTTTTTTTCAATTTCATCAAATGAATAAAAAATAACAGGAACAAAAAATTAGCCTTTTTACTTTTCTACCCTTTTTGAGTTTTTAGATGGAGAGAGATCAAAGATCAGAGTCCAAATTTCTTTATACAAATTTTTAATAAATATTTCAACTTCAATTTTTTCAATTTCTTTACTTTTCAAAGCTGTATCTTATTTGAAAAATTTTCCATCAGTGATTTGATTTCTCACAAAATTTTTACAATTTTATAGCCTCATCAATTTTTTTCAACTTTCTTATCTTATGTCATTTTTTGAAATAAAAAAATTTTGTATGTGAGACAAAATTGAAGGAAAACTTGTAAATTATGGGCAAGAATTACAAACCTGTAAGAAATTTGAAAAAATCGAAGTCATTATTTCAACTGAAATTATTTTAATTTAAATATTCTTTAAAATTTTTCGACTCTGAATTTTTTTTCAATTTAATGAAAGGAAAATTTTTTTTAATATGATGACATACCTACATAGAGATAATCAAAGTAAATTCACAGTTGGAGAAATTTTAAAATCTGACATTATTTCAATAAAAAAATTTAAAATGAAAGAAACTGAAAAAAATTGAAGTCAAAAAAGTTCAACTTTGAATGAATTTGAAGTTAGAATCGCCGAAATTTCAGTTGCGTCAAAATTATTAATTTTCAAAAAAAATGCAGAATTTTTTCCACCAAATAAATTCATTATCAAAGCGTCAAACATCAAATCAACATCTAATTTGCGCTAGAAAAAAAAATTTGCCTCATGCGAAAGTCCATTTATTTTCATTTGGGAAGTAGAGCCATTTTTTCTCAGAATTCCTACTGATGAAATCTGTATGATTAGAAAAAAATTCGTACTTTGTATGGGCCCAAGAAAGTTTATAAGTCCAAGCCATTGCCTTCTCTGCCTTATCCTGTTCCCTTTGATCCATTTCATACGGTATTGCTACAAGTGATCTCTTTTTCAAACTTGAGAATCACTCAAACAATCTTCTCCCTCTTTGAATACATCACGAATCAGAATCAACGATTCTAAATCCTCAACCTGATCAACGCTTATTCGAATTATTTCTTCAAAGCACCTCCAAAGCCTATAACCGCTATTCACCTCATCCATCGATATCATAACATCATCGGAACCATCATTCGTAAAAAATTAATCAAAACTCATATCACAAGGTATACTGCATAATCTCCACGAGAAACCAATACCTAACACACACGTTCGGAATCTCGTCGGCCACCGAAAAGGAAGCAAATAAAGACATTAACATCAGACCGTGTATCCGATTACTCAAAAAGAAAAAAAGAACAAACCCATTAAAACGTAATCCTTTTGATAGCGGAACAAATGCGCTTTCGATATCTTTTGTGATATATACCGAAACCTAAAAAGATGGTAACGTGACACCGTGTGCTTTAAATTAATAAAACGAATAAAAAAAAAATGCCGACATCATGCCGACAATTTCGACATAGTTGTCGTCGAACATCGCATAATTACAGAGGTCGGGTAACCGCCGTTTAGGAAATGTGTAAATTCCACCTTTTTTTCACAGATTTGATTCTATTTTTTCAACAACGGGATACAATTACAGTACACGTAGAGTTGTT
This sequence comes from Pseudococcus jackbeardsleyi, assembly GCA_038380155.1. NCBI lineage: Eukaryota > Metazoa > Arthropoda > Insecta > Hemiptera > Pseudococcidae > Pseudococcus > Pseudococcus jackbeardsleyi. Next base: position 46,303,574 of record CM076239.1, read on the forward strand.
AAAAAAAAAAGAACGCGAGCCGAATGCATAAGACATGCAGCGAGCCAGTCGCACCTTAGAACATGGCTTATGGAAAAGAAATCTTATTAACACGACTGCGAATGCAGAAATAACAAATATTAATCATATTTTTAGCACTGCCTGTAAGGTGTAATATTTTGCGATATTTATCATTATTAAACGTGATCGTATTAGATGCCTTTAGACGCAACCATAACTCCGAGTTCTGTTTACACCAAATAAATCACGTCGTTATGACAGAATACAAAATGAGAATATGTAGTTTGCAAATAGCCACGGTATCGAGACCGGAGCAAATTTAACGTGTAATTAGTGATAAATCGTGTTAGCCAGCCAATACAACAGGTAGGTACGAATTGGACACTCGTAAAGTACCAGCACGCGGCTCGACGAGCCTTCTGTCAAATACTTTTTAAGAAGATACTCGAACCCTCCCCTATTGCCCTTGCTGTTTCTAATTATCATTCCTAGGGCAGTTTTGGCCTCATCGAAGTAATTCTGCGGTGTAATTTTTATGAATAAAACGAGTTGATTGATTGGTATGTAGATGTACCTATGAAAGGGGTTGAACAAGAATTTATATTTTTTCAATACGGTAGCTGGGTACAAGTTTTAAAGGTTTCAGGCTGTTTTGGAGCTCATGGAGAGGCGCATGGTGTTAATTAAAAAGGTAGGGAATAAATCAGGGTCATCTTGGCTGATCTGAATAAGAACTCTCTTAATTTATAAATCAGTGAAAATTATTGAAAATTACTGGAAAACAGTCAGAATTGCAGCAAAATAATGAATTAGAGAAAAAATTGCTGAAAATCGGTGAAAATTTACCAAAGTTGATAAAATATCTGAAATTTGCAGAAAATGAAATTCTGTGAAGTCAGAGATTTTTTTCGAAAAATCAAGGAAATTGGCTGAATTTCAATGAATTTTGCTAATTTTTCTTGGCCTGCAATCCTTACTTCTTTCAGTGACTTTTTATTGATTCAAAATGAGAGAATATTGGATAAAATTATAATTAATTCTAAAATTTAGTATGTTTATATTTCTTAAAAAAAAAAAAAAAAATGGGTAAATATCGATACTTATTAAAAGTAAAAAAATATCTGTACATTGAATAGGATAAATTTATGCTCATTTTTTTCGTTTTTTAACAAGAAAAAAAACTCATTATTTTTTAGAATTCAATTTGAAAATTAAAAATTTTTCAAATGATAGAAATAATTCAATTTCAAAGTTTAAAAATAATGAATAGGTAAATTCGAAAAGTCGAAATCTTAGTCGAAGGGGTAACTTTTTTTTTTGAAAACGTGGTTTCGTTTCTGAAGCCATCTATTTTTCGTTTTTTGTTTTGTAAATTAAAAAAAATTAAAATTTTCTGGTTCTTGGTCCTTGAATGAACACGATCGCTCAAAGATAATCCGAAATACGAGTATCTGGCTTGTTATCTTACAAATAATAAAAATAAAAAATATTGAGAGATCTTTAAATTTAATTTGTAAATAGGTACCAAAAACTCATCAGTAGTATAACTGGGCGGGCATCCTTTTGTGGTAGGGGGGAGGGGGGTGGTGTACAGATTTCAGAATTCAAAGAGTAAGATGGAGTAAAAAAGAGCTCTTTTTTGTACTGACACTCCAAATAAGAGGACCATATTCATAAAATAAGGTAATTCGGTTGATTACAGAAAATCTGAACGGGCTAGAAACGGAAGATAAACGACATGGAATTCTTTGTACTTGGAGCAAACTTTCTCAAAAATCCATGGGAATTCGAAAAGTTGATGGGGTTTTTCGTCAACTATGTTGATTAGTTGAGAAAAATAAATAGAATTCGATGTCGTATATACTCATTTTTTATCTGATTCTTTTGACCTAAGTATCTATGTCATCAGTCTTGGTATCATACTTTTCGAAAAGCCTTTGTAATTTATAGAAAGAATATTGATTTTATTTATGCCCGAACAAAACGAGAACAACAGCTATGAAAAAATTTGACACTTAGAGCCCAAAAAATTCATTTTTGAAGGATATCTGGAAGTCTCTCCTCCATATTTACGCCACTAGAATACTTCAAAATTTTAAAAATGATTTAAAAATTAAAATGAGAGAATAAGATTCGTGATTCCCTGAATTTAATTCAAAGAGTCAAAAGAATGAGAACCCCATTTCCCTAAATTTGCAATTGAAATTCTGAGAATCAAAAGTTAAAAATGATGAAAAAATGGGGGGAAATGAATAAGATCTCCATTACTTTAAATTTAATTCGAATTCAAAAATTCAGAAATTTAAAAAGTGAAAAAATCAAAAAAAGAGAATGAGGACCTTACCCAAGTTCAATTTTCAAATTCGAAAAAGTCAGAAGTTTAAAAATGATAAAGAAATGAAAAAAGGTGGGAGAAGACAAAAGATCTCCAGTTGTGACCTTGCCGGAAAGAAAAGACCTTGTGTAAAAAAAATCGATGTCTCATTTTTCACGTTGTTGGTCCAAATGACACCAAATCTGGACCAAATACACAAAAATAAAGACCGATTTTTTTTACACAAGGTCCCTTCTTTCCGGCAAGGTCACATTTTTTCTAAATTCAATTTGTAAATTTGAAAAATCACTACAAATCAAAAATTTTGATTCAAAAATCAAATTTTAAAAAATGATCAAGGTATCAAAATTTAACCACTCAATTTATTTCAAAAAAATATTTGCATTACTCGGCATAATTTATGTAAAATTTTTGACTGATTTTACTGATTCACATCTACTTTTAAAATTTCTTCAACTATATTTTTTGAAATTTTTTCAATTTTGTTAAAATTAAGTATCTTTCGATTATTGTTTTAAAATGGAAAAAATTTTTAAGGTAATAAGTGAATTTTTTAGAATTTTTTCCAATCAATATCTAAAAATTGAAAAAAATACCCACATGATTGAAAAATGTTTCAAAATTTTTTTCTGGATTTCTAGAGAAATTGGAAAATCTTGGAAAAAATCAACATCTACCATTGGAGGTTTCAGAATGATTAAAATCGTACAATTCCGTTTCAGAAAATCAAATCAAGGTCTTCAAATCATTTCAGGTTTCTCAAATATCAAAAAAATATTTATCAATCCATCGTTCGAAATTCATTTCGATATCGATTTATTAACACCATTATTTTGATTCGATACTCAAAAAATCATCTTCCTTTTCGATCAATCATCTATTTTCTCCCACTTCGAACAAATACCTCGAAATAGAACAGAAAAAGCGTAGGTCAGTACACGAAGTTACGACGTATTCGCATCCCAGTCGCCAATTCCGATGCATTTTATAGACATACCAATAACCGACCATCCTGACACCTAATTTTTTTCTTTTTATTACAGCGTTGGAAACGCCGCCAGCGCGTACAAATCTTGTTATCATTAATACCTGTTATAAATGTAACAACTGCAAATTCGCACTTCTGTCTGTACTTTAATTGGTTTATGCTCAACTGAAATACATAAATTTTATTAGGGTTAACGTCTTGATCGCGGTAATGTTTCAGCATTCGTTCGGTGACAACGACACCGTGTAGACTACCGTATACTGCTGAAAGCTCGCATCGACTAAGAAAATCAAAGAGAAACCTGATTTTTGCGAAAATGCGAAATCGTATAAATACTTGCGTTTGCATTCTTTCAATATTTGTTGTATAAGGTCGAGCTAGCGTTCTCATGACAGAGACAAATCAACCGACATGGTTCAAATTCGAACTGGGAAGTGATTTTGTATCGAGAATTAATTTAGGTAATGAAATACGAAATGAGGATACCTCATTAGCTATAAATCTATGCGATGAATTTTATCGACAGGCGCTAATGGCGATATACAATGCTATGGTGGTTCAATAAAAAGGTGTAACAACGTAGCTTCTGTTTTAGTTCAGAAACACCATATTGGTAGATAAACACAATTATAAACGATGTTAATATCATTCGTTAATTGAAAAATGGTTTATGTATAACTGATTCGAAAACGTTATTCGGATTAAGGGATTAGAATTCCGCACAGATCATCGCAGCACCATTTTCAATTTAAATTGTACTGGAGGCGTTATTTTATTTTTAAATGGATGAAACAAAGGTGATAAGTTGGTAAAAAATAGATCACGAGGAGAGGGGTTTCTTTAATGAGATGCTGTGACATAATTCAAACAGAATTGTATCAAAATTGATAAAAAATCAATCGTGAAAATTTAAATAAGATTCTTTCTCATTTTTAAACAGATAAATAGTGAAAATTATCGAAAATCCTTAGAAAAATGTCAAAATAACAGTAGAGTAATAAATAAACAAAAAAAAATTGTTGGAAAAATAGTGAAAATTCACTAAACACTTGAACAGTCAGTAAAATATCTGAAATTGTTTAGAAAAAATCAGGAAACTTTTTGAAAACTTGAAAAAAATTCGCAAAAATCAAAGAATTTCACTGACACTCTCGGGACTGTAATTCTGACTTTTTTCAGCGAATTTTCACTGCTTCAAAATTGAAGTAAATTTTAATTGTGGGAGGACGAGGGAATGGGGTTTCCATGATTCATCGCGGGGATTGAGGATTTGGCCTTGAGAATAATCCAATTTTTAATTTTTGTCCATCAGTCCAGAATTTCTTAATTCAATCAAAACGCCTCGAAATAAAAAAATCGTTGTAATTTTGCAAATTTTTAATGATGAAATTGTCAGGAGTCAAGAAAAACAGTTTGCGAAGTGAAAAAGTATTCTGAGAAACAAATGACCTTTCATAAAATTTTTAAAAAAGTGAATAATTTTTTTGAAAAAAAAAATTCAACTATGATTTTTTCATTGCAATTTTTCTAAAGACCTTAATCTTAACCTACTCCTTATTCCTTATTGGACTTCTCTGTTCACTGAGGTCAGAAACTTTTTTTGTGAGGAAAAAGAAGGTGGAACAAAAACTCAAACCTTCAATTATGAGTATGACATTTTTTTGTTCTTAAAAAAATATCTTATCAAAAATCATCAAATTTATTTCATTGTTATAAAAAAAAAAATGAAGAAATCAAGGAATTCCCAGCGAAACATAGGGCGAAAATTTTAAATTTTTCAATCTCCTAGCTACAATAAAAGTTTTGAAAATTTTGAAAATATCAAAAGGTTGATAAATCATGTTTTTCAAGAAATAGGATTCCAAAATTCATACAATTTGAATTTTTTGAGATGAAATGTCGAGTTTTTATTAAGAAAATTTTTTATGTAGGTCAACAGAGAAAATTTCAAAATTTTCTGACCAGTTCAAATTAAAAAAAAAAATTAATTTTTTTTTTTTTTTTAGAAAATGAATCCTGTTGGGTTTGATTGAAGGACTCACTTCCTCTATAAAATTTTCTAAATCGGAAATGAAAAATTTACAGAAAAATTAGTTACAAAACCTTGTTTCAAGTTTTGAAAAATTGTCAAGTTTTTCTGTTTTTTAAAAAAAATTTCCAAAAAAAAAGTTAAAAATTGAAAAATGTATACGATAATTTTCCATCGTATAGCAACAATAACTTCGAATTGTATTTGAAAGTCCCCCCCCCCCCTCCCTTTACGATGAGAAGCTTCTCATGATTAGAGGGAATTCGCTTCTAAAACAGAAAGTGTGCAAATCGTTTCAATTTTTAGCAAAATTTCTCCTCTTTTTGGAAAGAGATTTTTTCTATGAAAGATACGGTAATTATTGCTCGCTTTTTTGAAAAATTGAAAACCTTCATAAAAATAAAGTTATTTTCATTTCAGTCTTTTTTCTTATTTCTCATTAGAGTGGAAGGAAGCGAGGGAATTTTTTTAAACATTCATTTTTTCGAGTAAAAGGCGCAGTAATAAGTTTTTATGAAAATTTTCTCAATTGGAAAAAATTTAGCATCATTAGGTATTCATACTACGAGCAATTTCGTTAATTTTTTTCAGATTCGTAGCTCCTCACTTTCTCAAAAAACAAAAAAGACCCAGAGGTAAAATTAATTTTGAGAAAAAAGAAAAAAAAACATAAAATTGGCAACATATTACGGAAGATTTTGGTAAACAGAAAAAGGAAACGAAATAGGTCCATCAGGAAGAGGATTACCGCCCTTTGTACTTTTTTTGCACTCGACTGATTGCTAAACTTACCGGAAAATAAAACTGCAAATACAATTAGGGAAAACGTTATTCGATAATTTGGGTATTCGCAAAAGCTATTGAATATTTCACTAAAACGTTTACATTTGCTTAAAAATTTCACAAATCAGATTTTTCGTTCCTTTTCTTTGAAATATAGGCAGGTAACATCTCAACAAAGCGATTGTTGAGATGTTTACTTCTAAATTCCATCAAACTGCGGTGTAAACAGTAAACACATTCAAATTACAAACACGACGAAAAAGCGTAAAATTAACAACAAAATCTGGTCGAAAATATCTACCGAAGAATAATCAAACGAGGTTATAGAAAACGGTAGCCAATGCGGAATAAAAGGATTAAAGATACCTCTTGGTTTTTTGAAAAAACCAGAAGTACCGATATCTGATGAATAGGTACGGTTTGCTCTGTGTGTGGTACCTTTTATAAGAAGACTTCTTAAGTGATGTCGGCATACGATGTTTGATTCATAACAAAACCTTTCTTCGGTAGTTCGATCCCAGCCAAGGGTATTTTTTTGAGAACGGTTTCGACTTTGGTGTACGAGGGTATCTTTTTTTTTATGTAGGATAATTCGAATCATCATTCGAGGGTAATTAAAGACAGATAGGTATAGAAAAGTGTGAAATGGTGATTTAAGGATCGCTCGTGGTCTCGTATGTATTTTAATGAAAAGGTCAAGTCGGTTGGATGATTCTTAATTGAACGTGCGGCTTTGGAATCGATCGAATCGAATAAATTCGTGAGAGGTTTTTAACATCGAGACCTTCGAAGTTTATGGGCCAATAAAATAACCAAAAATCGAAGAGATTATCGAGTAGATGAAAATCGCCCGTCGTACGTACAAAAGCGACGCGTAGCTTGGCGAATAAATTTTATAGACATTTTACGATATTCACTCTCGATTGCTTTTTATGAATTCGGCGTACTAGTAATTAATTGCGATTAAAAAATTGAAGTTTTTTAAAACAAGATTTTATAGAATTGAAGCGTTGATGGTAAAGGAACTTCAGGTTCACCTTTATTCCTCTAACAAAAAAAATAGTTAAAATAAGAACAGAAATTCTACGATAATAAAATAAATACAAAAATTTATTTTGAAATAAATTTCATAAAATTTGCACCAATATTTCTACCTTTTTCTGGATTAATAATATTCAGGGCGATTGGTCCAAATTACCCAAGTAAGTATACACTTCAAACCTTCAACAATACAGACATAACTCTTTCAAATATTTATCGAAGATATTTTTCCAGCTTGCGTACAATTTTCAATTGTAAGTATACCGACATGATAGACGAAGAAAAATAAACAGATGGTACAAAAAGATATGGTGAACACTTGAAAATACGTAGAATGCCAGTAAGAGGTTCAGTTGAAATATTAAAGAAACTAATCATTCAATTAATCGGGTATTATGAAAGTGAAGATCCAATAATAATTGGTGGAATAATATTGGAATTTGTGTTCTTCAATGAATTATGGGTATGTGGGTGAGAACGGACAGAAAACAGACTTGGAACGATGTCTCATGCTCTCATACTGTTGAACGATAAACAACCAAACGAGCATGTTTTCAAATAAGGTATGTTTTGTGTATTTTTTCCCTCTCATTTTAAAAAATGTTAAGAAGAGTAAAGAGCAGGGATCCGGAGCGGAGCCGAAGGAAGAAGGGCTCCCTCCGGATGTCTGGGACGGCCAGAAATCCGGAGCGAAGCCGGAGAGGGGAGAGCTTTCTTCAGGAGCTAGAGGCATTTTACAAAAAGGTTTGAGCCGTAGGGATCAGACCTCCTTCCTTCGGATCCCTGGTAAAGAGAAACAGTTTTTGGAGAAAAATCCCGAATATTACATATTTTAATATTTTCAAATATTAATTCAGAGCTGATAACGAGATTGAACATTTTGTACCCAGAAATACGATAAATGGAAATACATATTTCTGTAAATGTTTGACTATTGATATTGTGGCATACATAACAGAAACCAATGGGAATAATGGTGTTGATTTTTTTTTCTTCAAAAGTTGAAGAAAAGGGAGGGGAAGCAAGGATTTGTACTTCAAAACGACATAATAAAAAAATTGAATTTTTGAAAAATAGTTTCAAAATAGATACGTCTTTACCTAAAAATACTATTAGTACCTATCTTTCATTTTTGTCTTTTTTTTTTCATGGGAACTTATTTGAAAAAATATCTCTTTCAAAATTTCTCAATATTGAGTGAAAAAAAATTATAGAATTTTTTTTTCTGAAATGATCTCTGTAAGTATCTACATTTTTCCAATTTTTGAAAAACTTATATACTATGAATTAAAAAAAAAAAAAAAAAAAAAATAGTCTGGAAGGGGAGAATGATCGAGAATGATCTTTGATTATTTTTACAGGTAAAAATATTCATACAGAAATATCATTTAATGAATAAATTCTTTTTTTTTTTCGTTCTTTTTTCCATTAAAGTTTGAAAAAAGTGATGTTTTTAATAGTTTTCAAAACGCGCGTGATTGTATTAGGACCACCACCGACAATACCGACATACTTGGTGAAATTTTGTTAAATTTAAAAAACTTTGGAAATTTTTAGAAGTGATGGAAACGTCCAACTTGTTTTCCAAGTCACGAATTTTTCCCAGTAATTTCGAAAATTAAAATACAGAATAAACAGTTTATTATTTAGCATTTAAATAAAAATATTGCAAGAAAAAAAATTTAGAATTAATTTTAATTACCAATCTAATATGTATTTTGATTAGTCGTCTGTAAACGTATTCATGATTCAAAATCTCATATTCCAATGCAAAATTGATGTATTTTTTTCATTTAAAAAAAAAATATTTTGAACGTAATTAAGATTATAAGGGTCGATGGGGAGATATTAATGAAAAATAAAGAGATTGGAATTATTTTCACGTCATTTAGAAATCTAGACACAACTTCTTAGAATTTTCCAACAATCGAAAAAAAAATGCAAAATGAGTACCTTCAGTAACCAATCACCAGTTCTACATCATATAAAAACTAAAATCCTACCTGTAAAATGGCTTCCGGTGAATTCGAAGTCGTCGTCTTGATCCCAATGTTTCAGCGATAAATTATTTAGTGGAGTAGCATTAGCGAATTCCAGATTGGCGAAATGCCAATCTAACACTTGCCGGTCCCTCGATGATAGATACACGTCGCTGGAATCATAATTAATATTTTAAAAATTCAGGAAATATTATGGGCCTAAGTTTCAAGCTTCAACTTAAATCATTAAGGCTAGAGTTGTAATGATTTTGTTCATTTTTCCCCGTGCTCTCTTATTTTATTTAATTACATATTATACAATTGATCAATCCTTAGAAAATTTTTAGGGTATTAGAAGCATTATTTCAAAATAGAAGTGCTTAAAAAACGGCACATTTATCCAAATATTTCGATTCTACAGGAATATTTTCAGAAAAAATACAAGAACTAGAAAAATTCACTTTTTTGGAAAATTTTCTCATTTTTTCATAAAAAAATACTCGTTTCCAAAATAAAATTCTAAGGATTCTATTTTAAATCGTATTGTAAATTTAATTTCTGTAGTTTATCATCATCTTTAAATATAGCGAAAAACCCCATCAGAACTATAATTTTGATTTTTTTAAATATTAGAAACAAATACATTGCATTTTCATTTTTTATAGCTCAGATGTCTCAGCAATCAACGAACCTGGGAGGCGAAGCTTCTAAATCCGCGAGCTTCGCATCGATTTCTTCTTCTTCTTTCTTCAGTTGTTCCCAAGTCTAAAGAAAAAATGAAAGTAATGAAGATAATACATGGAGCTTTAAAAATTTTGACAATCCAAAAATTTTATACACAAACCTTGATAAGTTTATTCATTTTTCTGATTTGACACCGTAACGAAAATTCTTGAGTGACGTCTCTTTTACCCATAGTAGTCAACGTAACGTATATTTTACGAATTTTTTCTAAAGAATTCACGGTTTCCACCATCTACAATTTATAAAATTGCATTATAAGAAATATAAAGAATAACAAAAAATTTTTATATTTGAATCGCATACCTCGGCTTGATTACTTTTTAGTTTCTCTTGTAAACTGATAAACGTTTTCCAATGTTGAACTTGTTTCTCTTTGACATGCTTTTCTTGCAAACTAAATTTTAATACATAATTATTTAGTGTTAGCAATTTAATACGAATGGGATAATTTGTATAAGTTAAATGGTTTGAAAATTTTGATTTAGGCTAAAGAACGTACTTGATGACCCATTCCAAAGCTTGGCCCAAAGAAACAGGCTCTCCGTTACAGTAGTTCAGGTCGAGATGGTGAGATAGATAACTAGTAGCTTCCAATAAACGATTGAATTCTTTTTCCACCATTTCGTCTTTGTCTTTAGCCACCTGCTGCGAAAATTACGAGATAAATACATACTAATTAACAAGTGCAGTTTTATAAATATGCAATGCATGCCTATTTTTATGTTTTAAAATCATTTTTTCTAAGACAAAAAATGATGTTACATTGCATGATTATACCTGAGCAACACCAAATCCAGCACTCGTTTCGTATAAAGGACATTTCGGTCGAACTTTGTATAATTTCGTATTTATCTGCTTAGCTAAGATATTGATTGGATTTCCACCGAGTCCAGTTAAAACCATAGCACCTAAGTCAGCTATATAAGGTCCTTTTCTGAACGTAGCTATTCTGCCTCCAACGCGATCCTTTAATTTAATATTAATAAGCATGTGATAATACAGAAAATATAAATTTGAAAATATTTAAAAATATTCGTACTCGAGCTTCCAACACGACAACTTCCATTCCGAAGTATTGCATTTGTTGGGCAGCTGCTAAACCAGCGATTCCTGCTCCGATTACGATCACTTTTCCGGCTTTTTTCTCCGTTAAACGCTAAAATTTAATAAAATGTAATCAAATTCAAGTTTAGACAAAGCTAGGCAGAATTTTTTCATTATTATAAATATAAATACATAATTTACCTTGGTTTTTTTGAATATACCAAAATTAATGTAACCATGGCGTTCTAAGAAGGCGTGAACTCTATGCACCAAACCTACATCGCTATTGTACGGTGGTTCGATGAGCTGAACTGCTTTTTCTACTACGAGTTGTATTTTAGGGTTATCTAGCCACAATTGAAGCTAAACAGAACGAACGTAACAAAAAATATAAAATAAAACACACGTCGAAAAAAGAACGAAGCACCATTATTAAATTTACCAATCGATTCCTGACGTGTAAAAATAATTTTTGAGTTTGAGGAGCAGCGCTGATTATGTCAGGAAAACATTGAGCTTCGGTAGCGGTCAATTTATCGTACGGTAGTCGACTCTGGAATGCAGCACCTTCCAAACCTGTCGAATAATGCAAATTTAGGTAAAAATGATTTTTTGCAGTATGTACTGTGTTCAATAGATATTTATTACCGGTAGGATCATCTTGTTCGGAATCTAGACCGGTGTCTTCTTCGATCTCCTCTTTTTCGGATTTTCCGCCGGTTGATTCATCGCCAGTGAGAACTATAGGTTCATCAGAAGAGCTTGGTTTTTCAGGAATCTGAACATTTAATATTTTCCTCTCACTCTTTGGTTTTTCCGGAGTTTGTTCAGAGGACGTGGAATCGCTCTCGTCGATAATAATAACATCATCTTCGCTTGTGTCCATCTGAAAATCGTTAAGAAAGGTTTAAAATCGGTAGCGAAGAATCAATTTTTAATACATTAAAATGAACAGCTGCAGAGAGAAACACGTGGGAAACCAATCGAGTTGAACTCCTGAATGCATTACAATGATTAAATCCGTTAAAACGTAATATTTCGAAACTATATTCTATTTAAAAGTGTCTGTTATCATTGCTGAGTTGAAATCGAGCAACACATTGAGCAGAAATAAATCATCTTACTCTGGGTTTTTTTCTTCTTAAAGCAGATGAATGCATCACTTTAACCGTTATTAATTAATTCTGTAGCTAAACAGCGTCAGAATTTCGAATTCAAATATAAAAATTAATGTAAAAAGTAAAAATTAATACGAGAATACCGCGAAAACATTAATTTTTCACGTTAGAATTCATACTTTGACTGTTTTCTGTTGTTTGAGTTCAAACTTGCTTTCCTTCATTTCAGCCACGTTTTGTACTTTTTGTTTCATAACGCAAAACTGGAAACGTTTCATAACCGAAACGCAAAGCTAAAAAGTTCCTATCTTTATTTCAGCGTAACGTTTGAAATATGAAAAAGTACGACGTTTAAATTTAAAATATAATTAATAAATATTTTTAACATTAATTATATTCTCATTAATATTAAAAAATTTTTTAATTACGATCTAATTCTGGAAAAAATTGAGATTTATGGTAAAGTAGGTCAGAACCGTTTGCGAAAATCTTTCGAACGTTTAGTTTTTTTATTTTCTTGGATGGCGACAGTGGATTTATTTATGATAACAACAACAACCGCGTGATTCATAAATTTTTCATGAAAATTAGCAACGTGTGTGATGAAATTTCTTTTATTTTTTCGATTTAAATGTGTAAATGTGAATATATTTAATAATTAATTACATAAATTCCATCTTGAATTTTCCCTGTTTGCCTTCTCGATGTCAATTTATCACGACGAAGTAGAAATAGAGGATTTTGAGTACGACGAAGAAGACGATACGTACTACTATCCATGTCCGTGTGGTGATCGATTCCAAATTTCTAAAGTAATTTGTTGTTGTATTACATTTCTACCATTAAAATTGTAATCGATTGTTACTTAATAATTGTCTTTTAGGAAGAATTGAGAGCTGGCGTTGATGTAGCGACATGCCCGAGTTGTTCGTTAGTGATAAAAGTTATCTACGATCCGGTAAGCTATTCTGTTTATTTTCGTGTTTCAGGTTTCACACTTTCTTACGAAAAATTATGCAATGCTTCGCTTGAAACTTTTCTATACCAAACGTATCATTAAATGAACGATTTCTTTCAGGATCAATTTATTGACGAAAACGATAAACAGAAAGATATCAACGTAGAGAAGGAAGCCGTAAAGAACTGAAATGGCCGGTCGCGGAAGAGGTAGAGGTCGTGGCGGTGGCGGTGGATTCGGCAGAGGGAACCCATTCCCTGGAACAGAACAATTGACTCTTAATCCAGTTGATAAAATGGCTGTGGTACAAATGGCATCTATGCCTTATCCTGTTCTGGATCATTTTCCGGCTTCTTTGGCTACTGATAAGGAATACGATGAGCTTTTAGCTATCAAAAATCGACTGTCATCGTATTTCCAATCATCCCGATATAATTTGAAAATAGACGATGAAAATTCTAAATTATTTTTATCGCAAGGAGAAACATCATTTGAGAAGAAAACATCATTGAATTTCAACTGGGATTATTTTCCTTTAGAATTGAGACCTTCTAATAAACGAAAGATGAAAGATCAAAATGAACTTCTGGCCAACTTCAGGAATAGTAAACTATCTGCAATTAATTTATCACTGTGAGTTAACGTTTATTATTTTGTAGTTTTTGTCGATCATTTTTTAAATTTTGATTTCAATTTAGATTGGATAAACTGGAAGAAAAAGAGAAACACGATGTCCAAGATCCCGATGTTACGGTGAAAGAAGAAGAAGAAGTTAAGAAAGAGCCCGACGAAATTCTGGAAGATGAAGAAAACGATGAATTCGATGATGATGAATTGGATGACGGTAACGATTATAATTCTAATTATTTTGATGCTGGAGAAGGATATCTTGACGAAGATGATGATATGGATGAAGGTCCGTGTTACTAGTACTAAGCGTTTCCATGTTACCTGTCTTTTTTTATAAGTACTGAAGTATTATATTTCGATACATTAAATTTTCATTCCTCTGTGAGTGTTTAGATAAAATGTAAATATTTCATTGGTGGATTGAAAAAAAAGTTTAGGTATCTGGATCGCTGTGATCCCAAGCTAAAATCGTATTCATGTTGGTTATTCCTCGAGTACTCCAGGGTTCTAGAGGATCTGGAAGTACGTCGATTCGTTTACTCTCTGCGGGCAAAGCAGATCCGCTTCTGTGTGGTACAATAGGCGATGGTGCTACCCTGTGTAATAATTCCAAAATTCTATAGTAAAAATTACTCTGAAAATAAGTTAAACTTTTTAAAGCTTACCGATTGACTTTAGCTGTTTTAGGACGTTGTTTCGGATGCACATTTTTTTGAAACAAGGCCGCATGTTCGGACGATGTATTTAATTGGCAAGTAGACGATGCATACGAAGGAGGATTGGCATAGTACGCATTATACTCCAAAGAAGACGTATTCGAACTAGTTTCCATATCGGGAAAATTAGTGGGATATAATTTTCGCGTATTTGTCGAAGATGTGCTTTCTTTTCGCGCATTTCTAATTTGAGCCGAACGAACTCGTCTCGCCCTAGATTGTTGTCCCAGCAAATGGTAATCTGCGAAAGTGTAATGTGTCAATCATCCTATCGTATTTCTATTTTCATAATCGATATCATTTTCACCTTTGTCAAAACTATCACTGTCACTTTGCTCGAGGAAAATTAAACACGGTTCTTGCTTAATGGATAAGCTCGTTGAAAGAGATTGATGACCCGATTTCGGTTCAATAGCGGCATTCTCCTGCTACAAAATTTTCTTTAATATGGATTTTGAAATTCTATTTCGTAAATTGAATTCTAGTTGTACCGAGATCTCGACGTAAGCTGCGGCGGCGGCAGCCAAATTCGATAATTCTTTTTCTTTCGCTTTTGGATCATCAGCTGTGAGTACCAGTTGTCGAAAAGGATCATCACTTATGTCTGGAGAAGAACCTGGAATTTTCAAGTTGTTTGTTATATTATTCAATCATCGGTTGATTCGAAAAAATATTCTGAACACCTGTTATATTTTGAGATAGAGCGTAACTATCTTTACTTATTTTTCTACCACCAGGTTTATTTTTTCCGGTTAAATCGATATCGTGGGAAAATGCCATTACATCGAGAGCCGCCGTCAAAGCACCAGAAAATGTGGATGTTGAGTTTCCCACTTCGTTAGCTTGATCTAGTGTGTTTGCTTTGCTCCTGAAAACATGATATTTTTTTTCAAATTAACTCGTTTTAATCGAGGTTAAATTTACGTGAAATATTTTACAATGCATTTTTAACTGGTGTCGATATCGATTCACGTCCCCACATAATTCGTCTCAGTTGTTCACCGGTCATGCCTCGTTTTCTCAGCGCGTTTATTGTAACTTTACCAACTCTCTGAAAATTGGAGATTTGTTACCAGAAAATATTTCTATAAAGTGAAAATAGTTGAAAACTAACTTTCCAATTGGAAACTGCCCCTTTTCTCTGCTTTGCTCTGGTTTTACTTTTACTCTTAATGACCATTACTCCTCGTTGTTCTGTACTAGGGTCGTCTCCGGGGCCTAATTTTATACTGTATTCTTGTAAATACCTTTGAGCATCTTTTTGATTGACTGCTCTTTCCAAAGCTACGACAATTTTCGCCCACTGTCTCGAATTTATAAAAATCATAGTTTGTGATTTTTATTGTATTTTGATTTTTAATTTTTTAGATTTTTCTAACCTGTTTCATCCATTCTTTTTCGCTCTGTTCAATTACATGAGCGTATGTGTTGCCCATCATAGCGATCAACATGTTCAATAGCAGGATTGGCACAAGTACCATGAATATCGTGAAGACTGTTTTACTCAAGGCAGGATAAACCGTAGATCCAACTTCTTGATACTGAAATTAATTTTTTTAATAGCCTATTTACCTACCTAATATTAAATTTACCCATTCCAAGTATAAATTACGTACATTATAATCACCCAATGTGATTTGAAACAAAGCCATCCACGTAGACGGATATGAACTATACAGCGAGTCTTCTACTTCGGGGGACCCTTTATATAAAAAATAAAACGATTGCGAAAATCCAAACAGTACAATCGAATAAATAATTCCAAACGTCAACATGTCACCAGTTATCATTGAATAAACCATGGTTACAAATGGTCCAGTTAATCGAACAGCTCTGCGGAAATTACACAAAATAATTCCCATCGGTAAACAATTAAATTCATTTATTGATTATTTACCTTACCCTGCGAAAAACATTAATAAAAACCACGATCCGGGAACAGCAAATACTAAGATAGCTTCTTCAGTTTGTTTATCGCCTGTTAAACGAAACGGGATGCATGCCAATATCAAGATATTCGAAATAAGGAAAATGGCTTTTGCTGGTTCATTCGGCTGAACATAAAATCGCCTAATTGAGTAAATATTTGAAACGAATACCAAAAATATCTCTCGTATTTACCAACTGTTTGATAAAACTGCAAATTCCTTGATTTAGCATTTCGCCACCTTGCTGTATAATGATATAGGATAAAACTCCGCAAACGGTGCCTACTTCGAAACAATATCTAGTGATTTCGTGCCACTCCATTCCTCCTAAAAGAGGTTCATCAGGATCGGTGGGACGTAAGTAAATAGCCATGCTGAGCATGAACAAATGTAGAAATAATATCGCCAGTCGTTTGAGAAATTGTCTCTGGAATAAAATAAGTTTCGATAAGGAGACAGAAATATTTATTGATTGCCTAGGTCGATTATGGTGGTGCGGTTCGGTTTTTGGCAACATATCGTGGATTTTTTTACCCTAGCGAATGTTTTCCATTTTTCTTCTAGTAGACGTTGGATAATGCCACCGTCTAACATGTCGAGATGCTCTTCTTTGGTACCATTAAGGATAATGAATAAGGCTGAATTCCAATCTGTAAATTGGTTTTGCTTCGATTATATGTTTTTTAAAAAAATTAATCCATTCAATTTGAATGCTTCGAAAATCGAAAATTGTAATTTAATAATCTTTCTTGTTTTCCTGGTCAAATTTGTGATCAAAAATTTCGTAGATTTTCATGTTTTATTGACTTTCATATTTTTGAGGTTGGATGTAGGATTTTGTTTTGTTTTGATTTCAGCCTAATGTAGCTATTAGAATATTAGAAAAGTGTGTTTTGCATGTTTTTTAGAATTTTAAATGAGGATTGATAGGGATTGGTATCTAGATCTCAAAATAATCTGGCAGAAATTTCATTTTGATTTCACCATACTCCTTTTTAAGAGCTTTCAAAATTTTACAATGATCAAAAGTTTTGAAAGATTGAAAAAAATATTCTGGAGTGGCTGTTTTTACCCTGAAATAAGATTAGCAGTTTAACACTCATTTTTCAGGGATTTTTAAAAAATATCGTATCATTTTTTTTACATTATATTTTTGTAAATTTAGTGTAAGCTTACCGAGAGTCAGAAAAAATTCAGATACCTATCTACATGATATTAAGTATGAATATTTTGAACCTTTAAAAATCATAGACAGTAATTTCTCCCTGTTTTTCCTTGTGTGACCCTGCCGAAAAAAAGAGACCTTGTGTAAAAAAAAAAAAAAAAACGATGTCTCATTTTTCAGGTTTTCGGTCCAAATGACACCAAATCTGGAGCAAACACATAAAAATAAAGACATCATTTTTTTTTACACAAGGTCCCTCATTTCTGGCAGGGTCTCATTTATTTATTCAAAAAAAAAAAAAAAATACTGGTGTCAGGAAAATATTTTTCTCAACTTTTTCTATTTGGAGAAAGAGGTGCTAGTAGTATTTTTAAGTAAAAATTTTCATATCGAGTTAGAATTTTGAGAAAATTTATTCGATTTTAAGGTCAGATATAAAAGGGTAGAGATGGAGTGAAAGAAGTGAAATTTTTACCACTTACCTATCTTCTCTCTTCAGCTTACAAAAAAAGTGCAAACATTTTTTCAATTTTTTTTACATCCCTAAGGAGAGAAGTGAGGATTCAATTACAATCCATAATAAGGGACATGGAGAAAATGGCTCGATTTTTTTTTAATGGCTGTAAGAACAGTTTGAAGTCCTGAATCTATGTTTGAGATTATTTTGACCTTAAGCTCAAAATTTGACCCTCGAGGGTTGGAGAAGGGCTGCGGTCGGTACAAAAATTGACAAATTTTCAACTTGATTAAATGAGGTACTTGAATTAATATTTTTTGACCCCTTGAATTTATTTTTGAGATTATTTCGAATTGGGTTTCAAAAGTGAACTTGAGGGGAGCGAGTGAGTCCAAAGTTGAAAATTTTTCATTCTTATCTCGGATGTATCAAAATGCGTGTTTTTTAATTTTCTGAATCCAGTTTTAGAGTTTTTTTTGACTCCAAATCAAATCCGGAAATCGTCTCTCTGGAGTGAGTAAAGAAATCAAAAATTGAAAATGATTCCTGAAAAATTTTCAATTTTGCCCCCCTCCCCCCTAATTTTTGTGATTAGGAATTTTCTTATTCTACATTAAATTTTTTAATTCAAAAAGCAAATTTTCTAGAGTAAAGGTCCTCTCTTTCAAATTTTCAAGCTATAACAGTATTTTACGATTTGATCGGTGGGAGGGGGGGGGGACTCAAAAGATCCTTTGCTTACCCCTAAATTTTTTGAATCATTTTGGATCCTCATAATTGATAACTTTATTCTTTTTTATACTTGGTGAAATCCAGCATTGACAAATCTACATGATTTACTTGCAATAATCACGAATGAAATTGTTTACTTGTTCTTCCATCTGGTAATAAGGTGTCTAGAGCATTCAAGGGGTATGCTGAACAAGTAATATTACTGTATCTCCAAAATTCCCTGCAACTCAATTCCAACATCTCTCGAAACACCGATGCTCGTCCCAATTTACATGCCAAAGTCAATGGTGTCAATCCAGCATGATTTTGTATTCCATTACTGGCCGGAA
This sequence comes from Pseudococcus jackbeardsleyi, assembly GCA_038380155.1. Taxonomy (NCBI): domain Eukaryota; kingdom Metazoa; phylum Arthropoda; class Insecta; order Hemiptera; family Pseudococcidae; genus Pseudococcus; species Pseudococcus jackbeardsleyi. Next base: position 46,322,550 of record CM076239.1, read on the forward strand.
CTTTGGGATGACGTAGGGCATATCCAAACATATCCTTTTCAAAAAAAAAAAATTAATGGTCAATTTTTATCCTAAAAATCATCAAATTTTATCTCTCATATCAGTACCAGCTTATCTCCTACTACAACCATGTGCAAGATCATATTGCCAAAGGAATCTTGTAGATCTGGATTTGCTCCATTATCAAGCAGTAAATTATAAACAGTTTCGTTGGCACAGCATGCAGACCAAGATAGAGGAAATTCCCCTAGATAAGCTAATCCTTCATAATCAGTGTGACGAGAAGGATGCCTACCTTGTTGATCTCTCGGTAGAAAAAAGCTACCTAGGGGAAAATTCTCGTAAATAAAAAATAGAAGTAAGCATAAAAATATTGAAATTAATATTCACCGATAGCTCTTTGGTTAACATTAGCTCCTGCTTCGATTAAATCTTGCACCAATTCATTATTATTGTAAGCAATAGCAAGATGCAATGCACTGGCCCCTATGAAAAAATTTTCAATAAATTTTCATATATTTTTTTTTCGGTAATTGATTTTCAATCTACGTACCCAAATATTCTTCTCCTTCCACAGAATCGATTGATAAACGTGGATAACACTTCAGTAATAATCTTGCCAATTTCGTATGAATTTTTGTATCGCAAATTATCAACACGTGTAACAAACTTTCACCCAGAGAACCTCTGTATTGCATTTGCCAACAAGCTTCATGATCTCGCCATTTTCCAAGCGGATCGTGACGACTCAGACATGCTTCGATTGGTAAAATCACCTAAATTTAAAGCAAAAAAATGGCAATTTTCCAAGACTTTCTATCTCAAATTGGAAAAAAATAATACCTGATTTTGATTACGAAATCTCCAACGAAGATATTCAGATCGATTGATCGTTTGCCCTCTACCATCATTATACATAAATGCTGAAAATTGTTCTCTAATTAATTTTTCCACTTCTGTTTGACCTCCTGTATTATATGCATCGATTAATTCACCGCCTTTTTTATAATTAGCCAAACGATACAGCAAACATTCGTCTTCATTAGATGACTGAGATATCACTCGATCTAAAATAGATCCCGCGTTGATATCATTTTTGGAAAATGAACACCAAGCTATACCCATGTTACTGAAACTCTTAGTACAAATTCTCTCAGTGCTGAAATTCAAAAGATAATGAATAAGTACGTTTCTAAGCAACAAAAAAACATCGTAATTCCCATACTAACTCGGGCACGTATCTTGCCACGTTTTTCTGGCGAGGAGACGAATAAAACCTAATTCAAAGGGGGAAAAAGTGCTGGTTTCTTGTATTAACATTTCAGTGAAGATGGCTCGTATGTCTAATGGTATTCTTACTTCGTAGGTGCAGTACTTATTCATTATTCTACGAGGGTATACACGTATGGTGTACATGTATTTTAGAGTAATGCACGTACCAGAACTCGACATTCGGTGAAAATTTGCAATTTTCTTTTTTCGTTGGGATAATAAACTTTTCATTTTGTCCGAAGTTTTGTTTTTAGCTGATTCATTGAACGAAAGGAATGTCGAGCTGAATTCATAAAAATTAATTTCATTGATTAAAAATAGAAGTAAAAATAAGAAAGAACATCTCACTGCTAAGTAATAGGAAAAAATTGAGCAATAAATATAAATAAGCATAACGTGAAAAAATGCCAAAGTTTGATTTATAAATTAAATATTAACGGTAAGTATTTTTTATTTTGTTACTGAAGAGCAGGCAAGAAAAAAATAAATTCCAAAAAATCCACAAAAATATGAACTTTTTAGACAAAGAACTCATCATTAAAAATTGTTTACCAAGTATTTAATTAGGTACTTGATTTAAAAAATTAATTTTTTTCTTTTTAGAAAAATAGTCCAGCTGGGGAGAGAAGGAAGGTTTTTTTGCAGGAAACTATGACTGATCATTTTTTGAGGAACCCAAAAACGTTTATACAAGCACTGCATATTTCTCTTTGAAAAAATTCTTTAACTTTTTTGTGAAAAATTCATTTCTCAATTTTTTGTACTTGAACAAGAATCTTCAATTTTTATGAAAAAATTCTTCGATTTTTTGTAAACATTTTTTGGACTTTTTGTTGAAAAAATTCATCAATTTTTAGTTGAACATCAATTTTTTGTTGAAAAAATTCATCAATTTTTTGTCGAAAAAATGCATCAATTTTTTGTCGAAAAAATGCCTCATTTTTTTGTCGAGAAAATGCATCAAATTTTGTCGAAAAAATGCATCAATTTTTTTGTCGAGAAAATGCATCAATTTTTTGTCGAAAAAATGCATCAATTTTTTGTCGAAAAAATGCATCAATTTTTTGTCGAAAAAATGCATCAATTTTTTGTCGAAAAAATTCATCAATTTTTTGTCGAAAAAATTCATGAATTTTTCGACAATAATTTAAAAAAGATGAAAAAGAAATTGAAAATTTTTTTCTTATCAATTTCATATTTTTAATCATGATTTAAATGTAGGTTATATGTATTTGAAGTATAGGTCAGGGGGGGGGGAGAATTTCTACCAACTCTTCTTGAAATCCGTACATAACTTCTGGTCCTCCCACCATTCAGCTTTCGAAAAAAGGCAATATTTACCCATTGGACACTATGTCCCAAAATATATTCAGCTAAGGCGAGTTTATTTGCATAACCATGAAATTGCAGGAAAAAATATACCATCCATCAAAATCAGATCAAGGAGTTTAATTCGTTCTATGGAGATTCTATTTTGTTTAAAAAAAAAAACAAAAACAGAAAGATGGCTTATTTGCATACGAGCTCTTAGTTTTTAAAATTGTTACACGAGTCGACTCGATTCTGGTGTCTGGATTTATTCGATTGACAAAGGTTGCTTTTATTTCTTTAACTAATGAAAGGAAAAATGTTCATTGACCAAAGTTTGCTTTTGGTGGTGGGGAATTGATAAAACTTTTTTTGACCCTCTCCCTCCCTTTCCCCTCCTCAGGGTAAACTTTGAAAGTCACAAATTCGTATATTGGTCTATTTCGATTCCTAGAATCAGAATTTAGGCATTGGAACTGAAGCGCAGAGCAAAATTTTTTGTATGTAGGTACGTAGTTTTAATATTTTCATTCGCTAAAATTATTATTTCTGGTAATTTCACCGAACGAATACCTCATTCGCAAAAAATTAAACATATTAAATAAGAAAAAATTTAATCACAAAAAAAACATCAAGTAAAGATTAGAAAAGCACACTGGTAAGTAGGCAAAAATTGAGCATAAGTTGGCATATCGCGAAAAGACGCTAGATTCAAAAAAAAAATTGAATTCACATAAAATACTTATTATGTAAAAACAACAAAACGAAAAAAAGTATACAAATAAAGGAAGTAAAATTATTCATAGCACCCTTTATCTTTATCTGATTGAAAAATGGAAGGCAACAATGAGCTACTTAAAACATTGAAAGACAAAAATTCGATAGCGATAAAAACAACACCTTTAAAAGCTTATCAAGAATAAGATTTTTCACGAATGAACACATAAATTACATTTGTAAAATTAATGACGGTAATTAGATCACCGAGAGTTGCGCTATAAAGGTAGGCACATGAAAGCGTGTACTACATGAAATCTTTATTCAGAGTCGGCGGCAATACGTTTTCTTTGAATAATCCACCAACATTGCCGGCCGGTTGGTAATTAGCGACGACGAGAAGTTTTCCTGCTCTGCTGCGTGCCCTGCCGATACCGAAATATCGAGTGCTTCTCCAAACCAACTGAGTAAAATTACCTGAAAGCAAATTTATTCGTTAATTTTTTTTCGTTTCGGGTTACTTCATGATGTTTCAGCAATTGAAAAATGCATAATTACCAGCATTTATATTGATATGCAGTATGTCTGGTTCTTTGTTATAAGTGTAGTTTTTGTAGCAGCTGTACCAGTATGACACGATTTCTTGAGCTGAAATTGACAAAGATTTTGTACCAGAATTAGTCATGAATTTTTAAATATAATGAAGATGTTTCGTTAAGGCGTCAGTGTAATTTTTTCAGTGGTAAATGCAATATGAAAGAGGCTGATTGAGTGGCATTTACTTTGAATCTCCCGAAAAATCATAGAAATCTATTCTCTCTTTTCTTTGTGATGAAATTATTTTAATTTTTCCGAAAAAAAATTCAACACTTTATTCTAAAAAATTTTGCAAAGTTTTTTAGGAAATTTTTGATGAGTATTTTCAAGAAAAATTGAATAAAATTATTTTTTTTTTAATTTTTCTTGAAATATGGTCTCGATATGAATATTTTTACCCTAATCGATAATGAAGACAATTATTTATGGTTGCTCTCATCAATTTTGAAAAAAAAAACACAAATAATATTTTTAGTCTGGAAAATTAAGTTCGAATGAAAAAAATTGTAAAAGTGAAGATTTTTCTAATGGAACATTTATAATTTCAATTTAGTAAACTTGGAGCTCGAGTGGGAAAAATTTTGAAAAATTTTATGTAGGTACTTGAGTTGAAAACTTCTAAAGAGCCTTTCCTAATAAGGGTCAAAAACGGCCCTTGACCCAAAATTGGTCAAAATGGTCTCAAAAGGTTACTTATGGTCTAAAAACATTCCAAAAAAATTTTTGACCCCCAACCCCCACCCCTTTCGGAATTATCGCACTTTTAATGTCGAAATTTCAACACGCGATATCTCTGGAAGGGGTGGGTAAAAAATTTTGAAATTTTCACAGATTATACATCTTGCTGGGTAGTACAAATGAGAATTTTTTGAAAATTTTCGGTTCATATTTTCCCAATTTTTTTTCACTTTGAAATTTTCAAAAAAATTTTAAAAAAAATTTTGAGGGGGGTACATGGCTGGAATTTTTTTTATTAGTTCGGCCAAGTGGTCATGTATCACATAATATTTTGTTTGGGCCCCAAAACGGGGTGCAACATGGTCAAAAAAATTCAAAACCAAAAAAAACGTGATTTTTTTACTACTTTTTTTGTAGTTACAAGCCAGGTATCCCTACCCAAAGTAAAATTTTGAGTCAAAATTGTCATAAATTGAAAGTACATCATAAAAAAGTTCCATTTTTAAAATTTCAAGTGTTGAAGTGCATTTCTCGAATTTTGGCGAATTTTTGAAATTCCAAAATTACCTCATCGTCCTGTAAATCAAAAAAATTTGATCTGATCAACGAAAAAAGCTGAAATTCGATATACACCCTATTTTAGACCTGCCAAATCGATTGAAAGCGGTTTCGAGACGTTTCAGAGCCACCAGAAAATTCTAACTTTTTTTCAGCTCTAAAGAAAAGCTCATAAAAACGGCCAATATGAACTTCAGCACATATATTCGCGGATTACCATTATTGGGGACCTAATTGAACAACTGATGCAAAATTTTTCAAAATTCGTCACTTTTTGCTCAAAATTATATTTTTGGCTTACAATTTTTCCGCAAAAAATTTAAGACACACCTTTTTTCCATACAACAAGGCAAAAAGCTGATTTGTTTGCAGATATCCTGTTGACAGATATTTTGACTCCGTTCTTCACGCATTTGAAACAAAGAAAATCTCAAAGTCTCCATACCCACTTTGTACCTTCCACAAAGAAAGCATTTGACTCTATTGCTTGAAGTTCATAGTTATTATTTTCGTTTTTTAAGGTCAAAATAATTAATTTGAAAGTGTCTGCTTGTTCCAAAATTACACATTTATCTAAGTTTCTTCTCTAAATATTTTATGCAACTTGTATAATAATTTGATAACACCCGTGTAATTGTGATTTCTTGATACATTTATGAATGAAAATGTTTCAAAATTATGAATTTACCGTTTTCATTGTGTATTTTTTGGGGTGTGCGTGTGAGGAGGAATGGTGATAGGGGATCTAAAAATTTCTCGAAAAAATTCGGAACAAATCAACTTTTTGCCTTGTTGTGCGAAAAACAGGTGATTTTGAGCAAAAAGTGACGAATTTTGAAAAATTTTGCATCAGTTGTTCAATTAGGTCCCCAATAATGGTAATCCGCGAATATATGTGCTGAAGTTCATATTGGCCGTTTTTATGAGCTTTTCTTTAGAGCTGAAAAAAAGTTAGAATTTTCTGGTGGCTCTGAAACGTCTCGAAACCGCTTTCAATCGATTTGGCAGGTCTAAAATAGGGTGTATATCGAATTTCAGCTTTTTTCGTTGATCAGATCAAATTTTTTTGATTTACAGGACGATGAGGTAATTTTGGAATTTCAAAAATTCGCCAAAATTCGAGAAATGCACTTCAACACTTGAAATTTTAAAAATGGAACTTTTTTATGATGTACTTTCAATTTATGACAATTTTGACTCAAAATTTTACTTTGGGTAGGGATACCTGGCTTGTAACTACAAAAAAGTAGTAAAAAATCACGTTTTTTTTGGTTTTGAATTTTTTGACCATGTTGCACCCCGTTTTGGGGCCCAAAAAAAATATTATGTGATACATGACCACTTGGCCGAACTAATAAAAAAAATTCCGGCCATGTATCCCCTAAAAATTTTTTTAAAATTTTTTGAAAATTTCAAAGTGAAAAAAAATTGGGAAAATATGAACCGAAAATTTTCAAAAAATTCTCATTTGTACTACCCAGCAAGATGTATAATCTGTGAAAATTTCAAAATTTTTTACCCACCCCTTCCAGAGATATCGCGTGTTGAAATTTCGACATTAAAAGTGTGATAATTCCGAAAGGGGTGGGGGTTGGGGGTCAAAAATTTTTTTGGAATGTTTTTAGACCATAAGTAACCTTTTGAGACCATTTTGACCAATTTTGGGTCAAGGGCCGTTTTTGACCCTTATTAGGAAAGGCTCTTTTTTACCCCTTTTCCATGTCAATTATGAATTGTTTGGGGTGGAGAACCTTTTCCCTACCCTAATGAGCTGATCTGAGGATTAATGATGAAGCATTTACATTTAAAAATAGTTTGGGTTCAATTAAATTTTTCAAATCTAGAAGATGCTGAAAAATGAAAGATAACAGTGTTGGAAAGTAATTTCGACAATTGATTTTTAGAGCATTAATTTCGAATTTTGAGTTTTATAAAACGATAGATAGCAAAAAAATCAAGTGGATTATTGATTAATTTTAAATCAATGATCACGAATTTTGTGTTTATTTTGAGTAATCGTCTTTTATTTTCGGAAAAATCACATATCGGAAGTGAAAATTTGTGATATTTTAGAAACGAAATCCAGTCGTTGAAAATAGATATCAGATTCAAAATTAAAATCAACAACTTATAATTAGTCAAGAAATATTTTGGTTTCAAATTTTTTTAATTTTGTCCAACAATTATTGAATTTTTTAATTTTCCTCAGAAGTAGCATTTTTAGAGTAAAAATCATCTGTACCCCAAGGGCAGAATTTGAAAACTGACCCCCCCCCCCGGTAAGGTTTAGAATTAACAACTCTGAATGAGTCTAAAAAAAAAACAATTTTTTGAAATTTTGAAATCTGTTTGAAATTTGCATTTATTTTTTGAAAACTTGCCAATTCTAAAACCGGCGGGGCAAATTTATTCGTTATTTTGTTGTTTTTAATCAATTTTCCTGAATTTCTGAGAATAATTTCTGGGTTTCATAAAATTTTTTTAACGATTTGACTTATACTGAACAAAATAATGGATTATTGGAGATTTTTTTCCCTTGAAAATCTGTCGATGAGTATTTTGTGGGGTTGAAAATCTAAAATGAATATTATAAGCATGATTTTTATTTAGCATATAAATTACCTGAAACTTCAACTTGAGCGTCAGAAGTTAATCTGCAATAGATATTTTGTCCAACTGATTTATCATTTTCATATAAAAAAGTATTCGTATGAGCCAAATGATTAGCCCATGCTTGAGCTTTGCCACACAACTGCAAATGAGATAATTTTTGAGCAAATTAAAATTACTGGTAAACCTCGATAAATTCACACGGTTCATTTTTTATGCTAAAAAATAGCTAATGCTATCTACCAAAAAAAAAAAATCAAAATATCTTTTTAAATTTCACCTGAGCTCTGATTTTCAAAGGTGGTGAGTTGTGATGTCGTCTATAAATATTATGCCAAAGTAAGGCCTCTTGAATAAATTCATTATCATGAATGTCCTCTTGGCAATCTTCATCGTATACATAATTGATTGTCCGATTGCTGGTAATCTAAACATAAAATAATTCTTCCAATCAATTTTTAATTAGATATCTAATAGTAAAATATCATTTAAAAAATATTCGAATGAATAAGATTTTGCAAAGTTGATTTTTATTTCTTAAAAACTCATTTTTAGAGCACAAAAGTCCAAATTTGATGCCATTTCTGGTCAATTATAATTTTTCAGCATGAAAATGAAATTTCCTTCCAAAAATAATTTTTCTCCCTAAAATTTAATTTCCTCCTAAAATTCTGTTCAGTAAGGCACTTCCATAAATTCACTCATAAACGAAGAAATCATCGTCGGAATAATTTTCAAACGTCCGAATATAATTTCCATGCAAAATTACTACACAATTTTCAAAATTAAGGCGAAACTTCAGACCGTACTATTGTTAGAACTTCCGCTGTAGTCACGCTCGTGAATATAATTTCCAACAATGGAACATGAAAGCTCACGAGCCAAACAAGCTTTCGTCTCGATATCCCTTCGTAGTTAATTACCATTTACAAATTTCACGCTACTAAAAAGTGTCTATATTTTGTTTAAACAATTAACTCAAGGCAGGTACCTAGAAACCTGTGTTAAAATTAAACGCTATCATTCAACATAAACAACTCCGTCGTATCTAATTAAATTCAAAGCTAAAGCTAAATTAAACAACATTCGAATATTTTATCTTTTTAGTCAACTTTTCACCTTGATTTTACCCTTCATTTTCATCGTAGGAGTTTTTTTCCCTTTCACATGCAAAGTGAATTTAAATTTAAAGCTCATAGAAAATCTATGTAATAAATTGTACCGATAACGATCTACGTCGTTCCAGTTCGGAAAAAGGAGAGAATTTGCCAAAAGTAAATATATTAATTCGGCGTGCAGAAGGTACCCACGAATTTTCTATAAAGACAAAACGCCATCATTAACCTTGACCGTGCTCATAAGTACGGCTACAACGAAATTGTGGATGATAATCTGTGCGTACAGATTTCAAAAGCAGCATGCAAGGGTACATTATTAGCCCCGTGTTAGAATGTAATAACAGAACGGGTTTGAAGCCAGGTATATCCAAATTTTATCGATCCGTTGTTTTTATTCTTTTAAACATTTTTTCCAAATCTGTTCTCTGACGTTCTTATCCTTTGAATATGAATAAGAAAGGTCATTAACATAAGCTTAAAGGGTAAACATGCGATTAAAATGAAAATTAAGTTCGCTGCGAACGCCAGCTTTGGAAATTAATTTACCATGTTGACGATTTTTCGATGGTAATTTATCAAAACAACCGTCGAGCTATAATATGGAAAATAGGTTCTGTTTATTACGAAATTTTCACATCGGTGTTTAAGGGCACGTGATTATGGAATCAATTAAGTTACTTCGTCGTATGGAAAAAAAAATATTAGAATTCAGTGGGGGGTTTCCCCGACGAGTATTACATTGTCGCCGTGAAAATGCGTAAAAGAAATTCGCTTGTAAAGTTAATTTCTCGTGAAAAGTCATTAATTTTGAAATTTCATCTCTTCCTGACATTTACGACGGTGTCAAATAACGCTTCTTTGGGATTCGCAAATGATATGTCGTACTTTCTCTTTCGTCAGTAAAAACGTACGGTTATTTTTCCTGCCCGAAATGTTTTCCGACGTGTAAAAATTCCGTCAGATTTTAAAATAAGGTCATAAATTCGCATAAATCCATCATATACGTGTTTCCTGGTAATCCGCAACAAAAGAAAAATGAAATGGAGGCCAGTTTAGCCGAACGAATGCGATATCGTGCTTCGGATTTAGATCGAATCAACATTTTGTATAAATTACCTACTTCAAGGGTGCCTTTGCCCAGGTAAATGGGGATTAAACGAAAATGAATTACCATATTCTTGAAATTACTCAGTTTCGTTTCGATAAAAGATGAGTAATTTTGTAAGTAAGTTTAGGAGGAGGAAAAGAGGTGAGAGGGATTTGAGGCTACGAATTTAGAAAATTTATTACCTACTTAATATAAGGGGTGGAAAAAATAATTTCATGGAAGAATTTATTTCTATACCTAGTGCAAATAAATCGAGAAATTAATTATTTTTAATTTTTCAACGGAGAAATCTTTCACTATTTAATTCGATTAGTATGAAAAAAGGTTCTTTTGTATTTCCAAGCAAAAGCTCAATTTTAAATGGAATGGCTGTAGAGGCAAAATTAAAAAAATTTTTGCCCAGAGAATGAAATTTTTTGGTACAAATTGTAAATTTTCTAAGAAAAATAATGTCTCAAAATTGTCAACTAAACCTTAATTTTTTGAACCAAAATATTGGTATCAAAAGATGAGCTTTTGGCAAAATCTTGGGTATTTTTGATTTTTTGAGAATGCTTAGAAAAGTTGGTAAATTAAATTCATGACAAATAGGAACCTACTCCTCCTCTGACCCCTCTCAAAGACTAACGGAAGTCTGCTGATCGATTAAAATGGGATTTTTTCTCACCTTAAAGTTATTTTTTAATTTTAATTTTTCTAATTCAAATCAAATTTTTTTCCAAAAAAACATTACTTTTCAAAAATTTTCTCCCCCCTTGAAATCCTTCTGGTGTTCTATGTAAGTTTCCATTCCCATTTTGTACCCTCCCAAAAAAACCTCTCGAAGCCACTAATTAACAAAAAATGCATCTCGAACAAAAAATGCAGGAAACAAATTTCATTTCGATTTTAGAAATTTACAAATGAAAGACTTTTTAATCACAGCTTTCTACCCACTTCTCCCCTCCTCTCCTTCCTTCCGTTTTAATATTTTTTCGATGCATCTTTACGTATGAAATGGCCAATTTTTTCCAGCTTTGTTAAAAGAGGAAGCGAAAAGAAAAGGCCCTGATCCTGCCTTCATTTTAAAATTTAAACTTTTCAGTAAGTAGATTACAGAAATAAAATGCCCACGACGTAAATATACATTCAAGATCTAAAAAAATCCTAAATTTTGACAAAAATTACCGAAATCCTTTTTTTCAAATGGTGAACCTTCAAAAGAAATTTTCAGAACCTACTCCAGCCTACTAAAAGATAGAGCCAGGGGACTTCAAAATGAGATAATTTTCAAAAAAAGTGAATTTTTGACTCTTTTATCTACAGGTAGAGCAACTTGCTGGAAGCTCAGTCACTCCTTCTCTCAAGAGATTTGCAATTTGAGTTTCGAGTTTCTTCATCTCATCCCTGAACAATTGACCTTGAACTTAGTTATCATTTCATGACCTCTACCTACCAAAAATTAAAAAGATGCTGAGCAGGAATTTAAAGATTTTTTTTCATTTTCATGAAATTCGAATTATTTATTTACTGAAATGGGCACCTCAACGACGAGATATTTTTTTCGACCACCTAAAACAGTTTTTGATGAAATATTTTGAAACATTTTTATGATTGTGCTGCCAACTGCATTTTTGACTCACCCTCTTATAAAATTTCAGTTGGCAGTATTACTGCAAAAAATTTTCTGAACAAATATTTATTTTGATGACTAAAAATTTTTGGTTTATGATCAACTTTAATTTACTGGACTCAATTTCAAGATTTGAGTAAAGGATTTGAATTTAGTGAAAATCCAAAAATTTACAATGATTTTTGACCCTCTTGCACAGAACTGAAATTGGTATCCAATTTCAAAGTTTATAGCTTTGAGAGATGTAGAAACTCGAATTTGACCTTTTTGGGATGACCGATATCCCACACAATTTACTCTACTTGAAAATAACAAAAAACAGCTATTTCTCTTCCCAAATGATACCACATTTGGTTTTTCAGCTCTATCGTATAAATTTCTGTTCACCCCACCCTAATATTTTTTTATCAATAAAATATTCAATTTCGAAAAGAATACGCCGATCATCCACGCAACCTATATAAAAAATTCAATCCCGAGCTGACATTTTATAAACAAAATAAAACTGATGGGTTTCGTATCATTTAAAAATTTTCTGCGCATTTGGCCGATTTTCCTTTTTTTTTCGACCTACAGCACCGTAACCTCCGAATATAGACAAAATTAATGCCAAGTATAAAACTATCAATCATAAGCAGGAAATAGCAACTTATACCCAGTTACATAACCATTTTTATCGTCTTTTGTGAGTTTTTTTTTCATCTTGATTTAAAAACCCGGAAATTTCTCTGTGCACTTATTTTTTTTTTAGATGAAGATTTTCACACAGAATTTACGAATAGGATCATTTATAGAATTAAAACTTATGTACACAAAAAAAAACGTTTTTTTTTTCAAATTTTTTGTTTGAAGGGGGGAGGGGAGGAGGCTGCTGGAAAAAGGCCATTATTGGTGAAGTGAAACATTTTTACATTTTTTACACTAATTTTGATACGAGTAAATTTTTTGAAAAAAACAATATTTTCAGTCAAGTTGAGAGCAGGTTCTATCCCCCCCCCTTACACACATTGTTTTGACCCTGACATCTGCATATTGCACTCCAAATGCGTTTAAATTTCAACTTCGATCGATTTTTCTGAAGCCATAGGTAAAAACGTGCCTACCTACATTCCAAATTTAAAAAAAAAATGAAAAAAAAGTACTTAATCTGAGTAGTTACTAAAGCTTACGAAATCATTTCATAATGCGCTACTTTGTAAGATAATGCTGCAATTGTGAAAGCGAAAAACACCTTAAATTTATCTTCAGATCATACAAATGCGATAAAATCAATCGTAAAATTGAGTAAAAAGAATACAAATTTACCATTACAAAAAAGCCGCAAAACTGGTCAAACGCCGAACGATAAAAGTGAAGCTTTACGGTACCGAAATTACACACAAAATGAACCGAAATGAGAAAACAATGGTATCGTGACGATAAGCCGAACTCGTGCAAATCGCACACGTAAATACAGCTATAATTACGATAAAACACGTGAACCCTCGAATATGGTAATATCACGTACGTGTAGCGTAAGAAAACGCCATAAAATTAACGTGTAAACAAAGCTACAGCTACTTACTTTCTTCAAAAACGGCGGCACGTTTTCCAGCGTCATTTTCCGGCCATATACTACGCGCATGAAGTCTTCGTTGACGCTGGAGTGTAAAATTTTACCCAACTCTACCCGTCTCTGGAGATTCTGCACTGCCGCCTTTTCCTCCCTTTTTCTACTCGGAATTAGACGATTCTTATCTCTGATTCCTAGCGGCGTCCCAGGCGACGCTGAGACATCGTAACCATGGTTAAGTTGAAGCAACCGTTGACTGGCAGCGACGTGAGAGGCCGAATGCGAAAATCGACCAGACCCTGCGCCTGGCGCTGGAGACCCAACGCTGCTAATGTTCATCTTGATACTGCCGCATCGAATTCGCTTTTCGAAACCGTTACGCCAAATTTTTACCCCGAATGCAGTGTTACCACCGGTGGAAATTTTTCTTAGAAATTTAATCCGCTTGTGAAACTAAAGGATGACTTGAGAGGGAAGTTTGGTGGATGATTTGCTGGCTACAGAAGCATACGACATTCCAATGTCACTAGGTTAAAGTTATGCAGTTGTGACGTCATTTTGGAAAACATTGCTCATTGCAGGGGCAAAGGGGTGATTCCTAGGTTCGGGTTTTTTTCTTCGGTCGAGAAAAGTATCCGAAGTTTTTGGCACATTTGGCGCCACATTTTTCAATATTTGGGAGTATTTCCTCGTGTGAATTCGAAAGACTCTTTTTTCTAAATAGAATTAAAATTGCGTGTTTGATTTGAATAAGAAAGTTTGGCAGTACTTTAGTATCCCGAGTTGGCAAAACATTTTATTTTGGCTCTTCGATTTTGAAATGGTTGGAAAATGAATGGCTGAGGAGTAGGGGTGATTATTTTGTAGCTGAAAGAGGGAGGATAGCATGAAAATTGCACCTAGACCTCTAAAAATTATGTTACGATTGAAATCTCAGCTACCCTCCACTCTGAACCTTAAACTCTGTTAATGTTCAAAAAAATGTTGAAAAATTGACAAAAAATTGGAAAATTTTACCTCAGAGAGTTGTCTAATTAAAGATGGTTAGGCTCAGATTGGAAGATTAGTGATGATTTTTGGTTTTCGTTTTTTCTGGTGGGATGGAGATGGGGTTGAAAGTAGTATTTTTTCAGAATTTTTTAATTCAGCTTAAAAAATGGAGGAAAAAATTTTGTTTGATGAATTGTAATTTTAATCCTTTCTCCTTACCCCTCCCTTCTTTTTGATGGAGTTTGAAATTTTCCATTTCTGTGTGTGTATTTTACATTTTTTAAATACCTACTTGGGGAAGCAATTTTCAGAAAAAATTTCATCCAAAATGTCATAATACGATCATTTGACTTCGAAAAAATAATTTGCGCCAATTTTTCTCTACTTTGACCCTTTTTTAAGTAGAGTTTGTCTCCTTCTCAGGAGCTTAAAAATTAATCACTTAATCAGGTAGGCATGATGTTTGAAATCTCTGATAATGGGCAAATGACAATTTTATATGGCAAAATCAATTCATATTATGCTCATTTCACCCTTAACAGTATATTTTTCCAATTTCAAAAATTTCAAAAAACATTGAAATCACTGCGAAAATGCTGTATTTTGTGTATCTCGAGAGAGAGAGGGAGAGAAAGGGGAAAATGTCTGTAAATTATTCTTTAGACGTCAAATCAAGGGTTATTCTTAGGGAATATCAAAACTTCCAAAATTCACACGTTGATTTTTTAAAAAAATGAGGAAAAATTGTTATTGAATTATTTGAGGACCATTTAGTGGCATAGAAAGCATTTTTTTGGGAGAGGCGGAGAAGTATGGTGACTTAGAATACTAGAAAGATTTTAGAAAGAGGCAGTACAAGAGAGTCATCTTTTGCCTTACTGCTTCAATAAATTGGATTTTTAATGCTCAAAAAATACATTTTTAAAAAATGTTTTAAAAATTCCAGCCACAGATTTGGTAGATACGATGCACTTACCCCTTGTACCCCGCCACATTTCGTTATCAATTTATGAGCACTGGATATTTTTATGGGAAAACTTATTTGGAAGAATTTCATGCAGTTGAAAAAAAAAATGAAGAAATTGGAGGTGAAAAAATTTTTAATCCTAAATTTTTTCTCAGCTTGGATATTTTTTCCTTGTAAATTTTTTCAACATTTTTCCAACTTCTTTTTTCAAATTTCCTTCAGTCATAAATTTTTTCAAACAATTCCAAACCTTTCCCTCATTTTTTTCATTTTGAAATTTTCAAAAAAATTGCAACTTCAAAATTTTCTCCAACATCCCACCCAATTAGGAAAATATTTTAAAGATAAAAAGTGGACAAAGTTGGAGAAAATTGAAGTTGGAATTGTTGAAAAATCTTAATGTTGGAAAGGTCCTAGGTCCAATTTTAAAAAATCTGGAGTTGAAAAACCACCAAACGATTTTGGAACATTCAACGTACGTAAATTTCTAGAATCACTCAGATATCTTAAAATCTGCCAATTAGAACGACCCCTGCGCCAGATAAATATATGTGACCCTGCCGTAAAGAAGGGACCTTGTGTAAAAAAATCATTGTCTTCATTTTTATGTTTGATCCAGATTCGGTATCATTTGGACCAAAAACGTGAAAAATGAGACATCGATTTTTTTACACTAGGTCCCTTCTTTACGGCCGGGTCACATAATGTATTATTGCTTTTACGATGGTAGTTTTCTCGATATTAAATGTTTTCCAAAAAATTGAAAAAAAAAACAAGAAACACAAAAAAATGATTTTTTTTAAAAGTCACCAGAATGAAAAAATAAGTGATTTCTAAAAAAATGAGCTCAAAAATCTCAATTGAAGAACCATGGAATCAATACCATGAGGACAAAAGTCAAAAATTATCATTAATATTTTTGGGCTTATTCATTTGCGCTGAAACTAACTATTTAATTTTTTTTTCTTTCAAAATTTTTTGAACATGAATTTGGTAGATTTCAAGACTTGGGGGGGGGATAGTTGTGAAATTGGGGAGGGGAAAGGTGAAATTTTTCCAACAATGTCTCATAGCTCAAACACTTTTTTTTGTGTTGTCTCCTTTATTCAGTTTTTAAAAAGAAACACACACACACAAAAAGGTCATCCCGAGTAGGTAGCTAGGCCCATGGTTTTTGAGGAAGAGTGGAGATAAATAGAGGGCTTAATTTTCGGCCAAGTTGGAATTTTGGCTTTTTATCATTTTGGAAATTCTTCAACTCTGAATTTTGTCTCAAATTTTGTCCCCAAAAAAATACTAAATATTGAAACAAAATTACTCTCATCTTCACTTCATTAAAAAAAAAAAACTAGATGTTCGTGACAATATTTTAGCTGAAATGAAACTACACTCCTTGGAGATTTAATTTAGATCTCATAAAGGATTAAAAAACCGAGCATATTAGATAACACGCTGGCCTTCCAAAACGATCAATTATAAAAAGCCCATTTTTTTTTCTATTACGTGAAACGGTGAAACACTCTCTTGAGTAATCTCCAGCATCAAAAATCATACCCACTCCACCACTTAGCTCAAATTATCAACACACATGCTACGTAACAGTAATTTGATAACGATTAAACAATATAATATCGCATGTGCTTAGCTGCTTACATAGTATCAAATAGACTGAATTAAAGAGTCTCGAGATGAAAGTATCGGTGCCCAAGCAAACACCAACGGGTGGCTTTTTTTTTATCAAGTAGAAAAAAATTTCATCACAAAATCCGCACGCTGCACGCATTACCGAGAGATAATATACATATAAGCTGGCAATGATAAAGCGAATCAGTCGGTGAGCTAGAATGCATTTCGTAATAAACACCTCACGCTACACCGAGATCGACAATTCGGAGAGTAATCGAAGAAGCGGTTTTGGACACGAGGTCATAGTACACGCTAATTGAGAGTTACGTACATACGTCATTGGTTAAATCACACATTCGCGTATATTCTTCATTCATAAATGATACCAGATGTGGGGACCCAAGACGACGACTTACCAACTAGGACGATTGTTGACGTCCTTGTTGGCGTACCAGCTGAGCCCAAGATAAATTACTGCCAAACAGTATCAGTGCAGAAATGTAATCGCAATTGGAACTGTTTTTAACCGGTAAGTGATTTTTTCCTCTCTTTTGCGATCATAAAGGTATGTGGTTTTGGGATTATTGATTAATTATGCGATTAATGATGAATCGATACGGGAAATTGTTTGCTTGAATATTTTATTTTATGGGTTTCATTTTTTTTGTGCAAGTTGTAAATGAACTGGATTTTTGACAAAAATTGGAATCATTTTTCGAAACATTTTTTTTGAAAATTTTTACCACTAATAATTTTAATTAACCATCATACCTATCTATGGTACCTAAGTAAAAGCTTAAATTTTTTTCAAATGTTTCGAAAGTAGGTACCTTTCTGAAATTACCTCAGTGCTGATTGAGATATCGTAAAAATTATTCTTTTTTTTTTAAATAGAAAAAAATATAAAATTGAAAAAAATTTTAAACGGTTTTAAGATTGAGTAGGTAGTTGAAATAACCTTTTAAAAAAATCTTCAATTTTTTTTTGGAAATGTGATTAAACTAGCCCTGAAACAATTTAATCGGCTTCAGATATTTGGATGGGTGGGGAGAGGTGGGGAAACGTTTGTTTTAGGCGGCAGAAAATGTTGATTTGTAAAAAAAAATTCTAAAAATTCAATCATTAAACTTTTGTGGATACAACATTCATATTTGTTCATATTTTTTAAATTTATTTTCTACTTATAATTCTTACTTATTCTTATCACTGAGAAAATAGTCAAACTTAAAATCGTAAAAAAATTTCAATATTTCAGAAGTTGTTAAATCAGTAACGATTTTTATAAAATCACAAAAATTGTTAAAAGTGATTCAAAAATATTGTAAAAATTTTACAAAAATGTCGAAAACTGTTGAACATGCTTCAAAAAATGTTCAAAATTCTTTGAAAAAATTGCATAAAAATCACCCAGCATTCAGCAATTCTGCATAACTTGCACTAGGTAGATATGATTTTTTTGAGGGGGGGGGGGGAGAGGTAGATGTACAATTACTTCAATATGTAGGTACCAATTTTGGAAAATGGCACAACTTTCGTCGAGTTTTTCAAAACATAGGGAAATTTTGTGTAATTCTGAGGGAAAATTTTTTTCAATGAATGAATGAATTATTGGTTAAAACTTTGAAGGGACAAGTTATCATCGAAGAGAAAAGATATCTTCCAGTTCCACCTTTGATATTTGACAAAAAAGTTTAAAATATGGGAAAAAAATTGAATTAAACAAGGGGTTTTATGCCATTTTCAGGCGATTCTCATAAAAACTCAGTGCATAAGCTATTTTTTTCTTCATTTCTGAACTATTTTGCAATTTTGCCAAGAAATATTTTCAAAAATGCATTCGCACAGGATCTGTATATCTTCAAAAAAAAAAAAAAAATGTTCGCTGGTGGCTCCCTAGAAATGAGAAACCTCCAAAATGTAAATAAACTGTTAGGCACCTAGTCAAAACATTTAATTCTAAAAAGTTGACAAATTTTAGGAAAAAAAATCTAAAAAAGAAACATTTTCAAAATAATTGGAAACTTTTGAAAAAATTAAAAGAATGAAATTTTTCTGAAATAGCAACGTTTTCAAAATTTTGACGAAATTGCAGAATCTTGTACAAAATCTTCAAACTTTGTTAGAATAAAATTTTATGCAAACTTTGAAAAAAAAATAAGTTGAATACTTATTTGATGCCAAAAAGTTCGTTTCTTAAACCAAATTCAAAATTGAGAAAAAAAAACTGTTATCCTTGCAAAAATTATTGATAGGTATACCATTTGGCATGTTTTGAATAATGATTAGAGGGGGTAGGTAAGGGGTTACAACTTTTCACACACTCTCGCCACGTTTCATCAAATTTTATTTAATTTTTATGTAACTTTATTGAAAATCAATAGTTTTTCTCGTATTTTGAATAGAGTCTAGGTACCTACTTCCATAGGCGCACTCAAGAGGTGGGCTCAAGGGGCTCGAGTCCCTCCCTTAATCTCGAAAAAAATACGTTTTTATTGTAAAAATATAAAAAAGTACATTTTTCTGTTTTTCAAATAGTATTTTTCGCTTCGCTCGAGCAGTATTTTGATCATTTTCTTTAAATTTTGATAATTTTTTGGTCAAAAATCGCAAATTTCTCAATAAATTTCAAAATTGTCAAAAAAATTGATGTTTTTTGACTGAAAGGTCAGTGAAAATGATTAATTTGAAATTTGATCCCTTCCCCTATTTTTCTCAAACTCTCAGCCCCTCACTAAATTAATTTCTGGATGTGTCTATGCCTACTTAATTTTATGAATATTTCGAAATATTTGAAAGAATTTCTGTAACAAATGCTCACTTCAAGTGTAAAACATAGTCTGATTTGTTTAGCCTATAAATAATTGGTAAATGGATATTTAATGCAGCTGCATGTCAATTCAGACATCTCTAAATTATTTGAAATCCTTTTTCAAGTCACATTTGTTGATTTGGTAAAATAATTCGGTTCGTTTGTTTCAGTCTTTCAAACGTTTCGCAGTAATTAGAGCCAGAAGCTCTATTTGATTTGATTAATACATATTGTTTCGAAAGTTGTGATAGGATTGATAGAATATATTTGCAATGTTCGGTTGATTTATTTGCCCTGGTTAGTGATAGGCAACCTAAAAATACGTACAATTTTCTCGTTGAAAGGTAATTAGGTTCAATGGTTCATGTTACGTGTTAAATTCAAGGATAACTTTAGATACTTGTAGTTTGCACAGATAACGTTCATTGTTATGCGTTTGAATAAAAGAAAATGGCTTATTCATTTTGTATCTCCTGAACCAAGGTTATTTCTTCTCTTTCGAAGTTGAGAAAAGATGGGTTTCATATCAGGGTTAATTTGAAATCTAAAAAATATCAGTCAGATTTTCTGGAAGAGGAATAATTCAGAAGAATCCTCCACTCTCTCCATCTGTATAACTATTTTTCTGTTTTCCAAGCACAATTTTTCAAATGGAAAAAAAGCTTTCGTTTTTTTTGCTCACATACCTACCTAAAATACCTTCACATGTACAAAGTTCCCCATTTTTTCAACTGCACAAAAGTCTCAATTTTTGTAAAAATGTAAGTATTTCGATCCTTTCTTCAGAAAATTTAAAACAAATTGGTGAAAAAAAAAATTAAAAATATTAGCCCATATTTCCATTTAAAAAAATTGTCATCGAAAAACGATGCATATTAAAATAACTTTTATTTATTTAGATAAGTACTTACTTGATTTTAAAATTGAAAAATTACCCAATTAAAAATATCTGACTTCGAATTAAAAAAAAAAAAAATGATAACACGCGAGAATATTAAAAAAATATCGCCTCTCTTACCTATTTAAAATTTTGATCGTACCTATAACTACGGTCAAGGCATTTCCAGTTAGATGTTAATAAATTTGCATAACCAAAACGCCTTAAAAATGAAAGTAACTAAAATGCAAGCACAAAACGAGTCAAATGAAAGAAAGAAAAAGTGAAGGTGAATTGTTCAATGGTCTAGCAATCATTTTTTTTTTAAAGTTGAAAGATGAAAAAAATGATATGCTCCTACCTTTACCTAAAGGGAAGAAAAGATTTTTCAACATGCCTATTGAGCTAGTTGAAATTGAAACAAAAAATGAATAAAGAAATAAATACTTAATACTCCCTAAGAGTTTGAGAATATTTTTATATTATTTTATAGGTATATTATACTTATACTATTTATTATTTTTTTTTTCAGATTTTTAAATTCGTTGTCAAAATGTTCCTTTTAGTAGCACTTCTTCTGGTAGCTACCTACATTTATTATTATTTAACACGAAATTTTAATTATTGGAAGAAAAGACAAATCGTAGGTCCCAAACCAATTCCATTTTTTGGGAATATTCAAGATTTAGCTTTTTTTCGTCTGACACAAGCAGAATGCCTTCAAAAAATTTACCAGTAAGTATTTCAAGGCACAAGTAATAATACATTTTTTATATCTCGACTATTGAATGAGAAAGAAAGCTTGCTATATTTTTCAGAATAAATTTCATTTCTTACTACTGCAAATGAAAATTTACATATTCATCTTAAAACATGCCTACGTATAAATTATAGCAAACTAGAGTACATTCTACATAGGTACCTAGTACTTAGCTAATTACGAAAGACAAATAATAAAGAAGCTTTTCACGAAGCCCTAAAACTTACACCGTCATAAATGTAAGTTACTTACACAATGGAAAACACGATGTTATATTCGTGTCAAGAATTTTATGTTTGAATTTGAATATGTAGCTTTTTCTCGCAATTTATAAATTTTAATGAAAATGGTACAGTAACGTATGCCATCATTTCCTTTTATGAAAGAAGAGTGCTTTATGCGAGAAATAAACTGCGAATATTTTCATTTCATATCTTTTGTTCTATTTTCCGACCTTTTAGAACTTACAAAGGCGAGAAATACGTCGGGATGTTTCAATTAGGCACACCAACGTTGCTGCTGTTGGAACCGCAGATAATAAAACAAATTTTAGTAAAAGATTTCCAACATTTTACGGATAGAGGGCATCATTACGATGGCGAAAGAGAACCGCTGACTGCGAACTTGGTTAATTTAGAAGGAACGAAATGGCGTATTCTGCGACACAAATTAACCCCAACATTTAGTTCGGGCAAGATTAAAAATATGATGCACCTTTTACACGACTGCGGTAAACAACTTCTGCAATATTTACAGGTAGTTGTGTAAAATTTTAGTATAGTAGGTATACTTACTTGGAGATGGTGGTTTTTGAAATTATTCAGTGGGTTGCTGGAATTTTAATCTTTGACGTAAATGTAAACTGAGATGTTTCACGTATTCGTGTTACGATATCTACTCTATTCAATCCATTAAACCGAAGAATAAGAGAATATTTTCGCTTATAGGAAAACATGAAAAATTCAAATGAAATGGAAATCGAAATGAGAGAATTCACCGCTAAATTTACCACCGATGTAATAGGATCGTGCGCTTTCGGATTACATTTCAATTCGATGTCGAAAGAGTCGTCGGATTTTCGGCGAATGGGTCGCGAAGTTTTGCAACCTTCTAAAATTTCCGCTCTTTCGAAACTCGTACGAGTGTTTTTTCCGGCCTTGTTCAAGATCTTAAATTTGAGAACGTTTCCGAAAGAAGTTAACGATTTTTTTCTATCCATGGTTTCGGAAACATTGAAACATCGTCGAACGCATAATATACATCGCGAAGATTTCCTCCAAATGTTGGCCGATTTACGAGAAACGAAAGATCAAACTTGTCCGGAATCCGATCAAGATTTTGAAGTAGGTAATGAATTGATCGGATGTGTTTTTCCCACGCAATTTGAAGGATATTAAACTTTTTTTTTTGCAGAGTTGTCGGATAATTTAATAGCGGCCCAAGCCTTTGTATTTTTCTTGGCTGGATTTGAAACTTCGTCGACGACTTTGAGCTTCTGCCTGCATGAACTGGCTGTAAACAAAAATATTCAACAAGATGTATACGAAGAGATCAAAACAACGGTGGAAAAAAGTGGCTCGTGTCTGACGTACGAATCTTTAAAAGATTTAGTTCTTTTAGAACAATGTTTGCATGGTAAGTCAATCAATAATTATGATACAAGATTGATTTTAAAATTAAAAATTCATTGCGATTTGAAATTTTCAGAAACGATGCGAAAATACCCTCCGGTGCAAGCACTGGCACGAATATGTACAAAATCATATCAAATACCAGATACATCGGTTACCATTGATGAAGGAACCGCTGTTTTAATTCCTGTCTACGCTTTACATCACGATGAAAGATATTACGAGAATCCGGAGGATTTCGATCCGCAGAGATTTTCCAAGCAAAACATGAATCAACGTCAATTCGGTATTTATTTGCCATTCGGAGATGGTCCCAGAATCTGTATAGGTGAGAATTATGAATATCTATGCAATTAAGATGGAAAAATTTCGATTAAAATAATTATAAACATGCAATTTATGTTTATACAGGTAAACGATTTGCCCTATTAGAGATGAAATTAGCATTGGCGACATTTTTGTATAAATACGAAATCGATGTTAGCCCGAAAACACGTCATCCGTTGTCATTAGATCCTCGAGCGTTCATTTTAGCTCCAAAAGATGGAATATGGTTGAAAATAAATCCTAGAAAAAAGTCATGTAAATAAAAATAAATAATAATTTTGAAGGATATCTTACTTTCAAACCATCGTTATCATGTCCTAGAGAAAATGAAAAACTACGAATACTACTCACGATTGAGAAATGAAAATCCACACAGGAAGATATTTTAGAAAACATTTATTAAAATAGAAACGTTACATATTTATGATCGAGGTCGTTCCTTTTTCTCTTTATATAATGCAAGAAGTGAGACATTCGCTACTTTCACTACTTTGAAACGGACACCTGTAAAACAAATTGAAATGTTAACCCATAGAATTGACATTTTCACAACAAATCATCTGAAATGAGATCTTACCGGGAATATCACCGACAGCGTGACCTTTACGACCGAATCCGGCGACTAATACTTCGTCATTTTCTTCAATATAGTTCAAACAACCATCACGGGGTACGAAAGCGGTGATTTTTTTACCGTTCTTGATTAATTGTACTCTTACGCATTTACGAATGGCAGAATTAGGTTGTTTGGCTTCTACACCACTAGAAATGAAACAACAACAGTGAAACTGAGCTTGTAAAAATATATGAGAGGTAAAATTTGCCAGGAACTTACACTTTTTCCAAGACGATTCCTTTAGCATGAGATGCACCACCGAAAGGATTGGCTTTCCATCTGGTTCCCAAGTGAGCTTTTTTATAGTCTTTGTCGTGCCAACGTTGATCTCTGCGATGATTGACATGCTTACGAGCGGTACGAATTCCCTTCGGTTTACCTGAAATAGCAAATGAATGTTATTAGAAAATTTTACTCCGACGTGACGTTGGCAGTGGAACACGCATTATTATGACAGAAATCAACGTAATTAAGAGATGAGATTACATAAATGTGTAGCTGATGTTTCACTTACCCATATTTTAAAATAAAAAATTATTCAGGACTTCGAATTATCACTAAAAATCTATGAAACTTCGGTGAAAAATTCAGATTTCGGTCATTTCTTCAACGAAAATTTCTGACAGCAAAAATCGTCCACGTGATGGCTTTTTGTTGGATTTGATGATGGCGTATTTTGATAACATTGTTCAAAATCTTCTTCAATTTTTGAACAAAAAAATTTTCAATCATTTTTTTCAAAAGATGGAGAATTTCCTCACTTTTTATTGGTATAAAAATATTTATAATGTATTAAAATTTCATAATTTGTAGTAAAACTTCGAAAAAACTCCGAAACATTTGATTCCTAATTTTTAGAAATATTCACTGACAGTTTGATTCATTGTCGTATAATCAATCTTGACCACGTTTTCAAATTTTTTGTTATCAATTTGTTATCACTTTTTATTCTCAAAAAATTTTCGGTGTTTTTCACTTTTCTAAAAAAAAATTATTAGAAAATTACTGATTTACCGGTGTCGTGTCGAGAAATTTTTTTCAACATAAGGTAAGGATGAAAAATATTCTGATGCAAGTTCAAGAAAAATGTACTTGAAACTGTGACGTTTCATGATACAATAGCTTATCAGCCCATCATAATCCACAGTTTGCTCAAAAACGGATTATAGACGTGGGTGATTATTAATAATACATTTCACTTGCATCAGATACTTATTGATCTATCATTTAATCAATTTTTCTGTTCTTGATGCTGTATTATCTTCATATTTTTCATTTCAGTTGAACGTAGTGTACGTTGTACAAAATGACTGCTTCAGTTGAAGAAGAAGCCAGCGGTGCAAATGCTGAAAAGTGAGCCATTCTATTCTGTAACTATTTAATTATTTACATGTCGAACATAACAATTAAAACATTTTATTTTCATAGTCAAAAGAAATCGAAGAAACAGCTAAAAAAAGAAGCAAAGGAAGCGACCAAAGCTGCTAAAAAAGAAGAAAGGACCGGTAAACCTGTACGTATTTTTTCCGTTGTAAAAACGGTTAGTAAATGAATAATTTATTTATATCTTTGATTTTTAGAATGCTGGCGAAGATGCAGCTCCAGCTGAAGATTGCTCAATTGGGAAATATGGAGTTTTAAATATGATTCAAAGCAAGGCATCCGATAAACAAAAATATCAATTTGTAAACGTAAAACAATTGGATAACTCGTTTATTAATAAAGAAGTATGGATCAGAGGAAGAATTCATACTACTCGTGGCAAAGGTGATCGATATCTGTCGTAAATTATCAAAATTCGAATAATAAATTTCTAAAATGAATTTCTTTGCTACAGGTAAACAATGCTTTATCGTTTTGAGACAACAAGAAAACACTATCCAAGGTGTTATTGCTGTTTCACCGACGATCAGTAAACAGATGGTGAAATTCGTATCCAAGTAAGTTATAGAAATTATCCTTTCAATTACCTTGATAACGTATCATAAATATTTATTCTACTCTTTATTTTAGCATTTCTAAAGAATCAGTCGTTGATATATTGGCTAAAATTAGCAGCGTAGAAGTACCTGTTGAAGGCTGCACTTTGAAAACCTTAGAATTACATGTTATCGAGTTGTGGGTTGTCAGTGCTGCGAAATCTCCTCTACCATTGCTAATTGAAGACGCTGCTCGTCGTGTTAAACCCGAAGAGGTATTTTTGGAATATTAATGTTATAAATTTAATCATATTTCCCATAACCGTATTTAATATAAATTATGCACCAGGAACAAGATGGTTTAACGATTAAAGTGAACCAAGATACTAGATTGGATAACAGAATTTTAGACTTACGAACTCCAGCTAACCAAGCCATATTCAGATTAGAAGCCGCTGTTTGTAAATTATTTCGTGATATCCTTACAAACAAAGTAAACAATTTCATTTCGTAATTTAAAACTGTAATCACCCTTTGAAGTGAATTTTTTTCAACATTTTCTTTTCAGGGTTTCGTTGAAATCCATACCCCAAAAATTATCAGCGCCGCTAGCGAAGGTGGAGCAAATGTGTTCCAAGTATCGTATTTCAAGGGATCAGCGTACCTGGCGCAGTCGCCACAACTTTATAAACAAATGGCCATCGCTGCCGATTTCGACAGAGTGTTCACTGTTGGCGCAGGTACACGTGTTAATTGTAATAATTATGTAATTATTACGACTCTTCTTAATCTCATTCGTTTTCTTACAGTGTTCCGAGCGGAAGACAGTAACACACACAGGCATCTTACTGAGTTCGTTGGTCTCGATTTAGAAATGGCATTCAAATATCATTACCACGAAGTCGTCGATTTAATTGGTGCTACTTTTACGGAAATGTTCAAAGGATTACGCGATATGTAATTATATCGGTTATTTATATTCATATGACCAGGTGTATTCTGTAATTGAACTCTTTTATTTTATCAATGGTTTTATTAGATATAAAGATGAGATAACTGCTATTTCCGAGCAGTACCCCGTCGAGCCGTTTAAATTTTTAGACCCACCGTTGAAGTTAGAATTTCCGCAAGCGATAAGTATGCTGCGTGAAGCTGGTGTTGAAATAGGTGACGAGGACGATTTATCTACTCCGGATGAGAAATTACTCGGAAGATTAGTTAAAACGAAAGTACGAATTTAAATTTCGTCATTTTTATTATTTTATTGCTGTTGTTACGTGTTACGGTGTCAATCATACTGATTTTTTTTTATTTCAGTATGATACCGATTTTTATATTTTGGATAAATATCCTTTAGCTGTTAGGCCATTTTATACGATGCCTGATCCTGATAATGAAGTAAGTTTCATCAAAATGAATCAAACTGCAAAAATATGAGTTTTGAATTTATCGTTCTGTTTCGCCTCTCTATTTTAGAAAGTGTCCAATTCTTACGATATGTTCATGAGAGGCGAAGAAATAATGTCCGGCGCTCAACGAATACACGACTCTGAATTTCTCAGCAAACGAGCAAAGCATCATAACATTGGTAATAAATTAACACCTAATAAAGAAATAATTTTTACTCAAAAACTAAACTTATTTTTTCCTTCAGATTTGGAGCAAATCAGAGCCTACATCGATGCATTTAAGTACGGTTGTCCTCCTCATGCCGGAGGTGGTATTGGATTAGAACGAGTTGTTATGCTGTATTTAGGATTGGATAATATCAGAAAGACATCCATGTTCCCTCGTGATCCCAAAAGAGTCACTCCTTGAATGTGAAACTGGCATCTTTCATATTCATAATTTATACTGAATTCTAAATAAATAATCGTTACTAACGAGTTTGATTTGAAATTTTGATATCATTTAGTTAAATTTCATATTTTTTGTGTTCTACTCATAAAAAACTCATGTATTTAAAGAGCTTTCTAAATAAAATACTTGTGGGTACGATTAATCTGATTTTTATTTTAGAAAATACGAACTGAATGAAAAATAATTACTTAGTGATTCTTGTTGCATTTCTTTCTGACGTAATTTTCAGAAAATTATTGCAAAAATTTTCTACAAAATTTTTTCTGCTCCAGAAACAGCTGATCTCAATTATTTCCCCCCACCACAAAAGGTTCCAGAGCCGGTTATGTAAACAAAGCATGAAGAAGTGATAAAAAAGAAGATTAATTAGTGAATTTTAATGAATTTTGAAAAACTAAAGTGAAATTAAAGTATTAATATTGTGATTAAAATATCATTTGTGCTGAGAAACGAATGAAGAACGTGAACATCTTTGGTTCGAACGAAGAAACTGGAACAGTTCCAAATTATCACCGGTATTTCCAGAATTATGGACAGAAGGTTCGTAGTTTGTACCAAAAGCAATCGTTTATTAATAGCTGATTATTGTCGTACATTTATTACAGAGTATTTAAAAGTATCACAGCATGTTTATCAAGAGAAATACCCTTCGTAATTCGAAACTCTACGGTTTTATTCTTCGTTAACACCTAGTTGGCGATAGAAAGCAATCTTCACTCATTGTAAACTGAATCGTCGATGCTTCTGTGACCCATTATTTCGCCATATTCCAATAACACAATGTTATACATCGAAGATATATTCGAATGGAAACAGTTTTATGAAATTTATTCATTAAAATCGTGGAAAATTATCAGAAAATGATACCAGTCGAACAACCTGCGTTATAGTGCTCGTGAAAAGCATCATTTTGGCCGAAGTCAGGATGGCCGAGTGGTCTAAGGCGCTGCGTTCAGGTCGCAGTCCACTTCTGTGGGCGTGGGTTCGAATCCCACTTCTGACACACAATTTTTATTTTGAAAATTTTCAATTTCTACATTTTTAATTATTTTTTATTATGAGTTTGATTTTTAGTAATATTTTTCTGAAATATTTTCACCTTCCAATTTAATAATTTCCTATGTTGAGTATTACGATAATATTTCAAATATTCACTACTATCATTGTGTTTTGAAAAAATATTTTTGGCCATTTGCTTGGAACTTTTGCTGCTGAAAATTCTCAAGAGTGATCCCCGAGCGTTTTCTGAGAAATATTACCCACTCCCTCCCCCCAGATTACCTAATAATTTCTCAATTGTAAGGTGAACTTTCTAAAGATGGTTTTCTTTTTGTGGTCTACTAAGTGTTTGATTTTTACGCAAAAATAATTGAATACTTTGTTTTCAACGAGGTGTTAGGCAAGTGTTTGCCCCACTTCAGATTTGGATATAACTAAGTAGGCGGGTACTATTAAAAAAAAAACAAGACGAATATGCAGCCTATTTTGAATTTGAAGGAGTTATGGAGTGAATGTTACAGTCCCAAAAAATCTGATGAGAATATACTACAGCTTTTCAATTTGTAGTTCTGTTCTTCAAATATAAAAGTAATGATAGGGAATCCTAATGCCATATCATATTAAGTTTCGACAAAAGGATTATTTATCTAGTGATAGATTTGAAAGAGGTATACTTGTTGCAAAATCTCAATTTGTTAAGGTACCTATGTAACGTTTTCAATAGCATTATTACGTTGTGTTACGTATTATAGGTATGCATTTTAAAATATCAACACCAACTCAAGAGTCCGAACGTACGATATGCTTCCAGTTTTCACAAATGAATGAAGTTAATAGTCGATAAAAAAAACATTGGTCATTTACCATTGGAAAAATACCATTCCAATTGGTGAGGTAATTAAAATATATACTTACGATTTATTGGCTGGGTTGAATCGATTGAAAAAATTATGAAATGGGTTAAACCCTTCGTAGGTGTCTCTTTATCGAAAAAAATTAAATACTTGGCTGTAGGTAAATTCTATACCAGTATTTTTTAAAGGCTCCAGTAAAGTAAAATAAGGGGATCAGTCTCGAAAAAATTTAGGAAATTTTTTCGAAAATTGATTTTCAAAGGACTGCGGTATATGTACATTTTTTGCAATTTTTTGATGAAATTTTCAAGTTTAAATTTCTTGCTCGCCTTTTCCCCACTTTCGTTGAAACTAATCTTCTGAAGTTGATTTTTTTCATTTGGTAATTTTTTTAAATTAAAATTGATAAAAATTAGAATAGAAACAATTTTTGAAAAATTTTTGAGGTAGTCGTAGTACCACTTTAAAAAAAATGAATAAATTCAAGTAGGTGCAAGATAAATTCGAGGATATGTGGTATTTACTTCAGCAAACGTTTAAAGTCTTCAAAACTTTGCTTCAATTCTTTTTAAGTGAGGGAAGGAAGAGAGGTTAAATACTGAAAATCTTGTGGATTATAAAAAGCAATATTCCTTGAGACCCTTGAAAAAAAATTTACCACCAAGTCAGGTACAAAATGATACAAAAATTATTTAACCTTCAGTGAAAGTGATGCTGACGGTAGTACTCTCGTTGACGAAACCCATACTCTATTCAACAGGTTGATTTTAAGTTTTTCAATCTTCTTCTTGATCATGGTTGGTGACCTTAACGTTGATATACCTCTCCCCATGAAATGTCCGGTGGTTGCTAATCCCACTCCTTTCGGTCGCGGCGGATAACACTCCGGTGAGATTTTGAGTCGTCTAGACTGTTTAGTTTCCTTCGCGCCTGTCATTACGTAAAATGAAATAGTTATGTTTCGGAGGTGATAATTGTAATTTACGCACATTTGATTCATTAAAGAAATCATGCCTGAAGCTAACTTCCCCAAATGGACTTATTTTTCGATTTTTTTATGTTTAGGTTTTTGTCTATGTTTAGTGTCGGCTGACTCCAATAATTCGACTCCATCTCAAAATGTTTCCGATAATAAATCCAAAGAAAGTTCCAAGGATTATGAAGCCATCGACCACAAACCCATCTTGGACAAGACTAAATCCTTCACCAACGAACAAAACATCAAAAATGAAGAAAATTTGAATAATGTTACCAAAACCGATAAAGTTACCGATTCGTCTTCCTTAGCCGAAGATATCAAAATATTTGACACCGATGACAAAACTAAACAGGATGAAAATGAAGAAGTATTTGAAAATTCGAAACACACAAATATCTCCGACACCCTGCAGACCAAAACGGTACCGGAAATTTTGAAAAATGGTGAAATGGTCCCACCGTCATCCGAGGAGCTGAGTATTGATCAAAATCTACTCACTGGAAGACGTACTGAAAATGACAGTAAAACAGTTGTTCAGAAATTATCCAGGTCCAAAATTGGACAAGAATTGGAATCTTCTGTCATCGAAGCTGAAACTCCCGTTCATCAGAATGTCAGCCGAATCGATCAAATTTTAGATTTATTTGATCTGTATCGTTTGCTCGATATTTGGCCAGATAATTACGAACTGAAGAAATTATCGTCCCAATGTTACAATGATACGGAAAAATTATTGATTGGATTGCAAACTGGAAAATCATGGGCTTTGAAAAGTGAGTTTGCCTTTTTTTTCTTCTTTACAATTTATTATTATTGAGTATTTTACTTGAAGATAAGCCGAACTGGTTTTCTCTAATTCTGAACAGGAAAAAAAATCAGTGAAATAAGTTAGAATGGCAGCATTGGAAAAATCAGCAAAGTTCTCTACTTTTAAGTGGTGTTTTGTTAATTTTTCAGAGTTTGACTGATTTTTCGCAAAAATTTCTCCAAATTTTCAAATATTTCACTGCTTTTTCAAAAATTTTATCAATTTTTCAAGGAATTTCACCAATATTTTTGAAGAATTGCACTGATTTTTTTAAATTTCACTAATTTTTCCAAAGTTTCACTAAATTTTCAAATATTTCACTGCTTTTTCAAAAATTTTACCAATTTTTCAAGGAATTTCACCAATATTTTTGAAGAATTTCACTGATTTTTTTAAAATTTCACTAATTTTTTCAAAGCTTTACTAAATTTTCAAATATTTTACTGATTTTTCAAAAATTTCATTGATTTTTATAAGAATTTCATTAATTTTTTGGTACATTTCAAATAATTTACCAAATTTTCAGTGCATTTTCTCTCATTTTCTTGCAAATTTTTTCCACTGTTTGCTTGCAAAGATACTTTTTTTTCATTACTGTGCTACAAATTCAACTGTTTTCCAGTGATTTTTAATACTTTTATATTGTTCACTAATTTAGTTTGGTTGTTCTTAAGAAAATTCCATGAAGAATTTTTTCAAGTGTTGGAAATTGAAATAATACTTGAGAGGGGGAGGGGAGTCAAAAAAATTGATTCCGAATAGAGAATCAAAAAGCTTTTGAACAAAAAAAAAACGATATGAAAGTTTTTTGTAATTTGAAACTTTGCAAGTCTAATTCTTCCATTCAAAGGAAATAGGTATTATTCTAAAATCCAAAAAAAAGGCAATCATGCAACTAAATATTCAACAATTAAGTGAAAAATATTTAGATTTTGGATTCTGATTAAAGCATTGATGTCATTTGATGGTGATTTCATATCTGGTTCCATGAAATAATATTTGTGTCAAATGTTTACGAAGAAAAACCATGATTTTTTGTTGGCAAACATTTTAGGACAATTTCTCCCCCCCCCCTCTTCATTTGTCAACAAGCTTCATTTCCAAGTTATGGTCCAATTTTTTTATTTCTAAAGCCCATAGAAAAAAAAATGGCCCGTACAACTGATGAACATTTTTTATTTAAGGTAAAATTTTATATTTTAAATTTTTTGTCCCTCGATTACAATTCTCATTTTTTTTGAGTCATGGTCATTTTTTGTAATTGTTGGACGCGAAATGGTAAAAAATTGATTTTTTTTCTAGTGGGCTAATTCTACATTTTCAATTTTATTTTTTTCTCTTCTGATTAAGAAACCACATTTTGAAAAACCGAGAGAAACTAAAAATTTCAAAGGAATTTTCCTACCAAAAAGTTTACAGTTTTAACTGTGGAGAAATTTTTTGCTGTAAATTGGATACAATTTAGAATTTTTTTCAACTTTGGTAAAATGTTGTCATTTTCAATATCAATTTTCATTTTATTTATTTTTTCATTTCAAATCAATTCAGAAATTAAGAGATTTTTTTTAAAAAGTAGCCAATGAAATTTTTTTGTAAAAATTTGGAAAATTCATAACTGAAATTTTGAACTCTGGAGTAGAATAATCTGCATCAACAAAAAATATTGAAAAATGCCCTTACACTCGCTGCTCCGGAATAATTCAAAATTCGAAAAAAAAAACGAATAAATCATCACATCATAAAATCGTGTCATCAAAACACTTCTGCCAGACCTTGAACTTGAAAATACCAGTATTCAAAAATAAACAAACCAGAACCAACATATCTCGATTTATGCCTACAATTTGGGCCAAATTGGAACAATTTTCGTAAGCCCATTTACATGCCATCATAATCTCCAACAAAACATCGAATTATAATGATTATCAAAAAAAATTCGAAAAGGGGTCGAGGGGTGTAAAATTTTCGATGACAATACATTCTTCAGCTTGGCGATGTCCCTGTAACGAAATTTTTCGAAAACTTGCCATGCATTCTGAACCAGACAAGACATGCGACCATGCTCTAGGTAATTATTTAATTACATAGGTTATAACACCAGCCTAATGAACGGGTAATGCATTATCATTATAGTCGTATAACAATACAAATGTGCGTTTTGAAGCGCGTTATATCATAACGGTTATTTAAAATGGAAAAAAAGAAAACCATAAATTTTGATGGTATGTGGTGAAGTTTGTAGCGAGTTTATTAAATTGTTTTAACAAGTTTACCTTCGTGATATCGTGGTATTGTTATTGTTACATTTGTACCAAATACGTCAACTCTCGACAGAGCAGCAGACTTCCCCTTAAAAATAAATCTCAAAAAACATCTTCGCGATGATAATCGGAAACGTGAAATTTCGATGCAAAGTGCATTTTCAAATATTATCAACAAACTTTCTCGTTTCTAAAATCGTCTCTTGAAGGGAAATTCAGTGTTACCCGGATATCTAATCTGATATGTAACATTAAACAATAAAACTATCAACCTAGAACATTGTTTTATACTTAAAATACAATTTTTTTTTCTAAAAGAATAAAAATTTAAAAAAAATATCTAGATAGCTGGATTTGGATATCGATAGAACAGAGCAGTGCAGAGAAAATTTCGACCCAAAGGAAAAAATTTGGGAGCAAAAAAGGCTTTTTAAATTACCCTCACCCCTCCCCTTCCCCCAAAAAATCTCGAGTCCCAAATAAATCTTCCTCCTTCCTATGCTCAGGCTTGAAATAGACATTAATAATTTTTCGATGATTCGTTTTTTCTCACCTGATTCAAAAAATATTCCAAGATATGGAATAGTTAATCAATTTACGTGAAAAAATTTGCAGTCATTTTTTACATTCATCATACGACACATACCAACAATCGATCAATTATCAAAGTAGACGTGACTTAATTTTTTTTCACCAGGGTGTGAAAAAATTGAGGGGAAAACGATTTCGAAACCTTGCTCGCCAAGTCGCGATCTTCTTATCGAGATAAACTTCACGCTATTTTCATTACGCTACGATGCAGTTCCTTGTTTGTTTATACCTTCACACAGAACAGAGTACACTTTATAGGTATTTTATACAAATTTCCGTCATTAGCTGTAAATTTTTTTAAAATCTTCAGACGATTCCCTCATTTTGCGTATTTTATTGCACGACAAGGTTAAATTAGACATGAATTTCAGTTTCATAATGAATGCCATTCTTTCCGGAATTTTCCTTTGATTTTTCTACCGGGTTGCATGCGATGGTGAAAAACGCCGCCGCCGAAATATTATCTAAAAATTGGCCGAATTAAAAATATCGGAATTAATAAGGGCGTATAATTGACGAGCTGCCTCTTATGTGTTGTAAGCTTGAAATACCCATACTGACGATTGTGTTTCGTTAATTTTTCTCACAATTTTCGTATTTACCATCGCTACGTGTAGGTACCTGAAATCTAAAAATTTTCCAACTGAATTCTGAGATTGCGTAATACTGGTATGATAAAGCGAAGAACGCGGCTTGATTAATTATTTATTTGGGTTCTACAAGGATATGTGTCATCATTATTTTTAAACTTCGATGTAGGTATATAAGTGATTCTGTGGTTTTTTCCAAAAACCTACTACTTGAAAAAATATAAAAATTTCCTCCAATTATTTTTTGCGGAAAATAAGATGTTTTTTTTCCTAGATCAATTTTTCTTTTGAGGATAAAATGGGTGAAGCGCAGGAAAAAATTTCTAAGGATGTAGAAAAACAAAAAAAATATTCATTGAGGTCGGTGGTATTGACTTTTTAAAAAAAAATTCAATGAGAATGTAAAAAAGTAATTTTATAGAAGACGTCAAAAAAACCTGTTGAAAAGTAATGAAAAAAATGTATCGAAAAGTTCAAATTTTAGAAAAAATTCTTTTTTCTTTCAAAGAAAACATTGAAATTGAACATTTTCATAGATACTCAAATTTCTGTCAGAAAATATAACCTTAAAAAAATCATAAAAGTGGTTGTAATAATGCACATTTTTGTTCAAAAATGATATTTGTACTTGAAGATTTTTTACTAATACGACCTTTCTCGAAATTTTATGTTTTGAGAAAAATTGTCAAAATGAAAATGTGAGCCTGGATTAGATTAGAAATTTTTAGAAACTACAGTTAGGTGTAAAAAATTGGTTTTTGAGTTGAGATTCCTTCTCTGATTCTACTCATTCTGAAAGGTCCAAAATCAGTGTCAACTCAAAAACAAATTTTTGACCCCTAAGTATCGTTTATTCTTACGTAGGCACTATCCAAGCTCTCAAATACTTTTCAATAAAAATCAAATCAGTAAAAAGATCAGTTCTAAGATTTTTTTTTTTTTTAAACTACTATATTAAAATCTCTTCACATTACATTTTAAAAGATGATTCAAGATTTTTTTTTTCAATCTTCGGCATCACTCATCACGTTGAATCAAATAATTGTGATTTTTTTTTAATTCGATAATGTTGTTATTTTTCCAATCTATTTTTGTAATTTTCAACGTTTCTAAAAAACATGTTTCTTACAATCTTTTTTTACGATTTTTTTCTATGTAAAATTTTTGAAATTTTGAGAAAAGTTTTAGGTAATTTTTTCCATATTTTCTAATCATTTTTATTGTCAAACAATTAGGTATCTCAACTTTACAATCTTTTCTGAAGTAGGAGCAGGTAGAATCTTTTTAAAGATATTTTCAATACAATTCTAAACCATCGAAACAACTGTTTGGAATTGAAAAATTTTGAAAAATTCCTACGAAATTCTCACCATCAATTTTCGAACAAGAGAACGTAAGAAACTGCTGATCTTCCCCCTCCCATCTAATAATAATTACATCATTCATGAGTAAGTTTTGTGCCAGAAAATTTGTAAATAATAAACTTTTTGAACATTTTTAAAAATTTGAATTGAAAATTTTTAAAAATTGTAATTTGCTGTCGAAGATTTTTGAATTGGTAATTTTTTGCCCCTACATAATTCTTAAAGATATGAAATGTAAAAAAAAAAAAAAGGAGTAAGATTAATTTTATTACATTTCAAAAAAATTGTCTAAAATAGTTTTTGCAACTTACATTTTTTAGAATTTTGGTTCAAAATCCTTCTTTTATGATATCTAAGTTCTAAATTTAATATTCGTATCTGTCTGAAACCAAAAAAACAATAACAACAACAACAACAACAACAACACGAAAGCTCAGGGCTGTGAAAAAATTCTTAATCTTCAATATCCTACATCCGCCTTAGTCTTCTTGAAATTTTGCTAAGGTTGTCAGACAAGTTTTGATGGACCTGCAAATTTCAAGAATGCTTACGTGAAGTATAATTTGCCAATATATTTGGACATTGGCGAGGTAATAATATTTTAATTGCTTTATTTCTTTTAAGAAGTCAATATCTAGTTCAAGTATAGCGGAACAGTTTTGCAACAAAAAATATAAAAATTGTATTTCCGTTTTAGAGAATAAGTCTGCGTGAGTAGGAGGTCAAAATTTGGTTTGGTGTCCTTGGGAATTGTCTTCATTTTTAAAAACGACTGATAATTAATTTATCACTTTATTAAAGATATTTATCACCGCGATAAAAATTACTAAATGTACTTGAAGTTCAACCATAAAATTTCAAAGGCAATTTACGTATTCCCAATTTTTTAAATTATACTTTTCAATCAAAAAAAGGGGACACAATGGATTGTTATTAAGCAACTTCAATTTTGTCTAATAATGCAGCATAATGTTAATTTTAAATCTTGCTGAAAAACAAAGTACAATTAATGACGGTGGCGTGGCTAGAAATTCCTCATGGATTGGGGGGGGGGTCTGAACTTTCGAAATTTTTTGAGAAATTTTGAGTTCAACTTTCTTGACCTCAAAAACCACAAAATTAACAAATCCGGGCAGTTGTGGCGAAAGTTTTTTTTTTTGGGGGGGGGGGGGAGGGTATGAAAACTTTGAATACCAAAAGCAAGGGCGAAGCTTTGAAAAATTAGGATTTTTAATGTTCAAAATAGACATCGTTAAATTTTTGACCTAATGGAGGGGGAGGTTTCGATTTTTTTAATATTGAAGCGGAAAAACGTATTTATAAGGTTGGAAAATTGAATCGTTAATTAGAGATCTGTGAAAGTAATTTGATGATGAATCGATGCGATGCATGACCAATTTTTGGTAAAATTTGAAGAAAAATATTCTGATGTGTTTTTGAATTTTGAGACCTTGGTCGGTATTTTCGATAAATTTTCTTTCTTTTGTAGTATGATTGAAGTTTTTCTGTCAGCTTTATATCTTTAATCATTGATACATTGTATCGGCAAATCAAACAATGGGTAATATATTGCACGAATATTCTATTTACGTGTATGATCACATATTTCATGAATAAAAATGGACCTGCATGTAAAGGTATGGAATTCCCGTTCAGCGAATTTGCTGCTGGAAGCGAATTCTACATTTGTTAATGACGATTACCTACCTAGCAAAAGTAAAGAATCCGGTTTCCATTTACTATCTCCAACGTCCTCCTTTAACGACTCATAATTAGATGGAATATGTGTCTACAAGTTCGCCAAAAATTACCTAAATTATTTTTCAAGTTCACCTGCGAAATGGCAAGAACATTTTGCATGTATTTATGATGTCGTACGTCGTAGTAACTAAACTTGAAGAGTAGGTACGATTGAGTTGACCAATTGATGAACGTTTTTCCATGTCTTCGAAGGCATTTTAACCTCTTCATAGATTCGTATTGTTTAGATAACCTTGAATGATGGATAAGAATGTCAATACTTTATGTACAGTTAATCGACGTACGTAGAGGTACCTAAAACATAACACCGGAGGCCTTGACATTGTCAATTCGTCAACATCTTTTTCCTTTCGGTTTCAGAGTGATAAAGATTGAAGGATTTGATGGCCTATCAAGTTCACGAAATCTTTGATTTAAAGATGAAATTATTTATAGGTTAAAAAATCATCAAGATTTTGATAAAGTTTAATAGTGTTTTTTTCCAAACTTATGAAAATTTGCTATGTTACCTATATCTTGGAAAATCTTCTGATTGGTTTCCAAAAATATGAGGAAATGCATCGAGTAAAATTTTATTATTGTTGGAATTTTTACAAGGAAATATTTTTGAACCGCAGATAACTGATTTTTCAAATTCACTGCCAACTAAATTGATAAATATCTGAAAATGAAGACTATCGATCTATTTTGCCCGCTTTTTCTGTTTATGTACTTTGATTGTGTCTCGCACTCAAATCATGAGAGTGATCAGAATTTTTTTTTCAATTTTTTTGAATCGTCGACGCCTAAAAGCGGAGAAGAGGGTAAGAGGATTACAATTCTGAAAAAAAATCTTGAACAGAAAACAGTTCCTGATTTTTTTCTTATTGAAATGTCAAAATGAGATCGAAATACTTTTCAAAGTTAAGGAGTTGATTTTCATCGATTTGACAAATTGTGATGTAATTTTCACTTTTCATTCAAATTTTCAAGTCACTCTACCCATGTTTTGACAGAAATCGATCTCGTTGATTCACACCAGACGAATTTCTCGTATTTTTTATTTTTTGTGAGCATGGGAGGAGAGAGAATTTTAGATATCAGTATTTTATAAACAGAATATAGGTAAAACTTTGAAACAGGAAGATTTTAATGTTCATGGGGTTACTTTCGTTTTTTTTACTCAAAAATTTATAAATAAAATAATATGCAGATTCTTTTTTTTTTATGAAATTGTTCTTGATTTTGAAGGGTAAGGAAGCGTTTTTTGAAAATTATCGGTACTCTATTTCAATAGAATATCGTAAACATGTTAAAAAAAATTGTTTTGGGTGAAAATTCTGAAAAACTATCTTTTTAAATGTATCAATACACGTCGTCGGTTGTAGTTTTTTGATTAGTACATCATTTGACTCCAGAAAATCTGAATATTTCAGGAATTTTTTTCATTCAAGTTTTCAGATTCCTTAGATTAATTTATGTACATATGTACTTAAAAAGTATAAATTTTGTCATCGTTGACCAATTTTTCTGCAAATATAAAGAAAATTGAAAAAAAAATCTGCTAGCTTCGAAATTGATTAAAAATCTAAATTCTTAAGTATTCAAAATCTTTGACTAATCATCATTTTGAATTTTGAAAATTTGAAAAAAAAATCTCCACTTCGTGCATTCCAATATCGTCTGAACAATTATGAGAGTGAAATTTCAAAAGTATAGATCAAGAAGAGGTGAAATTTTATAAATCAGGATGTCTACTAGTTATGCAGTTTCATGTAAAATTTTTAGAGGAATTTTCAATTTTCTTCTTTATTTGAGTCCCAGTTGCCAGCCCCGGTTCTCAATTACCGAATGCAACAAATTTTTCAAATGAGTTGCAACTTCGAACTTATTCTGTCTTTTTATCAAATTTTTTTCTGAAAAGTTGTGGTCGCAAACAAAGTTATAAAAATTCAAAAAAATTCTCAAATATGCTCAAAAAATTTAAATTACAATTTTTTAAAGTTCTTAAAATACGAGCCCTTATAAAAAATTGCCAATAGAAATATTTTATTAAAAATTTTAAAATCTTTTTGAAAAGACCCAAAAAATTCTGAATTTTAAATTAGAAAATTTTATGTTTGATCAAATGACCCTAAAATTTCTAATTTTTTACTTTTTTACTTTTTCAACGCATTTCTACATTTTTGAAATACTTTTTTTTTCGTTACATTTCAAATTAATTTTCTTACCCATTTGAAGGATTCTTAGCTACCCAATAAATCTTTCATTGATTTTTTATAGCCAATTTAGAACCTGATTAAAATGAATTGGGATTAAGACCGTAAAATATTCCCGAGTATCTATTCGCCTCTGGTGTACCTAGTCCTAAAATATGCACACAAATGCATCGCAGCTAAAAAAAAAAAAAAAAAAAAAACGAATAAACTTATAACGCCTCAATGTATCACATGGTGAATTCTATTCCCATTTAATATGCAAATGTCATTCTATAGATTTTGATGGACACCTTGAAAATTAAAATTTTTATATTCTTTTTAATTTATTCCAAAAATAAGTAAAAACAGATTGAAGGCTAATTATAAAGCGTACAAACTGCATCTGAATGAGATCAACAATACGAATCGTAATCGAAATCAGCACGATTGTTGATCTATTGCATTGCAGTGGAGCTTGAGGGGAGTTGGGAGGAACAGCAAATCCTGTTACGTGAATAAATAAACTCGTAAGATTACACACATGCAGACTGGATTCCAAGTCCGACGTCACTTCATAAATGTTGGCCAGTGACCTATACCATTCAACTGGTCGAACACTTTTTTAAGATGCTCAAGGTTAAGGTAATCTCTTCTACATTCTTTCAGGCGAAAAATATAAGAAGAAAGCATACGTAACTTTTTTTGTCATCAGTGACCAAATTATTGCTACAAATATGAGCTAATATCCCGAAAAAAAAATTTAGGCTAAAATTCATCCAAGCTGATGGTGAAAATTTCAATATTTTTTTAATACCAGTTGGATTCTAAATGAACGTAGGTTTGAGTAAATATTGTCTTACCATTCTTCTACTTTCAAGATGACCCATCATGTATCGAAATCTTCGAAATTGTGTGCTCAGTGATTACAAACACTTAGCGAGTACAGTAGAATGACGAATTTTCTCTTTCGCATTGATGAATATTCGAGAAAGTGAGATCTCTTTTTCAAATCGAAATAAAACACCAGATGTTCTCATATGTGAGTTTGAAGATAGAAACCACCCTTGAGTGTCAAAAATTTATTTTCGAGTTGATTTTGAGCTTTTCAGAAAAAGTATAATCAAGAGAGAACCTCAACTCAAAAAATAATTTTTGACACCTAAGACTCACATATTGGTCTAATAATTCGGCTTTAATACAAATTTACAAAATCTTAAGCCATATCCTAGAGTTTGTGACGTATTTTCAAAGAAATTCTCATACACATGTCCGCCATATTATTCGCAGCGTTGAAAATGCGGCGTTTCATCCTCGTGGAATAAATTATTTCCAAGTCACATTTCTGAATTTTAATGGCTTTTCTTCTATTTGAGAATACGAATGACCATAAAAAAAATCATCGAACATTCGAACCATGCAAATTTTTGGACCATTTCCAACACAATTTCTCGTGTTTTCGAGTGACATTTTTTTTTTTACTACTCTGCCACCACATAATTGGTTTGTATTTCGGCTTTTTCACGTGTACAAAGTAAAAGGTACGAGATGAGAGGTTTGACTGGTTATAAGGACGTAGGTACTCGAGTGCTTTATTTTCGTATTTAAATTTATAAGTGCCCAGATGTTACCTAATTTATAAGGACGAGGATTTTTTCGATTTTACGTAATTCTATTTGTATGAAAAATTTATCGTACGTGAAAACCACCGATGAATATTAATACCTAAATGGTCGCAATGGCAAGGCCATCGAGAGTAGGAAAATTGAGAAAAGCTGTAGAATTAAATTGTTCAACGTTGAAGTGAAATGAAATCCCAGGTTAAATTTTACATCGTGATTATATTTTATTGTTGAAATTTTTTCTTCTGG
Source organism: Pseudococcus jackbeardsleyi (assembly GCA_038380155.1). NCBI lineage: Eukaryota > Metazoa > Arthropoda > Insecta > Hemiptera > Pseudococcidae > Pseudococcus > Pseudococcus jackbeardsleyi. The sequence continues at coordinate 46,364,314 of CM076239.1, forward strand.
AATTTTATAGAGGCATCTGCTTCCAAATACAGAAGGTCGAATTTTGATTGATTTTTTTTGGGGGGGGGAGAGAAGGGAGGCATTTCCAAAAAAGTTTGAAGCTGTGTAAAAAACTCATTCTAAGTAAACTTTTTTAGAACAAAAATTTCAAAAATTAGAAAAATTGTATTTGTGAATTTTTGGTTGCATTAAAAGTGAATTTTTGAGAAAATGGGGTTCAGAAATTACGATCTAGTTGTATCCTTCCCCTTCCCCTTCCTATGCGCCTTCTGAGGTACCTGGGTCAGCATCTACCTTGAATTTATTCTATAAAATTCAAAAAATAATTTTCGAATTTTTGAGCTAAAAAAATGATTAAATTGAATACCTACCGGATTAAAATTCAGCAAAAAAACGATAAATAGGATTGAAAAATCGCGATTTCCGGAATGAAAAGAGATTATCATGAATAAATTTTTTTTCGCAAGGTTGGAAAAAAGAGGGCTTTTTTATTACCCACATCAATATTTATGATTCTGTGATTATTTTCATAAGGATTTTTCTCATGAAAAAATCGTTATCCAACTCGAATAAATATCCACTATTTTAAAAGTGAAAAAAAATGCGTACATATTTTTTACCGTGACCTTATGAACCGTTATAATGATGCCATTTCTATTTTCAGCCAAATAACTTTCTACCGCTAATTTTTTTTTTTGAAAAACTAAGCATCGCCCGATGGAAATTGATTTTTACTTATAGAAGAATAGGCGAAAATTGAATTATTACATGAACTGTTACATGAACGTTAAATCGGTGGAGAAACCGGTTTGCGTCAGGTTTTATTCAATTAGAAGACCTTGACATTGATTATCAGATGATGAATTTGGTACGAAAGAAAATACTCGTAATTTATAGCTTGTTGCTTGTATTATTCTAAGCAAAAAAAAAAAAACAGGGAAATTTTCAGTTTTGAATTGTCATTTAATACCCGATTTCGAAATTTGTTCGCGTGTAGAATTATTCATTCAAGAGGAAATTATTTGTAGTTTGTTGGGAGGAAGGAAGAGACACAGTAAACCCGATTATGGGTGATTGTTGATCCATGATCAATATCACGATTGAAAGAATCATCTACATATTTATGAGAATGGATTTATGAGTATATTTCAGACTTGATCAAATTAACTTGTTTTAATTAAATTTCATCGCAATTTTTTTTTCGTGAAAAAGTGCATATTTTCTGTCAAATTTCAAGCTCTCCAGCTTAGAGCACATAGGAGGTTTAATCCTTAGGGGTGGTTCATTTTCCTGCTTATAAAAATTGGATTTCCATTTTTTCACTATGGAATATAATTTACCAGCAACGATTTTGTTTTTGAGAAAGAAATTCAAATACTTACTCATTAAAATATGAAAATTTGACTCAATTTTGATTGATATAATCCCAGAGGGAGTTCTGGAAGGCCTCAAATAGTCAGTTTTAACTGTACTATTTTTATCAAGTTTGAGGATCCTATGAACTTCCTCAAGGTAGAGGGTAAGATGTATTTTTAATAAATACTTACTTATTTTAAAATTTTGCATTATTTTTTCAAATGAAAGATTTTTTTGGAATTAAAATTTTTAGAAGTTATTTTTGGAAGAAAATGAACCAATTTAGAGGATGAAATCTGCCCACTGAGTGAGAAAATTCTTTTTGAGACGATTTAAGACGTCCTAATCTGCATTTTTGTTAATTTTGAAAAATCAATAGGTATCTACCCAATTTTTATTCAAATATTTTTAAAAAAAATCCAGTGTCAAACATGACCCTAGATGTGATGTGTACTTCGTAAAAAGCCCATTTCTTATGTTTTCGGCCCTTTCTGGAGGAAAAAAGAGAAATAATAAAATATTACAATTGAATATTGGGTAAATATTAAATTGATCAAGTGTACACAGATAAATTTTATCATTCGATCGTAACAGACTTATGAAAGAAAATATCCACGTGTGAGCCTGCGAGGTTCGATCAAGTATAAATCAGGTACCTACATTTATTAACTTAACGTGTGAAAATTAAAAACCGTTACAAATTATTTTTGTTGTGGAAGACTTCGGGTGTTTGAAAATACCGACGAAGGTTCGAATTTCCGCGCTTATTGAACAGCAAAACAGCTCTGGCCCACGATAATAATCGTACAATATGGTGGGGGGGGGGGAGATTATGATGAAATTGTTACGAGCAAATGTGAAGGCTGTATGTCGAAAAATAATGATTGATTATTTTTTATTGTGATTTGTTATTGTAACTTAAAGTATAAAAGATAAATGCATACTGGACATATTGGTAAATATTTTCGGTATGATGAGCTATTTTTGATGTATGATGAATGATGAACAAAAAACTAAAAAACAGAAACGCAAATAGAATTCAAAATGAAAGGTTGTTTTCGTTTTTTTTTTTTTTTTTTGGAATTTTCAAGATTGATTTTTACTTGAAATGTTTTTTTTTTCTTCAAGCAGGTAGATTTTAATTTCTTCAATGATGATGGGTGCAAAGGTGATAGAAATTTGAGATGAATTTGTTGTATTGTGCAATTGGAAAAAAGCCATTTACATGTGTGGTAAATCTGTGGATAATTTTTATCCATAAAATTCACCACACTTTTTCAGGTTTTTCCCAACCCTAGAATTCGTAATTTTGATGGAAAATTAATATCCATATAATTTGCCACACATTATGAAGCCATTTACATGTGTGGTAAATCTATGGATAATTTTTATCCATAAAATTCACCACAGTTTTTCAGGTTTTCTCAAACTCTAGAATTGGTAATTCTGATGGAAAATTAATATCCATATAATGTGCCACGCATTATGAAGCCATTTACATGTGTGGTAAATCTGTGGATAATTTTTATCCATAAAATTCACCACAGTTTTTCAGGTTTTCCCAAACTCTAGAATTGGTAATTCTGATGGATAATTAATATCCATATAATTTGCCACACATTTTGAAGCCATTTACATGTGTGGTAAATCTATGGATAATTTTTATCCATAAAATCCACCACAGTTTTTCAGGTTTTCCGCAACTCTAGAATTGGTAATTCTGATAGAAAATTAATATCCATATAATGTGCCACGCATTATGAAGCCTTGGAAAAGATATAAGTATTGTTGAAGAAAGAAACAATTATTTTAGATTGAAATAATTAATATTCTATTAAATAAATTTACAAGGTATGTGCGTCAATCCATAATTCTATAAGGAATCAGAGGTTAAATGTGATAATTTTTTGAACAATTTTTTGTGTGGGAAAATTGATGTTGTTATTTTTCCCATCTGTATTTTTTCCTTATCTCACAACTTCTTTCCTCCATTTTCTCGTTTATTATTCGATTAAAAAATCGCTGTAAAGTATGATTTTCCAAACCTGATTTTATCTTGGTACCTATTTTTAGTCCTCTGTTTACAAACAAGTTGAATCGTCATTGCTTTACGTACTTAATGAATGTTTAAACACACCGCTCGTATTTATGGTTTTTATCAAAATATTGTTTTTCTCCATTATTTTAGTTTTAATAGTATTTTAATTCGTCTTTTTTTACGTAGTTTTTATATCATCTTGATGCCAATAGAATTTTCATGATCCCAGTTTGAATCTAAGTTCGAATTTTTTCAGTTTTTAACTTGGACTTTTTAAAAAATTGTATCCAATACAATCCAATATTAACATTTTTCCAACAGTTTAAATTTCAATTTTCTTAAAATTTGTCTTAATTTTTATTTTTTTCCTGTTTCATATTTCCTAAAATTTTTTCCATTTCTTGAATTTATTGAGTTTAAAAAATATGAAATAAAAATTTTTTTAAAAATGAAAAATTGAGGAAAAAATTTTATTTGAAAGAAATTTTTAAATAATGAGAAATTGAAGAAATATTCAAAAAATGAAAAATTGAAGAATAATTCAAAAATACAAAGTAGGATAATCGTGAAAAAATACGAAATTGAAAAAATGTTAGGACTTACCTACCTAACCTATACCTATTAAAATATTTCCAACTTCAATTTCTCCATTTTTTCATCTTTTCAACATTTTCAACCAAGTTCGATGTATGTAAAAGAAGCATTTCAGTGAGGTGAAAATTTTTTATCATTGTGCTAGGAAAAATCGGAATCAAAGTTGAAATTTTCACAAATACCCCCTCCTCTTTTCCATTTGGAAAAATTCCGTCGGATCGTCGCTTATCACGTTTGATCATCTCAATCGAATATTATTTCGAATTTCATTCACAAATAAGTCGTTACGTATGTAAAATTTAATTCTAAAACAATCGCAACATTATGACTAGAATATTAAAAATGATTTTTATCGTGAATTTATAAATTTTCGCTTAAGCCAGGCTCATAGTTATTCCATTCTTTAAAATCACCATCACGAATTCATTACATCTGGTCGTTGACATTGTATGTTCGAAATGTTTGGCCGGTCTAAAATAGACGTCATTGGGATAGTGACTCAACTTGTGAATTATAACGAATTAGCTCCTGGAGAAAAACACAATGTATTTACCGAAGCACCAAGTTATTCGCCACTTGTCTCATATTTATACTTGCATGAAATTTTAATAACTAGTGTCAAAAAAAATCAACATTTGTTATTATCACAACTTGGATATAAATATTTACGATAATGCATTCTAATTTTGGTTTTATTTTACCTATTGAGAGAATTGTTCACAGATCGATGATTGATGATTGACTATTAAGCAAATCGATCTTGAATTCATAGATTTAAGGGCAAGGAAGTAAATTAAGGCTGCTGGCTATAAATTCGTCGCCATTGAATTGTTTGAAATTTAGATGACGCAATCCAGCATTGAGAGATCAGTCAAAAGTGAAAGTATTCCTATTATTGATGATAAAACTCAAACTTATGCATACATTGAATTACTTACCTATTTATTGATATGGTCAATAGAAAGAAACTAATCACACTTACTAGATATTTGATAATTGTAAATAGCACAATTTTGATTTTTTTTAATGCTTAACAATTAGAGGTTTTTTTATCGATATTTTTAAATTTTTTATAGAGCTTGGGAGACATGAAATTTTGGAAAATTTCCATAAATTTTTTTGAAAGGAGACGAAATTAAATTCCAATAATGAGATGACTTAATATTGAAAAGTAATTCTATCATCACTGCAATTTGAGATGGAGCACTCTTCATTCCCTATTGTTTCGTCTCCACCAATACCCCTTCCATATCGATACAAAACTCGAAACATTTCTTTAAAATGATGAAAAACGGATCATTTAAGTTTTTTCAAACATTGATGTGACATTGTACTAGAAAATGGCCACCGATGACTTTTTTGGATCAGATATCCAAGTAAAAATAATTTCCAAAAAAAATTGAATTTTTTTTTCAAAATTTCTATTAAAAATATGAAAAATTTGATTTCAAAACATCCCTTTGAAAAAAGAGATGGAGATTAAAAATAAAAGACCAAAAAATTTCAAAAAAATCAAACTGTATTCCATTATTCAATGCCAGACTTTCCTGTTTGTTGATGGCTCTAGAGACCTAATTCTAAGCTCCTCTATCACATATTCGGCAATTCTGTACCTACAAATTTTAAAAATTTCCATTTTTGTTTCAGTGTTCGACTCCGGCGGTCATTACGGTGGCAGTTACTTTTGGGGAAACCCATACTGGATGGGATCTCGTACCTTGTGCCGAGAACTATCATCTCAAGAACCAGATTTACCCTTCTCAGTGGAATTTTCAATTGCAGCGGCTAATCTATCATTGAATATACCAGGAATTAGAAAAGTACGCATATTTTTTCGTTTCGCATCAAATATCCACTTGATCATGTCTTCAAATATCTGAATTTTTACTTTTATTCTGCTCAATTAGTATGGCAAAAATCAGTACATTGGTATGTGTTTGCCTTACTCGTGTGATAAGGAGGATGTTCGTATTTTGGTAGAACAATCATTGAAAAATGCCGGTCCCGTTGAAGAAAATCGTGAAACTGAAGTAATCAAAATTAAATCCCATTATGATTATTATTACATGACGAAGGATAGAACGTTCTGGCTTATTGTGTAAGTATTTCTAATATTTAGGTACCTATGAATTATTGATTAACTTAAGTCGAGGAGTAAGTATTTGGCTGAAAAATTTTGAAATACTTAATGAGAATACGTATCAAAATTATGTTGATTAAAATTTGCCAGAAGTGCAAATAATTAAAGTTGATGAACTTGGATCGGAATTGTATTCATCAATTAGTAAAATTTGAATTAAGGCATCTGTTCAAGGAAGCATCGATGCTGCAATTTCTTTATGGCCAATGACTCAACTTGAGAGAAAAATGGTAAAAAAATTAAAGGCTGAGGTTGGCTTTGATTTAGCCAAAATTCCTGTATGCAACTTTTGTCGAAATTAAAAATTTTTCAAGTTCGTTGAAACCAATATTTTGTTTTTATTACCAAATTTTTGTATTGTTTCAGAATCTCATCAGTGTTCGCTTTCACATTTCTATTTGTCGGAACAATTCTCGATATTTCTATTGAAAGACAGAAGAAATCTAGAAAGAATGGTCTTATTGGTAAAAATTACAAGTACGATAATTACACGTACACAGTTAATCCGCCAGTTCAGTCTTACATGGATAATACCAAAGTAGAAGCTGAGGGATGTATGGTTGGTAAGTGTGAATTATCATTTTGGAGATTCGAAAAAAAAAATTTCTGAAGCTAGCCTGCAATTTTTTGGTATTTTTTTGAACTTTCTTAGAGGGAGATTTAAATACAAAAAAAAAATTATGAGATGAAAAATCAAAAAATGGTGCAATTTTCGGACCAAAGACTACGTATATATTTTTTTCTATTGATGACTTTTATTTAAAATGTTAGATAATTATTGGAGCATTTTTAATATTTTTCTCTAATATTCGAAGTTGTTAACCAGGAAGGTATCTGAATTGGAAGCAAAATTTCGAGTCGAAACAAAAATAAATCAAAAGCAGGTACATCACGAAAGAACTCCGAAAGTTTATTTCTAGAATTTTTGTAATTTCAAATTTGTCATCGCCCTGCAAAATACGAATAGGTATTTGATCTAATCAATGAAAAGATTTGAAATTTGGTATTATACCTTATTTTTGACCACCTGAATCTATTTGAAGCAGCTTCGAGACGTTTCAGAATTACCAAATTTTTTTGGAATTTTCCAGCACTAGAGAAAAGCTCATAAAAATGGCCCATTATGAACTTGAACACCTAAAATCGTGGATGATCCATATTGGAGACATATTTGATTGACTAAAGCACAATTTTCCAAAATTCATAACTGCCATGCCGGTTCAAAGTCACCAATATAGGAAACTCATGATTTCTAGGGCTAAAATTCATGTCGACCATTAGTAATTACAGACTTTTCTTTAGTGCTGGAAATGTCCAAAATTTTCTGATGGCACTGAAAAATCTTGAAACTGCTTCCAATCGACTTGGGAGTTCAAAAATAGAATTTCTACCACTTTTCACCTTCTTTCGTTCATTTGATCAAATTTTCATATTTTGCAGGATGGTGAGACGTTATTTTGAAATTTCGAAAATTCACCATAAATCGAGAAATGAACTTTGACATCTGGAATTTGAGAATAGTGTTTTTTTCTGATGCACTTTCAATTTATTTTCATTTCAAAAAAATTGACTTTTTTTCTTGTCAATAGTTCTGCAATCATTTTTCAACAAAAAAATTTTTTTTCAATGTTTTTCATTTCATTTCAAATTTTTTATTTATAAAATAAAATTTTAAAATACCTATTTTCATTTTTGCCTTATTTTTCTTTACAGAATGCAGAAATAATTCAAACGGAACGATAACTCCCACTTCAGAACCTGAGGATATTAAATACAGTTAGTATTTTAATTTTTAAATTTTTATTCGTCTCAAATTTCAATTTACGTTTGATATATGCCTGCGTAACTGCCTAACTGAAGATGAATAGTAGAAAAATTCAACTTGATAGAATTTGTTTTGCACTTCATCGAAGAAAAACCCTGATATGTTCTTGCTAACGAAGACCGCTCGTGTATTCTTGTTTGCATTATGTCTCATGTACTCGTCAAACACACATTTATAATTACGTTTCATTACGTCAGTATTTAAAATTCTTCAATCTATTACGATCGCCAAACGCATTCCAAACAATATGAAAATGGATTCACGTCAGTTCATGTGGTTAATAAAATTGCAAGTCAATAAGATATCATTAATAAACAGCATAGTGGAAAAAAAATTCTTCGAAATATCCTTCCGATAAATTTAAATAATAACCTGATAGGAATAAATATGAATGTGGATATGTACTAAGCAAACTTGGTGTATTTTGTATTCATGCTAAAAATACCCTACACGTTGGCTGAATGGTACATCGATAAATTTGAAAAAATTTCAAAATAAGCATTCGAATTTTTCCCAACATAGACATTAAATATTTCATAAAAAATGATGGGGAAATTATTATTAAATGAAGATGTATTTTTTTTATAGGTGTATGGCGAGAAGTCTTCCTGTCATTTTCAGCAATTCGGAATATGCGTCAGATTTGTGATAGCTCGATTGGAACTGATACAATACCCATTATTCATGGTCTTCGATCTATCAGCATGGCTTGGGTTATTTTGGGGCATACCTGTATCGTGGCTTTTAAATATTCCGGTAGGTAATATTTGTTATAAAATTCAAGTCGTATTACGAATTTTTTAAATTCAATTTTGATATATTTTCAGATAATATGGATTTTAGAAAAGTCGTCGAACGTGAGCTTTTATTTCAAACAATCAACAATGCAGCATTCACTGTTGATACATTTTTCTTCATAAGGTATCTGAGATGAACTTGGTATTAATTAAATAATTCCCAAACCCTGTCATTGAATATTTGCTAATTCCTCTTTGCAATTTCAGTGGTTTATTGGTTTCATTTTTATATTTCCGAACTACGGCTAAGGTGAATGTGGATAAAATTACAAAAACAACCGGATTCCTTTCTCATTGCATCGAATTTATTGGATTATTGGGTTATAGATTTTTCCGGTAAATTTTTAATTATAATTTTTTTACTATTTAGTAGATTTCATCTCAACGAAATTTTTTTGTCGAAAAAATTCTCATAATATAATTGAAAAAAAAAATTGAAAATACAAAAATTCTGTTTAGATTGTAAAACTCTTTTTCAATTGTTTTAGGTTAACAGTTCCTTATATTTTCACTCTGGGTTTGGTGGAAATTAGTATGAAATGGTTTTATTTCAATTCAGTTTTTGATCCTCCCGCTGAAGATCATTTCAATTGTCCCAATTATTGGTGGAGGAATTTATTATACATAAATACTCTATTTCCTGTTAAAGATATGGTTGGTATGAATTTTTTATTTTTCCAAGACGAAATCGACTTCAATGAAAATTAAATGTGGTATTATGAATATTTCAGTGCATGTTGTGGAGTTGGTATTTGGCTGACGATACACAATTCTACATTCTTGGAATAGTGTTACTCATCTTGGCTGTGAGGTAAATAAAAATTTTAAAAACATACTTTATTCGCCAATGAATTAACAAATAGCTTCAATGAATTAATGATTTTTTTTTTTTATCAAAAAATATTTACAGACATTTTCGAGCAGCCGCAATATCTGTCGTAATATTATTAGTTTGTAGTTGGTGCACAACTGGATATATAGCTTATTCAAATAATCACATGCCTAAGTGAGATTTTTTTATTTCTGCCAAACCAATAATTTTTTAGGTACTGATACAAGTTTTTTTTTCATTTCAGTATTGATGACCCTTTAGCTCTATTTGATAAAATTTATGACAAACCTTGGACCAGATTTGGTCCTTATTTAATTGGAATGATTGTTGGTTGGATATTGTTCAAAACAGAATGTAAAATCTCTATGAAAAAAGTAAAATGGCTTTTGATTTTGCAGATGTTTTAGTTTCCAGCATTGGTAAATATTTTTTTAATGAAATTATTTTCTGTTTTACAGTCTATTGTAATTTGTGGATGGACTATTTGTATCATTGCGTTGCTAAGTTTAGTGTATGGATTATATAATACGCAGCTAGATTCGGTTACAGCTGCTGCTTATTCGTCTCTAAGTCATACAGCATGGGCATTGGGCCTATCTTGGGTAGTAATCGCGTGCTCCACTGGTCACGGAGGTAAGCAAATAAAAAAATTTCATGTATTTTAAACAGCTTATTTTTTAGTGTTAATCCTTTCGTAATTTTTTTTAAAGGGCATTTTAAGCCATTTTTATTTTTTTCTGTTGAAAAAAAAAATTAGAAAATTAAAATTCATTTCAAATGGAAAATATTTTTGAAAAAATCCCTAACTTTTTTGCTTTCTTTTTACTTGATTATTTTTTTGATTTCATTTCAACTTGGGTTAAAATTTTTTGCAAAAAGGACAGTCAATTTTTTTGAGTGAAAGTAAGGAAAAAAATGTAAGTACATTTTTTGGTGGGAAAAATTCAATTGGGAAAATTGTGATTTTTTTTCCTTTTTATTTGAGTGGACTACCTTCCGAATTCATCTTTTTGTTCTTGTTCCTCTCCCTCTCAAAAAAAAGGGGAAGATATTGGACTTCTCAAAAAATTGAGCTGATTATTTTGAAAAAAAATTGAGAGTCGTTTTAAAAAATATAAATTTGAATTTTTGATTTCAACTTTTTCGAAAATTTTAAATAGGATATTTGATACAATTTTTTTCAATTATAAAAATTAATTTTTAAAAGTCTCGCTTATCGAATGAATTTTAGTTGAAAGAAAAGGGGATAGAGTTTTAGTCTGAAAAACTTGAAAACTTGAGAATCAATTATAAAATTTTCTAAAAATCAAATTAAGTCGAGGTCTCAATTTTTCAAAATTAGTTTTCAAATTTGAAAACTTTGAGAGAGATGGTTGTCACGAAATCACATAAATATTATTCGATAGACACTTTATAATTGTTTTTTTTTTTTTTTGAAATTGTCGAATATTTGTTGAGAGGGAGGGGAAGGAAGGGGGGTTGAAAAAATTACTACCAACTCTGTGGGTACTTGTCGTACAATTCTCTAATTTTTTAAAGTTCGGTATCAAATCAAAATTGAAACTTGAAATATATCTGCTTTAGTCAGCATTTAATTACACAAGAATAGGTAGGTACAGAAGAACAAAATTCGGTAATGTGTAATTTTCAGCTCCTGTTTAGATGAAGGTCTCTCCATTCCTCTTTCAACATAAATATATCTCAAGATGAGAAAAAGCCAATTGGAAAATTTTTAGCTCAAAAAAAGCTTTAAAAAGACCAAAAGTCAGACATGAAAAATGTAATAAATTTCTTGCATCAAGTATCGAATTTTAATTTATGAAACGTGAAATGAATTGGAGAATTTAATCAAAGAAATATCACGTCATTATTATTTTTTTTTTCGTTACACTTTTTGTAATGAAATTTATTAAAATTTCTTCGTAATTTTCAACATTGATTTTTTTTTGGTAAAGTCTGCTTACTTTTTACACAAAATCGAATGTTTTGTGAAATGACTTTAATTTTTTAAAATTACTTGGCGTGTGAAATTTTCGGATCTCTAAAACATACACGATTTAAATTCTTTCATTCCAATGTTTTTTTTTTTTTGGGGGGGGGGTATTGATAAGATGAATACCCATGTATGCGATTTATTCCCAAAGCTTTTACTCGATTTCATTTCTGAACTTCATGATTTTTTTTCATCTTTCAGGATATGCAAATACAATACTATCGAGTAAATTACTCATACCATTTAGCAGAACAACATACTGCGCTTACTTAATTCATCCAATAATTATAAGATGGGTCGTAATGAGAAGAGATAGCCCTGTACACTTGGGCGAAGAAACCATTGTAAGTTTCATACATTTTACTTAAAAAAAAAAAAACAACAGAACTCCATTAAAATAATAATTATCTTTTTCAGGCCATAATGTTTTTCGGCCAGCTCGTCATTTCCTATGTATTAGCTTTTATATTATCTTTAGCTTTTGAAGCTCCATTTGTATCTCTGCTTAAAATTATATCGCCAACGAAGAAGAAGTCAATTTAAGCACGTTTATTTTATTTTCCTTTACCTATTTATTTTTAGGAATTTCGTTTCTAAATTATGTACTGATTTCATTCTCGTATGCATTTTTTAAAACAATATTTCTCTCTTTTTCCTAAATTCATCCTAAGTTTAATTTTAAAGTAAATATTTTGTAGCCAATGGGCAAACCTTTTATTCTTAAAAAAAATGTTTGTTATAAAAATACTTCCATTTTAATAATAAGGATTATACATATAGGTATAATTATTTACGTCGCTTCGAACATCACTTCTGTGTTTGTTTGCACGTAACAAATACCTTGCGAAACGTGCAACTGGAATTTGGAAATTGTATCGGAGCTCAGTACATTACTAACGAAAGGACACTCGACGATTGATTTAACAAGATTGTACTTGGTAGATTTGCAATTCATATCGCTTTCTTCGTTACGATCCAGCAGGTATTCGATTAGACCTATTGAAATTGTAAAATTTGTAAATATCTGTATTCTTTAAAAAAAATATCAGCTGTATAATGAAATAACACGAATGAATACCTGCGCATCTTTTCAGTTCTTCTAGACCCCAAGGTTGAATTAAAATTTTACTCAGGGCTGTTAAACCGGCTAATTTCAGTTCTGCGAATGGTTTCTCGCAAATATTCATCAGTGTTTTCATAGGAGTTGGCGAAATTTGAGAGAAATAGTTTTTGGTCAGAAGTAGAAGTTGAGGCGTTTGATCGGAAATCTAGAAAACATCAAATTTAATGATTCAAAAAATTAAAATCCTTTCTCGTATTTTTTGTAAAATAATTATAGAAAGTTACCTCAAGCTGTAGAATGTTGCTGAGTACATTTAAAGCGACAACTTTTCTTTCTGTAGGTTGAGTCGTGATGATATGACCGATAATTTTCATCACATTTTGCATTTCTGACTCTGAAGGAAAAAATAAACAAGTCAGTAGACATACAGAAAACATCGAGAGTCTTTGAGTCTTTTTTTTTTTTTTTAAATTCAATACTTACGGTGCTGATTCAAGGTAGTTTTTCCACGCTGACTGGAAGCTATATACCCAATGGTTTCTAAAGTAATGTTGGAAAGAATAGGATCATTGGAATCGCACAGACGAAATATTAAATTCAAAACCGAAGGATATCCGACGAAAACTTCTTCTGGCTTGGTTTGAGCAACATTACCGAAGAATTTAATAAAACCTGCATTAAAAAATATCGAAAATTACTTCGTTTCGATCACATAATTATTATCGAGTCTACGAGTAATTACCAGTCAACAGAAGATTATTTGTGGATTCGCTGTTGACCAATTGGTCTTGAACGTAATTCAAAAGTCCTTTCTCTTTCAAAAATCTTAATCCATGATCACTTAAAGCTAATTTTGTAACAGTCTCGAGAGACGTCAGTTGCAGCAGAATGTCACCACTTTGCAATTCATTTAACAAATTGATAAGCAATCCGCTATTGGCACAGGCTTCTAATCCTTGCAACGACGTTACAGAAATCGTAACAATTATCTATAAAAATATTTTAAAAAATTAGGTACATTTTTTATCGTATATTAATTCAGTCAAGCTTCATTGAAAAGTATAAAACTCACTTCGTAAATACGGAATCTCACAATATCACTTTCAGCTGCCAAACTCTTCAGAGCGTTTAGTAAAACTGGATGGAATAATACTTGAATACCATCTGGTAATTTGCCCAATTCTTCGAGAAAACTCGCAGCAACCCTAGCAAGCGATAAATCTTCAGCTTTCACACAATCGATTACTGATAACAAGAGAGGTGTTTCGTTGCAAATCAGAGACAACACACCGTGATTTTTGGCTGCTCTATTAAGCTGTGATGGGAAATATTCCATTATAACGACGCTATTCGATACAAAACCGAAAGAGAATTGATTTTCAATTCACGTACTTCACTGATCACCAGCTTTTTAGCTTCGATTTCTGGATGCTCGAGAGCACGTCCCAAATGAACACCGTACAACTTGATTACATCACAAGGATCTAACACTGGGAGTAATTTTTTCAGTACTGCGATGGTTAATTCGATCTGTGATCTACGAAAAAGGAACATAAATTAATTCATATCCATTTTGAAACCTCACAATTACATTGGAATCTAGAAACATACTTATCGGTAGTATTCAAACAGTCAAATATCACTCCTAATTGTAAATTCGGAGCGATTGCGATCAAATCCTGTCTTCCAGAAGTACTCAAAGCGATCTGCAATTCTTCCAGGTATTTTATCCGATCAATGTCCACCGAAATGTTGCTCAAATTGTGCTGAAACCATTCTAAAGTCTTCGCCATTATTTGACAAATGCCAAAAACATTCACTACGAAACAAAATTCTTTGGAATTTCAAGAAATTTTAACGAACATTAACGAAAAATCAAATTCAAATTATGCTAGTCATTGTGAATTGTGAAAAGTAGAAAAAAATCCGGCGACTTTTATTTACGTTACGATGATGTTTGGGTTTGCTGTTATCACTGCTTTATCATTCTTGACGCGCATGCGCAAAATATTGCATAAGGCATCACGTGTTTCATTCACCGGTGCCGAACACTAATGTAATTATGGTTGCGTTCGATGAAGTGGGCAGGCATTAAAATGAGTAGTAAAAATGAGAAATTACAGCCATAAACTTTTGATTTTGCATTATTTATACGATTTTTTTCTGAATAGATGATACATTTCGAGTATGCATCTAATTTTATTATTTGATTTCTTTTACGAAACTAAAATGATCAAGTTTTTTTTTTCGTATTTTCCAGTGTTATTTTTGAAGCAATTTTATCGCTTACGTATTTTCGAAGATATTTTTTTTCTGAGCTGCGATGATCCTTCTAATCCTTATAACGAGAGAGATATTTCAAGAAATATGATTGTTTTTCAATTTTTTTTTTGAGATTTGAAGATGAAGTAGTCAGAAAGTTACGAGATGTTTGAATCCCCCCCCCCATATTTTATCCTCCTCACCGAACCCTAAAATTTGAAATTGAAAGAAATTATTTTAGAATGAAAAATTTGGAAAAATATCAACATATTCAATGTTAATGCCATAAAATTTTTCTTTTTTCTGACATAGGTAACAGGAATTTTTTCGATTTTTATATTGAATACCTACTTACTGAAAAAATATGAAGTGATGATTTTTAAAAACTTCGAAAAATCAAGGCAAAGACGAGAACTAAGAGCGAGTGAAATTTTTGGATAAAAAATCCATACAGGAACTATTTTTTAAGCAAAAATGTCAAATTTTTTTCCTTCAATTTAACCTTTTTTTTTTCAACTTGGTAAGTTTTCCAGATTCCCCAGGGAGGGGTAAATGTGATGTCTGAGATATGAAATTTTTTCCTGATCGTTTTGAAATCTGGATCTGGAACATATTTTTAATTTTGTACCTTCCTTTAAACTTGAAAAAAATATATGAAACACCCTCCCCCCATACCCACTCTGAAAATTTTCGTCTAAGACAAAATTTTTCGGGAAAAAATTTAAAACAAATCACATGTCTAAAATTTCAGACAACCCACTTCTATTTCAGAACTTTAGCGACTTTTTAGAAAAATAAACATTATCTCGTGATTGTACAAAAATTGTAAATTCAATTTAATTAAAATGAAAGGCTGGGATTTTGAACGTACCTCATTTTCCATCTCCTGGGTTGATTGAGTGAGGTTTTAATTTATTTTGTAGCCCATGAAAGAGAAATTAAGACCAGTTTATTAAAAAAATTCAATTTCTAGCCAAAACCAACCTTACATAGGTACATGAAAAGTTTAAATTGCTATAGAACTGAACTTCAGATATGCACTTTTTTTTTGCCCAGATGTGTATTTTAGGATATTATGTTGATTTCATAATTCATTTTTATTCAATTTTTATCTGGTATCAAAGATAAAAATTTCAAGCCAAACAACGACTTCAATTCATTTTTGAACATAAAACACCTTTTTGAGAATTTTTTTAGCCTACTAATAATTTTTTTTTCAAAAATACAGTATCATGAAATAACACCTACTCACGACATAATTTGAACAATTTTTACGTTCTCGTTCTTTTTTCTAAAAATTTTTTCATGAAGCAATTATTCCAGCTAAAAGCGGACACGTTCTTGTTTTAATGTTTTTTGATTCGGATTCGGGTCTAAAGCAGTCTTTTCGTTTAATGCATTCATTTGTATTCCATCAAAAGTCACCCTTAGCTTTTGTTTCCTCCGGCAACATGTTAAAAGCTGATTTTTCCTTATTTTTAAGAAATACACGTTCGCCGAAATATGATCGATACGGTTCTTTCTATAAATGTTAAAAATGTGCTTTAATTTGGAATTTTTCTCCAAATCTCACAATCGCCTAAAGATGGTAACTTTTTTTTTTCATCGCGAACAATCGTGTGAACAAACTTATTCAGCTTAAAAAATGAAGGTAAGATTCGAACTCTTCTATAAACCTTGTATTTTGGCTTTTTGAAAATGTTTTTAAATGTGATGGCAATCAACTTTAATTGACAGCATGTAGGTATAATTAGGGAAGACCGCTTTGATTTTTTTTGATTGTTTAACGAAATTGCACGGGCACCTTAAAATTTTGCTTTAATACGAATTTCATCCCCTGATTCAACCCTTAATTACTCTTACCCCAATTTATCTCAATTTTCATCTTCAATCTATTTTTTAGGAAGATTTTTTATTTGTCCTTACATTAAAACAATTATTTATTTAAAAAAAAAAAAAATGTTCGTGATTAATTCTGTTAATTTTCATCAAATCCAAATCTGCGAAATCGAATCATTTTTTTTCGTATTGGCCGCTGAAAATGAATTTTGATCAAAAATTTTGAAAATGGCGTTGCCCATTTCATTATATTTTAGTCAGTTGGCAACACTGCTATTAAAAATTATTCAAAAAATTTCACCAAAGTTCATTAATTTTGAGCTTTTTGAACACACTTTTATCAAAATTTGATTAGCTTTTCATGCAGCAATATTTCAAGAGACTGGCATTATTTTTACCTAATTTTCACGATTTTTCAAAAAATTTTGAAAATTCGTGATTTAAAAAACTACTTGAATGGAATGATTTTAAAAAAAGCAAAAAAGAGGACAACATTGTAAGTATAGAATTTTAATCACGATTGCATAAAAAAGATAAATGAATAAGCGTTTAAAAAATAAGTAGGTGATTGAATCCATTGAAACAACTATTGAGCTACTACACATAAATGCTATGACTTCAGTGTTTTAATATTCCTATGACAAGTATCTATAAGTATTTTAATGCTAAATGTACCCACGTAAATAATATATAAATAATATAATCTGCAACTAGGTACTAGATAATTTTGCAATTGGGTCCGAAGGCAGAGAAATATTTAGTTTATGAGCAATAAATCAAATTCCAAAGTCATGGTACATCATATGTGGAGCATTACAAACTGCTGGGAGAGAGTCCAAATAGCACCAGAATCATTTCCGGAGAAAGGTACCAGCCCTAGTGACTCATTTTGAAAAATTCTAACCAAGAAATATTCCCCACCTATTAAATTTAAATATCGAAAAAAAAATCCAAATCAAAAATATCCCCACGACAAAAAAAATCAAACTTAATTCGTCAATAATTAATAACGATGCAATAAACGTACTGCCATAAATGTTTTTTTTTTCAAACTTGCATGTTTCCTATTGCAACGAAAATGACCGGAAAAAAACGAAAGGTATTTATAGACAATGGCATGAATCTGTTCAGGGGACGGGGGATTTATAAAGTTCTGATAGCTTCTACTAAGTACCCGGCGGTTAGGAAAAAAATCACTACGACGGATATGACACTAGAATGAAAAAGTTCAAACTTGATTCACGCAGTGCGAATTCGCGATTTTTTCATTACGAATTTTACGCGAGTGCAGCCGGATCATGATTTTGTGGTAACTGGTGCGATATTTTTTTTAAATATCGGATTTAGCTCGTTACAATTTTCGAATATTTCGATTTAAGTTTAATTTTTCAGGTCTGTAGTATGAATTTTAACCCAAATTGTAGTTCGATCTTTAAAATTAACAAACTAGAAAATTAACACAATCATTTGGAAAATTAATTTAAATTAGAAAAAAAATCACTCGCGTATAAATCGATTTTCAAATTAGCCAGGATTAAAATAATCTCAAATTTTATATTTTTTGATCAAATTTTATGGATTGCGTATTATGGTATTATTGAAAGGAATCAATCGAATTTTATTAAAATATGAAAAAAAAATCTCAAATTTTATATTTTTTGATCAAATTTTATGAATTGTATATTATTCAAAGAAAAAATCGTATTTTATTAAAATATGAAAAAAAATCTCAAATTTTATATTTTTTGATCAAATTTTATGAATTGTATATTATTCAAAGAAAAAATCGTATTTTATTAAAATATAGAAAAAAAATTAAATTTTTTTCAGGATAGTTGAAATTGATGTATATTTTTTCTTGAAAATTCATCGTAAAAAAAATTTTTTTTTAAATAAAATTTTGAAAGTTTTGAATAAATTTTCAAAATTTTACACAAGTATATAAAAATTTTTTAAATCAACCATCAAATGGCAAAATTTCAAGATCGCTCGATTTTGAAAAATTAAAAAATTTATAAAGCTATTTTTCGTATTTTATTCAATTCAGGAAATTTTTTAAATTTGAAACTTAGGAGTGAAGCAAAATTCTAACAAGAACCCAATTAAATAATTAGGCGAATAAATCAAAGTTTCATTCATAAATCCAATCCTCAGATAAAAATTCTTTTTTAGCGATTGAAAATATCAAATTGTTGAATTTCAAAGGAAAAAAAATACTCGAATATTTTCATATGAATAAAATAAGTAACGTAATATCCTTATAAGTACCTAGTTTAAATAGACACCTACTTGAAAACACTTCGATCTATTGATCTCTAAATTAAACCATTTTTTTCCCAATCTATTGTTTATACAGAACTTTGATACTCGAATATCATACGGGCAATTTTGCAACAGAGAAAGAGAGAGTGAAAAAAATGTAATTTCAAGATTCATCATCGTTCCGCCGTAATAACAGAAATTTCCAGATAAGGAGACCTTTAAACAATAATAACTCTGTAGCACGAGTACTTTCGGAGTGTTTTTTCGCTGACTCGTGATGCGATTAGTTACAGGAAGTAAGTGCTTTTGCAGCCACTTTCTGCCCTGAAAATGGTACTTGGACGTGCAATAACCGCTAAAAAACCACGTTGTTGAATTTTGGTTTTTGAAAAAAAAGGAGAAGAGGAGAATTAACTAGTACCACACATGCTACTCGATAACGTTTCAGTTCGAATCGAACGCAACGACGACGCTTAGCCGTATATTTCACACACGAACGGGTTAATAAAAGTACAAAAATTCCTTTCCGAATTAATCCAACGCTTGAAGAACTTATCCCCAAAAAGCTAGAAGGCGTTAAGTGTCTAGTTAAAGCGATGCTTGACGTGTTCAGGGGATTAAAGAATTTGATTAAAGTCAGTCACATACACATAGATTCGCCGATTTTCCGATTACATTACAGCATCACTGTGCTCATACTGACTGCATTTAGCCTGATTGTAACCACTCGTCAATATGTTGGAAATCCAATCGATTGCATTCATACCAAAGATATACCGGAGGATGTGCTCAATACGTTTTGCTGGATTCATTCTACCTACACCTTGAAATCAGCTTTTAAGAAAAAAGTTGGCGTTGAAGTTCCTTATCCTGGAGTGGACAATTCGAATCATAATCAGAAAGTTGATGATAGGAAAACCTACGGATATTATCAATGGGTCTGCTTCTGCTTGTTTTTTCAGGTAATTTCAAATCGATGAAATAATCTGATAAATTTATTATAGAAATATGGCAACCATCAAGGCTGCATTTGAGAAAATTCGAGAGACAATGAAACTAGGTTTGAGATTGACCCTCAAAGAAATTCTCAAAGTATTCAATTTCAAGTCAGGGAAAAGGGTACACACAGTTTTATACGTTTCTTATTTTCTTCTGATTTTTAAGTAATAGAACGTGCCATCCAATAGGAATATATTTCTTAAATGGACCATTCGTCTTAAACGGATAATTCGTCCTAAATGGACAATATGCCCAGAAGGGACAATTATATGTTTCAAATGAACAATTCATTTCCAAAAAAAATTCACTTAATTGGACACAATATTATTCATTTGAAGACACATTATCCAATATAGACTTGATTGGGATACCCAAAAAAACTTGAACGACTACCCGGGAAGTTTTTTTTCCGGAAAAAATCTTACTTTTTCTCGTAATTTTTAGTTCTTTTCTTGACATACCTATGCAGTTTTGTCTATGATTTCGATTTTTTTTTCAATTTTATTCATTCATAAGTGGAGATGGAACATGACTTTTTCTGGGGAGGGGGGGA
This sequence comes from Pseudococcus jackbeardsleyi, assembly GCA_038380155.1. Taxonomy (NCBI): domain Eukaryota; kingdom Metazoa; phylum Arthropoda; class Insecta; order Hemiptera; family Pseudococcidae; genus Pseudococcus; species Pseudococcus jackbeardsleyi. The sequence continues at coordinate 46,384,867 of CM076239.1, forward strand.
GGGCTTGAGCCCCAGTTAAAAAGAAATGAAACAGAAAACAAGAATGATTATTTTCGACCCGATCCCCTCCCCCCTAAATCTTTCATTACTATTGCATCATTTTTGTTGAATCCGTTTTTGGAGACAAAACCTGAGCAAAAATTTGGAGGCATGAAAGTGAAAAATTTACCGACTGAAATTATTAAAAAAGAAGACAAATTCGTTCAAAAAAATATATTCCTAAATGACCGCCTTTCCTTCCAAAAACTTGAAAATTTTTTGAAATTCCAAAAGTTCCCTAATAAATGAGGAGTACAAAATTTTCTCTTTACAAAATGAGGGGGTTTTATTTCAAAACGTAACATCTCCGAAAACCTGATTTTTGGGAAATCGCAAAAAAACTGTCATTTAAAATTGGGTGGGGGTTATGGCTCGGGGCGGTCTCATTGGAAAGCTTAGGACCCCAGCTACATGTTTTAGGGTCATTTCGCACTTGTACCTCAAGGAGGGTGGCAAAACAAAAAAGATGTTGCGTTTTGACATGAAACAAATTTTTTTGAAACTCCTCAAATATTGAAGTAAGTATCTGAATGAGACAGGAAGAGAGTTCATACCATCAATTTGAAAAATAATTTTACCCATATTAATTAATCAAGCGCGAGCGAGGCGATAGAGAAAATTTTCAAAAAAAAAACCATCAAAAAACTGAAATTAATCTCAGTGGTTGAGGAAAAAATTACTGATCCAAAAACAAAAGTTCAATAATTAAATAAGTAAATTTTTCATTGATTTTTGCAATGACTAATAATTCTTTCTATTTCATAAGTCAATTTTGACTGATTCAAATATTTAGAGAAAAAATAAATCAGTGAAAAATTTAGTGAAAAAAATTACTGGAAAATCAGTCAAAATTTATTGAAAGGTTGGTAAAATTTCTGAAGTTAGCTGAAAACCAGGTGAAATTTCAGATTTTTGCTGATTTTTCCTGCACTGCAATTCTGACTAGGTAATTATCAGTGACTTTTCATCAATTCAAAATTAGATAGTACAAAATTTTTTAAAATGTCATTTAGCCCCTTCATCGCCCGTATTAGATTTGCCAACTGGTTGATTTTTTTCATTTTTTAAAATCCTTCTACCAGTGGTTGTTTGGGATGTGGTACCTACCAAGAGGAAAGAGGAGAGCAAATATGAATCATTTTTATTAATTTTTACGAGCTTTTTTTATGCTAAAAAATTGTAAAATTTTCGGAAGCTTCAATACGTTTTGAGAGGTTAGAATTGAAGTACCAACCAATTTTCATCTTAATTTTTTTTATTTTACTTCTACACGTTCATTTTAGGCATTAGGCGAATTTTTCAATTTCTTCCAAAATTTTTTGTTGCGAAAATTATGGATTTGAATTGGAAATTATAATTTCTGAAAAATTATACTTTAATTGGATAAAATTAGAGACCAAAAATAAAAATCACGTTTTTAGGTGTCAACTTTTATGCGATCCGCGGTTTTGTGGGCTTATTTTGAATTCTGGAAAATTCCGAAATTTGCTGGAGGTTTTGAAAAGTCTTGAAACTGTCCAAATGATTTGAAAATCGAAAATAGGATATTAGTAATTCCTACTAAAATTTAATTTTTTTTTGTCGATAAGATCCAATTTTCACCACATCTAGGATTCTTACTTACTCTCTTATTTATAAATCAGTGAAAATTATCGAATATCACTGAAAAACAGTCATAATTGCAGTACATAAAGGAAAAAATCAGTGAAACAATTTTCACTGAAAACGAATCAGTGAGAAAAGCAGTGAAAAATCAGCAAAATTTTTGAATTCTGCTGAAAAATCAGTGAAAATCTTTGAAAAATCAGTGAATTTTGCTGATTTTGTCTGTGCTGCAATTTTGATTATTCATCAGTGACTTTTCACTAATTTAGAATGAGAGAGTAGTTTTGAATTATCAAAAATTCGCCAAAATTCTATAAATGAACTTGAGTCTCTTGAAATTTTGAATAGTTCAGCCTCAAAATTTTTTTTCCGGTTTTGAAACCTTCTAAAACAAATAATATTTATGATGAGAATATCCACTTTACAATAAATTCAACTTTTAAGACATTCGTATGCAGAATAAATTTTTCCTTGCAGGAAAACAAGCTCTGGATTAAAAAGGATGAATTATTAAATAATATCTAATACCAAAAATACTTTTCTGAAAATTTCCTTTAATTTGACAAAAAAATCGATCGTAAAAATAAATTTTTCCGAATGTGAAAATATCGGTAGCGACACAAGGTGTCGACCACGTCTATGCATGCCTAGCGTAAAATCTCGAGCTTTCATCTTTTGTCCGTTCAAGGAGGTATACTGTTCTCCTTCAAGTACTCTTCCGCAAATTATGAAAAATTAAAAAAAAAAAATCGGCAATGCTCGTTTCGTTAGTAAAATTACGCAGCACGTTTGCATTATGCGATGGCGAATAAACTTGAAAAATTGATAGCCCTTTAACAAAGGCTGAATATTTATAGCGTATTTTTTAATAGTAAAACCATGCACGAGTACCGATTCGTTACTGTTTCTGGGCATGAAATTCTCAAACCCATTATATTTTAAGGATTTTTGAACTCTTCAAACATCCTTAAGATATCTAACGATCGTATCTATTTGAGTTTCAGAAATTGCAAAACTTCCGAATCGCTTTTGATCTGCATCGTTTGTTTTTCGTGCAAAAAAAAAGACACGTGTGTCTGCAGTATCAAAGTTCTCTTTTCCTTACCCAATTCTTTCCAGTCTAAAATTTCAAAGTGTCAGATATCAAATTACTGTAAAATTTTTGCACCATTTTCTATGTTCAATAGAAGGAAGCGAGGGGGAGGGGGTCTAGTTAAAATCCCACGTTTTCACAGTTCAAAACTCAAACCGAGATAAATTTTTATGCTAAAAATTCGCTCATAAAATGAAACACATGGTCATAAATAAATATCGAAAAAACATAAATTATAATTATCTACCAACTTGAACTTTTTTAAATGCACTCAATACAGCATTCGTAAATTTGAAAATACGTCGACACAATTTGGTTCATTTCGTTTCTAATGCCATGCTGTCATTTACAAATCTATAACTGTTAATGCATTTAAAAATATAAATTTAGCATATGTTTCTATTAAATCTCGAAAAATTATTACTTCGAGTTTTATACGACGGGTTATAATTAAAGTTATTTATACGTCGCTAAAACAGAAAGAAAAATGCGTTTTAATTATCAGCATTTATCACAACATAAAATGAGACATTTCTTGTGTTCGCCTGATACAAGTAACACGTCTACGTGTAATGCGTAGATACCGTATTCCGAAATCAAGATGATGTCGAGCAATGCACTTGCCGGAATTAAAAATAGATAACGCTGGATTTTTAGTTACTCTAAATTCTGTCAACACAATAAAAACCAAAGCACTACACGAGATGATCTAAAAAGATTATTACGCGAGTTAGAAGCAAACCCGAATTTAGATACTGAGTACCTCCAACTACTCCAAAAATGGTCGATGGGTAATTTAATTTTGATGATATTCTATTTTTTGACTCCTCTGAATTGAATCAAGTATTGAGGTCCATTGAAAATTTATCCATGCTGGGAAGGAAGCTGACTAAAGGGGTGGTGAAAGTATTTCTTTTAAGGAGCAATAATTAATCGTTCAAGATTTTTGAGAACACCTTTATTTTGAATGAATTGAAGAGAAGGAATCACCTAAAAAAACTTATTATAATCCTTTAAGTAATAAAATAATTTTTCCTTTTCGAATTTCCTTCCCCTCTTCAAATTGAGATTCCCTTCTCTAGTTAAAGAAACACCTCATTGGTACCACAATTTTCATTTCATCTTGCTTATTTTGAAATCAGAATTTAACATCATGATTTTGTTTTGGTAACATGCTTTTATTTGGGCTGTCCCCCCCCCCCTCATGGATATTTCTATTTAATTATAAGAATGAAATCTCCCCCCTCAAAAAATAATTTTTCCTACATTTCAAAAGAATTAATATAAAAATTGGTCATCTTGAAAAAAAAATTATTTCAGTCAAAATTGAGAAAAAGTGGTAAATTTAGTCGATCGAAAATAAAATCGATGAAAATAAATCAGAAGCTTTATCCATATCTATTGAAAAAAAAAAAAAAAACTATAAAAATGATGAAAAGATCAAAAACTTCAAGGCAAAATGTGAAAAAAAAACCTGAAATTTTGAATATGGGTAATTCACAGTTAAGGATACTGAAGTTCATAATGCACAATTTTTATGGACTGTTCTCCTGTGCTGGAGAAGTTCAAAATTTCCTAGAGGCTATAAAATGTCTTGAGAAACCGCTTCCAATCGATCCGGGAGGTCAAAAATAGGGTTTACCAAATTTCAGACTTTTTCATTGATTAAATCAAATTTTTATGATTTACTGGACAATGTGATAATTTTGAAATTTCAAAAATTTACCAAAATTCGAAAAATGAACTTCGGCACTTGAAATTTTGGAAGTGATACATGACCACTTGATAAATGTAATAAAAAACTTTCACTCATAACTTTCTCGACAACATGAATATTTTTTTTTTAATTTCAATATTTTTTAGAACAGTGAACCAAAATTTTTCAAAAAATTCTCTATTTCTACTACGCAGAAAAACGTATGATCTGTGAAAATTGAAAAAAAAATTCATCCACCCTTTCTAAAGATATCGTGTGCTGAAGTTCGGACATTGGAGTGCGATAATTCCATAAAAAATAGGCGTAATGGGTCACGGATTTTTTGGGACGATTTTAGCCTGGAAAATTTAAAAACAATAAAAAAGGTCTTACGCAATGCAGGGGGTGTCAAAAATACAAAATTTTGAGTTTTGAGTCAACTTGATTCCAGATATTCAGTATTCAGGGACTAAGTAGACCAAAAAGTACAATTTTTTTTTGAAAAATTAGTATTTTATAATTTTTTTACTTTCTTTTATTACATTTCACTTTATCTAATTCAAAAAACGTTATAAAATGGCGAATTTCTTGAAAAATTTATGTTTTGGTCGACACAGTCACATATAATCTTTAAACTTGATTTTCATAACTTTCAAATTTTTTGAAAATATCGGATTTTTACAACTTTTAAGGAACCGATGAATGTTTTTTAGTTCTGAAGAGCCCTCGTGGGCCCCCCAGAAATCTCGTTGGGTCAGATGCCGTTTTTCATCCTTATCAGAAAAGTCTCTTCAGAAAAAATCCCGGTCCAAAGAATTGGATCTTTATTACAAAGGTACCTGCAACTGTAGCTTTTCATTAGTGAGAACGATTAACATAAAAATATCGTTAAAATTTTTTTATCGTAGATGATCATCCAAAAACAAATATTAAGCACCTGCCTCAATCTTGGCCCAATAAGTGGAAAATTTAAATTTATTTTAATATTTCCGATTTCTGGTTCCTTTCATAAATTTTTCTTCGCCTCACCTTTACCCTGATCCGATTTATAATTTGGTTTTTGGTTCGTGTCTGATTAAGTACAATTTGCCAAAAAAAATTATATTGCCAATTTAACAATTATTAGCGTCAAAAAAATTAATTAATATCAATTTATAAATTTTTTTCCCCAAATTATATCCATTAATCAGATGTTTCTTCGGTAACCCTACAATACCTACGATTTCGACGATCGTTTTATCTCACGTATTCATCGAAACGAAAGTTTAAAATCTCAAAATCGAAACCAGCACGCAAAGAATACACCAAGTTGCCTTATACACTGTATGTTGTAGTTTACAGTCATTCACTTGTTGATAGGTCTATGGCAACAAACAAACAATATTTAAAACATTTCGAAAAATCTGGCTCGTGTTCACGTTTCGATATCAATATAGCTTTTTAACTGTTCGATGCGAGTAGTTGATTTATACAATGAAAAATACCAATTGATCAGTTAGGCAATGAATCAATGTAGATTCGAAAAATTTTGATGAAAGGTGATTGAATTTTTCATATTTTTTTTTTCATATCGATAAATACGAGTACCTACAAAAATGTTTTTTCGTGTTTATTCAAACATATTACTTATTTCAGTCCCATTCAATTTTCGTAGAAAAATTTTGAATCACATATGTATTAATTTATTGAATAAAAAATTACATGGATCAGAAAAATTACGGAAAGTAAGTAAATTAGATACCTTAAAAAGTTCTGAGATGGGTCACTTTCCTTCATACCAACCCCCCCCCCCCCTCCCCCATAGAAATTGAATGATGGAAGGTAGCATCAAAATATACACCTTTAAAAGTGTCCTTAAAAAATAAAATTACGAGTAAGAAACTAAGTCAATTTATAGTTCTTTTTTTGATGAAAATATGACTAAAAAATATTCATGAAAATGGTTTTCGAAAATCGTCAATGTTTTTCACAAATGATATGATTTTTTTTTTACTTTTATCTCATTTTTTTAAAGCAAAAAACGTGAAAAACTGATTTTTTAAATTTTTTGTAGAAAAATTAAATATTTTTTGGGGGAAAATTGAATAATTTTTTGTGGAAAAATTGAATAATCTTTTGTAGAAAAATTGAATAATTTTTTGTGGAAAAATTGAATAGTTTTTTGTGGAAAAGTTGAATAATTTTTTGTGGAAAAATTGAACAATTTTTTGTGTAAGTAAAAGTTGAATAATTTTTTACTGAACAATTTTTTTTGGAAAAATTGAACAATTTTTTGGACAAATTTTACAATTAAATTTTTTTAGAAAATTTGCAATAACTTTAGGTAAGTATATGTATATTTTTTCAGAAATTGAATTTCGATGTTTTCTAGTAGGTAGTTTGGAAGTTGAATGGAAGTAAGAAATGTGATTCGACACTTGAAAATTTTCCAATTTTTTTGCTATTTTTTCAATTTTTTTTGGTTCAAATTATCATTTTTTTTGAATATGTTTAAATTTTTAGGTGGGGGGGAGGAAGAGGAGATGAGTCGATAAAAAAATTTTGCTGGACAATTTGAAAAATTGCATCACACCAAACGCAGATATTTTCACCTCGAATACTTTTCTACTTTTTCAAATTTCAGTCATTTCCCTCATGAAATTCCCAATCTTGAAATACGACAGTTAAATATTCATTAAAAGATCAGAAAACTTCCGCCACAGACGACAAAACTTCTTCCTAGGCGGCCGCTCTGATCCGCCTCGGAATAATTTTTAGTGCACATTCTTGACGGAAACTCTGTTATTTAAATTCTATCTCCGAATTTCGTTTCATCTTACCTATCTACCTGTTCGGTCGTAAATAATGAAAATATAACGGAATAAAATCGCCCAAATCCGTGACAAGGCCGTATGTAAAGATTACATCGAGCCGAGCGTCACGTTTTTATCAGTGAAGACACGAAGAATGCATTTTTATAAATCCTCAAAAGAAGCATACGAGAGCGACTGTGGCATGGCACATAAATCATTTTTGATTTAAAAATAGCCCGCGTTGTGCTCCGTTGCATTTTCAAAGCGATTTAATTTTAAGAACTTTTTGATGTATCAACTTAATGGACTCTTCAACACGTTTGTAACTCGTTAGCGACCATTTTCTCTAGCATAAAATTTTTTTCACGGATTTGTAGCTAAATTGTAGAAAAAGTTGCCTATATCGATTTGGTTTCGAATCAAAAATATGATTTTGTACAACGATTTTCTCTATCTAAAAAAATACTAAATCAAAAATATATGCAAATGGTTCCTCATCATTTTCAACCAAGCTCGTAGATGAAGATCCGACCAAGATAATTTTTCATCTAAGAAAATGTTTTTCAATACGTTGTCCAATACGTTGGCGAACGTGTAAACTATCAAATCTATATGAATGATTTGCTTTGATGCAAATTACATTTTATTAATAGTACGTATTATTTGGCGTTTGGCCCATCGATCAATTGCCATGTTTCTGCATTCGAGCGAAGTAACTCTTCATAATTTTTCCTCGAACCAATCATTAATACTTACGACAAATTCTTGGGAAAAAATTTACATACGCTTCTCGTTAAAAATTATGATTGAATTTGAATCTGAACGTGATCGTGAAATGTGCAGAAAATATCCAACTTGGGCTTGTGCTGGCTGCAATATGCTCGCAGTATGTTGATGTAAGAAGAGAAAAAAATAGAATCGTTGCACAAACGATGAGTCGAGCGAAAGTATTTCTACTGTAGGAAATAGGAATACGTAAGGTACACCTAGATCTACATAAATATACGCAAACACGTCTATAAAAATTATTCGTATTTTAGCGAGATTCGAACTCCACGAAAATGTTTTTTTGTGATACTATTTAGGGACGGCAATAAAACGCCATGCTCTCTGTAACGTACTTCCTGGTGGACTAGTTTTCCAAAAAAAAATATATAAATAAATAACACGATTTCAAATAATAAATACCATTGTTTAATTCGTCTCGCATATTACAACATGTATTTCAAAATCAATCTTGGTGTTATCCTTGAAATTGGTCCTTTTGCTATTGTTGTGACGAAAATGCAGTTTGATATGAATTCGTAGCAAGATTATATGAGTACGATTTGCAAAACATTCGGTGGGATTTTTTCCTCTTCGTCTTGAATTAAAATGTGTATTGACTTGGTATTGAAGTAGGCAAGGAATAAAACAACGATTAAGACGTGTAATTAATTTATATGTTTATCTTAACTTTTATATACTGCAGTAAATCTTCCAAACGGTTAAAATTTTTTAATACCATTTAAATTCACATAATGCTTTATTTTTGCAGTTTATTACCTAGATAAATATTTTTTCCCTAAACATTCGACGAAAAATTATCTCGAATTTTTTATATTGCTCGATTTGCCAAAATTGGGTTATTTTGAATGCGAAAACTGCTGAAAAATTTATTTTTTGTGCGGAGTTGGTTCAATTTTTTATGAAACTGAAAAAAATCCCAATTCCTTGTGGTTTATTTTGAAGTGAAAAAAAGTCAAGTTGACCCTCATGAGAGATAAGGGTTATTTTTAATAGCAGAATTTTGATCTTTTTCATATTCTATGAAGAAAGAAGGCGAGTTAAAATTTTATCACGAAAAAAACGAATACATTTTACCCCAAAAATAATAGATTTTATCAAAAAAATGAATAAATTTTACCAAAATAATTAAATTTTATTCAAAACATGATAAGTAAAACTTATTCTAAAAATATAATAATAATGTGCCCCAATTCACGAAATAGATGACATTTATTCTAAAAAATAATGAAATTTGTCGAAAAAATGAATAAATGTTGACAAAAAAATTATTCAAAAAAATTAATTTTATTCAAATAGGAAGGTACCTAATAAATTTCACCTATTTTGTGAATTTTGACATGTTATTATTTTTTTTCAAACTTTCATCTTTTTTTTTTTGGAAAATATACTTTTTTTCAAAAGTATTTTTTTTAAATCGTGGAAATTTTTGGCATTAATTAGAATACAAATATTTAAAAATTTATAATCTTATTTTTTAAAGAAAAGTTGAAGGCCCCTAGATGGGTGATCAAAAACGAAACGTCTTTTAAAAGTTTAAAAGGACAGAAATGAGAAATATCTAGGCAAATATTTTTAAAATCAAGATTTGTCTATTACGTGTAGGTAATAATTTAAAAATTGAGAAATTTTTGGACAATTTTTCTTTAAGCTGGGACAGTTGCTGAGATGTCGAACAATTCTTGAAATTTTCATCCTCAAATTAGATACGAGTACAGACTACAGATTTGATTTTAGGAGGTGGAAGAGAAACACAAAATTTGTATTGTCAGCATTTTTCGATTTTTCAAAAAATTGGACAAAGGATGTTGAAAAATGAAAAAAATCTGCAAAATTACGTGGTTTTAAGAAGAACTTTCAAAATACACAGATTTTTCGAAAAATTACGTTTGACAAGTCAAAAGTTCCATCCCTACATTTTACAAGCCATTTTCGATATTTTGTGAAATCTTTCACTACAAAAATGTTTACTCATAGACAAGTGATTTTGTGAAGAGGCATTAGCAAATCTTACAAATTGAGAAATTTTTGTGATTTTAGAAATTGAAATACCTAAATAATCTTCATTTTTTTAAATCAGAAAAATTACCAATTTTCAATGAAACTGAGGTGGATTTTTTTTTCTCTCCTCCCATTCAGTAACTCAGTGAATCAAAAATCCCTGGAAAACACTCAGAATCTTAAAAATTGGTGATAAAATTCACAGGAAAACAGTGAAAAACTTGCTGGAAAATCAGTGGAAATTCACTGAAAAGTGAATATCTGAAAAATCAGTGAAATTTGCTAAAAAAAAACAATGAATTTTTTTGAAAAGTTACAGTGAAAAACCACTTAAAATCAAAAAATTTTGCTGATTTTTTCCTATGATGAAATTCTGACTTTTTCTCAGTGACCTTTCACTGATTAAGATCAAGAGAGTTCCCATTACATTACTTTTGAAAATGGTCCCGGCTCTTCACATTTCCTCCTCGTCAGTGCTGGTCAGAATGATCCATTCATAACTCTCAAAATTTTAAAAATTTTATGTTTACTCCTTTTTTTTTTTTGGATTCACAAGTGTATTTGAAAGATCTTTTTGAAAAAATGATAATTCGATTCCAAACTCGAAATTTTTGATTGAAGGGGGAGGGGGAGCTAAAGATGAAAAAATATTCCAGTCTTACTTCGTTCCACGTAGCGTCGATCAATTTCCCATTTTGGACCCATTCATTCGATTCCAAAATAATCCCTGAGACGAATTTGAAGGCTTCAGAAACTCTTCCAAGTCGTTTTTCAAAAGAAAATTCAGAATTTCTGAACAGGTTTTACATCATGGACCAATATTTTACTTTGTTACACCTTTACATAAATAAAATAATGATAAAACGTTAAAATTTTTACCCTTCATTGAAATTATCCATTTTTTATAAAAAAAATCATACTCTGTCTAAGTTGAATATCAAATCCACCCATCTCGATTTTCCCGAATTCAAATTTTTCTTTCACTCGTTCCAAAAACCACCTCACGTGCTTTTTTATTTATCCTAAAAATCAGACAATATAGCCAAAAAAGAAATTTCTAGCCAAATTTAATCACGTGGATCCGAACAGATCAATAAATTAAAATATACCATTTAATATAAAAATAAAACACCCTAAGCATACAAATTCAACGAATCCATTATACATCGAACATTCAACATTTGCTCAGCACAGATGAATGAAAACGTGCGTTTTCCCTTTTCGTTCTAGTCTAAACAATTTGGACTTTTCGTTTTCTTAGTATACGTAAAACTTACGTAGATCATTGAAAGACGTCATCAGGTTGCATAATGTAATTTAAAATCAAACGAGAAAAAAAACCTAACGGACTGGAATCATATTCTCGGTGACGTTATTAGAGGTATGCCCATACACATAAATCATGTGACACATCTTTCACGCATGTTAACCTAATATTCTCTTTGCTTCGGTGTGTCTGATTTTTTGGCTTATGGTAATTGAAAATTTTGGCATTATTTCAGTAAAACGATAATAGCTACGTTTTCGCGGATACGTACCTTTGCAGAAAATGGTAAAACGAAAGTTTAAACAGTAATTGATTTATTGCATTTTAATTAGTGACAAGTTTGTAATAGAAGATCGTCTTGTGTTTTTGGATGATGTGTTAACGTAAACTTATCATTTGTCTTTTTGGATTTACTTCGTCGATGGAACAACTGCATAAGAGAAAAGGACAATTCTGTAGGGAGATGTACGTTTTGGATGATGGGAAGGGGTGGGGTGGGAGGAATAAGAACGAGAACATCAATTGCTGCGATACTTTTTCCTTATATTTTCGAGAGAACGTCAACAATCGTTTAAGAAGTTTTATTATCATCCGAGGACTTCTCTTTACGTATTTTCCTACAATCATGAAAGAAATACCTTTTTTTTTTTTTGCTATTTACTTGGATTTTTTTGTCAACATTTAAATGAAGTGAAACATCGTTGTAAATACCGAATTCGACTAAATATTCCAAAGGGGAAAAATTCTCTAATTTTATAATTGCTGCTGAAAAGTTTCCATTGGAGATAATTTAAGAAGTATTTTGACGTTTTTATAAATTCCAAGTACCTACTTTTTAAAATTTTCATGTAGATCATAGATTTTTATTTTCGACCTATCAAAATCATCTCATTTTTGGAATTTCATTTTCAGGCAATTATGTTTTATGCTCCACGATGGTTATGGAAACACTGGGAAGGTGGAAAAATACACGCTTTGATGTTGGACATGGATGTTGGAGTTTGCACCGAGGCAGAAAAGAACCAAAAAAAGAAAATATTGCTCAACTATTTGTGGGAAAATTTGAGATATCATAACTGGTGGGCCTACAGATACTACTTATGTGAATTATTGGCATTTTTAAATGTAGTTGGTAAGCTAAGTATATTTTTTCCTAATTATGAATAGTAAAAGTTTGGTATTTTTTAATGGCGTTTTAAAAGTAAAAAATAAAAATAGATCAAAAAATTTTTAAAAATTGAAATCAGAATTATTTTTTGAAAAAAAAAAAGGAGTTGAATCACTGAATCTTGTCGTTATCATTGAAATATTTTTGAATTCAAAAAATATATTGTGTTAAATTTTCAAAACTTTTTTTTAGAGTAGGTAAGTAGCAAGTACCTAATATTTGAAACAGTTTCTGGAAATCAAATGCTTAAATTTCTACGAGAAAGCTAAAAAAAAATTAAGTAATACCATGTCAGAAAATTTTGTAAAAAAATTGATTTTTATATGATTTTATAAGGTTTCTGTTTCGCTCTGGTAATGAAATGTTTTTAAAAAGGTCAGTGATTCAGTTAAAGCATATATTTTTTTACATTCACTGGCATAATTAGGTATGGATTTTTTTTTTTCAAAATATTTGGTGAATAAATGAACAATTAAATGCCTACCGTCGATGATTTTGTTGCAGGTCAAATGTTTCTGATGAACAAATTTTTTGATGGAGCTTTTCTTACGTTCGGTATTGAAGTGATTACTTTCATGCAGACCGACCAAGAAGACCGAATCGACCCAATGATCTATATTTTTCCGAGAATGACCAAGTGTACATTTTTTAAATTTGGCGGAGGCGGTGAAGTAGAACGTCACGACGCCTTGTGCATTTTGCCATTGAACGTGGTCAACGAAAAGATTTATATTTTTCTATGGTTTTGGTTCTTGTTTCTCGGTTGCATCACCTTATGTGTTCTATTTTACAGGTTGGTAACCTTATTTCTTTTTTTTTGCTTCATATGATTTCAATTCGCAGGAAACTATACTTAATAGTTTAAGAAATTGAAAATTGTCCAAAGATTCGCGGATTTGTGGGTGGTTTCATTTTCATTATTGAAGGGTAGGCTTCTTTTTTTGTTGAGTAGACGGTTTAATGTTTTTATGTCGGTAATTTCATTTTACTTGTGTAAATCACCCTGTAAATAATACATGTCTGCTCGTTGAAAAAAAAAAATGAAATCGAGGCTCGTAACATATATTGAACCTAGTGTAACTTAATTAACTTACACGAGTTTAATCCGCAGTACTAAGTGTTCTGATAATATTCATTCGTCATATTTCTTTTATTTTAATTGCTTTCGTAATTCTGTGTTTTATTCAAGATAAAATTGGAACTAAACCAGTTTTTTTTTCAAAATCTACTCATTTTGAACAATTGTTTGTTTCTTTCTTTTGCATTTTTCAAGCTGGGATTCAATTTTGAAATTTTGCATTTTTTTTCACTCAAATAAATTTATCGATCGACGATTTTTTATTATCTTCAAAGATATATAATTACTCACATTTTTTTCTAAAAATTTTCATTAAAATAGACTTTGGCCAGATAATTTTTCCAGAGAGTCATCTTTCCTTTCAAATTTCCATTTGGGTTAATCATATTTTATTTTCAAAAGTTTGAGAGTGGGAAAGGTAGCTAGAAAGTTGTGCTTAGATCTCATAACAACGCCTCTGACTCCACATTTATCCCTCCCTTCTGGACCATAAAATCTGACAATGAAGATAAATTGAGTATGAAAATATATGTAATTTTTGGGTTGAACGATCTATATGAAATAATTCCATCAGCTCGTTTTAAAAAATTTTCAAAAAGACCTTTTATTAGGAGAAAAATTGAAAAATGTAAGTAAAAAAAATTGTAGCATTGACAAGCACTTGAAGTATGGGAAATTGACAACATTCCATAAGAATATTTAATTTCTGATCAGAAATTTAAGTCAAAAAGCACTCAAAAAATAGAAGCCTCGATCTTCAGCAATTTCAGTGCTGGGAGAGGGGGAAGGGGAGGGACGAGGGAAGTTGGATGATTTTTATAAATTGAGAGTAGAGTTTCTAGTTTTTTGTGTTTATAAAAATTTGTTAAAAATTTCAAATTTTTTTTCAATTTGGCCTTTCTTCATGGAGAATGTTTGAACCATTTTTTTCTTTTTCAGCAAGGCATAAAAAAACGTATTGAGGTCTAAAGTTTTTCCAAGACCGCAAATAACCGAATTTTAATCTTTCATTCAAATCTTTTGAAGCAAGAATACTTACTGAAATATTTTCAAAATATTTTTTCAAAATTTTTATATAGTTCTTTAAAAAACAGCGAAAATCTAATATTTTTTCTAGAGAGAGATACTGCGTTTGCTTGAATTGATCACATACCTAGGTATAATTTTGATAGGAATTTTAAAAAATGGTCTTTGTTAATCATAATCACCTTGCCAGGCTGGCATATTTTTACAATTTCACATCGTACATCCATAAGTCATATTTCGAATATATTTTTTTCTTTAATTCTTCTCAGAAAAAATTGTACCATTTTTTATCAAAATAATTTTAACGTTTCAAATTTTTAAATTAATTTTTTTTTTCAAATTCCAATCCAAACTTACTTTTCTTTGAAAATTTGAATTAAATTAAAATTCGTTATTTTTACAAAAAGGGTAAATATCCAATTATAGCATTTTGGACCTTGAGAGGGATTTTGACGAAACCTACTCCAAAACATCAGCCATTATAAGGAAAAAATGTGGAATTTTGGACTCCTAGAGCAAGGGTTTTCCTGAAAAAGGACCAGTGTGTTTTTTAAATTCTATTTTTTCGTTTTTCACCAGTCTAAATAGTAAATACATCATGTTTTTAAAAATCGATTCTGGAGAATTGGATGAACATGAAAATCAAAAATTTTTCTAGTCATTTTCCGCATAAGTATTTGGTGTTTTAACAACTTTTACTGGCGATTTTGACAATGTTGCACCAATTTCAACTTATTGAAAATTAATTGGTACAATGAACGCTGAAAACACGTTTCCTAAAAAAAAAGGTGACTGCACCTCTGAAATTAAAAAAAAAAGTTCACTCAAAGGTTTTAAAATATGTACCATGACAATGCAAAAAATTCCTCAAAATTTTTTAAAAATTGTGTATTCCTCCAACTCTCTAGAATCAATCAGAAACGTAAAATTTTATCTACATTTATTTTGGTGAGAAACGAAAAAATTAAGTTTAAAAAACACTTTTTTGCCCCTTCCCTCAAAAACACTTTCTCTATAGGAGATCCAAAATTTTTGTGAGAGTTTTTCTTCATAATGTCTGATATTTTGGGGTAAATTTCATCAAAATCCCTTTCGGAGGCCAAAATACCATATTTATCTTATCATACTCTCTCTGATCTTTTCTTAATTTTTTTTTTTTACAATTTTTTTCTTCATTTTTTGTAAAATGAGTTTCATTTTGGCTGAAGTTTCATGGAGGAAAAATATGAGGTACTCGTAGATACTCAATTGTAATGACGACCATGGGTATTTCGGGCAGAATGAAAACATCAAAACTTGAAAATAAAATTCACTCTCTCATAAGCCAATAAAACAGTAAAAAATATATTTTTAAATTGCTTTAATTATTTTTTCAGGATAATCATTATAATAAGTCCTCGCATGAGAGTATACTTATTCAGGATACGATTTCGGCTCGTTCAAAGGGAGGCAGTCAGCTCAATCGTGAGAAGATCAAAGTTAGGAGATTGGTTCTTATTCTACATGCTCGGAGAAAACATCGATTCGGTGATATTTCGCGATGTAATGCACGATTTAGCATCCAGAATGAATACACAGCACTACAAACTCGGCTATGTGGACACTTGACATTCGCCTTGGCGTTACTAGCACTAAATAAGAAGTAACGCCGTTATTTTTTCTAAATAAGGTAATTATACCCTCCTACGTGATTAATTATTCTCGGGCAGTTTGCCTAACTAAGTGGACGACAGATATTGAAACATTATCACACGATTAAATTTTTTCAATTTCTCCGAGCGATGATTGAGCTAAAAGTACAAAGTACTTCATACTTAAAATAATCATATTTTCAGAGGATAAGTTGGGATCAGAGGAGGAATGGGGGATACATTTTTCTCTTCCAACCACGTGCCCAATACAATTATTTTTCGCCTCGTTGAATCAATTAATAACGTGTGTAAAAAGTAACCGCCAACGTTACCGAAAAAAAGTTTGATTAATTCGCTTTTAAGTTTTCATCACAAAGAATTTCGGCTAGATTTGTTTCCATTTCGTACGCGTCAGATGCTGCGAGATGCGAGATGATTAGTTGCATTTTGTTAACGTGACACGTGTCGGTTTTTATTTTACACGCAAACCGTATGGTTTTTTTGAATAAACATTTAGCTATTCTTTGATTAAATACCGACTTTTTGGAAAAAAAATTGCTCCTGTTCATCAACTGCCACGCCGAAACGTTAAATATCGTTTCTGTACGTTTGTGGCCTGGCGCACGCGAGCAAATCCGTTCGGTCGTCGGTCATTTTGCAAATATTGTTTATTTTTGGCATCTCTCGGGAATAAAGTAACGTTAATTGAAAGCACGAGATTCGAGATTCCGGATACGTGTGTACTGCAGACAGTCGTCAGAGGAGACGAAGAAAATTCCGTTTCGCGCGATTTATTTGTCATCAAGTACCTATTTCTTGATGCTTGGCGCTTTTTTTTTTTTACCTCATTAGCCCTGATAAAATGAATTCCCTTGAATTGTCGAGATATTCGCTGAAAATGCAGAGATGCACGAAGAAAAAGAAGTTATGAAAACGAAATTTCGCCTAAAAAATAATAAAATATCAAAAAAATAATAAAATATCAAAAAAATAATAAATTTTGTCAAAAAAATTAATAAATTTTACCAAAATAAATAAATTTTATTCAAAACATAACAAAATTTATTCAAAAAAGAATAATTAATTACGTGTCCCAATTCACAAAATAGGTACCCGATGAAAAAATTTCAGATCTGATCATATCTCAAAAATGTCCCAATCTAATTTTATCAAATCACATCAAATCATATCTCATTGTATCAATTCACATCTGAAGGTTCAGATCCAGTTTGATATGATGTGATCAAATGACATCTAATTTGATCAAATCATATCTAAAAAAAATCAGATGTAATTAGATATAATTTGATTAGGACATTTTTGAGATCAAATTTTATCTGTTTTGATAAAATCAGATATGATTTGATACGATTTGATCTAAAATTTTTTCATCGGGTAGTTGAAATTTATTTGATTTTTTTTTTCAAAAAAATAATAAAATTTGTCAAAAAAATGAATAAATTTTATCAAAAAATAAATTTTACCAAAATAATCAAATTTTATTCAAAACATGATAAAATTTATTGAAAAAATAATAATGTGTCCCAATTCACAAAATAGGTAGGTGAAATTCATTCTAAATTTTTTTTTTCTTTCAAAAAATAATAGAATTTGTCAAAAAAATGAATCAATTTTATCAAAAAATATATTTTACCAAAATAATCAAATATCCAAAATATGATAAAATTTATTGAAAAAAGAATAATGTGTGTCCCAATTCATTGGTGAAATTTATTAAAATTTTTTTTTTCAAAAAATAATAAAATTTGTCAAAAAATGAATAAATTTTCCTGATTAAAAAAATAATAAATTTCACCTATTTTGTGAATTGGGGCATATTATTATTTTTTGAAAAAATTTTACCATCATTTTTTTTCAGTGTGGATAAAATCATGATAAAATATGCGAAAAATTACTCCAATAAATAACCCTAATTCGTCGTTTAATTCAGATAACAGAACATAATGTAGAATACCTATTTTACAAATGTTAAACGATATCAATGGCGAAATTTTGCCAAAATTTTGTATTCTGTACCTACAAACGTTGGTTAATATTTTACAATTTTTCACTTAATGGTAAAATAACAAGACGTTGAAATCTATTATTAGTTGAAAACATAAAAACATACAATGTCTTAATGTACAAATAGCGCGTGTCAAGTCGATAAATATGTCACGAAAAAAAATCTGGCACTATGGACAACACTGGAGAACAATAAATTGCCATTATATGCAACTGCCACTGTCACTTAGATTAATTACCAAACTTAAAATAAACCTCGACGATGGTATACAGCTGCTAAATGCTCCAAACAGTTGTGTACACTTTTCACCTAAAAACATAATATTTGATTATTGGGATATGCTTTGTGACCGAGAGGATTTTCAAGTTCCCTTCTTCTTGGGTCTTTTTTCTCACACGTGGTTTTTTATAATTTAATGATTTTTTTGGTGTTTTTTTTTCTTTAATTGGGCTATTTTCAGCGGGGATTATGTCTTTAAAATTTATTTCAACGGGTCGATGACCTCGGATGATTTTTTTCGCAAATGATCCATTTTGATGTCTTTTTTGTATACTTTTTTTAATATCGTAAAAAGTAGAAATTCGAGTGTCAAGTTGGGCCACCGAAAAAACAAAAGTGTTTAGATTACCCACATTTTATATTCGCTTTCGTTTGTCATTCAAAAGACACCGGTTAAGAGCTCGATAAATTCTGTCTGAAGTAGAATACTATTTTTAACCTGCTAATTCTTTATCATCTGTAACTAAACGTAAGTTCACTTAACTTAAACAAAACATAACTATCTTAAATGCCATTAAGTATAAACATCTTATTTGCCAGGTTATACAAATTGCATCTTCAAATCACTTTTATTTTTTTGATATAAAATCAGGTAAATCTGGGTAAGTGGGTAACTCTATTTTTGTATTTTTTCCCCCGATGTCTGTAAAATGAATTTTCAAAAATTTAAACGATGAATTTTTCCACTCGTAAAATAAGTAAATGTAATACCGAGAATATGACGCCAAATGTAATAACTATGAAGACAAAAAGAGCAACATTGTTGAAAAGGTCTATTTTTGTAACAAAGCATTCACCAATTTTTAATATTAAATCGTGCGTCGGAAAGTAATTTAACATTTTTTTGGCTTATGTAAGAATAGCTTTGATTGTTGGGATTTTTTTTTTTAGTGAAGAATGAATATGAGATTTAACAGATGTTTTGATGAGATTGTAAATGAAAGCGGAAGGTGTTATAGTGAATAGGTTTGGAACCACGCCACCTGACCTATTTGCCCCCTCTACGATTAATAAACAATCCTGCTTATGGTAAAATCGTTCACCGTATTTTAGCATTTTCGTCGCAGATTAAGCGAAAAATTAGAAATATGTTACGGGTTGCTTACGTTTTTAAATGTTTCGTCAGAATTTTTAGAGTGAAGTTGTAGGCGAGGAATTATTTCAATTTGTGATGCTTATTCCTTTCTACTTGGAGAAATCATACGAGAGAATTTTTCGTGAAAAAATTATTTGTACCGATAGGTACTTGATCACGATTTAATCAAAAAAAAATTTATTGATAAAAAAAATTGATAAGAAATGCAATTAGGTTGAAGATTGGCTGAAGAAGGGAAGAGGGTAGTCCCTGGAAAAGGTTGTTTCCTGTATTTATTTGATTTTTTGGAAACATGACGTCAAAAAAATCGATATAAATTACATGTTTCATCACCTAAATAAATTTAAAAAATTTTAAATTTGAAAAATCTCAAAAAAAAAATTTATTTGTTTTTTTTTCAAGTATTGGAGTATAGCTTATTCATCCAAAAATTGAAAAATCCCCAATTTTCCTGATTTTTTTGAGAGTAGGATTGATGAGGAAGAAGAGGCGGAGGAGGAGGAGGAGAAGGAGAAAAGGTGATCTGGTTTTTGTTTTGGAAGAAAACGTCTTTTTTGGAGATTTTTAGAATTGCTTAAATATGAAAATGATAATTATCAGCAGTTTGGGTGTTGTTTAATTTTCATTCTAGATGAAAAAATTCTCAATACCATTTCATTTTTAGGAGTCCTCGAATTGTTTTTGAGAATTACAAATCAGCGTGGTGGTATCTTGAATTTTTTTCAGGTGTTGCAGAATAGATATTTTTTGGAGAAAAATCTTTTAATTTTACAAGGTGTAGAATTTATTTTCAAGGAGAAATGAAATTGGTCTGAATGAAACAGGAATGTAAATTTTAGAAAACCTCCAATTTAAGGTGCAATTGGATTAACCAACTCGAATAAAAAATTACCCAATTTAAAAAAAAAAAAGAATTAAAGTTTCCTCAGAAAGGAAATATTGATAACAGGGATAGGGATGTTCTTCTCACCCATCCTGGTTTTCTGATATTAAGCCAATTTTCAGCATCTGACTTTCTGACTGCTGAATTTCTGATATTTTTTCTGTCATTCTGACTTTCTGATATTAAATTAAATTTTTAAAATAGCGTTGAGTAAACACATACTGATCTATGATTTTCTGACATTGAGTTAAATACTAAAATATAAAAATTTATAAGTTTTTGACTTTTGGTGACGCAAAATTTTGGAATGATCCCCCCCCCCCACACCCAAATCGTTTTTATTCTGGAAAAACGCAAAAAATCATCATTTTTTGGGATGATAGACCCGTCGTTTCCTGTCGTTTTTTAGAAAAACGACATTTTGAAAATTTTTCAACACACTGAAATTACAGCTACGACTCAAATCTTTTTTATTGTGTGAGAACGACTTAAAAATGATCATTTCTAGGGATGAAGGACTCGTCGTTTGCTGTCTTTTTTTTTTTTTTTTTTTTTTTTTAGAAAAACGACAGTTTAAAAATTAAAAAAAAAAAGAAATTACAGCTGCTACGACTCACACAGGAGCCCATTTTCCAAATCGAAAGAAAGGTTCATCGGCTTGAAAAAAGAACCCAATTCTCACATTTTTTTGATGAGAAAAAAAAGAATCGCATCATTGTGTGGGGTATCATTTTGTTATAATAATCAGGTTGATAAAATAGTGGAACCAAAATACTAAAAATTTATACGGCCCAAGGGATTCGCCCATTTCCTCCGGGGCCCAAGAGTCAATTGCCCTTTTTGCTTACTATTAAATTCGCCACTTCCTCCTCCTCAGAGGAAAAAACATATCCAGGCTAAAATACGACGAGGCCGAGGACATCGAGGTCATAGATTTCAAAAAATTTGATTTTTGAACACCAAAAATAAATTTTAGGGAGCAAAAATGATGAGAAATCAATTTTTGTGCTCTTCTGTGGTAGCACCTAATAATATAGGACCCCTATTAAAAGTTTCAACAATTATTTTTATAGAAAATTTAATATTTTTGAACCTATCCGGACTTTTATGGGCTCAAAGAGAGGAACTCATATTTTTTGCTACTCACTTTTGATATCATATTGCAATTTTTTCAACCTTCATCTTCAACTTTTCAAAAAAAGTAAAAGAATCATTCACTTTAGATTAGTCCTTGACTCATATTTCACAAATTATCGGTAAAATTACTTTTGGATAAATTTTAGGCATCGTCTTGTCAAATTTGGGGGTGGGGAGAGAGCTGATCTTTTTTCAATTTGAGAGAATATAAATTTTCAAAATGGAGAAATGTTCTTGAAGTTTTTTTCAACTTTTGAACTTTCGACTTCATTGATTTTTTTGAGTTTCGTATTTTTATTTTAATTACCTCCTTTTTTTTGAAATATTGATGTAGAAAAATTTAGATTATAGGGTCCAATAATGAAGGCGAAAAAATTATATTTTTTAAAATTATCGTAAATACTTACATCTAAACTTGTCAACATTTCAAACTATGAAATAGAAATTGCGTTTTTTCGACTTGATGTTCTTGAAGTTTCAGATTTTTAAGTAGGTATCAATTCTCTCATAAATATTTCAATTCATTTTGAGTTTTTGGTCCAAAAACGTATGACATTTGAATGCATCAACCATTTTTTCAATTTTTTTTTTTATTGAAAATGAAATGAATATATTTCCAAGTAAAAAAACAGGGAGGAGTAATTTGATGGGGGGGGGGGGGGAATTTCAAAATTTTTAAAAAACATTGATCAAATTTTGTGATATTTTAATAAATTTGATGAGTTAATCTGCGACGTTATCATCTCCCAAAATTTTATTTCTGGTAAATTTTTTTCGATTATCCTTGAATTTTCTTTAAACTTATAAATTCATACGAAAGTTTACCAGCGTAGACACGCACCTAAGTATAATTTAAAATCCAACCGTCCATATTTCACGTTACAATTTTTTGTTCGCAGATAACAGGAGAACTTGTGGCGCTCAAAACGATAAATTTACGAAGACTGCGAGAAAAATTTCCCATATCATACCTCCTACGTATAATTTCGAGCGTGATTTTCCTCTAAACGGATTTAACATTTTGGGGAATGCTTTCCAAGCATCTTCTGGAAGACAACATTCCACAAAATCCACACAATACTTATACGTTTATGAATACCTTTCACTACAAAAAAGATCTCATTTTAAAGTTATCTATATAATTTAAATGATATGGAAAGAAAAAGGTCGTTACTTTTTGTCGTAAATACGTCATTATGCATTTATGTGTTCAAAATACTCGTCGTTTTATTTATGTAATCAAATTTTTTTTTATACTGCTGTATTCATATTAAAACTTCTTAGAATCATTAAAAAGAATGGTTACCTACCTATGTAAATTATCGTAGATTTATTAGTACAAACACAAAAATAAAAGCTACCGGGTTTAATTTTTTATTACCTTTATTAACGAGTCATTTTTAAGATCTTTTTAATCTTTAATTGTGAATTTTTTTTCAATATGGTAAATTGTTTTACGACTTGGAGTTTTTTATTATTATTATTTTTGTCTATTTTCTTGCTTGGCGTATTTTGAGTGAATATCGTACATTTTTTATTCCAACGAAAATTATACATATTAAATAGGTACAGAAGGAAATTTTCAGTCTACCTACTTGTTATTTTTTTGCGGTTTTCTGCTACAGAGATCGTTTGAAAATTCAATGAATACTTACGTTTTATCTTTTGAAAATTCCACAGCTTAATTTTATCTCGTTTCGTTCCCATTTAAATCTCGGATAAGCAATTTAAATTCTGGTTTGTATTGTTCGTTGCCTTTTCTCAAAAAATGAAGGTGGATTTTTAAAAAAAATCCATTTGAACAATTGATTCATATGGTAATTGAAGGGAGGAAATAAGTTCCAGGGATTTTTAAAATGAAATATATTGCCAATTAATTAGAAAAAAATGGTAATATGGATTCTGATTTTGGATCTGTATGATATTTATTTTGAGGTATGATCACTTAGGTATTTCAGAAAAAAAATCAAAATATTTAATAAAAAATATTGGCAAAAAAAAATAAAAATAAGATGAACTAAAACGTCTAGAAATAACATGAACTTTTGACACGACTTTATCTTTCATCTCAATTCAGCGATGTGAGTGACCTCGCTTATAATCCGGCTTCATTATGAAGTTTGTCTATAAACCAGTTGTAATTAACCAAGCTCAGTATGGTTTCAATGTAATTATAATATTTTCACGATACCCCTTCACCGGCAAGAATATAATAATTAAAAATGGCACATTGCATCACCTGCCTTATTATAAAGTTTAATTTAAAACAATACACTATACAAATTCTCTATAAATACAGGTATAAAGTATGCATCGCAGATAATAAGCTAATATATGCGATACAATGTAAGGGCATCTATTTTAAAACGAAAAAAGTGTGCTTAAAAATTCTTCATGATAAATTTTAGGTTACCGATAATCCTATTTATCCATTCATAAAGCGGATTTTGCTAATTAATTGATTGGTCAATTAATTTAGATAAGTTTAACGATGCAGCGTACAGCACATACTTAAAATTTAATTCGCATCGAAGCTTAGAGAAGTAGATTTATATGTAGAGAACTGCAAAAAAAAGCCATCATAACGCACCCATACTTTCAAATATGGAAAATTGTATAATATCTGGAAATGTATCGTTGGTTTTGGATTCAAACTTGAATTATAGAATGCAGCACTTATGGCTAAAACCAAAGCTGTACGATGGTGTTACATAAGAACTTGTCCAGATAGCATGACCGTAATCCTTGCGATTATTTTATCGTATAAGCTGGTAATTGAGATCTACTTTTGCTTCTGTTTATGGACTAAGGAATGTGTGACGTGACATTAATTGTTTTAACACTTTTGTCGTTTCTTTTTCCAAGTCGCATGGATTATTGAATGCGTTTACTTGAATCGCGAATAGATGAAAAAATTATTAAAAAATTTAAATACTGAAAAAGATTCTCTGGGAAATATCATCGTCAGACTTTTTTGGGGGAAGAGGGGAGGAGGGGTTGCTCAAGTTCAGACATCTGCTGATAATGACCAAACTTAACGAGAGGGGACAGAGGGGATAAATTTTTCCTCGACGGAAAAATTACATTTCAAATTAGAAAAAGGAAGATTTGAAGTTTGAGTTTGAAAATTTTCTTAGGAAATAATTTTTTTTGAAAAAATTTCGTTTTGAGATAAAAAAAACGTGCAAAAACTTTTTTTTTGAGTTGGAAAAAATAAGAAAAAATTTCATTTTAGTTGAAAATTTTAAATTTTTTGTTCTTCAAAAATTTTTAATTCGGTACGTTTTCTGCGGATTATTTCAAAAATTCAAAATTCAAAACAAAATTTTTTGAAAAATAGGTATAAACTAGGTTTGATATAACTCTAGGTAAGGAGAGAACTGAAAATTTTGAACTAAAAAAAATTGTTTTTGGATTTCTTTAAATAGCTACCTGAATGAGTATTTTTTTTCAAATAAAAATATAAATATGCATTTTTTGCACCCAAGTTCACACATATTTTTCTGCAAAAAAAATATTTTGATGAAATGAGAAAGGAATAACAATTTGAATTTGACTTTTTTGTAATTTTTCAATTTGTAATTCGTCAGATTTAAAAGAAAAAAAAAGACTTGAAAAAAAGATGGTAAAAAGATCTTGGAAATTTTATCATGGAAAAGTCACAAATTACGAGTTTGAAACTGTTTATGAAATTTAACATTTTTGTGACCTTACAACATGTTGTGAGACTTTGAATTGAAAATTTCATCACCAGAACATTGGTTACAAAATTTTATTGATTTTGAGTTTCGTTAAATATTCAAAAATTTTTCTTCGAATTTAAAAACTTTTAAATTCTCTCCTCATTTTCCTGTTGTAAAATATTCGTGCAGAGTTTTCTAAAAATTCTTTCATAAATTTTTTCTGAGAAAAATTTCCTTTGCTCAAAAAAATTGATTTTTATTTTAGAAAGTAAGTTTTTAAATAGAAGCCCAAAGTAATTATGACTTTTCAGATCAAAGGTGATTTTTTGGAAATTGAATGAAGAAAATAAATCATTTTAAAAGATAGGTACTGATGGCGAAAATTGCAAAATATTATTTCAAGGAAGTCTTCAAAACTTATTAGGCGTTTTAAAAACGTTATTCATAAGATTCAAGCAACAATAGAGTTCACATTCCTTGACTGATTCAGCTGAAAGTTTCGAAGTAGGACTCTTCACCTTTTTCTGCTTCTTCTGAAATTATCAACTTGATCAATTGGAACATCTCAAAACTTATTTAGAAATCCTACATCATTACGAAGGTATTGTAATTCCAACGTTGCACTTTTACGGCGAACCGGTTAGGCAATTTTATTAACGCGAGTGAAAATTATCGTCCACTATACACAGGGGGTTGAAATATTTCGTTTCGGAAATGAAACTAAAGTCATCTTACGATCCTAAAACGATGTAGAACTTTAATTTTACCGCAGAATAAATTAATGATTCATTTAATTATTTTTTTTTAGAAAATTCACGTTTTTATATTTTTAATGTCTGAAATTCGTATAAGGGTTTTTAATTGTCATCACTCATTTTTCACCAATTTGACGAGCTCACCTCATTTTACCTGTGGGTTTTTAGTAAATTGAAGGTGAATTTTTCTTTCGAAAAAAAAAAAAAAAAATGGAACTCGTGAACTTTAATATAATAGATATTTGAAAAAAGGGATTCAAGAAGTTTTTTTTTTTCGGAAAAGTCCAATAGTAGTGTTGAGAAATTTTATTAGGTGAGTATTAAAAACGGATTCGAGAAAATATTAGGGCAGAAATTCGAAGTTGGCTCGGGAGGGAGGGAGGGAGGGAGGGATGGAGGCGAGAAAAAGTTACGAAAAAACTAGAAAAGTAACTAAAATTTACCATAAAAATGATGCGAGTTGCTGGTGTTTTTTTGATTAATTGGAAAATTTTTATTTCAAAAAAAGAAAAATAACTCATAATTCATCAAAAAAATTTTAAAATCAAACAGACAGAAAAAAATGCTAAAATTTACAGAAATTCAGGGCTAAATTTTATGGATTCGAGCATAAACTCGGGATTAATCAGAGGTCTAGTTTTTTGGGGGGTTTAAGAAAGGCCAAATATTAGTCAGTCATTTTTGAAAAGAAATAAAAAAGCACAGTTCAAACAAAGTCAATTTTTAAGTGGAATTCCTATCTTAAAAAAATTATGAACTATCAGCAAAAAAACCAGAGAATTATTAAAAAATTTTGAACTCTTGAATGTTTGTGGAAAAGGGGTTGTTGAACATTCACCCAAAATCCAAAAATTATACCAAGTTATTTTGAAATCATTTTACAGCAAATTTTATCTAGATCCATAACAACTTTTAAAAAGCTGAAGGACAATCCATCACTTTTTACTTGAAAAAAATAAATACCGCCGCCAAACACCATTAAAAAAATCATAAACCATAAAAACACAATCGAATTCAATACGTGAAACATTGAACATTCACCTCGAGATGGCAGTGAACTTTGTGTCTCGTATTCAGTCTGATTACAAATAAAAAGGCGGCAACGATTGTTTATGGCAAAATGAACAAGTGTATTTCTTTTTTTGCAAATTCAATGAAAAGGAACAGCCTCTCGTCAGCAAACTGGGAGTAATTAATTATCACTGCTTCACACCGAAATGAAATAATTACAATAGTAGATGCCGATGCAGCTACCTATAAGTATATTATACTTATCAGAAGTAATCAATGGAAATTGATGATGTCGACTCTTGTTGAGAGCTATACGAGTAAAGTAAAGTAAATTAACATTGGTAATTAATTACTCGACCTATTCATCTCACATCTTATGAACAAATTGTCAGATAAGAATAACGTAGAAAATCGAATTCCATGCAACATTTCCCTCGATGAGTTTATGGAGCAATTAATGATTTTGCAGATTGTCAAAAGTAAAAAATGGGCATCATTTTTAAGCACACGTGCTTAACCTAATACAGCATGAAAAATAAAATTTTCACAAAATCATATTTTTTCAGAATTAGTTCTGAAAATGAAACAACTTCAAAATTATTTTTCTTCACATCTCCTTGATGCCTTCACGAAAAATATGATAAAGTAGAATTTGAGCACTGAGCCGTTTCGGTTTTTTCCCTTCATGACAAACCTTCCTACCTCTATCTAAAAATCCAAATATTTTGCTCCCAGATGTGTGAGATATTTTATCTCATCGAGAAAGATGACGAATTATGAATTATCAGCTGCTAAAGTTACAGAAGCTCGTCGATTCCAGAAATACTGTGCTTTTCTTTAGATTCCCGTTCTTTCCTCGTTTCTTTTTCCGTTTTTCGATTCAAAGATAATACCTATTATAACTTATTAACCAATGTTTACCAAAATTTTTTTATGGGTTTCTCTTTATTGATGCACAGTTTTACCGAAATAACGGCGAGGCGTTCTGTTATTTAATATTAATTCACCTGCACCTGCTTATTATAAGAAAATTCGCGTTAGTATTTGTTTATTTTTAATAAGGAAAGTAAAAGTGAGCCGATGTTGCTGAATGTGACATTTTCTCATGACTTGTTTAATTAATATGATTTTCGCCGTTTTAAATCGTTTTCGACAATGCAACGTAGGTAAGCATATTATTATAATTTTAATGCCGCGGATTATTTCGTAATTAATATTATTTTAGGAGCTAATATAACCGTTCGCGAAGGAGAATCCGAAATTTGCAGTAATTTATTTCACAGCTTGCTAGCTGACTTAACAGATGGTGTAGCTTAGGCATGTGTATATTAATTGTGAGGAATGATCCTTTTACCATTTCAGCCAGACATGTTATAATCGCAATAGCGAAATATTGGAAGATATGTGCTGTTTATTCCTTCAAAACTAATTGCTTTCTGTGGATCGTATGAGCTCATGACGTGGAAATTCTATCCAAGGTCTATTTAGTACATTATGTATGTAGGTATATTAGGTGCACCAACTACCATACAGGCAGGTATTATGATTTCTCATCAAAACACCACATTTCATTTTTATTTCAAGGCCATTTACGCCCTAATTGAGAACTTTGGGGTATGTCCAAATTGAGATTTTCGGAGTATTCAGTATGTCCAAACTGTCGAAATGGAGTTTTCGAATAATTTTTCTAATTTGGAATATTTGGTTGAGGTTTTTGAAATGCCATGCTCAGTTTTAGTTTTTTGGGATATTATGACTAAATTGCGAAATTGGATTTTTGGAAGATTTAAACTGATGGAGAATTTTGGAGTCAATTTCTATGTCTAAATTACTAGGATTTTGAGCACAATATCTGAGTTTTGATTGTGGATGTCAAATCGCTGAAGTTGATTTTTGTAAAATGTTTTCAGAATTGAAAATTCAAGGAGCATCATATCCGAATTGTCAAATTGAATTTTTGGAATATTTTGTCCAATTGACACCAATATTAGGGTGGTCCGAAAAAACAATTTTTTTCGATTTTCAAAAACATACCCCCGCAAAAGTTGTTGGCTGATGAGATTTGAAGAATAAACAAAAAAATTCAAAATCAATTCATATCTTCCGATAGCTCATTGACATTAGAATTTTCAAAAATTGACAAAAATTTAACGTTTTCAAAAATTTTCAAAAATTTTGAAAAAATTTGAAATTTATTTAAATTGGTTTTAAAGCTTATTATCTAGTGACTATTCAAACCAAAAATCAGAATTTTTTGGAAAAAATCATGCTTTACGCCTTTTTTAAATTTCTGCTATTTCTTCACATGAAGAAAAATCAAAAAAAAATTATGAAACGTTGATTTCCTATGTGGTCACTAAATAAGCTCTAAAATTGATTTTAATCAATTTTTAATTTTTTCGAAATTTTTAAAATTTTGAATGTTTGCTAATTCTTGAAAACTTCAACGCCAATGCGTGATCGGAAGATATGAATCGATTTTGAATATATATTTTTTATTCTTCAAGTCTCATCAGCCGACAACTTTTGCAGGGGGAGGGGGTATGTTTTTGAAAATCGAAAATATTGTTTTTTCGGCCCACCCTTACCAATATGAGACTTTTTGGAAACTTCTTATTTCTCCAATTCTTCAGTTTTTTCGGAGGAGGGGGGAGGGGATGCTGTACCTGAATTTATGTTTTTGAGACATTATAATGGACTAAAACAGGATAAAAATGAAGTCTGGTCTTCCGATTTCGTTCAATTTTTTTTTACGAGTTCCCCCTGGTGGTCTTTACACAAAACCACAATCATTTTTTCTTAGCCCTCAAGGGAGCGGGGTGGGGGGGGGCAGGCCTCAAAATTTTTATGCAATCACGATTTTTCGCCAAATTGCCCAATTTTGAAGGCTCATATCTTAAGATAGGAGGTACATGGGAGAGCTCAAAGTTGAACTTTGGCGGTGGAAGCTCAACTTTCATGATAAGAAAAAAAGAGGAAAGCGACCATTTAAAAATCTGAAAAATTACAGTAAGTAGCTTTTTTTACCCTCTTTTGAACCCAAAAATTTTCAAGATGAGATCTCCAGACCTCCGGGGAGGGGGGTACAGGGTCCACAATTTTGACCAAAATTCAAAAAAATTGAAAAAGTAAAGTAGCACATAAATTTTTACTAATTTAAAGACGCTGATTACGAATATGCACTCGGTTTTTTTATCCGACTTCTCTGAGCCCCCTATAAGCCCCCTTAATGGGGGTCAAAATTCAAAAAAATGAAAAATATCTTGTAACCTGTCGTTTTTAAAGTATTTGAGGGCGCTGAGTTCGAATATTTGCTTAGTTTTTAGATTTGTCCCTTCAGTGCCCCCCAGCCCCCCATTTTAGCGAAAGGTATGTTAATAAATTAAAATAGCATGTGACATATCGAATGTCACTAATTTGAGGTCGTAGAATTCGAATATGGACTTACTTTTTGATTTTACCCCTTCCCCCTGCTCTAACCGGCCTCCTAATAAATTATTATCTTTCCTCCCCCCCAGGGGTTTGGAGATCTTATTTGTATCTTGAAAATTTTTGGGCTCAAATAGGGTAAAAAGGGCTACCTACTTACTGGAATTTTTTCAGATTTTTAACTTGTAGCTTTCATCTTTCAGACTCCGCAAACAGTTTTCTTCCATGTACCATCTATCTTGAGATATGAGCCTTCAAAATTGGGCAGTTTGGTGAAAAATAGTTATGCATAAAAATTTGGAGGCCCATCCTCCGCACCTTTAGAGTTAAGAAAAAAAATGATCGTGGTTTAGTGAATAGACCACTAAGGAGAACTCGTAAAAAAATTTGAGCCAAATCGGAAGACTCGACTTCATTTTTATCCTATTTTAGTATGGAATAGCCCATGTCTAAATTTCTGAATTGGATTTCCAGAACATTTTGTGTAAAATGATCAAAGATCTACTCCCTTCACACTGACTGCTTTGCTTGTGACATTTTGATTTTTGAACGTAGAAAATACCACCTACTAAATTTTTACTACACTTCAGTGTTAAAACTCTTTGATTAGCATTGTAATTTTCTCATTTAGAGGGCATTGTCACATACCCCAAAAAAACTTCATGAATAAATATGTGCTTATAATTTCGAGCAAAAATAATCTAAACATATTCTGCACTTCCGGCTCGACATCGGCATCCCCATTAATTAACAAAAAAGCGAAAAAACCCACATTAAGAAAATCACCTACATATACTACAGGTACGTCTAAGGCATGATTCATCAAAGCTAATATAAAGGTACTCTGACTCTTATTTTATAGCCCTTTTACAGAGAAAAAATTCACCAATGTGTTCATTTCTTCAAACAATGACGTCATATTCGCGAACATCGTATGGAGAGATGTCATAACGCCGAAAGCGAATTACCTGCAGTACCTGGCAAGGTGGAAGATCTGATTCCAGATTATAATATGCCCATAGGTGGGGGCTCGGCAACTTATCTTGTACCAGGTTAAATGTAATGCCAGTTGTCAGCGGAATGAACTCATGTGCGGCGAATGTACTGGCTTGTTTGCGACGGTAACGGACGTCGAACCGTTTACGTGTTGGTGCCGCGAAGTAATGTAGAAATACCATTCGATAATTCGAAAAAAACGTTTTTTAATGGTGTTTGGTGATTTTTGGTGATTTTTTTTGGTGTATTTGGTCATTTTGATTTTTTTCAAACGTGAGTTTTGATTGTGGCGGTTTTTTTTGGCAGGTGCTTCAATAAATTATTGGGAAATACGTTGTGAAATGGTAAGATTGATATCTTGTTATGATACTTGGTATTAATTAAATTGAAAATGAAAATAATGAGTTGTAGTAATGGAGATTTTGAATGTTGTTTGACAATTTTGGTTTTTAGATGGGTCGAATTCTAATTTAAAGCATTTCTGGTAGGTTGATTATGTTTATACCAATTTTCAACATTTTTAAATCGAATCTTCAACATGGAATCTCGAAGAAAAGTCTTTGAATTTGCCATTCACTCAACATCCTGAAGCTGATTTAAAGCTTAGGATTGTTTTGATAAGTTCCGTCTCCAAACGAAGCTTTTAACCAAAACATTAAGAAAATGAGACCCTGAGATTGGTGTGGGGGGGGGGGGGGGTCAAAAATAAATTAGAGGTATGTTTTGGTATGTGCTTGATTTTTTCATACGCAGACGCATTACCTTTGCTTCATTTCAAAATGCAGCTTGCCACTGGCGTAACCTGAACGGTCAAAAAAGAAGTGTTTTTTTTTTTTGTTACAAAACATTTCTGAACTTCGAATTTGAAAATTTTTGAAAAATATCCAGCAAAAATTGGAGTAATTACACTGAGGTCAAAAATTCTTCAAAAAAATACTTATTTCTGACGTCAAAGAATAAATTTCAATTTTTAAAAAAACGTAAAATACCGAACTGTATTCTTCTGTTCACATAGAATTCAGTTTTTTTAAAATTACATTTCGTTCTTGAGATAACATCTAGAGTACCTACATTTTGCAGAAAATTAAATGGCGCAATAAAAAATGAAATGAAAATACTTGGATAGCTTTTTAAATAAGTAGGTACCTACCTATTTAAATTATGAATTTTTTCATGTGTGATTGAATTATCAAGATAGGTACCATTAATCTTTATACATCCTTGGTGCCAAAGTGAAACTAAACAGTGAAGCCAACAAAACTGAATTTTTGGATGCATTTATTTTTCAAGGTTAACCGATTTCTGGCATCAGGGCTGGCAACATTTTAGCATAGGTATACTACATGCCAAAAATACTTTTTTTTATGCATATGTAATGGCGATTTTTTCCTTCCTCTGTTAGAAATTATATTATAAACCATTTTTCATTGCCAGCAAATGGAGAATGGGTAGAGGAAGCAAATTACTCTGCGAAATGATAATAAAATTGCATTTTTTGTCAGAAAAATTGAGTTCAAGTCAAAAATTTTGGAAAATGTCTAAAAAATATAACATGCTGTTTCGTTTGAGTTCAAAAAATTGAGAAAAAAATATAAAATTTTGCTTTAAAAGAATAGATTTTAAATCATGGATATTTCGTAAAAATATTTTGGAAAGCAGGTTTAATGAATTCAAAAATTTATAAGAATTCAGACAAGTTTTTCTATTAAAATATCAGATATTTACTGAAGTTTTTCCCTTAAATTTTCAAAATTTCTAGTAACCTTCAAAAAATTAATGAAAACAATAATTTTTCCAAGTAGGTAATAAAAATGACAAAATGAACCGGGTTTTCGAATATTTGACCTATTTTTCTTCCTTGAAAAAATCTGAAATGATTCTAAGATGTAAAAATATGTTCACAATTTAAAAAAAATCCTGCCCGTCTAAAATTGTTTTATATTGCAATTTAAAATTTTTGAAGTCAAATTTAAGGTCACTTTAGTGGAAGAATTTTTTTTTCAAAATTTTAGGGTACTCCTCTCTAATGTTTTTACATTCAAGCCAAGTTTTTAAAAAAAATCGATCGAAAACTCGCGAAGATATTTTTTAAAAAAATACTTAGCTTAGAAAAATCACTTATTTCGGCTTGGAGTCCCTGCCCCCCCCCCCCACCGAGGTGAGATAAAAATTCACCCTATATGTTTTCTAATTCCATTTCCTTAAATTTTCCAATCCATTCCATTAAAAATATACTTACCTCAAATTTTAGTATTTCTCATATTTTAGATTATCTGGCCATTCGGGCTTTCAAACACTCACCTATAAAATATTTACTTACTTGATCAACGTTACAGACACCTATTGTTAATATATGTACCAGTAGATGCCCCATGGATCACTAATCCATGAATGGTTTTCGTTGAATGCACACATCATGGTTGGTCTATTCTACCCATCGAGAGATCAACTATTAAATTTTATTACACGTAGAATAATGTAAAAATAATCATACTTAAATTCGGTATCTATGAAATTATATTTCATAGGCCAGGTAAACATTGGAAACCTACAATTACGTACTTCGCCCAAAATATCTAATTAATTGTAGAAAACCGCTATGAAATAGGCAATTCTTAAAATCTGCCAAGTTGATTTTGAATGACTCATTTGTAAATCGATGATACCTGTTTAGAAAATTTATTCATATTTTTCAGAATTCAACCATGAATTAGTGCATACAACAATTTATTTTTGATTCACGATTAATGAAAATAATGAATACTTAATGAAATTGGTAGGTACCTACACCTACACTAAAGATGTCTTCTTTACAATATTTTTAGACTCTCAGAGAACAATTTTTTTAAAAACGAAGGTTTCATTTCAATGCATATAATTTGATTTGAAAAAAATAGAGAGCATAATATTATTCTATTCAACAATTAGATATTTTTTTATTCCACTTGGCGACTTCTAACTTTTTAAGTAGGTATTCAATCGTCCATTTAAAAAGGTTGTCTAGTCTAAAACAACCAATTTCATTTCCACGTAGCAAACTATCCGTGAAAAAAAAATCATTTTATAGAACCGGTTTTTCTTATAATTGCGAACAAAGTGCATAATTTTCTTATGTAATTTGGATGTCGCTATAAACGATAAGTTTGTTCTGTTTCTGTACCTATTCAAGATTCATTAATTAGAAAAAGTAAATGCGAGAAATGTTGAATAAAAATGAACTGTCACGAAAAAAATTATGCGGTGTTGCGATCTCGCGACTCAATTGATAGAAGTAAAGATGGCACCTCGACACTGAAAATATTTAGAAACTGAATTACTTATTTGCATATTTCTTGAAATGAGAAATCGAATTTTTTTCTTCAGGATATCAAAAATGATTGGTATGATTCCTCAGATTAAGTCCACTTCTTGTAATTTATTTGATGTACAATGAAGGTTAATTGTTATGTAAACTGGTTGCGTAAGTAATGTGTATAAAATGATGTTACAGTAGTCTGGTTGTACGTCTTGATATTTTACAATTACAATCCGAACATCGTTTGATGATTTGTTGGGAACCTATCTCAATCTGCTGAAAAGGTTCAAGGGCTAGGTGAATATTTGGTGGATAATTTGGATAAAAAATATTATTGGTGCATAGGTAAGAAGATTTTTGGTACCTATGAATATTTACCCCAAAATTATCCCAGCCTTTGAAAACTCGAAAAAATTATGGGATGATTTTTGGGATAAAAATTTATTTTATAATAATCTCAGCCTCAAAAGCTCAAAAAATTGTGGGACGATTTTTAGGACGAAAATTCGTTCCAATAAACATCCCAGACTTAATGATCGAAAAAAAATCACGAAATAATTATTGTGATAAAAAATTCATCCAAATAATAATCCCAGCTTCAAAAGGGTAGAAAAATCATGAGCTGATTTTTTGGTATGAAAATACTTCTACTTTCATGAAAAGAGAGCAAGAAAAAACTGAACAATTTCATAAATTTACCCTGCATTGATTTCATACACATCACATTCTAATGAATTTAAATTTAGTTTCAGCAAAGGTATTTATGCTGAAAATCAGTATACTTAAATATCACGTGTACCATCGTTCATATACAACCGACAAACGTATTTGATAAATATACCTACTCCACATAACATACGGAAGTCGGTAATAGAACGTCCTTGTAAAGTATGTTACGCCTGAAGAACTCTTACAACAAAATAAAAAAAAAATGCAGAAGATAATAATAAAAGGTATCATACCATCAGCTGCATGTATGAAACAGTTATACCCATAGTCGGGACAAAAGAGAAAGGAAGGACGAAATGTACTGTCTGGAGGATTTAGCTGCAACTACCGACTTAAAATATGAAAATTTTTAAAATAAATTTTACTTCAAATGCAACAAATTGAATTAATTACCCATTCAGCCTGCTGATATAATTTTTCATTAGATTAGAGATAGTTTTATCTGAAAACTTGAACATTATACCTAGGTACTTTAATTTAGAAATTCAGGAAATTCCATTAATATTAGTTGATTTTTGAGCCAAAAAAAAAAAAATTGAAAGTCGTTTGCAGTGAAAAAGCATTCCATGTGCTGAATTATATCAAGTTTTTTCCCCTTGTACCTAAAGGCCTGGATAAATGAAATATTTATTTTAAATATGTTTAAAAGCACCTCAAAATTGAATGAAAAATTCATGAATTTCAACTAAAAATTTATGTGGACGTTAAACTTATAAAATTTCTAGTTATGACCATTTTTTTTTTACAAAAAATTCATTTTCAAAAAAAATCGGCGAGATAAAAAAAAACCACGTTCAAAACTATTTCTCACAAAATTTCGAATCCCTGCCCCCTCCCTTTCGGAATTATGGCAATCTCGTTAGATTATTTTAAAGAATTTTTAATTTGAATGGAAGTGAAAGGAATTTTCTGTTCTTTGACACAGAGATATACCTCGTAAAGGTGTTTTTATGATAATTTTTTCAATAATTTTGGTGCACTCCTTCGTCCTTCACCTTTTTCCATTGGTCAACATTGATATTTTGATTTAGGTTGGTAATGGTTTTAAATCATGAAATCCAGATAAATAATTACTTAGCTATATATTTTCATTTTTTTAAAAATGTTTCCCCCAATTTTTGACGATTTATGATACTTGGCGAAATAAATTAAAAAATTAATCAAAGTTTGCATTCTAGGTACCTAGGTACATCTTTGAAAATATTAACATGATGTGAGCAGGACTAGGAAAGATGAAAAAAAAACTCGAGAAAATTTTAATTATGGAAATATCCAAAGTTTTAAAAATTGAGAAAATTTTATTCCGAGTGTACAAAAATGAAAATCTACAAAGTAGGTATGGCTGAGAGGTCAAAATTTCAGTGTTTTTTGAACTAATCCAGTCACACTCGCGTTTTCCACGATGTTGTGACGTAGTATCCGTACTTACCTACATAAAAAACATGAAACTGGCATCATCAACCAGTTCGACACCGCCGATTACTGAAGAAAACACACTGATTACCTGTAAGGCATTCTTAATATGGAAATATGCAATAATAACATCGTATTCTCTCTACCCTTCTTTTTATTCAAAATCTCTCTCGTAGCTGTAGAATAACCCGAGTAACGAATTTTACTGATTTCGATATCATCACCAATAGTAGGTCTGTTTATCAAAATCTTGTGTAAATTTTTGCTCAGAGTTCGATGACATTTATGCCCGTAGCCTCCATATGTAAAACTACTCGCTTATCTTGTAATTTATTCTTCTTTTTTTTCTCTTTTTGCAAACCCTGATTAGAGCAGATTCCTTTGGCAGGCTCCAGAATGCAAATTATGATCCGAAATATCTCATCTGTCTCCCTCCAAGGGGTTTTTCTATCATTTACATACCTTAATTGAGAGGATTTATCGAATGATGTATGATTTAATAACAAATGTTTGCCGAATCTACTATTGTTAAACCTGTAATTTGAATCGTGTACAAGCACACAAATGTAGGTATGAGGAGGTACATATTTATATATTCATGTGGCGATGTGGTATCATTGTAACTTTCAAGCTGATAGATTTTAATTTTGATTTCTATTTTATTTATAATTTTTTTCATTTGATTATTTCTTTGTTTTCAGATTCGCTGTGGCGCGTGAAATTCTAAATTAGATGGCATGTGCGGGATATGGTGCCAAGGTAAAGATATTAAAATATTCAATACCGTTAGATTTATTCCTTAGCAAAGATTATGTAGGTAGTTTAAAAACGCTAATTCGTGGTGGTATCTGGTATGTGCTGATTGGAAGATCGTGATGAGTCTGCAGGTAAAGCAGTGTTTATTCTAGATGTATTTTTTCACCACATTTCTCAAAAATTTTACCTTTCGATTTACATATTCTTCAACGTTTTTTTACATTTTAAATCTATGTGGTTCGAAATGCAAAATATAGGTAACCTGATTTTGAGGCTATTCTCCGCGGTGATTTTTCTCCTTAGAAATTTTCCAAGATTTTGAAATATTTTCGACTTGATGTTTTTGTTGATGTGCCAGTGCGATGAAACTGGTCGCATTTTTTCAACAAATCTCGTAAACGTGTGGTACTCGGAAGCCGACAATTTTAATAAAGTTGTTTGATCGAGTTGGTATGAAAATCAGCGAGTATTTGCGTTCATTTTCACACGATATCGAAATTGATTTATAAACGTTTTGGTATTTTTGTGCCGATGCTGTTTGAAAATAATACCGAAGTGAGTTCTCGAGAAAGTACCGATTCATGCCCACACGGAGTTTTTTTTTCTGTATGGCGAAAAGGTTGGGAAAACGCTGGTTTGATGATTTTATTTATTTTATTGTAGAAAAAGTGAGTTGGTATTTACAAATTCCAAGAGTTTGACAAAGGAATATTTTTTGAGTGGCTAAAAACTTCATTGGTAAAACCCATGGTGTTTCGGTGATGAGGTAGGTATGTAGATAATTTTTCTTGAAATTTTTCAATTTTTATTAAATGCGCACCGTACGGTGAAGGAAAAAGGTACTAAAGTCGGATTTTTCAAAAATGAGTTTTTTTGGTCTAAATGATAGGATGGATTATGAGGAACAATTCAAGACTTGGATGAGCATCCTAGATCAATTTTTCGATGAGCTAGAGACATTTGAAAATAAAAAAATCATGACTTTAAAAAAAAAATCGAAAAAACACGTTTAAAAAAGCTGCGCGCCATAAAGGTCTGAACCGCTTAAGAAATGCAAAAAAAATTTGAAAAAATCGCACTTTTTTCATGTTCTATGTTTTTCTACTTTAGGTATCCCTCCCTGCACGATACACAAATTGTCAAGGAATTTGAATTTTTGATTTTTTTTTCAACATTTCTTAATTGGTATGTACTTTCCAATTCTTTTTTTATTTTTAAAATATTTTCTTTTTTTCACAACTTATGTCCTGATTTTTTTGAAATAAATTTAGACGATTGAATTTTTCCGATCCCTCACCTACAGTATCGTTTTGTTGGGCTTGAAAACATTTGGTAAAATTTTTGAATAAAATGTGTTTTAGAAGAAAAATATTTTAAAAAATTGAAAAAGTATGAAAAAATGTTGGAAATAAAAAAAAATTGGGAAAGTATTAAAAACGGTAAGAAAAAGAAAAAAACTGGAAAAGTTTTGAAAAATATTAAAAATCCCTCTATATTAAAAAATCAAAACGGTCTAGACAGTCGCGAAGTGTTTCCGAAGTCGGAGATGTGTTAGTGTAGTAAATACACGAACTCCGTCGTTGTGTTAGTGCTAAAACCAGTTTCAAGCCAGAGAGAATATTGTGTCCGATTTACACAGAGCGTTGCGTTTGTAGTGGTGAACTGGTAAGGGTAGTATGACAGAACAGTGCCAATCTACCACTATCAGGGTACGCGGGAAGGTAAGGCAATTTATCTACGCACATTCAACATACATGTAGAGATTGTGGACACGTTTCTTTTTCGCGGTTCGCGATACAGATTAAACGAACCACTTTTTTAGAGCTTGATTTATCCGGGTACGAAATAGATTTTTTTGACCACTTTTCAATTGAAAAGACTTGAAAAATTATGTAGGTCTCAAGTGAAGTAAAGGAGGAAATTTTCAAGAAAAACTATACTTCAATCTAAAAATTTTGAATCTCAAGCTCCAGGCACAATTAAACCAAAAATTGGCCTGAGAGAGATGAATTTGACTCGAATGAGGCGAGGTCAAGTCTTAAAAACCCTCAAATTCAAGGTGATAAAACCCAATATGTACCTTGGATTAAAAACCCTGAATAAAAACAGTCATTTCCACATATTGTCTCTCTAATGCTAAAAGCCCGATGAAAAAAATTTCAGATCTGATCATATCTCAAAAATGTCCCAATCCATAGGCGCACCCAGAAATTAATTTAGGGAGGGGCTCAGAATTTCTGGAAAAATGTGGGAGGGGTCAAATTTCAAAATCCCAAATTTTCACTCATCTTTCAGTCAAAAATCATCAATTTTTTCTGGCAAACGGAGAATGTTTTGAGAAATTTCTGAAAAATCAGTCTAAAATTATAAATTTTTTAAATAAAATGACTAAAATATTGCCCGAGCGAAGCGAGGACGAAAATTTTTTGAAAAGATATTGTTTAAAAAGCCAAAAAATGCGCTTTTCCCACATTTTTGCTATTAAAAGCATATTTTTTCCGAGCTTAAGGGGGGGGGGGGCTCAAACCCCTTGAGCCCCCCCCTTGGGTGCGCCTATGTTCCAATCTAATTTTATCAAATTACATCAAATCATATCTCATTGTATCAGTTCACATCTGAAAAAATTATGAAGGGTTAGATCCAGTTTGATATGATGTGATCAAATGACATCTAATTTGATCAAATCATATCTAAAAAAAATCAGATGTAATTAGATATAATTTGATTAGGACATTATTGAGATCAAATTTTATCTGTTTTGATGAAATTTGATCTAAATCAGATATGATTTGATACGATTTGATCAAAAATTTTTTCATCGGGAGATTGTATAACTTCAAAACTTTACCTTTCACATGAGAGCTACAAAACTACTTGTGATTTTTGAATTTCGTAGAGAAAATGTTGATTTTATCATGATTTTTTAGTGTTGAGAATGAATTTTCAACTATTATTTTTTCAAATCATCGATTTTCAATTTTTGAAATGCAGTTACGACCTTTTGCACTTGAACAAAGAAAATTTTTGGAGTCTCGCCAAATGTTTTTTAATTCAAAATTATTGAAAATTCATTGTGAACACTATGAAACCATTTTAAAATCGTCACATCTTTCACAAAATTCAAAAATCATAAGTAACGCTGTTTTTTTTATCATTTTTGTAAAGAATCAACTTTTCGATTGGTGACCTTTTGCATTTTTGATGGAGTTGCGCCGCCACATACGTATCTTTTTTTTTAATTTTAAGGATTTGTTTGATGTTTAAGCTAAAATGATGTTATTAGCAAAAGTAGGACGTCCCATAATTGCCGTTTCAGTAAAAAAAAGAAAACACGAAAATTTCTAAATTTTGGAGTTACGACCTTAACAGATAAAATTTGATCTCAAAAATGTCCTAATCAAATTATATCTAATTACATCTGATTTTTTTTTTAGATATGATTTGATCAAATTATATGTCATTTGATCACATCATATCAAACTGGATCTGAACCTTCATAATTTTTTCAAATATGAATTGATACAATGAGATATGATTTGATGTAATTTGATAAAATTAGATTGGGATACTTTTGAGATATGATTACGTAGATCTGAAATTTTTTCATCGGGCTATTAGAGGAAAAATATACGATACAGCCAAATGCAGCGGCGGAGCATATAGAAAATTTTATTAAAAATTAATCAAATCAGCTAAAAATGAGAGGCACCTGAGCGAGCAGCCCGAGCGAAGCGAGGGCGCGAGCCAGGGGTTGAGGCCGCGAAGCGGCCAAGGGGGCGGAGCCCCCTAGTTGTAAGAAAAAAAAATTGGAAAAAGTGTTGTCAAAACGATTACCTACGGCATGCATGGCAGTTGTGAGGGGAAAATTCCGAATTTATAAAATATCAGATCATTTTTGAAAATTCTTAAGTCGAGAATATATCCATGGGAACTATGTAAGTGAGATAATTTTGCACTTTTTTTTTTAAAGTTCAATAGGAGGGAAGGTAACTAGAAAGTTATTCTCAGACATTGAAAAAATGTGGAAAAATTTTCCTCATGAGACCATTGCGACCCTGCATTTACCTCTTCTCTCTAAGTCTTAAAATCTGACCAAAAATTTTGATTTATTTTACAAAATGGTTTTTGTGTGAACAATTCACGTTTATTCATTTTTTCATTTTTACCTTCTTTTTTTTTCGAGGGCCCTTTAAATATGGTACTTTTTTCTTGTTCTTTCAAAATTTTGTTCTTGAAGAATTAAAAAAAAAAAAAGTGAAAAAGGCTTTTCTAAAAACATATTAATATAGGTAGGTAAATATTTCCACTCATCGAAATTTCGAAATCGTCTGCTATAATTTTTCATCTTTACCCCCCCCCCCCCCCCCCCACACACACACACCAAAATATGCAAATAAAATTTATTCCTTCTAATAGTTCTAATGTACTATTTTATATTTTTTTAATACCTAAATTTCCATAGAATTTCTCTACGACTTGATACATAGATGAAAATAATCGAATTTCGAAAAACTAGAGGAAAATCGAACCTTGTTTCCTGCTTCTCATTTCATCCAAACTCGGTGTAATTTATGCCTCTGTTTTACCCAATCAACCATTAAATTACAGTTGATTATGTTTTACAGGCGTATCGTGTACTTAACCTATGGTAAAAAAAAAAATGCATCAATGTTGTTCCATGAGACAAGGTGTTAACGATCACGGTCGTAGTGAACAACATCGTGGTTACAGCTTATCTGAATATTATTCACATTGAAATGTATTATTCATTTTACCTTAGTATGAGTTAGTGTTTTTCAATTCGTGAATTGGATAAAAAAAAATACGCATCAGTTTTGCTTTCTTCTAGAGAAATCTTCTCGTAGGTACCTATCAGTTTTTTTTTTTTTTTTTTTTTTTTAACTGACGATGAAGCATTTTTTCGTCTGGTGCCAAAAATGTTTAGTTGGAATGCAAATCAACTTGCATACATTGCAATCATTTCGAAGAATCGATGAATTTATTTTAATCCATAAAAGTATGTAAAATGCATACTGCATATCAATTAATTTTTTATCAGAGTATTGAAATCAAATGTATATTGATCATTAATAAATGTTAAAAATTATCAAGTTAAATTCGAGTGAATTCAACATCATTTTGATAACTTTCCAAAAGCAAAACACTATTTTTCATTTAGATAATTATCAAATTTATATTCTTGAATTTGTATTGCAATTTGCTCGAGAAACACTTATCTATTTTTTCATTATTTCCATCGTTAATTTGAACATAATTTCGCCAATTTTATGCATCGTATTATTCGCTTGGTATTTTATAATATTTTTGAACTGGTACTTGTCTCGAATATAAACAAGGTTTTGT
This sequence comes from Pseudococcus jackbeardsleyi, assembly GCA_038380155.1. Lineage (NCBI taxonomy): Eukaryota > Metazoa > Arthropoda > Insecta > Hemiptera > Pseudococcidae > Pseudococcus > Pseudococcus jackbeardsleyi. Next base: position 46,427,901 of record CM076239.1, read on the forward strand.
AGAATTAATGACAAGTGTTTTGCATCCAGTTCAGATGTTGACAACCTGTTGCATAACGATATAAAAATAAATATGTGTATCAGGCAAAAAGGAGAGATTCTATTAGCTGAAATACTTCGTTAAAATTCTAAATCTTTAGGTGAAGGAAGAACTGGTGAGCGGAGGGAGGACAATTCCACTTTTTTAAACTATTCCATTCTCAATCCTTTTTTTTTTTCGAGAAATGAGAGAGAAAAAACATGAATTAGAAAAAAAATTGAAAATGGATTTTTACCAAATCTTACTTTAGAGCATTGAAGAGACCTCGTATTGTAACTTTTCTCAACTCAAGGCTTCTTCCTGGAACACCAAGTACCTAAATTTAATAATCCTACCCACACATCACCCCTCCCTTTGCTTAAATCCTCATACTATTAATATAATAGTCGTATTAATAATTGTCATTCACAATGCATTAGTTGTGCACATAGGTACCTATTCATTACTCATTTACAGCAAGTAGGTAATTTTATACGAAAATAAATTCTCGAATGACGGAAGCGGATAGAATTTCACATATCTCGTTTTTCATCGTCAAGCCGAATGAAAGTTACCAGGGAGGAGAGGGGAAAAAGCGGACATTATCAAAGAATTTTTTAAGCTTTGAATAAAACTTTTTTCGCTTTTCGGTTGAACAAGTTTTTTTTTTTCAAGAATTCATTTATACCTAAGAGCACCTTGGAATTAATTTCACCGCTGAGGAAATTTTTTAACGATGTGTTTTCTTTTTTCAAGTGAGGTTTATATTACCTAGCCGCTGGTTTATTATCAAGTTGCTGAATTTTGACTTTATGACAGTGAAAAAACTTGAGATGTTGGTAATTTGTCGTATAAAGCGAATTTTCAGTTGCTAAAGAGTTCCTCGGGATATTCTCCAATTTTTTTTAGGAATATTATTACATTAAACGACATTCGACAAATATACCAAACTTACCTACTTAATAAAAATAAAACAATAAAATAGGTGCTCGTACAAGTGTATTCACAATACGACGATTTACTTAAAATTGAACAGGAAGGAATATTTTCTCATTGTTTGCCATCGCAAGATCTCCTATAAAAAGTATTACGTGGGTTTGTACAAATGGTTAATGTGAACAAAGTAATCAAAGGCGTTATAAAAACTACTTCGCTATAAGTGGGTTTCAAATAATTACATTCGAACATCCTATAAACCGTTAGCTTTAGCACATGAAAAGCTGGTAAAATAATCTAAGTGATAATTTCTTATAGAGTATGAATTGCAACATCTCAAATAAAATACCATTTTTTTTTGCTATGAAAACTCGTAATCGTAATTCGCTTTGATGTGTAAATTATTGAACTGTTTGGACGAAGTTGAAGGTGTGCAGGTAAAAATAATTCAAGGAAATGAGAGCAATGGCTTTATAATTTGAAAAAAAATCTCGCAATCCGTACCTATAAAACTTGGTGAGCTCGAATGAAAGGTCGTGGCTTCGAGTATTTTATCATTTTTATGTTTTTTTTTTGTCTCGTCTGTGAAAAAAAATCATGAGACTAGGCGCAGAGTTGGTGTTGTCTGCAGTGTCTACAGAGAAACGTGAAAGGTATTAAAAAGGTGGTAACATCTTGGATCTCCAAGTATTTTTTTTCTTTTGCCAAGGATGACTGATTAAGCGTTGCTGCCTTTATCATTTTGTCATTTAATCATTTTATTTTTTCTGCTATTGAATACAACACTTCAGCATTGGATTTTACCCATGTTGAAATGTAGGTGTTTGCAATCGGGCTTTTTGATCCTGATCCAAATGTCAGTACCTATTTGATTTTGTGGAATTGAATTATTTAGGTGTAGATTAGGAAAAATGCATTACCTCGATATGAAACATATCTTTTAAGAAAATCACACGGGGGTCTCATCTCCATTTAATTAAAAATGTGATTTTTGGAAAAAAATTTAAACCTCTTGTTAATTTACCCTCAAGTTGATTATTCAATTTATGAGAAAGTGTTTTTCATTGGGTATTTTTTTTTAGTGAAAACTATAAACAATAAGTCTGTCTGGTTGCGACCCCCCCCCCTCAACATTTCGTCCCTACTCCTCCTATTATCTGAAAATATGATAGAACATGCTGAAAATATCCGCCAAAAAATCGAGTAGGTACCTATTACTCAAGTGTTTTGAAGATAGGCTAGAATTCAACTTTTAGCAACTTGAAATACTTTTCACCACCGGAAAATTTCAAAAGTACATGTATGAAAAAAAAAATGAAAATCATGTTTGATGGTCCAAAAAGACAAGGAGAAGACGATATTGAGTTGAGGACTTAGGTGCTTACTAACTATTTTATTAAAAAAAAAAAATACATTTTTGCAGAAAAATGAATGACTAAGTATTTTTGAATTCTTAAAAATTAACTCAAAATCAAACAATCAACTTGGTTCTCACCCATTTTCCCGAACAACCAAATTTCCGAATAGAAAAAATTCCGAAAAATTCATTCTAAAACTGAAAAACTGGAACTGGAACTGGAACTAAAAAAAAACAGTTTTATACCAGTTTCAGAATTTTTTTGAAAATTGCAATTTTCCGTTTTTTGTGTTTTTTTTTTAAATATCTTTTGTCAACAATTTTCAAATATAGTAAAGAACAGCAAAAATTCAAAATTTTGTAAATTTGGCTTGAAAAAGTAGAGAATTTAGGCGTTGAAATTTACTAAAGCACAATATTCAATTGAAAATTTTTCACTAAAAAAAACAAAAACGACTCGTAAGAATCTTAAAAATTTACGTGGTAAAGTGAATGAAGAAAAATTGTGTTGTAAATTTGAAAATTTCATCCAATTAAAAACATCTTCATTTTTTGTTGAAAAATTCAGTGCTCAGGAAATCAGGAGTGATAGAATTTCTAAAAAAGATTACCTCCCAGCTTTTCTCCAGAAATCTTTTGTGTTGAGCTTAGATGAAAAATGAAAAAACTGTAAGTACTTTAAAAAGAAAAGGAAAAACATTCGTGGTCAATTTTTGCCGAAAATTTTGGAGATTTTGACCTTCAAAATTAAAAAAAAAAAGGTTAAAGCTAGTAAGTATTTGGAACTAGAATTCAAAAGTGGAATCAAAAAATATTGAGAACTGGAATTTGGATTGAAACTGAAAAATCTCAAGAACTGGAACTAATATCATTTCAGTTTTCCATCACTGGTGGCCGGGGCCATGGAGCCTATCGATGGCTACCTAGATAAAATCATATTGTTGCAGGGAGTATGGAACGAAAAAAAAATTCTTTCAAGGAGAATCAATCTATATTTTTATTGAAAAGTGTAGAAGAATGATAGTTGAGTATCACTGAAATGAAAATTTTAATGGCATACTCAATAGTCTATCGCCAGATTGCCAAAATACTCGTTTAAAAATTAACATTTGTTACGTATTAAAATATAAAACTAAACGTAATAAGAGAACCCTTCACCTGCACAATTAGCAACTTTGAAAAAAAAAATCGTGAAATTGCTTCAACTTACTACGATTTTGATGGCTACGATGACGAGTTTAACACGACTATGTTCATTATAATGCGGCTTACACTCGTGATTCTGTTCAATGGTACCTACATTATGTAATATGCAAGCGATGGAAAAAGTAGACACGTTTATCATAAGTAAACAAATTCAGTAAGAAGTATCTACTGGTGATGTGAAATATGCAAAAGATGTACCTATGCAACAACGTTGAAACTGAAACTAATGGAATCGCAAACATCTATTATTTTGTAGGTAGCTAAGAAATACCACGTGTTTCGTTCGCTTTTCCAATTTACATCTCAGCAGAGTAAAATTTTCCATTCATCAATAAATCAAATCGAAAATGTGGGGAACATAATCTTACGTAAAAATTATTTCACACAAAACGTTTTATTCATTTCATTTTTTTTTTTTTTGTGAAAAAATATATAAGAAGAAGCCGCTTGTATAACTCGAACGTCCCTCGCAACAGGTAGGTAGGTGCATAAAGAAATTCCATGGCTGACAATGGCAGACAGAATGCATCTCTTAATCCTGTTTCGAAACGATCGACTTAAAGACATAAATCAAGGTTTACGGTTCAACGTCAACTTAAAAGTATATTTAGACTGGCTATGTATTTTTTCGCCGAATCGCCGTCCATGATTTTCTAAGAGTTCTTTTCTTATAGTGGAGCATTAAGTTACTACGTCTGGTGGTAGATACCTAATTTCTAGGTAGGTAATCTTACGATCAGTAATGAGTTATGACAAAGTAAAGTCTGCATAAATATCGTTTTTTACAATGAAAATTGTAATTTATTTTTCATTTTGCAACGAACCGGTGGATTTTCTGAGAACTTGAGAGTATTCTATTAGAACATTTTGTGACTTAGAAAATATTCATTGGCGTTTTTTAACCGATTGATGCTGGAGTATTTAAAGGCGGTGGATGGTTGTAAAATAAAAAGAATATGCAATGCAGTGGCGTAGCCAGAAACGTTTGAAGAGAGAGGGAGAGAGAGGGGGGTCAGAACCAATGGTGTCGGAATCTTTATTTTGGTGGGTGAAAATGAGTACAAAGACAAAAAAAACAAAGCTTTTTGGAGGCGGGAGAGAGGGAGGTAAAAAGAGCCTTTTTTTTCTCTTCATGATCAAACAAGACATTTTTTCGTCGTTTTAAATGTTTTAATGCTTTGAAAAAATTATTTTCTTGAAACACTTTGTACTTGGTTGGCTTGAGGATGAACAAAATTACAATTGTAATGAACTATTAGAGGCTACATTGTGAAAAAAGAATCCTTTTTGCATCCCTCCTCCGAAAAGGAAGCTTTTTTGGAAGAGTATAACGTTGGGTTCGTGACTTGGAGAACCAAAAGAGGAGAAAATGGAAGACTTAATTTTGCAGTCACAATAAATAAATTAATGGTAATCAAATATGATTGAGTTAATGCCCGAACGAAGCGAAGGCAAAGCTTTGAGAAAATTGGATTTTTCATTGTCCAAAAAAACGCAGTTTTCACGTATATTTCCGACCTCGAGGGGGGCGTCCTTCTTGCCTACGCCCCTGATGCCGTTATCCATACAATTAACCACAGTTTTATAGTTTTCCCGAACAGAAAAATTTGATGGATGGCAATTATCCATGTGATTATCCACGGTTCTATCAACAAAACTTTTTCGGAGTCCTCAATTATGTCTGATGGTTATAGTTTCAAAAAGTAGAACAAATGTTTGCCTTTTAATTCTGGAATTTGAGCAATTTCAAAAGTTTGAGGGTGGAGTTTTGGCTGGAATGCATTGCAAAAAAATTTTTGAAAAAATTCTCAAAAATTGGTCACTACTCCCCGTATACACCACATAAATAATTTTAGAATTTTTCGTTGCGTGAATGGCGAAATTGGTATTTTTGAACAGTAAATCGCATTTTTAGGTCTGTTCTACCAACTCGAAAAATCTGAAAAAATATCATTATATTGTATCATGGTAGGAATATATTTGTGCCAAAAAAATTATGTTTTTTAGTTTCAGAGTTATGGCGATTTTAAAGTTTCAAAGTGGGGTTTTGGCTAGAAGGCAGTACAAAAAAAATCTGAAAAAATTCTTAAAAATTGGTCACCACTCCCTGTATACACCACATAAATTTCAGAATTTTTGGTCTATTAGGTCCGGAGATACGATTTTTTGACGAAAATTCGCTATTTGGGGGGGGGGGGGTGGAGGTAAAGGGGGGTGAGTTGGGGAGTGGAAAAAATTTCCTAAAATCATTATTTGGGGTCCTTAACAATGTCCAATAGTTGATTTCAAAAAGTAGCTCTTAGGCCGATTCGCCTATCTTATCCGGGGGTACCCAATTTGATGAATTTTGTGGAAATTGACGATTTACGGTTCCAAAGGGTTTCTCTGAATAAAACGCTGTCAATTTTTTTTCGAGCCTCCGGTCCAAAAAAGTTTAGAGCTGAGAAATCTTGAAGTAGGATTTTTTTCAAAAAAAGCGTTTGAAAAAATTTTCATGACAGTGCTGCCAACTGAATTTTAATTCACACTAGTTTTACAAAAATTCAGTTGGCTACACTTTCACCAAAAAAACTCAACAAAATATTTAAAATGAATTTTAATGACCAAAAATATTTCCAGCTCATTTTCCTAATCATTTTGTAAATAATTTGAATTTGATGAAAATTGTGCGAATCACAAAGTGGTTCGTATCGCTGTCAGGAATTTATAAAAAAAAAAATCATCAAAACCTATTCCAGGCGACCAGAAAACTATTGGTTTGATTTTGAGATGTTTGAGTGAACGATTTGAGAAAGTTGGTAAAAATTCGTCGAATTCTCGTTTGCAACTTCCCAAAAGTGGCAAAAATCGTTTTCTTTGTTTTTCCAAAATTACTGTACTATGAAGTTTTTTTTAGCTCTATTCTCTTTCTGACTGCAATTTCATCATTTTTTTGAATGGTTTTTCACTCGAAGTAAACTATTTCACCAATTATCATCAAAATCTAGAACTTGATTTCTTTACGTTTTGTTTTTTAGTCCTTTCAATGCCTGCTGAACAAATAGGTATTATATATGTAAGTAGGTACCTATACAGTTTTGAAAATTTTCTAATTTTGCTTTTGTTTTGGCGTTACATGTTCAAAATCTATGTATTATGGTTTTATGAGCGCAGCTATAGGTACCTAATCTAAAAAACTAGCATAGATGATAATTAGCTCTTGGTTGTATAATTTATGTACCTAACGTAAACCTTGCAGATTTTTCACTAACCATATGTACCCTACCTATTATTCCAAGCCCAAGTACCTGTTCGATTAATTGCTCTTGACGTGATTTATTTATATTATACTCATGCATATGTATTAGCAAAATAACGATTTTAGATGAAAATTGAAACGAAATGAAGGAAGCCATCAACCATATACTGTGAAGGTGTTTTTTTCCTTAAATATAGTTCAAGTATTACGATAACGATCCTTTGTACTGATATTAGTGAAAATTTTCGCTTTTTAGTGGCTCATAAATATTTATGGTGTACCTATTCACCTCAATAGTGTTTTAGTCTTAATGGGTGGGTAGGTATAAGGGTGTTTTGTTTTCATTTGACCCTTAACGATATAATAATTTATTCTAATGAATTGCAAAACGAATTAACCGATTTAGATAGGTAGTAGGTACAACGCTGTAGATTGGAAACGTTTTTTTATAATTATAATACCTGTGTGCCTTTGTCGAGCCGTGATAATCATCAGGGCCGTATTTACGCACAAGCTACATAGGCACCAGCCTCGGGCGGCAAATTTTAGGGGGCGGCAGATTTTGAGGAGCAGTTTTTTTTTTAATTTTCCTTAATTGTGATTTGAAAAAAAAAATAAAAAAATCTACTGTACCCACTGAAAAAGATTCTTTTTTGAACAAAACTTTTATTTACATAGGGCATAGCATTAAAATATGAAAAAATGCCTTTTTTAAGCATTAAATTTCTAATTTTTCAAAGCTTCGCCCTCGCTTCGCTCGGGCATAACCGAATCGAAATTCTATGATCTACTTGAAACATTGGTACGAAAGAAAATTCTCCTCTATTCTCCTCTTTGGGAACCTTCTGATATTCGAAGCCTCTATGCCCACTCTGTACCTAACCGAAAAAATGATTGAGAAAATTGATTTTTAATTCGTTTTTCGTTAATTTTTCTTTCAATGTATAATTATCCAAATAAAGCAGGAAGTTCCACATTTTTTGTGGGGGGGGGGGGCAAATTTTATTCTGCCTCTGAGCGTCGTGAGGTTAAATCCGGCCCTGATAATCATCTTGACTAAAAATCGATTAATATGATTATCTCTCCCACAACAGATAATTTTTTCCTTAGAGTCATCAGGAGTTAGATAAAGTAATGATCTATGGCTTTGTTGTGAACGAAAAAAAAACCATTTGATAATGAAAAAGAAGAGTTTTAACTTGAATAAAATCGCCACGATTGTGCTTTCTATTGTTCCATCTCTTCCAATTAACTTTTATTTGCACGGTTTCTTCGAACACACATACCAACAAGTTGTAAGCACTGTAACTTCACAACGACTTACATACCCATAATTTTCAAACCAATCGTTTTAAATTTTTTTTCAAACTTAATCTAAGTAGGTTTTGTGAAATTTTTTAAAGATTGTTCCAAAAGTGTGAATTAAAAAAATTAAATTTTTTCATAAAATTTTAGGTAGATTTTAGCTTCTTAATTATTGTAGGTAGTTTTGATTATTTTAAAAAATGCTGTTGATGCCTGAAAAATTGTTTTTTTTTCTCTCCTCAACTTTTGACCAAAAAAGCGAGGACTTTTGAAAAACAGTGAAATTTTTAGGAAATCACGATTTTTTAACCACTTCTCAAATTTCAGGCTAATTTAAGAAGATATTCATGAAAGCCTGATTTTCAGCGATTCAGGTTTTTCCTGAGTGTTACAGATTCTCCCTGGTGTGGTCACCTGAGCATGCTGTTGAGTGGACTATTTTAAACAAAAAATGTGGAAAAAAAATCAGACTAGAATTTTTTACAGCTATGGTAATTTTTTTCTAATCTGACTTGAATATTGTTTTGAACGGGAAAACAGCAATGAAAATTTTCCCTCAGTTGAAAATAATTCAATAAAGAGTCCATTTGAGTAAAAATTACTCTAAAATTTAATACTTCGTTTGAAAATAGAAACTAACTGGTTTTGGTTAATCGCGAGATTTTAACGACTTCACGAAATTTCCTTCACTTCGCAGTAACAGTTTTTCTATTATTTATATTGGTTCACATAATCAAACGACTCAAAACGACTCGTTATGTAAAATGTGAAATAAAACTGCAAGAAACAGAAATGAATCACGAATTGAATTCCAAGCAAATCAATGCTCACAAGGTAGGCGACTTGTTTGTACAAACGGTTTAATCGCCTCGACTCTGCACTTGTACTGGCGTTCAAGTCGCTAGAACGATGGAAATATAAGCATTAGGCACTCGAGTTAATTTGTTTCAAACATAAATCATAAATGGACTTGCGTTTGCTGGGAAAATGTTTACACCCAAGTGCAATTTTTTAAAATTTCGATTCATATTTGAATTTTTTTTGCACATAGTTGTGTTAATTTGTTGGTAGTTGATAACGCAGCACAGTTTTTAGCTGGTGAAATATGTGCTTATCTGATTATGGCCAGTGCTCTTTATATTCTGACCACGTTTTTAGTGTTCGGAGACGTATGTTTATGGTAAATTGTGTACTCACGTAAAAACATTTTGAACGTTGAATTTTAAAGTGATAAGTAGAATGCCTGAGTGTGCGATGCTAACATGGCGATGCATTATGTATTTTAATGTCTTCGAGTTGGATGTAAAAAATTTAAATCGTGAATTTTCAAAAAAGAATTCCATAATTCAAAAATTTTTGTAATTTCAAAGCTATACTTTGTGATTTGTAAAATATGAAAAATTTACCTATCAAAAAAATCCTGAAATTTGATACATCTACCTTATTTTCAAGTCCATATTTCAAGACATTTTTTTGAATTTTTTGAGGCACCTGTTCATGTTTTCTAAATTTAATCAATCTTGAATAGTAATGTTATTCTTCAAGGTAATTCTAAGCAAATTTTGAATTTTTTGTCATTTTATAATTTTTTGAAATTTCTAAAAAAAAACACTTTGTTTATGGTTTGGAGAAAAAGAGTAGAAAAAGGACAGCTGTCCTTTTGGTTAGTTCATCGGACAAAATATAATTTCTTTTTAAAAATAGTTTTTTTTAATCAAGACCAATTTAATTCAACCCTAAAATTTAATCCATATTCCTGACTGAATTAGTCTGGCAGCATATTTAAATATTCGATCTTTATGCAGATTTTTCATAAATTCCTCGGATTGTTATCACATTTATCTAGATTAGATACCTCTACCTAGCTAACTGAAATTAGCAATAGATGTATTTTTTTCCATGTACCCATGCTGAGAAAAAAATTCTAATGGAGCGATCGTATCAGTAAAATAAAAACCTGAATAAGAATAAAGTGCAAAAATCTCTAAAAATACTCCAACGATTATAAGGGAAATTAATCGTGTATGGTACCTTGCATTTCTGCGATATGTACCCGATAATGTTCTCTTTTCTGCTTCGTCTGGGCTGATAATTATAATAAGGCCTTCGACGGAAATTAAAATTTACTTCGTTAAACAATAAAATATGTACGGTTTTCCCCTTGTTTTTTTTTTTTTATCAAATGGGTATGTGCACGAGTATGTCATCGTATGTGTGGAACAGTAAGCGGTGTAACTGGCTTTTGTTATAAACATCATAGGAGCAGCGCGAAACTGGATTAAATAACAAGTTTCAAGGAGAACCGCCGATGAATTATTGTATCGATGGTTGGCTTTAGCCTTAAGTATCTTTTTCACGAAATTATATTTTTTCGTCGGTGAAGATTTTTTAAACGTTGCGATGATAATTGCATTGGAAATGTTTAATTACTTTGGGTGTGGTACCGATTTTTTTTTTTTTTTCAATATAAAAATTCTAAATATTTTGTAATTTTGACACGAAATTATAATTTTAATGAAAAATTGTTAATTTTCGTTCAAATTTAGGATAATGTGTCATTTAATTAGAGGCAGTTCAAGTTTTGATTGATGATTTTTAAAAATTTTTCCAAATTTTCAACATTTTCCACACTATTTTTCAACATTTTCCATACAATTTTTCAACATTTTCCATACATTTTTTCAACATTTTCCATACAATTTTTCAACATTCTCCATACAATTTTTCTCAAATATCAATTCAAATGATTTTTATTATTTTCTTTGAAAAAATTACTTTGACCCAAAAAATATTGTTTAAAAAAACTAGCCAACTTTTATAATTTTTTCTGTAAAAATTGAACAATTACGAGTAATTTCATTTTTTTAAATAAAAAATTGAGTACCTAAGTACATATTTTCAACGATCGAAAAAAAAACAAGTTTTATTAAATCCACAGAAAATTCAGTAAAAAAATTGTTAATCACACTAAAAAGTTCTAATAAAAAACAAGCCGAGTATATACCTATAAAAAAATTTTACCGCAAAATTTTTTTCGAAAAGATAATGAAATGATAATGTAAAAGGTGTAAAAAATTTTATGTAGGTAGGTAAATTCCTAGGTAGTAGGTACATCACATGACCTTATCGAAAAACTAATTTTAAAACATTTACCGGAATAAAATTCCAATTTTTTTCAAAATTGTGATTTGAGAGAACCCCCTTGCCCCTTAAATGTGGTGCTTCTTCATTGCGCTGAAAGTTCTCTTTTCTAAAATAATTTTTGCAATTGTCTCGCAGGTTGAAATTTATTATTAATTTTCAAATTAAGTACCTATGTCGTTTTTGAGTATTGGGAAGTGCAAAATTAAAATGAAGAAGCCGAGACTTTTTTTGGAGAACTTTACTGGATATTTTGGAAGGCATGGATAGATTCCTCCCTTCCATCATTTCCCCCCCCCCCCCCCACCATTACATGATGAAACCTTTGTGCAAGTTTTATATGTATTTTTGTTTGTTTGAATTTTTCATTAAAAAAAAAGAGGTCAAAGATGAATTTTCATTTTAATATTCATCTCGAGCTAATAATTTTTGAATTTTCAAGCATGAAATGAACTTCGGAAGAATTTTCATCCCAAGCATTTTTTAAAATTTTAAGCCTGGGAAGAATTTGGAATAAATTTTTTTTCGATTTTTTGAGCCTTGGGTGAACTTGGGATGAATTTTAATCCCAAAATTCATCCCGTTTTTTTTTCCAAATTTTTAAGGCTGAGATGACTTTGGGATAAATTTTCAGGTATCTAACAAAAGACTACCGTTCTTTTTAGAGGCGGGGAGGGGGGGGGGAGAAAGGAGGAATCCAAGTCATGTAAGGCTATTTTCAAACCCATTTTCTTCTATTCAGAAGCTCATCAAGGTATCTGAGGTGAAGGGAGTTGAAATTTTTATTCAACATCTATGAGTGTAAAAATCTTCAAACAAGACTATAAAAATCAAAAAATTCAGTGTTGAGTATTTCTTCAAAATCTGTTTTTGTTTTTATTGAAAATTCGATCCGAAAATCAGACATGAGTTTTACATTCAATATTTTCATTTGGCTTTGGTTTAGAATTCATAAAAGCAAAATGAATCTTATATTTAGGTACTTACCTACTAACAGTTTTATGTTTCAGAATATTTCTTATGAATTTTAACCCGCCGCCACCACACTGGTGACAAATGTCACCAACCGGTTTTTTTCTTGCGTTACGCGGGCAGGATCGAGTGATCGGGTGGTAACGCCTCCTAGTACGTATGCGCGCTTAACCCACCGATCATTTCCGCGGATTCGCAAATTGCCTACTTTTTCATTTGAAGGGGCAGACATTTTCGTAACAAATCTGGACTGGCTCGAATTTTAATTTTTTTTGCTCCTCAAATCAAAAGGACCGGCAAATTGTTATACACGAACGAGTAGGGCATAGATACACAAGTATCTGTCGGGTAGCAAATTCATCCCCTCCACTTTTCGTTCAATGCAAAAAAAATGGAAATAAAAACGAAAAAAACGTATTTTTTTCTAAAATTTCTGCCCCTTCAAAAACAAAAGTAGGCAGTTTGTCCAACAGGGGAGATGAAACGTTGAACATTTATGTACACCCCCTTGAAGTTATAATGCCATACCAAACTTTGGTCCAGCGCTAGAAAATTATTCGGTAAACAACTTTTTTTGAAGTGTGGTGTCGCAGGGTTAAAAATAAAATACATAAAGCAAAGTTCCTGAATTGACTCCAAATGCTGATTTTTTCCATCTAAAAAGATGAATTTCCGAGAAAATAAATTCTAAAATTTCTTCGAATTGTCGATAATTTTCAACATTTAGCCCATCACCTGTGTGGTCGATTTGTCGGTACAGACGACATTAAAGAACCCTACCATTAGTCAATATTTCGGTACATTGTCGAACCCTTTGTGCTACAAAACGTTATCATTGAAGGGTACAGGTAAGCTATCATTAAAACCGACATATTATCAACAGGTTATAAGGAAATTACCTACATTCCAAATTACCCGTCTACCACTACGTTTTGCGAATTGTATTCGTTCAAGTAGCACGTTACATTTATTTTTTCCATACGCACGAATTTCCATTCGGTTAGGAACATAATACTTTTCCAAAATGTAATGCATCAAAGGTACAAAGTAAGAACATCAGTTTAATATGTGATAGCAGCACCATGACTAATCAAGAGAGTTGAGTGTATGCATCAGAATAATATAGTAGCAGGCCTAGGTGTAAGTACCAGCCGCCCTACCCGTCCAATTTTACCTTATATAAGCGAGAACAGTATTTTAAAAGACCGTCATTATGAGAATAATTACGAGAATAGCGTATAGGTGGGTCTTAGCTGTACTATGCTGCAAAAGGTGCAATGAAATTGGTCGCATTATCCATGAAGTAACTTTAGGTAGGTACCACAGACAAATTATTAATCTGATAGTTTTATTACTTCACGATGCGTGAAGGGTTTTTTTTTATCCGTAACGTCTGGAACTTCGGTCTAGTCTATGGGCATAAATTTCGACGAAAAAAGTTCACTGGTCATGTTTGCAATTTAAAAAAGAGTCACGGGTAATTTGTTTTTATTTCTGGGTAAACGATCGAAGTTCTCGACAAACCAATAAACTTTATAGTTACACAATCTAGACGTATATTCGTTGGAATAATATGATTTCGCAAACTGTATTAATTTTATTCGATAGGGTATCCGAAGCACCAAATTTATCAAAAAATATTTTTCTGGTATATTTTATATTTTTATGTAAGGTTGAAGATTCGATAATATAATGAATGTAGGATTGTAGGTGTAGTTGAAGTTGAAATTAAATTTTTATATGCATAAAAATGTCTTGAAATTTAATGAAAATTGTCAAGGTAGATTGCTTCAAGTGAGGGAATCTCAAAAAAAAATTAATTTTCCAGCTGAAAAGAGCCAGAGGGGGTTTCGAGTAAAGTAACCTGCTAGGAACTTCATCAGTCACTCTTCTCAAAAATGAAAATTTGAATTTTTATACTTACTCACTTCAAGCATTGAGTTTAGAAAATGGACTAAAAATGCTTTTGAACTGTTCCAAATTCAAATTTCTTACTCAAAAATTCATTAAAATCAAAAAAAATGTTTGGTCGCCAAGAAAAATTTGTGATGATACTATTCAAGAAATTCCACAGTAAAACTGCCAGTCAATTTTGATTTAGACAATTTTCATAAAATTCAAATTGTTCATTCATTAAAATAAATTTAAAGAAATTTAGAAGAAATTTTTCCAACAGTCTTTTGACTTATATTGTCTAAAAATTTTGGAAATCAAAATGTATTTGGCAACTTGGTTATAAAAAGTTTTGAAAAATATAATCAAAAATTATTCCAACAAGGAAGGTCAACTCGTAGTATAGGTAGTAAAATTTTTAGACAGGACAAAAATAAATCGAAAGTATTTCACATATATCATAAAAGATCCCACATCCAAAATTTTCAGATACCTAGTGAAGTTCATTTCTTGAATTTTGACGCATTTCTGAATTTTTAAAATTACCTCATTGGAGGTAAAGGGCTGACGAAGTGAGGAATTGCAAAATTGAGTAGATTTTCACGAAAATTGGCCGTTTTCCTCTACCAAAAATTTGCAATTGAGAACATAAATCACTTCCTATCTGAAAACCAATGACAAATTCGAATTCAGGAGGTTCGAATTAAGTTAGAAACTGGTTTCAAACCATACTTGATCGATAATACTCGTGTCAGGATGGAAAAAATCGAAATTTTACCTGTTTTCCTCAAAATTGGCCACTTTTTGCGACACAAATTCTACGATTGTGCGAGTACTATGCTTTTGATCGAAAAACTAATTGCATATTCGTGTTCAGGAGGGTCGAATTTTACGAAAATGACACCAAATTTACCCCAAACCTTTTATTTGGAGAATTGGGGGTGAAACCTCCCCTAAAACGAGCCCCCACTCCTCCTCCAAGGGACATTTTTGATGGGTCCACTTCTCAAAAATTTTCTTTTGGGTCATTGAAAAAAAGAGGCTATGCGTATGATCTTCAACGTCTAGAAAAGCGAATAACCCATACCTATTGGTGACTTATTTGATCGATTGAATCATGATTTTTCAAAAATTCATACCTTACATATTCAAGATTTTACTCTGCTAAAGCTGATATAGATTTACCATTTTTATAGATTTTTCTCCAGGGCTGGAAAAATTCCAAAATTTTTTGGCGGTTCTGAAACGTCTACAAACAACTTTAATTCGATTTGGAAAGTTGAAAGTCAGATTTACAGCGAAGTTTTATTTTTTTCGTAGATTAAATCAATTTTCTATAATCCATTTTGCAATGTAATGATGTGATTTTTAAATTTCAAAAATTTGTCAAAATTCGAGAAATGAACTTCAGCACCTAAAATTTCATAAATGAAATTCTTTTATGGTTTTTTGATTCATTTTTGTTTCGATTCAAAATTTTTCTTCCAGTTCCTCCCTTCGTAAGTGATCAATTTTTTGTAGTTAGATTTTGAAGTGTTTGAGAGCAAGATTTAAATTTGAAAATAAAAATCAAAAATCATTTTTAAAATTTCTGATCTGCAATTTTTCAACCTCCTACTAGAAAGTAGAAAGTGGTATCCAATTTTCAAGTCAATAGTTCAAAAAGATGAAGGAATTACTTTTCTCGGGGAGTGGAGGAGGGGGCAAGATTCTCTGCAGGTGAAAATATCCAAAAATAATTTTAAAACTTACATTTTTGCTCTTTTTTTCTTTTCAAAAATGATCCCACATTGAGGTCGCCTAATTCCGTTCCCCCTATAGACTTCACTCTTAATTTTTTTTTTTTTTGTAAAATTCTACCACTCAAATTAAACTCTCTTGTAAATTTTCAATACAATTTAGATTTTTGTGTTTCGATCTACTTGAAAGTGCAAGAGACTATAGTAAAACATGGAGATTTTTTCTGCTTCAGCCTAAATCCTAAGTAGGCCCTGCGAAAAGATATGTACATACATATTAACTGTGTCGGAAGTTTAAATTGTATTTAAAAATCCAGCGTCGAGACGAGTCCAGTGAGAAAAAAACAAACACGTAGAGTTTATAGTGTGATAATGTAGTAATTATTCTTAACGTTATAGCGCAATCGTACCGTACTGTTCTTCACCTTTCCGGTGTTTTAATGCGTCAATGACGTGTTATGTAAAGCTGGCGTTTATTTCTCAAATTCAAGTACCTACTTTGTATTTTTTTTCAACGTCAGAATATCCAATCGAAATAATTACCTATACGTTGCATTTTCCTAATAATTGTACTGCTATTTATATGAAAATGACATGATTCAGAAACAAGTTCACAGAGCGAGCTCTAAGTTAATGGTTTTTCATTTTTTTTTTACAGATGTGGTGCCAAACAATTTTGATCGGATTTTTAATCGGTGCTGCGGTTTCGCAGTCCAATTACGATAATCAAGCCAATAGTATCGAGTACTCCGAAGATGGTCTACCAGAATCCACCATTTTGGATGGTAAAGTTACCAAGCTAGATGACATAGCTCCGATTATATTTCTTAATAGGACGAAAGCTGCGTTGAATTGCGCCGCAGGATATATGCAGGTACGTGCGAATACATACATTCGAATATTTTGTTTTGTTTTACGTTGCTATATTATGACCAATATAAAATATTTATATCAAGTACCTTGTTTATGTTTAAAGATAATAATTATTGAAGAGAAACTCTCTACATAAAAGTAAGAAAACTCGTGGGTAAAAAAATAGAGTAAAAATCCGCAGTTATCATTTTCACAAATTATTCATTGTAGACATCGTTCATTCTCATTTTCGTATCTTCCCTTCTTCTGATAATAACAATGGTACATAAATGGGTTACCCATTTGTATTTATTGTCGAGTTAAAAATCGAAAAAAAAACTCTCAGTTTTCGCTACATAATCAAGAATAAAAAAAAATGAGGCAAAAGCAGAAAAGCAAATATTACTAAGTAAACACCGTAAAAGACATTCATTAGGACTCTATTTTGTTTCAAATCTCCCTAAGATATAATTTTAGGATCAATAACCAACTTTCTTTACATTTTCAACTCCATATTCTATTTCAAAACAAAGCGAAGTATTTTTTCAGCTGAAAATTTTAAAATAATGTAGAATCAATTTTTTTAGTTGGAATTTCGAGTGATGATGAAGTAAGAAAATTCCTGAAGTCGAAATTTTGTAAAAGTTAGAACAAAAAAAAATTATTCCAAAAACTGCAAATTAATGAAAAAGGACGAAGCAGAGGTAGGAGAGAATCATAAAAGGAATTTCAATTGGAAGTTTAGAACTTTGAACGTGTTTGATTAGTTGGTTAAAAAATTCAAATTTTGGGATAAGCTTTAGTAGTTTTCTAATTTGAGCGTTAAAAGTTGAAATAAGAAAATTAATTTACCCATAATCTGTGTGCAGTTGTTGCTATTTCGAAAATTAAGGAAGGATTTTTCTGAGAAAAAATTGTATACGATTTTTACTCAATTCACCCCCTCCCCCTCTCCAACCTCAAAACAACCGAAAAGTGTTAAATATAATAATTGTTATTCTTACATATTTAAAAATTCTATAAAACATTTCTGGTTAGGTAGGCTATTTTAAAATAAATTCTTGCGCCAAAAAATACTTGGTTTTTGAATGATGGCCATTTTTTTTTTGCTTAAAGAAAATTAAATCACCAAATGACATATTGTTTTGAGACGGAAGAGGAAAATTTTTTAAAAATTAATTTGGATAAATCTGTCTCTCGTCTAAATGTGTATCGTTTGTAAAATAAATTTTCTCCCTTCGACGAACATTAATTTTTTCAGTTTTTAAAATTGCAGCGAAAAAATGGATAGGTACATTAGAAACAATTGCAAAAATTTTTGATGACAATTCATATTTAGTGATTTTTGATATCTATCCTTGTGTGTCATATTTTGACGGGGTAATTTTTATTTTGGATTCTTTTTTAACGTAAATTTTTTACTTTAGTTGACCTCTCCTTCCAGAACTTGAAGTACCAATGTAAAATATTGAATCGAAACAAAATTAAATTAAATCAAAATTACATCATAAAACGACCCCAGAACATCGTATCCAAAATTTTAGGGATTAAAATAAAGCTGCCATCCAAGATTTTGAAAAAGTAATATTTTGTCAAAAAAAAAAAAATGCAACACTAAAAATCACTAAAATCACAGTTTTTTTTCAGAAGTCGTTCAAAAATCATTTCACGACTGAAGGTAAAAAAATGTAAAAATCGCTAAAAATTGTTATTTTGTATTTTTGCCCTTTTTTTTGAAAAAAAATTTCATCGAAAATCATTAAAAATCGAGGAGCAAAATGTGTAAAAAAAATCACTAAAATCACAGAAATTTTCAAAAATTGAGAAAATTACAAAACTGTTTCAAAAGCTGAAAAATCATTGATTTCAGTGAGAAAGCTTTAAAGGTTGGCAACACTAGCTTAGAATTTGTTTCTTAAATTTTGGAGAATTTTTGAAATTTAAAATTACCTTATCGTCTTGTAAAATGAAAAAATTTGATCTAAAGAACGCAGAAAATTAATTTGCTAATGTTTTATTCTGACTTACAAAAATTTTTAAAATAATTTTCAAACATTTTGAAACCTTTAAAAAATTTTGAAATTTTCCAGCACTGGCGAAAAGTTAATAAAAATGTTTAATATTAGGTAACTCCAACTCAGCGACTTATTTAATCGATTGAAGCACAATTTTCTAAAATTTACAGCTACTAAATCTATGATTTTTGATATTTTTAGATTTTTTCCAGAAAAATTTTCTGTTAAAAAATATGAATTTGAACTGGAAATTACGAGTATTACCAATAGGGGTTCGGGTTATCCACGATATTTTATACCTACCGAAGTTTTTACGGACCATTTTTATAGTCTTTTCTTCAGAAAATATTGGTAAATTTAAAAATGTTTTGGAGGTTCAAAGCTGCCTCGAAATCATTTCCAATCGATTTTGGAGGTAAAAAATTAGGATACACCAAATTCCAGCTTTTTTCGTCGATTGGATCAAATTTTCATATTTTTCAAGATGATAGAGTAATTTTGGAATTTATTTTAAAAATTCGTCAAAATTTGAGAAATTAATTTCAGCGCTTTAAATTTTGGATATGTGATTTTTTATGATTCATATTAGTTTTTTTTTTGTTTCGGCTGTTTTACTTCTGAATTTTAGAAAACCACCTTTGTAAGGTCATTCACTCGCATTTATCAGTTTTTTTTTCCAAAATTACCACCAAATTTAAAGTACCTTTTTCAGCTCGTGTTTCAATACCATTTATTACTCCGTTGAAAAGCAGATGACAGCAGTAGTAAATTTATCAAAAAAATTCTTATACCTGTAATTATACTACGTTTTGAATGGTTCACGTGCCATTTTACGCGAAAATTTCATAATTTGCACCAACTTAAAAAAATTATCGCCCACTCTCGAGTTTTCTATTAAACCTGTTTACGACAACACGTATCTCAACAGGTAGATAACGTCAAGCTTGGTTTGTATTACCAAGTACCAACGCATTAAATGCTATGTGGGGTGAAATTTGCATCTTGCAAAAGCTTTACATTCATTTCCTTGATTACATTATAGAGGAAAAATTGTAGGTCAAATGTTTTTTTCACTCTCATCCTGCTACAAACCAAGTATGCAAATTTACTTACTCGGATCGTTCTTGTTAGAATTTCGCGTTGCGTAACTAATTCATGCAATTTAGTTGAATTTGCTGGAAATTTTTCGAGCAAAGGTTTGAAAAAATTACGTAATTATTTTTTCGATAAAATCAAGAGGTAACATGGTTAATGTTCCGTGTAGAAATTTTCTCTGCTTTTTTCTGCAAAAAAATCCCAACAGGGATACCAAGAAGCAACCTATCAAACATGGGTGATTCAAAGGTTGCCTATTCACGTACACGAAAGAAAAATTATAAAAATTCATTATTTTTTTTACGATTACTCGAATAATTTGTAAAATTACGAAAACTCAAATTTTTCCAAACTGGTAAAAATTATTCGAAAAATAATTTCTTCGAATTAGCTACATCGCTGAGCATCTTGTTAAGCGCTTTGTTGACAAATATAATAAACCGTTGGAAAGCTCGAATCGACTGATAAATACAACATTGGTGAAACTTTACGAATTCGAATACTGGGTAACAGTAGTAAATTCGACTTTAATTATTTTATTGGCTGGATCGTTTCTCGCCGTCGCATAAATTAATCAAGCTGTATAGATTTGTGGAAAATGGGCGAAAACATTAGATATTCACGCCTAATTAAATGAATTTGCATTTTGGAGCATTTTAAACGTGTCCTTGAGATGCGGTCGTTGGTTTTAATTAGTTTTACGTTTTACTAATGTATTAAACTAATTTGGTATTATTTTGAACCTGTCTGCGTGGAATCCTTTTATGTTTAAAATTCACAGTAAAACGTTGGAACTTTTTACAGTTGACTTATGGGCCAACGTGTTTTTCCTATTGATTTAATGGGAATTGGTGGAAAATCAGCCTAAAATGAATTTACCCTCGGGTCATTTTTCATGGTATTCGAAATGTTTGTTGTCTGTGCTGCTGATACGTTCGAATAAAATTTTCTAACGAAATAAAACGACGAAAATTAAAATTCATCGTTTTGTCGACCTTTATTCATTCCATCAAATTCTAATTCTGCTTTTTCTAAAATATCCCATTACGAATTAAAATCAATAGTTCGTATTGAAATTCTCGTTCTTACCAATTTTTTCCATCAATTTATACGAAAAAGTAATGGAAATGAATGCGTTATCATTTGAAGACCTTTTTTTCTCCTTTTACAACGACGTTCCCGAAACATGGCCATCTATGATACGAAAAATTATAAAACATTTTCGCCTTTGTACTGCGAGAAAGAAATAAGAAAATGTGACCGAAATTGTAAAGGTAACACCAATAAAAGTTCTACCGAAGACATTTCTCGATAGAAAGCTTAGAGATTATACTTCTGACGCATATGGAATATTTCAAACTTTTATAAATTAATGTTTTATCGAAAGCGAAATAAATCCTCCCGAGTTATAAGATACAAGTTTTTTCTATACAATTTGTTGCTTCAAAACAGTCAGCTTTGGTACATGCGACGAAATTGGAAATTTTTTAAAAAACATTTTTCAACATGTACGAGAGTTTATTGAAAAAAAAATAAAGTTCTCGAGTCGTTTAATTCTTTAGTTTACATAAATGAATAGCAACAAAGTTATATCAACTTTACAATATGAAAATTTAAAAATTCTCTGTTTTTTTTTTTTTTTTTTACAGATTGATTTAAAATTCGAACATCCATTTTATGGAATAATTTACGCGAATTTCGACAGATCAAGCTCGTGTTTGATTTCTGGCAATGGAACCATTACAGCAAGGATTGATTTACCATTGAAAGGATGCGGAACCCTACAAGTAATATTTTTTACGTAATATTTTTTCAAGTCCCGAAGTGCCTTACGTAACTTCGATATGACTTTAAAAAGAAACTACCATCATCTCGAATTGTAAACTCAAAAAGAAATAAGAATGTTTTTGTACGTCGACAACGTTTACAAAAGTAGGATATCTTATGGCTTTATTTTCTCAAAAGAATGCGGCCAACAGGCATCATATCCAGGAGCTGTTTCACAAAATTTTCATCTTTTCTGTAAATACATATAAACTCGCTAGCGAACATTTTTCTGGCGCTGGCGTTGTATTAAAAATGAAAAACAAACACTTCAAGGCGAATACTTGCAATTTGCATGTGTCTCGAATTTTATTACTCGTAAAAATTCATGCGAATGTAATTTCACCAACGACGTAGGGTAACCTGCGTATCAAAATTGAAGCTCGGATGAAAATTGAAATTAATGGAGCTCGCGGATACTACGTGATAAATTACTTATCCGCGTGAAATTAACATGTGACTCAAGTTGGACTACAGATTGGATCCAGTACTGTTGATAATGTAGAGCTGGATATCTATATCAAGCTGAGATCACATTTTGAATTTTCCACGCCCTCTCACCCTCTTCCCTGGGGTCCTGATGCAAAAATGGCATCCAATTTGGATTTGACATTGCTGAAAATCAAGATTTGGACACCCATATCAACTTTACATCCCATTTTACTTTTTTCAACCCCCTCCCCTTTCCCAAGGATTTTGGGGCAAAAAATTAATAAATGTAGATTCAGCGTCAAAAATTATACAAGCAGCTATTCCGTTCTGAAATTTTTCATTTCAACTTCATTAGACCTTTTTCTCGCCTAAACTGCCTTCTGAGTCCACCATGGACTAATGGAGGGGGGGGGGGGATGAAAAATAGTAAATTTTTGAAAAGTGTAAGTTATCCAACTAGAATCACGGGTTTTGTCCTTCAAAATATTAATTTTTTCGAAAAATCGATTTACTTCATTTCAAAGTTCTTATACTCAATTTAATTTTCATCTCGTTTTTATGAAACCATAAATATGTAAAATCAGAATATTTCGTAGATTGATACAAAATACATAATTCTAATTTTACTATTTCATCAACTTTACGATTAACAATTTTCAATTTGTTACAGAATCCTACCCGAGTTTTCACCAACAACATAGTTGTGAGGTTTCATTCGACTTTGGAAATGGACGGCGATGAAGTGATCACAATTGTTTGCAGATATCCGCCACCTGTTGCTCCACCACCACCTCCGTATACCGGGCCTTTGTAAGTAATCAAATGTGAAGTAAAAACTCGAGCAATCCATCCCCTTTCTACCTACATCTTGACTGAATCCCGATGGGAAATGTAAAAGTTTAATATAACATGAAAAATGAATTCGTATTTTTAATCAGGCGAGAAGGTTGATTTTTAATACCCAAATTTGAAAACAAACTCGGCTTAGAAAAAAAAAAAGGAGCAACGGATGTTAATTTCATATTATATTTAGTTGGTTGAAAAATACGATAAACTTGAGATTAGGTATATGGTTTTGGCATTTAAAATTTTACATCAAGGCGATTTTCGTTGCTTTAAAATGTGTATAAAATCTACCTACATTATGTGTTTAATTATTACCTATTAAGATTTTCGCCTAAATGTACCTACCGATGGTATTTATAAGAACGGCAGCTAAAATTAATGATATCGCTGGGAGCCGTAATAACATTGCAGTAAAGTAGATATAACTTTTCTGGTCTTTATTAAAATTCAAACTTTTTCTCGATGTAGAATACAAACTTACGTGTTTTATTTCGTAGGTACTAAATTTGGAGAAAAGTATACGCGAGGTTACAGAAAATATCATGAAAATGTTTACTGTAGTTGTAGGGAAGTCGCAAATGAAACCGAATATAACATTATTTTGAGAATTTTCTTTACAAATATTTGATGAGTATTTCAAAGTGATGGAACGTTTTTTTTCAACTAGACTGCTCGGATAATTGAATTGTCTTCTTTTTCAAGGGGGGGGGGGGAAATAGTGATCTGAGGTATTTTCATTTTTCATTACACATATTTTTTTTAATGAATGAATCTATCGCGGATGTTTTCATTTTGTTTCATATTTTTTTATTTAGACAGAAGGGTCTGTAAAAGATGAGAGGCGTCTCATGAAAGTATTTTTGGCCCATCAATTAAGGAGGATAGTGGAGACTCCTGCAAATAGCAGGAATGCCAATAGTTTTGCCAACAGTGAAATTTGCAGGAACACTATTTTAGGAAATATTTCTCACACTAGTTTTATTTGAAAGAGAGCAGAAATAGCTTTTCATGCTTGGTTTTTCAATTTTGCTCTTTTTTTGCTGACATCAAAAAATTGTAAGATACTGGAAATTGGTAAAATCTTATGATAGCTAAATCCATCAGTTATCAAAAAAAATTTCAATACATTTTTCAGTTATCTCAAAGTTCTACCATCATTGTATGACAGAGTAACCCCTGTAGTGTAGAAATTTCATTTAAAAATTTTTTTTGACCCATTTTCACTATAAAACTCCCAATCTCTCCGAAACTAAATCGGACAAAATGGTAATGGTTCCTTTTCTCATGGAATGACACAGTCCCGTATTCAATAAAAAATTTTCCATTTTGTCATTCTCAAATTATTATACAGGCAAAATCCGATGAAAATTGAAACAGTTGATTAAAAAAATTCAAAATTGTCAACAAAGAGAGATATCATCTGAAAATTTCAAACTGATTGAAATTGAAAAAAAAAATGCACAATGAGAATTTCTAATTCTTTTCACGCATTTCAATTTTTTTTTTTTTTTTTTTTAGATTGCCAGTTGAGCACCCACCAGAACCACCCCTGAAAGGTTTCCAAATCTTATTGATAATTTGTGGAATCTTATTCTTATCCCTCGTCTTGCTTGGATTAGCTGGATCTTATTACTGCCTTCGTAACCAACAAATCCAAGTTATTCGCAGACATCCAGTACCAGCAACAGGCTCAGAGATAACTAAAATCTCAGATTCTAGTTTGGGAAATCTTACAATGTATGATGGGTTGAGAATCCCTAGAGCTCACACTTTCATCACAAGTAGCGCTAGCATTAGTGAATCTGAGGCAGCCATGATTAGTGGAGCTGACACTCTTCCAAGTGATTACCCATCAGAATCACAGAGTACCACACATTCTGAGGTGGAAGAAATGGATGGACGAAGTTTACGCAGATCATTGAGTTCAAGTGGTTCTTATGAAAACAAGGCTTATATGCAAGAGAGCTCATACTTCTCTGAACAATATGGTCATTTGAGTGAAATGGATGTTGCAATGAGTTCTGAAGTTAAACACAGACCTCCGCCTCCTCAGCCCAAGTTTGATGTTGAAATGAGAGTTAAGAAGGCTCCTATACCTCCACTAACACCAAGTTCTCCTTCATCAGATTCAGAGGGAAGTTTGATCACACAAGAGCATAATTTAGGTACTATTCATGAACGTGATGAGACAATTGAATTGGCTAAGAATTCAAGAACCTTTATGTATAAACCAGAGATACATACACCTCCAAAATCTAAATCTCCACCAATATACTCAGAAGTTTTACGCAAACAAAATAGATTAAACAAGACTGAGCATGTGAAAGAAACTTCAGATCAACCTCTTATAAAAGAAAGTGAATTTTATAGTACTGAGTTGAATACCGAAATAAAAGAACCTCCTGTAGTTGCCCAACGTCGTCCTGAAATAACCTCTCATTTTGTTGATGATGTTTTTCTTCGCACTATTACAGAGAAGAAAACTATTGAGGATATTGAACGACATCGTCGACAAGTTACCAAATACCATGTTCAACCACCTCCACCACCAACCAAATGGGATGTGGAAATTCGAAACTATCCAAATCCCAATGCCCTACCAAATAATGGTAATGAGACCACCACAGACTGGGACAGTCTCTCAGAAAATTCATCTATTTACGGTATACCTGCTAATAATCAAAATAATGAGATGTATAAGACTCAAACAAATTTCAACCAACAATATTGTTCAACTTTGGATATATTGGTGCCAGATCCGCCCCCTCAAAATTGGGATTCATTAGTGAAAGTGTTAGAATACCAACCTAAGGAAACCTTGGAGATGAATGAATACCATTGTGAGCAAACTCTAACCTTAGAAGATAAGAAAAAATGGCGTAAAATCATCACAACTGAATCAAATTTACGTAAGATGCTGACTGAAGCATCTTGTAAAGAAGATTATGAACGTATAAGTAAAGATCAAAGATACAAGAATTTATTTGATCCTCCAAAATGGGATATTATTATAAGGGTCTTAACACCACCAGATCGATTATATGATCAAAGAGCCCCAAGTGGCTCAAATCGCTATCGAAGAAAATCCGAATGGGATACTCGTAGTAGGAGAAGTTCATTGCCAACATTGTATGAATATGACTCTGATGGTTCTTCTATTCAAAATATTCAACTCGCCGAAGCATTTGCCCCTAATACATTTGACCCTATGGGAAGATCAAGGAGAACATCTAGGTCTAGCTTGAGATCAGATATGGATGTTAGATCTATGAGTGAAATTATGGTAGATTTTGCTAAGCAAGATGTACCAGATAATATGAGTGACAGCAGTTCTTACTATAGAGTGAGGAGTAAATATTATGAAGATGATGATGAAGATGCTGGTAGTCTCATAAGATCTCTTAGTCAACCATCATTGGCTAGGTCAGCTTCTGAGTTTACTGAAAGCTGGGGCATCAGAAAAGGTAATTGGGATATGAGTAGTCCAGAGCATTCTCCAAGATCTTCTATCAGAATCAATAAGAATGAGCAAGGTTCCTCATTCTCATACAATGTACAAAAATCGTCATCTTCTTATCAACAAAAAAACTGGTACAGAGAAGGTGAAAACTGAACCTACTTACATTATAAAATTGATATTTTGCTCATATACATAGGTACCTATATATTTACTTCAGTTAACCATTCAAATATCCTCATTTAAAATGTATTAAATTTTTTTGAAAAATCCACTTTTTCTGGAAGAATTTGTTGATACTGTGGTTAAAAAGAGAACTTTCTTATTAAACACTTTCAAGTTGATTAATACTCCCAGCTACAAACAATATACTTCCCTTGGTCTTTTGATTTTATTTTCAAGGTGTTATAAAAAGCAAGGATGGTAACTAATTTAATAAAGCTGCCTTGGTAACATCATTCTATTAAAAGTCTTGTTTAGTTTTTTTAATTTTAGAAATGGTGACGTAAATTTATTTTCAAATATCTCAGTCAAAATTGGGATGGTTTCTCATTTCTGTTCTCGGTTGAAAATCACCAAGCCGAAAGTGCTTATAAGAAAATGTGAAACAGTTCTTATCTTGTAAAATTAAAAGTAAAACCTTTGAACCTTTGTTGAAGCTAATGAAGAAAATTATTCATGTAATTTAAAATCTACTTCCTCACGGTTACAACCAATACCTTGTTTATATCTTGAGCCGAAACACACCTAACTATCTTAATGAAAGCATATCTATGAATAATAATTAACAAAATCATATTAAATTTTTAAAAATTGTTGGTACCTATGCACTTGATAAAATTTGTATTGCCTCGTCAACACATTTGATAGGTACCTACTTCATATTATAATTATTGTAAGATTCAAGTATGTACCTATAGCAATTTGAAATTATCTCATTTTTTTTTTTTTGGACTAAGAATCAAATTATAGTGAAAATAATATTTTTTTATGTAGTTCACATTATGTATATTTTTGACTTTTACATGGTTACAATTGACTGATTTTTGTTTTATACATAGTTATTGAAAAGAGTTAACCATATTCAAGTTTTAAGTACCTATATTCATATGTTGTTATATTATTTTAACAGTGGGGATTTTTATAATATCAAAATTAAGATCTTCTAATCTTATTAATTTCATTAAGTGAGAGTCATTTTTTTCTGTTCTTAAGTAAAAAGACTCAGAAATTAAAATGTACATAAAAATTATGTAATATAGGTACCTATCTTATATTTATGTGTTTATGTTATGCATGTGTTATTTGTTAGGTACAATTATTATTACATGAGTAAATCGATCTCCAAACATGATTAATTTTAACATCAACTTAGATATTATTTAATTGATCATGAATAATTTTCATGTTGACAAAACATGAAAATATGTCTATGCTCATTTCAACTTCAAGTAATTATCTCATTATTTTGAATGTTTTTTGAAGTGCCAAAATATTTGTAGTGTATAAGTAAGCATATTTATTTGCTCAAAGCTCAAAGTATTTCAAATTTTTTGTTCATGAATAATTGAGGAATTTTTAAAAATTGATTCTTAAAATTTAAGTCAAGTTTTCCGGAATAATCTATTTTTCATTACTTACTTGTTTTTTAAAGTGAGACTGAAAAATTGATTGTTCAAACTTTTGTTATTGCTCCTAATTAATAAATATAATTTCTTTCTTTATATGAGTGATGAAATACAAATTTTTAACAAGAATCATTTATTTTGCAAGTAAAGTGTATTCCAGACTGAAAATAGAAAAAAATCGTTTTGAAGTAGGTATAAGAATTTTCACAAAATACCTATTTGGTCATAGGTAGCAGGTGGGCTGCTGTATAAGAGCTGAACTTTTGGTCGAGAATTTCTATCGGAATTCATTACCAATAAAAGAAAATAAATGATTAAAATGTTACAAAACAGAAGATTCCAATTTTAAAAAATTCTGTAAGTAGGTACAATAATTAAATCTCAATGTAACAGACCATTAAAATTTTTACCAATTCAATATACATATTTAGATCATCTAGAAACCTATTTTATTTATTAAAACAGCTGCAAGTAGGTACAATTTTTGAAACAATTTTTCAATTCCTACGTATTCATTTTATGATCAATTGCATTACATTTTCTTCCTATTCAGATAAAATTGTTAAATTTTCAAATACCTACTTAATGTTTTTTTTTATTTTTTTGAGAAAAGTTTGAATACCAATCTATCTAATTTTAGAAAATTCTTCCAATTTTAATTCTAAAAAAGGCTTATTCTATTTTCATTTTTTTTTTTTTTTTTTTTTTTTTTTTTTTAAAGTTTGGATTCTTTTCAAGTGATCAAAATTATCTATGTACCTACTTACCTAAATTTTTCAAACTTTTCAATTTTTTGAAAATTATCCATTTTTTTTTGAAAAATATAGTTAAAAAAACTTCCAAAATCTGAAATTAGGACATTTCATTATTTTTACTCTAAAAGTTGCGTTGTTACCAACCTATGACTCTGAAAATATTACCAGCAATACAGATTATTCAGTCTATAAATATAGCCTACTTTTCGCAAAACATCTTACTCCATAATAAAAAAGAACATCACCAGAATCAAAAATACCTCCTACCATCATCTCAAAACGCGACTCAAGTTAACAAAATAAATTCCCAACGCGAGGGGAAAATTAAAAGCATCAAAAGATGGCAACACTGTATCAACTGCAATTCTCCGAGTCAAAATGCTACCTGTTACGTTGTGGTTGCGAAAATGTGAATACAGATTATTCGTTGAATCTGTCGGTTGTTGTGCTGCGGTGTCGGTGCTACGATTCCTTTGATTTTTCGTAATTCGCGGTCGTACTTTCGGATAATTATTCAATTTTTATGTTCTAGTGTTATTATTTCGGTAATTGGATATTAATTCGAGTTCATACCAGCGTTATTCAAATTTCCTCTCTGGGTTTAATTGGTGAGTTTTTCGAGTATTCTAATTTCATGCTTTCGAGGAAGGTTGGTGGCTGAGTATGAATTCTTTTGCTGAGTTTGAAATTTTTAATAACGGTTAATGATGAAAAGAGGTTCTTAAAATTTTCCATACTCATAATTCAAGTTCCAATAATACAGCTTCCATAATCGTTCATTTTTTTCCTACTATGTACATATTTTCATCTCATTTAATAAGTTTAATCATTGAAAAAGTGAAGTATCCCAATTTATCATTTTCATTAATGTATTTTCAGTAGAAACCACATCCAAAAATTATGTTAGGAAGAGGCTGAGAATCGGAGAAAAAAGGGAAGAGGGTCAAAAAAATCGATAAAAAATTTGAGTGACGAAATATTTCTGTGGTCGTGGCCTTGGCATTGCCAAGGTAAGTACTTATTTTCAATAGAATGATACATGAACAGATTTGGGCAAAAAAATGAAAGATTGTGAGTTTTTTGGAACAATCTATCGATATACTTCCAAAATCTAAATCAGTTCAAAATATTAAACTTCTATCTTTTTAAAATTAGTGATTTGCACTAATTTTTTTGGTCAAAAATACTATTTTTTTCTGAAAAATGGGAAATGGACTGAGAAATGAATGTTTTTTGACTGAAAGAGCAGTGAAAAATCTGTTGAAAATGGTTTTAGTGATTCATAAAGGAAAAATTTCATTAAAAATCTGACTGACTCAAGATTTGTACGTAGAATTATTCTTACGCAGATTTAAATTTTTTTTGAATTTTTGTTTGTAAAAAACATAAAAATACTCCAATTTGACATTTTTATGACAAAAAACTTCCCTACTGAAGCTGAGGGGAGCTGGAGGCCTTTGAAACCCTCTGGGTGTGTCAATGCTTCTAGAAATACCAAACGATTAAACGACTCGTTCGTAACTGGTTAAAATTAAATCATTGAAATGCCATTAATCTCATTTCATCCGAAAGTTGTTTTCATTTCCACGAAAATGCTCGTAAAACAAGTACGTATTAGCTATTCGAAATAAACTCGATAATTATGTACTAAAATCACTATTTTATTTGTCACAACCACTCGATCATAAAAACTGTCGTATGTTATCATTATCTGTCTGTAAATCTTATCAGTCTCATTCGAATTCACTACCTATTATTTTTCTCATACCTACCTAAATTTGAAACTCACTACATAATTCAGAAAATCTGAACCATGAATTTTGTCAATTTATAGCCATTTCCCAGTTCACGCTTAGCTAAAACGAAGTCATAGTGAAAATGCTTGTCTACTTGACCACAAATGGGAAACCCATGAAACCTTGTAACGAAGATGGAAGCTGGTTTTGTCTAAATTTATGCTAAGTACGTTTAGCCGTTCGAATTTCCGGCTCCTTTGATTACAAAAGCTTCTATCATGTAAAATTTCGTATCATACCATGAATAGTATTGTTCCCTTGTTTCCTTCCAGAGGTGAAGTAATTTTCTCAGTTTAAATTATTAAATTCAATTTGTGAAAATATATTGTGGTATAACAAGACGATGTTTACATTATACCGAAAATTCTGCGCCGAATAATGCGAATGCCCCCTTTGATAACATTAATTCTCAATTGAAATTGCGCTTCATCCGACTGTATACATTTCATTTGAAAAATGAAAGTTTGAAAAATGAATAGGTAAATATAATCTTGCTTCGACTGCGTTCTGAGACTTCTTTTGCGTTATTAATAAACCCAACACACGGTGGCAACGTATTCATATTGCTAGCTAGCTAACATGTTTTTTTATTCCTTTTTTTAAATTTTAATTGCATTGATGTGAAATTGATTACTTGCGTAGGGCTTAAAAGGGTTTTTATTGATGATATTCACGATACATTTGACTATAATTTATTTATCAAGATCTCGAAATATTTTATGCCATTTTCAAGTTAACGTTTTAGTAATCTTTATAGGTAGGTACCTTCATTTCATTTAAGTGCAAAATAGAAATGTACAGGCCATGAAATCGAACGTGATAATAATTTCGAAAATGTACAGGTGTATTTTTTCGATCAATTTTCAACATTTTTGTAAACATTATTTTTATCATTTTATCAGTATTGAATCTAGGGCCCTTTTTACGATTTTTTTTTTTTTAATTTCAAAAAATACCTGTGTGCTGGTTGATTGATACATTATCTATAATATTGCTTTTAATAAATCAATACTGGGTTATTCAATCATTTTCACGTCAAATTAGAAATACTTAATTACCTACAATGAGTTCTAATGGGATTAATTATCACTACTTGGAAATTCACGTCATGGATTTGTAAAACAACTTAGGTATGTTACATTACGTCGTTGAAAATTATACGAATATGTTTCGGATACCTTATATGTACTTGATGGTACAAGAGGGAAAACATCCTATGAAAACTTTCTTATATACTCCGCCATCGCGTCGTTTCTGTTATTTTTGATAAGTATAAAGGATTGTTAAATTGAAAATTTTTATTCGATATCTCAAGTTCCAAAAAAGATTGACATATCACTATACGATGTTGTGCTGTAGTAGATGTTTTATTGCTGCTGTACTCGAGTTGGGTAGAATATTGGAGAATGTTTTTTTTTGTTTTTTTTTTGTTTTTTAATAGAAAAAAAGTGAAAATACGAGTTGTTAGAAGAAACGTATTGGCAGAAATCGTTCATAGACATGATGTTGGTAGGTTTTGAAATGGATTGACGAAGTTTCAGGTTCGGCTGTTACTATTTAAATGCAATTTCGATTTTTCTGTGTCAGGAGATGAAGGGATGGGGGAGGTCACAGAAGCTTGGAGCCTTTTTTTGTTGGAAAATGAGAGATGAAGGGTTGGGGGTTTGAAAAAGGATGTGAAATGATTGGAAAAGAACCTGTGAAAATTTTTTAGATCCTTCATTTAAACTTCCATGATCCAAGTAGGGTTTAAAAATTTTGAATTTTCAAGAAATCGAAATAAGTTTTAATCGGCGTCATTGAATGACAATATTACCTATATAACTGAATTGACGAGTTTTTATGACAATTTGGGAACCCCTGAAAAACGAAAACCTGGCTGAATAGGTCTGAAATTCTTCTTGAGTGAAAATATAACACCTAAAATTGATCAGACTATTTTTACCCAATAATTTTTTATTTTTATTTTTAAAATGTCTCCTAAAATGTCTTTTTTTTTGGCTAATTGTAAGTGTAAAATAATGCAAACATCTCAAAAAATTTGGGCAAAATGGAAAAAATCAATTTCACTCTTCGGTAAATCCAATACATATTTTTAAAATAACCTTTTTTTTTTTTTTTTAATAAATTGAAAATTTTGAACTTTATTCAGGCAATGTTGAAGTCATTTGAAAAAAAAGTAAAAGTAGTCTCCCCTTCTGGAGAACTCCCCCTACCCTCATGACAATTATGTTTAGATCTAGAAAGTTTTCATTTCGAAAATTTTCGATTTATTTTTTCTGGTGTAATTTTTATTCTGGGTTATAAAAATTATTATCATTGTGAGTTCAAAAAATCAAGATTTTTTTTTGGCTGAAAATTTTTGAAATTTTGGTCTCTTTAATACCTGCCAATTTTTGAGTCCAGTTGATTGTTGTGATTGTTCATATTTTTGTTGATTTTTATTTTTTATACACTTTTTGTCTTTCGTTGGAGTTTGAATGTAATGAAAAAAAAAGATCTTTATCAATTCTAAAATATCGTTTTCTGATTGTAAATTTTCGATCTTGACAAATTTCGAATTTATACTTCAAAATTTTTGAGTGGGTTATGTGCTTAATCTAAAAAGGTTCAGTGTCAACTCAGTTTTTCAATTTTTTTATTTCAAAAACTTAAACTTTTAAGAATTTATGTGACGAGCTAACACACAACGTGGGTAGGTCAAAATCACTTGTCCAGATGCTTTTTAAATTTTTGCTTATTTTGGAAATTTCAGGCATGCATTTTTTTTTATTCTTTATTTTGGAAGTAGGTATAAGTACCTAGAATTTGACTTTTTTCTCGAATAAAATGAGTGTGTCGTATGTTCTTTTAAATTTTCAATAATTTGTTACCAACCAAAAAGCGAAAGCTATGGTAGGTATATTTTATTAGCTCGAACCGACGTTCGCCATTTTTTTATTTGATAGAAAGAGTGACTTGATTCAATTTCGTATGACGGTTGGTTTTGATGATGGTGCTACAAGATGCCCAAAAAATCACATAACTTTTTTCTTCAGTAACAAATTCAAATAAAAATTAATTGTTTCTGTTTGGTTTGCAAGGAGTTTAAAATGAGATGATCCTTTTGACTGAAAAACACAATTTTGTGAGCCGATTTTAAGATTGCATTGTTTCTAATCGGTTACTAATAATTCCTCGAAAAATGAAGATACCTACTCAACAGAAAAAAAAACTTTTGAATACTTTTCTGTGCGCTCATGGAATCTTTAAAAAAATTGATAATTTTTCAATGATTATTAAACTTTTTAAACCAATTTGCAAATTTTAAAAAATTGTAAGTACCTACAGTAAAGTAGAAAACAATAAAAATGTCAAACAATGGGGTTGCAAAGCACTAAAAATCAATAAAATTTTGTTTAAAAAAATTTCATTCTACGTAGCACTGGAAAAAAAACTATTGATGAATGACGTTTAAACGATTTTTTTTTTCATTTCTTGAAGGAAGAACCTTTTTTCACCAGAAAGCAGGAAAAAAAAATCGAAACAAAAAATGGTAAATTTTTAATGCTCCAAAATTTTTGTTACAAACTTTTTGTTTCAAATTATGATTTCTTATGTAATGCAATCTTTTGATTTGAAACACCCGGGTGAATATAAATTAGGTAAATTAAGGGCCCGAGTAAAAGTTTGACACAATAAGGTTGTAAAACTTTTAAAAAACTACAAATTTTCGGTCTAAATTTTTTTCTACTCGCAATCTGTTGTGAGGGACAGCTATTCTCTTAGGAAGGCATGAATCTGTTCTCAATTTCTAAGAAATAATTAAAAACTAATTGGTAACCACTATAGACCGACGTTAAATTGCACGAATCTTGCAAATATAAGAATTCGAGAACCTACCTATTGCAGCAATACTTAGATTAATTGAAAATTGTCAAAATATTTCGATCCTCAAATCCGTTGATCCCTTCAGTGAGAAGTTTTTGAGTAAAGGTACTTTTCCTCAAATCCAGTCTCAGATTTTTCATTCAAAAATTACTCAGAAAATTTTTATGAAAGGTTGGTAGTAATGTAGGAGTTGACCAGGACTTATTTTAAAGAAAAAATTAACATCTGTCGTTCTCTTATTCTTCATAGGCGCACCCAAGGAGGGGGGCTAGGGGGCTCAAGACCCAAAAATTCTTCGCAAAAATATTCAAAAGTGTATTTTTTTGCTTTTCGAACAATATTTTTTCAAAAAATTTTCGCCCTTGCTTCGCTCGGGTAATATTTTAATTATTTTATTTTAAAATTTGTTGATTTTTGACCAATTTTTCAATCAAAAGTCACAAATTCTTCAATAAATTTCAAATTTGTGAGAAAAAATTAATGATTTTTGACTGAAAGATCAGTAAAAAATTCCTCTTTTCAAATTTGACCCCTTCTATTTTTCTAAAATTCTGAGCCCCTCCCTTGATTAATTTCTGGGTGTGACTATGATCTTCTTCCTTGTACAATCACTTGTTCAATGTGAAGAATTGAACCTTTCAAGTAATCGGCGTCGTACCCAGACAAAAATTTGAGGAAAAAGGAGAAAATGTCTAATTTTCAAATTTTTTGGATTTTTTCAAGAGGGACATAACATGGTAATCAGCGAAACACATTGGTATTATTATCATTAATCAAGTCAAAAATTTTTTAAAAAGGTTGTTCGATAAAAAAAATTGAAAGAAACGTGTTTTTTAGGGTAGAGAGGGTATAGAGATATTTTATATTTACAAATGATGCCAAAAATATTTTCCCATCCTCAAAACAGCTCAGATGCTCAATTCACTGAATATAACTGTATTGAATACTTTTGTATTCATCTTCTTCATAAATTTAGAATCTATCTATAAAATCTTTCAATTTTTAATATTTTTTAATCGTTATTCTGAGAAAAAAAAAACGTGAAAAGTCTCTAATGGAATGATCAGAAAAAAACTCTAAAGAATAAAATTGATCGACCATTCGAAATTATAATAACTATCGTATTCAAATTCTATAAACCGTTTATCAAACCCTCTATTCGACGTACCTATTATGGTCAAAAACGATGATATGAATTAGTTAAAGACTTCTATATTCATAAATAATTAACATATGCTCGAAATTCGATATTTTGTGTCCTTTATTAAAAATTAACCCCGTTTCGAATCACCTTTCTTCCATAATTAATTACGTTTCTATCGTTAATTAATAAGTTGAATTTTGGCATAATTTATTACAGTCGTGGTACACGCGCCATCTCATCTTATTTACAACGATTACAAGATGTATTACGCGCCAACCGACGTCACGACGTCTCTGGAAAAATAAAGTAAATTTAAAAAGCTCCCCTAACACTTATTTATTATTAATTGTTCGAGGTGTTTTCGGTGTAGCGTTACTTTGAAGAAAAGTCCAAAAATAAAAAAAAAAATACCCGAAAGAATTTAGGTAATAAAACGCCATTATTTTTTCACCGTTTTTTTTTTTTTTTTTTTTGAAACATTTAAAGCCATTAACGCCACTGTAAATGCCTTCCTACAACATTAAACATGCTAGCATTTATTTTCAATGGGGAAAAAGCTTTAAAGTATGTATTTACCTATCCATCTATGATACTTATTGTTGTAAAATCTCTTTGTAATATTCGTTGATTAAATTTGCACGAGGTATCTTACCACGTGAAGAATCTGTTGGCAAAATACAGCCCGACTGGTGTTTTCAAATTGGGAGAAAAAATAGCCAAATTGAATTTATACCTATCCGAAAATTTGTCATTTATTCGGTGTTTCGTTTCAGTTTCGAGAAAGGTACGATGTTACGTATTAGCTTAAAGGATACCTTCTTTTTGAATTTGTTTTCGCATAAAATGTGAAGAAATACGCGCCCAGGGAAATTTGGAAAAAAATTTCACTTATCGTTAGACACGGTATTCGAAACTACCGGATAATGTTCGAATAATAATACGTACCGTCGTAATATCGAAATAGCCCTTAAAAGAAGTAGCATCGTTTTTGTTACTCGAATAAATAATAAACCAGGTAATTTTATAATCTTCTGCAGCGCTGCGCCGTTTAAACTAATCTTATTGGATAATTTGCTGCTACGAGTACAATACAGTCACCTCGTGTTTGCGATTTTAACACATCTTCCTTTATTGTCGCCGTGTATAAAGCTTCATTCGCATTTACACTGATTACATAGCCCGGATACGGCTATATAAAGGGAAAGATTATTGATTTTTGTATTTTTTTTGACGTAGAAAAGGTTGAATAGTATGTCGTTTTTCTCGTAGGTCTTTTGCTTTCTTCGTTTTGAAAAAATTGCTAAAATATTATTTATTTAAATGTCCAGAGGACTTTCGTTTCTCGAGCAGTCACGAGAAAGCCTTTTCGTTCGCTCATTATCCCTTTTTGTTGGTTTTTAATTATTTGTACTTTGGTATTGTGTTACAAACTCGTTTTTTAAATTTCGAAATTATTTGGTTGTTTGAACTACACAGGTATGAATGATTTCAGAATACGATGAGAGATTTCTCTACGATTCTTTGTATCTAGAATCTCTAAATGTAAATAAAAATGATTCGAAGGCTCGAATAATAATTTGTAAAGAAAGATGTACTTATTGAAAAACTTTTCGAGTATTGGTTCGTTTGATTATTGGGGTAGATTTTCAGCTGGTATTCGATATCGATATCCTTAATTAATTTACTTACTTTGAGTTTGAAAAAAAAAGTTGAAATTTAATGTTTATGTTGATCAGAAAATGTTTCTAGGAAATTGTTTGTAATTGATGATCGGCTTGATGGTAAAAGCTTGTTTTTATGTTACATGGTGCTTTTTAGTTTGGAAAACAGGGCGGTTCGTAAATGAAGCCTCGCCTGAAATCCATCAAATAGGCAATTCATGTTGTTTTCGAGTGTGTATAGTTGTCTGTTCATCGAATTGCAGGAGCGACAATACCATATAGCCCCATGAAACTTGGCAAGCAAAAAATTGTAGCTTTTGTATAATTTTCCCACAAATGGGAATCCATACGATCCTATTTTTTAAAAAATTATTCAATTCTAAATTTTTTTAAAAAGCAATAATTTAACATTTTTTTCATAAGTAAGTAAATTTTTTTTTTTTAGTATAAATTTCCTCAAATTTATTATTATTCAGATTTTTGTGCTGAATTTTTTTCGAAATTTGTTGTATTCCATTTTGAAAGTATTCCAACAGTAAAAATTTTCAAATTTCAGTTTTTAAAAATTTTCTCAATTGTTTCTATTTTTTTCAATTTCCTTAAAAATTTTTCAATTTTCTCAAAGTTTTATTTTTTTGAAATACTTGCAAACTCAGATGTAAAAATCATCCTGGGAGGGGAAATGGGGTCAAAAATTTATTTTTAAGTTGAGATTCTCCCTTGATTCTACACCTTTAGAAAGACTCAAAATCAGTATCAATTCGAGAAGTAGGTATTCTTTGACATCTACAGATGGTTTTTTTGAGGACCATTTTAGAGGCCTTGTCCATTAAAAGTAGAGTTGGGATATTGAAATTGCAGTTTTTCCTTAACCAGATCCGCAAATTTTCCATATTTTCCCACAGAAAATTGCAACATTTTCCACGTTTTCCCTTCAACTTTTTCCTTATAAACTTTTAAAATTTCATGTTTTTGTTGAAAAAAATGAAGAAAGTATCTAAAAATCAATGAAAATTCGTGATTTTTCCCCTTTTTTTCGTTTAATGGCGCGAATTTTCCATTTTCCCCTAGTTTTAATACAATTTCCCATAACTTCCCTTTTTTCCATTCTTTTTTTTTCACCTGAAATTTTCCACGATACGGAAAATTTTACAAGATTTTCCAACAATGAGACTAAATTTTCATAAAAATACCGAAAAATTCATAGATATTTGGATTTTTTCCCTTTATTTCGCTCCATTGAACGAATATAATCTTGCCATATGAATTTACCCCCCCCCCCCTCCAACCACTTCACACACCACCTCTTATGTCCAGAGCCACTTGAACGAACTTTTTTCAATGTCCCGTCTTACATTTTTAATTTTGATTTTTTTTTTACCTTTTTGTATACTTTGAAATTTTCTTCCAATTATCGAGTTTTCAGCTCATTTTTTCGTTTCATTTATGAACTTGAATGAGTTTTTCATTCATTCACCACCATTTTTACAATCAATTTTGGGTATTTGTTTGAAAAATGAACGAAAAATGAACCTCAGGCACGATCGTTTTTTTCATTTTTTTTTTGACATGTTCAGTTCATTTTTAAAAACTTGCTCGTCTCGAATCTTTTTTAATCTGAGAAAACGACTAAAAATAATCTTTTCTAGGTATGACAGATCCGTCGTTTCCTGTCGTTTTCTAGAAAAACGACATTTTGAAAATTTTCCAACACACTGAAATTGCAGCTACGAAACGATTTTTTTTTTATTCTGGGAAAACGACTAAAAATCATCATTTTTTGGTATGATAGACCCGTCGTTTCCTGTCGTTTTCTAGAAAAACGACATTTTGAAAAAATTTTCAACACACTGAAATTACAGCCACGACTCAAACAGTTTCGGATCCAAGGATTAGAGCCCACTTTCAAGTCGAAAAAAGGGCCTATCACAACTCAAAAAAGAGCTCAATTTTCAAATTTTTTTGATGAAAAAAAAATTAATTACATCATCAACCACGTGGTTGATCATTTTGTTATTTTTTCAACTTCATATTTTTATTATTTCTTTCAACTCAAAATTTTTTCAGAATTTTATTCAATTTTTTTCAATTTCAAAATGTTTTTACTTGACTGAAAAATTCTCAAAAGTGTTTTCTACTTCGAATTATTGAAGAAAATTTCTACTTCATGTTTTTTTTTATATAAAAAAAATCAATTTATTAAATAACTAAGTAGAGGAAATTTCAAAAAGTAATGAAAATGTGAAATCTAAAAAAATAGAAAAAATAGAAAAAAATTAATTTAAGTTATTTTTTTATAATTTTATATTTATTTAATTTAAATTTTTGATTATTAATTTTATTTTTTATATTATTTTTGATAAAAATATCTTTATTTATTTTTCATATATGATTAATTAAAGTTCATGTTGAGGTTTCTATTTTAAATTCTATTATTTTGATTTGAAACAATGTTACCAGGTAATAAAAAAAATAAAATTGAAAAAATTTTGGATCGGAGGAATTAAAAAAATTAAAATTGTAAAAAATTGAACATAAACAAATGCACTTATCGCACCTACTTAAGCCTAGTTTGAACTGCCTATTCACCAGATTGAAGGAAGCATCATTTACGAAACACCCTGTACACTTTTCATACCTAAATTCGAATACAGAAAAAAGCCATCCACATCCCAACACTGTCGTGGGGGAGGACAGAGCTGTACAAAATTTGATCGTCAAGACTAAACCGAAATTCGCGACATGCCTGTCAAGTTTCTATTGTTACCGCGAACGCTGAAATAATTCCACAATAAATATATAACTGTGGGTTTTCTGAGTAAAATTCCCGTTCGTATATTGCCAAAAGAGTAAAGGAAAAAAAGTGGAATCAACGATACGAAACCATACGATTACTTAAAAAGCGAGAAAAAAAAAACTTCTATTACATTTTTGATAGCGAGCATTCCTTTGCCAAAGATTAAACCGTTCTTTTGCTTTATTTTTCCAGCGATGCTCTTATTACTACATCGATAAGCTATTTGAATTCAACGATTTTTTTTTCTCGCAAAATCGAGACTCTGTTGGGTGTATTTTTGCGCTTTTGATGCTAAAAACATTGTTCTGCTTGTCGTCTTCTCATCGTGTTTCGTTGATGAGTATAGAACACTCTGTGTAGTTTTCCATAGTCGCGCACTCGGTGAACGTATTTTATCGAATGCAATCAAGTGCGAAATTGTTGTTTTCTTTATTTTGGCGCGCTTTTAAAATTCACCAGGATTGGTCGCCCGGAATGGCGCAGCCGACGGAGGGTTGAACTTGAACTCTCCTTAACGACGTTAATGACAGTTCCCCTTTTTTGACCACTGTGCTGAATGCGTTGTACCGAATGTTGGTTTGGCTTTGGGGGTCGAGTACAATTCGGTCGGTTGTATTTTCCTCTCGGTGTTATTCGAAATCTGATGGGATAATAATTAGGTTAACTGGGTACCTGTTTGGTTGGTAATTATAAACTATTTGATATGAGTGAATAAAAGTAAAATGAGTTGAAGGTATTGGGTATTAAGGATTGAGTGAGTCAGATAAGCAGGGTTCGGAAAGTTTTGTGCTTGGATGTGTAAATAATTGTGGAATGAGGCGGATAATGTTGTTCAAAATTTTATTAGGTACTTTGAACTAAGGCAATGAAGAATGTGAGTCGATAGTTACTTGAATAATTTATGTGAATAGGTAGAATCGATTTGGGTTTGTGGTTTTTACGTATTTCGGAAAAAATAATCTATAGCTGTTCACGGCTGGTGATTTTTTTTATCACAACATTGTGTCTCCATGAACTTTATATCACCTATAATCGCAGTCGAAATTCGAAACTTCGAGTTCAAATCCTCTTTTTTTGGCAAAAACTCCCATTTTCAAATTCCCAAATCGATTGGAGGCTATTTCGAGACGTTTTGAAGCCCCCAACAAATTTTGGGATTTTTCAGCCCTCCAGCAAAGCCCATAAAAATGATCTATATGAGTTTCAACGCTTATAACAGCAGATTACTCGTATTGGGAGGCAGGGGCGCACCCAGAGGGACTCCCCCTTGGGCTCGAAAAAGAGATTTTTTCAGGTACTTATTGCAAACGCTGTCAGCGTATTTCGATTTTTTTTTTCAAGAAAATTTTCTGCCAAAAATGTAGATTCCATTTCGGGAAATGCTGTTTCAAACGATTTATAAGGTCAACAAACTTTTCACCAGCGCTGACAAATTCCAAAAATTTCTGGTGGCTGCAAAATGTTTTGAAATCACTTCCAACCGATTTGGGAAATCAAAAATTTCAGTTTTTTTTTTTTTTTTTGTAGAGTAGATCAAATTTTCACGTTTTTCATGTTTGAAAATGAGGAATTCTCTCAAAGTGTCATCCACCGATGACTTTCGGAAGTTGGAGTTTTGTACAAGAGCTGAAAATTTCTGAGTACGTAGGTAGATTTCACCTAATCAAAATTTCAATGCAAGATAAATTTACTTACAACAAAAAAAAAAGTTTTTTATACGTAATTGGCCAAACTTCTTTTTTCCAATTCAGATTCAACCCTTCCAGATCAAAACCGAAAAAATAAAAATAAAAAACAAAACCATACATAACCGAATCAAAACCAAAATATTTGAAAAACCAGTCAAACTGTGTACCTACATAAGAAATGGGGAGGGGGGGGGGGTTGAACTGAAATATTACTTTTAAAAAAATAATAAATTCCAGATTTTGGATTTTTTTCAAAAATTTTTACTCTTGCTTCGCTCGAGCTTCATGAATTCACACAATTTTTTATCAAAATAATTTTGAGAATACGAACTCGCTTTCTTTTTAACATACAACTAGACAATTAATTATTTTGGAGCGAAAAAAATTAAGTTCTCCTTATTTATTAGGAGACTTAGTGTGGATCTGAGGTGGAATTTCCA
This sequence comes from Pseudococcus jackbeardsleyi, assembly GCA_038380155.1. Lineage (NCBI taxonomy): Eukaryota > Metazoa > Arthropoda > Insecta > Hemiptera > Pseudococcidae > Pseudococcus > Pseudococcus jackbeardsleyi. Next base: position 46,470,006 of record CM076239.1, read on the forward strand.
AACTTTTTTTCAATTTTATTTAAAGAGGGAGGTCGTTATTGAGAGATATGTAACGCCACATACGAAAAGAGGGCATTGCTCAAAAAACGCGTTTTGAGAAAAACTCAAATCATTTTTGAATATGTTTTTTTTTTCAAATTTGAGGGAAGGGTGGGAATTTTTCCTGGTTCTATGTGACCCTGGCACACTCTAGATATATTTGGCCGAATCATTTGCGCTTTTTCCATCACTTTGAAAAAATATTTCTGCAGAATTTTTGGATTTTCCCCCTCTTTTTTCAATTATTTCAGAAATCATTTTTTTCCTATTTCAAAGGGAATAATCAACTAGGCGATGGTTTTTTCTGGATTCCGCATCGAATTGTATGCAAAAATGAGGAAAAAATAATATAATTTTTTTTTAGCATTTTGAGCAATTTTGATTTTTTTGCTCTCAAGTAAAAGTTATTTTTCATCACTTTGAAGTCAAGAAATCGAACTGGAGATTTTTATTGGATTCTACGCGAAATTTTATAGAAGGATAAATCACTAACTCAAAACTCGTTTTTCTGGACAATGCCACCCCTCTTTCGTATGAGGACTGAGGAGTCACGTAATTATAGTTTTTTGAAAGTCGAAATAGTAGCACGAAAAAAAATCACTAATTTTTGTTTTTTGATTTTTGTATGACTAGTTAACAAACAAATCTCTCTTTTTTTAAAAAAAATTTCAATACCTATTCAAATTCTACTTTTTGATGATATACGTGGTCGGCAAATTTTTCACTTTCACCCTCTCTCCTATCCCCTTGATTTTTGCCCAAGTTTCGTAAGGATTAAAAAAATTAAAGTGACACGAAATAGTATCAAATGATTTTTCGGAGGGGGGGGGGGGGGTCGAAAATGAACAATTGTGTTTCGTGTTTCTTTCTTTTTCATCCGGAGTTCAAGTCTCCTCCCTCTCTCTCCCAGAATGTTACGGTCTATTTCCCCCTATGCTCATAAAATTTTACAGTCGGTGTCGGTGGCAAAGTTGGCATAATTGAAAATAAAATTATTTACGTTTAAAGCCTGAAAATAAGTGAAGAGTTTCTTTATCGGACTCGTTCATACTCCTCTTCATTTTAATTCTGGAATTTCGATTTCCTTCATCACCGATAAATTTGAAAAAAATGCACTGGCAGATGTGTAATTTAAAATCAAAAAATATAACTGATTTCAAAATTTTCCGGTTTATTTTTCTTGTTTCTATCACCAAAAATATAAGAAGGGTTGCAGAAACGAATTCCAAAAATTGAAAAATTTTTTTCATTCTTCACCGCATTTTCAAAAATGCTTTTTTGGCCTTATAATTTAAATTCATTGAATTTAGCCATAAAACTAGATTTTTTTCAGAAGCTCAATTTAAAACACTCTTGCCTAAAGAAAAAAATATAAACTCAATCCAAGTACCGAAATGATGATCTCCCAATACTAATTAAAATCGACAAAGAAATCCATAGATTTCAACTCACAAGCCCGTGAACCAAAATCTCGAATATATTACCACCGTAACGCCTATTTTATTACGCATTTTAACAGCAAAAAAGAGATTAACGTACAATATTCAGACTTAATATCATTCGCAGTCGGTATCGTCAAGTTCATTTAGCTGTGTATACTTGGAAACAGCGAGATTCACCATCCCTTAATTAAGCTCAAATAATTCAATGTATGGAGGACGAACTTTTCAAATTAATATTCATGATATGGGAGTTGAAATTTACAATAAAGTCTCCAATGAAATAAAAAACGTGACCCCCCAAGTTGGCGTATTTAAAACGCAGCTAGAAAAGCGACTTTTATCGTCGTCTCTGTTCGCCAATTCGAAAATTCTAGTACAATTCGCCAGCATAAATTCATACATCTCGATTCTTCAATCCTTTCCGTATAAAAATATAAGTTGGCATAAAAGCTCAACTTGTAAGCTGCCTATTGCCTGCTATAAGTATGTGTACGTTGTATACTCCTTATATTGTAAATAAAGGTTCTATATATTCGAGTAGGCAATCAATTTAAACAGCTTATAGAGTATTTTATTCTCAAACAAGCCAAGGAAATACCTCGTCGAGTACTTCACTTTGATGTTTCGTTTAAACTGAAAACAACGAGCAACAAATGAAAGAAAACCGTATGTAGATTTATTTCTCGGAAATTTCCTTCCGCATGAAGATAAATTCAACGGTTAATTGAATAAATTGCCGATCAAACCGCATACCGAATGTAGAACAAATACTTCGTAAGTTCGAATAGGTACATCGGTTGGATGTCGATTTTTACCGCATCAAAGCGAATAATCGATAATGATATTAATTAAAATTCCCAACGCAATGGTATCGCGAAACAATTCCAGCCGAAATATTTTTCTAGTTGGCTTTTCATCGTGTGTAATTAGAAACTAACTTTTGCAACCTTGTGAACACGATTGGCTTAAATGTACGTAGGTAATTTCAACAGATAAGAGGAGTAGAGGAGCCGAGGAGGAAAAAAAATGAAAGGAAACTATCTCAAAGGCATGCAGCAAAATCGTCCTAACCAGTACAAAACCTCAAAGTAAAATGGTTTGTAAATCCAATTGGAACGAAAAGATTAAGGTAGATTTCTTACAACATTTTCACAGACGTTGGCGAGATTAACTTTACTTGGTCAAGTATTAGCTCGAGGTCGTGTCACTCATAAAATCCTCCAACGTGTGCCCGAATTTACACACGTCAACGTTTCTTACCAAGGTGGAGGGAAAAAACTCGAGTTTGGAACACGTACGCAATTACACTCGCACAGGTGAATGCTTATTTTGTTTATAGGAAGAGAAAAAAAGAGGAAAAACAACTTTAATTTAATTTCACCTTATTTAGTGTAAGAAAGTTGATACTAAGTTTTATTATTTTCTAATTTAATTTTCGCTTTGCTCCGAAAACACATTTCTACGAATGACTAAATGTGCGTGAACTTTTCTCCATCCCCCTCCCTCTACAGTTTGAAGTGGTCTCGAGTAGGTACATTTTTTGAAAACAAAATTAACTTTTTTTCACATTCTAGGTAACGATAGGCAACGAAATGAATAAGTTTAAGTGGATTTAATTTATTACGTGTTTTTTTTTCCTTCTCCGGTGCCAAGCTGGGCAATTTAATGCTGACTTTTGATTATTTATCAGTTGTTTCGAACATTATACGTGATCGGTTGGTTTAAAATTGGAGTTTATTTTTCAATTTTTTCTGCCCTCGTGTACGAGCAGTATTTTTAATAGATTATTTAATAGATTGAATGCTAGAAATTTTTTTCTCTAGGAGATGTCTATTCGGGGGTGCTTTTTTTTATTTTTTTAAATTCACGTAGCTATTCGAATCAGTATCTGATATATTTTTCATACCAGTTTTTACATTCGTGGCCAAATCAACCGATAAAAGTGCTTATTTTTATATTACGTAAGTACCTACATCTTTACTTATATTTTGGAAGTGTTTTTGGTCAATATTTGAATCGGTTTGATGAAACTTGAGAATTATTTGATGTTCTTAGCTTATGTTGAAATTTTTTTCTTCCACCAAGAACCCAGAGATTCGATTTGCTTTATCAGATACTGCTCTTGAAATGGCTATTATTCGGACAAAATTAGGAATTCTACGCAACTTCTTATACGTTTAGAAGTCCTAACCTCGTATAATATGGGTTCTCTCGACGGCTTTCATTTTATCCGTAAAATACCATCATCTCGTGCCGAAGAAATTTACGTTCTGTGCCCGAAGTACTTGTAATCAATGAAAAGAAAGTTCGCAGTTTATCTAAACCTCGGCCGCGGCCGTGGTTTTGTTTTCGTGGTATACTTGTCAGTGAATAACAAAATTCTTAATTATGTGGTCCCAATTGTACACGATGCTTTTTGTAAGTACCCAAGTAGGCGTTTTATTTTGGTGTAGAAATTTATTGATATAATTGCTATAGATATGCCGGGGTTGGTTTGGAAAATGCTTTCTTTGCATTATTGTCAAGGTGTCAGCTTACTTCGTTCTTAACGATTTTCTTCATGCTCACGCTGAAATTGTGTATTCGTCTCAGCCTCGACTATATGCTCAGTACACGTGGCAACTTTGTGCTAAATTATGAAAAGGACAGAAAAGTGAAGATTGTCATTGTGCTGCGTTGGAATATAAACTTGGGGAGGTTATCGAACGTGTTTTTCTCTTTTACCCTTTCTGTTTCGAGGCTCTAATAGGTATCAATCAGTTTTATATTTGGTGGATGCTCAAGAAAAATTTTAATTTTTTTTGCTTTGTGGTTCTGTTCTAATGCCTAAATTCTGATTCTAGGCATAAAAATACACCAATATAGCATTCAAAGTTTGCTTTGGGGGAGGGGGAGATCGAAAAATGAAGGGGTTCCAGAAAAATGAACGTTAGTTTAAAGAAAAAAAAATTCAAAATTCTTTAGCCAAGTCGTATAGCAAATTTTACGGCAAATCGAATGGCGCAAACTGATGCCCTCTATTTTATTTATAGAAACAGTTACAGTTCAAACGTTGCTGAATTCTATGAAAAAATTGAGGAAAGTCAACATATTATACCTACCAACTTATTTGAGCTTTAATTTCAATTTTCTTCAGTTCATTCAAGTCAAGATATCAATAAATTCACCTACTTATTTTGGTACTTCAAAAAAAGAGTCAAACGTATTAATTCAGTCTCTGAGTTTTGGTCAAATTTTTGTTTTCAGTTCAAATTAGGTACTATTTGATATTTTCCAGATAATCTAGAAAAACTTCACTGAACAAACAGCGAAAAAATTTCACTAAAATCAAACAGTGAAAATTTTCACTGAAAACAGACAGAAAAAAAGGATTCACTGGCTGCAAAATTCACTGAAAATAAACAGTAAAAAATATTCACTAAAAGAAACGCGGAAAAATTCTACTAAACGCAAACAATGAAAAAAGTTCACTAAAAGCAAACAGTGGAAAAATTCAGAAAAAGCAAACAATAAAAAATTCATTGAAAGGAAACAGTAAAAAAAGTTTCATTGGCTGCAAAAATTCACTGAAAATAAACAGTAAAAAAATATTCACTAAAAGAAAACAGTGAAAAATTATACTAAACGCAAACAATGAAAAAATTTCACTAAAAGCAAACAGTGAAAAAATCAGCAAAAGCAAACAAAAAAATTTCATTGAAAAAAAAGTAAAAAATATTCATTAAAAAAACAGTGAAAAATTCTCGAAGAATTTCACTGAAAGCAAACAATAAAATTTTTTTATTGAAAGCATAAGCAGTGAAAAAATTGAGCTAAACGCAAACAGTGAAAAATTTTCAAAAGGAAACAGCAAAAAATGTTACTATGAACGCAAACCGCGAAAAAAGTTTACTGAAAGCAAATAGTAAAAAAAGTTTTACTGACAGCAAATACTTATTAGTAAAAAAATTCACTGAATGTAAACAATGAACAAAAATTCACTGAAAGTAAAGAGTGAAAAAATGTTCGCTGACATCAAATGACAGTAAGAAAGTCCACTGAAAGAAAGCTGAAAAAATTCACTCAAAGTGAAGAGTCAAAAAAAATTACTGAAAGCAAACAGTAAAAAAATTCACTAAAAGCAAAAAGTGAAAAAATTCACTGAAAGCAAACAATGAAAAAATTACTGAAAGCAAAAAGTGAAAAAATTCACTAAAAACAAGAAGTGAAAAAAACTTTACTGAAAGTAAGCAGTGAAGAAAGGTTCACTGACATTAAATAATAGTAAAAAAGTCCACTGAAAGTAAGCTGAAAAAATCACTAAAAGTGAAGTCAAAAAATTTACTGAAAGCAAACAGTGAAAAAAATCACTGAAAGCAAAGAGTAAAAAAATTCAAAAAAGTCCGCTGAAAGTAAGCTAACTGAAATTCGAGAGTAAAAAAATTTACTGAAAGCAAAAAGTGAAAAAAATTCACTGAAAGTGAAGAGTCAAAAAAATTTACTGAAAGCAAACAGTGAAAAAATCACTGAAAGTAAACAGTAAAAAAATTTACTAAAAGCAAAAAGTGAAAAAAAATTCACTGAAAGCAAAAAGTGAACAAATTTACTAAAAACAAAAATTGAAAAAAACTTCACTGAAAGCAAACAGTGAAAAAAGGTTCACTGACATTGAATAACAATAAAAAAGTCCACTGAAAGCAAGCTGGAAAAAATTCACTGAAAGTCAAGAGTAAAAAAATTTACTGAAAGCAAACAGTGGAAAAATCACTGAAAGCAATCAGTGGAAAAAAGTGCTGTGGAATTAATGAAAATTCTGCAGAAATTCAGCGTAATATCTAAAATTTTTTGGAAAATCTGCGAAAATTCACTGAAAATCAAAAGAACTTTGCTGATTTTTTTCTGCATTGTAATTCTTTTTTTTTTCAGTGGCTTTTCACTGATTCAAAATGAGAGCGGTGTTTGTTTTTGAAGTGTTCCAATTTTAGATCATGTTTCAGTTTTAATCTTTTAGACTAAGTATCCACAAAGATACCTGTTGCTCAGATTTCAATTTTCCGGCTCAAAAGTTCTAATTAGGTACTTTTAATTTTCTTTTTTGATTATTTAATATCAGATTTTTGTTTTAGTTTCGATTTTCACGAAAATTGAAATGACATACATCGGTTTTAAATAATCTGAATTCAGATTTCATTTTCAACTTTTTTTTTTGATAAAAAGTAGAATACCTAATACCTACTCGTATCAGGGTTGGTCTTTTAGTATTTTTTTTCGCCGTTCCAACCCCAATTTCAAACTTTTTTTAGTTTGAAATTTTAATTTCAATTTTTCAAGAAAGCTGAAATTATACCTACCTGTTGGTTTCAATTTTCAGTTTCTTTTGTTTGGTTCTTTAATAGTTCATTTATCATTTTTTCCCCAGCTCAATTCATCATACCTACCAAAAAATCTCATGATAATTTTTGTTTATTTATATTTCAATTTTCCGAAAGTATAGGCCCATTTGAATGTACTTGAGATGATCAGTCTGGAATATGAAAAATGCGTTCCCATTTTCAGTTTAACGACAAAACTAATTCAATTTACTTGGTATCTTTATTTTTTCCCCACTGGCCTTTAAAAGTTTATCAAAAGTTATTTGTAAAATTGCGCAAAAAAAGCGACAAATTTCCATAAACATTCACATTCCCTAACCAGCATTTCAAATTCGCCTTGGAAAAGTGAAACTTCCATCTTCATTCGTTCCATCTCTAGCTGAAATTTTTAAACACCCAACCGAAAGGCCGAAATTGGCTCGAAGAAGGAAAACAAAATACCATAAATTATCACGTCTCAAGGCCAAGGACGATTTACGTTTCGAAACTATGCAATCACGTCTGCTAGAATTTCACACGGGTGGCGTATGTTCTCAGTGCAGGGAAATTACTGGCTTCCGGATCACGTGCGGTGCGGTGCTAAAATGGGTAGATTTTCTCGCAGAAATGGTCCAATTATTACATAACGAATGCATTTTACAATTAAAACGTTGTTGATTCGTTAACGTGCGGCGCAAAGGCAATATGATGAATGCGAAACTAATGCTACGTCTGGGCACGCGAACAACAAATTAGCTTACGCTATTAGGTATATTCGTCGTATGCTACAAACCCGAGAGCCAAAATGACCCGAAATATTAACTATTCGATTATGTATACGGTGGTTTTATCGATTAAATAAAATTAACAAAATTGCTGCGTTGTTTTGGCATAAACCACGAGCATTGCGAATACACGATGGTAACAAAAATATGCTACGTAATTTAATTATCAAACGATGCGTAATGCTTGTTTTGTGCGATTTTTCCGTTGTATTTTTCCGGCCACGGCGCCTCACTCCGATGAAATTTTCTTTGCGAGATTTTCGCGTAGCGGTTTCATGTTTCGAGGATAGCTTATTTCGTTTGTCGTTGGCGAGTTTAACAAAGCGTACTTTCGAAATGAATAAACAAACTGGGAGATTCGCCACAACTTCACTATAAAAATTACCATCCTTAGGATCAACATGGTAGGCGTAAACCGGCGATGTATGCCCGTTGATTAGATACACATTTCGTAGAATGCAGATATACAGTAGAAGACCGAGCTGATATATTTCGCTGTTTATCCAAAAAGCCTTGGGTTATTATGAAATATTCGCCCAATTTCGGACCAACTTCGTAACTGTGGTACCTTGCTCCAGTATAGGTTCCTATACGATTTAGATAATTGTATTCATTTTAAAGGGTAAATTGGCAAGTTGTTATTTGAGCAATTTCCACGTATCATTCGCAGCCTGTAGAATAGATTTTCTTGTTTGCCAAATCGTTTAGTGGCCTTTATTATCGAATTATTCAGTGTGTTGAACATGTGGCAATTATCGATTTCATTTGTGTGGTGGGAATGGCACAGGGTTCCGGAGGTGATGGGTGGATTTGGATACTTAGATTTGTCAGTGATATTGACAGATTACTGAATATGCCCAATCGTATTAAAGAAAAACATTGCGATGAATATAATATTTGTTTGGCGAAATGAAAAGAATTAGGGGCGAATCAGTGAATTTTTAAAGAATATTACATTTTTTTGGTAAAATATATTTGGGGTAAAATATTTACTTGTTCGGTGAAGAATTAAGAGGAAATGTGTCAGAAAAATACTATAAACATCTTCGAGAATGTCAAAACCAAGAAAATAATGAAAACCATACCTATTTGGATAACTAGTATGCCACGAAATGAAATCCGTTGGAAAATGATTTTAAATAAAGTTTTTTTTTGAAAATTGTAGACTTTTAGTTTTACATTTTGGGAGAATGGTTTTTCAACATGGATTTAGAAATGGGTTGAACTGCAGAAAGACAAAGATCCATATTATATCTCTCTGTAAAAAAAATAGTCCCCATTCTCTTCAAAAAAAAAAAAAGAAAAGAAAAGAAAATAAGGAAAAAAAGAAAGAAATGAACAAATCGGTTTTTGAGCTCATCTATCCAAAAATGACACTTTTATTTAAATTCGTGATATGCTCATAGAATTTTCCTCCTTAAGTAATTTTGACCCAAAAAATCATAATTTTTCATATTTTTTTCATTGTTGGCGTTTTTAATTTTTCCTCATCTGTTGGGCAAGATTTCTTGAAATGAAAAAAAAAAGCTGTAGAGTTGAAGTAGGTATCTATGCGCCAAAAGTTTTTTTTCATCGAAGTAAAAGGATGTATTTTTGAAGTCCAGTTTGTGGTAAAAATCGAATGATTTAACCAATTTGAGTTACCTACATTTATGTGAGTATTGGAAGATCATTTGGATTGACGAAAATAAGTAAATAATTATAAGTAGTTCAATTTGATTGGGGATCATCAAAAAAAAATCTAACTGGCTGCTCAAAGAAAAACGGTACTAAGAAATCTCCCAGTGAGGTCAAATTTGAAAAAAAAACGAGAGCTTTTGTAATTTTTAAATAAATAGTGTCATCTGGATCATTCCCCTAGACGCGAGTGATTTGGGTTTATACATTTTTCTGAAGCACTGCTTTCGAAACTGAATTCTTTTATTTTGCACTTAAAAAAAAAATGATCTCAAAACCCGAAATGTTGAAAATTTTAAAAATTTAAAGGATAAAAAAATATTGAATACAAATTTTGCCTAATCAAAAATTTTAAAGGGCAAAAATTTACAAAAAAATCACATTTTCGTGAAATTAGCCACACATTCCCCCCTCCCTCCATTTGAGCCTTTCCAGATACATATTTTGAGTCGTTGGTATTGTTCCTGCAATCCTATACATAGGCAACCCTTCGTTCAGATCAACGCGAGACAAATGGAACTATCTCTCCCAAAATTAAGTACCTACCAAAAAAAAGTTTTGTTCCGGAAATTTTGGGTAACCCGGTATTTTCCCCCTAATTTTAAATCGCTCATTGAAACTTTTCAAAATGTAGACAAAAATATTTTTTGGTCACCTCAAGGTACGTAGAAAATTTTTCATAAATTTTTTAAAATTTTTATTTGCAATGCAGCCAATTGCATTTTGATTTATGTTATTTTCATAAAATTCCAGTTGGTTGTACTGTAACAAAAAATTTTCAAAAAATTAATTTGACTTTATTTTAATGGCTACGATTTTTTTTTTTTGGCTACTTTCCAACCGATTGAGTGAATAAATTGTTGCAAAAAAATCGTGATTAAAAATGCAGTTGACTGCATGAAGGATTTAGTTTTTAAATATTACAAGTTAAAATTTGATAAATGCAATTTTTCAGCCCTCTTTTTTGAAGGGATGGGATGGGGTGGGGGCAAAATGAGGTTCAGTTTTAAATAGGTAATGAATCAATTTGGTGAATCCTTTTCGAAAAGTTCAAAAAAATAATGGAACTGAATCTGCTTCCATTTCACTTCAATAGGTAACAATTTCACATCTTCAACAATTTCAAGTCGAAAGTTGAAAGGAATTTTATTCAAAATAATTTATCATACTTTCTGATTTTAAACCAGTGGAAAATAACCTTAAATAATCAAAATTGGGGCAAAAGAAAAGTCAGCAAAATTCTACGATTTTCAGGAAATTTTCGTTAAATTTTCAGAAAATTTCATCAATTTTTCAGCAAATTCCAGAGATTTTATCAATATTTCAGCGAATTTTCACTGATTTTCTTGCAATTATTCTTTTCACAGTTTGCTTCCAGTGAAATTTTTTTTCATTCGTTCCATCCTGTGCTGCTAATTCTGATTTTCCCAATGATTTTCGATAATTTTTACTGATTTTTTAATTAGAGAGGAGTCTGTCTCATCAACGTCATGGATATTCGAAAAATTCCTGGTTAGAGGTTTTTGTAGCTAGGTGCATTTACTTTTTTTAAAAAAATAATTTCTTGATGATGTCATTTATTTCTTGAATGGAGAATGGAGCGGATCATAAGATTTTTTGGAGAGGGGGGGGGGACGTTACCTTTTAACGAAATTTTCCAAATTTTTCTATGAATAGATTTCGAGAAAAATTTTTCAAAGATTTCAGTTCTTCTCAATGTTCAATGTGAGTAAATTCTGCTGACTCATGCTGTCAAGTGCCACCAAATGTATAGAACCACCTTGTAGGGGGGAGGGGGGGGGGTTCTCGTTCATTTTTAAAAAAAGTGCTTAACCTACATAATGGATCCAAACATCCAATAAACTAGTTTGCCAATAGTTCCTTGGATTTAGTATATAGGCAACCTGTCGTTAATCCTTGCATATTTTTGTCAAACTTCAAAATTGTAGGAATGAAGGGAATTTTTTGCTAGCAATATTTTGTGAATATTCATGTTCGCTGAATTGTTTTATTGCAGAGATAAATTCAGTCGTATGATGTTTCACTGACTCAATAAGCTTTATGATTTTCAAGTCCCACGAAAATCACATTTTTCTCATATCTTTTGGGATACCAAAATTGTTGAATATTTTTGAAAATTTTCTCATCTCACGAAAAAAAAGTTTAGCTGCCTACTACCAAAACAGTTTTCGTGTTCGGTGAAAATATAACAAACCACCGAAATTTTCTAAAAAAAAAAAGAATAAGAAATAGTACCAAAAAAAAAAAAAAAGGAGCAGAAGAAAAGGATAGGTAATCTCTCTTATCGTGCGTTTATTTCCAAAGTAATCTTTTTCTCGCACCGCGGATCCTTCCCAATGTCTATTTTTTATACTTTTTCGCGTACATCAAATTTTATATTATATTTTTAATAATGGTAAATTATCCCGCGATAATACGTCTGAAAATTAAAAATAATTGGCAGCAAAGACCCGTATTACACGGCTAACTACCCCACCTACCCCTCTGCTTCTCCCATAGCGGTGAATTTTTCGTAAAATTTTCTAAAAAAGAAAAAAAATGCTACGCGCTCGTACATATTTATCCGATTACAAAAATTATTCAAATCTAGCAACGAAATTGAAATCCCGCCTCGTAACCAACGTTAAATCAAATTATACTACTTCGAGGCAGCTTAAAAACCCTAAAAAAAAAAACCGAAGTAAAAAATCATTAACGCGCATGTCAATCTGCTAAGAACGATTGAATCGCCGGCAAAGATACATAATCGCATGTCCCATCTACGAATATTCCAAACGTGTTGGTATTTTCAGCGCCGGCGATATATTTTTAATTTCATATAAAATAATCCGGACGCCATTTTGAATACATTTCACCATTAAAAACTTACCGTCGGTAATATTTCGCTGGTAAATTATACTCGTCAAGTTTACTTCTACCGCGTGTTTTAATAAAAAAAATTTAAAGTTAAATTAACGATGAAAATAACACAACGCACGACCTACCGATATACCACGGAATTGTTTTAATCAAGATACGAATAACGAAATATTGCGAATTACTCTGGAAATGAGAGTGGAAAAAAAAACAACACCGATTTTCATGCCAGATATGGGTGCTAAATTGCGAAACATTAGATTTTTTCACTCGATTGTCGAATACGCTCGGTGAATTTTTTCCATCACGATATCTCGAGCTCAAATCGGTTGTAGGTATTTGGAAAGCTGTGCGGAAAAAAACGAACAGGTTGGGCAATTTTGGGGTAATTTTCCGGGTATTTCGGGTTTTTATTCCTTTCAAACGATGAGACAGTTTGAAACCAAGTCATCGATTTACGTTTTTTTCGCCGGAAAAATTGTCGTGTTGACTTTTTTCATTTATAACGTAATCTTTTAGCGATGTATTCTCGAGGGGCATATGTTGTAGTTTTGAATTGATAACCATCTGCGGTTATCATTCGACGAAGGTACCAAGCATAAGTATTTTCTACCCGAATAATAATCACAATGCATGGTAAATTCAATGTCGTATAGTAAATAAATGAAAAGTATCCAGTTTCATTTTGCAAATGGTTGTATATACGATGCGCCTATTTTTTACTACCTATTTGCGTATTGATAAGTTACCTCGTACGCCCAAAGGTGCTGTTGCCGTAGAGATGTGGCGAAGGAAAAAAAAAAGATGACAGTTTTGGCAGCGTCCGTATACTTCCCCGATTCCGAATTTCCTTTACGCATGGGAAATTGAAAATCGTCTGTAAACTTTCGTGAAATGGAATATGTATTTTTTTTTATTTATTTAAACATGTAACCAGGAGGGCTTTTCGACAAATTGAATTTTAAACTTATGGAAATACGGTGGAAATGTGTTTACGTATAGAGCTGTATATCTGATATTTAACGCTAATAAAACACCTGTTATTTTCGAATTACGTATTTTGTTTTTCCTACGTGTATGTAGGTATTCGATATGTGGATACGGTTTTAGGTTTAAGCGTTATTGCGACTGTACGAAAGACGACGTACTCGTAAGTCATTTCGGTGTATTCGCGAGACGCGGTAAATTGATACGATTTTTCTTTGTGCTGTATGCCTCTGTGCGAGTCGAGAAGTCGAATTTCAGTTTGATTTGTTCGTGTTTAAATGAGTTCTGAATTGGGGATATTTTTAGTTGAAGGGGGTTCGTGAGCTGGTCGTTGAGTTTTCGTGGGTTTATCAATCATCGATTCAAGAGATGGCGATTAAGTCGATTATGGGGAGTACGGCGTGGTTGCTTTGGGTTCCGGATTCAGGTGAGGGATTTGGTACTTAATAATAGTTTAGGATGTTTGGTTTAAAAATTGGAAATGGTATGGCAGTAATTTATTTATGATTTTATGCCAAAAATTTGAGGAAGAAGTTTGGTTTGATTTCCAGCAGATTTGCTGTGGTCAAGATTGAGTACCAATGAGGACAATAATTTTGGACTTACCTATTCTTCTTGTTCGTTTTACTGAATTTCATTTTTCTTTGTCTCTGAAATACCCAAATCAAATCAACCCATACTTAGGTTGAAATCAAAATTTATTATTGTTTGCTTTATTGTACCTACGTAGGTACAATAAAGTACCCTTTAACCATTTAGAAGAAAATTACTCAGTCAGATACTGATTACAAAATATTAATAAAAACGTAACTGCGTGTACCTCTCTGGGAATTTGAATCAGTCAAGAATGCCAAAATTGACTGATGAAATAGAGAAAATCAAGTCTCTGATTAATGGTCAAATTTCACTGATTTCCCTGTAAATCATCGACATTTTACTGCCAATTAGTGAGAAATTACTAATTCAAATATTTATAGTTAATTTTGATTATTCAATCAGTGAAATTTTATTCCCGAATCAGTACCTAAAAATTAAATTTGACTGATCGAATCAGTAATTAATTAGGTACTGATTAAATCAGTGACATTTTTTACTGACTCGCTAATGAAAATTCACCGATTAAATCAGTGAATTTTTTCACTAATTCCTACAGTGACTCAATTTTTTCGATTTAAATTAGCAAATAGGGTTGGTGCAAAAAAATTAGATTTAGCTGAAAATAATGTAATGTCATAGAATACACAATTACAACCTCGAGAGAACAAACCGCATCGAAATTGGTCCATTAGAATCGAAGAAATTGACCATTGAATTCCGCAGATTGAGCGGGTCGCGAAAAAAATCGCAACGCGCGTAACATCGTTGTGACGTCAGTTCCTCGGATTCAAACGGAAACGAAACAACCGTCGCGTTAAATTACATTATGATTTTTCGATAATTTTTATCAATCGTAATTTTTTGTTGATTTTTCATTACGTAATTAATAATTTTAAGTATTATTATGGATTGAGGATGTATAAAATATTTCAGTTTGGGTTATTTATAGCTAGATATAATTTTACATGTGTTGAAATTTACAGGGTAGGCCATTGCCATTATCAAATCCAACCAAAAATGAAATCGCGTCTTCTGATTTGGTCTAATTCTTTTTGTAGTGAAATAACCTCAGTAGTTCCACCTAAACGCTCAAAAGAGGCGGAGGTCGAATCTTGTTAATATCGAGAAGTTCCATTTTTTTCCGAACCACCAATTTTGAAAACTTTAAAGTAAAGTAACTCTGATTTCTATTAATTCGAAGACGCTGAGTTCGAATTTTTGCCAATTTTTTTCATCAGTTTTCTTTCACGAATAACATTATTTTTGCAACAATCAATTAATTAAAACAAAAATTGAAAGTAAGAAAATTGATACTTTACAAGATTTGTTATTAAATGGATCTAATCGAAGTAGGTAATCCCATTTCGATCGAGTCAGTGGCAATTTTGGAAGAAAAAATCAGAAAGTTCGAAGAATGCAACCATTTTTCAAAATCTTTATAATAGATACGAATTTACCAAAAAAAAAAAAAAAAACACAGAAAATTCGAATAGGTTCAAGTTTCTTATATTTTTATTACTTACTACTTTTTAATTTTATTTAAATAATTACTGAATACCTATTGTGTTTAAAAAATCTGAAGAATTCTAAATTGGAAAAAAATTTTAATGGATAGGGACTAAAATGTTTTCCAACTGTATAATTTTTTTCTCATTTAAATTTTCTAAAAAAAATCATTTTTTGGATTTTTAGAAAATTCAAAACCATATTGTTTGAAGTTTTTTACCATTCGAAAACTTTTCTAATAATCTTGAAGTAAGTATTCCTCAATTTTTTTAAAATTTTCAATTTGTATGTTTTTCAAAATGTTTTTTTACTAAATAATTGGAAAAAAATCTCATGCTTTGAAAAAATCAGTGGAAGTATGACTTTCCTAACTTTATTTGGAAAATCTCCTCTATTGAGTGTCAAAATACTTGAATTTCGATACGTGTGATACCTTTCTCGATAACATTGTAAAATTTTTCATTCTCCCTCCTTCATTGCGATAGTCAACTTTTGAGATGGATTCTTAAATTTTTTTTTAAAATTTTCTTTCATTTTTCCAATTTTAACTTGAACATTTTCGAAATTTGATGATTAATTTTTAATTAATTTAACATTTAAAAAAAAAATCGCGCAAACCGATTCACCCAAGGTAAAACCAAATTGTAGATAAAAAATTCCAAAAATGGTAGTATGACAAAAAATTAAAAAATATAAAAATTACGAGAGCCCCTTCCCCTTTCTGGAAAGTTGAAATTAAAAAATATAGTTATTAATTTACTATATCACATCAATGAGAAAAAATTGTAAAAAAAAAATCAGAAAAATCCAAAGTCCAGTTCCAAAATCAACGAAAAACTGAAATAGCGCGTTAAAATACGTTATGTTCGCGGGGCCGATACGAGGAACTGACGTCACAACGCATAATTTCGTTGAGGCGGTCGTTTTTTGAACGAGTCCAAAAATCGGAACTTTGAAATGGTTTTTTTCGAGTTCTACTCAACCGATTTGAGTGCGGTTTGTTTTGTTGAGTTTATAATTGTGTATTTTATAACATATTTCGATTTCAGCCAAATCTAATTTTTTTGCACCAACCCTAATCAAAATTAAGAGAGCATGCCCAAAATTTTGGGAACATTTGATTGAGAGATTTCACCGGCTGATGATTTGAATATTGAAAACTTTTTGGAATATTATTTTTTTTTTTTTAGAATAGGAGAAAATGATTTCGTTCTGTGATGAATGACAAATGTTTTCAAGAAATTTGAATATTTTATAAAAATTGCACGTTTCTATGAATCTACTCATTAAGATGTGAATTTTTCCATTTTCCAATTGAGTCCTCAACTTGAATTATTTCAGCAATCGATTGGTTTTTTACTCAAGGTCAATAATTAATACCTAGCAAAAATATGTATGATTTATCAACTTCTCTTTTGATCTGTTCAAAAATATTTCCCTCATTTCCAGAAAAAGTGGATTTCACTGATGAAAATTAGTCAAAAATTTTAAATTTGAAGATTTTGATGTCAAAATAGCAAGGTCTGACTAAAAAAATGTGAATGTTTTATGTTTTCCAGTTAATTTATTCAATGTTTCAGGTTTTTTTTATATCAAATTCTAGAAAATTTTTGACATTGCAAAATTTGCACGACTTTAATGATTTCTCAGTTTAAATCATTGAATTAGGAAGAAATTTGGAAATAAACTTAGGTAGGTATTGAATGATTTTTGTTACTGAGCTAAAAATTTGGAAAAATATGAATGAAAGATTTTGGTGGATGATGAATGGGAAACATTGGAATCTGTTGACTTACTTATTTTTTTAGAAGAGAAAATGTTTTTTTTCCTGTGATATTGACGAATATTTTCAAGGTGAAAAATATTTTGTCAAATTGCAAATTTTATTCAAAAAATGTGATTCTTTTTCTTAATTTTTATGAAATTCTATGCCTTTTGATTCTGATTCTTGGTTAAATATCTGCAGAAAAATCATGAAAAAAGCTGCATTTCCAAAATTTTTTCAAAATAATGTTTTCAGAAAAAAAATATTGAAAAACTTTTTGTTGAATTTTCGAATTACCTATCTTTAGAATTTGAATGATTTTTGTGCGTTTTCAATTCAAATCGAAATTGGAAAAAAATTATGCAATCGATATTCGATAATATTTTTATTGGATGATTCTTTCCTCAAGGTCACAAATTCATCGGAAAAAATTGATCAAGTAAACCTATAATTAATCAAAAAATCATTAATTTCTAGCAAAAGCGAATTTCACTGATGAAAATTAGTTGAAATTGCTATGGTACTGATTCCGCTACCACTAATTAAAATTGAGAAAGTAAGTTTCTGGAGTTTTGAAATCAAATTTTGAGAATTCCTAATTCTAGATATTTCGTATGTCAAAAGTTTGAAAAACTTTCGGGTTTCAAGAAGAGCTTCGTATAATTCTCCCTGATGGTTTTTGGAAAATCCGTCATTTTTTTTTAAAAAAAAGTCACATGTTTCCAAGAATAGAGATTTTTCAAGTTCTTCTGTTTTTTTTTTTTTTTTTAATAAAGAGTCCATAGCTGATACTTCTGAGTAGAATAAAAGCACTCCGGCCGATAGAATACAAGAACGGAAGATTTGTCTTCTATTCATAACTAAAAATTTGACAAAATGTTTGGACTTTTAGTTTTTGAACGCCGTTTTCTGCAAAAATTCTTTTAAAAAAATGCGATTTTTATTTTGAAGATTATGAAAAGATTTTCTTCCAAGGCGACTGAAAATTTTTAAATCCAAAAAAAGTTACTTTCTCCTCATTCCATCCAAAATCAATCTGATTTACTATGTTCATAAATAGAAGTCTTTTCATTTTTGCATATCACTGTGTATTTTTATGTTTGGAGGTCTGTTGTAAGAATTCGAAGAAAAAACTGCTCAATTGTCCTCATTCGGAGGAATGTTTTACGTAAATGAATGATATCTAATTTTTGAAAAATCGCGAAGATATTTTGAAATTTTGTTAGTCAAAAATTATGAATGCAATAATTTACAAAAATGTAGACCATCAAAATACACTTGATAATATTATGAAAATTGTCAAACTTGGCGAAAATTCAACCACGCTTGATGAACAGAAATTGTTTGTTTTTTGTTTTGAAATGGAGAAGCAATACAAATTTAGCGATGGCTAATAGAATATTTCAATTAATTAAAAAAAATATATTTTATTAGGTAAGTACTTCAAATTTTTATGATTTAGGTGCAGTAAACTTTTAATAAATTTTTAAACAATTTTTACAAACTTTTGAATAATTTTTGAAAAAGCGTTACAAAATATTCTCCAAGTCCATTTCCATATCCTCCCTACCCCACAAATCAAAGACTTCGCTAATTTTTAATCCTTGATACCTACGTGTCTAATTCCCTCATTTTAAACGAGAAGTGTGAAGTTTCAAATTCTAAGAATTCCACGCATAAAACTACATCAAAATATTCTTTCGCACCTACGTCGAAATAAAGTAACGGATAATTTGATTGCGAAAAGAAAACTCGTTTGTCGAGTACCATCGTTGATGGAGTTTTCCATTGTCTTTATCACAGAATGTTTTTCTTCTTGAGATATCTATTCGTAATCTTCAGCATGATGCAAAACCCTGCACCTAGTTTTCGTATAATCCGATCAAGGTCTCGTTTTAGAACACTACATATGTAATTCGATTCCGTGTAATCGAATTCAGCAATGGATATAATATTTATAAATTCGTAACTGATGAGAAACCAATATGAGTCGGAATACAGAGAGGGTGTAATTTACTCTGTGCATAGCACGATGAAAGTTCCTTTGAAACATTCGATTATCGCGCAACATTGCAATATCTACTTACCCTGATTTACTTATTTCCTCTTACCAAAAGCTAAAAAGGGTTTTGTCGATTTATTTAAAAATATGAAACGCGTATTTTGGCTCGGTACGCGATCGCTGCGGTGGTGTTTTGTTTTTAATACGAAAATCGAAGTACGTTACGAAGGAAATTGGTACATTTGTGGAAAATAGCGCGGAAACGAGTTTCAACTATTTAGTGATTTTTCTTGTTTTGTTTTTAATCCGTATTGTTATAACGCGAGCGATTATTTATGGAGATAATTTATTTCGTGCAGATGTTTTACCGATTCTTTGAGTTCTTAATGGGTGAATTTATAGATGGTTAGATTTTTTTGGAGAATTTTTTTTTTTGACAAGATAGTATCGATTTTTTTTTCTCATTTTGTATCGAAAATATCAAAAGTAAAGATTGTTTTCATCCTGAAAAAATGGTTGAAAAATTCTCGATCATCGAAGCAAACTGTGAGAAAATTGGCTTTAGGGTCTGATAATACAAGCAACCATTATTTTTGCTTCTTGACATACTGCAGTCAAAGCCAAAACATTTCCAGCTTCTTTGAACTAATATCAAGCTTGATACTCAGAGTGAAGAATTTCAAGATAATAAGCCTAGCAAAGCTTAATCAAACGGGTTAAAAAAGGCATCATTTGTTCAATTTGATATGGAAATCAGCCTTCTCGAATATTTGGAATAATTTCAAAATCTAAAGCTATACACGAAATATCAAATACCAGATAATTCTCGTATAGATATCGATTATCGAGGGCTTTATGTGTTCTACCCCTGAGTCAATTTTTATTCTCATCAATTTTTTTTTCTTCGAGTGGAATTTTTCTCCTAAGTTTTATGTACGATTATTTTCTCGTCTGAAAAGCGTGATTCCAAAACTAGGTAGATTTTCATTGTTTCATCATCGTTATTCCATAAGGTATTTGGAGAAGAGAGCAGGGGGGAAGAAGCGAGATGAAAATTGACGCGTTTATAAGCCAATAAACCAACATTCAACACATATGTAGATGAGAATCCCCAAAGCTTATGCTATTTTGTTTTCGTTTCTCAATATACTACGTCTACGTATTTGTAGGAAAGAGTAATTTTGCCAAACTGTTAATTAACATAATTAAACTAGAAACGATGAATCAACAGATACATTTGAATCGATAATGTAGCCAAATGCCCTATGCGGATGGGAAAAAAAACGAATAATGAAGATGGACTCGGGTTTTATTTTTTTTTTGTCCCGGCTAATGTATTTCAAGTGGGATGAAAATATTTGGGATGTGGGGGACGGAGGACCCGAGTGGCTTCTGTTTTACTGAAATGTACTATTTTTTGAAAAAGAGCTGATGATGTAGTGTAATGTATGCGTGTGGAACTGTGGATGCTTCTGTCCCAAAAAAATGAATAAAAAAGTTTCTGCTGACTTGGCGATTTTGAAATGAGGAGAGGAGAAGTACATATATCAGAACATTACGAAGAAGAGAGGAATAGGTCAGAAGTAGGTATTCTTATAAGGTTTGTCTAAAAGTAAAAATATAAACTTAAGATCATGGATATGTCTAGATGTACTTACTGAGAAAATACATAAATTGATTGGAAAGTGATTTTTTTTTAAATTTTGCAGATATCCTAGCATCGTTTCACTCTTTTTTATTACTTATTTCATTTTTATCATCGAGTAACATTATTTCTTCTAAAAAGTTTCGCCTTTGAGGTAGGGTACCTACTACCTACCTAACAACAAAAAGCATTGGTAATATATATATTTTTTTGATTTTGAAATCGCTCACATCCTAAAAGTATTTATTGGTATACTTAAACAAAAATAATTTCTAAAATTTCATTCCTCTGAGTGTCTGAGTTGAGGTTAGCAGAAGCCGCCCAGTGCCGCCAAGCACTCGCCTATGAAGAATATACCCAGTCTGTTTCAATTTTTTTTTTTTTACTAATAATTTTATGGCTGTTGAAAAAACTTGTGAAAGTATCGATTTTTCCCATTATTTTCGATGTTTTTAACACGAAAATTGGCTTTCAATGATGGAATTCACGTAGGTATTTCTCGCTTGATTATTTTAAATCAATGTAGCTGAAATATTTCAAAAAATTGAAGATTTCGATTTTTGAGGGCTAATTTAAAGCAAAACACATAAGAACTTATGGGAAAAAAATCGATACTTTTGCAAAAATTTTCAACAGCCATAAAATCAGTAAAAAAATCATTTTCGTTACTAGGGAGTAAAACGCTACTTTACTCCCTCTCGCTAATCGCTCGAGTGCTTAAATTCGCGTTTTTTCCCCTCTATAACGAAAAATATCGTATGCAACTCGGGAGTAAAATGATTTTCGACAATTTTGATTCATTTCCCTCGCTTCGCTCGGGCAATAAACCTCAAAATTCGTCAAAAAATCATTTTACTCCCTTGTTGCATAATATACTATTACCCTTGCTTTTCATTGTCATCCTATTGAAAGGAAAGGGTACCTACCTACAATCGAATTTTTCAAAAAAAAAGTTTTTTGGCCTAAATGTTGAGAGGAGGCCAAGAAAACCATTTTAAGACCTTGATGAGCATCCTAAGTCAATTCTTCGCCGAGATAGAGACATTTCAAGTTTAAGAAATCATGACTTATAAAAAAACAAAATTCTGAGAAAAACGTTGTTGAAGATTTGTACATCTAGCTGCAAAAACCAAGTACCTACTTCATTACATTGAAATTTCAGAAGGAATTTGTTTCTGACATTAAACATTACCTGCAGAGAAGAGAGAAATGAGAAAGTCACCACTACAATGCGTATAATTCAAAAAAAAAAAATTACAAAAATTATAACACCTATGATCAAGTGATAATTATTTCTTTGACGAAGGGAAACAGTTTTTGTCATTTTTGAGATTCCTTCACATTTAAGTATGAATTCACCAGTTGTAAGAAAAATAATACATTTCATATTAACATGATTTTAAGCCCAAGATTTGACAATCCCTTTACCTTCGACAAACCACATTTTGCTGGGCGCTTCAAATTTTTCTAGCGTTTCTATTTTAGATACCTTTTTGTCCGTTAGTTTGAACGTCATTTAAACATGTCCTAGCGGTTTTTTCAAAATGAAACTGTGGTAATAACTGCGTAAAGATCTGAACTACCTACTTGAAAATGCAAAAAAAAAATTAAAAAGTTGTCCATTTTTCACATCTTTGGCACCAGGGCAAAATAATAATTATTCCTGCACCTTACACATATCTTACCAGCATTTCATTTGGATGTGCTTGACAAAAATATAAATATCATTTCTAATCCGGCCAAGCAAGGCTAACTATCCAAGGAATGAAGTATTCCACTTTGGTAAACAACTGGAAATTTGGATAACGATCACTCTCGTAGCCGTAGGGACCTAGTTGAGTACAGAATGTAGTGGTGGTACTGTAGTTTTTTTTTCACCCTCTGGTATTTTTTTCTGGGTAATTTTTACCTCGGGTAGTTTTCGGCAGTAAAGAAAAACTACCGACGTAACCGACTGTAGTACCTGTAGAGATGTGCACAGAGGCAAAATCGGCTGCAGCGGCGGCGTTTCCGGCGCACCGCTGAGTGAATTTGATGGCGGTTATTTCGGCAGCTTCATTATTTTTACTTCAAAAATCGGTTTTAAAATATCGTTAAATGACGTCATTTTAAAAATGAAAATTTTTGAAACATTACGTTGCAAAAAGTGAAAAAATTGATAAGCTGATATTTTTGAAAATATTTTCCGAGATTTTTTGCCTTTTTTGAGGGAAAAACTACCTTGTCGCCGAAGCACCACCGAGGTAAAAATCGGTGGCGGCGCGGCGCAGACCTCTAGATAATACTCCTTGAAAATGCTATTAATCAGGCCATTTTGAAAGCACTTTTTACTGGGTGGGAAACTTTTAAAAGGGAGAGGATCACTGGCGTAGCCAAAATCGTCTGAAAGGAGGAGGGGGCCAGAACCAGTGGTTTCGGAAGCTTTTTGGGGGGGTGGGTGCCAAAGACGAAAAAACAAAAGTTTTTGAGGCGGACGGAGAGGGGAGTACAAAGAGCCTTTTTTGCACTTAGCCTTTAATAGTTTATAAAATTGTGATTCGATTTATGCCCGAGCGAAGCGAGGGCAAAGATTTGAGAAAATTGGATTTTCAATGTCCAAATAAAGGCATTTTTCACGAATATTCGTATTGAAAATTGTCCACTTAAAAATTATAAGTAATTTTAAAAGGAAAAATGTGAAAATACCGAACGCAGTAAGACAAAATCTTTTGAAAAATTTGGTTTTCATAAATCGAAAATAAGTAAGTCCCAAGTATCTACAAAAAACTGACCTACTTAATAAAATTGAAAGGAGGAATATTTTGAGAAAAAATACGAATGAAATCACTTCGCAGGATTTTGATTATTATAAAACTAAAACCATGGAAGGAAAAAATGCAATAAGCCCGAGCGTAGCGAGGCCAAAGTTGTTAAAAAAATATCATTTCAGAATGTGTATTTTCCTTGGTTTTGAGCATTTGAGGCTGCTTGGGAAATATTGAGAAATTCGTTTCCTTTGGGTGGGAAATTTCTTTCACTGGGTGGGAAAATTCCCAAGACTTATATACTTAAAAAATGGCCTGCTATTAATATTTGAAAAATCAGACATTTTTTCAAAAAGATCATCATACTGGTAAACACACTGAAAAACTGCTGCATTTTTCACTTTTTTCTCCCATTTATGCTTTTTTTTTTGATTTTCATTTTTGTGCCAATCATACCAGTTTTGAATTGTTTGGCTGGTTCATCGCAACAAAAATAAAACTTCTGGTTGTTTTTGAAAAAAGTGGTAGTTTTTGACCACCAAAGAACAAAAAAAAATACTGACAAGTCGGTACCTAGTTTTTAGCGAAAACTATCAAAGACTACCGGAAGTAAAAAACAACCATTCCATTACTAACTGATTGTCGACATGAGGCCAATTTGTTCCCATGTGTTCTCACAATTACTTTTTAGCTTGACTTGCAGAGGTCCTCCAGAATCACCCTACATAAGAAATGAAAAATTGAGGACCTTGATTATATGGAATAATGAGTTGATGTACCTATAAAATATTCTTAATTGGAAATGTCATACCTGGTGTGCGCCTTTTCTCAATTGTGGAACACAAATCTTGGATTTTTTGATCAACTCGGAAAGCTCAATCGACTCTGAGCTATATTTAAAAAAATCACTACAGTTTCCAACTACTGCATCGTTGATGACAAATTCCACCTTTCTCAGATAATCTGATGTTTCATTACCTTGTAAAAATTTCAATAATTTTTCATTACTATGATTTAATGCATTATTATTTGAATAAGTATCGTTTTCAATTTTGTTAGATATGTTGATAGGTATTCATTCAACACCACCTCAACATAAAGCCGGGATGCAGTAACGTTTGGCAACATCACAAGTGGTTTGGTGATTTAAATTACTTGCGATCGCTTACTCTTTTCATCACTTACAGAAAAATTTGAGCGAGCTCGTAAGTGTTTGAGATATGGAAAATGATCTAATTTTCACGCTCTACAAGCTGGTTTTTCCCCACAACTCTAGCACCAATCAATCAAAAGTTATGAAAGTTCAAACTTTTGAGCTTTTATAACTTTTGATTGGTAGGTGCTAGAGTTATGGGAGTAAAGCCAGTTAGTAGAGCGTGAAAAGTAGATCATTTTTCATATCTGAAACACCGATGGGCTCACTCAAAATTTTGCACTATTTCAATTTGAAAATTAGAAAATACGATTTTAGGGATTTTTTCAAACTTTGAACTTTGATACCACTCGACTGGTTAATGCTAGAATTTTGAAATTTGAAACAAAAACGAGGTTGTGGAGGAAAAAAAGTAGATTAAATTTCATGTCTCAAACATCCATGTGTCCACTCAAGTTTTCAAGTTATTGCCGAAAAACTAAGAAAAATGAGCTTTGTTCCATAAGACACAATAGAAAATTAAGCCTACTTTCGAATTGGTACCTCCAGGGATGTACCAAAAGGGGGGAGCTTCTCCCTGAGAAAATTTTTTACTTGTGGGTTGGGAAAATTGAGCAATTCAACACATCAGTTAGGAAAATTGGGCAGTTGGGAATTAGTCACTTTTTGACTGAAAATTCATCATTTTCCCAACTGAAAATGTATCATTTTTCCAAGTTGGAAATCAATAGAATTTTCACTTGTTAGTTTAAAAATTTTGCCCTCGCTTTGCTTGGGCATGAATGAAATCGTATTTCAACGAACTATTTCAAGTAACAACAGTGTTAAAGAAGGCTCATATTTCCATTCCCCTGAAAATCTTCTGATCTGATACTCTGAAAAGCTTTCAGCACCATTGATTGTGAATATCTAATGACTACATTCTTACCCTCGCCCCTCTCAAATTAAGTACATCAAATAAGAATTTGGAAAGTCTTAAAATAAGAAAAAATGGATTTTTTTAGGCATTAAAAATATAATTATTTCAAAGCTTCACCCTCGCTTTGCTTGGGTATAAATTAAATCATATTTATGTGCACTATTTGAGGTGATAGCGCCAAAAAAGTTCCTTTTTACTCATTCTTCATAAAATTTTTCAGGTATTTCAAGTTGTATCCATTTTTAGTTGGGAATTCCATGAATTCGAGTTTGGATTTTCATGAGACCCCCTCCCCCTGGGAAAATGCCTTTGGTAGGTCACTGGGCACCCCAGCATTCCTATCAGGTGTCCCGGCTTTATGTTGAGATGGTGTTGGTTCATTAGCAGTGCATACTGCAAAGTTATCCATTGTCTTATCAAATATCCACCATATTTAATTTGTGTTACAAAATAAAACTCACTTTCGGTAAGTCCCCATCCCGAAGCAATCATCAAATCATAATGCTCAAACTTTGTATTCAAACATATTGGTCTTACATCGGAATTAAATTTCACATCTTCATCAAGTTCTATTAGACCGATATCTGATAAGTATTCTTCAGCGTCATAGTTGGGATGTATGTGAATTTTCTTGATTTTCCTCCACAAAGTAAAATTTGAATCATCCTTGTATAGACTACCCAATAACACCTCTGATCGATCTACCCTATAAAAACAAAATAGGAAAAGAAGAAACATATGGAACATTTAATTATTTATTTTGTTGATGAAGTAAGTACTTACAAAATGTTACGGAAACAATGAGCAGCAGATAGTATAAATCTTTCGTTGATTAATGATCCACCACAGTTACTAACCCTGATCCCATCAACCTTTCCTAAGTTCAAAAATGCCTGGAAAATTTGGAGTAAGTTTATACATAGATCTGAACATTTCAATCCAATTGTATGGTACAAATTGGCATACAAATACCTGATGGGGAAGCATGCCTTTGGGTACTCTATCTCCACGGACAATTTGACTCAATCCTTCTTTACCTGAGGATTGGAAAGAACAAGCCAAGTCTGTGTATTCCTTACACTCTGTAAATTACAACATATAACATGTAACTACCTATAAAAAAGTTTATAGTTCTGTAATTGGAGAAATTATTGGTCAAAAAATAAATTTGAATTGATAATGAAATTAAATATTATGTAAGTATGTTAAACTTTACTCTTTTGAACTTTTTCGATCGGTGATTCCTTCCAGAATTTAAAATACAAAAAAACTGAAATAAAACAAGATTTGATGTTGGAAATTAGTAAATTCAAGTTGCTACCTTTGTTTTGTCAATGAACTAAATAGGTATGATCATTTATCAAAGTAAGTTGGAATAAAATTTGTCAAGTACTTCCGAATCCTATCAACACGAGAATAATAATGCAGCAAACAATTCCTATAACAATGCGTTTATTTCTGCTTTCATCATCATCATCATCACTATCATCTTCATCATCATCAGAGTCGTCATCTGGAACAACAATATAAAATCTAGTAGTATGTAACCATAACTAAGCAGCTACTTATTCCTAGTTACTCATTTCCCAAGTAGATACCCTCTATCATATTTCAATTCACATACCATCACTATAAATTCGACTAGAATAAATGTTTTGTTCTTTAACAATGATATGATTTATGTCACCATCACAATCAGTAGTTTCAAACAGGCCTGAACATATGAATTTCAAGTTGACAAATTTTATAATATCTGGGTTGTGTTCAGGATGGGTTGTGCAAGTATACACAAAAATTGAGAGGATGTGTGAATTCATTCCTTTTAAAAATGAAAATTTAAAAACTGATGGTTAGCAAAGCACTTTTTTGCCTTGAATTTACATTAAATGATTGCATTTTCATTTTCTTTGCATGTTTTTATGACTATTTTTTTCGATCTAAATCTTTCAGGAACAAAAACATCCGATTGGTTAATTTTTGTATGCACTTAAAAATGATGTAATTTTTGTGTATACACAATCCAACCTGAACACAACCCTGTAGTCCCACCAAATGATTGAACAGTTCTATTTACCTATAGAATTTGTTTCAATTACTTCTTCAAAATTTGTATCCGCTTTTGATGTAGCCATTTTCATCTACATACAATCAAGTGTAGATAAAGTAATATCATTCCAAATTTAAGACTTGAGATTGAAGTTTGGTTGATTCCTATGTAAGAAAATAAGTAGATACATAATACATACCTATATTTATACATTGATTTATGAATTGCAAATCAGCACCGGCTCTCAAATGCCCATGTCTAAAATTACAGGCGAGACCTAATTTAATGTTACCTACTTACCTAGTGTGTGAAATATAAAGTTGAAGAATTCCAAGTGTTTGAACACACTCAACAAATTATCAAAAATAAAATAAAATAACCAATTTTTTCCCTTTTCTCATCACAAGCAACCAGTGATTCTTTAAAAAATAGTGTATGTTTATCATTCGGCAAATATCACTTCAACACGTTCCCCACCCCCTCAATTTTGGGCGCAAAATGAGTTGAAATTGCTCAAATTTAATTTTCATCAATAATTTTGTTCTGCTCGTGAAATTTTAATCCATTTTAATAGGTCGCAACCCATGTTTCAAGTTTTTTTTTTTTTGGTATCTTATTTTTCAATGAAAAGAAGTGGAAATGGTACGTTTTTCAAACTTTGAAAAGTCACCACGACTTATTGTGCACACTGTTTTCCTCAAACTTTGGCTTGTTGGACCTAGAATGAACCCAAAATACAGTACACTCTATTTTTTTGTCCAGCTTACCGTATAACCCCAACAGAGGCATTATTGTGCCAAAAATGATCACATGGCAAAAAATTGCAGGGGCCCAGCACCCCATTGTGCCTATGACTCAAGAAATAAATGTGACATATATTTGAAGTCGGGGGAGTGTCCGGATTTTTTTTGTCCAAAATCAAATTTAAAAATTGAGAAAAGTTGTGGGGGTTTTAGGACTCAGCTACTGATTGTGCCCGGGTAAAAATCCAAAATACATTTTTTTTTTTTGGGGGGATCACCGGATCCATACCTGAAATAAACCAACTTCGAAGTGTATTTTTAATTTTGTGCTTGAAGCTCATTCGTCCAGATTTAGTCATAGATTTCTCATTGATTGCAATTGGGAAAAAAGGAAAAATTTGTCCTCTTTTCCTTAAAAAAATTGATGGAATGATTTAAAAACGCCTCACTATTGTACTGTTTTTCTATTATAAATTTTTTTAGGCTACTTTTCAATTCCAAATTTCGACAAAAGTTACTGTGAGAGAATTTTTTCGCTGTTGCGTGTCCGGATTTCAATTTAACACCCTGTATGTCACTTTCATCAATTTCTTTTTCTTCTTCATATAAAGTATTCTTTATTGATATATTTTATTTTGAAACATTATTTCACTACTTTTCAACAATTTTTACGTGTGAAATAATCCAACTAACAAATTTATTCAAACATTTATACAGGGTGTTCCACGAATCGTCTGGGAAACATTTTTTTTTTGGATATAACTGGGTACCGCTACAAAAAACTTAGGATGAACATGTTGCCTAATTTTAGAATTTAAGGGGCAAATGCTACTTCTAAAAAATTATGTCAAATAATTTTTTCACCCATGGGAAAGGATAGTACTTTGAAAACTGAACAAATTTTCATCATATGACTTTTGCCTAATTCAAAACTGAAGGGGGTACAAAAAAATTCGAATTTTTTTTTTTAAAGTCACCCAATCAAGGAAATGGATAGCACATTAAAAACTGAAGAAATTTTGTTCTGTGCACTTTTTGCCTAAAGTCAAAAATGAAGGGACTACGGCTCGCGCAAAATACGTGGGTTTCAAAAATTTTTTAAATTTTTTAAATTTTGAATGACCCTTGGTCCCTTCATTTTTGATGTTAGGCAAAAAGTGTACAGAACAAAATTTTTTCTGTTTTCAACGTACTACCTATCCATTCCCTTAATTAGTTCATAAGAAAAAAAATAATAAAATAAATTACGGTACTATCCATTCCAATGATTGAAAAAAAATGTTGACGTAATTTTTTTAGAAGTAGCATTTGCCCCTTAAATTCTAAAATTAGGCAACATAAAATGTTTAGAAGACGATTCATAGAACACCTTGTATGTATGTGAATTTTCAAAATTGATGGGAAACTTCTCCTCGTTGATAACACAAGTTGACACGATTTTTGCGTCTGGGTCCTGATTTCCAACTTTTTGATTGCTTTTATGCGAAAGGAAAAATAACTTTGACCGAAGTTTACTGGGGGGAAGGGGTTTGAAAAATGAGGTTTTTAGAGAATAAATACGAATTGGTGATCCATTTTGCCCATATTTTTGTCATTTTGTGCTTCCTTGGAAAACAAAATTGGCCTCAGCCCCACCCGTATTGGATGGAAAGTCTAAACTAAGGTCATATGAGCTGGAAGGCTAAAAATAAAGTCAATTGTTTGTGCTTCATTGGTATTCCATTTTGCACATATTTTTCTCATCCGTGTTATTTCCACAGCAGACTTGGTCAAGATCATTTACAAAATGATCATTAAGTATTGGATCAGATGAAGATCAAAAAAATTATGAACGAAATCACACAGAATTATAAGGGGAAACACTAATTTAAAAAAAATGAAAAAATGGACAAGGGTGTATTCAGTTTGGGTTTGAAATTATGTTGAACACAAATTGAAATTATGTATAAAAATTCGTTCCTGACCGATTTGATCGATAATTTTTCCATCTTACTAAAATTAAATGGCTATTTCATAAGGAATCAAAGGACAAACAAAATGCTAACCAGTAATTTCTAAATTTAAACGAACGAATTTGCGCATGATGATGATTCAAAATTGTGTAATACATAATTTCAATTTGTGTTATACATAATTTCAAACCCAAACTGAATACACCCCCAGGGGTGCGTTCCATTTGGGATTTTAGGTATGTATAAACATACCTTACACGTCATAATAAGGTGTAAACAAACAAAGTGAAGATCATTTTTTTTGAAAATCACTGGTTACTTACAAGAGTGTTGAATTTCCACCAAAAAGAAAAATGCATACAGTAATTGTTTCATTCATTATAAGTAATAAAATTTTAATAATTTCTTTAATATTTTCCTCCACGATATCAATGTATTTTTCAGAATTGGCGATAATTAAATAATCAAAAATAAAATGGAAAAACTAATTTTTTCCCATTTTCTCTCTATCAAAAGCAACCAGTGATTTTCAAAAAAATAGTGTATGTTTATACATAGCTGTGACGTGTAAGGTATATGTCTACATACCTCAAATCCCAAATGGAACGCAGCCCAGTGGCACGAAAATTTTTTTTCAAAAAAAAATGATAGATCGGAAGTAGATAGTAGAAGATTAAGATTTAAAAAAAAAAATCAAAAGTTGGCCCATTAGGACCCCCGCGTGCTTTTTTTCTAAATATATGAACAAAAACTGAATTTTCACTGATAGTAACTGATAAGTACGTATGAAAATTCAGTTTTTGTTCCCGTATTTAGAGAAAAAAAAAACATAAAAAAAATCTTCATCTTTTAACATCTACCTACTTGGGGGTGCGTTCACTTCGGGGTTTGAATTTAAGCCGCGTTCAGACAGGCAAGTATACTTGAATCAAGTTAGGCGGGTGTTATGTTGGCTACCGTAATTGATTACGACTGTTTTTATTTCCTTTTAAAAGGCAAATATCAATGGCCACCTATTTTAAACAGGAGTTATGTTTATTTATAAATAAAAAATATTGATAACTTCCAAAGTAATCACAAATAAACGGTAATTACCAATTATGATTTACTGCATCAGTGTAAGAAGTTCCTAGTATCAAGTGACCAGGGCTGCGTTCCATTTGGGATTTGAGGTATGTAAACATATAGGTACGTTTACAAAAATGGCCGCCGCGGTTCTTATCAAGTTTGTAGTCGTTTTTTCATTTCTTGAAATAAGATTTACATCAAGATTTTAATTCAAACATCAATTTTTATGTCCTTATTTTCTAATTGTTGGAAAATAACGACATAAAAATTGACGTTTGAATTAAAATCTTCACGTAAATCTTATTTCAAGAAATGAAAAAACGACTACAAACTTGATAAGAACGGCGGCGGCCATTTTTGTAAACGTACCTATACCTTACACGTCACAGCTATGTATAAACATGCACTATTTTTTTTGAAAATCACTGGTTGCTTTTGATAGAGAGAAAATGGGGAAAAATTAGTTTTTCCATTTTATTTTTGATTATTTAATTATCACCAATTCTGAAAAATACATTGATATCGTGGAGGAAAATATTAAAGAAATTATTAAAATTTTATTACTTATAATGAATGAAACAATTACTGTGTGCATTTTTCTTTTTGGTGGAAATTCAACACTCTTGTAAGTAACCAGTGATTTTCAAAAAAAATGATCTTCACTTTGTTTGTTTACACCTTATTATGTAAGGTATGTAAACATATACCTTACACGTCACAGCTATGTACTGTCAGACCGATATATCATGACACTTTTTGCAGTGGTACCAGCAGGCAAAAAAAGCTGCAGGGTTACTCAAATCAACAAAAAATTGACAAATAGGTGGCTGGTAAATAAGAATTTTGTTTTGATTTTTCAAAGAAAACAAATATTTTGATTGTTTATTTACTGAATAAATTTTTTCAAAAATTTAAGAATCCCTAAAATTTAGAACTTTTTGCTCATTGGTAACCCTGCAAAAAGTGTCATGATATAACGGTCTGACAGTATAAACATGCACTATTTTTTTGAAAATCACTGGTTGCTTGTGATAGAGAGAAAAGGGGAAAAAATTGGGTTTTCTATTTTATTTTTGATTATTTGATCATCGCTAATTCTGAAAAATACATTGAAATCGTGAAGGAAAATATTGAAGAAATTATTAAAATTTAATTACTTATAATGAATGAAACAATTACTGTATGCATTTTTCTATTTGGTGAAAATTCAACACTCTTATAGGTAACCAGTGATTTTCAAAAAAAATGATCTTCATTATGTTTGTTTATACCTTATTAGGCGAAAGTCACAGTAGATCAGGGTTCTGTACGATTCATTTTTCACGATTCACGATTCATGAATCGATTCACGATTCAATGAATTATGAATCGTGAATCGATTCATATTTTGTCAATATGAACCGTGAATCACGAATCGTTTAAGCTAGTATCATGAATCGTGAATCGTGAATCGATTCATATTTTTAAGACGATTCATTTTGACGGATCAAAAGTCAAAAAATTAAATTTTAAATTCAAGATGTGTGAGAGCGACCGGGGTAATTAGGAACACCTCCCCCCCCCCCAACAAAATAGAAATAGCAAAATGATCTCTGCTCTCTGTGTCTCTGTCTCTGCTGAGTAAAAAAGACAAGTAAAACAGTAATTTATC
This sequence comes from Pseudococcus jackbeardsleyi, assembly GCA_038380155.1. Classification (NCBI taxonomy): domain Eukaryota; kingdom Metazoa; phylum Arthropoda; class Insecta; order Hemiptera; family Pseudococcidae; genus Pseudococcus; species Pseudococcus jackbeardsleyi. Next base: position 46,502,935 of record CM076239.1, read on the forward strand.
AATTTTTTCAACCCACCATTCGAGAAAAACTGAATTTTCGTAAAATAGGCAGTCTTGTCGGTTCATAATGGACCGGAACATGGAACGGAACATGAACCGCTAAAAACCACTACGTCGTGGTACATTATTGTTTGGTCCGAAACGAAAAGAAATGCAGTGGATGGTACGAAACCGGACCAAATAAAACGGTCCATAGCTGTGGTACGAAACCGAACCGAAATAAATAACGTTTCGTTCCGTTCCAGACCATTTTCCCTTTTTTTTGGACTTGTCTCCCTGTAATCATCGTAATTAAAGAAAATGTTTTTCTTTATTATTTTTTTGGTATTCGATTTCAAATTTCATTAGATGAATTTTCATACTTTATTAAAAACTCAGACGTTTTGTTACATTTCATTTAATTTCATTTGGTATTTACGTTAAAATTTGATTTTTATTTTCGACAAAATTCTTTTCAATCTCTGTGTTTCTTAGCAATAGCAATTAGCAAAAAATTTTGTAATAAAAAAAATGGAAAACACTGAAACAAAAGAAAAAAATATTTAAAAATTTGGACCGGAACTGGAACTGGTACGAAACCGGAACGAAACCGGAACTCTGGACCGAAACCAGAACCGGAACAAAATTATTTCGTTCCAATTTTTGGAACGGAACGGTACATTTTGGGTTTTCTTTGGTACATTTACCTGTGGTTCGGAACAAAATCATTTTGTACCGACAAGACTGAAAATAGGTGAATAATATGGGAATAAATTCTGTAAATTCTATCGAGCAGCTATGAATCGAAAAACGAATCGTGAAAATGAATCGCGATTCACGATTCATGAATCATTGAATCGTGAATCGTGAATCGATTCCTTTTTTAAGAAAATGAGTTGTGAGTTATGATCCGGCATAAAAATTAGAATGAATTGTGAATCGTGAATCAGTTCGTTTTTTTTGACGAATCGTCGGAACCCTGCAGTAGATCCGTTACGCGATCCGATACAGAAAATTACATGGGGTTCTATATCTATACATAACCATATATACATATAGAACCCCACGTAATTTTCAGTATCGGATCGCGTAACGGATCTACTGTGCTGTTCGCCTTATGACGTGTAAGGTATATGTTTACATACCTAAAATCCCAAATGGAACGCACCCCTTGATATGTCTGAATGCGGCTTTAGGTATAAGCGATTTCGTAATTACCAACCATTTTTACAACGTGCAAATTCGTTCTTTTCAATCTTGTGGATTGAACAATTATTGGCTGTGATGCTGTGAACATTTGAATTTTGAAAACATAAAAAACACATTTTTTTTATTTTTATCTGATTTCGATTTTTTCCGCCTGTTATGACAAGATTTCGAAATTTTTTCATTGCCGACTTTTTTTTCAGTTTTTAAAATAAATATCAATATGGAGAATCGAGAAATTATGATGAAATTTTTATTTATTTGGCAGCAGGCTTTAGCTATTTTCGTTAATATTTTTTTTATGGATAATTTGGGTATAGAGAATGAGGAGGATGAAGAAGAGTACAATTCGCGGAGAAGCGCCTCCCAGAATTCCAGGATTTGTCCGCCTCATTGTTCTGAGGTGATTAATTGAAATTTAGAATAATTTTTTTTTTTTTCAAAATGATTTAAAAAAGTGTTGAAATTTAGATTTAACAATCAACAAATAATCAACAATTCCGGGAACATTTTAGTTTGAATGAAGTGCAGTGCCAGGAAGTCCTAAATTTAATCGCCCCCTCTATAAAAAGAACCACTCATATATTAGGGAATGAAGCTACTTGCCCAAGGCTTCAGTTTTTGTCAACAATACGGCTATTATTTTAAATGAGAATTGAAAAAACAATTGAAAATAATATACGATATCGTCTAAATATTCATCATTTCAGTGAATTATAAGTATGAAACTCACTCAATAACAGGAAAGGAAAATGGTGCGTTTTTCAAACTTTGAAAATTCACCACGACTTGTTGTGCCTACTGTATTATCCTCAAACTTTGGCTCATTGGATCCAGAATGAACCCAAGAATACAGAGTACCCAATTTTTTGACCAGCTTAGCGCATAACCCTACAGAGGCATTATTGTGCCAAAAATGATCAAATGCAAAAAATCGCAGGGACCTAACACCCCACTGTGCCCATGACCAAAAGGAATGTGATATATATTTGAAGTCGACTGAGTGTCCGCTACCAGAATTTGGAAAATTTTTTGTCCAAAATCAAATTTAAAAATTGAGAAAAACGTGGAGGTTTTAGGGCTCAGCTACAAGGAATTTGTTTCCGATACCAAACATTACCTGCAGAGAAGAGAGAAATGAGATAGCACCACTAAAATGCGTATAATTCTGAAAAAAAAAGCATTAAGTACAAAAATTATAACACCTATGATCAAGTGATAATTATTTCTTTGACAAAGGGAAACAGTTTTTGTCATTTTTGAGATTCCATCACATTTAAGTAGGTATGAATTCACCAGTTGTAAGTAAAATAATACATTTCATATTAACATGATTCTAAGCCCAAAATTTCACAATCCCTTTACCTTCGACAAACTACATTTTGCTGGGCGCTTCGAATTTTTCTAGCGTTTCTATTTTAGATACCTTTTTGTCCGTTAGTTTGAACGTCATTTAAACATGTCCTAGTGGTTTTTTCAAAATGAAACTGTGGTAGTAACTGCGTAAAGATCTGAACTACCTAAGTGGAAATGCAAAAAAAAAAAAAATTAAAAAATTGTCCATTTTTCACATCTTTGGCACCAGCGCAAAATTATAACTATTCCTGCACCTTACACATATCTTACCAGCATTTCACTTGGATGTGTTTGACAAAAATGTGAATTTCATTTCTAATCTGGCCAAGCAAGGCTAACTATCCAGGGAATGAAGTATTCCACTTTGGTAAACAACTGGATATTTGGATTACTAGTCTCGTAGCCAATAGCACCTAGTTGAGTACCGAATGTAGTGGTGGTACTGTAGGTTTCATTTTCATCCTCTGGTATTTTTTTCTGGGTAATTTTAACCTCTGGTAGTTTTCGGTAATATAGAAAAACCACCGACGTAACCGACTGTAGTACTTGTAGAGATGTGCACAGAGGCAAAATCGGCTGCAGCGGCGGCGTTTCCGGCGCACCGCTGAGTGAATTTGATGGCGGTTATTTCGGTGGCGTCATTATTTTTACCTCGAAAATTAGGTTTTAAAATTTATCGTTAAATGACGTCGCAAATATTTTTGAAACATTACATTGCAAAAAGTAAAAAAATTGATAAGCTGATATTTTTGAAACTATTTTCCGAGATTTTTCGCCTTTTTTGAGGGGAAAACACACCTTGTTGCCAAAGGAGGTAAAAATCGGCGGCGGCGCGGCGCAGGCCTCTACATAATACTCCTTGAAAATGCTATTAATATTTGAAAAATCGGACATTTTTTCAAAAAGATCATCATACTGGTAAACACACTGAAAATTGCTGTATTTTTCACTTTTTTTTCCCATTTATGCTTTTTTTTGATTTTCATCTATTTTGTGCCAATCATACCAGTTTTGAACTATTTGGATGGTTCATCACAACAAAAATAAAACTTCTGGTTGTTTTTGAAAAAAGTGGTAGTTTTTGACCACCAAAGAACAAAAAAAAAAAAAAAATACTGACAAGTTGGTACACAGTATTTAGCGAGAACTACCAGAGACTACCGGAAGTAAAAACAAATTCCATTACTAACTGAAAGTCGAAAAGAGGCCAATTTGTTCCCATGTGTTCTCACAATTACTTTTTAGCTTGACTTGCAGAGGTCCTCCAGAATCACCCTACATAAGAAATGAAAAATTGAGGACCTTGATTCTATTAAATATTCTTAATTGAAAATGTCATACACGGTTTGCGCCTTTTCCCACTTGTGGAACACAAATCTTGGATTTATTGATCAACTCCGAAAGCTCAATAGACTTTAGGCTATTTAATATATAACGATCACTACAGTTTCCAATTACTGCATCGTTGATGACATATTCCACCTTTCTCAGATAATTTGATGATTTATTACCTTGTAAAAATTTCAATAATTTTTCATTACTATGATGATTTAGTGCACTATTATTTGAATAAGTATCGTTTTCAATTTTGTTAGATATGTTGGTAGGTGTTCATTCAACACCACCTCAACATAAAGCCGGGATGCAATAACGTTTGGCAACATCACAAGTAGTCCAGTGATTTAAATTACTCACGACCGCTTACTCTTTTCATCACCTACAGAAAAATTTGAGCGAGCTCATAAGTGTTTGAAATATGGAAAAAGATATAATTTTCACGCTCTACAAGCTGGTTTTTCCCCCACAACCCTAGCACCAACCAATCAAAAGTTATGAAAGTTCAAACTTTTGAGCTTTTATAACTTTTGATTGGTATAGGTGCTAGAGTTATGGGGGAAAAACCAGTTAGTAGAGCGTGAAAAGTAGATCATTTTTCATATCTGAAACACCGAAGTACTCACTCAAAATTTTGCCCTATTTCAATTTGAAAATTAGAAAATACAATTTAGGGATTTTTTCAAACTTTGAACTTTGATACCGCTCGACTGGTTAGGTAATGCCAGAATTTTGAAATTTGAAACAAAAACGAGGTTGTGGAGGAAAAAAAGTAGATTAAATTTCATGTCTCAGACATCCATGTGTCCACTCAAGTTTTCAAGTTATTGCCAAAAAAACTAAGAAAAACAAGCTTTTTTCCATAAGACACAATAGAAAATTAAGCTTACTTTCGAATTGGTACCGCCAGGGATGTACCAAAAGGGGGGAGGGGGAGCTTCCCCCTGAGAAAATTTTTTACTTGTGGGTTGGGAAAATTGAGCAATTCAACACATCAGTTAGGAAAATTGAACAGTTGGGAATTAGTCACTTTTTTGACTGAAAATTCATCATTTTCCCAACTGAAAATGTATCATTTCTCCAAGTTGGAAATCAATAGAATTTTCACTTGTTAGTTTAAAAATTTCGCCCTCGCCTTGCTTGGGCATGAACGAAATCGTATTTCAACGAACTATTTCAAGTAACAACAGTGTTAAAGAAGGCTCATATTTCCATTCCCCTGAAAATCTTCTGATCTGATACTCTGTGTTTTTATTCTCAATTTTTACGCTCCCAAAAAAACTTTCAGCACCATTGATTGTGAATATCTAATAGCTACATTCTTACCCTCACCCCCCTCAAATTAAGTACATCAAATAAGAATTTGGAGAACCTTAAAATAAGAAAAAATGGATTTTTTAGGCATTAAAAATATAATTTTTTCAAAGCTTCACCCTCGCTTTGCTTGGGTATAAATTAAATCATATTATTCATGTGCACTATTTGAGGTGATAGCGCCAAAAAAAGTTCCTTTTTACTCATTCTTCATAAAATTTTTCAGGTATTTCAAGTTGCATCCATTTTTAGTTGGGAATTCCATGAATTCGAGTTTGGATTTTCATGAGACCCCCCTCCCCCTGGGAAAATGCCTTCGGTAGGTTACTGGGCACCTCAGCATTCTTATCAGGTGTCCCGGCATTATGTTGAGATGGCGTTGGTTCATTAGCAGTGTATACTGCAAAGTTATCCATTGTCTTATTAAATATCCACCATATTTAATTTGTGTTACAAAAGAAAACTCACTTTCCGTAAGTCCCCATCCTGAAGCAATCATCAAATCATAATGCTCAAACTTTGTATTCAAACATATTGGTCTTACATCAGAATTAAATTTCACATCTTCATCGAGTTCTATTATACCGATATCTGATAAGTACTCTTCAGTGGTATAGTTGGGATGTATGTGAATTTTCTTGACTTTCCTCCACAAAGTAAAATTTGAATCATCCTTGTATAGACTACCCAATAACACCTCTGCTCGATTTACCCTATAAAAACAAAATAGGAAAAGAAGAAACATATAGAACATTAATTATTTATTTTGTTGATGAAGTAAGCACTTACAAAATGTTATCTAAACAATGAGCAGCAGATAGTATAAATCTTTCGTTGATTAATGATCCACCACAGTTAGTAACCATGAGCCCATCATCCTTTGGTAATCTCAAAAATGCCTGGGAATTTGGAGTAAGTATATACATAGATCTTAACATTTCAATCCAATTGTATGGTACAAATCGGCATACAAATACCTGATGGGGAAGCATGCCTTTGGGTACTCTATCGCCACGGACAATCCGACTCAATCCTTCTTTACCTGAGGATTGGAAAGAACAAGCCAAGTCTGTGTATTCCTTACACTCTGTAAATTACAACATATAACATGTAAATACCTATGAAAAAGTTTATAGTTATGTAATTGGAGAAATTATTGGTCAAAAAATAAATTTAAATTGATAATGAAATTAAATATTATGTAAGTATGTTAAACTTTACTCTTTTGAACTATTTCAATCGGTGATTCCTTCCAGAATTTAAAATACAAAAAAACTGAAATAAAACAAGATTTGATGTTGGAAATTAGTAAATTCAAGCTGCTACCTTTGTTTTGTCAATGAACTAAATAGGTATGATCATTTATCAAAATAAGTTGAAATAAAATTTGTCAAGTACTTCCGAATCCTATCAACACGAGAATAATAATGCAGCAAACAATTCCTATAACAATGCGTTTAATTCTGCTTTCATCATCATCATCATCACTATCATCTTCGTCATCATCAGAGTCGTCATCTGGAATAACAATATAAAATCTAGTAGTAAGTAACCATAACTAAGCAGCTACTTATTCCTAGTTACTCATTTCCCAAGTAGATATCCCTCTATCATATTTCAATTCACATACCATCACTATAAATTCGACTAGAATAAATGTTTTGTTCTTTAACGATGATATGATTTATGTCACCATCACAATCAGTAGTTTCGAAAAGGCCTGAACATATGAATTTCAAGTTGAGCAATTTTATAATATCTGGGTTGTGTAAGTTTACACAAAAATTGAGAGGATGTGCGAATTCATTCCTTTTAAAAATGAAAATTTAAAAACTGATGGTTAGCAAAGCACTTTTTTTGCCTTGAATTTACATTGAATGATTGCAGTTTTATTTTCTTTGCATGTTTTTATGACTATTTTTTTCGATCAAAATCTTTCAGGAACAAAAACATCTGATTGGCTAATTTTTGTATGCGTTTAAAAATGATGTAATTTTTGTGTATACACAATCCAACCTGAACACAACCCTGTAGTCCCACCAAATGATTGATGATTGAACAGTTCTATTTACCTATAGAATTTGTTTTAAATACTTCTTCAAAATTTGTATCCGCTTTTGATGTAGCCATTTTCATCTACATACAATCAAGTGTAGATAAAGTAATATCATTCCAAATTTAAGACTTGAGATTGAAGTTTGGTTGATTCCTATGTAAGAAAATAAGTAGATACATAATACATACCTATATTTATACATCGATTTATGAATTGCAAATCAGCACCGGCTCACAAATGCCCATGTCTAAAATTACAGGCGAGACCTAATTTATTGTTACCTACTTACCTAGTGTTTGAAATATAAAGTTGAAGAATTCCAGGTGTTTAAACAAACTCAATAACAAATTATCAAAAATAAAATAAAATAACCAATTTTTTCCCTTTTCTCTCTTATCACAAGCAACCAGTGATTTTTTTAAAAATAGTGTATGTTTATCATTCGGCAAATATCACTTTAACACCTTCCCCACCCCCTCAATTTTGGGCGCAAAATGAGTTGAAATTGCTCAAATTTAATTTTCATCAATAATTTTGTTCTGCTCGTGAAATTTTAATCCATTTTAATAGGTCGCAACCCATGTTTCAAGTTTTTTTTTTTTGGTATCTTATTTTTCAATGAAAAGAAGTGGAAATGGTACGTTTTTCAAACTTTGAAAAGTCACCACGACTTATTGTGCACACTGTTTTCCTCAAACTTTGGCTTGTTGGACCTAGAATGAACCCAAAATACAGTACACTCTATTTTTTTGTCCAGCTTACCGTATAACCCCAACAGAGGCATTATTGTGCCAAAAATGATCATATGGCAAAAAATCGCAGGGGCCCAGCACCCCATTATGCCTATGACCCAAGAAATAAATGTGACATATTTGAAGTCGGGGGAGTGTCCGGATTTTTTTGTCCAAAATCAAATTTAAAAATTGAGAAAAGTAGTGGGGGTTTTAGGACTCAGCTATTGATTGTGCCCGGGTAAAAATCCAAAATACGGTTTTTTTGGGATCACCGGATCCATACCTGAAATAAACCAACTTTGAAGTGTATTTTTAATTTTGTGCTTGAAGCTCATTCGTGCAGATTTAGTCATAGATTTCACATTGATTGCAATTGTGAAAAAAGGAAAAATTTGTCCTCTTTTCCTTAAAAAAATCGATGGAATGATTTAAAAACGCCTTACTATTGTACTGTTTTTCTATTATAAATTATCTTAGGCTACTTTTCAATTCCAAATTTCGACAAAAGTTACCGTGAGAGAATTTTTTCGCTGCTGTGTGTCCGGATTAAAGCGAAAAATCGCAGCTTTTAAAAAATCATTTCGCGGGTCCCAACGGACCAACTTTCAATTTTTTTAAAAAAATCTTCATCTTTTAACATCTACGTACTTCCGATCTATCATTTAAGTATATTTTAAAAAAATTCATGCAACTTTGTCTATTAGGAAATTTACGATTTTCTTGATTGATGACTCCTCACAAATGGTAATTTAATATTTCGATTTTGAACATTTACAACTTCTGTTCCCAATTTTTCCCCACTTTTTATCCCAAGATTAATATTTTTGGGACAGCTGCATGAAAAATTGAAATATTTCGCTCATTTGTTTCAAAATTCCATCTTCCATGCAAGAGACCATACAATCTACACCATAAAGAATAGATCGACTTCGGTATTAAATTTCCTAATCATCTCGATATTCATCCACGAAGACTAAAAAATTCTCAGTTATTTCATCATTATCGGTATGAGAGTTCCTTTTGTCTAATTTCTCCAAGCAGTCCCTCGTTAAGCACATACACCTAATTAAGGCTACGGTACTCAAGTACTTAACGTCTTCTGTACGGTTTCGTTTGAAAAAGATACACTTTATTGAATCAATAAAGCGGAAAAAATCAAGTTTTTCCTCATCAAAGTACACACAGACGTAGTTTCTCCGCAATGAAATTATTTCGGTTACATACGAATACTGCTAGAAACTTGATAACCATTTCGAGTTACAGTCATTACGGGTATTCGAAGCTACTAGCGAACTAATGGAAAATAACGATTCCGAAGCTGAAGGTACCGCATATAGTACATGATTCCGAGGTTTACGCGACATGAATATAATATTTTACTTTAACGGCTACACAATAATTTTTAATTAATGGAAACCTATTCGAAACGTAGTGATAACAATCGAAAATGAACCGTAAAGAGAATTTAGCGTCAATTGAAATTTGATTTCGGTTCGGTTCAGAAAGGCAAGTTCCGTTTATCGTGTTTAATTTCTGTACGCAAAATGTAACGTAATAATACGACCATATCAGTAGTCTGTAGGGCTGTACCAGTCTAACAATCGCATTTGTTTCTTATCGTGGACATGTTTCACCATCGCAGAATCTTTCGGTGCTACTTGATTTAATGATACATCGCAATACGTGCTTTTAATTCGATGATAAAATAGAAATATGCGTGTCCGCAGACGTTCGTAAATAATTCAACCCTTTGGCTTAAATTTTTAATCCATTCGTAGCTTTTGTTGCTAAACTCGACCTCGTCGCATTTTTTTCCCCGACGCGACGAAAAACATCCATTTTTCAAGATTTACTTACGTTGAAAATGTGGCGAAATAACTGAAATAAGATTAAAATGTGGCACACATCAAGGGACCCGAGTAACTCGAAAAATTGTAAAATATCTATATAAACATAATAGAAAAGTTTTCAATTTGAGAAAAAAGTAAAAGCATTTTTTTATCCGTCAAGTTTATTTTAATAATTTTTCAACTTGGACAGATAACGCAAAGACATCTTATTGTTAAGATGTCTCGACATCCATTTCGATTATAAATTAATGGCACGATTTACATCCTTTTTCCTCTTTTCTTCGGAACTGAAAAATGATGAAATGCTGGGCCCTATATCGATGTGCATAAACAATCGTCAGTCATAATTTCAAAATTACCCAGAAAAATGGTACGTCTATTCAATTGGATTTTTAGACGAGGTTTCTATTTATAAGTAGGTATAAAAACCTACTCGAGGAAAAAAACATTACCCGCAAGAAAAGCCTTTCACAACTTGAACCATTTCTCAATGCCACCAAACGTATAAATTTCGTTGATAGTTGATTTCAGAAAGTATTTTCAACTAGGTATAGTGATTTTCTACATTAGTATATGTAAAACTTTTCCATTACGGAATACGTGGTACAAGAAGGAGAAAAATTATCACGACTGAAACTTTACTAATTTTTGGAACGAGCTGAAAGAAATCCATCAATTAAAAATCACATTTATACGGCCTTTCGGCTAATGATTTTCTTCCGTCGGAATACTTATACCAACTTGAAACAAAGTTTTTATTTACTTAATAAAATTGAGTTTTTCAAGGTTGTCTGCCTTTTATAATAATCATAGGAAATGTGTAGACATGTGTTTGTTTTATTGGTTCCTAAAGTTTTCGATAATTTCGATAAAGATTACTGAAATATTAAGTTGAATTTTTTATGGAAGTCAAATGAGAGGGCACAAAAGTTGATTTTGAACCCAAAAATATCGACAAGGGAACCTTTATGGACAACTGAATATTGTCGATTGAGCGTAAATTTGAGTCGTTGAAATTAGATGTCACTGATACCTCAGAACCAAATTTTGAGCTGCTTGCGTTGATTTTAGGTCATTTCGGAGTAATTTTGGAGGCACTGGAGGAAAGTCAAATTTTGCAGGTTCAATTTCGACTCGAAATAATTCGCAATCAATTCATAGGGTCGATTTTGAGCTTTGGGGATTCTCTCGAATTCGCAGTCTGTCTCTGATTTTCATTCTAGTTTAGAATTTACTAAGAATCTGAGGAAATGACAATTTCCATTATTGTTAATTTTCCTGAACCCATTTCTTTGTTCGAAAAAGTTACCCCAAATCAACTGATCTGATTTTTTGCCCAAATGACAGTTTGGAAAATTCAAAATAGAAATAAAACCCAACGAATTTTGAATTAACACATTTTTGGCAGAAAAACATTTAAAAAATTGTAAAAATTGTAAAATAATTAATAATAGGCAATAATTTTTTGAAAAAAAATAAATAAATAAAAAATTTGAATGTATCACATAACCAGATTCCGCAAAACATTATTTGAAAAAAAAAAAAAGGAAATAAGAATCCCAGAAAAGAATATGCATTTGAAAAATTTCACATCTTATACACATTTTACAGTTCAAAAACTGTACTTAATCGACGATTTCAACATTTTGGAAGAGGTGGTGTCTTGAGCCATCGCAATAATTTTCGAAAGATTCATAAAATGCTTTTCCTAAGTACCATTCGTTTTTCTCAAAATATTTCTAGGAGCAGTGTCAAGAAACCAAATATTCAAAAAATTATTTTGGTAGGAAAACGTCCCCTTTCAGAATTTACCATCCAACTCTGACATAACCTCAAAAATCACAATGGCAATCCATTGCTGAAATCCCCCCTTCCTCACCGTATCACATCATTGAGGGAACTGAAAATCTGATTTGAGATTTTCACAGAATTTTTACCTCCCTCTCTTCTTTCCTCTTTTGCCATTCCATACTAATTCGAACCATAAATGAAGTCGGGTATTTAGATTTCGCCTAATTTTTTTTTCACGAGTTACTTTTGATGGTCTATTCACAAAACCACGATCATTAATCTTCTAACTCTCAGAAGGGCTGGGGGTTGGGCCTCGTAATTTTTATGCAAATTACAAAATTTTTAGCTCCACACTTTGACACAGGAGGAATTGGAGGGAAAATTGTTTGCAGGGTATGAAAAAGAACTGATTAAAGATTCAAAAATAACAATCAAATTCTGATAAATCAAAATTTAATTTTGGTGGTTAAAGCTCAACATTCGTAAGTACAGAAGATGCAAACAAGGTACGATTAAAAAATCTAAAAAAATTGTAGTGAGTTTTTTTTCAACTAATAAATTTTGAGACGGGATCTGAAGATCCCTGGGGGAAGGGGGTCTAGGAGTTCACATTGACCAAAAATTTAAAAAATAAAAAAAGTAAAAAAAATCATATCAATTTCTACTAATTTGAAGACGTTGAGTTCGAATGTTTTTAGTTTTTTCATTTGATCCCTCCGAACTCCACAATTCGCCTTCTTGAAAAGCTCAAAGTTCAAAAAAAATTTTAAAAAATGAATTTGAATATTTTTTTATTTTTTGGATTTGACCTTTCAGTGCCCCCAGCTTTCCGATTTTAGGGAAAGTATCTTAAGAAATGCGAATGGCGTGTTGAATATGGATTCTCGCTAATTTGAAGGCGTAGAATTCTAAGTTCGATTTATTTTTTGAGTTATTTCTCTTCACTGTGCTCTTACCTACCAAGTGAAAAACACGATTTTTGATTCAAATAATTGATCAGAAATTGAACCAAAGTGCGGTAAAAGACAGATTTCTTCTATAGTTATTGAGAATCGCGAAAAAATAAAGAGAAATGTAAAAATGGAGGGGGGTGTAGTGAGAAAATTGGGGAAATCCTCGAAAATTTTTGGAGGATCCTGGCACCTCTGATTATTTTTAAAAAATTACCAAAAAATGAACCATTTTTTCAAACTTATTTTTCTCAATTTAATTTCATAACTTGCTCTTTCTATCCTTTCTTAAAATATCGTCTCATTTCGAAAAAAAAAAGAAAGAAAAATTCAATTCATTTTTTTCTCAAATTGTCCCATCTTTGTCTGGAATGGAGAACACGGAGTTAGAATTATTACACCAATATCACGAGATTTTTTTTTTCAAATTAACTTTATAATATACCAAGCCTAACCGGTCAAATAAATACTGGTCTTAATGCCACCAAGCCACGATCACATTAATCAAATTAAAACACGAGCAGAACGTAATCCGGCAAAGCTTTTTTTCGCGAATCGTTAATACTCTCAGCCTATAATAGAGGTATCAATACAATGGGACCTAAACCAACGCCAAGTTATCTATTCCCGCTAAAAAGGCGACGCAATTTATAGCCAAGATCTTTAACCAATTACAAACGTCCCGCCAACGTCGCATGGCGCACTTAAAAAGCTGCAGAAACTAAAGCACTTGGTAAGTTGGTATAATAATGGCGTGTATAGCATTTAAGTATAATCATGAAAAAAGCTTTTCGCGAAATTTATAACACTTTGCTACATGTTGCTTCATTTCCTTACATTATCCCCATTTTACGTCCTCCGAGTCGCGTTCATTTTTTATATCAAAATTTGTTTTTGACTTTTGACACATGGTGACAAAAAAATTCTCACAGGTACAGTCACATACTCTCGCTTTTTATTTGAAAAATGCGTGGAAAGTGTACACCGACGCGACAGCGGAGTTCAATTAATATAATTTGAACGCAAGGTGTGGTAGTGTTTTTCGTCAAATGAATTTTTTTTTCTCGCTCGGTGTACTCGCGGTTATGGTTCGAAATACTACATAACATCTGTTCGTTAACACGTCTGCTCGTTCCAAATACATTTGGTTTTTTTCCTTTCTTTTTTCAACGTATACGAACTCGTTTCAGCGGTTCGTGAACCATTTACTGAAAATTAAGCGCACAAAGAGTGGAAAATTATTCGCAATTTATAAAGAAAGGAAAATATTAAGGAAAGGAAAACGTAATTTTTCAAGTAGCAGGGAAAAAATCATGCATTTTGTCTAATGACCGAATTGTATGTGCATTGTAATCAGAAAATGCTGCTGGGCTCGTAATTATGAACATTGATCCTTCTCCTCCCCCCCTCCCCAACCAAATGAAAATATATCGAATAGGTTCTCAAAGTTTGAATGGATTTTTCAAGATGAGTATTGGGTATATTTTCAACCACAAGGTGTCCAAAAACTTTACAGAACGTATTTTTTTTCTGGAGGAATTAGAAAAAAAATCAGATGTTGCAATTTTGAATTTTCAAAACCGGTTTAGAGGTTAACTTGTGAATTAAGTCGATCAAAATTTCTCTAAAAATTTGAAAAAGATTGCAATTTTTTTTGAGTCGTACTTTTTTGTCTCAAAGTTATAATTATAATTTCATTTATTTATTTTAAGCACCTACTATAACTTTTTTAAAAAAAATTGTGAATTGAGCCAGTGACCAATCACGAATATTTGGAATTTCACGAAGAATAAAATTAATTAATAATTTCTTTAAACTTTTTTGAAAAGATATTTGAATTTGAAAACATAACTTCTTACGTTACTTAGTTGAAACAATTTTTTTTTTGATTTTGTTCATTATTGGTAATTTCAAAGAATTACAGTTCATTTCGAGCAATTTTATCAATGTTGAGTAATAAAAATTTTTTTGATAAAATATTTAACTTTTTTTTTCTCAGATTTGACCAATTTTTTGAAAGTAAATATTTTTTACTCCTCTGCATCTGTTTTTTTTTTCAATAAATTATTGCCATTCTATTTCGAAATTCGCAACACCCGAATCCAGCAAGAATTTCAAAAAGAAAATCCGACTATTATGTTGTAGTCTGCTGCAACGATGTTTTTTTTCCACGATGAATGTTGCCTTGTCATTGTACCTAAGACGTAATATGTTTTAGCATCCCCGAATTTGGGTATAAGCTAAAAAGATTTTGCGTTTGTTTGGTCAGCGCTGTATTTTTTTTTCAACTTTTTTTCTTGCTTTATTTCATCCCTAGGGTAATTTCTGCCTTTTCATAGTGAAAAAAGTATCGCTGTCAAATCCTCCTTTATCCTATATTCGTATTGTGAACAAATAATGCATGCATATTACGTAGGTTTATCTACATAACATATTTCGTGCGAAATGGACATCAAAGTAACATCTTTTCTTAAGGCTTTGTCGTGTCAATTGCTATTTTGCCCGAGTCCAAGCGCTTTATGAAAAATTCAACGATTGTTCGGGTGATAGTTCGGTAATAGAGGGCAGATTCAAAATTATCGGTGGCAAAGGGTTATTCCATACTTTTTCTTAATTTGATTTTGAAAGTTGCCAATTGAGAAGAAAACGAAAAAAAAAATCATTCATTAAAACATGGATAAGTTTCAAAATAATACCAAAAATTTATAATATAATGACTCATATTTTTATTGTTTAGATAATAAAAATTTTTGTATCAAGTCTGAACTTTTATTTAGATTTTGGTTCAAATAATTTAAATCTTTTATTTTTCACATCTACCTGCCCATAATGACCTTGAAATTAAACATCACTTTTCCCCCGACAAGGATGTTGAAAAGTTGTTGATCGCGAATCCAAAGATTTGTTGATTTCCACTCAATTTAAATTACTCCCATAGATAAGTAATTATATCTTTAAATCACCTTGCATAATTCTTGATAAAAATTTAAAATGTGGCAGTGTTACCAATTTTAATTTAGGCAATTTTCATAAAATTTGAGATCACAGCGCTGCTGCAAAATATTTTTGAAACATTAATTGAACCGTTTAAAACTCTTTAAAAAGTGGAAAAACAACAAAAATTAAATATTTTTTTGGTCGTGTTGCTTCGATTTTTGGGCCTCCAACTCCAAATATAAATGTTCTAGGTACCTAAAGATGTAAAAAAAATTTGGAGAGAAAAAAATTTCGTGGCTTCCTAGCTTTTTTTTGTTGAATTTTCAAATTTTTTAAACCACAAAAAATACAGAAAATTCAGGAATTTTTTAAAAAAAAAGAAATCAGATATAAACCCTTAGGTTATGGTATCTATATTCTGCGAAAATTTAAAAAAGTTTGGTATCATCTGTGTAAGAGGTCGAGAAGCGAAATGGATCTCAAAAAGGAACTATCAGGCATCAAAAACCTATATTTCGACATATCGGACTGTTCTTGGAAAATTTTCCAAAATTGGAGTTTGGTATACCCCTTTGTAGGGGCCCGACAGGTGAAATAGATAGAAAAATTTGAATTATCAGGCATTAAAACCCTACATTTCGACACATCACACTTTGTTTTTGGTCATTTTCTGAAATTTTAACTTTGTACCACCTTCTTCGAATACCGGGGGGGGGGGGGGGGGATAAAATTCTACATTGAAAATTGCAGATGGATCGTTTTTTCTTCTTTTAGACTGTTAGTTTTTTTTTTTTTTTGGGAAGGGCTGTTCAGTCCAGATTCACGCGCCTGTGCTTTTTGTTGTGTTGAAAGTGGCTGAGAGGTCGCCTATTTCTTAATACGAAGGCGTTTTTCGATTTATGAAACACTTTTATCATTTTATGATTGATTGAATTGCTAAAAATCAGTGAAAAAAATGAATTTTTATAACTTGAGCGAATCTAGGTATAGCAAAAATTGTGTTCAGCGAGATATTTTGACCAGCTGAGCACAAATATGGAATTGATTTTTTCATTCGGTCCATTTCTTCCTGTATAAAATTCTCAAAATTTAAAAAATCTGCGAAAATCCCTACATTTCTGTGAGTTTTTTTCGTTGCAATTTTCGGCCCTCAGTTCAAAGAAATTATCAAAATCAAATAAGTAAGTATACAACGAAATTTTACATAAAAAAAGTTTTTCTGTAATTTTTTTCGGTAGAGTCAGTCTAGGGCAGATTAAAAAAAAAAATCTTGGATTTTGACTAAATTTGGTGGGCTGGTTTACTTTGAGTGAGAGATCTCCCAAAAAATTTTGAGACCCCAAGGGGCAAATGGAAGGGAGCAGGGGGTGCTCAAAGTGCACCTTCTCTTGAAAAAAACGCGGTTTTTGTGTTTTTTTAAGTCAAAAAAATTGTGTGAGAAGTTGTCGTAGCACTCAAAAGTTGCGAGTTGACCTTGAGTTTCTACATTTACCTAAACCATCGACATCCTTCTCCCATCAAAATTCAAACCACTACCAGGGGGTTGAAAAGTTGAAGATTGCAATATTTCAATGATATGAAATTTCCATGAAGCTGGAATGAATCTGTTTTCATCGAGTAATATTCAACAAAAAAAATTTTCAACCACCAAAAGTGAATAATGAAGAAAAATTTAAAAATTTCTCACCTGATTTTTTTGAATAAAAAACTGCTGCTCTCACTTGCCTCTTGAGGACTCATTTTTTTTTTTTTTGGGGGGGGGGGTCTCCCATTCAAAGCAAACCGCACCCACCAAATTTGGTCAAATTCCAAGATATGTTATTTTTTCACTCCACTCTAATGGTCACTCTTTGCTTACATTGTATTTTTAACGATTGAAAACATCAAATAGCCGAAAAAACGTGAAGAAGTGCTCTAAATTTTTTGAAAAAATTATCATAAATACATCTCAAATCAAATGTAACATTGTGCCAAAGAACATAAAATTTCCTGGGTTTCACTTAAATTTTAAATTCTTGAAAATAATGCAATAAAATGGACATAGCCCTGAAAAGGAAGAAAATAGGGGTTCAAAATTTCTTGAATTTTTTTTTCACTCAATATTCTCCTCTTGAGACGTTTAGGAGCCCAAAAGCACCAAAGCTCAAATCTTCCCATCCGGCCATACCCTTTGATCAAAATCCATGCGAATTTTCACCTCCTCAACCTCATCACCTAACCTACCCTAATAACACACCCTGGCCTAATAACAACGCACCATACACGAAACAAATTCCAAAACAAACCATTCCGACATGTGTACGATTCGGAGCTGATTTGCTCGAATGTGCCTTTGCATTAGTATTACACCCTCACACGACACGATTCCGGGCTAAAAAAATCTATCGCTTGCTCGAATAAATTTCATCTTACGGTACGGTAAGTTCTATACCGTTTCATACATTTCATACGCGGACTTCGTCGACGTCAAAATTCTTTCTCGAACGTGTCCCGTATACAAAGCACCGTACAACCCTCCGTCCTCTAAAATTCGTATACAAAACACCAGCACGCTTAGCGCATCGACGAAATAAATTACAAAGTCGAATTGGCATCAGATAAATGATCAACAATGTATTAGTACGTTGCATTTTGAAACAGGCGTTTCTCAATTCAATACTTATCCTTTGCCTTGCATCGAAACATGCTGGTCGTACATGGCATGATGAATTTCCACCATTTTAAAGAGAGTAAATTATTAACGCGAACTAAGGCATTAAAAAAAAAACTCTTAAGAAATGTCGGCTTATGAATCGCTCCAACCAGCTTCTCTTTTATCTTTTTTCCTTTTGTCAGCCAGCACAGAACAATATGTAATCATAAATCCTTAAAATTTTCAAACAAACGCCGTGAATAATTTTGACGCGCGGAAATTATGTCGTGAAAGAGGCGAAACAATGGCGGAAAATGCGTATTCCCGAGACGGAGGCGGCGGAGCGTTGTAAAAATTCTACGCACGTTATTTACAAGTAGGCGAATAAACGAATTCGCTTCTTAAAAATCTTGCTTTCATCTTGGCTAAAATACCTGTGCGAGAATACCACGCAGCATCGTACGAGCAATTAAATTCGGCTGGAATGTTCTCGGTGGTTGGAAAAGAAAAACTATGCCGGTACAAGTGAAAAATATTAAGATGTCGAGGTATGTATTACAGCTGCATAAGCGAAAGCCAGCCGAGTATACAAAGGTTATGTTTCGATGAAATATTAAAACGCTTTTCAGCCACGTTTATGCCTTTCGCATCTTCCTTTTTTTCGCCTCACATTCGCTGGTAATTTTTAAACGGCGGAATATGACGAAAGTTGTATAAAAACCGCTTATAGATAATAAAGTTTTTAAATTTTCTCATAATAGCGACCCGGGCTGTTGAAATATTTGAAATTTTTTACCCTTTCCACGCCGGCACCGAATGCCAACAATAGGTAGCCCTTATTATGTTGGCTTTTTGGTCGTTAATGGGATCACGTGAAATTCTTGTACGTTTTCTAGACGACTATTTTTTACACGAGTAAATTCCTTAATGAATAACTCGCCATCCAAAAAGGGGAATTATTTTCATAGGTCTAATGCTGTATTGTCGTGGATTGGAAAATAATATCAATAAGGGACACACGTTTCTAAAAAGCTTTGTTTT
This sequence comes from Pseudococcus jackbeardsleyi, assembly GCA_038380155.1. Classification (NCBI taxonomy): domain Eukaryota; kingdom Metazoa; phylum Arthropoda; class Insecta; order Hemiptera; family Pseudococcidae; genus Pseudococcus; species Pseudococcus jackbeardsleyi. Next base: position 46,522,116 of record CM076239.1, read on the forward strand.
TTATTCGATTTTATCATTTTTTATACCTGCGAAAAAGTGTTACTACGATTTTTTCAAATTCGATGGGAAAAAAAGTCTCAGAGATGTATTTTTTTTTCGCCAACTCGAGATAGTTTTTCGATAATAATTTATTTTTATAATGACGTACCTTTCGATTCGTTCGAATTGACTGTTGCAATCTCACCCTGACCTGTTGAAATTTTGTTTATTAAAAACTCGAAAACGTAGAATAATTTGTCGAAAATGAATGAAACGGGTAAAAAATGTATAAAACTTTAGTCTTTAGTTGTATAGCTAGAAAAATAGTACGCGAATGCGGATAGAATCCTCGGGGGATCCGTCTCCGAGTTTATTGCCGTTGTAAACAAAATATCGCTATGTAATTTGAAGCACGTACTTGGGAGAAAAATTGGCTCGGAATTATCGCGTTGATGGTTTCATTTAATAGTTGCAAATTTCAATTGATCGAGTTTACGAGCACCTGGATGGTTTAATCGTAAAAATGTAGCGAACTTTTTTTTTTTACGAGGGAGCTCAGACAATAAAAGTTCCCTTCGCTACTGTGTAATTTATTATGACCTGTTGAGTATTGATTTGATTTGATTGCGACGAAAGAACGATACCGATGTTCAATTCGTCAAGTGATAAAATATTTATGCGAAAATAAAGTGCGAGATTGAATCGGATAACGGTGATTTTTATTTTCTTTAGGGAGAGATTATTAATGGTTGAGAATAGTTTTGGTTATCTGTGTAATGGTTGAAAGTAATGGAGAAGACTTTTCGACCTTCGAATTCAAAGGGGAATGAGCTTTTGATGGTTGAAAAGAGTAATGGCGATGGGGAAATTTGAAAAATTTTTCGACGAATGCCCAAGTATTTCTTTGCGTAATAATTTCGAAGGAAAATATTTCATGTTTTTTTACAAGAGTAAGTTGATGGAATAAATGAAGTGAGAAGAGTTTCCTTACCTACATATGATGGTGAAATCAGCCTTTGATTAATCGAAGACTGAAGTTTACCATCTTAGGGATATTTTTGAATTTAAAATTGGATAGAAAATGATTCTTAATTTTATTTTTGATGAAAAAATTCATTTTCCAAATTTATGACGTCCCTCGGTCCCTCCTTCCTTTGGTTCTCTTCGGAGATTTTGCCTCCAATATACACCAAAATTGAGTAATTCGTATCTTTGGAGGGCGTAAAAGTTGAAAACAATATTGGTTAATTCACTTCCTCATTTTAACGTGGATATGTTTTTCCCTCTTGTTTCTTTCTGCACCTTTGAAAAGAGTTCAATAATAAAATGAGATCAAAAATTACCTTCAAAAATTAGAGCCAAAAACTGGACACCAAAATTTTGGGATCATGTAATCTGATTTGTTATGTTGAAAAGTACAGTGAAGTGTTTTTTCCTCAAAGTCTGACAAAATATATCCAGAAATGTGATGGTTTTCAATTCATTGAAATGTCTAGGTAATTTTAAAAATCAGAAGTTCAAAAAAAAAACACAAAAATTATGAACCCAAAATAATTGGTATTGTGTGGACCCTTTTTCCAAAAAAAAAAAATACCCATGTGTGTGATTGATATTTTGATAACTAATCTTTGAACATATATATATGACCCGGCCGGAAAGAAGGGACCTTATGTAAAACATCCATGCCTCTTTTTTCATGTTTTCGGTTCAAATGACACCATCAATCGATAGCTTTAGCTCTAAAGCAAAACTAATAATGAAGGTAATTTTTTTCATTACTTCAAAAATCCTTATCAGCAAGACTCAAAATCTCAAATTGAACTTTGAATTAAAAAAAAAAAAAAATCAAAAAATCATTCACGAAACAGATTTTAAATTATTTGTTATTTGCAATTTTTCGGTAAATTCTGTTGTATAATTTTCAAAAATTGAAGAGGAGCTCGGCAGAAAATTGAGCCTTGATTTTAAAATAATTCAGGTAGGTAGTAAAATACCCAGCTTTCTCTGACTCCGCATCCGCGTCTTTCCCCCTCCCTCAGAACCCAAAAATCGATCTATGTTTACAAACTTTTCCAAAAAAATTAATATTTGAATTTCTTTTGTTATAAAAAAATGGTTTTAGTGTGGACGTTATTACCCAGAAATAACATTGGCTTCCATTTTTCATCCTATTTCTCAGAAGACTTCGAAAAATATCCCTTATTCATTATTTTCAGTACTTTTCATCTCGATTTTAAAAAATCAACCTTTTTTTCAAGCCATTTTTTCGAAATGGGGGTTAAAACGTTTTGAATGCTTTTTCACAAATTCAAATTTGGAAAAATGGAAAAATGTAAAAAATCAGCGCAGATTTCCTTTAGAATATTCAAACCAACATCATTTTACGAAAAAATTTTCCAATTTTCCACGGAGCCAATTAAAAAGCGGGTTTTCAAGGACCTCCGAAAAAAATTAAAAATTATAGACATCTACTATACCACAATTATTTTGAAAAACTCGAAACTAGGCAGAGCTTTTTATCCAAACATGATTTTTTTTATTTTTAAAAAATTCAAAACGAGTTATTATAAAAAACAGTTTATTCCAACTTTTGTAGATTTGAGGTAGGTATTGTTTTCATTTGAATCGTCCCTTCTGATCACGCGAATATGAAGTCAAAAGTTCTATTAAAGCCCTCCTGTGAAACATGGGGAGAGGGCTAAGAATAATGTAATCTAAATGAATCAGCATTGAAAATAAAGGCGGTTCGAACAAAAAATCTTGGGGTATAAAGTTCAAAAATTCCGACTAAACAATTCAAAATTGCCGAATAAAAAGGCAGAAATTTGACAATTCTAGAATTTTTTGTCTGAGCAGCCTAATTGATTTCGAGGTGAATAAATTTGGTCCAAGGGACGTGAGGGCAGAAATTTTAAGTAGAAAATTTCAATTTCCAGGCGCAATCAAACAATGTTATAAATTGATCAACTCGAATAAAAAAAATCGACTATTCAAAAAGAAATATAATAAGGTCGAGCGTAGTGAGCCAAAAATTTTGAAAAATTTTATTTTTCTACATCAAAAAAATGAGGTGAAATGAAAAAAAAGTCTAATTAAATAAATCTATATACTTAATGTTAAAAGATTTGTGGCTTTGAAATGCGAAAAAAATTTCTCCAATCCGCCAGCCTTTCCCAATGGAGCGATTTCGCTCATTTTTTTGTAAAACGTACCTTTTGACTCATAGATGAGCCATTGCTCTTTAAAATTCGAAAATTTTTAAATTTAAGGCTCATAAAATTCTTTTATTCATATTTAACTAGGGCCCAAGCCCCTCCAAAAATTATTTTCCAACTCCGCCTATGATGAAAGGATCTCTTCCAAGTAGGTACTTATTGCTCAAAGGCAATTTTCTGGGGGGAAGTTTGGGAAGTCAGACTTCCATTAATATTCTTTCAAAATTTTCCTAAAAAGTGTCCTAAAAATATATGAATTAAATGAAATTCCATCCTAAAACCAGTCAATTGCAAACTCAAATTTTTTCACCACTGAATTTTTTCAACCTTAAAAATAGTAACTTTTTTTAACCTAAATTTTCTCAACATTTTTCCAATTTGCATTTTTTCACTTTTTTCAATTTTATTTTCCAAGCTATTCCGATTAATTATTTTTTTCAACATTGTATGTACAATTCAAAAATGATTTATTGAACGATTTTGAAAAGTACTTAATGTTGATAAAAATACCAGAGATTTGTACCTAATTATTCGCATTTTCTGTTTTTTTTTTTTTTTTTTTTTTTTTTTTAAATTCGTTTTAAAAACACTTTGAAAAAAATATTTGATTTTTTTGAAATTTTCCGACTTCCTTAAATTTTCTTTTCCAAAATCGCCACTGCTATTGCCGCGTCAAAGTTCATTTTTTAATAAAAAAAAAAAATCATTTGTGAAATTCGCCCTTAAAATAGAGCCCACTTTCAGGAGATATTCATTTTACGAATCGAAAAAACCCCATATTTCTCATCCTATAACAAATCATCCCCGATAGCAATGTAAAAGCACACTTTTTAGCGTGATAATTAGAAATTATATGTATTTCCCTCGCACGGTAATAAAGCTTACAACCCATTACCAGTACAACGCATGATCATAATATGGTAACGAAACAATTAATTTCAATACCTCGCCATGTTTCTTGGGTTTATCGCGCTCGAACATTTTCGGTTTACGAGTACGGCGTGAATATGGAATGAGAAAGCGTCGGGATAAGATTCAAAGAGTGTAGTTTTCTTTAAAGAAACAGGTGAGCAGATATGATAACGAATACGTGAAATGAAGCGTTAAGCATTACTTCATAATGTAATTTGTTGTTTATTGCGTGAAATATTCAGCTTCTTAGAGTGTCGTTTTAATTAATAATTTGCAGCACGCCTTTCAGCATTTTAAGTATTCCGCTGCAAGATGCGGAATTTAACGTTGTTACGGTGTATTCGCCACCAACCTTGGCATAAAATACGTTATTGTAGCATTTTTTTCCCGTCACCCCCGAAGGGTGTTTTATGCGGCGGAATAGGAAATTTATATCTTAGGTATTTCTGCTTATATTTCTGCGGTAGCTGGGTCGACCTCTGAGCTTAAGTATTGTTCAAAATGAGACGAAAACTTTTTAATGAAAAAATTAATGATGTCATGTCATCATATCTTTTTCCACCCAAACGAATTCTTCCCAGAAAGTCATCTCGGCGATGAGAATTCCGGCGAGTTGAATTTATTTATACTATTTCTACACCGAGAATATTTATGATTTCGTGATATCAAATACGAGACCTTTGGTGTCTTTTTCATACACATTCCGTATGATGTTCATTTAGTAAAAAAACTTTACACGCGTAAAAGATAAAAGTAAATAGAGTTTCACCCACACTATGCAACTCACCGCATACTTGTTTGTCGCCATGTTAGAAACCGCAGCTCTGTTTACCACCGAATGAATTTTCTCTCGTGATTCCCACACCCTAGGTTACTCCGTTTTCACCAAAATGTTAACTTGGTGTAGTAGATATGCTCTCATACCATGTATCTTGGTGTTTTACTGCTTTAGACCGCGGCCAATTTACAGTTTCGCTTCATAATGTTTTAGGAAGAAGGTGTTTTCTCTCAATCAGTCAGCGTGACGAGGCGTACCGTTGAAGTGAAAATTTCTCCTAAATTATCTTCGTCGAAAATGTCTGATAGGCAAAATTTAAAGCTGGGGTGGGGTATTTATCAAAACCATTGCGTTGCTATTTTTTATCCATATTTTTTACTCGTCTGACGTTATGGTAATTAAGGAGGCTCGGGTTGAACAAGGAGCAGTGCTGAGGCTTGTGTTTCCATTAATTATTACTGTGTTACCGTTTTGAAAAATTCGTTCGATAATTATTTAATTAAGCCGATCGTGTTACCTTTATTTTTACGGTTCTTTTTTGGGGCTTACTTCGGCGTGCAAGATACTGCTGTTATGGTGGAAAAAATTAAGGTGAGGAAGTGTGTATCGAAGGGTTGCTTGGAATTATCGTATAAAAAGTGTTTGTCGAGGTATTTTGAGCTGAAGAAGGAAAATTTGGTGGTAGTTTATCATTTTCTCATTTTTTTTGGTCGATAGAATGCTTAAAATTTAAATGAAATGAAAAAGATTTTTGGAAATTTATGTAAAATGATTGCTTAAAATGTGTTTTATGAGGAATAATTGAATCGAAGATGGTTCGAGAATTTTTACTGGATTTTGAAGAAAATTGGTGAGGTGTTTTATTTAAGTGAGAGACCGTGAAAAATTTCAGCTTCCTCTCCCAGCTCAAAGGGAGTCGGAGCTGGGAATTCTTAAAATGAGAGAATTTGAGTGAAATTTTCGAAAAACCATAAATTTTGTCATTTTTGGGAATTTTTATCAGCTGGAAACATCAATCACTCCTATAAAAATTTGCGATATAAGTTTCTACTATTTTCTGGACCTTTGACCTCGAAATTGGATACCACTTTTTACAAGGGGATTAAAAATTTGCAGGCTGAGAATTTGCCGAAGTTTTAATTTTTATCAAATTCGAATTTCAAATACGTAGTTCATTTAATGTCTCAAAATCAGTTTTTTTTTTATTCATTTAAATAAGTTTTGATGAAATTGTTTAATAAATTTTCATGTGTAAGTAGGTAATAGGGCTGCGAATTTAAATTTCGATTTATGCAATCTTTAAAAACTCCAAAATTTTCTTAACAGAGCTGCCAACTGCATTTTGATTTACAAAATCTTCATAAACTTTTGTTAATCAAGCAACTTAAAAAGTAGGGCAATTTATATTTTTTAAAAATTTTGCAGCAGTTTTATCCACTGAAATTCTATAAAAATTAAAATGTCACCAAAAATTATTTTTAAAAATCGAAAAATAAAACCTGCGCTATGTTTTAAAGAGTATAGCAAAAATTTTCCTTCAGTCTTCGACATCGTTTCAATTCAACGATGCCAAGGAAATTCGTAAGTTGGTACTCACATAATGAATTGAGTCTATAAAATAAGTGCCCGTTATTCATTTTAATTTTGTAGCAAAAATAAAATTTGAATTTTTTTGTGATTTCAAGCTTTAATAACCAATCTTCTGATGTTTGTAATTTTTCACTACTTCGTGTAGTTTCATCTTGAAAAATTTTCGTCTTATTTTTACTCAGACAATTTATTTTTTTGAGTAATTACCCAAATTTCGAGGAAATCAAAAATAGCATTTCAAATTGTTAAGTAGGTATTTCCCCCCCCCCCCCACAACGAAAATCATATTTTCACTGCAGATTCTCAATCGTGAATCTATTGAGAAGAATATTCTTTTTCCCAAAAATCAATAATTTCCAATGGATTTTTTTTGGAAACTGCCTCTTTTCGATTTTCAGACTTGCAATATCGGCTCTATTTTTTTTTTTTTTTTTTTTCAAAAATTCTGTTAAAAATGAAGTTTTTTCATTTTTTAAGGTACCTGCAAACCTCTTTTTTTAAAAAAAATTTCTCGACAAGTTTTGGAAATTTTGGCACTTGAATGAAGATTTTCAGACCAATGAAATTTTTATGTTGTGCAATTCCAAATAATCCATAGGCTCAGATCTGTGATTTTCTGGGTACGAATCAGAAGTTGTTTTTTGTTGAAGATCTTTTTACTATCTCAAATCTATATTTGTCGTAATACGAGAAAAGAAATCACGTAGACAGAATCGCAGACTCGTGTTCTCAGATTGAAAATTTTTTCAGAAATCGAAAATTTTCCGGATTTTGAAAGCTTGGAATGAAAGTTTGTAAATATTGATGTTAGCCATCTCTTTCAAGTGCCCTAAAAGTGCCTCCCTTGATGGAGCAAAAGTGCAAATTTTCAAGCCATGTTTCGTTTCTGTGTCCTTAGTTTCAAATAAAGCTGTAAGTACCTAGAATTTCAATTCCGCTCAACCAGAATTCGAGTTTATATTACTTTCAATTTTTTGCTGAAGAATTAAGATTTTTATAACTTTTGTTATGAAATTTAGAAAGACCATTGTACCCGTATACCAAAAAATCATTACTCGTAAAATCAGAAATACCTCAGTTTCTCGTACGATGTCCAATAGAAATGGTTCTACCGTCCAAATAGTAAGTTAAGATAAAAAAAAATCTCTCAAGTACTGGTGGATGAATATTCAGAATTTTTAAAAAAAGCTCTTTATCAGCTTAATTTTCTGTAAATCGCCAATCAAGCTTTCTTTTCAAGGTCGAGCTTGTTGAACGTGTATAAAAAATTTCTATCAATTTGCATTTTTTATTGATTTCCAATTAAGAAAAAATACATCAAAATTGTAGACAGAGACGAAACTTCACTTTTGGTTTGGTGTGAGGGGGGGGGAGTTGAATCCACAAATTTCCTGCTCAAAGTTCTCTTCAAAACATGGACAAAAACCTCAAAAAAAAAACAGAACTCTATCAACTACATAGACAAATTAAAAATAAAAAACAAAAAATTCTTATTTTTTCGTGTTACTTTTCGATTTCCTAAAAAAAAAAAAAAAAAAAAACAGTCATATTCCTCAATGAATTCATCTCCTTTCAAAAAATTAAATATTTTAAAAATTTCATTTGAAATGATAACCAAGTCTTCTGATTTTCACCTACGAAAAGAATGGATTTTTTTACTCGCAAGTATTGAATTTTCTAGGCTGAAAAGGAAGAAAGTTTGAATTATAATTTGAAAAAATAGGCAATTGTATAAATTTACTAAGCCCAAATTTTTGAAAATAAAATGCGTTTAAAACTAAAATTTCATCACTTCAATTGATGTTTTAGTTTTGAAAGGGAGGTGATATTTTCAACCCATATTTTTTTCTTATTATAACGGACTTTATATGCCCGAGCGAAACGAGGGCTACGATTCAAAAATTTTATGATTTCCAGAAAGAAAATCGTTTGTTTTGTATTGGTTCATTGTCTTGCCGAATTTTCCAAAAATTTTCAATTTTTCCGAAAATTTGCAGACCTTATCCAGAATTTGTTGACTGACATGGGGGGCATACCCCTCCCCCCAAAGTTTCACCACTGATTGTAAAAGCTGCGAATCTTGCCTCCATACTTGTTAGCGATGAGATAATTACCTGTTGTAAAATTTAATGAACTACGCACATCGTCAAATTTTACTCGTTTTTTAAAAACTAGGAAACAAGATCGTAAAAAATGCTATAATTTTGGAACGATTGTTCAGTTACATGTGAAAGACAATTCTTTCTTTTAATAGCCTTTTTTTTTTCGGCTCGACTATATAAATTGGCAATTTGCTTTTTAAAAATGAAATAAAATACATTCGTCTTTTATTTATTTATGATTGTTTCAATCTCTGGTGGTAGTAATTTTGATCCTCTTTTTTTTTTTTTTTTAAACACATCAATCTCGAATTTTAGCTTAAAAACTACGCCTTATTTCCTACATTTTTCGATACTGATTTTTTGATTCTAATTTGACATCTGTGAAAGTGTTTTTAACGTCGTAATATGGACTATTTCTGGCTCATTTTCGATAAAAATTTTCCTGTTTTTGGCATCACCAAAGGTTCAAAAATAATAGGAAGCGCGATAAAAGGTGTCGTCGAGATGTTTTCTCAAAGCACACCGGAATTCGCTGATAAGCGTGAACGAAGTCAACTTTCGTTAAAGTATTAGTATCGAGTGAACTCGGCAACGTCTTAAATATGACGTGTATATAGGTAACTTGGAAAACTTTGTTAAGATTATGTTAATGATATTGTTTCTTTGCTTCGCAGAGCACAGACGAGGGTGGCAAAAAAACCGAAAATGAATACCTAATTTTCCCAGACATTAGAAATTTGCAAATAGATTGAAACAATGAGCAATACAGAGAGTTATTTTTTTGACTCAAAATGTTGTCCTTTATACTATCCCTAGTTGTAAAATACGTATTCAGGCTTCATTGGGTTTTCAATATCACGTAACGAGAATGGCTATTGGAAGTTGAACAAATGATGCCTCCTTGAGTTCGATTTTTCTCTCGGCGTAACGTAACAAGTGGTTGTATGAAGATTAGGCGTTTTTTCCCCCGCCAATATTGTTATGAAATTGATTAAAAAACCTGTATCTACGTCAAATTGTTGCAGCTGAAAATTGAATTTTTTCAACTTCGCGGTTTTCATTCGTTGGAATTTTTTGAAACACGTCGAAATAATTTTTTAGTCGTGGTTCACTTAATTTGTAATTCGATTGGAAATTAAATAACACGTGTAAAGAAGATTCGGCTAGGAGCTTATGAATATTGTACGGAGATGTTTTTAATATAACGCGGCGTTTAATGCTTTGCCAGCAAAGAGCTAATTTCTGCTTTGGGTCGAGCCTACGAAGTATAAGCGTTAACCGCGAAGGTGAAATTTTCGCACTGGCGTGATAATATATTCGGGTCTTTTAAAACGTAACATTTGTTTTAGTGAATAAATTAAAAGGCGGTTCGAATACTAACCTTAGGCAAAATGATTTTTTCTCTTCAAAATTTGGGTACGTTGGAAAAAATAATAACAGTAATAATCTGTTGCGAAAGAAACACAGGTACCCTACCACAATAGCTATTTTTTTCGCATAATTTTTCGTCGTGAAATATGTAGAAATTTCATATAACAAAATATATAAAACTTTATTCGTGTAATCATAACGTGTATTTTCCGGGCCCAGACGAGGTAAATTGGAAAGGGAATATTTTACTCAAAACACCTTGAAATTTTTATGATTTTGAGTTGAAAATTATCACGAAAATAGAATCAAATTTCATAAATTACGTCGCAGTGGAGTGAAAATTGCTCGAAAACTCGTGAAAATTGCATTTAAATCGAGTTTAAAATTAGGTTAAATTTCCCGTTTCCTCCCAGCGGGAAAAAATTAAAATGTGGATATTTTGAGTAATTTGGCATTGGAATTTTTTTTAATGATGTCGAAATCGATACAATCCAATGAAAAATGAAAATAGTTTAAAAATGAAATTCAGTGGAGAAATTTTTGAAAAACCTATACCATACCAATCATAATTTACATATTATCATTTGAAATCTAATTAAAGTTGTCAATAGAGGTGTGATAACACCCTTAGATTTACGAGGAGTGACCCTTTCCATTTTTTTGCCCCTTCAACCTACCTTTTTTCTCCAACTACAATTGAAAACTTTTTCCTGGGTGATAGAGATGACCATGAGATGACAGAGAAAAGTTTTTCTCCACAGAAATGAATAAATGATTAAAAATTTGTCCTGGGTTTTATACAATTCTACACATGAACAGCTGAGTCAATCCTGCCCTGCACTTTTTTTTGAATTTTATTGATTACCTTTATAATTGAACCAAAATTCATTTAAAAAACAGCTGAGAATATTGAATATGCAGGTATCAGAGTTTATTGAAAGGTTTAGGAATTAGGTACCAGGATTGTTGCTGTAAAATTCGAAAAACAAAAATTCATGTGCAAAATTTTGTGTCGAAGAATGCAGAAATTTTGAAAATATAATTTCAAGGAGGTGGGAGATTTCATGAGAAGCTAGGTCGATGGTTTCGTCACCAGGGAAAATTTTAAAGTTCCTAGGTTCCTACCTAACAATAAGTTTTACTGTAAATATAGGGCAGTGTTTAGAAAGTCGTAACTTCAAAATTGAGTTACAAAGTAGACAGCCCACTCATATGATCTTAGGATTTCACGTCCTTTATGGAGAAAATAATAAAATGCCATTTTTGTGCTCTAAGGAGTAGTCTTTAATGTGAGGAGAGAAGGAGGACTTGGATAAATTTTATTATGCTGTGGCAGCGTGTCGGTAATGAAAGTGACTATACGACCAAAGTAATTTTATGCGGGAGAAACGTTCAAAGAGTTGACTGAGGCTTAGTTTCCTTCAAAATTTAAAATTAAAAAAAAATGGCCAAAAAATTGTTTTTCTTTTTTAATTTTAAATTTTGAAGGAAACCAAGCCTCAGTTCGATTCCAAATTTCATATACCCTAAAACTGTATTAAAAATGGAATTATTCGGTTGCTTTTGAATTTTGGTACCTAAAACTCTTTCGATTGGTTTCTAAGCAGATTTATTTAGGCTGATTAATTTCTGGCTTTTGGGATCTGAAATTAAATTTCAATCGATTTTAGAATTATTTTTGTAATAGAAGTAGCTAGCCAAAATAAAGGGCGAATTTTTTGGCTATATGATCCTTTTTAATCAGATAATTTCACACACATTCAGTTGATACTGAAAATTTTGGATCATGATTAAGAACTGAAAAAATTGAAATTATTGAAGGGATTGAGCAAATTTGAGAGAATTTTGGATGAAAAGGTTGAAGATTACTTTTGATTTATTTCAAATATTTGAAAAAAAAAATTATTTTTAAAGAGATTAAACACGGAAAGAATAGAAAAAAAACGTTGAATCAAGATATAGTATAGTCGAATTACTGCATCCGTTCGCTTAGCTTGTAAAAAGCAATTTGACGACTGATTATGAATCTAGAATGTATTTAGAAAAAAATAAGCTTGGGTGCCATTTTTTTCCGCCCCTCCCCTTTCGAGGGTCCACCCCCTTTCTTTAAAATGCCCATATCTCGCTTCCTGTTGGTTTTAGAAAAAAATTTTAAATACAAAAGTTGTTCCTTGAAGGCTTCTCTACACGTTGGTCATCACAGAATTTCAATTGGAGCCCCCCTTGCCCCCCAAATTTCAAAAATGTACTTACAGAAATACTCAAAAATGAGTTTTTCTCATTTTTTTTTGTGAATATCGCAAAATAAGTAAGTAAAAAAAAGTTATTATAAAATTGGAAGGTATTTAGAAAAAAATACGCTTGGGTGCCATTTTTTAAGCCCCTTCCCCTCTTAGGGGCCCACCCCCTTCCTTAAAAATGCTCGTGTCTCCCATTCTATTGCTTCTAAACAAGAAATTTCGAGTGGCGGTTATTCCTTGAAGATTTCTATACATTTCTGTAATCACAAAATTTCAATTGGAGCTCCCTTGCCCCCTCCATTTTACATATTTAAGTACAGAAATACCCAAGATTGAGTTTTTCTCATTTATTATAGTCCAGGCAAATTAATATTGAAGTAGGGCGAAAGTGGAAAAAATTTAGATCAGCGATTAGGGGGTTTAAAACTTCGGCAATTTTGCAGACATTAAGGTACCTGAAGCACTGGTTCCGTTGAAATTTATTTTAAAATAAGAATGCCTTATGTTATTTTTGTTTTAATGAGTTCGGATTACAATTTAATTCAATGAATATGAATATTAGAACGTCAAATCACATATAGTATGAAGCATCAAATATTTTAAAAGAATCACCACGGAAACAGTGCGTCAGGTACCTTAATGTCTACAAAATTGCCGAAGTTTTAAACCCCCTGCTTCTTCAATGGCTACTCTGGGAGCCTTCACAAATCCTTAGATTCATTAGTCAAGGGGTCGACTTGCCATATCCGGATAACTAATGGTTCAAAACACTTATATCAAGTACGAAGTTGAAAAAATTGGGGAAAAAATTTGTAAAAACCACAAAATTGGGAATATTGTGCCACCTCCTGCTTCCCCTCTTGAAGACATGTGAAATTCAAATATGAATCAATATATCGGATTTGACCTATACTATCGAAATATCGTATCGAAAATTCGTTCCTGAAGGTTGTGTGAGGTATAAGGGCAAAAAATTGCGTTTTGGGGATATTTTTCATAGATATTGATGAATAGAAGGGGGTTTTTGTTCGAAATAAGTGGCACTTCTAGTTATTGGTTCTCAAAAGTAATGACATTTTCGTGTTCAGGGAGGTCGATATATACTGAATCAACCGCAAAAATGTCAATTTTGCTCAACCCTACCACATAGGGGGACTGGAGCCCCAAAAAACCGCCCCCTCACACTCCCTATGGCAAATTTTAATTCACTCCCCCTCTCTAAAATTTTGTTTCGGTCTTATGGTTTATTAAAACAACTTACAGTTTGTAGCTGCACTAAATGTTGCGATTTTGTCCAAATACTGCCTATTAATCAGAATTTTCCTATGGTATAATACGTATTATGCACGTGAACTCTTCAGAAATATTACAAGGGTCCACCTCCCACCATTGGGTAGGGGTGAGATTGTGTCCTTGTACTTCTGCAATCCCTTACAGACATAAAAGACAGCCGTTGTTACTCAAAAAACATTATTCGGGTACAGATTCACAGTAATCAAATCGGAATATCTGAGATTTTCAAAATTTTGAAATTTTGAACCCCCCCTTTAGGGCTTATGTTTTACGTGAAAGGGGTCATGTTGGGTATCATCTGATCGGAAATTTGACGCAGATTCCGAATTTGTTATTATTTTTTACTTAAAATTTATATTTTACGAAATAATGGGGAAAAACTCATTTTTGGGGGATGTTTCACCCCCTAAAAAATTTTCCCTCAGACTTGGGGCTCTTGGTTTTTTTTTGATAACTACTGGGACCCTTCTGAACACATTCCTGCAAAAAAATCGCTGATCTAAATTTTTTCCACTTTCGCCCTACTTCAATATTAATTTGCCTGGACTATAATAAATGAGAAAAACTCAATCTTGGGTATTTCTGTACTTAAATATGTAAAATGGAGGGGGGCAAGGGAGCTCCAATTGAAATTTTGTGATTACAGAAATGTATAGAAATCTTCAAGGAATAACCGCCACTCGAAATTTCTTGTTTAGAAGCAATAGAATGGGAGACACGAGCATTTTTAAGGAAGGGGGTGGGCCCCTAAGAGGGGAAGGGGCTTAAAAAATGGCACCCAAGCGTATTTTTTTCTAAATACCTTCCAATTTTATAATAACTTTTTTTTACTTACTTATTTTGCGATATTCACAAAAAAAATGAGAAAAACTCATTTTTGAGTATTTCTGTAAGTACATTTTTGAAATTTGGGGGCAAGGGGGGCTCCAATTGAAATTCTGTGATGACCAACGTGTAGAGAAGCCTTCAAGGAACAACTTTTGTATTTAAAATTTTTTTCTAAAACCAACAGGAAGCGAGATATGGGCATTTTAAAGAAAGGGGGGTGGACCCTCGAAAGGGGAGGGGCGGAAAAAAATGGCACCCAAGCTTATTTTTTTCTAAATACATTCTAGATTCATAATCAGTCGTTAAATTGCTTTTTACATTCAGTGCGAGCGGAAGCCTTTTTTTGCAGTAATTCGACTATACTAATAATGAGGACATAAAAAAACTGTTTTACAATTGGAGAAATATTATTAAAATTGAAAAAAGAAATGCTCACTGTTTACCTACCTATATATTTTTTTAAGGAACATTTTCAAGCAAAAAATTTGGTTTTCAAATTCGAATGTAACGAATGTCAGAAAATTGTCCTTCAATTACCTAATTAAATTGGCCACTCATATGTGTAATCCGAGATTTTGGTACCGAAGCTCATATGGATCAATTGCTGGACAATTCTAAAAATTTTCAAAAGCTCCGAAATGTCTCAAAACTTCAATCAATAAATTCAGGAGGTCAAAAATAAGGCATGCTACCAAATTTCAAGTTTTTCTTGTTGATTAGATCAAATTTTCATAATTATTTTGTAGAGTAATGAAGTACATAATTTTGAAATTCCAAAAATTTGTCGAAATTCGAGAAATGGATTATAGCCAGTGATTGGGAGAGAGGGGCCCTGGTTCCTGTAGTTTCGATTTCGTCTCCAAAATTTTTGATACCAGAAAATTCGGCTCCAGAAATTGCAAAAAGGTTTTCCAAGCTTGGCCCCTGCTTCAAGATTTTTCAAAAGTGGCTCCAGTTCCAGTTCTGAGATCTTCGTTAAAGTGCCTCAGACTCCGAAAAAATCGCCCAGATTCAGTTCTGCTTCAGATCCCTGGCCATCTCAGAGATCCGGGGGAGGGGTCTGATCCCTCCGGCCCCAGCTCCAAGATTTTTTAATGAAAGTCTCTCACAGTTCAGTTCTGGCTCTGAGATTTTTAATAAATGGCCTCGGCTCCAAAAAAATTGCCCGGAAGAAACTCTCTTTTTTTCGGCTCTACTTCAGATCCCTGACTTAGGATCTTGAAATTTTTAATATGGAATTCTTTTATGATAATTTTTTTGATTTATTTTGGTTTCTTTCCAAAATTATACTTTTGTGTAGTTGGGATACCTCCCTTGTAAGGGAATAAAATAGAATTTATACGTTCGTATCCAACATTTCTTCGTTAAGGTATCAAATTAGTATATTTTAATATCCAAACTATACATATTCTCAAAATGAAATTCATGCAAAACTCCACCTACAAAATAAACTTCTTCAAGTTGTACAAAAAATGTTCAAATTTAAACTAAATAGGTACTTTTAAATTTCAATGTGATTTTTTTTCTTCAAAAAATTGTTGTGGGCGGTTTTGGAAATATTTACCAATTTTTCCAAAATTTTAAAACTACGAAAAAAAAAAGTATTTTTGATATATTTCAAATAATTTGAATCATATTTCTTCACTTTTATTCTGCTTTCAACCATTCACATATTATTTAAAAATATTTTCAGAGTTACACATCAGTAAACTTACCCTTAAAACTGGAAAAAATTAACTTTTTTCTACCACCTTCTAATATTTACGACCTCGGCAGAAATAAAAAAAAGCAAAGTTTTTTCAGCCCCATTATCATGTTTGTTTTTAAACCATTTTTTCATCTGTGTTTAATATACCGCAACGTAATACAAGCTCCTACCATTACCGTATTCATTCAAAACTGTTCCCTCTTGACCTTGTTTTAAAAAACACAAGCAAAAGTTGCACTCGCGCAGGGTTTCGAGTTTAAATCAAAAGTTTAAACTATCACAGCGTTATTCATGATGTAAGGAGGTATAGCTAGGTGCTTTATATTTACATCTAGCTTTATATTTGTGCTCAACATTTGAAAGTTGATAGCGTAGATTTTCTTTGTTGATAGGTACGTCTAAATTAACTGTTGATTTATGCCCCAGCTCACTTATTATTTTGGTATCCAATTTAAATTTTCCACTGTCGAATGAAACCGAAATTTTACAAAACAGTCAACTCTGGAACTTAAATAGCTTCATGACGTCACTACTCATAACGCTGAATGTCGTTTCGACTTTTTTTTTCGAGGTCCAGAATATTTACGTCATATTCAAACAGTTTAGAATTTTTTGAAGAAGGTTTCCAGAAATTTTTTTCGTAATTTTTCAAACTCTTAAATTTTTTTCTTACAATTTTCTCAACTGAATTTTTTTCCAGTTTTTTTTTCCATTGCCAATTTTTTTCTCATATTTTTTTTAACAGCAATTTTTCTAAAGCAATTTTTCCCCCGTTGTAATTTTTTAAAAGAATATTTCCATTGTTGAACTTGCATCTTTTCTAAGAAAAATAATTTCTGTTTGATTGACGTCATAAAAAAATATTTTTCTCAAAATTCTCACATCTGAAATTTTTTTGTGGAATTTCTCCACGTCTAAATTTTTTTCTCAGTATTTGTTCAACTAGATTTTTTTCTTCAAAATTTTCATGACGTCAATCAAACAGAAATCATTCTTTTCAAAAAAAATTATGTAAGTTCAACAATGAAAAATTTCTGGTGAGAAAATTATGAGACCAAAATTTGATCGCGGAAGAATAACATCAGAAAAAAAATTCAGTTGAGAAAATTACGAGGAAAAAATTTGGAAAACTTCTTCAAAAAAATTCTAAACTGTTTAAAAATGACGTGAATATTCTAGACTTTGAAAAAAAAAATCAAAACGACATTCAGCGATATGAGTAATGACGTCATGAAGGTATTCGAGTTCCAGGATTGACTGTCTTGTGAAATATTCAGCTGTGTAAAAGTCTATAACGAATTTATTTTCAATTTCGTAGAATTTCAACAAAAAAAATTGCATTTCGATGAACTGGTGGTGATTTGAAATGCATAGATGGTTAGTTGATTAAAATGCGAAGATGGTATTCTCATGGCGTAGATATTCGTAATTCTAATTACACTCGCTGAGATGGTTATAAATTTTTCACCAGAAATTTCTCCATTCTTAATTCATGATAAACCTTTCGCCCAGCAACGTAGGTAGATCTTTATAATACCTTTGATGAAATTTTCCAAGATGTCGAATGTGTCTTATGAGCAGTTTGGATGGAAAACTCGTAACTGGTATAAAAATAACCTCGAAATAGCTCCTTAGTGTGGGACGATAAAATATATACCTTTTAAAATTAGCTGAATGGGGGTGCTGTGGAGGATTGCAGAGACTGCGAGTTACTTAGGTACATGTAAAAGCTATAAGGTACACATTTAGCTTAACTTTTTCCTAAATATGAAAACGTATCGTAACGTTAGAATTAAAAGAAACTCAGCGACACGAAGAAATGGATTACGTTAGTTGGATTTGCTTATAGCTCTCGAAGGACCAACTTGTCTAAATTTTCACGGTGCCATCCTTTCACCTATAATTATGTTTCGTGTGTTGGAGCTTACCTCTGTCAGACTAGCTCGCCTTAGTTGATGTATTTTTTGACTTTTTCCTGAAAATTGTCGCCAACTTCATTGTAACAAATCTTTCGTACCTTCGTTTGACCTTCTCATTCGGTGAAATATTTCACTAATGCAAGCTTTTATTTTTTCTTTTACTCCGGTACCTCGGGGGCCCAAATTGCGAATATTTTCATATAAAAAAATATTCGTTCGAAAGTGAGTTTTTTTTTATCGCACTCGAACCAAAAATTGATCGATAAAACGGAATAAAATAAACACGTGAAAATTACATACGCAGCGTACACGTATCGTAGTCGATAACTTTACCGAAATTTTATTAAACCCCTAAAGTTTTCGAATCGTGTTAGTCTGTTTTACGCCATTTTTTCCTATAACAACAAAACAATCGGTATTTTTACGCATTTAAAATACTCGCGCAAGGATGGCAAGTTCGAATGGGAAATCCGACTTCATAAATCAAGAGACATTCGAGTGTAGAAAAATATACCTTCGTAAGCGGTATTTTGGAAATGAAAATTTAAGTGACGTGTATTATTGAATAGTTTGCAGAAAGGTGTGTAGAGAAATGATCGAAAATTTTTCTCGCAGCAATTTATACGCGATACTGACAAAATCAAATGATAGCTGATATATTATTTACCAATACGAAAGTTTATTATAATGGGTTTTCGGCTTTCTCGGATAAACATCGTTTGAAATGATGATTTTTTAATGACTTTATTTGTCGTTGTCTTATTCGCTTGAGAAAAACGAGGCTAGGGGGCTTTTTCGAACGGAATTTTCGGGCTGATCGGTTAATTGTTAATTATTTGCCGTTTTTCGTATTATCTAGGGCTGATAAACATCAGTCAATTTGATCGATTTTTTAATCGTATGTGGCAGGTATAGCGAGGGTTCTTCGCTATGATTCTGAAAAAGGAACATTTTAACCTTTTAGTTTGAAACATAGCGAGATCGAATTATAAGGGAATTACGAAAATATAAATTGACCCTCTTTCCTGCGAAAAATTTCCTGTTTGTTCGAAAAAAGTACACGTTTGAGTGGAAAAATTTGCAAAAATGACTTTTGTTTAAAGGAAAATCGAGGAAATTTTTCATTTTCAGTTGATACTACGTTTGAATTGGAAAGTTGGAAACAATACGAGCTAGAAAAATTTCAAGTTTCAGTTCCACACCCCTCGCTCCTGCTAACTTTAGATTTCATTTGATAAGGCAATTAATCTCAAGAAAAGAAAAATTTTGGAGGATTGCTCGAGAAAAAATTTTTGATTTGGTTCGTTAAGAAACCAAAACTTTTTTGATTTTTGACATTTTGGCCAGTTTTTATGAAACTTCTCCCGATAAAACTATTGAAGAATTGAAAAAACGACTAAAACTAGATAAAAAAACGTAAAAAATGTTGACTTGTGATTGTTTTTTTAAACAACCCGAGATGAAAACGGTTTGAGAATGTTGAATTTGTATTAATAGTCTCAATTACACAAATTGGTGATTAGTTCTCCCCCCTCATCCACCAAAGACTTAAAGCGAGATGAAGCCAGGGCAACAAATATGAATTCTTTGAAAAATTTGTAACAAGTAAGGTACAAAAGTTTGAAATAAAACTGCAGTGGAATTTTCTGGTTGTGGGAGGGTGAAAGTTCAATTTTGAAGAATTTTGAGCACAGTCAAATTATAACTTTGCAACATGCGTGTTTTCGTGGAGAAATAGGATTTTCATCTTTTTCTTAAACGGAAGTTTATGGAATAAATACAATTATGAAAAAATCAATTTTGAATATCTTCTGAAAAAATTTCGAAGTTTGTTTCATAAATTATGAGCTGTCGACCCATAAAAAATGGGTCAATATCCCATTTTAAATCAAGTTACCGATTTTAATTTTTTTTTTAAACCAAAAAATTGCTCGATTTCATTCCAAAGAACTGAATGTTTTTTGGGGGGAGGGGGGAAGCTGATCATTAAAATGGTGTTCAACACATTCCTGCTTGATCAACTGGAATGAGTTCGTCAGATATGAAAAAAATTGACTCAAGATTTTTTGAATTGAAAAATTATTTTTGATTCATTTGAAAAAAATTAGCAATGATTTTCTATTATTATTTTAAGGTAAAAGTTCAGCAAGAGGGCTTTACATCCTGAAAATTTTCTCAATTTTTTCCAAACAAAATATCAGATTTTTATTATACTCATCATTTTTTTAAAAATCAAAATGAGGAAAAAAATCAACTTTCGATCTAATGCTCCAAATTTAATCGTAAAAAACCCATTCGATTGTTCATGTCGAGAGGATTCCAAAAATGTATGGGTTTTTGTATTTTGAACAATTTTTGGCCGAGTTACGGGCATTTTTCTGCGACGCGACGCCGACCATACATCAACGAGGCACTCTTTAAAAATTTAAACAAATTCTTCTCTTTATTCATCGTCAAATTTTTCAGTAGGTATCATACTCAGTTATGTAAAATAAATCCGTATTGAAAAAAAAACAAAAGAATTTTTGATGAGAGAAATGCCTCGACTCGAAGTAAAATTTGGAATAGAAACAAAAATAAATCGAAAGTAGGTACATCATAAAAAAATTCATAAGGTATTCAAAATTTCAAGCATAGAAGTTCATTTTTCGAATTTCATCGAAATTTTGAAATTTCAGAATGATGTCATCGCCCTAAAAAATATGAAAATTTGATTTAATCAACAAAAAAAGCTAAAAATAGGTGAATACTCTTTTTTAGACCTCTTAAATCTTTTAGAAGTGATTTCAAGACGTTTCAAAGCTTTCAAAAAATTTTGGAATTTTTCGCTCTAGAAAAACCTCTATAAAAATCATCCGTAGGTACGTATCATGAACTTTAGTTCCTATAATCGAAAATTAGTCATATTGGTGACACATTGAATCAAAAATTGGGCATCTATCAACTTCCACGCCTCAACACCACGCCCAATCAATTCAGAAGGTCAAAAATATAGTAAATGTACATACCAAATCTCAATTTTCATCACAGGGTTAGATCAATTTTTTATATTTTGTTGGACAAAGAGTTATCCGATTTCGAAATTTTAAAAATTCACCAAAATTCGAGAAACGAACTTCAGCACCTAAAATTTTAGGTATAAGGTTTTTTATGATATTTTTTTGATTTATTTTTATTTCAGCTCAAAATTTTTCTCCAAATTGATAATCTTCCCTCGTGAGAAAAGAGTAAAGAAAATAGAATTCACACGTTCGTCTTAAACTTTTTTTTTACTAA
Organism: Pseudococcus jackbeardsleyi; assembly: GCA_038380155.1. Classification (NCBI taxonomy): domain Eukaryota; kingdom Metazoa; phylum Arthropoda; class Insecta; order Hemiptera; family Pseudococcidae; genus Pseudococcus; species Pseudococcus jackbeardsleyi. Next base: position 46,543,327 of record CM076239.1, read on the forward strand.
ATTATTCCATCTCAACAGCCAATTTCTTTATAAAGAAAATTCATTCAAAACTCCACCCATAAAATTTACACCATCGCCAATACGTGAATTTCTGTAATACGAACAAAGCACACGACGAAATGCGTCTCGATTTTTGAAAATATAATTATTCACGATGTGGAAATAGCTGCTTCGCGATGTCTCATCGAAGACATGTCGCTAGAGAATAGAATCAAAACAAAAGAACTTGTGATTCTCCCCAAACAGCATCGAGACGATTTTTTCTATAAAATACGAAACTATTCAGATAACAAAGGCACATAAGATGAAAACTTCATTGAAATTTTTTCCCGTCGTCTTCGCATCTTCGGTTTCACATTTGCTCATCATATTTGCAAATTCGTTCGCTGGCTGCGTTTTAGGGTATATTTTTTTTACCGGAATGGCGGCATAGAAAAAAATCTACGTCGAGATTTTTATTTCGAAGTACGGCGATTTGTTTGTACATCTGTAGAAGTTTTTTTTTTCAACTTTGTTTGCATTTACAGCGATGTTCACTTTTGAACACATAACGAGACTTGTGTATTAGCTTACGAATGAACCAAGTGTTGATAAAATTGCATAACGAAACGCCGTAAATGGTGCAGTTAAATTGGTACTCTTAATGAATTTTAACGACGAGATGACAAAACGGGAAAGGGAAAGATTTCCGAACCTTGTTTTATTCAAGACTTCGACGTACATATTTCGGGTCAAATTTTATACCCGAAAAGAAAATATTGTCTGGTTTATTTTTCGGTCGAGTTAGCGTCACGATACGATGGTTTTTTTTTTATCAATTTGATTTTCCATTTTCGTTTTATTTGTTTTATTATAGAAAATGGGACAAGAAACGTTTACTTTCAAAGTATGGGAAGTTTGAGTCCGCGATTCAGCGGTCGCACCCTCACTAGAAGAAGAAGATGTCGACTGGTGCGATCAGAGCGAGTATTCGAGTCAAGTACCCCTCACGTTACAGCATGGGATATAATCGTACGCGATTCGTTGTTGCAAATCGCCTGGCCCATGTCGTTGACCGCCGACGAACATATGTCCAGCGATTTCAGTTTACTCAGATTCAGGTAAGAAGATTATTCCAATGTTAATTGATTTCATTTTCGTAAAAATTCGTCAGAAACACCGAAAATTAGTTCTTAAAATTGTTCAGTCTCAGTTTTCAGTTCTTGTTTTCAATTTTTAAAATTTTTAAAGATAAAAAAATAATCCTAAAATTGAGCTTACTCATTTTCCTTTTTCCATTCAAAGTATTTACAATTTTTCTCAACATGAAATTCATACTAAAAATATCCCAGAAAAAATGATTTTCAAGTCATCTGCAAAGGCATGAAGAAGCTATAGGCTCTGAGTCTGAGGGGGGGGGGATATCCCTAAAATTTTCCGAGGCTAATTTTCTGAAAAATTCTTAACCATTTTTTTACTGTCTCATAAAACCCCCAACTAATTTTCATAAAATCTTTAGAACTTTTCCACAAATTTCCGAAGTTTTCAAAATTTTTCCAATTTCAAATTCAGTATGACTATTGAAAAAAATTTTCAATTGACCATTTTTCAAATTAAAAATTGTTAAATACCTACATATCATTTTTCAAGAAGGTTTTTAATCCATAAAATTATTTTTTTGAGACTAAGAGATTTTGAGAGTTGAAAAAATTTTCATTTTGTTTGAAGAAAAACTGAAGAAAACAATTTAGGCAGAGAAAATTTTAAAAAAATTGACTAAAAAAATAACACTCCAAGAACGAAACTTGAGTCGAAAATCTCTGGGGTGAAAATTTAAAAAATTCGCCAACCAATAGTATTAAAAAAGGGGGAAATTTGCTGATTCATTTTTTTTTTAAAAATTCCAATTTTCCAGCCAGTCTGATCAAAAAAACAAAACAAAAAATTCAGATTTCTAAAAAAAATAATTCCTCAATGACCATCACTCTTCCAAAAAAATCGATCAATTTTTGAAAATTCCATTTGAAATTTTTACGAAAACAGCGTTCAACAGCTGAAATTTCTTCATTAAAATTTGTGCTTTTTTCGCTCTATTTATTGGTTTCTAGAAAAAAAGACCCCAAAAAATCAAAAAAATGTAAATTCCATTCGAGATTGTCATAAAGTACTTTGATAAATGAGAAAGTAAAATTTATTTCATTTTGAAAATGGAGTGAGTCAAGTTACTGAGCTCGAAAGAAACGAGGATGAAAATATTTTGTGATATTCTAAATTTTTTTTCAATTTTTTCAACTTTTCTGAATCCAAACTTGAGAAAATTTTGGACGACTTGGTAAAAAATTGGAAATCCCAACTTCACCCAATTTTTTACAACTATGGGGTGGCCTGAGGGTATCACTCCCTCCCCCAGGATCCGACGATCCTTTGGTTTCAGTTCCAGTTTCCCATCAGTGAAATATTCCTCGGTAATTGGCGACGTAAAATTTCATCGTTTATATTTCTCGCTTCAAAGAGCGTTCGAAACAGAGAGGAAAAAACATTTCAAGTATTATTACATCAGGTTTACTACATTAACGTAGTTTGTGCATTAAACTTTGTCATCGTAACAATGTACTTTTCTGATAATTCAGTGCATGAAGTTTGTGTGTTTCTGCGCCAGGAGGAAATTGGACGAAACACGTGTTTACATTATTACGGCCGAAAGATTACATTACAATTGCATTTAGCTCCTTTATGACATTTAAAACCCATCCATGTCCTTTTTTCGACTTTGAAACGATTTCAGCCTTTTTGCAGTCCCAATCGAGGAAAAAAATAGGCGACAATGAAATTAATTATTCGCATCCGAATTCGTATTCCGTTCGAATCCCTTGTCAAATGTAATAGGATTTCGCGATATGAAAGATATTCGCATATTGATGGTTATTCATCACGTACTAAATGTTCGAGATACCCGAAAACTGAATCATATTAAAAATTCTTACTCGAACGGTGATGTTTGATGGGAAATTACAACGTTGGTGGTTTTTTTTTCGCCATCGTATGCAGAAAAAATGAAGAAATTTTATGGATGGCAAGTTCTTGCGAATGAAATTTTTGAAAGAAGCGTGAACAAGGAGTGATAAATGGTATGGTGTTTTTTTTCCTATAATTTTCATGCTGTTGTGTTTTTCCTTCTTTAAATCATAACCTTCACTTTTATATTGTTTTTACGTTTCGGTCATAAATTTTCAAATGTCGCTGTCAGGTTTTCTTTTATTTAGAAGGGTGTTAAAGGCGAGCAATAAAATATAAATTTTTCAAAACATATCGAATAGTTGTCTGTGTTATCGGATGAGCATCTTGAGAGATTTATCGTGTCGTATAAAGCCCTCTCTTTTTACTTTCTCACCTTCGGGTTCAATGTCTATGCTTCATCTTCACTGTACGGTAAACGATAAAGACAAATTATTGGCTGGGTTATGGAAATTTCCATCTTTCAGATATGTTTTTCTTACAAAGTGTGAAAAATTTCCTCTATTGTGAAAAAAATTATATGGTAATTGCTGCATACCTACGTCAGATATAAGGTGTAATGTATCAGTGTTCATAAGTAGTTTTTACCCTGCCGTGTGACATTTTATCAGCATTATTGATCGTTTTACGTCTACATACGGTACGCGACATCTGTACCAGGATGGCCAAACTTTGTGAAAATTGTCTCGTCGAAGAAAATTTTCACGTGAAAGGGTTTCTGCTTCTAGTGTTCGTAAATTCTTGTAGATGGCAGTTGAAAATACGTTGATGGAAAGTTGTGCTTTTTGTTCGAAGCAACAGATCGAGATTAAGGTCGAAATGTACGTTGGAATATTTTTATCCTAAATTTTCCTTTGTTAAGTTTATTACTTACTAACTCGCTAATGACGTGAGAAGGATAATGTCGCGAGCTGTATAAGACTTTATTTCGGCTGGTATTGTCGAAAGCGTGATTAGAATTGGAATGTGTGTTTAACTGGAGTGCAAGTAATGCATATTGTAGTTATTAGAGAAAGGCGAAATGTCCTTGGAAAATGTTGAATATGCAGATGTACGTGTTGTATGTGATTTTTTTTTAATGTGAAAAGCCTTCTATAAACAAAAAGCAGGCTTAAAAATGAGCTTAAGTTGTAGCGATATTGAAGGACGTTTCGGAGCTATTTGAAAATTCAAATTATTTCGAAACGAATAAAAAGTAATTCGGGGTTCGATATTTGGTTGAAGTTGTGGTTTTAAGTCGGATTAATAAAAGTGATTAGGAAATTGAAAAAAATGGAAGGTGTGATTAATTGCGAATTTGAAGAAATTCCGATTAATTTTTTTTAGTGATCCTGATTTTAGTCAACATAATTGGGTACTTATTTAATAACATCAACGTTAAATTATAATTTATTTAAATCAATAGAAATTGTACAAGATGGTGTACTGAATTTTTCCTCCTCTTACATTAAAATTACTTAGGTACGTGGTACCTACCTACTTTGTCATACTAAAAAAAAAAACATTTTTCGTTTGGAAATTTTTAATTTTCAACATTGAGCATTAAACCAAGTTTTGTTTAAATTGACGATTTTTTTCGAAGATATCAATAGGTAAACTATGGATGTATAACCCATTGTCCAGTGTCAGGCATTATACTTTCTACCTCTTAGTTCTAGGAAATTGAAAAAAATGGTAAGAAAATAGGTACTTTTTTTTACTTCCTCAAATAGTTTTTTTAACTGAAAAAAATTAACTGCCAAAAAATTATTTTACTAGGTAAAATTGAAAATTTTGTACTAATAAAATTGAAGAAATTTTATCTTATTAATTTATGAATTTTCACCAATATCAAAAATTGAGAATTTTTGTATGAATAAAAATGATTTTTTTTTTTACTCAGGTAAGTAAGTAGGTACTTATTGGTAATGAAATGAAAAAGTTATCCCTATAAAATTTTAATCTTTTTACCAATTTATTTGACTAATGAAATTAATAAATTTTTCACCAATGGTAAGTACATATTCAAAGTTTTAATCAATAATTTGGATTTTTCTACTAGGTGCAGATTTCGAAAATTGTCTGATTAGTACTAAAACTGAAGAATATTTTGTAAACATGAAATTTTTTACTAGTACCGCCATTTTCAGTAAAAAAAAAAAACCTTGAAAAAGAACATTTTAAGCGACAGAAAATATGACCATTTTTAGGAGAATGTTTAGTGATGAAAAATGCAAACATTTTTTTAGTGATGAAAAATGAAAATCTTTTTTAGTGATGAAAAATGCCAACATTTTTAGTGATGAAAAATGCCAACATTTTTTAGTGATAAAAATGCAAACATTTTCTAGTGATAAAAATGCAAACATTTTTTAGTGATAAAAATGCAAACATTTTTTAGTGATAAAAATGCAAACATTTTCTAGTGATAAAAATGCAAACATTTTCTAGTGATAAAAATGCAAACATTTTTTAGTGATAAAAATGCAAACATTTTTTAGTGATAAAAATGCAAACATTTTTTAGTGATAAAAATGCCAACATTTTTTAGTGATGAAAAATGCAAATATTTTTTAGTTTTTATAGTGATGAAAAATGCAAACATTTTTTTAGTGATGAAAAATGCAAACATTTTTTTTAGTGATGAAAAATGCAAATATTTTTTAGTTTTTATAGTGATGAAAAATGTAAACATTTTTTTAGTGATGAAAAGTGCAAACATTTTTTAGTGATGAAAAATGCAAACATTTTTTAGTGATAACAAATGCAAACATTTCTTAGTGATAACAAATGCAAACATTTTTTAGTGATAAAAAATAGCAACATTTGAGAAGCTTGGTATAAAAGTGAATCATACGCCTGTGACATTCTAGGACAAAACGGACCTTTGTTATCAGATTTTTTTTCTATTTCTTGTTCTCCAAGTGCTGAAGAACAAAATTCACCAACAAAATTAGAAAAAATTTTCAGACACATAAGGTCTGTTTTGTCGTAAAGTGTCACAGGTTTTTTTTGACTTTGGTACCCAAGCTCCTCATTTTTAGTGATAAAAATGCGAGCATTTTCAGTGACAAAAAGATCTGAACGTTCTTAGAGACAAAAAATGAATATCTTCACTAAAGAAAAATGAACATTTTTTCATGCAAAATAATATACTTTTTCAGGGGGAAAATGCAAACATTTTTAGTGATCAAAAATGCAAACATTTTAGTGATCAAAAATGTGAACATTTTAGTGATCAAAAATGTGAACATTTTCACTGAAGAAAAATGAACACTTACACTAAAGAAAAATGAGCAATTTTTATTCAAATAATCAATTTCTTCTGGAAAAAAATTGAACATTTTTACCAAGAAAAATTACCTTTTTTTACTTTCAAAAATGAACATAAGTAGAGAAATGATCATTAAAATTGGAGGCAAATTTTAGCTAGGACTGTGAAAAAATTTCCAAAAATGAAATTATTCTACCTTACTTATCATTTCAAAATTTTATTATTGTTGTGAAATTTTACCACCTTCAATTGAAATTTGAGGATTATCATAGAACATTTTTTTCTTCAATAAAAAAATTGAAGAAATTATTATACCGAAAGTGGAGAATTCAGGTTTCACTAAAAATCACGAACTCGCTATACTTAATAATAAAGTGAATGATTTCAATGAATACTTTTGTGCGAAAATGTCCATTGAACGAGTATAGATAAAGTAGAAATAATGGAATTCTATCCGCATTTTCTCTGAAATTAGAAGATTTTCACGTTGAACACCTCTACAAAGTTGATAAAATTTTCTGCCCATTTAATTCATTCAAATAAACCAGATTCACTCCTGATTATTTCGCAGATACCGCAATTCATCATTAAATTTATTTCTCGAGAGTACTTCCCATCAAACATGATCGTTAATTCACTCGATTGATTCGTCGAGTTGATCGAAAAATAATAGATACGTACAGCCGGAGGATAAATTAAAAAGCAATTTTTCCTCCGAAAATCGATGAGACATTAGTCAAATGGAAATTGAAACTGGTAGACAGTAGTCGACACGCGTCCTATATGGGAAATTAATTTTTATGGATGAAGATGGTCGTCGTAGGAGAGAAAAAAAAAATACATATCCGAGTTTTCGGCTTTTCGCGAATAGTTCATTGATAAGTTGTATAAAAGTTTGAATGAGCTTGCGCATCATTACCATTACGCCGAGACGGCGACGAAAAGAAGGTCATCGCTTATCATCAAAAGTTTTAGTATTGTTACTTAGCGAGTAGAATTAGTATTTTTCGCGCCGTTTTGCTCGTTTACCGTTCGATGGCGAGGGCTCAACCATGTGATAACATGTCGAATAAAGTACTGCATTTGTATCGTTCGGAAGCTTGTTGCGTTCGCGTGATTTTCAATTTTATGGAAATTTTGTAAAATGCTTCGTACAATATGTAATACCAAAGTTAAAATCGTACTTTTTACCGAATTTTTTTGTGGTATCTTTTCTAAAAATTTAATTTTGTAATTCGATCGTGAACTTTTTCTGAACCGATTGCTGCATTTTGTGAAAATGAATACGTTCAGGCAGAGATCGTGCACTACAAGTAGTGCCACGAGCCCGAGTAAGAAAACTTTCAAAAATCAGCTGCTGTCGTGTGCCAAATCGAGCAAATATGAATTGAGGAGCTCTAGTTTTGAGGAGTCGTCTCGAGTCGTACCATGGACTCGGTAAGCATATTATCATTTTATTGAACTCTTCGGATTCTTTTCGATGTTAAAATTTCGTCAAAAATTGACGAAGGGTATGATTTTACTTTAACACGTTTCAAAGGTTAAATTGTGTGTAGCATCAAAGATTTTGTTTCTGGGAAATTACTCGTGTATTTTACCTACGTGCTTTTGACTAGACGGTGAAAAGGCCTCCATGTCGTTAAGTTTGATATTAACTCGTCTGAAGCAATACGCTTTATTTTTGATCTACCTGTCGTAATAACTTAAACAATATAGGAGTATCTCGTGTATCCGCCGTCTCGATTAATAAATTGAAACTAAACTGCCTGATATAATAGTCGGCTTCGTTGCTGTGGCAATGTTCATTTCCCGGGTTCGAATTCCAGCGATTTTATGCTCGAATTTCAACGTTATTACCTCGCTAACGTTTTTGCTACAGGTCTATCGTTCCCATTAATGAAAAAAGTATCGATGTATCGTTTTAAATCGTATTCAAAAAAGGTATCTAGGTAAAAAGGTTTTCTCTTTTCAAATTCGTTTCAAGAGGAATTTTATAATTACCCAGAGTCCGCATATCTATCGTATGTATTTTTTAAAGGTAATTGCATCTGAATGCCAAATACATTGTAAAAATATTACCTTGTTATTGTAGGTAATGAAGAATTGATGTGATGGCGGATTTTGCGTAGGTCTGGGGTATCTATCAAATCAACACAAATGCTTTCGTTTCATTTCGTCTAAACACGAACTAATAATAAAGTTAGATGTTGGAAAATTCCCACTTTAACCGATTTTCAGCCTTTTCAAAACAGCTACCAATTCTTTTTCTTGTCGAAATACTCGTACACTTGTTGAAATTCCACATTCGAACTGCTATGTTGCGTGGACTCGAATATTACGAAATTATCTACGTGCCTGTTTTTTTTCTTGTCGTATGAAAATGGTGCATCTCAATTTCACATTTCAGTGAACAAAATACGTTAGTAATCTTCTTATAGAAATTACCATATTCTGCAAACTTTCGCTAAAATGTTTATGATTTCTTGTGTAGGTACAATGTGTAGAAATTCAAAGCAATGGGGTGGAAAAATACCTATTTGAAATATTACCCATTTTTTGATTGGATTTTTTGAAGTAGTTTTATGAATATGGATGATGGGGGTTTCAAAGAGCTGACGAAAATGAAGTTGTATTTGTGTCATCAGTTCTTTCATTTTTGACCTTGGAATTGGAATATTTTGAGAATGAAGTTTACAGACGAGGGAAGCTCGAAAGAAAATCGCTAAACATTGAAATTTGAAAGGTGCGGTTACATCGAAGACAAATTAAAATGGATTTATCAAGAGGAGAGACGAAAAGATGGGACAGTTTTCTCATTGGTTTTCAATTTAAAACAATAATTTTCTGAAAAATTCAGAAAAATTTTCTTTTTAAAATAATTTTTTTCAAGCACCTAAAGAAATGCAATTTTTGTTTCTGTGGAGGGAGCACTCTGTCCCCTTTATCCTCTTCGACCAATTTTGTACTAAATTTTTCTAAAATTATTGATCTGAAACTTTCAACCCCCCCCCCCCCATGTAGAGAAAAAATGGTGGTAAAAAGTTGTAGAAGCTCAAATCGCACTGTGAGGAGGGGACAACCAAGATGTGTAGTATTTATTGTCAAAAATGACTTGGAACTAATCTTTTTTTTTTTCAAATAGTCTTAGGGAATTGAGGTTTTTCGAGATCTAACATAGGTACCGAAAAAAAATTTGTAAAGGTTGGTAAAATATAACAAGAAATTTTCGCAGTCGAAATTTCAGCTCCTAAAATTGACTTCAGAGAAGTTATGGGGAGAGGGGGTTGAATTTCAAGAGTTACCTACTTTAATTTTTCTACATTTTTGAATTTTTTTGCCAAATTCTACCCCTCTTTGATGTGTCACATGTCAATTTTTAAAAATGCTCAAAAATTGGCCCCATTGTGAGGCTCAAAATTCTCAAAAGTAACTCAAAAATCGTTTTACATATTTTTTTGAATTTTTGACGCTATCTCTCATTTGTAAAGTATCCTTGAGTCAAAATCACCCCCTCCTTTGTTATTTAAATTTCTTTTTTTTTTTTCAATGTATAAGGCAATTTTTCGAAATTCAATCTCCATAACTCTTTCTTTAATCAACTTTAGAGGCTGAAATTTTGGCTCAGGAAATTTCTTGTAATGCACCATCATTCTGTAATTTTTTGGTGTGTCAGACCTCAGGTAGATCTTTTGTTAGCTCCGCCTTTCTTCAGGTTGAGGGGTTCGAAAATTTTCTGAAGGTGTTTCACTGAAAATAAACGTTACCAATTTTTGCCAATCATCAGAATTTTCAGCCCTGCTTGCGTATTTTTTAAATTTCATCAATATTTTTCAGTGAGAAATATTGATTTGGACCGTTTCGATTCGTTTTTTATGAGGGAAAAGGGTGGGAAGATCTGTAATTCAATTAGGTAAATTAGTTTTTTTAAATTTGTGATTGGGAATTCAGTAAGTAGGTAGGTACCTATACTTTTTTTCAAGTCTCGATTTAGGATTAGCTCCCTTGCCTCTCCTCATCTGCAAAATATATTTTCAAATCGAGATATTTTGTAATTGAATACGAATTTTTTAGGGCTGAATACCTTAAGGAATTATAAAATTTTATTAAAAATAATCGTTCAAACGCTCACTCAAATATCTCAAAATCAGACCGATTTTTTTAATGGAATTTGCGATGAATTTTTTTTTAATTTTCGAGGCAATTCAATCAAATACGATTTAATTTACCTGCCAAATTTTCGTGAAATTGAAGAGTACAGATAATGACACTTAGGTCCTTTTTCAAATGTACTTACATTTTTTTTTCATTAAAATATATTTCTTTTCATTTTTTGAAATTTTACTATTGCTACTTACAAAAAAATTATAAAAATTGCGCATGGTTTTGGAATATGTTTGAAAATAATTCTCATCAATAATAATCCTTGTCTCGATGTTGAGGTATTTGAAGTACTGATTTGAATATGTAACTCTGCCGGAAAGAAGGGATCTTGTGTAAAAAAATCGATGTCCTCATTTTTATGTTTGGTCTAGATTTTTGTCATTTGGGCCAAAAACGTGAAAAATGAGACATCCATTTTTTTTTTACACAAGGTCCCTTCTTTCCGGCAGGGTCACACATGGTAAAATGGTAAAAACCAAAGAATCCTCAAAATTCGTGATGTGTATCTTTCAAATTTCGAGTGGAGGGCAAAAATGCTGTATCGAATTTGGAGATCAATGCTTCGGAGGGGGGGACTTAAAATTGCATTTCTTGAGATGTGATTAAGGTGGCATTGCTCAGAGGAGGTAAACACCTTTTTTTTTTGAAAATTATCCCATTTCCATGTCCCCCTCTCAAATCTCTTTGTCCTGCGGAGCTCAATGAAATTCATTTGGGATATTTTTTTTTCAAATCTGAAGAACATTAAAATTTTTTCTGGAAGTTTGGAATCCACTTTCAATTGATTTGGGTGGTCAAAAATAGGGTATTTAGAACCTAATTTTTCATTACATCAAATTTCCATTTATTAGACTCTTGTCAAGTAATGAAATAATTTTGAATTTTCAAAAATTCCCAAAAACTTTAAAGAAATTGAAAAATGAATTTAGTCTTAAGTAGGTGCCCGAATTTTTGGTAGCAGATTTTTTTTGGCTGTATATTTTTTTCTGATTCAATTGCTTGTTTGGTTACCCAACCTTGTCGATTAAATCAACAGATTTTCAATTTTTCCAACATTTTCAAATTATCCCAACACAGGTGGGAAATCATCTTGAACAATAATCTTATATTGAAAACTGATAAATGAAGGATTTGCGGTTTTCCGTTATTCTCATCCCCATTCAATGTACCTAAATCTCGTTCAAATCCGCTAGTTCCAGCTCAATTGATTCCTTTGTAATTAAACAGAAGATTATTGGTTCGTTGAATGTTTGAATTTCACAAATGTAAATAATCTACTCGTATATCCTTATTAAGTCTTACAAAATGAAAAGTCCACCCGTCTATATCCCGAACGTACGACAAATATAGGTATCCAAGTAGTAGGTACATATAGCAAGTGTACTTGCACAATGTAAAAACTGCTGCTGGCTAAAACGACGAATATAAAATGGAATAAAAACAAATCCCGATTCTCTCTAATCTCTGTTATTCAAATTAAAATCCCATACATGTCCATGTTATGGTATTCGGTCCGAGTGAATTTACGTTGATTAAACCTTTACGTCGAAGTTTATCGTAACAGTACAATAATTTTAAATATTCACATCACAATTCCTTTGAAACATTTTTACACGCTTGAACGCGGCTTATACGTTGGTACTTCACATACACACGATGACTTCATTTCCACTTATTTCCAATTAATCAATGCCATCAAACTTCAGCCCTTTTATACGTTGTTGGGATAGAATCAAGTAAATTTGTCGTGGCCAAGTTTGAAAACAATCGACCTTATGAAAGGTACCCGGGTACTAAATTATCTAGGTCTATACGGATGTATTTTCATTCAAAAGAATTTTCGTGGGGTTTGACTTTTTTTTTATTAATTACGAACGATAGATATCTACGAATTAAAGCACTTTGATTTTTATCAAATTTAGGAGTTTTTCAAAAACATGGCTGTATTTTTTTATTTCGTGAGTTAATGAAGTTCGATGAATTATTGATTGATTCCGTAATTGACGTGAAAATGTCGAATATTGGTGAAATTGGAAACTTATACGCAAAATAATACCACAAAATACAGCAGCGTTTTTTCAACATCCACTTATATTATCACCGGTGTTGAATTTTTTCCTGTATCGTAATTTGAACACCTGATGTCATGCGGTATACGTATGTGGAGGTACTTGAAATTCATCGTTTCATTTACCTTGTATCCGTCTATGACTTAATTCTTCATTATGACGTAAAATCGAAGACACGACACGTTTCTTTGAAACGAGTGAAAAAAATGAGCCGCTGAAGTGAGGTTGACATGAAATTACACCTCGTTCTGTTCAACGAGTATTGACGTCAATGTCATTTAAAACAAGACACTTTTTTGCCATACTAAACGAATGTTCGCAATGGGGGTATCAAATTAGATTAAATAAGGTCTCAACTTTAGAGCCATTCTCCCAGTAAATGTTCGAATACCTGGCGAAGAACTTTTCGAATTAATTTCTTGCCGTGTTTTTGTAATTGAAAATGTGTGTATTGGTCCTACCTTCTCACCCTTTTGCTGAAAAAAAAGTTTTTCTCGTGAAAAAATTATTTTATTAGGCATAAATTTGATATGCGATCTTTTTTTGCGAGTATTTTACGTTCCCTAATATTTTGGCGTATTTTCTATGCCCACGAAGCGGATTTTACTGTCAAGGAGTCAAGTTTCCCGAATTTTATTTCTGTTTTGAAATTTCTCTTCAATTTTTAGTTTGTTGACAGAGCAAAAACGTTTTTCTAAGGTTTTAATCTGCTGTTAGTTCATTATCAGCAGAGCTACAGATGAGTTGGGAAAGTTCAATCCACTTGTGACTTGATGTAGAATACGAGGCATTAATGTTGCAGATTTTAAAACGAAAATTTTACCGTTTTTTTATTCGAAAAAAAAATTAACCAGCTGTTACGTTTTTCAACGAGGGAGTTATCCCGGCTCGAACTGCTCGAAGAATTTTCTGAAACAAAAATAAATCGAAAGTACAAAATGGAACTCCTTATTCAAATTTTCAGGCGATGAAAATTAATTTTTCGAATTTCGGTAAATTTTTGATATGTTGGAATTGAATAATCGCTTTGCACAGTGGCGCATTCAAAGGGGGGGCTAAGGGGCTAAAGCCCCTCAATTTCTGTAAGTTTGGAAAAAAAATTATTGCAAAAATATTTTAAAAAGTGCATTTTTTTGTTTTTTAAACAGTATTTTTTCAAAAAATTTCCGCCCTCAGGCAGCAGTTTATTTTTTTTATGTTGAAAATTGATAATTTTAAACCAATGTTCGAGTCAAAAAACATAGATTCTTCAATAAATTCCCACTTTGTCGGAAAAAATTAGCGATTTTTGACTCAAAGGTCAGTAAAAAAAATGATTAATTAGAAATTTGACCCCCTCCTCCGATTTTTCTCAAATTCCCAGTCCCTACCTTAATTATTTTCTAGATGCGCCACTGGCTCTGCAAAATGATCAAGGGAAAAAGCTGAATGGATTTTTTTGGAGGCTGAATAATTTTAAAGTTTTCTGAAGACTCCAAAACGTCTTTAAATCGCTCCCAATCGATTTGGGAAGTCAAAAATAGTTTACTAAATTTTAGCTTGTTTCGTTGACCAGATGATTTTTTTCATTTTTTGGAGTGGTGAGATAATTTTGAGACTTTGATTCGAGAAGTGAACTTCAGCACCTAAATTTTCAGATATGGGGTTGTTTTCTGTTTGTTTCCAATTTATTTTAATTTGGGCTCAAAATGTGACTTTGAGGGAGGTATTTTTGAGAATAACTTTTCAATCTTATTCGACCTTGAAAATAATTTCATGATAATTAATACCTATTGAATTTTGTTTACATTATTGTAAACAAAATCCAGCAACGCTTCGACTATTAACCTAGGTATTGTTGCCAATAAACCGGCTGAATAATTATCCTGTGGCTTACCTTAGATTTTAGTTAGCTTATTTTCTTATTCATAATTCATTAAATGCCGACAATTACTAAAAGCTTATCAACTTGAATAAACAATAACAAATACCAGGCCCACAAAGTACCCAGTTTTATGGTTTAAGTTGTGCTAAGTGGGATACTAACACAAAGTACTATCGATTGCCGTTCCGAAATGATAATTTAATCATGCAAAAACTAGGTATCGTTTGAAATATTGTCTCATCAATGGAGAAAAGACGGAACATGGTCGGATCGATTTGTTGTCGTAAAGCGATGTTTATTTCCCTGTTGATTGCAATGTATGTCAAAATCACAAATAAAAGGTTTTTTATGCGTATAGATATAGACGTCGCTTGGAGAGAAAAAAAGTGTTTTGAAAAACAAGCGTACCGTGTAGTAAAGTACATTACAAAGCTTTTGTTGATATTTGTTTTGTAATTAGCCATCACTGCTGTCGGAATGTTTTTATTTTGTAAACTGTGTTGACCATAAGGGAAAGTGCCAATTATTGGTCTACTTTTTTCAAAGGGGTTGGGTGCCCCCTAAAAATGTTTTTTTCAAATTGGAACTTCAATAGTGTACAAATATCATCCTTCTACTACTACCCTACTATGGTCTCAATTTTTAATACGCAGCAATACTTTAGCTGCAGCCGTTTTTGTAGAGGTCTACGAAACCAACGTTTGGCACTAGAGTGCCAAACGTTGGTCTACCAGAATTGGATAATCACACCACTTTCCCCGCCTCTCAAATTATAAATGAAAGCCAAATTGATTGCTGCGTTTGAAAAAAATTAAATAGTTTAGTTTTAAATCCATATCTTCTAAATGCCAATTGTTGGTCGACCAACATTTGGCACCTACAAATTTTGGCCAACAATTGGCACATTTAAATTTTTTCAATTTTTTCAATTCAAAGCAGTTTTTTATGAAAAAATAAGTACTTGTACCACCTGAAAGGTCACAATGTTGATACATAAGTAACCTCCAGTGATGTATCATTTTCAAAATCCTGAAAAAAAATGAAATTTTCATTGTGCCAAATGTTGGTCAAAATTTTCAGTGTGCCAAATGTTGGTCGGGCCAATTTTTAAAGTCGCCAACTGCACCGTTTTTTTAATGAAATATGTTATACTGAGTATACAGAGGCATATAAACTCACAACAACCCCAAAATTTTGATTTAAACAAAAATTACAACACTTTCAATTTTTTTTTTCACACACTCTTCTTGCTTGCTGCAAATCACCTGTTGGACCTCAAAATTTCCAAATCATCCAAAAATGTGTTCTTTAGACCCTTTACATAACATATAACCCTATACATATGTTTAAAAATTCATTTTAAGGTACTAAAAATCTCGATTTCTGTTCCCCAATATTTCACATATTGAAATTTCTGGTGTTTTTCGAACATAAATAATCAAAATTGTTTTTTGTAAACACGAATCATGTTTTCTCAGATGTAATACCATAGAACGATAGTTTGGACTATGGACAACATATTCCACTTGAAGAAAAAAATTTTTAGCGACACTAACAGTGTCAGATCGGAGCTTCAAAATCCGACCAACAATTGGTACCTAGACCAATAATTGGCACTTTCCCTTACGTAACTTTTTTTTCGTTTTGAATCAGACACCTGCATCTACGACTCGAAAGTCCATCAACGTTCTATTGCTTCACTTTTAAAAATGGTCTGCAATATGGAACTACAGAACAGAATATAGATTTTCGAATCACATATTTATTATATCGTGGTCAAAATCAGAAGTTTGAATTTTGATTGAATAATTCTCAATTGTAGTTTGTGAAACACGTTTTGAAGAAAAATCAGCCGTAAATTTGTGAGAAGGTAGGAATACCTACTCATTTTTTTCCTACCGAGTACTTACCTACTGATTTTATTTAAAAAACCATTCACTTTTGGTGGAAAATTGGATTATTTTTGAAAAAAATCAGCATTTTAGTAAGAAAAATGACCGAATGTTTGCGAAAAATGACAGATTTTAGTGACAATGACACCATGAAAAGTGACACAATTGTTTGTGAAAACCAACGTGATTTCGATAAAACGCGACTCTGTTTTTAGTAAAAAGTGACTCATTCCATGTGAAGAAAAAAGTCTACATATTAGTGAGAATTCTGTATTTTTAGTGGAGAAATAACTTCCATTTTTATGTAGTGAGAAAATGATTCCATTCTCAGTGAAAAGAATAATTCCGTTTTTAGTTTAAAAAAACAAGTGATTACATTTTCAGTGAGAATGATTTCATCTTCAGTAAAAAATGATTTAATTTTCCGTGAAAAATGATTTCGTTTTCAGCGAAAAAATAATTTGATTTTTAGTGCAAAAAGATTTCATTTTCAGAGGATTCTATTTTCAGTTGGAAAACTATTTCATTTTCATTGAAAAAATGGTTTCGTTTTCAGTGAAAAAAATATTTCATTTCCAGTGGAAAAATGAGTTCATTTTCACTGAAAAAAACATGATTTCATTTTCAGTGAAAAAGTATTTCGTTTTCAGTGAAAAAATAATTTGATTTTCAGTGAAAAAAGATTCCATTTTCAGAGGATTTCATTTTCAGTTGAAAAATTGTTTCATTTTCAGTGAAAAAAAGATTTTATTTTCAGTGAAAAAATGATTTTATTTTCAGTGAAAAAAAAACATGATTTCATTTTCAGTGAAAAATGATTTCGTTTTCAGTGAAAAAATAATTTGATTTTCAGTGCAAACAGATTCCATTTTCAGAGGATTTCATTCTTCAGTTGAAAAATTATTTCATTTTCAGTGAAAAATTATTTCATTTTCAGTGAAAAATTATTTCATTTTCAGTGAAAAATTATTTCATTTTCAGTGAAAAATTATTTCATTTTCAGTGAAAAAATGGGTTTATTTTCAGTGGAAAAAATTGGTTCATTTTCAGTGGAAAAAATGGATTCATTTTCAGTGGAAAAAATGGTTTCATTTTCAGTGAAAAAATGATTTCATTTTCAGTGAAAAAAGATTCCATTTTCAGAGGATTTCATTTTTCAGTTGAAAAATTATTTAATTTTCAGTGGAAAAAATGGTTTCATTTTCGGTGGAAAAATGGGGTTTATTTTCAATGAAAAATGATTCTGTTTCTGGTGAAAAAATGATTCCATGTTTTAGTTTAGTGAAAAATTTCTCCATTTTTGGTGAGGAAATTATTCCTTCTTTTGGTGAAAAAATTTATTCTAGTTTGTGGAGAAAAATGATTCCATTTTTAGTGAATTTTTTTGGTGGAAAATGACTTCTTTGTTAGTCCAGGTGAAAAAGAACTAATGGTAAGCTGCTTCATTTTCAGTAAAAAAAAAAAAAAACATATTTGGTGAAAAAATTATATTTTTAGAGTAGAAAACTGATTCCATTTTCAGCAAAGAAAACTGATTCCATTTTAGTGAAAAAATTACTCAATTTTTAAAGGGTAAACGACCTAATTTTTAGAGGGAAAATGGCTCAAATTTTAGTGAGAAGTGACTTCATTTTCAATGTAAGAAATGGCTCCATTTTTAAGCGAAAGAAAGTCTTCATTTTAGTGAGAAAGATACCTACCTATTTGTAAAAAATTCCATTTTCAGCGAAAAACAGTATCTTTTCTAAAAGAAACCATTTATGTCTTCAGTGAAAAAGAATTATATTTTTTAATTGAAACTCGGCTTTCAAATGAAAATCATCTTAATGTTATTTCATGAGAAATTCTCTGATTTTTGGTAAGTACATGTTTTTCCGGGTGAATTTTATTCAAGTGCATCAATTTGTTATACGCACGTCTCTGATCTTCTTCAAAAGATTGTTTAATTTTTATGGTTTATTGGATTTCAAAATATTTTCCGTTTTGTTTTCTAAAAGTAAGATTCGCCTGCGTTCAGCAAAAAAACATTAAACAGCTGCTCGATACATTGATACTGATTCTGAGAACGCAAACCATATTTTGAACTACGCATATGTATTGGTAATCCCAAGGAGACAGTTTTTAAAATATACAATTTTACATGAAAGAAAAAAAAGGTCTACACGGAACGTCGAATATACGTGCAAAAAACACAGATAAATTGCAATCAGCATCATCACGAACGAAAACAGCAACTGTTGTGTGATCGGAAATATTCGCTAAGGCCAAATTTACGTGTACTGGAAAAAAGCGAATTACGCAGTTTAAAAAGTTAAGGCTTTTCGTATTCGTTTACTTGTAACACGTATTTGCCGGATGGCAAAGATGTGACCGAAATTTTTATTCGTATTTAATGGCGGTAATCGTATTAAATGCGATAGTGCGACTCGTATAAGTTGAAAATTTCGACATTTTCGTCGACAATGTGTAGGTTACATAGGTCTAGGTACATACATGGTGAAATAAAGGCATAAATTCATATTGATGAGTAATCGCCTGCAGAGCTGTGACCAATGACCAAAGAATACGTCGAATTCTGCGCCAAATCACCGCCAGTAGTATTTGCTGAAAAGCTAATATTTTTTTGTACCGAGCCTTAATTGGCATAACATTGAACGGACGGTTGCGCGACACGTATCATCCGCAAAGCTCGTTTTGGCTGTAATACCTTGGGCGATGTTATTTATCTTGGCGAATTTAGGTTACAAGATTTTCTGTCGCCTTTCCATTATAAAATCCTGCCAGCAGAAAAACAAACTTAAAAATAGAACTTTATTCCTCGGATAAAGTACAGCTCAACTGTTCCTTAACCGGTAGAAAATTGAAGGTGAGCTGTCGTATTCGGTTTTTCGTTCGTTTTCTCGCCGGAGAAATCTAATTTCCATTCATAACGCGCGCTGTCGTGTTAAATCTAAGAGACGATGTATTAGCATTCTATTACTTGGCAGTTTACAGCGTAGATAGGTCTAGGTAATAGGTACATCGAACCGAGCTAATAGCAATTGCGATTCTTTGAGCTTTAATTTAATGAAATCTTGTACAAATTGGCGCCAGTTGTGTACCTGTTCACCTGTCTGCATCTCTTCGAATTCTAAAATACTTACAGCAGGTATTTCTTCGAAGTTTCTCTCTGGTTGGGTGGATTTGATGTTCTAGTTGATGAGTGTTGCATTACACATTTTGATCAAAATTGGTTCAATTCAAATCTGTTCGATTGGTTGACAAAAAGGTTTAAAATTTTTGAATTTCAATGAACAAAATTGTTTCAAAATATCATGAAAAGTTTTATAAATTTTTGTTCAAATTCGGAGGGAACAATGATTTTGAAATTACTAAAAACATGATGAAAATCCTTTCTAAGAAAAATATTGAAAAATTTTGAAGGAAATTTTGAAAAAAAATACAGTTTTAAAAAGATATTTATTCATTTTTGATCAAAAAATTCAAATTATGAAAAAACGTCGATAAAAAATTGTTGAGAAATACTCGAAAAAGATGAAACTGCTTGAAATAGGTAGTTTTGTAAATGTGATTTAAATTGTTCGAAATGTAAGGAAAATGGTTTGTGTCATGTGAATTTCGTTAATAAGACGATAAAAATTGATGAAATATATCAATTGAAAAAAAATTAAGGAGGAATTAGTCCTAAAATTAGTTGCTACTTATTGCTAAAAAATTTTGAAAAAAAAAACACCTACCTATTCATACTTAAAAATTGTTGGCAAACATCCGAAACTCTGTGAAACGACAATTATTTTTTTCAAAAATATAGTTCAAAAATTTTTAAAAATAATATTAAAATAATTATGAACAATGCAAAAAAAAAATATTGAAAGTCAATCAATAAAAATTTCAATTAAAAAGTGAAAATTGATGCAGAAGTTTTCCATTTATTGCGTATCGGCGTAGTCAGGAATTTCTCAGGAAGATTGGTTGAGGGGGGGGGGGGGGTGTTGACTTGCATAATTTTTTCCAGTTATTCAGTTTACTTCAAGAAGTGAGGTATACTGCATTTCAGCCCTTCCCACCATTTCTGGCGTGACAGGGTGCAAAATATGTATCATTTACATCTCTAAATTAAGCCGGATAGGAATTTTCAAAGCATTAAAACACGAAAAAAATGTATCTTTGGCAGAAAACGCCAATTTTTTGAAAACTTGTCCCCACTTTAGTTTGGTAGCAGAAAAAAGTCTTGCATTTTTCGTTTTCTGAAAAAATTTTCCATTGTTTTGAATTTGGCCATTTTGGAATTAAATTTGCATACGTACTGTTCCAGCTGAAAAGTTTCTCAATTAATTGGGGGTGGAATCTGAATCACCTTTTCACTGAAAAATGGACGTTTCGTGTAATTTATCAGATTACTTTTGTTTTAGGCGTATTCGAATTATAAGTTTTGGATTGTTTTTAGATTTGAAATGATAAACACTTTCCCTAAGGTACGTAAGTGGGTATAACATGACTATGAAAATGTAATAATCGAGTTGAAATTAAAACGGAGGCGTTAAAACTGATTCGTGAATTTGTTGAATTTGAGAGTAGGTACGACATCGACAGTCATTTTCTGTGCATTAATCGGCCAAGTTTTACTTATACGGGTACTCTTGATACATACAAGAAAGCAGATCAGAAAAATTCAGTTGATTTTCATCGCGAATATTCAATCGTTGTTAATATGAATGTTTTTAAAAAATGTATTCATTTGGGCAAAAGTATATTTCCTCAAAAAGTGAAGCATTTGGAAGCGACCGATTTCGCTTTGCAAGGAATGTACTGCAATGATACACATGGAAGAACAATTTCGTAGGAGAAGTAAAACTGTACTTGAACGGTATGTTAATGGAAATATTTATCCTAATTATTGGTGCTCCAAGGTTTTTTTATTTCTTCTGATAAGTAATTATGCTATTTTGAAGCTTAGCCCTTTTAGAAACAAAATTTTCAGCTTTTTGCGAAAAAATTTGACTCGTGAAGTTGACAAATTTTAATGTAAATGTGATGGTGGTAATCACAGGTGTACCTCGCCCGATGAGGTATGGTGAATACCACTCACAGCTTATCAATTAAAACTCCAGTTCACTGCCGCTATGCGACTCCCTGGAGGACTAGTATAACCTTATAGCAGGCACTAGAAGTGTAGGTACAACTACACGAACGGGTGGGTCGCTATGCGAGAGCCGGAGAACATGAGCGACAATACCTTCGCGAAAACGTTAGAATTGCCACTTACGAGAGCACTACTCGGTAGAGTATTCGTTGCTTCGTTTATCCGTCCTACAGGGTTGCCACTTCGCAGTGTTGCCCTGTAGAACGGCGGGACAATCCCTACCGTGACATATGCCCCTTCACACCTTTGCACAAGGGGTTCAAAGCCACTACCTGGGGAAAAGTGTGAACTAAACCACCAGGGTAGGGATTCCTACTCGGTACTACTGCCCCTTCAACTTTTGGTCAGGGGGTGGCCCGACAAGAAGCAATCTCAACAGTGGATGGGTGTAAACTATTGGTTTGTTAGATGTAATGGATAGGTTCTATTGCGGTGAGCTATGGACATAATGGTAAAGGGTGGATTTAAGCAGGTTCGTGAACCTAATGGGCTTTTGGTTTATTGTAAACAAAAAGAAAAATAAAGGAAATTCTGCGGTCGTCACCGCTCAAAATAGTACATAATGCAGGTTAATGGCCAAAAAAGATATAAAGAATGCAAGGACACAGTACATGAGGTAATTATCTGCGTCACCATTAACCCAATTAATATTCCTGCCCTAATCTAGTTCTTATTTGCAGGTTGGAAAAATTTTGACACAAGAGCCTGGTCAAATTTGAGATGATGGATGAGCTACATGGTTTTGGGCTCTGTTCAACAAACAAGTAGGTACCTATCTATTCGCATCAATCAACTACTCAAATTGTAATGCTATTGTGTCTATTGTTTTAGGTATTTGTAGGTAGGCAGTAATGGCTCGAATTTGAATTTGCCTTGACCCACACGATGTACCGACACAGAATGACAGGATTTCCAACTGTCAAACACTCGGTTACAGGGCACGACAAGCGAGGCTCTTCGTAACGCTCGGTGGCCAATCTTCCGTCCCATCGAGACTGGGTCGCGTCAAGCATGGAACAATCAAGGTAAGTTCATCCATAACATGGTTACCTATTTGGCTATGTAGCTTGATAGGTGTATGTCTTGTATAATAGGTGGCTCGATTTAAAACACTGATTGGCCTGCACGATGTGCCGATTGCTCGCGCCAAGCACAGAAAAATCCAAACAGTATTTTGCCAAAGTAAGTATGATGTTTTATACAACCTATCAGCAATTGATATTCACTGAATAGGAATTACCTATCTGGTTTGTAGGTTTCAATCGAAGGAGATTTCAAGACATCTGGCTGATTTTTCAAGATATTGTGATGAGTAACAAGACTTGAAAATCAAGAAGATTATGGTTTTATTCT
Source organism: Pseudococcus jackbeardsleyi (assembly GCA_038380155.1). NCBI lineage: Eukaryota > Metazoa > Arthropoda > Insecta > Hemiptera > Pseudococcidae > Pseudococcus > Pseudococcus jackbeardsleyi. The sequence continues at coordinate 46,566,056 of CM076239.1, forward strand.
TGTCCTACTGGTTGGTTAACTAGATAGGTAGTGTTCCTATTTCAGAGTATTTTGAAACGTAAAAATTTTGTAAACTGAAAAATTTATGGGTGAATAGGTATGAAAAATAATCTTCTATCGGAGAAATGGTTAAAATGCGGATACATAATTTCGTACAAGTAGGTAACTTGACGAAAATAGGTAGGTACAAAATCTAGACTTTTTCAAGCCAGATTTTTCTCGTCTGTTGACGGTATTTCAACAGTTTCGAGTTGTAGCGTTTTGGCAATAGTATCTGCCCAAAACTGTAGCAATTTCAGCATGACAATTTCGAGAGGTATTCTCTTTTTCCTATTCGTTTGTATTTCTTTGATAGGAATATTAGCGGTTCGTTTTTCCGCGACTAGTGTTTTATTAGTATATTTACCTCGATCATTTATATAATTATGAGCTTCGTTTTTGATTTGCTCATAATTATTGCCAGCCTTAGACTTAACAAAATTGTGAATTTTGTCTAAATCAGAGTGATTTTTGTTTTTCGAAAATTTATTTTTGTAAAGGGAGTAATTTACATCCGAAATTTGCAAAGTAGGTAAAATTTCGATTAATTCTGAATTCGATGGAATTTCAGAATTACCTACTTGCGGTTGGTCAAGATTATCACTTTGATTTTCCTCCGATGTCGGATTGGTATTATCAGACGAGTCGGGTGGTGGGGTATCCGGTGGGAAATGGATACGGGGTCGACCGCGTGGGCGTTTGGGCCCAAAAACGGGGGGTTTTGGGAGGCGACCGTGACGTTTTTTCGGTACCTCTGTCTTAGGTGTGATCTGTTTTCTCGGACGTAGACCACGCTCTTGAGCATTTTTTATGGCTCGAGCCGTGTCTGCATCCTCCGCAATTTGATCAGTGGTTACTCTGATCACTTGCGGGTCAATGTCAATTTGAACATCGTCACTTTCGTCATCCTCAAGTAAATTAAGAAATTCTCTCAGCCGCTGTTCAATGGTTTTATGGTTTAAACGCGATTTGAGACAGGCTTCATTTTCGAAATTTTCTCTTTGTTCCTTGGTGAGGAAAACAATAATTTGTCTCACGTTGACAGTTCTCTCAATCTGAGGATCCTCAACCGAGGTGACAAGATAGCAGTTATGACCTTTTTTCTGAGTAATAATAAATGGTCCGAATCTTTTCGCGTATAGCTTTTTCGAGCATCCTTTTTTGAAGCTAGACTGCCGGTGACTTGTGAGGAGTACCAGTGCCCCTTCTTCTAGGGGGGTGGGGTCACCGTGAAGTTTATTAAATAGGGTCTCTTCGTGAATAGCTTGTAAGCGTCTTTTCTCGCAAATAAAATTTTCTATGCACTGACGATCAGTCATTTTGTCAATTTCCAGTTCAACAGTGTCATACTGATAAACTGCTTTCTTTGCAAGTTGGTCTGCAATAATATTCGTGTATTCAATTGATCGTGCAGCGACATGTTCAATTTTGATCGAATCGAAGGATTTTTGGAGTTGTAATATTTCCAAAAATAGGTTTTTATGTTTAACTGGTTTTTTGCCATAGTTTTTCCAGCCATTTTGTTCCCATACTTTATAGGTTTCTGTAAGAGCTTTTGTTGCATATTGAGAATCGGTAAAAAGCTTGACTTTTTTGATTTCGTTGAATTTCAAAATTTCAAGCGCTCTCTTAATCGCAATAAGCTCAGCCAAATTATTGGTTTTCGGATATTCTGATTCGTATATCCTTTCAGAAATATTATGGTCTGGATTTAGTGACATGCAAATGCCGAAACCTGCTATGGCGTTGATATTGCCATTTCCTGAGCAAGCTCCGTCGGCAGTCACTCTGACATAACCATCGCGGTCAATATCAAAGTCATCAGGGTCAATTTTCTCAGTTAAGAGTTTGTCTGAAGTGATGGATGGTATTTCCTGTGCTTTTGCCAGCTCTCTGAGTTTTTTGAGCTGGTCGCGAAAATCAAATTGCATTACTGGTGTGGGTAACTGGCCAGAAATTGCATCAGTGATTCCCCACGCTTCGAATGGTTTGAAACCGAATGGAGTGGGGGAATTGTTAAGCTCAACTTCAATATGCTCTATAAATTTATCCCAACCATGGTGTTTGATTTTTGGATCTTGTTGAGTATTGATTCTTACCCTCAGTCGCTCACCGATTGTTTTTAGGGAACGTTCCACGAGGGAGGCGTGGGGGGAGTAAACTGTAGTATGGCCTACTTTTATGCCATTTTCATTCAACAGATGTCTCCACGTATCACTTATGAATTGAGTGCCATTATCGGTAATTACTTTTCGAATTTGTACTCCATGAAAGGCAATATTCTCAATTATAGTTCCCATCGCGTGCGCAACTGAGGTTTTCGTAATATTCATAGTTGGACGAATCCAAATTCGTGACGTAAAAACATCTTTAGCTACCAAGAGGTATGTTGGGCTATTTGAATCGTTTACTACTGGTCCAAATAAATCTGCCGAAATAACATCTCCGAGTGAATATGCTTCAATTTGAGCATATTCTAAAACTTTTCGGAGACCATAGTGTTTATTTACTTTGCACACTATGCACGTTCCGGTTATTTCTTTTATATATTTTAAGGCATTTGGGTAAAAATATAGACGTTTGAAGATAATTTCAAGCTTAGCAGCCCCTACATGTCCATATTCTTCATGTAGGAAATCAACCACGTCAAAGAATAGGATTCTGGGTAAAAATGGAACCATATTTCTCTCGTCAAATTTACGATACAAAACTTTTCTGCCATTTTGGTCAGGCAAAATCGTAAATTTCTTGGCTGCATTATCTTGCCGAGCTTTCAACTTGGTCATGTTGGAGGGGACGTTCATTTCTAATAATTCCATTATTTTTATGCAAGCTTGATCATTTTGTTGATCATTATGAATTTCAGCTAGGTAAGCTAAAAGTTGATCTTTTTGAGATTGCATAAATTCAACTGAGTAAGGTTGAATTGATGTTTGTAGTGAAAATAATGGTAATTTGGACGGTCGTTCCGTCGTCACCCTGGTGTAGGTGAGCTCGGGAGCCACGATATGAAAGAGTTTACTCTTTTGAACTTTCAAATCGTAGACGATGTCATAGCCATTAAGGATGGTGATCCATGATGCGGCTTTTCTATGGGTTTGAACCATTTTACCAAAACCTTCAACGATGGCGTGAAGATCTTTTCTGACATGTACTTTATTACCATGTAGCCACATAGACAGTTTTTTAATTGTTGTAACTAAATTTTGCATTTCTCTGTCTATGAGTGTAAATTTTTTCTGGTGAGGCTTAAACGAATAACTTGTAAACATTATTACTTTATTATCACCATTTATAACCTGAAACAATACAGCGTTCATTGCATTGTCCGTTGTCATGGTCTCTAAGTATAATTCGTGCCCAGGCACCGGAGGCATCAATTGAAAGTCTTTCAAATATTCAGTCTTGAGTTTTTCAAAAGCAGCGTCTTGTTCAGGTCCCCAATCTACTCGGTCATCGTGAGCTTTTGACTTTTTCTTGCTCGTATCGGGGGGTTTGTCTTTTATATCCCCTTCAGGTGGTTTTTTACGAGTCAAATTGTAGATTGGTGCTAAAATTTCCTGATATTGAGGTATAAACCTGCTATACAGGCCAGTCAAGCCCACCAAGGCCAAAATTTCACGAACTGTATTGAGTCGAAATTTGCCTTGTCTGGTATGTTTTGCAACAAATTCTTCGAATTTTTCAATTTTTTGTTTTTGCTTTCCAATTTGCTGGTGAGCAAGGACAAAACCAAGGTGTTCGGTTTTCTCTTGGAAAAGCTCAGTTTTGTGGGCATTTAATTTTAGGCCTGCATCCCTGATAATTTTAAGAATATCAAAAAGTAGCTGAACCATTGTCTCAAAATCAGCTGCGCGAAGTAACACGTCGTCAACATATTTAGTTACACCAGGCCGGTCAGGAAGTACTTCGTTGATCATAGTAATGAATTCTGCGGCTGAAATTTTCATGCCATAAGGTAATCTAGTGAATTCATATACTTGACCTTCGAATTGAAATCCGGTGTATTGAGCCGAAAAATCGTCAAGTACAAGCTGCATAAATCCCCATACAAAATCTAGGGTACAGAAGAATTTTGCATTTCCACAATCGTTGATTATCGTTTCGATTGGGTTTGGCTCGACATAATATGGCTTTAATCGTGGATTTAGTTCATCAGGGTCAATACAAGGTCGTATTTCGCCAGATTTCTTGACTACCGGTACAAGAGTGTTGATGAATGGAGTTTTTGAACGGCGAATAAAGCCTAAAGCTTCGCAAACTTTGAAGCAATGACGTAATCCAGGTCGCAATTTTTGGGAGGGCTGAAATTTTGCCCCTCTCCACGAGGTCGTTTTTGCTTCCTCGCTCACAAATTCAAAATGAACTTTGCGTCTGGTATATGCACCTGGGTATTTACTAAATATGTCTGATACGGACATGATTAGTTCAAAAACTTCATCAATTCTCTTATTGGTTGCGATTTTTCTGCGTTTCAAGCCGTCACAGACATTTTCCCATCTCCGCTTGAAAACTTCAGGGCCATTATCCCTGTCTTCAGGGTCAAGACTCATCCAGTCGACAAGCTTCGTGCGTTCCTGCGTATTTTGGATAATTTCATGTTCGAATTTTTTATCCACACTGACCTTGCCGAGGTGTAGGTCAAGGTAATATTCAGCAGGGGTCACGAACTTAAGTTCTGCACGTTTTAGGACACCTGGCGGTTGGCAGTACGCAAAACCGTCTCTTAACATCGGTTGTATGTGTAATTTTAACATTGAAAGGCGTCCAATGATTGCAATTTTATTTGTACAATCAATAACATGAAATGGGATTTTTAACTCTAGTTGGGCGAAACGTAGAGTAACTTGAACCATGTAACGTTCTGTGTCGACGAGTTTATCGTCAGCCATTTTTAAGGTTACTTTTCGGTTCAAAGCAATACTTTTGATTTGACGGGGTTCCTCAAATCGAATTCTTGATAAAATATTTGTTGATATAACATTAGGGAGTGCCCCTGTATCAAGTTGAGCAGGGTACACCTTCCTTCCTATCAAAATAGGAATTACACAGGTGACGTCATCAGAATCCTCTGTAGGAATCTGAGCTCTGACCAATGGGTCAAGGTCATCATATTTGAGAGAAGTATTGTCTATACTTTTCACCTCCATTAAGGGAATCTGTTCTCTCACGACGTCATCTAAATTATTGAGTACGTTCTCATCGATTAATGGTGGAGCGTTTTCCTTATCCATTAGATCAAATTTTCCTTTCTTTTGAATGGTCACTTTCCCGAAATCTTTCGCAGTCAACGTTTTTGGGTCGATTTTCCTCTTCTGGTAGGGAGGAGGGAGCGAAGACTTTTGTAATGGACCAGTATGGGATGGTGTTTCCCTCTTAATGAGCCATTCATCAAATTCAGTTTGCATCTCAGTCATTATTGGTAAATACGCAGATTCATTGATGAAATATCTGTTGTATTTATGACTGTATGTAAAACGATGCTCGTTTGCTATCATTTTTTGGAATTCGGTAGCTACAGCTGTGTGGGTTATGCCATATTCGGGGTCTATGGAAGTATCACATCGTAATAGAATCGTAGCTGGTTTATCCCACAAATACACACGGCTATCATGAGTCAATTTAGCCATCATGGATTTAAATGCGTAATATTTAGTCATAGTAATGGACTTTTGTTTAGTCACATTTGGCTTTATGGCAGGGAATAGAATGATGATCTGTTGAAAATTCTTCTTGGTAAGAAGTAAATTGAGAATTTTTTCCATCCATTCTTCCACTAGTTCATATTCCATGTTTGCATTTTGTAATTCCCAATAGCCCATGGAAATTAATGCAATGTGTTTTTCAAATGTAGCACCTTGTATGGCACCATATAAGTTTTCAAAAGGAATTTGATCCTTTAAATAAGGGGGTAGTCTCGAGTTTGGTTCACGACATCTTGCTATAAAACAAGCAATTGAGTCACCAATTAACTCGAATAAGCAAGATGCTGAGTCATCATTAGGATTTTTATGAAAGCTGTCAGAAGAGCTCGCTGATTTGCGATTGTCACCCACTAGTTTTCCGACGGCTGGGAAGTTGTTTCAGCTGGGTTGCTGAGTATTTCTTGAATATTTTGATCATTCAGAATTTGTTCTGGAGTATTTGGTATTACCTCAGAAAATTCAGTCACAGCCTCAATTGCCCCTGCAGGTAGTGCACGCGGCTGTCTGGGTGGCTGTGATTTTCTCGAATCAAGATTAGCAGATTGTTTAGCGGGTTGCGGTTTTTGATCCGCTGTCTGCTTTTTATAATCGGTATGAGTAAATAGTTGAGTATCTGACTGATATTGTTGGAGTTGAATGCTTCCAACTGCCCCTGGGTCATAGTCTTGAGCAAAGCCATCAAGTCGTTTCAAAAACATTTCGAGATTTGATAAATCTGTGGCTGAAACCAAGCTTATGTAGGGTGATGGTAGTTTTTTGTGCGCTATGGCGATTAATTCGCGCACGTCAGCTTTCTTTGCATTTAGCAATTGACCGATCCAACGTTTCAGCATTGACACTAAATTCTGCACTGATATGGCAGTCGGTGTCATGTTTCTGAAGCGTTGTAATGCAATTTCTTGTATTCGATCAGACCAAAATTCAAGATAGAAGGCTTTAATTAAGCTTTGTAGATGTATTATGTGAGAATTATCTTGTTTCCACAGCGTAGCCTCATCAAGCTCAATATTTTGTTTAAAATATGAGCACTGGAGTTCTTCCAATAATCCTGCATTTTTGATAAAATTGCAGAAAAGTTGTACATAGAGGTGCGGGAAATATCTCATCGGTTCATCAAAGCGTATTCCTGACTCTTTGATAGTTTTTGCCGTAATAGCGGGGCCTTTGTGCCCTCCACAGGCCGATCGACATGTGGGTTGACTATTCACAGTTTCAATAAGCTGATCTTGCACAACTTCCATATTACGGACCTGATTAGTAATTGTACCAATTACATTTTCCACTCTCGATTTGTGGTCTTTAAATTCAGCATGATTCTTTTGAATCGTTTTCTGAGTCAGTTCTGATTCGCTAATCATAGTTCGGGCGATGTGTTCGAACCAACGTACGTTACAATCGTTTTGCAAGTCTGCAGTCTTTTTCAGAGCATGCATTTCTAAACGTACATTGTCAATGTTCTGATTAGCATAGGTAATATTTGTAGTCAAAGTGTCAACTTGGTGTTGTTGAAAACCCATATACTCTTGTATTTGTTCATACCATTTGAGATTTTTAGCTTGTTCATTTTCCTGAGTACCAATTCTGGTGCTCAGTCGCTCAAGTTGGGTATTTAGAGCAGTGGTATTGTTTTTAGCAAGAGTTTCGAAATATTCATATGGGTCGTTCTCAGCAGTTCTCAAAGGAGGTTCAGGCAGAGGGGTGTATCCTTGTTCAGGGTGGGAATGCAGACTCGCCGGCTCCATTCTGTATATCGCTGGTGGTGCATCATATATTGGCATCGTTTGATATCTTTGATATACAAGCTCTGGGCAAATATAACCCTCCTGCGGCAATTGCGGCGGTCTCTCTTGCGGTGTCGCATGAGAAGGTGGAAAAGCCGGCCATACGATATCATGTATCGGTAATCTCAACGGTGGTGGCTGGTTTGCTGGCACCGGAGACTGAGAGGGCGCGGAGGTCGCGATTTGTGTCTGAGTACGCGGCACTGTATTACCAGGGATAGCAACTTGTGGCGGTGGCTGCGCGAGGCATGCCGATTGGTGATTCGACGAAGGCTGTATAATTTGGCCTTGACTTTGGCCAGCCACAGTTGGTTGCGTCATCTGAGTATTCACTGCATTAGTGTTTTGCACTAATGGTGGCGGAGGAACCGCGAGGTTCGGTGCTGGTACAGCAGATACAGACGGTGGGGATACATTATGAGCTGGTTGGCCTATTTCACCGATGGTCGGAGGAGGGGGTGGGTCCCCAGCCCTCAGGTCTGAGCCTTGAAGTAGTGACTGTTGAGGACTTTCAGGGATCGTTTGTAAATTAGCAAAAGTCCCATTTGAAATTGTGTGATGTCCATAAGGATTGATATGAGTCATTGGTCTCATATGGCGACTAAAACCACTATTATCAGTGGAGGACAATATTGATTGCTCCCTAAACATTGATTGACTTTGACTCAGATTACCATAAATTGTAGAATCAGGTATCTGATCAGTAGTATTGCTTGAATTTAAAGCAGTAACATCAATAGTGGGTAAGGAGGGAGCTGCATTCGCGGGTATCGCGGTTGGATTCGCGGTTACCGCGAACTGGTTCGCGGTTTGGGTCGCGGGAGGTCGCGGACGAAGGTTCGCGGTTGACCTCGCGGCTGCCCCACTCGCGGTCGCGGTCGCGATCGCGGTTTGAGGCGCGACTTGGTTCGCGGTTGAAGTCGCGGCCTGATTCGCGGGTGGGGGCGGTATATTCGCGGTGTCAGGTCGCGGTGCAGTGCCAGGAATGTAATCAATCGGATTCCCAAAGCTTCCTGGTGGTATGTATCCAGGAAGGTAGGCAGCTGCGCTCAAAGAAATAGGAGCTCGGTTGGAACTCGCGGCCGCGACTATATTCGCGGTTGAACTCGCGGTTGACCTCGCGGGTGCCCCATTCGCGAGTGCAGTTGGTTGCGCACTCGCTGAAGCAGACGTTGAAGTGCTTCCGACAGTACCAGAATTTTGATATGCTGGTAGCTGAGCAGCTGCGCTCCATGGTACAGGCGCGGTTCTAGTCGCGCTCGCGACATTCGCGCTGATAGCCTGGTGTGGCATATCAGATTGAGTATTTTTATCAGGTTGAGACAGTTGACTCGCGCCTGGTTGGGTTTGAGTCGACTGTGTAATGTCAACTAGGTTTTGGGTAGTTTAAGAAGTACTTGATGTAGTACAACTCGCACTTGTACCAGTGGTAACTGGTACAGTATTCGTTTTGCCAGTCATACTGAAATAATCAGGATGTAGGTCGTAACACTCACCTATAATATTGCCAAAACGATCGTGTTTCTGAACTGTCTTTCCAAAGTACCTAAACACTTCAGTTTCTGGAGTGCTAGATGCAATGGAAGGATCAATCGAGAATCGATTCCTGCGATTAGGCGGAGTAGTTTCGTTGTCAGATGAAACTTCAAGTATTAACTTGAGAGGGGTTTGCTCTCTGTTAATAGGAATTTTGATAATAAAATTCGAACGAGTGTAAAAATAAATTCAAGCTCGCCTATTTTCCCTTGAAACGAACCAATATTGCAATGCAATGCGTTCTTATCAAGGTATCCGAGGTAAAATTATCTAATTTTAAATCAGATAAGCTCGGATGTATTGCAGGACAAAAGGCTGGTTTTGCCAACGCCCAATTTATCAAATGATGGTAAAAATATCTCGAATACGATTTTTCAAGTTTGCACTGAGAAAATCGACCGTTTTTATGTACGAAAATTTTACCTATTTCTACTTGGTAGGTAGAAAATATTCTGTTGAAACTGGAAAGTTTAACAGACGAAATTCGGTTGAATTTTCGTTTGGCACTAGTGTGTGTAAGTTTTTCACTTTGGTTTTGTGAAAATTATGGATTTTCTATAGAAAATCGTACCTATTTCTACTTGGTAGGTAGAAAATATTCTGTTGAAACACAAAGGTTTAACAGACGAAAATCGGTTGATTTTCTATTCTACACTGATCTGTGTAGATTTTTTCACTTTCTTCTTGTGAAAAAGATCGCGATTTTTCACTTTTCACACTTTCTTTTTGTGAAAAAGATCGCGAAATCAAACACAAATTCACTACTTTTTCACTGAATGAAAAAAGATCGCGAACTGCATTGATTTCAAACAGAAAAAATCGCTAGGTATGGCGAAATTTACCTATTTCCACTGGTTTGTGGAAATTTCTCAGTCAGAAACTTGAGAATGGTATCTTCTCAAGTCTGACAGGTAAAAGTCGGATAGGTATTTCGACTTACACACTAGTTGGTATACCTAGTGTCTTTGCAATAGGTATGAGAACGACTCAATACCTAGCAAAACGAAAAAATGACAAAATTGGGTAAAAAAGGTGTGACAAAACTAACAGAGCAGAAGGTTATTGCACTGTATAAACGAATAGGTAACTATGTAGGCTAAAGCATGCGATTAGGATAAGAATAAAAATATAGGATAACAATAACTTAGAAAAATCACAAACAAATAGAAAACATAGAAAAAATAACAAGAAAATAAACTTATAACTAGGAAAAAAGTAAAGAGAAAGAAGATAAATAAGGTAAGGTTAAAAGTATTGGACTTTCACCAACTAGGCTACGAATATCTCTCACTGTGAAAAATACCAGTTACCTATACAGGCTACGAATATCTATTCACAGGAAAGATACCAGTTACCCATGGCCACCTATATGATGTTACAGGGGCAAAAAACGTAAATAGACCTTTAAAAAGGGCTTACCTTCGCATGTGAATCCGGGCGCCAATGTGATGGTGGTAATCACAGGTGTACCTCGCCCGATGAGGTATGGTGAATACCACTCACAGCTTATCAATTAAAACTCCAGTTCACTGCCGCTATGCGACTCCCTGGAGGACTAGTATAACCTTATAGCAGGCACTAGAAGTGTAGGTACAACTACACGAACGGGTGGGTCGCTATGCGAGAGCCGGAGAACATGAGCGACAATACCTTCGCGAAAACGTTAGAATTGCCACTTACGAGAGCACTACTCGGTAGAGTATTCGTTGCTTCGTTTATCCGTCCTACAGGGTTGCCACTTCGCAGTGTTGCCCTGTAGAACGGCGGGACAATCCCTACCGTGACATAAAAATACACGAAAGAACAACTTGACACGAACATTTTTTTTTATAGTGTTAGTTAAAAGAAACCATTAAAAAACAATCTATTTCCTTTTTAAAAAGTTTCAGTTTTTAAAAATCTTACAAAGAAGGTTTCCCAACATGGTGAAATTTTGAGCTCAAACAAGAAAAAAAAATCAAAAATACTGTATAAGAGAACTTCATATCCAAAATTTCAGGTGTTAATGGGTATACGGGATCATAGGTGCTGAAGTGCAAAATGAGCTATTTTTATGGGATTTTCTCTAGCGATGGAAAATTTCAAATTTTTCAGCTGACTCTGGAGTGCGGAAGGTCTAAAAATCATTTCCAATCGATTTGGTCGGTTTAAAGTACGTGAGCCTGTTTTACGGATCTCCGTAGGTTGGTGAGCGATTTTTTTTCACAGTCCACATTCCGACGTTTTTTTTCTATCTTCAAAATTTTCCTTGACGAGGTCTAATTTTTTACGATTTTTTTTTCAACTTGAAAATTTTTCTTGACTGGTCGAATTTTTTTTCAACTTCAAAAGTTTCCTTGACAAGGTCTAAATTTTTTACGAAATTTTTTTTTAACTGCAAAATTTTCCTTGACGCGGTCGAAATTTTTTACGAATTTTTTTTTCAACTTCGAAATTTTTCTTAACGAGGTCTAAATTTGTTTACGAAATTTCTTATCAATTTTTAACATGTTCTAAATACTTTACCAAACTTCAAATTTTTTGTCAAGGTTGCAATTTTTTAAATTGTCTGGGGAAAATTTTTGACTTGAAGGATTGACCAGGATTGACCTGACTCCTGGGCTTGTTTTACAAATTTGCAGGGAACGTTGAAAATATTTTGTTAAAAAATTGTAACCTTGACAAAAAATTTAAAGTTTGGAAAAGTATTTAAAACACGTCAAAAAATTGAAGTTGAATAGAAATTTCGTAAAAAATTAAAAAATTTAGAGATTTTAGACCACGCCAAGACAAATTTTTCAAGTTGAAAAAAAAAATTGTAAAAAATTTCGATCTCGTCAAGGAAAATTTTCAAGTTGAAAAAAATTTCGACCACGTCAAGAATAATTTCTCAAGTTGAAAAAAAAATTCATAAAAAATTTAGACCTCGTCAAGGAAAATTTTGAAGATAGAAAAAAAAAGTCGGAATGTGGACTTCGAAAAAAAAATCGCTCAACAACCTACGGAGATCCGTAAAACAGGCTCACGTGTTGAACGTAGGATATATGTGACCTTCCAGGAAGAAACCAACCTTCGGTCCAAAAAAAAAAAAAAAAAATGAAAAAAAAAGTTTCACAATCAATTCAAAACAATGTTTATCATTTGTTTTGGATTGATTGGGAAACTTTTTTTCAATTTTTTTTTCGGGCCGAAGGTTGGTTTTTTCCTGGAAGGTCACATATGCTAATTTTTAGATTTTTTCATTGATAAGATCAAATTTTCATATTTTTCCGAATCATGAGGTTAGTTTGAAATTTTACAAATTCGCCAAAATTCAAGAAGTGCACTTCAGCAACACTTTCAATTTTTTTCTTCTTTGAGCTTACTTTGAGTTGGGATACCCCATTTCTTAGCCCTTAAAACCTAAAATTCGTAACAGATGAGGGTAGAGAACGTCCCCTGTAAAAGGCAAAAAATTGAAAATTTTTTCAAATTCTTTCAATCGAAACTCTATATTTTCTAAATGAAAAAACTCACGACTTTTCTAAATTTTCCAACTCGAATCTGATTCTCACAACTAAAATTATTTCGTGATTATTGAATGGCAATCTACCCCCCTCAACCATCGCCCACCTTCAATCTCATATCGATTTTCACATTACTTTTTCAAGCTCCCATTAGATGGGATTATATAGGTCCATAATTTCTCCAACTTTCTGCTCCGAACGATGTATATAAATTTCGATAAAACCGATGAACCTGAACTACAAAAAATAACATTTTTTACGTATATTTTTTCGCAGGTACCCGGTACGTATAAATCTCATATCCAACTAGAGTACTTTTCATCGGTCGTGGAAAATTTTCGAAAATACCAACTTTTTTACGTTCAACGTGTAAACCAAAATCTGGAATGAAAATAACGCTTTTTTTTACGAACTACCTATACAATTTGGTAGATAAGTTTTTTTAAAAAATGTCAAAACAGATGTGGAATGTTGGCTTCATTTTTTTTTTTTTTGGTTACACGTGAGGAGAAAAAAAATAGTCTCTGGAATTACGAATTTCCCTTATCATCGTTCGAACGAATACTCGAACATATAATAACGAATCCGACGTGTATTAAAAAAAAAAAAGGAAGGAGGAAAATTTGCGATGTAATAAAAAAAGTGTTTTACAAGTATCTACGCGACGACTACGCAACGCGAATCTAAAAACTTGACAAACTCTCGTTAGAAAGTAACGAATTAAAAAGCTTTAATGTTATTTCGACTCGAAAAATGAACATCATTTGTTTACACGCGCTCGGTTTTACCAAATGACACAACTTTTATATTATAAACCCTTTCAAAAATCATACTCGCATAAATACCATGCGACGAGAACATTCGCGTTTAATAACTGTTTTATGTATATTACGTCGAACGAAGGAACTTCATTATGCTGGCAAGTAAACGGTACGTAAAATCGACAGAATACCTCTTGGAAACCGCCAAAAAACCGCCAATTACAGTTACGTCTCGTCGTTGTTTACAGATTGGTAAAATATCTATAGTTTTTGTTCGCCTCGAGCTGTGGAAAAGTCTATGAAAGGGCGTTTTGTAAAATTATTCCGTCGAAAATTTAAACCATCTACCATGCATTAAATGTACCTACTCGTATCTCGAGCTAACTTTCGAGTTCGGTATGCTGTGGGGCTGTAAACTACATCTTACGAATGTATGTGCATATGAATTGTGAGAAAAGAAAATAGACTTGAACTTTGCATAGTGTACTCGAATAACCGTCTGAAAAGCTGAAATAATTTCCGTAATGAACGTCTGCGTCTGTTGAAGTCACCGAACACGATGCTGTTTCGAATCTAATTACGTAGAAGACGTTAAACGAATGAAATTCTGTGTTAGGCGTGTTTCTTTGCTGGGCGAGGGATGTTAACTTACTTAATTATTTCCTTCTTTTTTTTTACCCCGTCTTATTTTTTCCCCATTATTTTGGATTGCTTCGATTAAGTGTTGATGAGAACCTTGAAAAAGAAAGATTTTTTGTACCGTCGTGGTGTAGTTGGATCGAGATGAGCGAGGTTGATTTTCGTCTAAATTAGGTGATAGATTTAACAAGGGAAACGTTTCAAATGTCTTGGTTCGATTTCAACGAAACTTCAATTTTTCTGGAGACAGGAGTGAAAAAAACGTGTCACCGAATTTTCAGATGTTGCAGTTTATTTTTTCCATTTTTGGAGAATGTTTTAAAATTCAACGTAAGATGGATCGTTTCTCATATTTTTGAATGTCGAATAGCTAAGTTTAGAAAGATCTGATAAAAATTTTACCACGTTTTTCTTAATTCAAATATTATTTTGTTTATTTTGCTCTTCACACTCGATATTGGTAGATATTCAAAATAATATTGTTGATTTTTATTTTTTGAAAAAATTGAGCTCTAGATTGCCATTGGTACCAATTTTTTTCTTCTTTCACTGAGTATCAATACATCATTTGAATTTGTGAAAGTTTACTAAAAAAAATCAAAAAAATTGAAAAGGGTTTTCTTTGAATTATTTCAAGTGCATAAATAATTTTAAAAGTAAGTACTTTTTAAATTGCCCCAAAAAATCATTTGTGGAGATTTTATGCAATTTACCTACTCAATTTTGAAGGAATAAAAAAACTCATCAATTTCTTTTGGCAATTTTTATTGCCAAGATGAGAGAGGGAGTAATCGTGGAAAATCTTCGCCAATAATTTTTTGGGCGAAACAATTCGAACCAATAAGGAAAGTTAAAACTGCCTTCTTTCATCTGGGACTAGATTTCGATTTTTTGGACAGAGTAATTCTGAAACCTGATCAGCCTACGCTAAGATTTTAGCTGCTCAACTTGATATCTCAATTTTTAGCAAATTTTTGTTCGTTCAAAAATTACCTAATTTTTTCAAAAAAAAAAAATCAATTTAAAAATATCACAGAAGTTTATGGCGACTTGATCAAATTTGGGTTCAGTGGGTCGATTTTGGGTATGGACATGATTTTCATTAAATTTAATTTTAAAAAGTGTTGGCTTAATAAAGATTTTTAAATGAGTAGGTACGTAAAAATTCACCAATAATCGAGATGTATTTGAGCAGCTGAGATTTCCTCTAGTGGTTCACTTATAATAGTAGGCAAATTTGGAGAGAAAAAAAAAACATTTTTATCCAGCAGAGGTTTAATGGCAGAAAATTGTCAAGAGTGAACCACCGAGTGACCTTTTTAACTTACCACCCTCCCCGTCAATTTTTTATGGAGTACCACTCCCACCCCCTGCTCCCCACTAAAAAAATGGTTTCTTTCTATCTCCTTTAAAATCGATTTCATGGTAACAACAGCTCAGTGATTTTCTGTTCTTCAGTCAATTTCCAACATTCTCTCTGAAATTTTTTTTAAGGAGTTGAATGTGCCGAATAATTTTTTTTTTTGGAAATACAGGGTGTCTGATGAGTGATCTGCAATATTTTATTTTTGGGTAGAACCGAACCGAATGCCAGTAAAAAAAAGTCAGGTGAAAAAGTTTCCTATTTGGAACATTGAAGGGGCAAATGCTGTTTTTTATCACGTAAAATTTTTTTCTAATCCCGGAAATGAATAGCACCTAATTTGAAAACTGAACTTTTCATTATGATGACTTTTTGCCTTACTTGAAAATTGAAGGGGCCATAAAAAAATTTGTTCAAAAAAATATTTTACAAATAAATTAATCATGAGAATAGATAAGATAGTACGTTGAGATTTTGTTTTACAGATTTTATGAAGGAACTACGAATCATTCAAAATGAATGGACTAGAAAGTTTAAGGGGTAAAAATGAAGTTTTTTGAATAAACTGTAGCCTCTCCATTTTTTGTATTGGGGGAAAAGTCAGAAGAAAAAAATTTGTTTATTTTTCAACATTTACCATTCATTCTCTTGATTTATTAATTTTTTTTAGCATTTTTTTAACCGATTTTTTTTATAGTCCCTTTAATTTTCAAGTTAGGCAAAAAGTCTAAGCTGAAAATTTGTTCCGCAAGATTTCAATTTCAGATTTTCTTGCAAAAAAACCCCACAGAAATTGCCCCTTCAATTTTTAAAACAGGTAACTTGTTCAACTGATGTTTGATCTTAAAATGAAAAAATGAGGTATGGCAGACCACTCACCGACATCCTCCCAGAAAACGTACGTTTTTTGAGTGGAAAAAAACGTTCATATTCTCGGGTAATGCAAAGAGCTATTTATAAACCCCTTTTTAACTCGATTTTGCAATTTTTACGACAACTTTACCTACGGATTTTTCAGATTTTCTCCCATTTTTACTCCTCTTGCCAACGATACATCACAATAAATTGTTCACTTCGATACTAATTTCGAACATCAATGTTTTTGGTAGAAGGTTCATAAAAATTGTGACTTTCGAGCTTTTGCTGTGCTTAGAAGAAGCAGCTGCGAATCGGCAAACATATGGTTTTTGAAATAGGGGTTCATGGCTCTAATTTTTGAGACAGGTCTCAGTTTTCAATTGTTTTGGCCCATGAGTACATTCGGCTTTTGGACTACCTTCCTAAAATTCCTCGTTTTACCGCCACATCTATTTTTCAATTTGGAAAAAATCAATCGTAATGCTAAACTCTCAAGTTACTAGGTCGGTTGAAAATGGACGAGAACTATATTTTCAGCTTCCCAAGTGGATTTTCTCGTGTTTTCATTTTTCGCCGAAGGCCTCATTTCGACCTAAAAAATAACCAAAGCAGCTAAAAATGTCTCTGAGAAAAATAAGTATAACTTTCCTTTTCTCCAAATCGACATTTTTTCAAATTCCAATCCTATAAAATTCCTCTCAAACTAGGTATTCGTAAGTTAGTCCTGCGAGCAGCGGATTCTAAAATATTGTTATAATATTTAAATTAGAATTTTTTCCATGTTACTGGAATAATAATTTAGCCCAAAGGCCGAACCTCTTTTTTTTTGTTACCAACTCGCGTCGTTATTTGAGGTCAAAATACAGCCCCGGCTTTAAAAAAATTTCAATCCGCCGTAATGCAATTGTAAATGCATTACAATAAATTGTGAATTTCGCAGTCCGTTGGTAATTTACGTTTAAACTTTGAGAAAGCCGTGTTTTACAACATAATTGATTTAGGGAGAAGTAAATTAACTAATTTGAAATTTTTCAACTTGAATTAAGTAAGCATTTCACTAATGGAAGTCATTTTTAAGGTACATTTCAACGAGGCTACGTTTATCACTGCGTAAAAGTTTACATCGAGCGTAACATTCGCAATGGCAATGTGACATCTAACTTTTGCACAAAGTTGGCATTTTTTTTTTCGCTCAGCCGAAAGTCTTATCTGAAGTGAACATATGTTCGAGGAGAAAAATTCGGCTCAATTTTTCGTTTGAAAAAAATTGTCGTTTTAAAATATAGACTCGGTCGTATATTTCGCAGGGTATAATGAATGTGGGTATTTGGAAGAAATGAAAATTCCTCTTAGGTGAGTAATTTTCCCGCCTATTGCCAAAATTCCAGATCATTCTAAGGGATGAAAAAAAAAATGGTGGGGTTTTTCAAACTATCTGTTTCATTGGAGACGAAAAAATTACACGGTGGGGTATTCGAATGACGACGTAACAAAAAGAAAAGATAAACGATTCGGAAGATTAACATTATGTATTGAAGTATCGTAGAGAATATAGATTTGTAAATGAAAAATGCTCGCCGAATACCGGGTCAAGTTTTTCCATACATTTAAAAATGGAAAGTTTTCTCCCCGTGATGGACGTGTAGGTTATGTCAATGCCAATACGTTTCATCATCTGTTTTCTATGACTCGAGACATGTGTTACGAATGATTTTTTTTCTCCTATGGTTACCCGTATCTGCTCTTTACAGCTTCTACATTCGAAGCTTTTGCGTACCCATTAATTCCTTTTTCTACCGTTATACAAATTCATCGCCTTGAAGCCGAATAAAAGTTTCATTTCTTTTCAGAATGAGAGTTTTCAAATGGTATCGTCGTTATTGTGTGCTGGAAATTTGAAACGATAGCGATACCGCAATATTACAAAACGACGTCTCAACTTGTCACGCGAATTTTAAAATTCTCCATTATCGACGTCCGGACATGTGCGAATTTCATTGCCGAAATGTGTTTCGAAAATGATGTTTTTTTATGTCGGTTAATTACGTACCTACCACCCTACTTGGAGTCCTAAAGTTATTCGGTTGATTAGATCGGTTTAAGTATGGTGGGGAAAAAGCCACCGACTGAGAGACGATCTTCAACTAGGGAAACATTCGAGTGCGTTATCAAAGGTCTTCTTTTTTTACCCCAATGAAAAAATATAAACCTATTATTTATTTTGACAGTCGAAAATTACCGGAGACACTTTCAATAGCTTCATTTATGAAGTGAAATTTATAAATGATAAATATTGCTGTACGATGATACATCGTTGGGAGAAATATTTAATAAAAACATTTACTACAATTCGACCAAGAATACAGATAAGGTAATTGAAAAGCTATTTGGGTGTTGGTTAAACGTAGTATACTAAATTTATCGCGGTTCGTATATTTTTTTGTATGTGGTGGTGTTTTTTTTTCGAAAAGTGGTACTCGGAAATAATTGACTCTGAAGAATCATTTGGTTCGTGGTATTCGGGGTTCGTTTCAATCATTTCGGTTAAAATGTAATACTCGATAGGATTTGACATAGATTACGTGTAACTAATAATTTTGTCGTTTTGTCTAAATGTATTAAAATTCACCTTGTAATTTCGAATCGTACGGTATGAACATATGGTAATTATCGATATGGTTTGAAACCTAATGTGGCCAAATGAGGTCAAAATGGTAATGAGGACAGCATTATCCTGATTTTCAAATTTTGAAAAGAAAAAGTCTAACTCTTCAATGTTCTCTGTTTTTTTTTTTTTTTTTTTTTTTTTCAGGAAGTACTTTACAATTGATTTTTTTTTCCAAAATGAAATACATAGAGGTACCTAATGTAAAATATATCTACAAGTAATAATATGCAAAAAAAAATTCAACTCATTCTCATGAAAAATACAGACTAGTTCATTAATGAAATTAAGATCTAATGGCACCTTCAGTATTTTTCAAGGGAAGAATGCCTTCGATTTTCATTATTGTAGCACGAAAAGTATCCCAACAGGAGGTAAAAGTTGAGCAGAAACAAAAATAAATCTTCTAAAGTAGGTATAGGTACCTATTATGAAAGAACCAAATTTTCAAAAATTCAGGGGATGAAGTTCATTTCTCGAATTTTGAAAAAAAAATTGAAATTATGAAATGACACTCATTTCTCATTATCATGCAAGCAACGTATGAAAATTCCTCTTAAAAAAAAAAACAAAAAAAAAAAAAAAAAAACATTTAAATGCCTATTTTTGACATCTTACGAGGAATCTCACCAACTGTCCGATGTCGATTCGTACGGAGAGTTGCCTATGGGTAGGTTTTCACGGGGCAACGTACACACTGCGCTTGAAATATCAGAAACGGAGCTAGTTTAGAAGATACAGTGTTGCCAACTACTGAAAATTGAATTTTGAATTCAAAAATAATTGAAAACTAACACATGCATGTGATAGGGGGTGGTGTGGGGAGAAAAAAGTGATTTGCATATTTTGTCCAACTTGATATTTGAAAGGGGCAAGAATTGAAAAATCGAAACGAAAATTAATTTTCAAAATGATTACATTTGAAAGCCAAGAGCCCCTTCAAAAGTCAAGTTAGGAAAACCACGTGCATCACATTTTTTTACTTTCCATACCACCCCCTTACATATGCATATGCATGTGTTAGTTTTCAATTATTTTCGAATTTAAAATTTTTCGGAAAATTTTAGATATTTGTAATTTTGAAAAATTTTCGTAATTTTGGGTCCTAAAATCGTGCTTTACCCATAAGAGTGATCTATTTGATTGAATATACTACTTAGAGAGGGTATTTCTCAACTTTCAGATTTTTCACTCGATAAGGGTAAAAGTGTCATATTTCGACCACTTTTTTTCAATCGTTTAGATAATCGCCGGAAATGGCTCGAAAAATACATCGATTTTTCCACCATCGCCTAAAATTTTGAGCCCAATACGGTAATTTTTTATATTATTTGTGATTTATTTTCTGAGGGAATTCAAAAATTGATTTCGGAATTTTGGATTCCTAATGTCGACCACCATCTGATTTCGTTCACTACGAACGAAATCTACCTGAAAAGTATTTTTGATGAAATAGGTTACCAATGTGGAAGTTCATATGGACCATTTTTATGGGGGTTTCTCCAAAGTTGAAAAATTCAAAAATTTTCTTGAAGCTTAAAAACGTCTCAAAAATATTTCCAATCAATTTGGGAGGTCGAAAACCAGGTATATCAAGTTTAGGTTTTTTTTGTTGATTAGATCTCAGTTTCATGTTTGAAATTCGAAAAATTTGCCAGAATTCGAGAAATGGCCCTCAGTTTTTAGAATTTTGGAAATTGGATTTCTGTTACGATGTTCTTTCGAATCATTTTTGGTTCGGTTAAAAATTTTACTTCTAGTTTGGATACTTACTTCTTGATGGTTGGAAAAGATAATTTTTTCATTTGAAAATGATAATTGTCCAGGTTGAAAAAAAAAATTCATACCATCAGTTTGAAAATAAAATTGCATGGTAAAAAAAATGTCCTAAAAGTCTTCTAAAATTTCAAATGAAAAAAATTGGAGAGTCTTAATTGGAAAACTTCTGTGCCATAATTCCGAAAAAAAAAATGATTTTAAAATTTTTTTAGATATTTTTGAAAAGTTTAAAAATTTGTCTTGAACATTAATGATTTTTATGGTGTTTCTAAACATGCTTTATTGGTAATTTTGAGGTTATGGCTGCTGAAATGTAATCATTTTTAAAATACCTACCTAAATTGTGTTTTTTAAATTATTTTTTAGTAAATATTATTATTTTCAAGTCTGGCAAATGCGATGGCATTTAAAACAATGCACTTTTTAAAAAATGTGAATTTAAAAAAAATTATTACCTTTTTTAAAAGAAATTTGAAAATCTTCAAAAAAAATGATATTATTTAAAATACTCTTGAAAAGTGTAATAAAGATGAAATTCGAACACAAACAGCATTTTTGAATAGCAAAATCTGAGCACTAAAATATTAACATGAATACGTTCTAAGGTTTGGGAACAGTCTATAAAACGAGAAACATAGGCGGATTTAAGGGGGGGCGCGGGGGGCTCAGCTCCCCCAAGAGTGAAATTAGCCCCCCCCCCCCCAAAAAAAAATTTTTTCGTGTTCAATTGTCAAACTGTTTGACAATTAAACTCGAATGTACCTACCATGAAAAAAATGTATTTTCTGGGCATTAAATACACAATTTTTTCAAAGCTTCACCCTCGCTTCGCTCGGGCATGAACAAAAGCGCAATTCACAAATTATTTTTAGGTAACGTTGAGAACGGAGGCTCTTTCCTCAAAAATTCCTTCCGGTACTTCATGTCTTCTTCCTCAATTTTGTATTCTCCCAAAAAAAGCTTCAACCGCCACTGTCTTCGAATATGTTCTCCCTCCCTTTCCCCCTAAAATAACATCAAATAGCAATTTTGAAATTATTAATATACGAAAAAATCACTTTTATGAGAGATGAAAATATCAAAGAAGGCCCCCTCCTACTTCTTCGTAAGATTTTTCTGCTATTTCTAGTTTTTGTATCTATTTTGCAGTTTGCACACTTCAAAAAAATCTTCTAATGCCATTGACCTGGGGCTTAGCCCCCCCCTGATCCAATTTTCTAAATCCGCCTATGACGAGAAATCAAATTTTGAACACCTAAAATTCAGACCCACTGAATTCATTACCTAGTCTTGAAATTAACAAATTGAGTCTGCAGTCTGACAATGTCAAAATTTGTATAATTTGATAATAATTCAATGTATTTAAATTTCTCATCTACATATTTTGAAGATCAAATTTTTTATAAAGGCCTCAATATCTGATAAGTATTTTTTTTAAAAATTAAAATCGTTTGGCAATTATGTTCGAAAGAAGGACCCTAGTATGAAAAAGTGTTTTTTTATTTTATTTTCTCACTCTAGGGCCCTTCTTTCTGACAGGGTCACATAAAAGTCATATAATTTGACAGAATTTCAGAAAAAAATTGTTTCAATCCAAAAGGAAAACTTGTTAATATTTTTTCTTTCAAAATATTTCTCATAAGTTTTCACAGTTTTTCGAATGAAGTAAAATTGCAACGATTGGAATCAAGTCACCTGCAAAAAAAAAGTTTTATTAAAAGAATCTAGGTACATACCTTTGAAAAAAGATGATAAAAAATAAAAATGAACACAAATTACATTTTTAAGCAACAATATCTAGGTAAGCACTTTGGAGGGGGGGGGGATTTCAAAATATGTTTTTCAAATTTGTACAACATTTTGAATGAACTGAAATTGAGCATTGTTGAATAGAACGAAGAGAAATTGAAAAAGTTGGGTGCGATTTTTATCGGACATTTTTGAAACCTAGATAACCCCTATAAACTTCAATTTTTGAAAAAAGGACATAACGATCCATCGTAGTTACCATTTTTTATATTGGGTACCTATAATATTGGAATTTTTGGCAAAAATTCTTAGTATTACGAGTTTTTTTTTCAACTTGAAATTTTTTCATCTCATATTTATGTGAGAAATAGGGTGGTATTTTATCAAGTTCGTGTGAGCCAAATTATAGTCGCGTGATTGAACATTTTCGAGGGAAAAATTGATCTAAAATATGTAACGAAAAATATTTCTCGCTCGATTCTTACGCGTATTAAAATTTTAAAATCAAAACCCACCAATCGTCTTTTTTTCTCATAAAAATGAAAAAAAAAAGACAAGGCGTATTTTCGCGAAACCAGCTCGCAATGTATCAATTTTATTAAAAGATGAAAGGCTGCGATGTACCTACGCTTTTCTTGTCTCTGTTGACGAATAGTAGACGTGTTTTGGATTTTTGGCACGATAGATACCTTTGTGGATAAATTTTATTCAGTATTTCGTAAAAATCCACGCATAATTTTAAAAACTCCGGATAAATTTTGGCGGTCGAGCCGAAGACAACGATTCGACGGGAACTTCGGGTTAATTATTTTTCGTTTATATAACCTACCGACCCTTTAATTTGTTAACGGCGCAGAATGATGAGAAAATTAACCTCGATAAAGGAATATAAAATATTAAAACTCGAAGTGAATACAAATTTCATTACGGTAACTTTTTGCCACCGGAATAATAATTATCTCTGGAGATTTTGATGAAAATCGCAGTTTCCATTCGTACTATAATATGATTTAATCGAGCAACTAGGAAAAAAGTTTCGATAAAAACTTGTGTAACGATTCAACGTGATGTGAAAACGATGTTTAGAAAATAGAAATGGGGTAAAAGAAAGGAGAAAAATCGAATTGTAGCTATAAGAAAATTAAATGGGTATTTTTCCAAGATAACACAAAAGCACTTTGGCAAAACAATTACCGAAGGCTTAACAAATTCATTACCAGCGTGGAAACGAATTAAAGGCGGTCGTCGAATTAGCATCGGAGACTGAAAAATGTCCGAATAAAAAAATTCTTAATTCAGGTTCTCGTATACAGTTCGATGGTGAAAAGGGTGGTAATCGATTCGTTGTATCTGTTTCGTTGGTCGACTGTATTACATGGTCTTACATATGACTGTGTCGCTGTCATATGTCAGTAGTTTTAAGCGAGACGATTTATTATCTATTTTACCGCGATGTGGTATTGCACGGGTCGTTCATCGAACGTATATTAGTTAACCTCCGGATGCAACTTATTTCTCGACGATATTGGTGGCATTAATTAGAAAACTCGTATGGTAAATGGAGACTTGGTGCGAAATTTGTATCGATTTTGTTTCTTTTCGTCGTGCTAATTCATCGACTGAGTAACGAGCTGGCTAATCAGATTATAAAGGTGATATTCTGACGTTATTTTATTTTTTCCCGAGTGTTTGAGTTGGCTGGTGGACCACGTTTAAATTAATATGTTCGAAATGATGTTGCAAACGAATGTACGTTCCCAGAAAAAAATTTAAAACTTTTTTTACCACGTTATACTTTCAAAAAGTTCCATATTGATGCGGTAGGGTTCTTTGAGTAAGATGCTTCTCAAAAAAAATACAAAGCTGTTTAGCTCAAAGAAATATATGGCTCCAAGGAACCACAATGTGAGATTTCAGATCGTACAATTTAAATTGCTCACCTCCGACTCCCCGAAATTTTTTTAAAGAGGTATTGAAGGGAACGACATTTCAAGATATCGATCAAAATTTCTAAATTAATTCGGGAATTTTCCCGAATATAGATAAGTAGATTTCCGACGAAGCATTTTCTTTTCTTTTTTATTCTCAACCCTGCATATTTTTGATTAATTTTGAACTTTTAAAAACCTACTCGATTTTTTTTAAAAAAAAAAAGCAGTTCAGAGGCGTGACGAAACGATGTGTTGGGGAGGGGGGGTACCACGAATTTTGCCAATTAATTTCCCGAAAATTTTTCAACCATTTTCTTCATTTTTCAAAAAAAAAAACTCACCTAATTTTCAAAAAAAAATTTACCTCTTTTTAAAAAGTTCCCATTGCTTTTGACTGGAAAAATCTTTTCAATTCACTACTGTTTGAAAAAAATCCCAAAATTGAATAAATTAAATGAATAAAATTATCCTTTTTATTTATTAGGGCACTACAAGACACTCATGAATGGAATTTTCAACAAATTATCAATTTTTTTGGAATAAGAGACAGACGCACCCAGAAAAATAATTAAGAGAGAGGCTGAGAATTCGATAAAGTATGAAGTTACTGAGCCAGAGCGAAAATTTTTCACGATATCCTTAACTTTCCCCAATTTTTCCGAATATTCAAAATCCAAACTTGGGAGAAGTTGGGACTAATTGGGAAAAAGTGGAGAATCCCAGCTTTTTTCAACTTTTTGCAACCTTGGGGTGGTCTAAGGAGGGTGTCACACCCCCCCCCCCCCCATAAATGAAAAAATAGTACTGCTTGAGAGAAAATTGACTCCCATATCTTAATCAAACTTCGTTTGATTTTTCAAGTTCAATTTGGAAACGAAAGCAAAAAAAATGAAACATTGTAAAAATCTTAAGTCCCTTCGTAAGAAATGAGGGTTAGAAATTGACTGAGAACTCTCATAATAAGTTTTTGTAGTAATTTCCCAGATTTTTTGTCAAGGATCATTAAAATTTGAAAAAAGTTGCAAAATATCTCACTTTCTCTTTCCTTCAACCAAGATGATAAATTTTAAGTTTGATTTTTCGAAAATCTTTCTCACATAAATGATACTTCAGGGTCAAGTAATTCAGAAACAAAAATTTTCAGGACCTGTTGGACACAAAGAGCGAGGAAGGGAGATATTTTTCAAATTTTTTCGAATTTTAATGATCCCAGAGAAAAATCTGTAAAATTACTAGGCACAAAAAACATAGGTAGGTAATAAAATTTTTAGAATTTGGTTTCGAATATTTTTACAATTTAATTTTTTCGCTTCGGTTTCAAAATTGAAATTTAAAAAAAAAACGAAATTATATCAACTACTAGGAGTCAACTTTTTCTCGTACAGTAAGTACCATTTTTTCATTTAGTAGTTCAAAATTGTCTTGAAATAAAATTAGATGCACAGACAGATCAAGGATACCGACGGCGACGCTGCAGTAGTAATAAAAATTCCATTGTACTCAACTGCTTTAAAAAAAAATCGATTTGTTTTTCAAAAGTTCCAAATTAATCAAATATCTGCAAGGGTGAGATTGGAAAATGAAGTGAAAATATTTCGTCGAAAATCTCACAAATATTCTGGAAAATTCCCGGTCTGATTTAGAAAATTTGATCGACATCAATCGAATTTTTCACCTTCCTACTCGCACGTCTTGTTGCTATGACGAGCCTACAAATTCTGAATCATAAATTCAGCTGCATCTAGCTGCAAAAAATGTTGGTAAAAATGAAAGAGAGTGTATTTAGAAATCATTTAGGCTAATTTTCATTTCATGCAACATTATGCAATAGAAATCAGCGCATTCAAAACCCTAAATTCCAGCATCCATCTTGAAATGTTGAAAATTTTTGGATTTTTATCCCCTCTAATGGGCTGAAATTGGGCCCTACGCAAGAATGGTTGAAAATTTTGAAATCAGCGCATTTAAAACCCTATATTTTAACACCCATCATGAAATATTGAAAAATTTTCGATTTTGCCCCCCCCCCGGAGGGCTTAATTTGGGTTCTACTCAAAAATGGTTGAAAGATTTGAAATCAGCGTGATCGATTACCCATATTTCAACACCCATCTTGATATTTTGGGAATTTTTTTGAAATTTTGAAAAATGTTGGATTTTGCGATTTTAAACCCTCTCTTAGAGGGCTTATTTTGGAGTCTGCTCAAAAATAGATTTCTGATCTGGCCCACTATGTAACATATGCATGCAAATTTTTTTAATCTCAGGAAGACCTGAAAAAATTACAAGATTTGGCTCCTGCGACTCAAAAAGTCTGCAAACATGTATTTTGGAAAGTTGAATAGATTGACTACTCGTCGCATTGAAGGACGAACCTCACTTACGAAACACCCTGTATACATTTGTATTTTGTACCATTGCGAATCATTTGTGACCTTAATTCTTTTCACGCCTTTGGGATAAGTTTTTGTTAGAACGAGAAAATACGTGGGTGTTAAGGCGGCAGGCACTCGATGCCGAGAATATAATGACATTTTTTTAGTGTTATATTGTGGAATATTTTATATCGTTGCGTTTTTATTATCATTATGTCAATTTGCGCGAATCTTTTGTTCCATTTTATCACCTGTAATTGCGATGAAACGGAACTGCGTAACACGTTCTCAGTGATTGATGATTCTGCGGGTGAAATTTGACAACAATTTTTCCGGAATAACATTTAATTGTTTGGTTTTATGGTATTTCTACGTCGTTGGTACGAATCAGAAGGGGGAATTCAATTAAACGAATCAGATAAACTTGAACTTCGAGGACAATGTGTCAAAAACTGAAATTAAACTTGGAAAAAATACGCTTCCGGATGAAGAATAAATCTAATTAAAGTTTGCCGCAGAGTTTCCTTGTAGCTATATCGGAAATATAAAACGTTATTGCCACTTGATGGAATAAAATTTTAATTTTCATGTGCGAATTTTCCAAATTATATCAAAAGCTTCTGCTTTGCGGCTTTTTCGAATGCGATTCTCGTGTCCAATTTTAAAACGTATTTCGTTATTCGAATTCGTATACGAAGATGGAAGTATTTTTAATATATGTCGACGCATGATCGAGCCAATTAAATTATGGAAACAGTCACCAAACAGCATCGTTTATTAAAAGCGAAATTTCGTCTTTGTGGTTTTACCAAAAGGTATCCATTATGCTGCGAATATAAATTCTACTCGGTGGCGGGCTTATAATAACGTAAATTTTATCACATTCATCGACACGAATTCTTGTATCCTTGCGGATATATTCTATTATCGTGCAAAAACCTAAATATTCTTTCTACGTGTAAAAATTTATATGAAGAATTTTCTCCGGATACAGGCAACGGGATGGGTTTGCGTGCGGGACCGGTAATGTATGTATTTTCGTGTATTGTGGGATGTTGAAGCCAACGTATATATTTTTATGCGAAACCAAACGGGTCGTTCTTGATTTAGAGTTATTAAAAAGAATATTTTCCGAAATATTTTGTAAACAGGGTGCTCCATAAGAAAGTTTTGGGTTTCAATCTACCCTGTCTGTAGTTCATCTAAAAAAAAAACTAGTCTTCCCGTATAAATGTGTTTTTCAGATTCTTAAAATTTTAAAAAAAATATATTTCATCAATTTTCATTTTTTTTAAAATTAAAATTTTATTTGAGAAGTATTACAGTCTATAATGTGATTTAGAATTTTCAAAATTTAAAGGGTTCAGACTGCTTCTCCACTTTTTGGTCTTTTTAATTACATTCAAAATTTATCGATTATTTTTCCAGGTTCATAATTTTAATCTAGGTCAAAACTTTCAGATATTACCCAATTATTCGTACCTTTTGACTCCCTCGTAAAATATTTAATTTTTCTCTTTTTTACAAATCAAAATTAAGTCATAATTTTCTCATTTTCTAAGTGATTTAGAAATATTGTATTATTTTGACATTTTTTTGAAATTTCAAATTTTTTCTGTAATTATAGCTTGAAATGGGGTTTAGAAATATTTTCATAATTATTTTTCAAATTAGTTTTTGTTATTTCATTTAGGTTTTTTAGTAGTTATTAACAATTTTACGCATTTTACTGGTATTTAAATTTAATTGATATTTTTTTGTTTGTTTTCAGGTAAGTTGCTGTGGAATTATTTTTCCTTCGAGATTTTTATTGCTTTGATTCGTAAGTAAATTTCATTAAGTTTGTTTAGACGCTTTAAATTTCTGTAAAAAGATAAACGTCATATGTACAATAAAATGATTGATCACACTCCCACACGTATACAAAAAAAACTGCCAATAAGAACTGAAAATGGAGCCAATCATTTCTGGAAATGTCTGAATTTCACACCAATCATTTTTCAGAATTTGGATCACACCAATGAACCGAGATTCTTGTGCTTCGTTGATGCTCTATTGTGTACTCATTTTCAAAAAAAAATTCTCACCCCCCCCCCTTTGATCCTTATGTTTTAATGTTTTAAAAAATGTTACAAATTTTTCCACAAATTGGATTTCGACGATTTAAATCGAAATTATTCTGAATTCAGGTTTTTCCGAATTTAATTTTTTCCAATTCATTTAATTCCACATTTTTTTTCAAAACTGTATCCTATTGAAAATTTTACTATCACTAATTTTTTTGAATCACTGAATTTTATTAAAATTTTTACTACCAACATTTTTGAATTTTATATTTTCAATTTTATTGAGTACTTATTTTCAAAAGTTTTTTCAAGTATCTACTTTGAGTTTAAACGAATTATAAAAAAACATGAAGTTGAAAAAAAAAATGGAAATTTTTGCTTAATTGAAAATACTTATTCTACAAATACATTTGAAAAGACTTAATCGAAGAAAATTTTTTAACTCATCAGAAACAATTTTTGAGTGTAAAGGAATTTTTTAAAAACAAAGTTGAAACATTTTTTATGTATAGGTGCTGAAAGTGTATCAACATTTTTTTTTTAAATTCACAATTTCTCAACATTTTTCCATGTTCAAAAAATTATATTAAAATAAGAATGGTTTTCTATCTCAATTATCTGGAAAAATAACATTCCCATTTTTTTTCTTAAGCACAAATCAAAATTTAATGAAAGTATCCACTTGAAAAAATCTATTAACGATACCTATAATGAAGTAAATTTCTGAACTTCGATTACTATTGAATTTTTTTTTTCATAAAATTAGCTTCAAATAGAATTTTTGGAAAAAATTTCAATGATTTTCTCAAGTATCTATCACTTACCTATCAGTTTTTTGTGTTCAAATAATCCCATACTCGGATCTTTTGAGAATAGTCCCCCCTTCAACCCTTAACAGCTGGAAATATTTTGTAAAATGTTGAAAATTTTTTATTTTTCACTTTCTAAACATGATTTCTTTGAAAAATTTTTATCTTCACTCAACTTGAGTGATTTTTTTTTACCTTAATTCATTTAAAATAGGTAACATTTATTTTGGAAAATAAATGAAGAGCTCTTTTCCAAAATGGGATAAATTTTCAAACCGTATGTGGAAAAAGAAGCTTAAGGGTAAATTTTTTCTTAGCCTCCGACATAAAAAAAATTTACCCTTGAGCCCTTTTTTTTATGCACAAATTTTGGACTTATCCCACTTTGGAAAAGAGCTCCTCATTGTACTTACTCGATCGTCCTTGACTCAAAAAACATCAAATTTTTGGATTTTGATCGTAAAAATTTTGTGTTTATTACACTTTCATTTATTTTTGAGAGCATGCTAAAAATTTGACCAAAAAATTTCATTCCTTTCCCCTTATATTTCTGTTTGGATTTGTGATTGATTATCTTATTCAATCTCACGAAATTATCATTTGGAAATTTGGAATAAAATTTGTTCGTTTATCGAAATATCACAGCAATGTCCTGTTTGTTTTCAAAAGTGTTTTTTTCTCTTGTATTTTTTTTTTCTGAACGAACGTTGTAGTAAATCTAAACAAAGACGTTCGGGGTAAAATGTACTGTGATTTCTTGTCAGTTCGAGTGTTTCTCATCAAGTGCAATTTACAAAGAAGAAAAAAAAACACCGAAAAACATTAATAGATATTAAATTATACATTTGTATAATATTCATGCATGAAAATCCATCAGTTAAAGTACAACCCATTGATATTTTTTCTGTGGCAAATACACGATTGCGGTAATACAATATATTAAATTCGCCAATATTTTATCCACCGTTATAAAATCTTCAATTTTATTTATTCAAATTGAAAAAAACCTTCCAACGTTGAATGAGCCTATCGAATACGAATACTTACAAGAGTAAAATATTGGCACGTACGAGTGTATTCTCGGCCTGAAAAAATCCTGCTGTGCTAAAAATGAATTGCATATTTGAAAATGAAGTTCCTTCTATTTAAAAGATTTTTACAAATACGAGCTATCTGCTCGCGAATAATAAAAACCTTGTCATGTTTGGAAAATATTAAATGAAAAAGAGAAAATATCAATTTAAAATGATGGAAAAGTTTTCCAGCGTATAGATGGTAGTTTGAAAAAAAAAATGTTGAGTAAGTGATAGGTACAGGGTGTTTGACTATTTTGTTGATCAAAAATGTGCTCTTGGGGTCTTCGAAAGTTTCCAAAAGTGAAGAAAAAATACACTTTGACGTATTTTTGCATACCTATTTTAAAAATTATTATTCGAGGTCTTTTTTTATTGTATTTTTCGCATTGTTTTCGATCGGTCGTTGATATCAATGGTCCCTGAACTCGCCATTATTTATGTGCATAGACATTCGCATAGATATGGCTTCACGAATACAGTTTTAATTAGGCGATGTTTAGAATCTCTCTACGAAAACAAAACCCTTGATTTAGGAAGCAGAAACCAGAATTCTTTTTGTTTTGGAAAAAAAATAGAGCCTCGGATAGGCCAGAAAAACATTAGAATTCGACAGAACGTAATGCTGCTTTAATACTAATCTTTTGAAAATTTAGAAGTTGTGTAAAGTTACGCCCATAGTTTGAACGTGAGACGAATTTATAATTAAGATCGTGATAATGCGCGTGTATTTCTCATTGGATCATTTCCGCGTTTACGAAATTAGCGGATAACAAAATTTATACCCTGTTTCACGTCTACCAAAAAAAAAATCTCGCAAGAAAGCAAAACTACTAGAGCCATGAGTATACGGTAATGTCGTTTACCACGGTCTTATTTCGTACAGTATGCTTGTACAAATGGTGAGAAAAAATCCATTATGTGTTATCTTGACCACAAATCTGCCACATACGGTTGATAATTTTTTCGAAACAAATTCTGTTGGCACTTTGCAATTCTCTATTTTATCCGAGCAGACTTTGGCGAAAATTCAATCATGAAAAAATGAAAGAGAAAGAAAAGAAAGAAAGAAAGTAAAACGAAAAAGAACTCTAATCTCGTTGCTCTTTCATAAAACAACGTATAAATTTCGCACAATGAAAAGACAACTAAATGGCAATAAAAAAGGCTCAACGTTTTTTCTCTCTCCAGTATGACTTATTTTTTGATATATTGTGATTACCTTGAGTAACAACGATGATTCGTATCGTCGTTTCTCGTTCGTTTTTTTACCATTTCGACTAAACTAGAAAGGTTCCAACTACGGGAAAAATCATAGTGAAGATGTTTGAATTTTTAAAATAAAAATTGCAGTTTCAAAAACAGATGTAAAGTGTAAAAAATTGATAATTTTTTTATTGTTCCTGATTTTACATTAAATTTCACGAGGAATTTGAAAAAGTATGTTTGAGAGTCGCAGTCGTATCACATCTATGTACGTGCTTCTGAAAAGCCTTCGATTCGGAGTTTGGAAGAATGATTTTTTAATACTTTTTCCATCATTAATTCATTTTTTTCCGGTTAAAGTCATTTTTAGGGCACTAAGAAGAAAGATATCAGACTCTTCGTTAAAAAAAAAAAATCAACAAGAAAACCGTCAAATGATTTTTTTATTGTAATTTTTTTGTTGTTGAGATCCTTTTTTTTGGGAGATCCTTGAAGATGCATAATTAATTTTTTCAAATTCTTCGTTTCCATTAAATATTCTCTTCAAATAACCCAAACAGAAGTCTTTTTTTCTAACATAATGAAAGCAATAAGCAAAAAATTCCTGAAGAAATTTTATATACGCCTCTGTTCTCTTCTCCAAAATATGCTGAAGCAGAACCTACCTTTCCTTCCAAATAAAAATGTTCCAAAAGAAAACCAGTACCCACTGATTAGCACCAAATTTTTGGAAAAAAATTCAGTCTTTCCATTTTCTTGTTTCAAATGTTTTATTTGGGTGCTATTGAATTGCATCGAATTAGTGAAGTCGCTGAAAAAAGTCAGAATTGCAGCATAAGAAAAATCAGAAAAATTCTTTGATTTTTTAGAACATTTTTTGCCTATTTTTCAAAGAATTTCACATTTTTTCTGGGAATTTTTTTTTCATTTTTTAGTGAATTTTACTGATTTTCCAGTAATTTTTTTGACTAAGAGAAATAAATCAGTGAGAATTATCAAAAATCTTTGGAAGCAATCAAAATTACAGCACAGCAATCAATCAGAGTAAAAAAAAAACTGGAAGTAAAAAGTGAAACAAATTGTGAGAAAATCAGTGAAAATTCACTAAAAAGTCAGTACACAAATCTGAAATTCACTAAAAACCAATGAAATTTTTTGGAAATTCAGCGAAAGTCCGCTGAAAATCAAACAGTTTTGCTGATTTTTCCTTTGCTACTATTCCACTTTTTTCCAGTGATTTTTCACTGCTTTTCACTGCTGACTTTCCACTTTCCACTTTCTTATTTGTAAATCGGTAAAAAAATATTTTACTAGAAGCAAACAAAAATAAAATTGTTGAAAAAACAGTGAAAGTTCACTGAAAAACCGGTAAAATATCTAAAATTCTTTCAAAAAGCAGAGTTTTATGATAAATAAGTTACATTTATTGAAAAATTAGTAAACTTTTTTGATTTCAGCAAAAACTTTGAAATCAATATATTTTTTTGAAAAATCAGAGTTTTTTGGCAAATTAGCAACATTTTTTGAAAAATTAATGAACTTTTTTGATATATTGATGAACTTTTTGAAAAATGAGTGAAATTTTTTTTTAAATCTGTGAATTTTTTGAAAAATTGGTGAAAATTTTTTTCGAAAAACCAGTGCAACTTTTTGAAAAAAGTAACAAAAATTTCCTGAAATTTGATGAATTTCTCTGATTTTTTTCTCGTTGCAATTCTGACTTTTTCAGTGATTCAGAATGATAGAACAGTGAATTTCAAAATTTTTCACTCATTTATGAATAAGAGACTATCTTGTCGAATGAAAAATTTTATGCTCTCGGTATTCACTAAATATCAAAATTTATTTTGTTAGGAACTAGGAAGCGAGTTGAAAATGTCTATTTATTGGGTGAATATTTTCTTACTATGCCATGCAAATATGAAATTATATATGGAACTGAAAGTTTCGTTTAACAATGGAATAATTTTTTTTCAGAAATCTCTTTTTGCTCCCATTTGAATAAATAATGTTGACAAAAAATTCACAGTAATTTTTATAATATTATAATTCACTCGGAAAAAATAATCTCAACACGAAAATTATGTTCATCCGACTGGCCTACATTCGATGAAATATTCATTTATTTTCTCGAAAAAATTTCAATTAATTTCCATCGATAAATTAACACCGGAAACAATAGCTTAAAAAAAAAGACTTCATCTTTTCGTCAACTTTTCCCAAAACTTTTCTCGAACGAAAATCGTGAAAAACAAAATTCATAAAAATAGGTACCTCTACCTCATACCTACCTACTTTACCTTCAGCTAACGAAGTCGACACGACAAGGTTTTGTTGAAAAATGATCAGCTCTCCTCTCTTTTTGTATAATAAAGAAGGTATTTTCGATTCAGAATTTTACAAAATACGATATTAATGAAATAAACGAGCATTGATATAATTTTTTCAAGTGAAAAAAAAAAAACACGAAATCGCAAAAGTACCTATCAAGGTTATATCTTCTTATTTGTGTACGAAGAAAAAAAACTGAAATTGAAAAGTAGCTGGAAACTTCCTTCTGATATTTCCACGTTTGAAGTATAAATTTCACGATGGAGAATAAGAAGTTGTATTATATCGCGAGAAAACTTTTGTAACATATTTCACGGATGTTTAGCTCATTCTACGTCTGATATTACACGTTGGATTTTTTTATTCGTATTTTGGCCGAATTAATTTCCTTTGGCGAAATTTATGTTTGAAAAGTTTCATTTTAAAAATATTTTTTTGAATTTTTTGACGTGTTTGTAATGTCTTAATGTTTAATAATTTTTCATAACGTGTTCGCTACCCTTATTACGTGTAATTTGCAACATATTATGCGGCCTTTGCAGCCTTTATTTATTTATTAGCTCCTTCTGTTCTGTTGAATTAATCTCGAACCATTTTTCGTATACCATTCTTCACACATATGTGAATAAGTTATAGGTACCTATTTGTGAAATATTCGCCAGTTAGAACGTCAATACCACACCTTGAACATTTCGCTATTTAATGCATATTTCAACGCAACATTAAATCCTAAATAAGTAATTTCACTTAGCTGGAGGAAAATGGCGAAAATTTATTATCCCAAGATGCTTGCGAATAAAACGAAAAAATCGTCGAAACGTTTATTATGCTTAATAAGAGAAAATGAATGGCCTGCTTTAACTCGTTTTTATCAAAAGACCTCAACATTCATCTTGCTCTGTTTCATAACTACGATACAAAAATACAGTATAAAATTTTCCGGCCATATACATTTTCCAGTTATTATATTAGAATGTATAGGCATTCGAAGAGATTGTTTTATGTATAATTTTTTCGTAAATTTCCCAATTATAATGTTATTCGGAATTCATATTTTTATCGTTGATGACGACATGAAACGTTTTATTTCGGTTTTATATTCAAATTGTGAATTTTTTTACGAGACGAACCCAAAGTAAAAATTTTTGTTCCCCGAAGTCGTCGCCAACAAAAGAACGTAATTGTTATAATAGGTCTCGTAATGGAGTCTGCGTTCCAAGAGTTAGAAATACGTATCTTAAACTTTTTTTTTCAGTCGAGGTAAATCTCGAAATACCAAAACGATGTTATTTTACAGGGGAAAATTGCTCGTGCGTGATTACACGAGCTCAAATATACCTGAACGACCGAACGTGATTTTTTAGCCGATTTGTCGAGTTTCAGGTGGTTCCGAGGGATTTTTGAAGAGTCGGGATATTTTTATATTTTATAAATTTAAGCCGAATACAATCAACTTGCTGGTTTATTAAGTCGATTTATCGACGTAATTTCCTTGTTGCGATGAAAAACATGGCATGTATTTTGAAAGGGGATGATATTTTTAGAGGAAAACTCGAAATAATATTCGTATTGGTAATTTTTGACTCAATAAGCGTATCTCGTACTTGAACTAAGTGAAATACGCTAAATAGGATAATATGGGATGAAAAATTTTCAATTCTTTGGTATCTGGTTGGAAAGCAAACAATGTTTTTTGAAATTCATGGGTACCTAGCGTATGAAATTGATTTCATACCTTCGAATGTGCATATAAATTTGTGATATTTTATCGGAAATGTTACTTCGTGTTTGATATGCTCAGCTGATGTTTTGTGACATTCGGCTATTTTATAAACCGACGTTCGAATCCCCTTTGGATTCAATTGCATTCGAGATTGCTGGAACGAGAATAATTTGCAATGCTTCAACCACAGTATCTTTGTATGGACGTATATTCCCAGGAAAAGTGCTTATCTGTACGAGTAGCGAGTATACTTTGAACGTATGATTTTTACTTGGTGTTTATTGTTGAAGTCGTATAACAAGATTTTAGTTTATTTTACGAGTACTTAAAGTAGAAATTTCGATTGTGGAATTTGTGGATCGACTTTCGTGAGCGGAAGTGCATTCGCGAGAATAAATTTGGCAAACGTGTGTACCTACTCGTTATGGATATAATTTGGCTAGGTTACTTGAAAGAGATCGGTGGAGACTTTGGTCGTTGTGAAAATTTTGTTTGAAAAAATGATTATATGGAATTTTTTTCTTATCTATCGTAAGTTGAATTGAAAAATCGTAGGAGTTAAATCAAAATTTGAATTCTTTTCAAATTTGACAGATTTTATTCAAAAAAAAAAAGATAGGTGTACTTATTCTCTAGGGTACAATTTTTTTTATTTTGAAAATTTTCACCATCAAGAATCGAACAAAAAAATGGAAATATACAATTACTTACCTAAAATGATTTTAACTTGAATATGTTTACGTAAAAAATCATCGACGATGATATTCCATAATCATCATCTTGATCACCACCCCCCCCCCCCCACAAAAGTGCAGATTTCTCCAAAATTGAGAAAATCAGTATTGTAGGTAAGAACTTTCTTCAAAAAATGAAAAAATGGAAAATTGTCGAATATTAGTTTTATGGGTAAAAATACTTTCACATATTATTTAATATCATATCAATAAAAATTGGCTCAAAAGTGTTCTTTACCAAATTTTTACTAGAAAATTTGATCACATGGCAGGCTAATTTTCTAACGAATTCCTGAAAAATTGGTTCCAACTAACTGATTTTGGTATTTGAGCGAAGAGTTTAATAAAAAAAAGCCTGCTCTCTCATTTTGAATCAGTGATGAACAGTGAGAATCACATCACAGGGAAAATCAGCAAAATTCACTGATTTTTCAAAGGTTTTCACTAATTTTTCAGATAAATTTGTGAATTTCACTGACTTTTCAGCGAATTTTCACTGATTTTCCAATGATTTTTCTCACTGATTTGTCTTCATTGAAAATTTGTTCATTGATTTTCTTCTGTGTCGTGATTTTGACTGTTTTTCAGCGATTTGTGATAATTTTCACGGATTCAAAAATAAGAGTGGATATAGGATATAGAGCATAGAGTCCGCCTTTGGGGGTAAAAATTGATTTTTGAATCGATTCAGAAGGAGTAGAATCAGTGGCGATTTTAAAAGAAAAAATCTGAGAAAGTCAAAAAATTTCAAAAAAATTAAATATTTTTTTCAAAGTGTTTTTAAAACGAATTTATCAAAAAAAATAATAATAATAATACAAAATTCAAATAGGTACAAATCTCTTGTATTTTTATTAACATTAAGTACTTTTCAAAATTGTTCAATTAATCATTTTTGAGTTGTACTCTCTCATTTTGAATCATTGAAAAGTCACTGATGAGCAGTCGAAATTGCAGCACAGGAAATATCAGCGAAATTCACTGATGTTTCAAAAAATTTCACTGATTTTTCAGCAAAATTCAAAAATTTTACTGATTTTTCAGTGAATTTTCATTGGTTTTTCATTGATATTTCTCACTGATTCGTTTTCAGTGAAAATTTTTTCACTGATTTTCTCCTGTGCTGCAATTCTGACTGTTTTTTGTGATATATTTTTACTGATTTATAAATAAGAGAGTACGAGTTTGAAAAAAATAATTATGTAATGGGAATAGTTTCGAAAATAAAATTAAAAAAAAGTGAAAAAATCCAAAATGGAAAAATGTTGAGAAAATTTATAGGTTAAAAAAAATAAAATTTCAGTGGTGAAAAAATTTTAGCTTGCAATTGACTCGTTTTAGGATGGAATTTCATTTAATTTATTAATTTTTAGGACACATTTTAGGAAAATAATTGGTACCTACTTGAAAAACTACAAATCTTTGAAATAATTAATGGAAGTCTGACTTCCCATACTTTTCCTGGAAAATCGCCTCTGATGAGTAGAATCATAGAAGAAGCTCGACTCAAAAATAAATTTTTTACTCGTAAGGGTGATTTTATATCCAGACTTACAAATACTAACGAGGTAGATCTTCCCAGCCACGATACTTTGCGTTGAAACAAAAATATAATCAAAGTTCATCCAAAAATAATTCCATAGACATCAAAAATTTGAAATGCTGAAATCGCTTTTTAGAATTCATCGAATTTTGACGAATTATTCCACGTAAATAGTCTTGCAAAAGTACAAAATATGAATGCATAAGTAGGTAAGTACTTTGTACTTTATATTGGACCTTGATGTCGTGAATCAATTGAGAGGTTTCAAGATGTTCCGAAATCTCCACTGAAATTTAGCAAGAAGACATCGAAAAAAAAAAAAAAAACATTAAAAAACGTCCATGCTAATAACTTTAGCACCTACAAACGTGGATAACTATTAGTGATGACTTTTTTCAAAATTTGTAATTGCAGAGTCATATCCTATCCATTCTCGTATTTTTCTCTGTGAAAATTTTTCACAAAAATTAGAAATTCTGCAAGAGGCTCCAGATTAGGTAATTAGAAACTGCTCGAAATTTAGGTTGAGCCAGGAGACACCTCGAGCCTCCGTACTTTTTCAAAGAGGAAGAAGGGAGGAAAAAATTTTGAAGCTAGAAATGGGCGAAGGGGAATGGTAATGTAAGTTGAATGATGAAGGTAATGAAATAGGTATTCAATTTTTATTTTTAGACATTCACGACGCATACCATTAAAAAAAATCACAATTTTTTTTTTATAAAAATACAAGTGAAAAGCCTTGAAAAGGTCTTATTTTTGTGATTCAAGTGGATATTTCGATGAAAAAAGAGGATACGTTTACTGAACAATGAAATGGATAATTTGAAAATTCCGAAAGATTTTGCATTCTTAAGGAGAAAGAGACAAACATATATTTTTTTTAATAGAGGTGACAGGTGTTCCAGAACGAAACATCTGAAATTTTGAATAAGAATTTTTCGAATGTATTTCGGTGTTTTTCGTTCCGGTGCAAACATTTATTTCCAGTTGCATTACGTCCTCGAAAAATTATTTTCGACACAAAAAATTTTCAAATATCTACGTATTTTTGTTCAATATTTTTTACATTGGTGGATTTTCAGGATTAAAAAAAGATAGATTTTCAAAAAAAAAAGTGAAACAAATTTTAAATCAATGATGTAAGCATGTTTTATATTTGAAGCTGGAGATTTGAAAAACCTGAATTTTATTAAATTTATTTTGAGTCAGAAAATTTTGATTTAAGGCTTCTACATAAAATCTCATCCCTTATCAAATTATACATCAAGCATTACATGGGTACCGATTTTTTTACTGAAAAATAGTACACAAATTATGAATTGTTTCGTAAAAACAAAAAAAAAATTACCGTATTCTTCAACTTTTTTTTTACCTATAAAATACATTCATAGATACCCCTAACTCATTACTTTTAGTAATTCGAGAAAATTTACATCTTTTGTAACGCAATTACGAGACAAAAAAATCTTGCAAATTAACGTAACACATTTTTTTCTCTGAAGTTTCGTAAAACAAACCTAGCGAAATTTATTAGATAAGAAATTTGACACGTAATTACGCCATGAACTGGCAACGTGGTCGATCATTTGATCGTTACTCGGCGAGAAAATTCATTCAAGAAACTTGAAACTTTCGTCGCCTTTGTTTAAATTGGAATAAAAAACCACGAGGTATACCCAATAAGAACTTGAAAATTCAAAGAAACGCAAGCGTAGCACCGCGTAGACGTAGGTATTTTCAGTAGCGAAACAATTTAACCAAAATGTGAAAAGTTTTCGGAACTAATGAGGTTGAAATTGGAAACACGGTACCCTGATTCGGTAGTGGTCCATAAACAAAACAATAGATACACCTAATCCAAAAGAACACCTACAAATAAATGAATAAATTAATCGAATCGGCTCCCAAATATTGCTCAATTATTTCCAAAAGTAATCATATGAAAGAGATTAAATTTCAATTACCGTCTTCATTAAAAAGTGTGTTAATTTCAGCGGATTAAATAATTATTTGGCACTTAGTTGAATTATTCTTGATATTCGCCAGCATCAGCGAATTAGTCACAAGTAAAGGATTATAAAACCAATTATTTTAATTAAATTTTCGTTCCGAGTACTCAAAAGAATTGGATTATTAGATTTTATCATAATTCACGTATCTAGGTAAATTAATCGATGTGAAATTCAACGTGTGTTTTCTGGCTTCCCATATACCCATATACGTAATTGTTACATTTCTTTCCTAAATATTAAAAAACTAAGTGTTTGATGGATTTTTATTCAATTTTTTTCAACATTAAATGTCTTGAAAAACTAGGAGAGCACAGAAATGGTATGTAGACCACAAGGGGTATCTACTTGGAAAAAATTTCAACCATTCTCCGATTCAATAAAAATAATATCATTCGATTCCCTTTAAGAGGCAAAAAATTTTAAATCGTGTCGATCAAGAATTTTTCGAATATGTTTGCCCCTTCAAATGAGCATGTATGCATTTTGTTCAGTAGAGGAAATGAGCAGGTTGTAGGGGGATGCACCATCTGATCAATGTCTTGCCAATGAATTTACGAAATAAAAAAGAAAAAAGTTGTTCATTTTGACAATTGTGTGGCGTTGTTGGGTTCAGTTTTCAGCTCACATTCCCCTCCGTCAAGGAATAAATAGGTAATTATTATTGAAAATTCAACTCAAAATTCATCCTAGTCTCAAAAGCTTAAAAAATAGTGGAATAATTATTTGGATAAAAATCCATCCCAAAAGTTGGAAAAAATTACGAGATGATCATTGGCATGACAATCCATCTCAAAATCTATCATAGTCCCGAAAAGCTCAAAAAACATGAGATGAATTATCCCAAAAGCTTGGAAGAATCGCTGAATGACTATCAAAATTCACCCGAAAAATTGCTGTTGAAAAAAATATGAGAGAAAAAATTGATCTCGGAAAAACTTGCGGAAAAATAACATAAAAAAAATTCCAGTTGAGAAAATTTATGTAAAATCTGTACTTGTTTTTATCCCAACTATCACTCTATGATTTTTTGATCGAGGCTGGGATGAATTTTAGGGCAAATTTTCATCCCAATATTAGTCCTATGATTTTTTCAAGTGGCTCAATTTTTTCCACTGTAATTTTTTCTGAAGAATTTTTCCATTGTTGTTGACCTTACTTACATCTTTTTTGAAAAGAATAATTTCTGCTTGATTGACGTCATAAAAAAATATTTTTCTCACAATTTTCACCTTTGAATTTTTTTCTAATTTTTTCTGAAGAATTTCTCCACGTCTAAATTTTTTTCTCGGTGTTTTTTTCAACTCGATTTTTTCACTCAAAATTTTTATGACATTAATCAAACAGAAGTCATACTTTTTAAGAAAGATGAATCAAGTTCAACAATGAAAAAATTCTTCAGGAAAAATTTTAACGAAGAATAATTACGTCAGAAAAATTTTAGGTGAGAAAATTATGAAAATAAAATTTTATCTTTGGAGAACAGCATCAGAAAAAAAAATCAGTTTAGAAAATTACGAGGAAACAAATTGGGAAACTTCATCAGAAAATTCTGAACGGTTTAAAAATGACGTAAATATTCTGGACTTCGAAAAAAAAACGTCAAAACGACATTCAGCGAAAAAAGTAGTGACTTCATGAAGGTATTCGAGTTCCAGGTTTGATTGTCTTCTCATTATTCCAAGTATCTAAAATTTGAAAATTCTGTTTTGTTTCCGATTTTGATCTAAAATTTTGTAAGAAAGGTTCATAGCTCCAAAAATTTAGAAACTGCATGAAAAAGAAAAGAAAAATGATACATTTTTAGGAAATGGGTCTCTTTTTTTGGAAAAAATGGGGCTTGATGTATGCCCTTCAATTTACTCTAAAACTTTTTCGAATTCCTCAAAAAATTTTCCATCAATTTTTTTCAAAATATTTGCTAAAAATTGGGAAATTTTTAAAAATATTATTTAATTAAAAAATTAGTTTACGGGTTTTCTCTCTCTCTCCATTTCTTTGAACAACTCCGTTAAATATGTATTTTTAATTTTTGACAAGTTTTATTTTATTCCAACAAACTGCAAAAAAATTCAATTACTGAAGACTTGTTTTTGGAAACAGAAACAGAAACTTTAACAGAATGGAAACACTTGTTCTCAAGAAGAATTATACCAAAAAACAAGACCAAAAACGGAAACAGAAACTTGAACATTTTTTCACGTTGCCATGCCATAGGACGGATGAAATTTTTTTTAGAGAATTTCTGCATTTAGATTTGAAATTTTCGTAATCAGTTTTGAATTAAAAATTTTATTTAATACCTATTGGATTAAGTTAAACAAAATACCATTTCAAAAAATGAAAAAAAAAATTAAAAGAATTGCGTTTAAATCAAATTTTAAATTTTCCTTTTCATATTTTCTCCTCTTAGATATCTTCTCAAGTTACAATTTAAATTCGTTTAAGTATGCAAATTGTTCTGAAATTTTCATTCATAAAACTTTTCAATTTTTAAAAAATTTTCTTCGAATTGAACCCGTAGTAGGATACATTCGCGAGCTTTATTCAAGCTGAAATTTATATTACTGATGACTTTTACTCCAACAGTGTAAATCTAATTATTGACAAAATATGCCTACGTAGGCACCTTTTGAGATACGCCAAGGCTACGTAATGCCTTCTATCTATATGATAATACGCTTGTAACGACGATGTGCCGCGGAATCGCCATCTTAGGTAATTTTATATTCATAATCGCGATATCCTTGATGGTTGTATTTTCTTTTCCTTGTATCGCGTCTTAAAGGTTGCGTAATGAACGGATTTAGACATATCCGCTTCATTAGCGTCAAATTTATGGAAAACGTAACGCCATCGCCATCGTTTTATACGTGAGCAACCATTAATTTGAAGCTGCATTTTATGCCGTCGGATAAAACAAGTCAATACGTTAAAAGCGATACCGTCTCTCGCTAATGATCGGGTATCATCCTAATGAGAGAATATCAAAAAGTTCTCGCCTAGACCATACGATGTACTTATTCGCTATAAAGGGGCCTTTTTTCCATTCTCGTTCGTTATTCGACGCGGCAAAAGCAGCGGCAGGTATTGGCTGCTGATCGAAATTTCACCTCGGATGATATTCCCACCTTGTCTGTGTTTTCACAATTTTCCATGTTCCTTTAATCAAATTTACAGGTAAACAAATCCTCTCGTGATAATTTCGCGACGACGTAAAACACCACGATCGTCGGTTTCATCGTCTCGGGTAAAATAATGAATTTTTTATTAAGTAACGGTTTCGAGAAAATGGTATGAGAATGAATACTTGAATCTTAAACCAAAATGATGACAAAAGTTTACCATCGTTGGATTATTTCCTAACGTTGAGGCGTATAAAAGAAACCCACGAATTTTCCAAGCTCCCGTTTCGCCATAAAATTTATAACGATTGGGGATTAAAACAATAGATGTATCTACTCACCTTCTACCTGTCTTATTGGTGTCGTGTAATTTTATCAGAGTTGATTTTTTTGAAAATTTAATCGTATGTGTTGAGAAAAAAAATTTTCGTCAACGACTAGACATTGTCGGAAGATTTGGAAGAGTGAAAAATTTAAATAAAGTTATGAATTTTTTCAGTTTTGTTGATCAATTATTTCTGAAAAAAATCAAATTCCCTCACCCCCTCTGTTAAAATGGAATATTTCTAGCCAATTTTTTTTTCAACACCATGGCCATTTTGAAAAACACCTGCGAACTATTTTAGAAAGGTTAAAAACAATTATCAATAATATTGGTATTATTATGATTAGGGTCTTCTTAAACTATTTGTAAGTGTAGGTTAATTAAGAAGAATCAACATCTCGATAGAACTCAATTGGATCGGTAGATGGATAGAAAAAGACCCTGTCTACAAAATTCACGAATCACTTAACCCAGTTTATTTTTTAATTGACGCCAAAATGGACATTTTATAATTGAACGAATTTTACGTGATAACGAGACGTTTAAAGTGGCGAATGTACGTGGTGGGAAAACCGCGGAAAATTCGTGAAAAACGTATGGTTGATTGGTGTCTCTCTCTATATACTCCGTTGCGAATTTATCGCAATTTTTCTTCGAGATTAGTTCTCATTGCACAGTGAATGAATAGAGGGTGCTGGGGTTTA
Organism: Pseudococcus jackbeardsleyi; assembly: GCA_038380155.1. Classification (NCBI taxonomy): domain Eukaryota; kingdom Metazoa; phylum Arthropoda; class Insecta; order Hemiptera; family Pseudococcidae; genus Pseudococcus; species Pseudococcus jackbeardsleyi. The sequence goes on from CM076239.1 coordinate 46,610,370, forward strand.
GTTTTTTAACGATTGTTTTGGTACTAATTTCTCACTAGAAGCGTAGATATCGCAGCGAGCATTTTTTTTCAGTTTGCAACATTTTCTGTGGGGGTTCGTTTTTGGATGGAGACATTTTCATTTTAGCTTGTAAATTTCATTGAATATCTAATGTTTATTTTATTGTTTCCCAGTTTCAAAATGTTTTCAAACGACTGTATTGAAAGTTTTTTCCCAAATACAGTTTATTTTTCATTATTTAAAGTAGGCATAGGTACCGACTTGACAGAATAAATTTAAAATTTGTTCGGCGACAGAACTCGGTGAGGAAATTTAGAAAGATGAAAGATCAAAACTTCCATAGAAATGAAGCTCAAATTCGATTTTTGTTTTCGTTGTCAATTTTTTCTGATATTCTTTAACCAAGTTTTCCAGAAATTTTACAGAAAGTCAATGAAATACCTTGTGATGGTGGTAATCACAGGTGTACCTCGCCCGATGAGGTATGGTGAATACCACTCACAGCTTATCAATTAAAACTCCAGTTCACTGCCGCTATGCGACTCCCTGGAGGACTAGTATAACCTTATAGCAGGCACTAGAAGTGTAGGTACAACTACACAAACGGGTGGGTCGCTATGCGAGAGCCGGAGAACATGAGCGACAATACCTTCGCGAAAACGTTAGAATTGCCACTGACGAGAGCACTACTCGGTAGAGTATTCGTTGCTTCGTTTATCCGTCCTACAGGGTTACCACTTCGCAGTGTTGCCCTGTAGAACGGCGGGACAATCCCTACCGTGACATATGCCCCTTCACACCTTTGCACAAGGGGTTCAAAGCCACTACCTGGGGAAAAGTGTGAACTAAACCACCAGGGTAGGGATTCCTACTCGGTACTACTGCCCCTTCAACTTTTGGTCAGGGGGTGGCCCGACAAGAAGCAATCTCAACAGTGGATGGGTGTAAACTATTGGTTTGTTAGATGTAATGGATAGGTTCTATTGCGGTAAGCTATGGACATAATGGTAATGGGTGGATTAAGCAGGTTCGTGAACCTAGTGGGCTTTTGGTTTATTGTAAACAAAAAGGAAAATAAAGAAAATTCTGCGGTCGTCACCGCTCAAAATAGTACATAATGCAGGTTAATGGCCAGAAAATATATAAAGAATGCAAGGACACAGTACATAAGGTAATTATCTGCGTCACCATTAACCCAATTAATATTCCTGCCCTAATCTAGTTCTTATTTGCAGGTTGGAAAAATTTTGACACAAGAGCCTGGTCAAATTTGAGATGATGGATGAGCTACATGGTTTTGGGCTCTGTTCAACAAACAAGTGGGTACCTATCTATTTGTATCAATCACCTACTCAAATGGTAATGCTATTGTGTCTATTGTTTTAGGTATTTGTAGGTAGGCAGTAATGGCTCGAATTTGAATTCGCCTTGACCCACACGATGTACCGACACAGAATGACAGGGTTTCCAATTGTCAATCACTCGGTTACAGGGCACGACAAGCGAGGCTCTTCGTAACGCTCGGTGGCCAATCTTCTGTCCCATCGAGACTGGGTCGCGTCAAGCATGGAACAATCAAGGTAAGTTCATCCATAACATGGTTACCTATTTGGCTATGTAGCTTGATAGGTGTATGTCTTGTAAAATAGGTGGCTCGATTTAAAACACTGATTGGCCTGCACGATGTGCCGATTGCTCGCGCCAAGCACAGAAAAAATCCAAATAGTATTTTGCCAAAGTAAGTATGGTGTTTTATACAACCTATCAGCAATTGATGTTCACTGAATAGGAATTACCTATCTGGTTTGTAGGTTTCAATCGAAGGAGATTTCAAGACATCTGACCGATTTTTCAAGACATTGTAATAAGTAACAAGACTTGAAGATCAAGAAGATTATGGTTTTTTATTCTTGTCCTACTGGTTGGTTAAGTAGATAGGTGGTGTTCCTATTTCAGAGTGTTTTGAAACATAAAAAATTTTGTAAACTGAAAAATTTATATCCAATTTCAGTGAGAGAGAAGGCTATTGTGATTTTTGGTGTGGAAATCAGAATAATTTTTGATATTTTTAAGTTTTCTTTTCATTCCATTTTTCAAACTACGAAAACTTAATTTTTTCTGGTTTGAAAAATGTATTTTATAAGGCTGTTTGTATTTCGGTTGAATTTTTGATTTTCAAATTTAAAAATAGAATATTGGGTATGGTTGAGAATAAATTTGCGCTTCACTGAAGCTCGAGTATAAGATAAATATAATTTATGGATAAAATAGGTACAAAAATAATCTCCTATCGGAGTAATGGTTAAAATGCGGTTAAATAATTTCGTACAAGTAGGTAACTTGACGAAAATAGATAGGTACAAAATCTAGACTTTTTCAAGCTAGATTTTTCTCGTCTGTTGATGGTATTTCAACAGTTTCGAGTTGTAAAGTTTTGGCAATAGTATTTGCCCAAAACTGTAGCAATTTCAGCATGACAATTTCGAGAGGTATTTTCTTTTTCCTATTTGTTTGTATTTCTTTGATAGGAATATTAGCGGTTCGTTTTTCCGCTACTAGTGATTTATTAGTATATTTACCTCGATCGTTTATGTAATTATGAGCTTCGGTTTTGATTTGCTCATAATTATTGCCAGCCTTAGACTTAACAAAATTGTGAATTTTGTCTAAATCAGAGTGATTTTTATTTTTCGAAAATTTATTCTTATATAGGGAGTAATTTACATCCAAAATTTGCAAAGTAGGTAAAATTTCAATTAATTCTGAATTCGATGGAATATCAGAATTACCTACTTGCGGTTGGTCAAGATTATCACTTTGATTTTCCTCCGATGTCGGATTGGTATTATCAGACGAGTCGGGTGGTGGGGTATCCAGTAGTGGATGGATACGGGGTCGACCGCGTGGGCGTTTGGGCCCAAAAACGGGGGGTTTTGGGAGGCGACCGCGACGTTTTTTCGGTACCTCTGTCTTTGGTGTGATTTGTTTTCTCGGACGTAGACCACGCTCTTGAGCATTTTTTATGGCTCGAGCCGTGTCTGCATCCTCCGCAATTTGATCAGTGGTTACTCTGATCACTTGCGGGTCAATGTCAATTTGAACATCGTCACTTTCGTCATCCTCAAGTAAATTAAGAAATTCTCTCAGCCGCTGTTCAATGGTTTTATGGTTTAAACGCGATTTGAGACAGGCTTCATTTTCGAAATTTTCTCTTTGTTCCTTGGTGAGGAATACGATAATTTGTCTCACGTTGACAGTTCTCTCAATCTGAGGATCCTCAACCGAGGTGACAAGATAGCAGTTATGACCTTTTTTCTGAGTAATGATAAATGGTCCGAATCTTTTCGCGTATAGCTTTTTCGAGCACCCTTTTTTGAAGCTAGACTGCCGGTGACTTGTGAGAAGTACCAGTGCCCCTTCTTCTAGGGGGGTGGGGTCACCGTGAAGTTTATTGAAGAGGGTCTCTTCGTGAATAGCTTGTAAGCGTCTCTTTTCGCGAATAAAATTTTCTATGCACTGACGATCAGTCATTTTGTCAATTTCCAGTTCAACAGTGTCATACTGATAAACTGCTTTCTTTGCAAGTTGGTCTGCAATAATATTCGTGTATTCAATTGATCGTGCAGCAACATGTTCAATTTTGATCGAATCGAACGATTTTTGGAGTTGTAATATTTCCAAAAATAGATTTTTATGTTTAACCGGTTTTTTGCCATAGTTCTTCCAGCCATTTTGTTCCCATACTTTATAGGTTTCTGTTAGAGCTTTTGTTGCATATTGAGAATCGGTGAAAAGCTTGACCTTTTTGATTTCGTTAAATTTCAAAATTTCAAGCGCTCTCTTAATTGCAATAAGCTCAGCCAAATTATTGGTTTTCGGATATTCTGATTCGTATATCCTTTCAGAAATATTATGGTCTGGATTTAGTGACATGCAAATACCGAAACCTGCAATGGCGTTGATATTGCCATTTCCTGAGCAAGCTCCATCGGCAGTCACTCTGACATAACCATCGCGGTCAATATCGAGGTCATCAGGGTCAATTTTCTCAGTTAAGAGTTTGTCTGAAGTGATGGATGGTATTTCCTGTGCTTTGGCCAGCTCTCTGAGTTTTTTGAGCTGGTCGCGAAAATCAAATTGCATTACTGGTGTAGGTAACTGGCCAGAAATTGCATCGGTGATTCCCCACGCTTCGAATGGTTTGAAACCGAATGGAGTGGGGGAATTGTTAAGCTCAACTTCAATATGCTCTATAAATTTATCCCAACCATGGTGTTTGATTTTTGGATCTTGTTGAGTATTAATTCTTACCCTCAGTCGCTCACCGATTGTTTTTAGGGAACGTTCCACGAGGGAGGCGTGGGGGGAGTAAACTGTAGTATGGCCTACTTTTATGCCATTTTCATTCAACAGATGTCTCCACGTATCACTTATGAATTGAGTGCCATTGTCGGTGATTACTTTTCGAATTTGTACTCCATGAAAGGCAATATTCTCAATTATGGTTCCCATCGCGTGCGCAACTGAGGTTTTTGTGATATTCATAGTAGGACGAATCCAAATTCGCGATGTAAAAACATCTTTAGCTACCAAGAGGTATCTTGGGCTATTTGAATCGTTTACTACTGGTCCAAATAAATCTGCCGAAATAACATCTCCGAGCGAATATGCTTCAATTTGAGCATATTCTAGAACTTTTTGGAGACCATAGTGTTTATTTACTTTACACACTATGCACGTTCCGGTTATTTCTTTTATATATTTTAAGGCATTTGGGTAAAAATACAGACGTTTGAAGATAATTTCAAGCTTAGCTGCCCCTACATGTCCATATTCTTCATGTAGGAAATCAACCACGTCAAAGAATAGGATTCTGGGTAAAAATGGAACCATATTTCTCTCGTCATATTTACGATACAGCACTTTTCTGCCATTTTGGTCAGGCAAAATCGTAAATTTCTTGGCTGTATTATCTTGCCGAGCTTTCAACTTGGTCATGTTGGAGGGGACGTTCATCTCTAGTAATTCCATTATTTTTACGCAAGCTTGATCGTTTTGTTGATCATGATGAATTTCAGCTAGGTAAGCTAAAAGTTGATCTTTTTGAGATTGCATAAATTCAACTGAGTAAGGTTGAATTGATGTTTGTAGTGAAAATAATGGTAATTTGGACGGTCGTTCCGTCGTCACCCTGGTGTAGGTGAGCTCGGGAGCCACGATATGAAAGAGTTTACTCTTTTGAACTTTCAAATCGTAGACGATGTCATAGCCATTAAGGATGGTAATCCATGAAGCGGCTTTTCTATGGGTTTGAACCATTTTTCCAAAACCTTCAACGATGGCGTGAAGATCTTTTCTGACGTGTACTTTATTACCATGAAGCCACATAGACAGTTTTTTAATCGTTGTGACTAAATTCTGCATTTCTCTGTCTATGAGTGTAAATTTTTTCTGGTGGGGCTTAAACGAATAACTTGTAAACATTATTACTTTATTATCACCATTTATAACCTGAAACAAAACAGCGTTCATTGCATTGTCCGTTGTCATGGTCTCTAAATATAATTCGTGACCAGGCACCGGAGGCATCAATTGAAAGTCTTTCAAGTATTCAGTCTTGAGTTTTTCGAAAGCAGCGTCTTGTTCAGGTCCCCAATCTACTCGGTCATCGTGAGCTTTTGACTTTTTCTTGCTCGTATCGGGGGGTTTGTCCTTTATATCCCCTTCAGGTGGTTTTTTACGAGTCAAATTGTAGATTGGTGCTAAGATTTCCTGATATTGAGGTATAAACCTGCTATACAGGCCAGTCAAGCCCACCAAGGCCAAGATTTCGCGAACTGTATTGAGTCGAAATTTGCCTTGTCTAGTATGTTTTGCAACAAATTCTTCGAATTTCTCAATTTTCTGTTTTTGCTTTCCAATTTGCTGGTGAGCAAGGACAAAACCAAGGTGTTCGGTTTTCTCTTGGAAAAGCTCAGTTTTGTGGGCATTTAATTTTAAGCCTGCATCCCTGATAATTTTAAGGATATCGAAAAGTAGCTGAACCATTGTCTCAAAATCAGCTGCGCGGAGTAACACGTCGTCAACATATTTGGTTACACCAGGTCGGTCAGGAAGTACTTCGTTGATCATAGTAATGAATTCTGCGGCTGAAATTTTCATGCCATAGGGTAATCTAGTGAATTCATATACTTGACCTTCGAATTGAAATCCGGTGTATTGAGCTGAAAAATCGTCAAGTACAAGCTGCATAAATCCCCATACAAAGTCTAGAGTACAGAAGAATTTTGCATTTCCACAATCATTAATTATCGTTTCGATTGGGTTTGGCTCGACGTAATATGGCTTTAATCGTGGATTTAATTCATCAGGGTCAATACAAGGTCGTATTTCGCCAGATTTCTTGACTACCGGTACAAGAGTATTGATGAAAGGAGTTTTTGAACGGCGAATAAAGCCTAAAGCTTCACAAACTTTGAAGCAGTGACGTAATCCAGGTCGCAATTTTTGGGAGGGCTGGAATTTTGCCCCTCTCCACGAGGTCGTTTTTGCTTCCTCGTTCACAAATTCAAAATGAACTTTGCGTCTGGTATATGCACCTGGATATTTACTAAATACGTCTGATACGGACATAATTAATTCAGAAACTTCATCAATTCTCTTATTGGTTGCAATTTTCCTGCGTTTCAAGCCGTCACAGACATTTTCCCATCTCCGCTTGAAAACTTCAGGGCCATTATCCCTGTCTTCAGGGTCAAGACTCATCCAGTCAACAAGCTTCGTGCGTTCCTGCGTGTTTTGGATAATTTCATGTTCGAATTTTTTATCCACACTGACCTTTCCGAGATGTAGGTCAAGGTAATATTCAGCAGGGGTCACGAACTTAAGTTCTGCACGTTTTAGGACGCCTGGCGGTTGGCAATACGCGAAACCGTCTCTTAACATCGGTTGTATGTGTAATTTTAACATTGAAAGGCGTCCAATGATTGCAATTTTATTTGTACAATCAATAACATGAAATGGTATTTTTAACTCTAGTTGGGCGAAACGTAGAGTAACTTGAACCATGTAACGTTCTGTGTCGACGAGTTTATCGTCAGCCATTTTTAAGGTTACTTTTCGGTTCAAAGCAATACTTTTGATTTGACGGGGTTCCTCAAATCGAATTCTTGATAAAATATTTGTTGATATAACATTAGGGAGTGCCCCTGTATCAAGTTGAGCAGGGTACACCTTCCTTCCTATCAAAATAGGAATTACACAGGTGACGTCATCAGAATCCTCTGTAGGAATCTGAGCTCTGACCAATGGATCAAGGTCATCATATTTGAGAGAAGTATTGTCTATACTTTTCACCTCCATTAGGGGAATCTGTTCTCTCACGACGTCATCTAAATTATTGAGTACGTTCTCATCGATTAATGGTGGAGCGTTTTCCTTATCCATTAGATCAAATTTTTCTTTCTTTTGAATGGTCACTTTCCCAAAATCTTTCGCAGTCAACGTTTTTGGGTCGATTTTCCTCTTCTGGTAGGGAGGAGGGAGCGAAGATTTCTGTAATGGACCAGTATAGGATGGTGTTTCCCTCTTAATGAGCCATTCATCAAATTCAGTTTGCATCTCAGTCATTATCGGTAAATACGCAGATTCATTGATGAAATATCTGTTGTATTTATGACTGTATGTAAAACGATGCTCGTTTGCTATCATTTTTTGGAATTCGGTAGCTACAGCTGTATGGGTTATGCCATATTCGGGGTCTATGAATGTATCACATCGTAATAGAACCGTAGCTGGTTTATCCCACAAATACACACGGCTATCATGAGTCAATTTAGCCATCATGGATTTAAATGCGTAATATTTAGTCATAGTAATGGACTTTTGTTTAGTCGCATTTGGCTTTATGGCAGGGAAGAGAATGATGATCTGTTGAAAATTCTTCTTGGTAAGAAGTAAATTGAGAATTTTTTCCATCCATTCTTCCACTAGTTCATATTCCATGTTTGCATTTTGTAATTCCCAATAACCCATGGAAATTAATGCAATGTGTTTTTCAAATGTAGCACCTTGTATGGCACCATATAAGTTTTCAAAAGGGATTTGATCCTTTAAATAAGGGGGTAGTCTCGAATTTGGTTCACGACATCTTGCTATAAAACAAGCAATTGAGTCACCAATTAACTCGAATAAGCAAGATGCTGAGTCATCATTAGGATTTTTGTGGAAGCTGTCAGAAGAGCTCGCTGATTTGCGATTGTCACCCACTAGTTTTCCGACGGCTGGGAGGTTGTTTCAGCTGGTTTGCTGAGTATCTCTTGAATGTTTTGATCATTCAGAATTTGTTCTGGGGTATTTGGTACTACCTCAGAAAATTCAGTCACAGCCTCAATTGCCCCTGCAGGTAGTGCACGCGGCTGTCTGAGTGGCTGTGATTTTCTCGAATCAAGATTAGCAGATTGTTTAGCGGGTGGCGGTTTTTGTTCCGCTGTCTGCTTTTTGTAATCGGTATGAGTAAATAGTTGAGTATCTGACTGGTATGGTTGGAGTTGAATACTTCCAACTGCCCCTGGGTCATAGTCTTGAGCGAAGCCATCAAGTCGTTTCAAAAACATTTCGAGATTTGATAAATCTGTGGCTGAAACCAAGCTTATGTAGGGTGATGGTAGTTTTTTGTGTGCTATGGCGATTAATTCGCGCACGTCAGCTTTCTTTGCATTTAGCAATTGACCGATCCAACGTTTCAGGATTGACACTAAATTCTGCACTGATATGGCGGTCGGTGTCATATTTCTGAAACGTTGTAATGCAATTTCTTGTATTCGATCAGACCAAAATTCAAGATAAAAGGCTTTAATTAAGCTTTGTAAATTTATTATGTGAGAATTATCTTGTTTCCACAGCGTAGCCTCGTCAAGCTCAATGTTTTGTTTAAAATATGAGCACTGAAGTTCTTCTAATAATCCTGCATTTTTGATGAAATTGCAGAAAAGTTGTACATAGAGGTGAGGGAAATATCTCATTGGTTCATCAAAGCGTATTCCTGACTCTTTGATAGTTTTTGCCGTAATAGAGGGGCCTTTGTGTCCTCCACAAGCTGATCGGCATGTGGGTTGGTTATTCACAGCTTCAACAAGCTGATCTTGCACAACTTCCATATTACGGACCTGATTTGTAATTGTACCAATTACATTTTCCACTCTCGATTTGTGGTCTTTAAATTCAGCATGATTCGTTTGAATCGTTTTCTGAGTCAGTTCTGATTCGCTAATCATAGTTCGAGCAATATGTTCGAACCAACGTACGTTACAATCGTTTTGCAAGTCTGCAGTCTTTTTGAGAGCATGCATTTCTAAACGTACATTGTCAATGTTCTGATTAGCATAGGTAATATTTGTAGTCAAAGTATCAACTGCATGTTGTTGAAAACCCATGTACTCTTGCACTTGTTCATACCATTTGAGATTTTTAGCTTGTTCATTTTCCTGAGTACCAATTCTGGTGCTCAGTCGCTCAAGTTGGGTATTTAGAGCAGTGGTATTGTTTTTAGCAAGAGTTTCGAAATATTCATACGGGTCGTTCTCAGCAGTTCTCAAGGGAGGTTCAGGCAGAGGGTTGTATCCTTGTTCAGGGTGGGAATGCAGACTCGCCGGCTCCATTCTGTATATCGCTGGTGGTGCATCAAATATTGGCATGGTTTGATATCTTTGATATACAAGCTCTGGGCAAATATAACCCTCCTGCGGCAATTGCGGCGGTCTCTCTTGCGGTGTCGCTTGAGAAGGTGGAAAAGCCGGCCATACGATATCATGTATCGGTAATCTCAACGGTGGTAGCTGATTTGCTGGCACCGGAGACTGAGGGGGCGCGGAGGTCGCGATTTGTGTCTGAGTACGCGGCACTGAATTACCAGGGATAGCAACTTGTGGCGGTGGCTGCGCGAGGCATGCCGATTGGTGATTCGACGAAGGCTGTATAATTTGGCCTTGACTTTGGCCAGCCACAGTCGGTTGCGTCATCTGAGTATTCACTGCATTAGTGTTTTGCACTAATGGTGGCGGAGGAACCGCGAGGTTCGGTGCTGGTACAGCAGATACAGGCGGTGAGGATACATTATGAGCTGGTTGGCCTATTTCACCGCTGGTCGGAGGAGGGGGTGGGTCCCCAGCCCTCAGGCCTGAGCCTTGAAGCAGTGACTGTTGAGAAATTTCAGGGATCGTTTGTAAATTAGCAAATGTCCCATTTGAAATCGTGTGATGTCCATAAGGATTGATATGAGTCATTGGTCTCATATGGCGACTAAAACCACTATTATCAGTGGAGGACAATATTGATTGCTCCCTAAACATTGATTGACTTTGACTCAGATTACCATAAATTGTAGAATCAGGCATCTGATCAGTTGTATTGCTTGAATTTAAAGCAGTAACATCAATAGTGGGTAAGGAGGGAGCTGCATTCGCGGGTATCGCGGTTGGATTCGCGGTTACCGCGAACTGGTTCGCGGTTTGGGTCGCGGGAGGTCGCGGACGGTAGTTCGCGGTTGACCTCGCGGCTGCCCCACTCGCGGTCGCGGTCGCGGTTTGGGGCGCGACTTGGTTCGCGGTTGAAGTCGCGGCCTGATTCGCGGGTGGGGGCGGTATATTCGCGGTATCAGGTCGCGGTGCAGTGCCAGGGATGTAATCAATTGGATTCCCAAAGCTTCCTGGTGGTATGTATCCAGGAAGGTAGGCAGCTGCGCTCAAAGAAATAGGAGCTTGGTTAGAACTCGCGGCCGCGACTATATTCGCGGTTGAACTCGCGGTTGACCTCGCGGGTGCCCCATTCGCGAGTGCAGTTGGTTGCGCACTCGCTGAAGCAGACGTTGAAGTGCTTCCCACAGTACCAGAATTTTGATATGCTGGTAGCTGAGCAGCTGCGCTCCATGGTACAGGCGCGGTTCTAGTCGCGCTCGCGACGTTCGCGCTGATAGCCTGGTGTGGCATATCAGATTGATTAGTTTTATCAGGTTGTGATAGTTGACTCGCACCTGGTTGGGTTTGAGTCGACTGTGTAATGTCAATTAAGTTTTGGGTAGTTTGAGAAGTACTTGATGTAGTACAACTCGAACTTGTACCAGTGGTAACTGGTACTGTATTCGTTTTGCCAGTCATACTGAAATAATCAGGATGTAGGTCGTAACACTCACCTATAATATTGCCAAAACGATCGTGTTTCTGAACTGTCTTTCCAAAGTATCTAAACACTTCAGTTTCTGGAGTGCTAGATGCAATGGAAGGATCAATCGAGAATCGATTCCTACGATTAGGCGTAGTAGTTCCGTTGTCAGATGAAACTTCAAGTATTAACTTGAGAGGGGTTTGCTCTCTGTTAATAGGAATTTTGATAATAAAATTCAAACGAGTGTAAAAATAAATTCAAACTCGCCTATTTTCCCTTGAAACGAACCAATATTGCAATGCAATGCGTTCTTATCAAGGTATCCGAGGTAAAATTATCTAATTTTTAAATCAGATAAGCTCGGATGTAATGCAGGACAAAAGGCTGGTTTTGCCAACGCCCAATTTATCGAATGATGGTAAAAATATCTCGAATACGATTTTTCAAGTTTGCACTGAGAAAATCGACCGTTTTTATGTACGAAAATTTTACCTATTTCTACTTGGTAGGTAGAAAATATTCTGTTGAAACTGGAAAGTTTAACAGACGAAATTCGGTTGAATTTTCGTTTGACACTAGTGTGTGTAAGTTTTTCACTTTGGTTTTGTGAAAATTCTAGATTTTCTATAGAAAATCGTACCTATTTCTACTTGGTAGGTAGAAAATATTCTGTTGAAACACAAAGGTTTAACAGACGAAAATCGGTTGATTTTCTATTCTACACTGGTATGTGTAGATTTTTTCACTTTCTTCTTGTGAAAAAGATCGCGATTTTTCACTTTTTACACTTTCTTCTTGTGAAAAAAGATCGCGAAATCAAACACAAATTCACTACTTTTTCACTGAATGAAAAAAGATCGCGAACTGCACTGATTTCAATCAGAAAAAATCGCTAGGTATGGCGAAATTTACCTATTTCCACTGGTTTGTGGAAATTTCTCAGTCAGAAACTTGAGAATGGTGTTTTCTCAAGTCTGACAAGTAAAAGTCGGATAGGTTTTCGACTTACACACTAGTTGGTGTATCTAGTGTCTTTGCAATAGGTATGAGATCGACTCAATACCTAGCAAAACGAAAAAATGACAAAATAGGGTAAAAAAGGTGTGACAAAACTAACAGAGCAGAAGGATATTGCACTGTATTAACGAATAGGTAACTATGAAGGCTAAAGCATGCGATTAGGATAAGAATAAAAATATAGGATAATAATAACTTAGAAAAATCACAAACAAATAGAAAACATAGAAATAAATCACAAGAAAAAATAATATATAAAAATAGGAAAAAAGTAAAGAGAAAAAAGATAAATAAGGTAAGTTTAAAAGTACTGGACTTTCACCAGCTAGGCTACGAATATTCTTTGAGTGTGAAAAATACAGTTACCTATACAGGCTACGAATATTTATTCACAAGAATACAGTTACCCGTGGCCACCTATATGATGTTACAGGGGCAAAAAACGTAAATAGACCTTTAAAAAGGGCTTACCTTCGCATGTGAATCCGGGCGCCAATGTGATGGTGGTAATCACAGGTGTACCTCGCCCGATGAGGTATGGTGAATACCACTCACAGCTTATCAATTAAAACTCCAGTTCACTGCCGCTATGCGACTCCCTGGAGGACTAGTATAACCTTATAGCAGGCACTAGAAGTGTAGGTACAACTACACAAACGGGTGGGTCGCTATGCGAGAGCCGGAGAACATGAGCGACAATACCTTCGCGAAAACGTTAGAATTGCCACTGACGAGAGCACTACTCGGTAGAGTATTCGTTGCTTCGTTTATCCGTCCTACAGGGTTACCACTTCGCAGTGTTGCCCTGTAGAACGGCGGGACAATCCCTACCGTGACAACCTGATGAAATACACATTTTATAGATGATGCTTTGAAGTGTCTACCTCGTTAAAAAAATCAAAATTTTCAAATTAAATTGACAAAATCAGAAAAAAAATCGAAAATTGTATTTAAAAAATCAATAAAGTATCAGAACGAAAAATATAATAAAATGTTGGAAATTTGTGCGAAATTTACCAAATTAATTTGAAGAAATGCAACATCTAAAAATCTTACATTGCTTTTCAATTCAAAACAGAATTTTTTAGATCATGATCTTGCCTCCTTACTTTCAAAAAATGAATGTTTAAAACAGAAATGAGTTGTTGAATAATTTTTTTTTTTCTAAAAACACAATTCCTCCATTTTCTTTTAGATCTCTATCAGTCTCAATTGGGAAATGTAGAATTGGTGTGTTGTGATTGTTTTATTATCAAACTCCATGAAAAAATTATTAATCACATTCGTCTAAGTATATTTTTTTTATGAACTGGTATAGATTAAAAATTTAACATGTTTAAGATGAGAAAATTCTACGAAAAAAGTCTTGAATGATCCTTCTCTTTTGTTACCGATTCGCTTTCAATTTCGGGCAATAAAACCGGACACAGGCAGGAAGACATGACCACGTTGAATTAATAAGTGAATATGTGATCTTGCCACAAAGAACAGACTCTGTGTTAAAAAAAATTGATGTCTCTATTTTTATGTGTTTGATCCAGATTTCGTGTCATTCGGACCAAAAACGTGAAAAATGAGACATCGATTTTTTTTTACACAAGGTCTCTCGGCAGAGTCACATATTTAAACTTTAAAGATTGGAAAGATCTTTAAAAATGATTTCGAAAAAATTATTTTGAAGAAATAGTGACAATAATTCCTTTTTTGGGAGGAAGGGCTGAGCGATTTACATGTTATTCTCCAATTATTTTCATCAATGTAGTTGAGTTTTTAAAAGATTTTTTCCGAAATGTATTGTAAAAAAAAATGGATAATAATATTTTTGAGACTAAGGTAGGTACCTATCCAGTCAACACATTCTCTGGAGTGGTTTTCTCGCCGATAGATTTTGAGGGAGCATAAATAATTTATGTAATTTATTAAGGAGAAACCAATAAAACATGTTGTTGGCAACAATGGCAATATGAAATATCTCAAAAAATTAGGGTTTTGAAATAAAAAATCAAAAAATTACTGGATTTTGAGAAAAATTTGCTCGTAAAAATTTTTTAATTTCAGGAAAATTTCTCATTAGGAATTTTGATTTTTTATTCAGGTTTGAAACATTTTTACCGAAATATTTTTGTAGAATTTATGTTGAGAGGAGGGGTTTTTTGTGGAAGGAGGTGTGGATTTCTGAAAATTATGATTTTGATTTTTCAACCAGTATGAACATTGAAACATGAAAAAGTAACATAATTTTTTTTACGATTTTAGTGTAAAACCATGAATTCTTATTTCTTACAATGACTTTTCCTCTGAAATTTTTGATTTAAAAATATTAATCTTATATTTTTGGACTCAATTTTGAAAAAAATCTTCTTCCTCATTTTGTTTTCTTTTTGCATTCGTTTTTATACGTTTACAAATTTATGATCTTACATAGGTATAGCTCATTTTACCGACTTTTCCATTAGGAAAAGTCGAGTACTAAATTGTTCATCGTAGTTGAAGGGAGCGTCGGGAACAATTTTTTTTTACGTTTTCGGACATTCTGAACACGATAGGACGTGTGGTTGAGAACGAGGTTTCCTTATATATATATATATATATATATATAAGGAAACCTCGTTCTCAACCACACGTCCTATCGTGTTCAGAATGTCCGAAAACGTAAAAAAAAATCGTTCCCGACGCTCCCTTCAACTATGATGAACAATTTAGTACTCGACTTTTCCTAATGGAAAAGTCGGTAAAATGGCATACTATTATTTCATTCAATATCAATTTATCAACTTTTTTGAATTTGTGCCCTCCCCCCCACCAGGTACCCCTATGGATATGGGAGCTTGAGGGCCCAAAATTTTGAGCTTGAGTGCAAGACCAAAATTTCAAATTTCAGTCATTTTACTTGATAAATAGCGTGGGTACCAATTCTTTAACTTATGTATTACCGACTTTTTTATTTTGATTTGAGCCCCTTCCCTGGATACACTGGAGTCCAAAATTTCGAGTTTGGTACTTCTCAGTAGGCTCAATATTTGTGAATAGTTGAACGAAAGTAAATTAAGTTTTCTACACCGACTTTTGTGGAAAAGTCGGTTACCTTACGCAGAATGCGTAAGGTTTTTTTATTCTCTGTACAATTTTATCGATTTTTTGTGAAACTGAACCTTTCTCCAATTTTCATAAGCGCCAATTTCAGGCCATTTTCATAATTTTCTAATTTTTTAAAATTTGCTCAGGAATTTTTTAAACAGTTTTTTACATTAAAAAAATTAAATATTCGACGGTTCCAAAACTACCTTTCATAAATTTTCTAGATATAAATAATCACCTTATTGGGATGAAAATTGGTTTTCGGGTTGAAACGAATTTCGGTCCTCTTAGAAATAGTAGAATCAAGGGAATACTCGTACATTGATTTCAAAACCAATTTTTGATCCCTATTAAGGGTGATTTCTGTAGATAGGCTTACTCATGGACCATTTTTATGAATTTTTTTCCATGCAGAAAATTTTTAAATTTATCTCGAAACCGTTTCCAATCGATTCCGGAACTCGAAATTAGGGTACAAAATATGCCAAATTTCAACTTCGTCTGTTGATCAGATCAATTTTTCTATTATTCAGGACAATGAGGTGATTTGAATTTTCAAAAATTCGTCGAGAAATTAATTTAATCTCTTGAAATTTTGAATCTATGGCTCTTTTGTGATGTTCTTTTAATATAGGTCAATATATATATTTTTTTTCATTTAGTTTTACAGCCTTTTAGGATTTCTTGGGAAAATTTCATCAATTATTTCATTCTTAGAATGTTCATTTTTACCTTCAACAGCTTCACAAAATACCATGAAGTTAATTTGGTTTTTTTTTCTTTTCTCACTCCTTCACTGATTCTCCATCTTATATCCGATTTAATAACAGGAAACTGCGAAAAAATTTGAAGAAACCACGAAACGTTCTTGAGTGCGAATTGGACGACTTAGCAGAGGTGCAATGGTATTCGAATGATGAAGGGTTTCGGTTAAAACTAAAAGCCGCTTTAATGATGTTTTAAGTTTCAAAGACAAATAATTCGATTTACGAGAATATACCAGTGTTCGTGTTCATTTCACCAAGGTCTTTCTGGCTCTGGACAAGTAAAGCAAAATCATAATGAATATGTAATTTAATCAAAAATAACTACAGACAATGCATTCGAAAAAGCACCAAAGTAGAAAGTACCTAAACCGTAACATACTTTCATTTCATACCAAGTCTCTCTGCGGGTGACGTTGAAAAAGCTGGACTTTCCACCATTATTTCTTCTAATGCTCGAATAATATCCAACTACGCGATACGTATTTTGAGAAAAATTCAATTTAGTGACGAGGCCTTATAAAATTCATCTCGGTATTCGATGCTCGATGGATGGATATTTGTAATATGCTGGTAAAAACGTATGTACGTGTAATAGAAATTGATGAAATGAAAATTTCCCTTCGTATAAATTTGTTTTTGACGTTTTGGCATAGTCATCTCGTGCATGCGAACTATGCAATAAGGAAACGTCGTCATTTGAAGGGTTTCTTCAAATGGAAAAATATTCAGATCGTCTTCATGTACTTCATATACGAAGAAAAACTGCTAAGGGTGAAATTACAAGGACACTTATAGGTGTGCTTTTTGTTCGTATACGAAAAATGGCAAAAAAATCGCGAATCAAATTAACCTTTTTTTTTCTTAGGAAATCGCTACATTAATATGGGTTTCATCTCGTTCGTATTTTTTGCTCGAAAAAACGTTAAAAAATACGAAAATTTTTCAATTTTTACGCATTTTTTGGCTAAAATTTAGTCTTTTGAATATAAAAGAAATAAAAGACTGCCTCGTCAAATTCGACATCTCGAGTATTTCGTTATCGAATATTCGGAGGCGAAGGAGAAAAAAAACGATGTCATGAAGAATAATTTCACCGCTTGTGTACGTATTTATCGTCGAACGCGAAGAAAATAGCTTAAAAGCTACAGGTGTGCTGGCGAAAATACGTAGAAAGTTGTGAGGCGGAGTGATCGCGCATGGTTATTCGGGTCGAGTTGTCGAGTGTATTTCGGAGCCTGAACAACGATTATCCGCGTATCCAGAAGATAAAACATTGTTGACGTGGGTATGCGAAAATTTTTCGCCGGATAAATTACCTACTCGTACGTTCACCACCGGTGGTTACTTATTTCGGTAGTTTTTGGCGCGAATCGAGATGTCGAAAGGATTTGCCGGTATTGAGTGTGTTAGTTTTTCAGCCAGGATCGACGTTAAAATTTCTATCCATTAGATTGGAGTTCGTAAGTGGCCGATAACGGTGTTAGAATATGTGCATGTTAAGTTTTTTGGGGAAATTTTAGCTTGAATTTTGGATAAAGCAACATGAAAGGGTTTGGCAAAACGGATACGTTTTTGCCAAGATATGGCAATTGTTGTTTTTAGAATTAGCGATTTTATTAAATTTAAAAGCGTGCGGAGTAAATCCACAAGGCTTAGTGTTAAATTGAAAATTGGTTTTTGTATTTAGATCGTGTACGAATGAATTTTAGTCGAAAAGGTCTTCGACATGCGTCTCGTATTATACTCTCGGCTGATTAAAACTGAAAATAGAATGGTCGAGTGATTTTAAATTTTTTTGAATTATGATACGAGTTTTTTTTTATAGATGGAAGTACCTGGGTGAATTTATAATCGAAAATTTCGTAATTGTGTTTTTTAAAAAATTAGTTGAAAAATGGATTTTCAATTTTTCAATATTACTTTTATTTTTCCTGTACATTTTGTACGAATTATTTTCGCCCATAATGGATGAAAAATATTCTTTATTTTTTAGTACCTACAGCGATATTCTTGCCAAATATTTCGTAAAAGAGGGAAGCGGTTTTCAAACGATAAGTATTTCGAGTTATTTTTTCACAAGGGCTGGGTCAAATTTACCTCATCGTTACATAGAAGATTGGGAGGCAATAAGTACACTGGGTAGATGGCTCTAGAAAATTCAAGTATCATTTCGAGTATAACGATGCTCTCTTTAATTTACTGAAACTGGGGAAAAGCGCGATGGGTAAAGACGATAAAATAAAAAGTCGACTTGCATTTTTCAAAATCAAATAATGACTGGGTAAATTATCTTGCTTATGGTACAAGTTCTCGATTTCGAATCATTTTTGACGTTTGCTTTCGTAGGTATAAATCGATTACCTACGTTTTAGAAACGTTCATTTAAAAATGATTTTCAAATATCAAATAATATTTTTTCCAACGTCGGGCAATTAATTTCGGTGCAGAATTTTGATAGATTTTAAATTGCCAATTTTCCACAGTAAATAGAAAAATTACTTTTGGTGAAAGATTATGCTACCTGAGGGTTTCTCGACATTGGTTTTATTACTTGACTGAGAATTTGATTGCTATTTCAAATCCAAGGTTATTTGATTTTTATAGTTTAGCTAGTCTTTGATGTCAGGCGAAGTATGCAGAAAAAATTACTTTAGAAAGGAGAATAAATGTTGGTGTAAAGTTCAAAAATCGAGTGGAAAGGTGGTTGGAGATGAAAATTTTGTAAAAATTCCCTGTATGCATTCAAGTGTGATTTATAATGATAAATTATTTTTCATGTTGAGGAAGATATGAGAAGAAAGGTCTTTTCAAGGTATCATTTGATAATTATTCACCTTATCAAGTATTTCATTCTCAATCAATATAAAATTACCAACGCAACACCAAATTTACCATATGGGGGGGGGGGAGGTCCAGTGATTTCAGATTCTACAGCAAACTTCCTAGGTAATTTCTGAACCAGCTGTTACAATTTTCCAACAAACTTGATTGATTTTAGTGAATTTTACTGATTTTTAATGCACGTTCTTTATTTTCCCACTGAAACTAAAAACTAGAAAAAACTGAAACGATAATGAAAGAACAGAAACAACTAAAACTGAAATTGAAACTAGAACTGAAATGTGTAAGTTTTGCTAAAAGTTCTAAAATTTCAGTTTCGTTCTTCAATGAAATTTTTCATTGGGATTCTGATATTTTTTCAATTGTATAAACTTTCCAACGTCATTTTGTGGCAAAAACACCAAATAACTGAAAATAAAATTGGAACTGGAACTGGGGAATTGAAACTGAAAAATTCAGCATCTAACAATCAAATAAGGTCGCCAGTATTATTAGATTGATTATAAAGCACGATTATAAATGCTGAAAGTCGTGGGGAACATTTTTATGGACTTTTCTCCAGCACTAGAAAATTCCAATATTTCCAGAAGACTCCAAAACGTCTTGAAAACGTTTCTAATCGTTTCAGGAGGTAAAAATGGAATATTTGTCAAATTTCCGTGATTTTTTTTTTTGCTTATTACACAGATCAAATTTTCATGCATAGAGGTCAGTGTTGCCGAATTCCGGATAAAGATCCGGAAAACGGAACTTTTGAAGCTCTTCGGAACTTTTTCCGGAACTTTTCGATTTTCGGAACTTCCGGAAATTTTATTGCATTTTAGACACGATTTTTCAAAAAAAATTCCCTCGCTTCGCTCGGGCAATATTTTATACTTTTTGTTGCTGATTTTTTAGTCAAAAATGACTGGCTTTTCGGTCAATATCGTCGAAAATTGGCAATTTTTTCTCCAAATTTTGACCTCTCCCTCTTTTTTGAAGCATAATTGTTGGTGAAATAAAAAACCGGATCTTTTTACGATTTCCGGAACCTTTTTCGGAACATTTGAATTCGGCAACACTGATAGAGGTGGATACCTAATTTTGAAATTTCAAAAGTTTGTCTGAACTCAAGAAATGAGTTTTAGCATCTAAAATTTTGGATATGAAGTTCTTTTACGATGTAATTTCGATTTATTTTTGTTATGGCTCAAAATTTTACTTTTGAGTTGAGATAACTCCATAATAACTCCCTTCTAAGGTAATTAAATTAAGGCATTCATGTGTTGCCAAAAACATAGGTAGCTACCTACCCTTGATATGAAATATTCTCTGCAAAGAAATATTA
Organism: Pseudococcus jackbeardsleyi; assembly: GCA_038380155.1. Lineage (NCBI taxonomy): Eukaryota > Metazoa > Arthropoda > Insecta > Hemiptera > Pseudococcidae > Pseudococcus > Pseudococcus jackbeardsleyi. Next base: position 46,630,560 of record CM076239.1, read on the forward strand.
CATTACAATAGATAAAAACGAAAGTGAATGACTTCTTGTCGAGTGCAGATTTGACTGAACGAGCCGAAGGCCCATTTGTAATTTAGCTATATTGTCCCCTCCTCCCCCCCTGAATTTTAATTTAGGAAAACTGCTGCGAATACCTCTCGCGAATATACGCATTTATATATATTCGTAGGTACTCGTCTTTTTTTGTGTGTGTTGATGTTTTCAACATCATGTACCTATCATTTTAAAATATGAAAGTTAAAAGCACACACACGTTTTGTGATGTTCCTATTTTTACATTTTGTTTCAAACATGTCATGATTCAAAGCTACAGATGAAGCAACTGTAATTTGAATTTTTATTGGTATCTCTCTAATGATTTGCATATATTAATAGAGGTTGAATAATTTGAATTTTTGATGGAGGGTGTCTGCACATAATACGTGTGTTGAGAGACAAGGAAGCTTTCATAAATATCTGTGAAATTTTACATCAATTTATATCTGCTCTGAACTATAATTCGTTCTTTTTTTTGTCCCTTTCAGAATAAAAAAAAAGTCATGAAAAATTGATCCAAAGATTACGAAGTTTTGGTGGAAATAATAGTTGACGTTTTGGATACTAATTTTGAAAGAGCCTTTCCTAATAAGGGTCGAAAATGACCCTTGACCTAGAATTCGTCAAAATTGGCCCAAAGTGTTATTTATGGTCTAGAAACATCCCAAAACATTTTTGATCCACCCCCCGCACCCCTTTCGGAATTATCGCGCTTTTAATGTCGAAATTCCAACATACAATATGTCTGGAGGGGTGGGTAATTTTTTTTGAAATTTTCACAGATTATACATCTTGTTGGGTAGTGTGAATGAGAATTTTTTGAAAATTTTTTGGTCACATTTTCTCAATTTTTTTACATTGAAATTTTACAAAAATTACAAAAAAAATTTGGGGTGCCATGACTGGAAATTTTTTTATTAGTGAGGTTGGTTATGCATCACCCATATTTTTTTGGACCCTGAAATTGGGAGCAACAATATGGTCAAAAAAAATCAAACCCAAAAAAACGTGATTTATTTACCACTTTTTCGTATAGTAACAAGCAAATTATCCTAACCGAGTCAAAATAGTCATAAATTGAAAGTATTCATAAAAAAAAATCAATTTCCAAAATTTCAAGTGTTAAAGTGCATTTCTCAAATTTTGGCGATTTTTTGAAATTTTAAAATTTTAAAAATGCTCTTCAGAACTTCAATTTTTGGAAATGGAATTTTTTTCATGATGTACTTTCAATTTATAACTATTTTGACTCAAAATTTTACTTTGAGTTCGGATATTTTGCTTGTTACTACAAAAAAGTGGTTAAAAAATCACGTTTTTTTTGGTTTTGATTTTTTTTTTGATCATGTTGCCCCCAATTTCAAGATCCAAAAAAAAAATGTGATGCATAACCACTTGGTCGAACTAAAAGAATTTCCAGCCATGACATCCCAATTTTTTTTTAATGAAAAAAAAAGGGAAAATGTGAACTAAAAATTTTCAAAAAATTCTCATTCACACAACCCCAACAAGATGTATAATCTGTGAATATTTCAAAAAATTTTACCCACCCCTTCCAGAGATATCGTGTGTTAGAATTTCGACATTAAAAACACGATAATTCCAAAAGGGGTGGGGGTAGGGGGTCAAAAATTTTTTGGGGATGTTTCTATTTTGACCAATTCTGGGTCAAGGGCCATTTTCGACCCTTATCAGGAAAGGCTCTTTGACGTAGAAATTGCAGAGGGAAAATACGATAGTTATACAGTATGACACAAAAGTCTTGTCCACGAAAAACACTTAATGATATCTCGAAACTGAAAAGAGATATCGGGATGATTCAAACGGCAATATGTTCCTGAAGACAAGGACATTGAAGATTGATAGTCAAAGTTTCAGTTCTACCTACAGGGTGTCCACAAATTAAAACCCCGGTTTTGGTTAAAAAATGGGGGTCTGGGTTTTTTTTATGGATTTGAAGCCTACACACTGAGACGATTAAAATGTGATAATTTTTTTTCGAAACCGGTTCGAAAATTTGCAACCAGTTGTCAAAAATACTCCAAAAATTGAGATTAGAAAAAATTTTCCAAATGAAATTTGTAGAGCTTTGAAAGCCAAACATTGTCAGTGAACTCATTTTTTGAATCGGTTCACTCTCGGCAACTTGACAATTTCAACAACAAAAAAAAGATATGAAAATTTTTTCAAATGAACGTTGAACACCGCACCGTTAAAAATCTAAAAAAATTTCATATCTTTTTTTGTTGTTGAAATTTCAAAAAATGAGTTTACTGACAATGTTTGGCTTACAAAGCTCTACAAATTTCATTTGGAAAAATTTTTCTAATCTCGATTTTTGGAGTATTTTTGACAACCGATTGCAAATTTTCGAACCAGTTTCAAAAAAAAATTATCACATTTTAATCGTCTCAATGTGTAGACTTCAAATCCATAAAAAACCCAGACCCCCATTTTTTAACCAAAACCGGTTTCTCAATTTGTGGACACCCTGTAGGTAGAACTGAAAATTTGACTATCAATCATCAATGTCCTTGTCTCCAGGAACATATTGCCGTTTGAATCATCCAGATATCTCTTTTCAGTTTTGAGATACCATGAAGTGTTTTTCATGGACAAGACTTTTGTGTCATACTGTATAAAAGATTGCAAACGAAATCGAAAAAAAAAAGTAACAATAATTTTTTCAAGAAGAGCTATAAATTTTGAAATTTTTCCCAAAAGTAGGATTGATCACAATTTTGCCAGACACCATTTCAAACCATTCTATTAGACCACTCATACTCCCCCCTTCTTTAAAAAAATTAATCTGGAAACCCTTGGAAAAATCAGAACAACTCATTTCTGATTACCTACATCACTGGTGACGTAGTGAGAGGTAGAATATGACGTACTCGTATCAACATCTTGTGTAGGTAAAAGTGCACTCATGGTGTACGACGTATATTCGTAATATTTTCATTAATTCTTATTAAGACGTCAAGTTACGAAACAAAAGTAGCAAAAAAAAGCACCGCCTCTTGTAATTTTTAATTTAATTTTCATATAACTTCACAGAATAATAATTTCATTTATACATTTCTTATAACCTATTTCTTTTTTACAATTTTGAACGAGGTAAAAAAATCATTTCTTGGATTCATTAATTTTTTATTCATTTTTTTTTTTGGCTTTTCACCAACTTCACGTCTGGAGAAAATTTAATAACGAGGCTGTTGCGAATTTTCGCCATTTAATGTATAACTTCTACGTGAAAAACTTATTTTTTAATTAATTCACTTTTATTTATCCTAGAATTAATTTTTGTCTTTAAGCGTTATGCTACAATCCGTTTTAACCGTAGTACCTACAAGCTTTTGTATTGGTTGATTTGTATTCGTTCTTCGTTTATTTCCCCTTCTGGTTGCTTAAATCTTTTAATCTTGGTATAAAAAACATTTTATTTTTACGCATTTATCGCTTTACCTAAAAATTTACATCTTATATGGTAAACTTGAAAGTAATGAATTTTCTACTTATACTTTCTTAACTGAAATTTCATCGGAGGAAGGGAGATGAGGAAATCTCACCTTGAACGACGTTCGACGAATAAATTAAAAATGAAATTTACTCTTTTCTTTTATACGTATGGTACATGAAGGATACATATTATGTATGTACTCAAATACACCATCAAAGACTTGAGAGCAGTATCTGGAGGGTGTCTGAATATTATATGGAGCACTTCGCCCTTAAACCTTTGCCAATATCAGGTTTTGTATGTATATTGAAAATTCTTATTTACAAGACAGAGTGTCTATAGATAACCTATATGATCGTCGACAAAGTCAATAGAGCTATTTGAACGCAAATGTGCCCCCTTCTCCTCGCTTCATTGGCAAACCCAAAGAAGCCAAACACGTTGGCCTTTGAAAGAGACATGTTTAACCGCTAAGGTATTACAAATGAAAACTTTCCTACAATATAGATTCCTTTTCAAATTATATAAAGAGAATCTCGTTAATTTGCAATTTAAACGCGTCCAAATTACCACCCCGAAGAAGAAAATCATTAACGTGTGTCAGAACAGCGAGTAAAATATTCGCTTTTTCAACAGGTTAATTCGCCTCTCGTTTTATCATCGCGACGACGACGGAGGACGAACCGATGAACTCTATTGTGGTAATCGTTTCGTCGCCTTTATTAATACGCGATTAACAAAATGTATAGGTACCTACGTTTAAAGTTTTGCAGAAGTGTTGAATACACGAAATCATATGCCTTGGATACTTTTTCGTATTGAAATTTCGGTGGTAGGGATTGAACGATGAGAAATTACGCGAGCGAATTTGTAATTTGACGATGTCGCTGAGTGAGTTTCGCGATAATTTTCAATCTTTTGTAAATGGCTATTGAACTTGGATTAGACATGGTTGAAGGATTAGACACGTTTTTAGCAGATTTCTACGTTTTTATTGTTTGTTTATTTCTACGAATTCTTATTCGGTTCTGAGTCGAGGCCTGGGAACCGAATTGATTCTTGGTTTATTATTACGAGCTCATTTCCTGTCTATTTTTATCAATTTATTTATACCTATTTGTGACCTTACCGGAAAGAAGGACTCAGTGTGAAATCGATCTCATTTTTCACGTTTTTGGTCGAAATGACACTAAATCTTGGCCAAACACGTAAAAATGAAGACATCGATTTTTTTACACAAGGTCCCTTTTTTCCGGCAGGGTCACATTTGGAATTGATTTCGAAAGTTTTTTCTCCAGATCCTATGAATACTTAAATTTGAGACGTAAAAAAATGTACGTTCATTTCCAGAGAATTTTTTTCGATTGGATTGAAGGTGAAAAAATAAAGGTTTAAGGAAGTCCACCGGCTGTAAAATTTAAGCTTCTAAATTTTTTTGCAAAAATTTAGGGTTTTGAAATTTTGAGATTGGCCCTATAATGACCAAAAACCAATATTTAGGTTGTTTTTTGCGGTTTTCAGATGGAGAAAATTTTTATAAACATTTTAGAACCATTTTCTGAAAAACTTGGAATATTCAGGGAATTTTTGGAATTTTTACTCCAAAAAAATAAAATTTAATTAATTTTTATAAAATATAATTTTTTATTGAAATATTTAAAATTTATTAAAATATACTTATTAAATTTATTTTTGAAAATAAAATAATATAATATTTACTTAATTATTTTTATTTCTATTTTAGGTTCAAAAATAATTGAATTTCCATATGAAAATATTAATTTTTTTATAATTATTTTTTTTCAATTTTTTAAATTAAAATATATTATTTTATTTTTAAAAATAAATTATATATATTTTAATAAATTTTAAATATTTCAATAAAAAATTATATTTTATTATTTAAGTATAAAAATTAATTAAATTTTTTTAAAAGTCGTGGTATCTATCAACTACAAGTTGTTGAAAAATTCATGATATTTCTGGGATCAGAAATGTTTAAAAAAATTTCCGTTTGAAAAATTCAAATGTACTTATTTCATTTTTGATCGTACTTGAAAATTTTATTTAATTAACGAACAAAAACTGACCACACAGCAATATACTTCTATCTCCTTTTCTTTATATCATTTCTCTACACGGGATCGAGCTTTGAATCTCGTAGAAAAAAAAAACTTACTTTTGAGATAATTTTCCGAGAGAATCCGAAAAAGAGTTCAGAACATCGGCAGTGGGAATGGGATAAAAATTTGAGTAAGCAATCAGAATGCATGTTTTTCAATCTCTCTCCCTCCCTTCCCTCCCATCGCTCCATTCATTCCCCCTTTACCTTCCCCTTCACCACTCATCTTCTCTTCCTTCCTTCTCTCCTCCTAATTTAGTTCTCCCTCCCTCTAAAATCCATTTCCGAAGTCATTTTTGCTCTTAATTCAAACTGTAATGTCTTTAAGGTCCTTAGAACAGGAGGGAGAATATAAATTTTCTGACAGCACCGGTACAATACAAAAACTCAATTTGAAAAAAAAAAAAACATAAATAGGTACCAAGAGATGGAGAAAGATACCAAAATTGGTAATTTTTTAAAACTTCTGTTTAAGGTAATAAAATTTATGTATCAATCAATAATTTTTATGGTTACATTAATTCTGACCTAAACTACATATACCAGTTTCTTTGAGTGGGGGAAGAAAAATCAAATCATCTGTTGGTCTTGATTCTATATTTCAATTCTGGTAAGTTTTGGTTGAAATTACGAATTAAAATTTACCCTCCAAAATCTCTTCTAATTTAAAAAAAAAAAAAAAAAAAAAATGGAGAGAAAATAACTCTGGAAATGAACTTGATAGGTGAAAAAAATTCAGTTTAATTTTTTTTTTCAATCGTTTCAAAAAAATTCTCGAAATGCGAAACAGTGACACCCTCAACCCTAAAATGAAGCCTCAAAACTTGAGGTATAAAATCTAAAATAAGTATAAAAATACAAAATGCAAATTACAGCATTTTTAATGCATCGATCGAGCTGAACAGTTTCAAAACCAAATGTACCTCTCCTCCTTCTCAAAGTGAACTTCGTTGTTACGTGTTTAGTGTTAATAAAGTTGCCTACACAACCCGCCGTAAATACGTCTCCGTAAATGTATTATCATAGACGCTCCTTATCAATAAATTAGGAAACTATAACTTCCACGATTTTGATTTTCAATTATACAGCTCCAGACCTCGAATGAGCTGTATGAGAGGAATTACAAAACAAAATTGTAACAAATCCTGTTTGAGTGTCAGAATACAGGTCTCTGAATTGACGGTGAAAATTTCTGTTGTTCAGCCTTTAAAAGTTTTTACGTTACGAAACGCTCCTTTTTGATATTATACGCCCACTACAACCATACAACCTGATAATAAAAAAAAACTTGGAAAAAAATTAAAAAATCGCAGACATTAAAAGTATTGACTTTTTAATACTTGAAAAAAGATGAACTTCGATTTTTTCAAAAAAATGTTTCAAATTCGCAATATTGGCAACGCTGTCTCTCTACTATTTTTTTTTTTTTTTTTTTTTTAATGAGGGGAAAATGGATGAAGTGCTTATTTCAAAATATTGATACCATAGCCGCACTCAGAAATTAATTAAGGGAGGGGCTGAAAATTTGAGAAAAATCAGGAGAGGGGTCAAATTTCAAATTAATCATTTTCCACTGATCTTTCAAAATCATTAATTTTTTCTGACAAACTGGGAATTCATTGAGGAATTGGTGATTTTTGACTCGAAAATTGGTCAAAAATTATCAATTTTGAATACATAAATAAAAAGATCAAAATACTGCGCGAGCAAAGCGAAGGCGAAATTTTTTTGAAAAATACTGTTTGAAAAACCAAAAAAATGGACTTTTTTAAAGGGAGGGCTGAAGCCCACTCCTTGGGTGCGCTTATGATTGATACGAAAAAAATTAAAAGTGAATTGACTTAAAAAATAGAATAGGGTATGTTTTGAAAAAAAAATCAATATTTTCCAAAAATGAGAAAAAACTGAAAAATTGTTTCAAAATTTTGAAAAAATGTGCCAAATTTAAAGAACATATTGACATTTAATTTTTAAAAAATATATACTTACCTACCTATAAATCAAGATATTTTGAAATAAGGAAGTACATAATACCTATTTTTTTTTTTTTTTTTTTTTTAAGTAAAAGAACTGGAATTTTTTTTTAAATTTTAAAAAAATGGGAAAATGAACATTCAAGTGTATTGACATATTCACAGGAAATTATACCATTTGGTCTCTAAAGAGTGCGTTAATTTTTTTTCTATAAATGGTCAAAATACAAAATCAGTATTATAAGAAAAGAGAATTGGGAATGAATTTTTCTTCTTTTTTTTACCGTGCCAGAAGATGTCAATACAGCTTCTAAAAATAGGAAAAAAATTTATACCCAACTACCTATGCCTCTTTTCCTCTAATACGATTTTTGGGTTTGAATCATTTTGAAAAAACACATCTAAAACATAAAAATGTCAAAATAACGAAAAATTTTGATTCGATTCCTAAGAAAATATTTTCTTACGGAGCTCATTTTTTTCACTATCTGAAATCAATACCTAAGTATGAATTTATGCGTTACGTATTTTTTTTGGTTGGTATTTTTCGGCTACTTATGAATTTTTTTGCCGATATATTTTGATCCTTTATTTGTGGAAAATTGACGAAATGTTTTTTTTATTCCGTATTTCATACGTAAAATATCCATCAATATGGTTTATTGTGTTACGAAATATGAACGATTGAATGAAAATAGAACGTAAATGAAATAGGCTATTCTTTCGTTAGATTTTTTTCCTGTGCAACTTTTTTTTCGGATAAACGTTTTACGCAAGGATAACTAAACAGATTGATGCGCGCTTCATTAAATACCGATATCCGAGCATATTTGATTTCTCCACGCATTCGCCAACGCCGCCGCATATACAACCCCATCACATCTGTCGATTTATTTGCTATTTCAATCGAAAATACAAGAGCAAATATTTATCGTGATGGATTATTATCGCGTCGCCGATATCCATAAGGATCAAGAAACAGCCGAGCAGACCTAGATCCATCGGCGGTATTCCCTCCGTTAATAACGAACATTATTATTCAAAAAGTAGCAAACCTGTATATAAAACAGGCTGTAAAATTAATTATTATAATGTAAAACTAAGTTGAAAAAAAAAAGCGAGGTTTTCCGGAAATCTTATCCATAGTTACGCGTGCCTGGCGGGCTAATAATCGCGAACGACTGCTTAAAATATGTACCAGATCTGTTTAAATTTTAAATGAAACGAAACCTTTGCATAAATTAAATTCCCGAGCACAGAAATATTTCTCAAAGCTAAAAATTACCCGATACTGGGTCTTCGCTGCTGACTTTTAGGTTTCGACGAATAAAAAATTCAAATCCGCTGAATTATTCTAATTTTTCGCCTAATAAACGTAACATCATCACCTGTAATTATTCATTCGACGAGTGAAACCGATGGCGGAGCGAGGAAGAGTAATTTGGAAAATGTTCGAGTTTCGCGTTTTAATACCGCGTTGTTAAGGAAACTGTGTTTAGCGCCAGAGCTCACCGATCTCTTTGGGGTTCTTTGGTGAAGATCGGATTTTCCAAGTTATTTACTTCGAGGTACAGGGTGTCTAAATGTGGATTTCTTCAATTTGCTGTTTTTGGAGTTGAAGTAGAATAAAAGTTGTAGATTTTTTTTACTGTACGATGTATCGAAATTTAATTTAAAAGGTGTTTTTGTTCAGGTTGTCCATATTTTTAACAGGAATATCCAAAAAAGAGCCTTTCCTAATAAGGGTCGAAAATGGCCCTTGACCCAGAATTGGTCAAAATTGGCCCAAAATGTTACTTACTTATGGTCTAGACTAGAGACATTACAAATACATTTTGACCCTTTTTTTCACACTGAAATTTTCACAAAAAAAATTAAAAATTTTGGGGGCTGTCATGGCTAGAAATTTTAGTTTGGCCAAGTGGTTATGCGTCACACACCTATATATTTTTTTGGATCCTGAAATTGAGGGCAATAGATTCGCCGTAAAATTTTCTGTTAGATTACACCAAAAAAAAAATCAATTTGTTTGTAATGCTCCGGCTTTTTGCCCATGATAAATCAGTTTTTTGCCCCCCCCCCACCCCTTAAAGCAAACTTTAGAAGCCAGGATTGATCAAGGTGATGTATTCTGATGTCTAGAATCAGAATTTCGGCCTGAGAGAAGCCAGAAACAGAGCAAACATTTTTTTTGTCGACCTGTGTTATGCTTAGTTTGTCTTTGACCTCTTTTCCATCTTTCAAATGCTGGGCGGGGCACCATTTTCGACGTCCTGTCCCGATCTACATCACAAACTGAGAACAATCAATTGACCTCCACTTTCATCCCTCTCTTTTGAAACATGAGTCTGTTTTACAGATCTCCGTAGGTTGGTGAGCGATTTTTTTTTCAAAGTCCTTTTTTTCTATATTCAAAATTTTTCTTGACGTGGTCGAATTTTTTTTTAACTTCGAAATTTTTCTTAACGAGGTCTAAATTTTTTTACGAAATTTCTTATCAACTTTTGACGTAATCTACATAGGTACTTTTCCAAACTTCAAATTTTTTTTCAAGGTTGCAATTTTTTAAATTGTCTGGGAAAAATTTTTGACTTGAAGAATTGACCTGACTCCTGGGCTTGTTTTACAAAGTTGCAGTGACGTTGAAAATATTTTGTTAAAAATTGTAACCTTGACAAAAAATTCAAAGTTTGGAAAAGTACCTATTCAGAACACGTCAAAAAAAATTGAAGTTGAAAAGAAATTTCGTAAAAAATTGAAAAATTTAAAGATTTTAGACCTCGTGAAGAAAAATTGTAAAAAATTTAGACATCGTTGAGAAAAATTTCGAAGTTCAAAAAAAATTCGACCACGTCAAGAAAAATTTTTCAAGTTGAAAAAAAATTGTCGTAAAAAATTTCAACCTCGTCAAGGAAAATTTTGAAGTTGAAAAAAAAATCGTAAATAATTTAGACCTCGTCAAGAAAAATTTTGAAGTTGAAAAAAAATTTCGGCCATGTCAAGAAAAATTTTGAAGTTGAAAAAAATTCATAAAAAATTTCGACCACGTCAAGGAAAATTTTGAAGTTGAAAAAAAAATCGTAAATAATTTAGACCTCGTTAAGAAAAATTTTGAAGTTGAAAAAAATGTCGACCACGTCAAGAAAAATGTTGAAGTTGAAAAAAAAATCATAAAAAATTTCGACCACGTCAAGAAAAATTTTGAAGTTGAAAGAAAAATTCGTAGAAAATTTAGACCCCGTCAAGAAAAATTTTGAAGATAGAAAAAAACGTCGGAATGTGGACTTTGAAAAAAAAAACACTCACCAACCAACGGAGATCCGTAAAACAGGCTCACATACTTTACGATCGATGGGTAGTGCGTCTGAAATGAAACCGGCAAGCGCACATAAGTGAATCAGGATGAGCAGCTTATTTAATTTCTGAGGTATGAGGAGGGTATCCAATTGCTCTCTATAGCAGACAGTAGAAATGATTCACATACTCGTGAAATCCAGCTCCTTTAGAATTATTGGTCGGAAAAACAGCCCTTACACGATTTAGGTCTAGACTGATGTCCCTCCAGGCAATTTAAATTACCGGGTGCGAATTAGACCAACACGATGTTTAAACCAAAGGAAAAGGAAATAAGTTGGTTAGAAGTTGAGTAAAAGATAGATAATAAGCCATACAGTACGATAGTATAAATAGGTGTAGGTTATTCGGAGAAGTATATAAAATCGACCACAGCCCGTATACTTCTACATCTGCGATACCCTTTTTACACAGAAACACTTTACTGTATATACCTATAACTACACACAGTAAAACAATTCCGCAGCATTTTGTCCCGTAAATCAAAGAAAAGTCCCGAATGTTAGCAGATTCTTGAAAAAGATAACATTTAAATTAACTTAACACTGTATAGATATAGTTTCACTGCCGGTTGGAGAATGCAAAACGTATACGCAGTTCGACTATCTTGAACGGAACTTTTAAACGCGTCTAAGTATAAAGAAGGCGGCGTTGGAAAATTTCGTTAAAAACATTCATCTTTTAATGAAACCGCGTCTTTTAAATGTCCAAACCTCCAACTTTTTTTTGTTCTCACTTGAACGCGTAAAAATTGAACTCGACGATAGTAATTATCGCACTGGGGGCAAGTTGAAATTTCTCGAATGCTTCACGTAACCGGAAAAATGTTGTAGAAAAGATAAACATGGTTTATTCGTATTCAAATAATGTTGAAATTTGCATTCGACCGTCTGCTTTGTTAGCGAAAATTTCATTTGAAAAGTCCTCTCCAGGGCTTTTTGTCGGACCGACGCCGACGTTTTTTTTTTTCGTTATTATTTCCGTAAAAAAAAAAATAAAAGTACATATTAATATTAAACGTATTTCGGCCAACGAATATATTCATTTTGTTACGTGCGTTTTGTCTTACTTGCCACTTTTTTTTCTTTGTTTTTATGGCATACGGCGATGACACTACGTTTTCGATTCGTTTCGTTCGTTATGATTTCGAACATTTTTTTTACAGTTTTCCCACAATCTCGATAATAATTCACGTACTTGGCCGATGACTTTTCATATTACGTGTTAGGATATCACGAGGCATTGTATCGGCGAGGATTTGCCGAGTCCGCGTGAATTTTCGAATCAAGCCCGAATCCAATTTTAAACGTAACGCGGGATCAAAAGTACATTAATTTAATGTATCTTCAACTTTACATCGGGCTCGAAACCGATCGCAATAAATGGATTGGCAAAGAAAACATCGAGTTTAGATATGCCATGAACTACATTTTCCACACCGAAGGAAAATAATCAGAATTATGCTATCGGCTCATCTCCCCCCCTCTTGATTCGTTTGTATCAATTTTTCGTGCATAAATCCTTGAAGGGATGAAACTAGGATATTAACGATTTTTTTCTGGAGGAGGAGATGAATTTCTAAAAAAAAAATCTTTGGACTTTAATACTGGTTGAGGGCGATGATCCTTCACGATCCATATGGCACGGTACCCCCTCCCCCCGCCCTGACAAAGACCACAATGTGTTTTTCGAATAGATTTTTTTCGTTTTTTTGTAGTTTTTCACCAAATTTAGATAAAAAAATTTTGTATTTTTTCAAATGGATTCTAGCACGTTGAAGGAACCCTAAAAAATTTCAAAATTTTTAGGTCATTTTTTGTCGAGTTATGCCGTTTTAAAAAATTTGAGCGGCCGTTTTGTATTGAAAGGTCCAAGGTACAATGTAACTTTTTCCCCCACAAGATGTGTCATTCATTCATTCACCACAAAAATTTCAAAAAAATCGGAGTGGTGGAACATTGTCATTCATTGTCAAAAAAAAAAAAATCAAAACTAACCAACACTCACATGTAGCGCGTACAGGAAAGTTGCATTTCCCACGATACTCTCGTGGGAAATACGACGTTCACGGGCTCGCAACATGTCATTGAAGAAATCAAAAAATAGCCTAGTTATTTTTGGTCTGAACCTCGGGAACAATGAGTATTTGTTTTTTGAAATTTAAAAATCGGCTTTTAGCTCACCGATATTTTTTTTGTCACCGACTTTCTGATATCAAGTCAATTTTCAGCTTCTGACTTTCTGATATATTAGAAGTTGATTATGAAAGTATAATAATTTTTAAGTTTTCAAAAGCCAGTTTCTGACTTTCTGACATTATGTTAATTTCAAAAATATGAGAATATTTATATGTTTTTGACTTGGCATCACGCAAAATAGCGTCTTAAAAATTTTGGAATGACCCCCCCCCCACCCAAGAGGAAAAAACATATCCATGTTAAAAATGTAATTTTCAATGTAATTTTCGGTGTAGATTTTGCTATAGTGAATTTGCTCTGATATGATAGATGAAGAAAAAATCAATGGATATCAAATATCGATATGTGCTGTAAGTATCGATATTTTTGCCACCGATATTTCATGGATTGATATTTTTCACCCGATCCATATCGATACCAATTAAGCATCAATACTCTAGCAAAATATCACCATCCCTGCATGAAATGCGCACTTTTTCTACCTTTTTGTAAATAACGAAGTGTATGTAAAATATTCTCCAAAAAAGAATTAGTCCCTGTTCGAAACAAAAAAAGAATCCAGGATCAAGTATTGCCAATGAATTTGGATTTAATTTTTAAAAAATCGTCTTTCCGCAAAACCACGACACCGACTTCCCAATCTAATTTTAAAAAATTCAATATTTTCGATTTTTTGAAAAAAAAAACTTGCGAATCGAGGGAGCATTTTTTATGCTAAAACTGCAGCCAATAAATTTTTCCCAGTCATTAAAAGAATGAATTTCATAGATTAAACTTTTCCATAACGTTTTACGTTAGAAGGGAAAAAATTTTGGAGCCGGAGCTGGAGCCCGAGGGACTTTCTAAATTTTTTTGGAGCCGGGGGGACTAGACCCCTCTCTCCGGGATCCCTATCCCGGAACTGCATTTCTGATTGGTGGAACCCACGTCAGCGCTCATACAATGAAATTCTCGATCTATGTTTTTACGCTGAACATTTTTTTTTTTTCAATTTGGTACCTAGGTAATAAATTTCTTCTTCAAATTTTTTTTCAGCTCTATCCCAAATTCTCTCTCAGATGTGTCAATTTACAAAGTATAAAATGGAAAATTCAATTTTTATTTGATCATGACTGTCCCGGTAACTAAAGGGCTCCAAAACGATTAATTTTAGTTCAGTTTTTTTCATGTTTTGAAAAAAAAAAACTCGTTCAACTACGATTCAACTACGTCAATCGCAAAATCGCCTGCAACAAATGTAAAAAGTCACTGAAAAGTCATTAAGGCTGCGATTCTCGGCCGCGTTTCGGTGGGAAAAATCGCAAAAAAAAATCGCTTGCGTCTGTCACTAAAAATTTTTACCAGGATATTGTTTGGAAAATCCCCGTTCAATTTTCATTTTGTATAAAACTAAATTAAACTACATACTGTTCCAGCTAAAAAGTTTCTCAATTATTCAACGAAGGGAGTTGAATGACGTCACCGTCAATTCGTAACTGTACCTAGCTACCTACATATGCGATCAAGAATAGTATCTAAATCCTATTTCATCAAATAGTGGAACGTTTCATGTAGGTAAATTTCTCAGACCATTCATAACTTTGCGATGGGAAATATTTAGACTCATTTTAATTATGAGTTTTGGATTGGGCTGAGATTCGAAATGACGCAACGATGGAAAATATGTAGGCTCATGTGAATTAAGAGTTTTGGATTGGGTTGAGATTTGAAATGACGTAATAATTTCCCTAAAGTAGATATGTCATATATTTATGAAAATGTAAATCAAAATTAAAATAAAACAGAGGCGAAAAACTGATTCATGAATTTGTCGAATCGGAGAGTGTTACAGTCATTTTCTGTGAACGAATGTTCGACCACGTTGTTTTTTCTGGTGCTCCTGAAACAAGAGATCAGAAGATCAGTAAAGTTGACAGTGATTGAACATCGACGACTATTTTATTGAATTTTATTTTTTTCGCGAGTATTCGATCGTTGTCGATATGAGTGTTTTAAGAAAATATATTCATTTGGGCAAAGATAAATTTTCTCAAAAAACTAAGCATTTGGAAGCGATGGGATCGATTTGCAAAGATTGTACTGCAATGATCCACATGGAAGGACACTGTCGTAAGAGAAGTAACACTCTACTCGAACGGTATGTAAATAAAAATATTTATTCCATTATTGCTGCTATAAAATTTTTCAATTTTTGTTATTAGGCTACTTTGTAGCTGATTTCGAAATTCAACCTCAAAAAATTAATTCATAAAAGCACGAGAAAAATCGGTAACCTTACGGTTTAGGCGTGAAAGCTTTAATAAAACTATCATTTTTGGAAAAAATTGTTCATTTTTTTTTTCATAACTAAATTATCGCCGTTTTGAAAAAATTTCGTAACTTATTCAAAAGTTTCAAGACTTATAAAGTTGTTTGATTTCAACTAAAAAATCAGTTCAAGAAATAATTCGGAATTTCATGGTTGAAAAATTCCATCAATTTCCCGCGTTTCCATAACTGAATAAATGAGAATCAATAAAAATTGGTAAAAATCTCCTCGAAAAATAGGTAAAAATTCACTCGAAATTAGTCATCTTCGCTTTCGACTGTTTTTCATTGATTTTTCGCAGATTTAGGGTGAAACAGTTTTTTTTTTAGATTCAAAAATCGGTAATAATTTTTTTTTTACTTACTTAATTCCATTTATTAGATCTTCTCAAGATACAAAAAAGAAAACGAGTAAAGAATATCAACCGACAGTTTCGCTACCTATTCGAATCGATTGTCGAAAACGGTGCTCGAAAATTTCATAAAATTTTCCTTCGTCTATAATCTTGTAGCTGGAAAATTTTCACAAAATTTTCGTAGCAATTTTTTTCTCAAAATCATCGTTACTTTTAAGGAGAAAAATAACACCTGCGTTTGAATGTATGTTTACTCGTGAACCAACAATAGATACATAAAAACCGAAATTTCCTGTACCAAATTATCTCGAAATTATCGATCCGAATCACTTCATAAGAAAAGAGGAACCTTACCTTAAGCCCTATCGTTCCGAACATAGAAAAAAATTCCACTCATGTGAGCCATACGAACGTTGATTTTATTTCGTTAATCATGTTCATTAGGTGAGAATTGGCCGAAAAAGAAATTGGCCCTTTAGTCACGTACACCTTTTTCAATACCGCAGTGTAAAATTAAATAGATTTTTAAACCTTATTACGAATCCGGAGTGAAATATTTGGTGTAATGGTGGAATTTCGACGATTCGGTTGTCGAGAAATTCGCTGAAATCCGCGAATTTTCCAACCATTTGGTAATTCGATTTTGTCGAATGTAGGTTTTTTCGTTTTTATAAGCGTTCATTATGTGCTGTAGGTATCTGCCTGCGAGCGTATTTATTCGCCACGTTTTAGGTATTTTTACATTTGAATTTTTCTACTTTTTTTTTTGTACCTTGCTCGTCGAGATTATTGGTACCATAGACGTGCCGTATCGTTGAAAGTGATAAATGATTGAGAAAGGGAAAAAAGTCGCAGAATATTATTAATTTGGGTACTCGAGCCAGTCTGACGTAAAAAAGTTTTCAAATTATTCGCAAGAATATCTTATTGTGTAGCCCAACGGTGGCATTCGAAAAGAATGTGTCAAGTATGTCAATGTCATTTTCAATAGCTATCTGTTTTTCCTTCGGGCTACACACGTAGGCAATTTTTTTCACTTTCTTTACTCATTTAGAAACGATAATTAGGTAGCAAAGGAGATAAAAGGCCACGTGGAAACAACAGTTGATATGTTTTCGTATTCAGATTGCATTGTTATTTATTTGATAGCGACGTGGAAAATGTCGGTGGAGTTTTTTATAGTTTCTTTCGTGTGGGATAATCGAAATTTATTTGAAATCTGAGCATATTTCTTCTGGTAATTTTAGTTATAAAAGTGACACATTTGATTTTCAATTTTCATTCGAGTCGATTCGAAAGTGTAACGTGATTTCTATATATGAATTCAAAGGAAACCTAAAAAATTTCCCTTGACAAAAAATATATTAAATGGTGAGAATTCTTTTCAAATACTTATGGTTATGATTATTGAAAAAATAGCGACGGTGGAAAAAACTTATTCGAATCTTTTTAAAACGGTGGTAAATTTGCGTCTCGTCGAGTATTTCATTTTGAACGTTTGTATGCGAATTTTTCGATTGAAAATGGAATTTACTCGATGAATTTTTGAATTTTTTCATAAATTGTGTGTATTTGCCGAAAAATTGAGGAAAAGGGTACCGGCGGTTGAGATAGGCGAATTTGTCCCAGAGCTGAAATTTGAAACTAACCCACGGAATTTTGTTCTTAGAGTCTGAATACCACCTGGTAAAATTTTTGACCTCCTACCCCTCCCCTAGACCGAGTTATGGGGCAAAACGTTACTTTTCTCAGCCTTTCCATTCAAAATTTTTATCTCCGAGAGTTTTCAACCAAATTTTTTGAAATTTACGTGAGTTATACGCTACACTGAGGGGTATTAGTGGGTGGTTTGAAAAAAAATTGATGATTTTTTCTAATCCAAAATCGCATTTTAAAACTTGAAATCGAATTTTCAACTTGATGTTTTCTGAGGTGCAATTCGGAAAAAAATATATTTCATGAATTTAGACCCTATCTACGATGTAATATTTTTTCCAGAATTTTTCAGATGGTGGAAGACCTTGAAAAATGTAAAAAACCATCTTTGCAGAATATTTTTCACACATAAAAATGGTGATTTTTGCCCGAAAAAAATTTCGGGTGATAATATCCCAAAATACGTATTTAGACACAACTTGTCTGATTTTCGCTTCATTTCGTCTCTTTTTCGTGATTTTTGTAATTTAAAGTCCAAATAAGTACTGCACAAGGCTCAAAATTGATTATCACTTTTTTTGCCTGAGAAATTGTCATAAGAAAAAAAATTCAACATATTCGTGTTCAGCAGCTCAAACTACTTCAATAAACCTCTTTTTTACGATCAAAGGACTCAAATTTTGAAAATTCAGTTTTGAGTGAACGAGTTTTTTTTTTAATAAAAATAGGTATAATGAAATGTCTCGTATATTAAAAAAGTAGAAATTACGGAACAATTCATCAAATTATTTTTTTAATTTTTTCAGAGGTGAGGAGGAGGAAGGTTTGCGGAGGCTGTACCATACTTATGTTTTCAGTCTACAAATAAGTGTTTCATTTGTATTGAAGAGCCTGAATTCTTTCCAAACTGTGATAATGATAAAACAGTTGACCCATTTTTTCGCTGCGTTCTTCAAATGAAACACTTATTATATTTTTATGTATTGAACTTAAAGTGAAAACATACGTAAATATAATACAGTAGGGTGCGTCGGGTTTATTTTTTTAAAATTTGACGGTGCCATCCTCTAATTTTTTGAAGAGAAAAGATCCGAATAGAAATTTTTTTCCAAAAAATTAAAGGCACGCCCAGAGGAGCTGAGAATTTGAGAAAAATAGGAGGAGGGGATCAAAATTCAAATTAGTCATTCTCCATTGATATTTTAGTCAAAAATCATTAATTTTTTCAGACAAACTGGAAATTTATTGAGAAATCAGTGATTTTTGAATTTTGATTGAAAAATTGGTCAAAAATCATCAACTTATAAAATAAATTGACTAAAATACTGCGCGAGCGAAACAAATGCGAAAAACAAAAAAAATGCACTTTTTTATATTTTTGCAACAAAA